>OY728122.1:1542846867-1545346867 GCA_963277665.1 Viscum album
TAGAGATAATGTCTCTATATATTCAAATCAAATATCACAACTGCTAACTCGAGATCATGAGTAGGATAGTTTTTCTCATGAATTTTCTGCTGTCGTGATGCATAGGCAATAACTCTATCATTCTACATAAGGACACAACCAAGTCCTTTCTTTGATGCATCACTATAAATAACGAACCCATCATTCCCCGATGGTAGAGTCAATATAGGAGCATTGACTAATATTTTCTTCATTTATTCAAAAAATTATTCACACTCTTTTGTCCAAACAAATTTAACCCCTTTACATGTGAGCTTCGTTAATGGGTTAGCCAATCGGGCAAAATTCTGGACGAAACATCGATAATAACCTGTTAAACCAATAAAACTGTGTACCTCAGTTATACTCATCGGTGATGGTCATTCTTGTATTGCCTTGGTCTTATAAGGATCAACATAGATTCCATCCTTAGAGACAATATGGCCAAGAAAAGAGATCTCCTGAATCCAGAATTCACACTTGTTAAACTTCCCATATAATTCATTTCTTCTAAGAGTCTTCAGGATAATGCGCTAGTAATTTTCATGATCTTCGTAGCTTTTGGAGTATATCAAGATATCATCAATAAATACCACCACAAAATCATCGATATATTCCTTGAAAACTCTATTCATTAGATCCATGAATACATAGGGTGCATTAGTCAGTCCAAAAGGCATTACTGTAAACTCGTAATGCTCGTACCTGGTTCGAAATGTTGTCTTTGGAATGTTCCTTCTTCACACACAACTGATGGTATCCAGATCGAAGGTCAATATTTGAAAAGTATTGATCTTCATGCAGTTGTTCGAATAAATCATCAATGCGAGGTAGGGGATACTTGTTCGTTATTGTTATAGCATTGATTCCCCTATAGTCGATACATAACCTCATAGATCCATCTTTCTTCTTAACAAAAAGGACATGGGATCCCCATAGAGAAACACTAGGGAGAATAAATCCCTTATTACTAAATTCCTCTAGTTGTTTCTTTAGTTCAACTAATTCCACAGTGGCTATTCTATAAGGGGTCTTCGATATAGGCCTTGAACCAGGAATTAAATCAATGGAAAACTCAATTTCTCATTCTAGAGGATTTCCAGGTAAATCTTCTAGAAACACATCTACATATTCTTTCACAATAGTTACATCCTCTATTTGAACATTCCTTTCCTCACCCATAGTTATTCCATTCTCTTCCTCCCCAATAATTTAATTTAGTTGAGCTACTCGGGGTGGATCTAGATAAGAATCAGGTGGTGATGATTATGCTCTAAAGATAAGGTGTTCTTTATCATCATCATCAAAAATCGTAACCTCCTTCTTCTTACAATAAATCTTCGCATCATGGTCTGAAATCCAGTCCATACCGAGGATTATATCAAATTCAATCATGGGTATGATGATGAGATCAACAGATAAAGAACATTTATATGCCATAATGGGGACTGATTCACAAAACTTTGTTGCAATGATACTTCCCTTAGAAGTTTTAACTGACAACTCCCTTGTTAAATCAAATTGGAAATATTCTAATTTTCTTAGAAAATTGGGAAGATATGAAATAATGCGATGATTCAGAATCAAATAAATCATTGGCTAAACTTGAGGAAACCATTAAATTACCTGTCACCATGTCTTTCGGAGCTTCTACCTCAGCAGTAGTAATGGCATAAGCTTGGCCTTGATCCCTTGGTCTTTTCTGAGGTAAGTTCCCCTAACGCTTAGGACATTCATTTGCATAATGTCTCATCTCCCTGCAATTTTAGCATTGAACATCGGTAGCTTCTTTCTTCCCCTTGCAATCACGAGCTTGGTGGCCTTTTTCACCACACTTGTAACAAACTCTCATTCTCTTCAAGCAAGTACCAGGGTGTTTCTTCCCACATTTACTATAGGATAGATATTCAACTTTTCCCTTCTTCCCCTTATTTCCATTCCCAAAGTGATCAGCATATGTCTTCTTCTCTTGCTTTGCTTTAAAGTCATGAGACTTAGAGAATTCCTTTTCTGTCTTGATAGCACATGAGACAATATCTTCGTACAACGAGAAGGATTGTGAGACTAATGATCGATGGAGAAATGGTTTTAACCCATCAAAGAAACAATAAATCTTACTCCTTGGGTTACGTATATAATCTGTTGCATGCCTCGCTAACCTTGTAAAGTTAGCCTCATACTTTGCGACATTCTCATCCTCTTTTTGTCTCAGACTCATAAATTGTATTTCCATATCTGCTCGATGGTCACGAGGAAATTATTTTTCTAAGAAAATATCTTTGAACTCCCTCCATTCCATATTTAATACTTCATCATCCTCCTTTGTGTTTTGAATCAATGACCACCATTGGTCAGCATCTCTAGTGAGGCGGTAAACTGCCATGATAACTTTTTCTCTTTTACTACTCCCCAAGGCATGGAATATTTTCTCTAAGGAATTTATCCATTGCTCAGCTACTAATGGATTTGTACTCCTATTGAATGTCAGTGGTTGTTGCCTCATGAAGCGATCTAACATTGATCCTCCACGCTACGGATCAGGGTCCTCCATCTACCACCGCTTTTGAGTTACCGATGAAAAATGAATCCTTTATCCTCACCTCTGATTGTTGTTTCATCTTTGACCACTGTCTCCTCCATCGTCTACCACCGCTTTCAGGTTACTGGTGAAAACCAATTCCTCCATCCTCACCTCTGATTGTTGCTTCATCTTCAACCACTATTACCACAAAATAGGGCAAGGGAAGCGCCTCATTTTATCAGCACTAAGAAGAAAGCACTGATAAAGTGGGATCCTTTATCAGTGCTATATTTAGCGCTGATAAAAAAAGTTAATAATTTATATTCAAAAATAATTTTTATTTGGATACATTCACTACAAAATGCATGTTTATAATTAATATATATTTTTTAATAATTCAATAATATATATATATAATGTTTTAAAAAAATTATTTCTAAGATTATAATTATATATATATATAATTATAGGATTATAATAAATTTCATTAAATAATAAATATATTTATTAGATTTGTTGGATTTATTTGATTTATTAGATTTATTCGATTTATTCGATTTATTAGATTTATTAGATTTATTTATTAGATTATTAGATTTATTAGATTATTTTATTTATTATATTTTTTATATTTAATATATTTATTTTATTTATAATTAATATATATAAATACCTTTTTAAATATATATATTTATATTAATTATTAAATATATATGTTCGAATGAATTTGGTTAATAAATATATTGATCATGCATGCATATGTTATGTATGAAAATGTTCATTTATACATTACACCCTTTCTTATTATTCATGTTGTCCATTGATGGCTCGTTTTTTATTATGTATATTTACTAGGTATATGATTAATTCATGTTACCCATATATACTATTATGTTCTCAAAAATACTTATAAAATTACATTAAATATATTTAAATAATAAATATAATTATTATATTTATAATTATTAAATTTTAAATATATATATATACTTTTTATATATATTTATTTGTAATTATAATTACAACTATGTATATATTTAAATAACTATAAAATTACAATAAATACATATATTATAATTACATATAAATATATATATAATTATATACAAATATTTATAAATATATTTATTTATACTTATAATTATAACTATAAATGACTATATATATGTAGATAATTATATAAAATTATAATAAATATATTCATTATACTACTTATAAATTTATAATATAATTAAATGAATATATTTATAAATATATAAAAATATTTATAATTATAATTCCTAAATAAATATAGATATATTTAAATAATTAAAAAATTATAATAAATACATTAATTATATATATTTATATACAAATATTTATAAATAAATAAAAATTGTTATAAATATAATTCTAAATAAATGTAGATATATTTAAATAATTAAAAAATTATAATAAATATATTTATATATATTTATAAAATTATAAATATATTTTTTATAATTTTATAATTATTTAGATATATATATATATATATTCATAATTACAACTATAAATAAATATTTATTTATTATAATTTTTAATTACAAATAAATATTTATTTATTTATTATTTATAAATATAAATAATTATTTATTTATTTAAATAATTATTAATTTATAAAAAATATATTTATTATTTTCATATATAATGTTATATATAATTAAATAAATATATAGAAATATTGATAAATAAATAAAAATATTTATATTTATAATTATAAATAAATATAGATATATTTAAATAATTATAAAATTATAATAAATATATTAAATATATATATATTAATAAAATTATAAAAACTAGAAATATTAATTTGCTATAATTTTATAATTATTTATATATATATATATATTCATTTATAATTATAATTATAATTAAATATATTCATATAATAAATAAATATATATATTCATATAATAAATAACTATATATTCATATAAATAATTATAACATTAGAAAAAATATAGTTGTATATATCTATAATCTTATAAATATATATACTTAATATATTTATTGTATATATTCTAAGATTATAAATATAATAAGTATATTTATTATAATTTTATAAATATAAATATTTATTTATTTATAGTTATAATTATAAATATATATATATATATATATTTATCATATATATAATTTTATAAATATATATATATATATATTACTATAAATAAATTATTAACAAAATATCTTTATCAGAGCTTTCTTAGCGCTGATAAAGGTGCGGTTTATCAGCGCTTTTTATTTTAGCGCTGATAAAACATACCTTTATCAACGCTTTTTAGCTAGCACTGATAAAAGATTCACTGGGTTTTATAAGAAAAACTCTACGAGTCTCCTTCATTCTCGCACCCCTCAAGCTCTCGCGGAAGCTGGCCCCTGCACCACGACTCCTCCTCCTCCTCCTCTCCCACCGCCTCTCCTTGACCATGAACCACACCTCCACTGTGCCTCGTCACCTCCGTTGCACACCACACCGTCATGCATTTCCTCTACCAGTTGTCGTGCATCTCCTCTACCAGTCGTGCGAACCAGCCATCATGCGCCTCTCCTCCGTCACGCGCCACACCTCCATCGTGCACCACACCTCCACCGTGCACCTCTTCTCCATCATGCGTCTCTCCTCTACCAGTGAGTTTTCTCCTCTTTGTCATTTGTTTTGTCTTGTTCGCATGTAATTATAGTTTGATATTGATGGTATACTGTGAATTGTATGGGCTAAACGCCCTGCTGAAAATCATGGTCTTTGGTGGTCCTTATTTGCACACTAAATGAATTGCATGTTGGTTGGTGTTCCTCTTCATATTTTTTGTTTTGATTTTGTGTGACTCGGTTATGCATTTGAAGTGTGATTCCACTAGATAATAGTGTAATTTCTTTTTAGTGATGAGGATTTATGTCGTTAGGGGTTGAGTAGTATGTCACTTGACATATTTATGTGTTCTCTATTAATGTCGACAAGTTTTAGCTTTGATTTTGCTTTAGTGAGGTAGGTGTTTCTTTGGAACTCCCTTGTAATACATGTTATAAATTTCTTGGATATTTTTAAATGATTTCTTGTGAAATTATAATCCTATGTTATGACTTTGTTGGGTTTTAATTGGCTCTAAAACGGTTTAAAGAGTTGGCATAGACTTATGTCACATGCCAAGTGTTTTGTAAAAGGCTTGAGTGGATTTTTTAAAGGAATTTAAATATTTTGAAAGTTTTGTCATAAATTTTTTTTCTTTAAAGTGAATATGAAATATTTTAAAGTCATGTTTTTTTAAAAAAATGGAATTGACCTTCAACCTATTTAAATGGTTTTGAGACCCTTGACTCTCATGGTGGATTAAGATGTTTTCAAAAGGATATTGAAGTTTAATAAAAGAGTTCTTAGCACATATTTCCTTCCAAAATAAAAGGGTTTATTATTTTAAAATTTTATGTATAGAAAATGGTTGTGTTTCTAAATGGGATTTCTAGTGCATTTTGATAAATGGTTTTTGGATGAAAATTGAAATGTTGTTCTCAAATGGGGTGAAAATGGATTGGCTTCTCGAGCACATTTGTAAAATCATAGTTGGTAATTTAAAGGAAGTTATTTTATAAATATGAGAGACCCTCAATTGAGCTTCGTGAATTTATTGTTCATTTTGTGTCTCATGACCCCATGTATTTATATTCTTAAGCTTATTCTAGATCTTATAAAAGGATGTGAAACGGGTTGTTTTTTGTGAGAGTGTAGGAGGTGGGGTGAGGTTAAATTTCAAATTATTGAAATTATATTTATGTGATGATCTATTATTTTTCATTGGTTTCTCACTTACACTATTGAAATATCATGGGTGTCCTGGGAGACTGGTATGGATCTAAATAAGTGAAATCCCTAATATGGAGTGTGCTGCCTAGTGTAAGGACCTAGTTAGAGTGAGTGAGTTTCTGGGATGCTTTACTGTCCCTAGAATGTACTGGAAGGGACTATGGTTTCTTTTAATCCCATGATCATGATAGATCTTAGTGAGTTCTATAGGACTACTTGGATATGAAAAGTTAAATAGTATCGACCTAGGTTCCTCATCTCCAGTTCACGATCCAAATACATGAGTCTTAGGAAGTTTCACATGATGGTTACATTATTCATAGGTCACTTTAGAGGATTTATTTTCTTGGATGGATTGTATTCCCCTAGTTTTTTTATTATATGGCACCATCATTTGGTTGTTTTTTGGATTATGTTTCCTTGGGTCCTTAGTTCCTATGTATGATCATTGTTTCAATTTGAGTGTGCATTTTATTACTTTCAAATAGGTTGATTTAAATGGTTAAAAAGTTTTATTTAAAAAGGAAAAAAAATTGGTTATTTATTAAATGAGTTTTAAGAAAATGGATTTTCATTGTGGTTATTTATGAAAAAGATTTTTTCAAAAAAAATTCTAAAAGAGGGATAAACTATGATTTGATGTGTATTATATGGTTTTAAAGGGCCTCTTTCTGTTTTTTGATATTTTTATTTCAAATTTTTAGTCATCCTTGCTTTTATATTATAAAAAGGGTGGTTGTTTGAAAATATATAAGTTTATTATTTTTACACTTGTTTTATAATTCATGTGAAAATATATTTTATACCTTATGTTTAAAATAGCACTTTACGAACTATATTATGAAGGGATTCAAATGGAATTATTTATGAGATCATACAAAGAATGTTTAGTTAACACCCTACATGTGAACTGATGGATGGGAGTGCATGATGCTCTTAAATCTCATTTTTCAGTGCCTTATTTTGTTTTGTTATTGATGCTCAGATTCGTCCATGGTTGGACGATGGTATGTGACGAGTTACTGGGGGTCACTAGTGTTGATGTTGGAGTTATTTGGGTTTTGATTCCCTTTTAACTTTCCTTTTAGGATGTTTTAGTAAGAATGAGTTATGATTTTTTTTTAGGAATCCAGTGATTGGTCTGGAGTGGGTTCTTAATCACTACCCTTTGTAATGATGCTTAAGTTTCCATGGGCTAGTTATACTCCCTACATTGATGGTCTGGATGAGTCATGGTAGTATATAAGACTCTATGTGAGGTGGTGGGGGATTCTATGATGAGATTTGAATTATATTAGATAGGGATGAACTACTAACTTCAAATTTCCATCTATGATAATACCATTGAAATAAGCATGGCATTATATGATACCTGACCTAAGTTGTGTAGCTCAATATGATTATTTATATGTTCATGAGTGATCCTTATAAGATCTTAATGGGAGATTGATAAAACACAAATCTTAACCATAAATGATCTGGGTAATGAGTATGGATTATATTATGATGTATCAGGAGTTAGGATTTGAAAAGTTTCAATCCATGATTGTCATGTGGTTGCTTATGGGTCCATATAGTTAAGAACACATAAGAGAAACTTCCCAAATCCTTTCCTAGATTTGGAAATAATGGTTCTTTCCATGAGGTTTTATGGGAATACACTATTTTTTTTTTTGAAAAATGTGTTCAACATACCTTTTTTTAAATAACTTTAAAATTATTTAAACACTTTACATGGAATTAGGTTGCATGTGAAGTGTTTATCATCTCAATTGATTGGATTTCATAAAGGGGTGTGAATGTTTTGAAATAATATGTAATGCTGGTTTCATTTTAACAAGGGGTGTGTTAAGTTTTAAATGAAAATTTGTAAAATATAGAGGGTTGTCGCTCATTTTAAATGATTAACATTATTGAGTCATGAAGTTTCCTTGAATGCTTTATAAAAAATGAATTGGGGTTTTAGAGAAAGAGTGTTTGAAACTGATTGGTTTATTTTAAAAATGGCGTGTTATTTTAAAGAGGAATTTGTGTGAATGGTTGTTTTTTAATGGGGTTTAAACTGTGATTTTATAAATAGTTTTTAAAGGAGACTTAAAGTCTATAACTATTTTTAGCCTTGGTTAATTTTTATATCAACGTTTTTTCTATTTATTTTTTAAAATATTAATATCACCGAATAAAATAGGATGGATATAAATAAAGACTAGATGGATGCCAATCATTTGACAAGAGAGTATGAAGATAGAGTGAAAGAGTTCATCAATTTTGCAAAATATCATGCATATAACCCTTCTCAAATCCTTTGTCCATGTTTATGTTGTTGTTATTCAAGACAAGTTAGTCCATAGGATTTGAAATAACACTTGATCTGTCACAGAATAGATCGAGGTTATAAATGTTGGAATAAACATGGGGAAAAAGTGAATATAGCTATTGGATGGCATAACAGTGCATTTTATAGATCATCTGATATGATTAAAATTGTGGACAATGAAGAAGACCATATTGAGGAAGTGATTACAGATGTGAATGATGATAATGATCGTATTGAGGAAATGAAAAGTACAGTTGAAGATGAACTTCATGATTTCCCAAAATTGTTTGAGTAGTTAAAGAGTTGTGCAAAGACACATTTGAATAGTGGTTACACTAAATATACAGCATTTTCAGTTGTACTAAAGTTGTATAATTTGAAAGAAGGCAATGGATGGAGTGATTCCAGTTTTATAGAATTACTTGATCTCTTGAATGACATACTCCTAGAAGATAATGAGATCCCAAGCCTAACATACGACGTCAAACGAATGTTACATTTGATGGGTATGATCTTTGAACAAATACACACCTGCCCAAATGAATGTATACTATTTTTTAAGGACCACAAATCACTTAGAGAATACCCAAAGTGTGGTGATTCTCGATACAAGAAAGGTGAATCTGGTCCTATGAAATTTGTGTTGTACTTTCCAATCATTCCAAGGTTTAGGTGCCTATATGGAAGTGAGGAGACCATAGGGAAATTGACGTGGCACACAGACAAAAGAAATAAAGATGGGAAACTATTTCACTCGGAAAACTCTCTTCGGTGGAAGAGAATCGATCATGAGTATCCTGATTTTGGAAACAAGCTGAGAAACCTTTGTCTTACATTATCTACAGATGGAGTGAATCTTTTTTGTTTTCAAAGCAGCACTCACAGCACATGGCCGGTTATGTTGGTAAATTATAACTTGTCATCGTAGCTATGCATGAAATGAAAACACATCATGATATCTATGCTTATATTAGGACTGAAACAACCGGGTAATGATATTAATGTTTATTTGGCTCCATTGATCGAGGATTTGAAATTATTGTGGGATTCGGGTGTTTCGTTGTATGATGCTTATAGAAATGAAGATTTCATGTTGATAGCTATGTTGTATAGGACAATAAATGACTTTCCTGCTAATAGGAATTTCTCAGGATATAGCATTAAAGGAAGTTATGGGTGTCCCATCTGCGAACAAGGTACACAGTCAATTAGGTTGAAACATTCATCAAAGACTGTGTTTCTAGGACATCATATATTTCTACCCCAACGACATAAGTACCGATCTTGGACAACATTATTAGATGGAATTTTAGAAGAATGTACAGCACCATATCCACTAATTGGTGATCAACTGTTTGAGAAAGTAAAAGATATGGACATTGCTTTTGGTAAATTGTTTTTGAAAAACCTTGCGAAAACTAGTTGAAAGAAGAGATCATTTTTTTTAAATTACCATACTAAAATTGTATGTACGTCAGACACTTTCTTGATGTTATGCATGTTAAAAAAAATATGTGACAGTGTCATCAGCACATTGATAAATGTACCCAACAAAAAAAGGATGGAATTAAGGCTAGGCTGGACATGGTTGACATGGGAATACAAGAAGTGTTGGCTCCAATGAAGGGTGAAAAACAAACTTTTCTTCCTCCAGCTACTTACACTCTTTCCAGGAAGGAGAGATATCAGTTTTTAAACTTCTTTAATGATGTAAAGGTTCCAGTGGGGTATTCATCGAATATCAAGAACATTGTGTCAATGACCGATTTAAATTTAAAGGGTCTGAAATCACATGATTGCCACGTTTTGATGCAATATATAATTCCTATAGCTTTATATTTTATTTTTTCCAATAATTTCCATTATACATTAAAAATCTCTATCTCTTCTTAAAAGTTATATATAGAAAAGTTATAGACCCAGTGAAATTACCGAGTATGGAAAGATAAATTATTGTCATATTATGTGAATTGGAAATGTTATTTATGCTGACATTCTTTGATATGATGGTTCATTTTATGGTTCACTTGGTGAGAGAGATTTGACTATGTGGTCATGTACACTATAGATGGATGTACCTCATTGAACATTATATGAATATTTTGAAAGGGTATGTCAAAAATCAAAGTTGTTCAGAGGGTTGTATTGCGGAGCAATATATTGTTGAGGAAGTCGTTGAATTCTGTACCGAATACTTATCTGGTGGGGAAAGTGTTGGTCTACTGAAATCTCATCACATTGGGTAGCTTATGGGTGAAGGAATTTATGGAAGATAGGTTGTCACAATCAATATTACAGATCAGGAGCAGTACCACCTTTACATTTTGCATAATAGTTTGGAGGTTGACCCATATGTCGAAACCCACAAAGAAATTCTTAGGCATTTTAATCCATCAAGGGATAAAAATGGATATCAAATACACATAATTGATGGTTTATAGGATGGTTTCGGGACCATATATTTAAGGAGTCATATGAAAATCTAGACTCAATTTCAGAACAATTTCGATGGCTAGGTGGAGGACCAAGTGTGTATGTATTATCTTATAATGATTATGTAATTAATGGTTATACATTTTATACTAATGAACATGATTAAGATAGTATCATGTAGAATAGTGGAGTTACACTTATGGTTAAAGCGATGCATGTTTCTGGTACTAAGGACAGAAATCCAATTTATACAAATATGTCATACTTTTCCATCATCAAACAAATATGGGAGTTGGATTATACAAACTTCCAAGTGTATATTTTTCAATTCAAGTGGGTTGATAACAGGAGTGTTGTTAAAATAGATTATTTTGGATTCTTAAAAGTTTATTTCAGTAAGGAAGGGTACAAAGATGAACCATTTATAATGGCATCATAGGCAGTACAAGTATTTTATGTTCCAGATACTACAAACCAAAACTGGTCAATTGTTCTGTTATCCACCAAAACAATTGAAGGGTTAGATGAAAATTCAATGAATTATGGCCCTTTTATTGGGACTTTGCAATCATTTTTCAGTGGTCCACATGTAGATTGTTTTTTGTATGTCAAAGGAGACCACAATGAAGGGATTTGGATAGTCGATAGAGGGTTCAAATCCATTCAGAATTTTAAAAAAAAGAGTTCAATAATCAGGTTATATTTTTTTTAATATACATAATGTTACATTATGTTATTATCTGTTCTATGTTGCTTTTATATAATCTAAATTAAATGTTGAACCACTTCTACAGATAATGACTTTTGCATGTGATGATGCTCCTAGTCCCGAGGCACAACATGTAACATCCCAAGTAAGTAATGAATAATAGATTTTATTATCTATGTCTATTTATGAATTAGATAGTGTTTTAAAGACTTAATATGAGAATAAATCCAATCTTAAGCATAGAATTCTCTAATATTTTTAAAAGATTGTTTTACCACCTTTTGATGGTGAACCATTTTTAAATCTATCTTTTGAAAATTTTATAAGCTCTATTTGTCAAAATAAACTTATTCTTTATGATTGGAACATTGAAATTTACTTTGGATTAATTTTTGGTATTTTTCTGACAATGTTCATTTTTTTAATGAGTAGTGAAAAATACTGCATTTCACATCAAAACTGCTTTTTCATCTAATTTAATTATATGGTTATATTATATTTTTAATTTTTATTAAGGTGTAATTAGAATATATTTTTACCATTTAATCCAATGGTATTCATTATAATTAATTTCACTTTGGATTTGGGCATAAACAAGTGCCAAAATTTTTATAGATATTGTTTCAAAAAAACCCGCTATTTGTTTTGACAACGGGAATTATTTTTAAATTAATTATTGCAATTTCTATGTTTTTAATTTGGTAAAATGTATTCCATATTTGGAATCAGAAGCTCCAAATTATGTAATTAAGACTCTTTTGTTTTTGGACATTATGAATAGTAACGACGGTAATTATCTTTAATTATCTTGATTAATTAGTAATCAGGTAGTTAAGGATAATAAAATAATATCATAATAATAACAAATGACCCCAACATGTGTCCTAATGCTACTGGTTGTGTCATGTCCAACCATGGGATGCCTTGTGCCAAACTTTGGGACCCCATGGAATCACTTTAGGGTGAAAGTGACACTTTATCTTTTTATTTTTAAAGAAAGGAGAATATCACTAAAGAATGTATCACCCGAGTAAAACATTTTTAATTTTGTCTAAATAAATGATCTCTTGGACTATAAATAGTAATTATAAAGATAAAAAGATTTCCTACATCATAGTATTTTTTTATAATTTTTAGACATTAAATAAATTAAATTATTTATGACATCATGATGATGCAGTGATTACCTCATTAATGAATGATTTAAATAAAATGAAAAGATAATGTAAAATCTAAGACTTACACTTTCCAAAGACCTATTGGATGAGTATATTTCGAACCCTTATCACCTTATCCTATAAATATATCAATGTGGGACCTTTAAAATCCGAAACTCATTTTAATATAAAGTAACATTTTATAACTTCCCAAGAGTGCCCTTCCTTTCCTCTTATAAAAGGCCCCCACCTCTACCTCTTTACACACACCTCTCAAGCCATTGGCTCGGCCAAGATTTGCTCATTTTATCTCTCCACATCCCTCTCTTCATCCTAGAATCCTTACCTTAGGTATAAAGCTCTTCAAGAAACCCTTTTGGTTCAAACCAAGAGGAGTTACCTGATTTAAAGGTAAAGTCTTCTCTAATGTTCTTTTGTTTTATTTTGCTTCTTCAACCCCCTAAACTCTTTTTATTCCTTTATTTTGTAACAAAAACAGTATCTTCAATATACTATGATGTTTTTATGATAAGTATTCGAGCTACACTTACACACACCTCCGTCTAATGGTTAAAGAACATACTGTTTCTGTGGATGGCGAATTTCTGCCCCACGAAACGATGATTGTTCAATCTTCTTTTAACACCTTTCATGGTGGACATTAATATGTCACTCTATTTATATATGATATATATTATTTTTATGTTTTCCTTATGTGTAATTTCTTGGATTTTTTCATGTATTATTTTAATATTATATTGGAATTAATTCGAGACCAGGCTCTGAGGTGGCGTACAGTTCTGAGGCCCAGTGATCCCGGAACAAATGTTTGAACTTAATTTAATAATTAAATAACGCGTGCGTGCGGTTTTCCTAAAAAAGTAAAATAACTCCTGAACGGGCACTTGGATCAGAAATCCAAGGGCACCATTGCGTTCAGAACAACGTTTTTACCTTAGGCAAGGCCTAACATCGACCAGCGCGGGTCGGTGGTGAAATCTAGTTTTTGGACATAAGAGTAATAAAATATTTAATAAAAATATTTTATTTCTGCAGTGAGATTCTATTAAATCTTTTGCAGCAGATATCTTCCCTTTTTAATAAAGGCTTGTGCAGGGTCCAGGGTTACAAACTTAATAACCCTGAAACCCTTGGCGGCTCTAGAGGCTCTGGAGAAAACCTCTCGACGCGGCGATGACGACGCGGTGACCGGATCTTCGCCAACGAACGCCGCGGAAATCCAGGTATGATGTTTGTTGTGATTTTTATTCCCCGTTTTTGATTTCCACGACGAACGCGGACTAATCCACGAACAGATTAGTCCTCGAATCGGTCATTATTGTGGGATGGGATATTTGCGGTAATCGTGGGTTTTGATTCTTGAGATTGTTATGGTTTTTGCTCAACCTTCTAACGGTGACGAACCAAGATCGACACGAACATCGATCGAGGTTCTTCCCTCTCTATTGTTGTGTTTTTCTCTCCCGATTCTGACACGTTCTTCGTGTGCGTTCTTCGCTTTCTTGGGGAAAATCGATCGTTGCGCGCTCGTTTGTTGTCTCAACGATCTGAAATCGAAGATCCAACATCGAGACGACCTAACGGAGGTGCGACGGCGATGGCGTCGGACAAATCGACGTGGTTCGGAAGTTACCGCTCTTCGAGTGTTTTTGTGCTGATTGATCAGGATGCGTTTTCAGGGCCGATCGGAAGCCCGAAACCGACGGAATCAGTTTCGTAGGGGCGGGACGACCCCAAATCCGGAGTTTCGTTATGATCGGGTAGTGGGATCAAGATCCGGAGGATTAGCCAAGGCGCGCGGAGGAAGACGACGGTTCTGGAAATTTTCCGACTACACGCCGTGTAGTATGGGCTACACGGTGTGTGTTCGTCGGCGGACTGCATAACGTGTACTCCGGGAGTACACAGACACGGGCAGGGTACACGGCCAAGGACACGCCGTGTATACCCCTCCCCGGCAAGACCCGGCCAGATACACGGGATACCCCGTGTACTGGTACACGGGTAGGAGACACGGACACGGGCAGAGACCATGTACGGGCACATGGCCAGCGTACACGGAGAGATCCCCAAGTTCTCGGACATGGAGTGTGATTCTTCTACACGCCATGTAGTTTCTTTCTATCCAACAAGCCGAATGACACGGGCCGTTTACACGGGCAGGACCTGGGGTCAAGGAACATGGCGTGTACTTTTTCTACACGTCGTGTAGTTGAGTTTTACACAGCTTGAACAGATGACACGGGCCGTTTACACGGGCAGTACCCAGGGTCAAGGAACACGGCGTGTAACCATACTACACACCGTGTAATAAATTCTTCAAGGCTTGAGCCAGTTGCCTTCTGTGACTTGGGCTAGTTTTCTTAGGGTCCGTACCCTTGGTCTTTTCCCTGAAGGTTCTGGCATCATTTCCTTTACACAGGAGTATGATCCCTTCAGTAAAACTCTCTGAATAGAGTTGTTGGAATCCCCTCTGTGAGACGTAGAGCCGGATCCTCTATTCATCCCTGGAACCCTAGGTAGAGTTCTTGGTATCAACGTGACCAACTTTACCCGGGCGTCGATCCTCTGCTTAGCGGATTAACTCAGACTGAGTTGTCGGAATCACTCCGTGACTTGGTTGTGATCCTCATCTAAGCATCATGTTCTCAAGGTACTTGTGGAGTGTGTTCTCCTGGAACAAGTACTTCGCACCTCTCTCTCCAGACCTAGGAGTGTGTTCTCCCGGTTGCATGCTTAGTGGAATCTTCGAGCTAGATCCTAGTGGTGGTATTCGCGATAGTCGATTGTGCATGAGTATATCTGGATATTCTTGTGGTATGTTCTTTAGACATATACTGTGTAGAGCTGACTGTATCTTTTCTTTGTGGTATTTCCTTTTTGTATTTCCTTTGTGGTTTCGGGGTGTCCTACTGGGTATTGTTATACTCACCCCTGCACGGGTTTTGCCCGCACGTGTCGTGTCTTGTGCAGACGAGCGAGCCTTTGACAGGATTCTAGGCGGACCAGGACCGGACGGTACTCAATGAGATCAGACAGTCCGAGGTGTGTTCCTACGGCTACAGACTACAGTCCCAGCACCTTTCTTATAGGTTGGACTTTGTTACAGACTTTCTTTTGGTGGGCTTGTACTTTTGGACCAGGGTTTTACACTTGCTGTACTTTATTTCCTGTCATACTCTGTTGGTTGGAATTTTTTTTAGTGTATGCATGCATTTCCATTTTTAGTAGTTTTTACTTTTCATCTTTGTGGGCTTGGAGATGTGTGTGTGTGTGTACAGGTTTATAGGCAATGCCTCCCATGTTAGTAGCATGCCTACTCGGTGCTAGTCACCAGCCCCTGGCCTATTGGAGGCGGGCTTGGAGAGTTGAGGCTCGGGCCCCACTGGGACAGGTCTTGACATTATACTTCTATATTTTTTATTTATGGCATACCTTTATGGTTTTCATTATGGGTAAACGCGATATCTTCATTTTAGGAAGTGTGGACTAACGCCCCCTCAAAGTGATTTGATTCGTTAATTCCATATGTGGGATGTATAAAGGATGGATTTAATGTTATTATATATGATATTATACTGGAATTATAGTATACCTTTATATCATTATGATTCCATTCCATTAAATAGGAAATAGAAATAGAAGTAGCATTCATTCTTACATACGGCTTACCGTCTCCATGAACGGTGCATTTCATTTCTTACCTCTAAATGTTATGTAATATTATAAATGCATGTATATATTGGATATATATGATATATATGATATCTACATCATGAATATAATTCTGGATATAATGGATATCTTACCACATGAACAACTTGTAATTACAAGAAGTTTATTTTTGACTCAAGTACCAATGATCGACAAAACGACCATTATTAACTTAAATAATTACATAGTGTTCATGACATGGTAATAAGTGATATAAAAGGAATAATGAACTTGAAAAAGGTTTTTAAGCAAGTAGAAATTAAATCAAGTTTATTATTCAGGATATTAAAGAACGATCGAGTCAAGTCGGACCCGAGGTAACGGACTTCGTCTCAATCTCCTTTCATTGGGGCATATTTTGTTCTATACACAACTTTCTTTTATACGGTGTATAAACCCCTTTGAATTTTATTTCTAGTCAAAAGGAATCTTTTTTTATACGAATCATTTTACTAAACGACAAAAGGAATGTTTTTTTTTGACGTACGTATGCGGCTACAACGACTTCTCCGCCGCCGTGACCATTATTTGAGTTTCGGCTTCCTTTACAAGCCATAACTTTTTTTTAAATGTAAAATAAATACCATGTTTTAATTTTCTTTTATTTTTGTATTGAAAATGGTTTTCATAATGTTTTTATTATATCAATGTGTTGTATTGATATCTTGTGATTGAAATGTGGAAATGTTATGTTTCCTTTATGCATGTTTTATGTGATACGATTATGTTATGGTTCTTGGGCATTGTTATGAAGACGGGTGTTTATGTGATAAACTAAGGGCGGGTGAGCCCGATATAGCTCTCCAATGCATTGGGTAACGCGAAGGGGTTAAACATTAATGTTTCTCCGAAGAGATTTAGGCAATATACTGTGATGGGTATTCCAAACGTAACCATGAGGGTTACTCCCTACGTAAGAATGTTATGAATGCCTCAAGTTACCTTTATGTCTTATTATTTCTATGATTTATTCATGATTTGATGAGGCATGTTAAAATGCTTATGTTTTATGAGTAAAGTATGATTTCATACATGGACTAATGTTTTCATTTCATACTTTTATATCCCTTACTGATCTTTTTATGCTCATATCAAGTTTTTGAAATGTTTTTCACAGGTCAAGGGAAAGGTACATGATGTGATGATAGTGTCAAGGAAGTGTCAAGAAAGAATCCATGTTTTATTTTAAATATGTTTTCGTTGATGGGAAAATGAGTACTATATTTTATGTAACCACTTTGTTTAAATGTGGAATGTAATGCATGATTTATGATCTAATTCTCTAACACTCTAAACCTGAAAAGATCCTCAACGTGTATTCTTGAAATAACTCAAGATTAAGTAATGTTTAAGGCTAAGGCCTTATACAACAGGTCTCTCAACCTTTTGTTGCTCGTAGTGCAGAGGACCAACAAGTTTCTCAACCTGTTGTTGCTGCTTCTCCCAATGCATAGGTACAACCACCATCTTCACATGTTGATTCTAGCACTCTGAAGGAACATATTGATGTTGTTCAAACTAAGGAAATGGTAGGCACCGAAACACTAGTGGTGCAGAAAAAACAGGAGCGTCGCAGTTTGATGGTGTTATCAAAAATCCTTAAGGAAAAAGGGAAAGGCATCAAATACGAGGTTGAATGAAATAATTGGGGCCAACATGTTAACCCCAACAAGACCATGTTCAGTAGTTACATTGGAATCATCACTCAGAAATGCGTGCTGATTGATGTACAATCGTGGCACCATGTTTTCATCAGGCTTAAGACACTAATGTGGGGAGATATTATGGTAACATTATGATATATCATTTCGTTAATTTACTATAAAATAAAATAATGAAACATTGACTTACTCTTCATCATCCCTTGTAGAGTACATTTATAGTGGATGACTCGCACAAGGACTATGTATTAAGGGTTGCTGAAAGGATTCATCGAGGCTTTCATATAATTTTAATGAAATGTTATCTTAAATATGCTGAAGAGAAAATAAACCTACACCCACCTCCTATTTATGCACACTTGATAACCTAAGGAGCGTGAGATGAATTTACTAGTCATTGTGAGGAGCAATATTTGCAGGTACATTGTGTTTGGTAATACGTTGTTTGATGATGCATGTATTCATCACTTTAATTGGCAGTTTTTTATTTATGAAATAGCAAATGAGTACTGAAAATAAGGAACGAGCAGCAAAACCAGCGTACCCCTACCGTAAAGTAAGAATGGAGTACGCTTCACTTGAAAAAAAATTAGTACGTATTTTAAATATACCGTAATAATTTTATGTGACATAAAACAACACCGTAACTATGTTCCTCTATTTATATGCAGATTGATGAATCCAAATCCAATGTCACTTCCATCTCACACCATGTGCTATGGAAGGAGGCGTGTGTAAATAAAGATGGGATACTAATAGATGAAAACATGCAAAAAGTGTGGAAAACATGTGTAAGTATGACATAATAAATATTTTTTTTGCTTTAAATCGATATTGCATAACAATGATTACTTATTTTTCTATATTTTTTATCTTAAATAGTCATAGGAATCAGCAACACCCAAATTGGATGCGGACATACTTTCAGTGGCCTTTAATTAGCCAGAAAAGTATGGTTGCGTGAGAGGTGCGGGTTTTGGGGTGACACCCCGAACATTTTTTGAGAAAAAAACAAGAGGAGGATAAAAGTGAAGAAATCAAAATGATGAGAGAAAGAATAGCTATCCTTGAAGAACATATGCAATTGCAGAGAGAGTTCATGGAAAATATGATGGTGGTGGAGCAAAGAGAAGAAACAACTCAAGAACAACCAACGCGTGAAGATCTTGCCCCACCCCCCACTAGCTTTGAGGTGAGTCATTCCCCTCAAAAACTTATCTTAGATGAGGTAATTAATATTTTAATAGTTGTTTCTGTGAATTGTGAATCAGATAGACACCGATACCTTTTCTGTACTGATATTGTACAAAGTGAAAATGATTGTGATTTATATCTATCAACACACACCCATCGCCTTGTAGCAAGGTCTACGGTATTCAATATCCAGAACGTCATGCTACACAACAGACCACTTCCAATAGTTTATGTCAAAGTGATGATTAATGTAGCCCATGAGCCAAGCGTCAAGCTACCTATTACAATTGATGTTGAAGATATTCATAAGGTCGAACAAGATCTTGGAACATTCATCGCATGGTCGTCACAGCTTGTAAAAAAACATGTCGGCAAGGATGTATTCATTTCCAATTTTTTTCAAGATAAACCTTTAACATTTAATGAAAAAAAGGTTTGAAACTGATGAATGTTATTACAGCAGGACACAAGGAAGGGGTGAAAAGAAAGAACAGCTCAAAACCATCTCAAGGATCAACCAACTGATCAAAACGATCTTCCAAAATCACCTTAAACCCACCCGTTATGTATCCTTATTTATTATCATTGCAGACTCATGTGAATACGAAGTTGAAAGATGGTGCAGTTCACACAATTCTTTTTGATGAAAATATGTATAGCGGGGAAAATCCAGATTTCATTAGTGTTGACAACGTAATTGAAATCCTGGAGTATGGTTGGTTAGGTGGCTTAGTTGTAAATGTTTACATGAGGTATGTTTTCATGATTTGATTTTCCAAAAGATGATATACTATGATAATTATGACTAAATACATTTCATATTTTTTGCAGGCGTATATATGAAAAACAATTGAAGGGATTTCCCCATAAACAAAAATTTGGACTCGTTAGTCCTCACGTCACCTCTACAACACTAACATATATAAAATCCGAGAAAGAGGGTGAAATAGTGGCAGGCATGCTCAAATCATTTAACAACAAAATTATGGATGACAGACTCTTCTTAATACCAACGATGTAGGGGTAAAATTGTAAAATTTAATTATATCAAATATATTTTAATTTCTTTCATTACTTATTCCTTTTTGTGTTTTTAGGCAGCATTGGATGCTCATTGCGGTCAATTTGGATACTCTAAAGATTTGTTTCTTGGATTCAATGCATGGATATCCAACAAACCAACCACAAATGATGGCGTTTGTCAATTTGCAATACACTACATCCAACATTTTAGAACTAAACATCTAGTTATATGATTTATATTATCTTTTAATGAGGATTCTGTTATGATAGGGCGGTGCGTGACTATCATCTACATCATGGAATGAGGTTAGGGGAAAAGGACAAGAAACATCACAAGTACTATGACTGGATAAAAATCAGGGTATATATAATAAGACTTCACTATCCAAATACATATAAAAAAATTACTTATTGTTATCAATGTTTTTGTAGTGCCCGAAACAAAAAACGATAAAGATTGTGGTTATTATGTTTGTAAATTTATGAAAGAGATCATATTCCATGAACAAACAAACATCCCTGAAGGGGTATTTTCGAAGATAATTACTATTTCATTTAAAATTCTTATTAATCCTTTGTGTATTTATATTTTTTCAGTACTACCATGATTGTCGAAAAGATTCATATTTACAAGATGAGATAGATTTATTTAGAAACGAATGGGCAGCATACTTGATGGAAGAATGTACATAAATAGCATAAAGATGTGACCGGTATGACTTGAAGTGTCTATTTTTATTTAAAATTGTCAGTATTTTTAGTAAAAAGAACAACTGTCATACTGAAAACTAAGAAAACGCATTAGGATTGTTTTGATATTTTAGGAAATGATTCATAAGTCATTTTTGATGTGTAGGAAATCAACCGCATCTAAATCTGACATGTGGTGTAACCGTTATGACTTTAAGTATGTATTTTTATAATAAATTAACAATAAATTTAGCAAAAAGAACAAGTGACATACTGAAAACCAAGAAAATGCATTTGGATTGTTTTGATACTTTAGGACAACGATCCATCAGTTATTTGTGACATATAGGAATCAACCACACCTCAATATGACGAATGGTGTGACCGATATGACTAAAAGTGTTCGTTATCAGTTTAAAATTGACATTTTAAATCAAAACGTGTCACTCACTAAAAAACAAGAAAACTCACTTTGATTGTCTTCATAATTTAGGAAAACAATTCATAATTTCTTTGTGATGTTTATGAAGCAGTTTCATGTCAAACTGACGCACGATGCGACCGATATGACTCAAAATGCGTGTTTTCAGTTTGAAATGATATTTTAGTAAAAAAACACAACTCACATACTAAAAATTGAGAAAATGCATTAGGATTGTTTTTATACTTTAGGAAAACGATCTATAAGTCATTTTTTATGTGTAGGAATCAACCACACCTCAATCCGACGCACGGTGTGACCGGTATGACTCAAAGTGTCTATTTTTATTTAAAATTGACATTAATTTTAGTAAAAAAACCCAACTATCATACTAAAAATCAAGAAAATGCATTCGTATTGTTTTGATAATTTAGGAAAATGATCCATGAGTCATTTGTGACATGTAGGAATCAATCTCACCTCAATACAACGCACGATGTGACCAGTATAAATCTAAATGTGTCTTTTTATTTAAAATTAACATTAATTTAAGTAAAAAAGAACAATTGTCATACTGAAAACCAAGCAAACACATTCGGATTGTTTTGATACTTTAAGACAACGATCCATAAGTCATTTGTGATGTGTAGGAATCAACTGCACCTAAATCTGACACATGGTGTGACCGTTATGACTTTAAGTGTGTATTTTTATAATAAATTAATAATAAATTTAGCAAAAAGAACAAGTGACATACTAAAAACCAAGCAAACACATTCGGATCATTTTGATACTTTAGGACAAAAATTCATCAATCATTTTTGACATGTTGGAATCAACCACATCTCAATCCGACGAATGGTGTGACCGATATAACTAAAAGTGTCCGTTATCAGATTAAAATTGACATTTTAGCTCAAAACTCATCACTCACTAAAAACCAAGCAAACTGGCTCTGATTGTCTTCATAATTTAGGACAACGATTCATAAGTTCTTTGTGACATTTATGAAGTAGTATCATGTCAATGATATTTTAGTAAAAAAACACAACTAACATACTAAAAACTAAGAAAACACGTTTAGATTGTTTTGATACTTTAGGACAACGATCTATAAGTCGTTTTTGACATATAGGAATCAACCGCACCTCAATCTGATACACGGTGTGACCAGTGTGACTCAAAGTGTCTATTTTTATTTAAAATTGACATTAATTTTTGTAAAAAAACACAATTGGCATACTGAAAACCGAGCAAACACATTTAGATTGTTTTGATAATTTAGGAAATCGGTTCATGAGTTATTTTTGACGTTTAAGAATCAACCCCACCTCAATACAATGCACGGTGTGACTGGTATAAATCTAAATGTGCCTTTTTATTTAAAATTGAAATTAATTTAAGTAAAAAAAGAACAATTGTCATACTGAAAACCAAGAAAACACATTCAGATTATTTTGATATTTTAGGATAATGATCCATAAGTCATTTTTGACATGTAGGAATCAACCGAACCTAAATCCGACACATGGTGTGATCGTTATGACTTTAAGTGTGTATTTTTATAATAAATTAACAATAACAAGTGACATACTGAAAACCGAGCAAAGACATTCGAATTGTTTTGATAATTTATGACAACGATCCATCGGTTATTTGTAGCGTGTAGGAATCAACCACACCTCAATCTGATGAACAGTGTGATTGATATGACTAAAAGTGTCCGTTATCAGTTTAAAATTGACATTTTAACTCAAAACACGTCACTAAAAACCAAGAAAACTTGCTCCGATTGTCTTCATAATTTAGAACAATGATTCATAAGTTCTTTGTGACTTGTATGAAGTAGTCTCGTGCCAAACCAACGCACGATGTGACTGGTATGACTCAAAATGCGTGTTTCGAGTTTGAAATGGTATTTTAGTAAAAAAAACAATTGGCATACTAAAAACTGAGTAAACGCATTCAAATTGTTTTGATACTTTAGGATAACGATCTATATGTCATTTGTGACGTGTAGGAATCAACCAAACCTCAATTTGATGCACGGTGCGACTGGTATGACTCAAAGTGTCTATTTTTTTTAAAAATTGACATTAATTTTAGTAAAAAAATACAACTAACATACTGAAAACTGAGCAAACGCATTCAAATTGTTTTGATAATTTAGGAAAACGATCCATGAGTCATTTGTGACATGTATGAATCGACCTCACCTCAATACAATGTGCGATGTGACCGGTATAGATCTAAATATGTCTTTTTATTTAAAATTGACATTAATTTAAGTAAAAAGAACAACTGCCATACTGTAAACCCAGTAAACACATTTGGATTGTTTTGATACTTTAGGACAATGATACATGAGTTATTTGTGACGTGTAGGAATCAACCGCACCTCAATCCGACGCACGGTGTGGTCGATATGACTAAAAGTGTCTATTATCAGTTTAAAATTTACATTTTAGCTCAAACATGACACTCACTAAAAATCAAGTAAACACTTTCTGATTGTCTTCATAATTTTGGACAATGATTCTTAAGTCCTTTCTGACATGTATGAAGGAGTCTCACATCAAATCGACACACGATGTGACGATATGACTCAAAAAGCACATTTCCAGTTTGAAATGATATTTTAGTAAAAAAGCACAACCGACATACTGAAAACCGAGCAAATGCATTTGGATTGTTTTGATACCTTAAAACAACGATCCACGAGTCATCTGTGATGTGTAAGAATCAACCACACCTCAATCCGACGAACGATGTGACTGGTATAAATCCAAATGTGTTTTTATTTAAAATTGACATTAATTTAAGTAAAAAAGAACAAGTGACATACTGAAAACCGAGCAAACGGATTCGGATTGTTTTGATACTTTAAGACAGTGATCCATGAGTCATTTGTGATGTGTAGGAATCAACCGCACCTCAATCTGATGCACGGTGTGACCAGTATGACTAAAAGTAAACGTTATCAGTTTAAAATTGACATTTTAGTTGAAAACGTTTCACTCACTGAAAACCCCGCAAACACCCTCCGATTGTCTTCGTAATTTATGAGAGCGATTCGTAAATCCTTTGTGACGTGTATGAAACAGTCTCATCACAAACCAACGCATGATGCAACCGGTATGACTCAAAATGGGTGTTTTTGGTTTGAAATGATATTTCAGAAGAAGACACACAACTGTCATATTGAAAACTGAGCAAACTCATTCGGATTGTTTTGATACTTTAGAACAACGATACATAAGTCATTTGTGACGTGTAGGAATCAACCACACCTCAATCCAATGAACGATTTGATCGGTATAAATCTAAGTATGTCATTTAAATTTGATATTAATTTTAGTAAAAAAACAAGAGACATACTCAAAACCAAGCAAACTCATTCAGATTGTTCTGATATTTTATGACAACGATTCATAACTCATTTGTGACGTATAGGAATCAACATCACCTCAATACGACGCACGGTGTGACCTGCATAACTCCAAATGTGTATTTTTTATTAAAAATTAACATTTTATTAATGCATTCTTTCATATTAATGTTTAATTTATTTCTTTATAGTATTGCTAACATAATATTTGTTTTCTTATATAAGTATAACCTTTTGATTGAGTTGGGATGATTTGTTTGACAACTAATACCATGAGCGAACGTTTCTTAGAGGGGATCACAGATGTCAAAGGACGAAACATTAATATTTTTAACTATTTGTTGGATAATTGTAAATGTAATTATATAAAACATTGTTTGAAATGTATATAGCATTGTTTGTCAAACTCTTGTGTGCGCTACTTTGTTCTTGTGTGTGGTGTGCAGGTGTTGTTTTGTGTAGGCGGTGTGTGTGAGTTGTGCAGGTGCATGTGATGATGGTGGGTGTGTTGTTATATAAACAGCACACCAAAGGCAACCAAGCCTTTATCAGCATTATTTTGAGCGTTGATAAAGGCACTCTTTATCTGCGTTATTTCAAGCGCTGATAAAGTTGACTTTTACCAGCGGTCCAAATAGCGCGGATAAATAGTGACATTTATCAGTGGTTTTTTAGCGCCGATAAAGGACACTCTTTATCACCGCTTTTTAGCGTTGTTAAAGGAGACTCACCTTTATCTTCATTGAGACTAACAACGATTTTCTAACACTGTTAAAAGCGTTTTCTAGCGCTGATAAAAGCATATTCTGTAGTAATGCACCTTATCCTTCTCTGTCTACCACCACTTTGTCTCTCTCCAATCTATACTATTGTAGCTTGTGAGTTCTCTTGTCTTCTCCTTTGGTTCTCGTTCCGCAGGCCGTTCCAGTTTTGTTTCGCCATCAACTGCTGTGGAGGACGCCGATCAACCTCTTCATGAACCCATTTGCTATCACCGATACCTTCTTCAGATAACCTAGAGATCCAGATCTCCGCAACAGGTATGTTCTCCTAATATCGTGTAATTAACCTTCTTTCTGTCCACCATTTTTTATTTGAGGTTAAACACTATTTACTCAAACATTCATACTATACATCTCCTATTATGATACTCCAACTACGCACTGTACTTATGCTCGACCATTGTTTCTTCATCCATCATTCTTACTAGGGTTTATATTGATTTCCTCTATCGCATCAAAGTATGTTGCATATTTGGTATGTGTAATTGATTTCAATCAATATACAATTTTTCCGGTTTCATTCATATAAATTTCACATATATTTTATTCTAAACTTTTCAAACTATGAATGTCTTAAAAATAAAAGTTGATTTATAGCGCCGTGCATTCGCACGGGTGAGGTACTAATCATTAAATGTCAGGTGCATTAGTGATAAGGATCTTAATAAAGGGGCTCTAATAAAGGAGGGGACATTGATAAAAAGGTAGGGGCGGGGGTGGAGGGGCGGGTGTGGGTCTAATAAAGAGGAGATGAGTGCCGCAGTTGAATTCTATAATTTTTTTTTAAAAAAAAATTGTGTTTTTTTGGTGTCATAAACTATTATAATGGAGGGTGCGTTTTAAAAAATATTTTGTGTTTTATCCCCGCTAAAAATTGTTGAAAAAAGATTTTTTTATCATTATTTGTTTAAATGGTGATAAATGTGACTTTTATCAATGTTTTTTAGGAATGATAAAATCAACTAGATTTTAAGTACTGTTTCAACGCCAACATTTTTTTAGTACCGATAAAATTGAATTATAATGATAAAAGAAGTTTATATAGTAGTTAAGTGTTTCAATTTTGGTCGAGAGATAAACTAATATGGTTGCTCATTAGGTGGCTTGATTTAGGAGAGTGTGCGAGGTTTGGGTTAGGTTTGGTTGTGGGCCCTATGTGTCTGTATTTTTTAAGGACTTTGAAATTTAATATATTTCAGGATTTTCATCACAAAAAATAGTTAATGTTTTATAAATAATATGATAAATAATATGATTCTATAAAAATTTAAAAAATGATTGGTGGTGGGAGGGCGGTAAAAAATCTAAAATATTGATGTACATTGTACTAAAAATTTTCATGACATGTCAAATTAATTTCAAGATGCTACAAATTCGTAAATAAAATGTAGATTATGACATTATTAACAAAATTAGTAAAATAAATGGCAGCTGTATTTAATACTATAATTGGTAGGTTTACTCATGATACATACACCAGGAGAAGCAGTCGCCACGTGTCCAGAAACTTCCAGCCAATGGCATGTTAGAGTGACCGTGGCCACCCATCGCCAGCTTTCACCAACGGCGGATGGCGCTCCAGGCCAGCTGTAACAGACGCGTGTAGGAATCTTGAGGGCGCTCTTTGAGATTCCGCCACGTGTAGCGTACCTTCTGGCCAGTTTTGGGATCAGGAAAAGACTACGATCACCCCGTGTACGGTAACTTCGATTGTTGTGAAGTGGAAGTTGACATTTAAAAAGTAAGTCACGTAATTTGTTGTATGTCTATATTTGAAACATTAAAAAAAACATGAGATTGGTGAATATCATTAGTTAGGGTAAGCAGATTTTTTATTTTTTTGACAGCGGTAAGCCGATTATAACACCGATTTGAACGCATCTATCATATGCCAATTACTTTAAAATTAAAACCGAAACTGATCGGTTTAATCGATTTCAATCGGTTAATAAAATAAATATCGGTTAAAAAATAAAGTCAAGTGAATAAAATATAAATCGATTTTTTTTCTTACTTCCTATGTACAAAAAAGGGGGCCAGTGATCCCAAAATAAATAAATCATAGAAAAAGTGATTAATAATCATAAAAATAAAAATAAAAAATCGTACATAAAAAGCGATATAATAACTTAGTTTTTACTGTTTAATCAAAAATTAAAATGCTATTTTTAAACTGGATCAATCAAATCGAACATAGATTTGTAGCTAAAAAATCGAATTATTCAATATTCACCAACTGATTTTAACTGATTCTCCGTTTTAATCGGGACTTCATCAGTTCATATCTGTTGGTTTAGTTGGTTTTCATGGGTTTGTTTAAACATCAAACCCTACCGCTTGGTTGTGATTAAATTGATTATTTTAAAAATATTTGATACATTAAAATAAATTGTTGAAATTAATTACAAAGTGTCATTTTTACTGTTTAGTAGTTCTTTTCGATGTTTTTTATTCTGTGATTACTGGGCTAATTTACATATTTTTTCTAAAGATATCATAAATTTAATAGACATAGTATTTAACAATTAGCAATATACTTTATATTTCATAATCATTGAAAATTATTTGAAAAAAAATTAAATAAAATGCACGACTTGCTTATCACGTTAGAAAACTTAGCATTTTATACAAATTATAATAAACTGGATTTATTGGTAATTTTATGATATTATAATTATAATTTTTAATTTTTTATCCCCAAATAATATAATATTTTTATCATATTATAATTTTTCTCAAAAAGATGAAGCAGAGACGAATCGAAGGGGACGAATGAGCGAGCACGCCTGAATAATTAACTAATTTAATTGTTTTTTAATAAAAAATATTATTTTTTGGGAGGGGAAAGCAAGGGAAGGAAACAGCCCAGCAGCAGCCCCTCCGTCCGGCATTGCCTATTTAAACCCGTCTCTCTACCTCCTCTTTCCTCCCTCTTGCTGCAGCAACTCCCCTGCTTTCTAGTTTTCTTGCTGCGCCCTGCTTTCTCGTTTTGTCCGTTAATAATTTCGGAGCGTCCCTCATTAGAACTCTCAGTCACTCCTGCGATTCTTCGTATCTGGTGAGTTTCCTTTTCCTTATCCTTTATCTGCCATTTTTGTTCCCTTCAATGGCATTGCGGACTTTTCTTCCTGCATCTGGATCATGGTGCTTTTTTATTGATTCTGGTTTTGTATACAGTAATATTTTTTCAACTGGAGTTATTTTAATCGTGTTATTTGCGGAGTTGATCGTACATTGACCTCCCCAAGCAGCATCCGATTAAAAGATTGAACCACTTAGGTTATATTTTGAAGTTTTTGCTCGTTTTCTGATTCTATGTCAACATGAATTATAATTTATTCCCACAACGAAGAAGACGATCGTTATTTTATTTCCTTCTGTTTTCTGCAAAGCATGAAGTGAGACAGTTCATTTTTAAACTAGCTGTCTTCTTTTCTTAGATCAAGCATCAACAGTTGCAACAATCATAACGAGTTTACGTGTTTCATCAGTCTAATGACTTTTCATCGGAACCGATTTGAATCTCGTGGTCAAGAAACCACTGGGATTCGAAGTGGTTTAGCATTTTGATCTAAAGTTGGCTCTACCTTTTTGGTTCGCTCATTTCTCGTCAAAATTTTAGGTCAAAATCAAAAAATGGAGTTCGAGGACCACTACCGGCAGGGCCAGAGACAGATGTTCGAGTGCCTCTTGTTTGGTAGGTTTTGTTTCGCAACGTACGGTGGCTGTTGGGAGGTTTTTTTTTTTTTTTTTTTTTTTTTTTTTAATGCTAGTCAGTGCTTAATTGACGTTTCTGTTTATTCCAGATCTAGACGATACTCTTTATCCCCTCAGCTCCGGCTTGGCAACCGCTTGCCGACAGAATATTGAAGGTGTTTTTGCACCGTTTAATCTCCAAAGGATTCGTTTCGGATGCTTGGGGTAAACGTGTTTTTGTTCATTTTGTGATATTTTTGACGTTTTTTTTGTAGAGTACATGGTTGTCAAACTCGGAATTGAGAAGGAGACGATCGCAGACTTGTGCGACTTATTGTACAAGAATTATGGCACGACCATGGCGGGTTTGAGGGTATGACTTTAATTCCCTGCGTTGAAAGGAAAGTAGATTTCTAACTCTCCTCCGCTTCTTCTTCTGTGTTTCAGGCAATCGGATATGACTTTGACTACGACGAATACCACAGTTTTGTCCATGGGAGGCTGCCTTACGAGAACCTAAAACCAGACCCTGTTCTCCGGGGCATTCTGCTGGGCTTGCCTCTTCGGAAAGTCGTATGGAATCGGCCTGAGTTTTCTTTGATCGAGTGGATCTTCAAAAACTGATGATAGCTACTGCAATGCTTTCTGTTTTTGTGTTTCAGATCTTCACGAACGGGGACAAGGTCCATGCGGCCATGGTGTTGCGAAAGCTTGGGCTGGAGGACTGTTTCGAGGGAATCGTCTGCTTCGAAACCCTGAATCAGCCGCGCGCGGTTGATTTATGCAACGGCGAGGAATCAGCCGCCGGTGGCGGCGCTCCCCGCGACGTGTTCGACATTGTTGGGCATTTTTCCCGGTCTGCGGGGGAGGCTGTTTCGGAGCTGCCCAAGACGCCGGTGGTGTGCAAGCCGTTGGACGCGGCGGTGGACCGAGCGCTCGCGATCGCCGGCATCAGCAGCCCTCAGAGGACGGTGTTCTTCGACGACAGCGTGCGTAACATACAGTCTGGGAAGCGCGCGGGCCTCCACACAGTGCTCGTAAGTTCAAAATTTATATAATTCGTCAAAAATTATGGAGTTTTATAATTATAATAATTAAGAAGATGAATTATAATGAATGCAGGTGGGGAGCTCGCAGCGAGTGAAGGGGGCGGATCACGCGTTGGAGAGCATCCACAACATCCGGGAAGCCCTGCCGGAGCTGTGGGAAGTTGATCGGAATAAGCTGGGTTACTCCGGGAAAGTTGCCGCGGTGGAAACCTCTGTTACAGCTTAGCCTTCTTTTTACCCGTTTTTTTTTTGGGGGGCGTCAGCGCCGGTGTTGTGCGTTTTCTAATAAATCAGTTATTTGTTTTTTGAAATATCTGTACTATCAATATGTTACGTCAAAATGCATACAGTGAATGAGTTAAAAAATATATAAATTATGATATAAAATGGATTCAAATCATTTTGCACATTAAATGCATGTTTTGTTATAAACCATTACTTATCAGTAGGAAAAATGAGACTGATCGGGTAAATTTATATCAATGAAAGGATCGTACAAATATCATAAATTTAGTCTCTATAATCAATTGAACATATCATAGATATAACAACTTTTTATCAGGCATGCCAATTTGAAAATTTTATAAAAAAAATATTCCCTTTTATTATGATACACAACTCATAATTTATTAATATTTGGTTAATAGTTCTAAAACTCTTAACAGTGGAAGATATTTTATAAAGTAGTTGAATCTGTAATTATAAATATCAATAATAATAATTGTTGAAGGATGCAACTCCCCTCCAAGGTTTGAAGCTTTCCAATGAACCCTTCTTCATGTTTCTCTTCTTTCCGGTTTCTAATACAACTTTTTTTCTCCTGTTCTGACCATGATTTATATTCTTTTGATTTCATCTTCCTTTCCAAATTGGGGTTCTTGTGGGGACTGGGTTCTTGCTTTAATCATGATTTATGTTTTTTATTTCATCTTCCTTTCAAAATTGGGGTTCTTGTGAGTACTGGGTTTTGATTTCTTAGCAAAGGATTTCTTAGCAAAGGGGCTTCGTTTGTTGGCACCTATAATGGACTTTTTATGAAGGGATGGACATGCATAAAGAAAACATTTGTGGGTGATTAGTATCTGTGTGGGTTCTCTTTGATTAGTATTGGTTTGTGGAGTTTTTGTGTTATCTTGGTTTTGTTTTAGGGCGTTTTTGTGGGTTGGGTTTTGTTATATCAATTTATCTAAAATATTGATGTGGATGTATTTGTGTTGGTTATGTTTGGTGTTCGGAGTTATGTTATGATCTTTTTTGGGATTTGAGCAAGTTCAATAATTTATTACCACTATCATTGTTGGGTTGGATTTGCATTAGATTTTTTTTCATTGCTTGGAAGTTGGATTTGAGCTTATTGGTTCAGAGGATTTTTCCATATTTGGAATCCATGGTTTAAACCCTAAATGTAACACCCCATAATGATAAAGATTTAAATGACTAAATGATATGACTCATGTTAATAAGGTGCACCTTCCTTTTTGGGAGTCTATCTGATTAGAACTCCACAGTTAAGCGTGCTTGATCTGGAGTAGTGATCAAGATGTGTGACCTTCTGGGAAGTTTCATAGTGTGTATGAGGACAATACACACTAGAAAGGACATGTGTTGGCCTGTGAGGACTGCCATTAATCAGATGACCCGTTCAGGCATGCGGGTGAGCCCCAGGGGGGACCACGTGTCTGCGGGGCAACTGGTGGTACCTGGCGGGCCAGAACCCGACGACTATGTTAAGGCAGGGTGTATGTGTTGTCATTGGGACCCAGTTACATTTGGTATCAAAAAGAGGTTTAGTTATTTATGGAAATTAGGCTATGAAAACTTTAGGAAGAATCCTATAGAAAAGTTTAAATATAGAAAAACTTCCTGGTATTTTGGTGAGTATTGAGTAAGTGGTTTATCAAGCAAACACATTCATGTCTGGATACGAGCAGGTAGAGGTGACTCTGACACATAGGTACCTAGGAGTGAAAACTCCGACAAGGAGTTTCAGGCTTGACCCGGGGTATCCTGGTACACGACAACGGGTCTTGCAACACTCTTGGTTACGACACTCCCGGATGATATGTTTGGTTAATCATAATGTTTTTATGAATCATTATGAAGGATTTATAGAGAAATATAATTGTTTAAAGAAGTTTTAAGACATAAAATCCTTTATAGTTAAAAGATTCGTAAATGAAATAAGTTTCTCATTAAGGTTTTATTCTTTTAGAAAATGGCGGGAAATAGGAGGAACCGTGCAAATGGTGACCGCAATGGACCATGCGCTGACGGCCCTCCGATGAAAACCGGAATAGAAAATTTCATGCGAATGATGAACCAACTGACTCAAGTTATGGAAAATAACTTGAATCAAGCTAAGAGACCGATCTCACAACGAAGGGAACAACTTTCTGTTGAATCCTTTATGCGTCAACGACCACCAACCTTCAGTGGATCTACCGACCCATTGATTACTGAATAGTAGATAAGCTCTATCGAGAAGATCTTTTATGTGCTCCGATGTTTTGAATAAGAGATGGTTATCCTGGCTGTCTATCGCTTAGAGGGAGAAGCTGATCAGTGGTGAGAACTGATTAAAAATACAAGGCCAAAGGTGTAAGTTGAAGCTATGGAGTGGGAATAGTTCAGAGGGATTTATTCAACAAGTATTCCCCTCGATCGATGAGAATAAGAATGAAGAAGGAGTTTCTCGAGCTGAAGCAGAAGGAGAATGAATCTGCGGGAAGCTACGAGATGAACTTCACAAGGCTTTCACGTCACACCTCTAGCTTTTTCATGGATCCAAATGGTAAGGTTGATAAATTCTTCGGTGGACTGAGACCTCATCTGCGGAAGAATCTAGCCAATCGAGACTATGATAGCTATGAGGAGATCGTTCAGAGTGCGATGAAAGTCGAGTTGGAGTTTGGTGAGACACAGTGGTCTCATAAATCTAATGACAAGAAAAGATCGATGGAGCCCAGCTTAGGGAAGACTTTTGATCAGGGAAGAGGAGGCAAGCAAGTGCAACGTACCACGTGTAATAAATGTGGGAAGAAGCATTCGAGAAACTACCTGTTGCGGGAGTGGGAAATGCTACAAGTATGGAAGAGAATAGGAATTGCTGTAGTGAGGTGAAACCTCAACTTCCAAACATTAATGACAAGAGGAAGATGGTGCATAGCCTACCCGATGTCCAATGCTTTAAGTGTGGACAACTTTGAGACTTTGCCAATCACTGTCCAAATCCGAGGGCAGTAGAGGGTAACCACCATCAGCCCCAGCAAATGCCAAGGGAGAAAGCTCGTGCTTTTGCAATCACGACAACTGAAATTGAAGCTCCAAATGATGTGGTAGGAGGTACTCTTGTTGTTCTCTCAAACCTAGCAAGTACTTTGTTTGATTCTGGTTCTACACATTCTTTTATTTCCTCCAAGTTTTCAAAGAATTTAGAATCAATCCCTGATTTGCTAAAAGTAGAGTTATCAGTCAAGCCACCTGGTGGGATTATCCAAGCATCATTAGTATTTAGAAACTCTAGTATTTACTTTAGTGAGAACAATCTTATCGCAAATCTAGTTGTCATTCTCATGCTGTAATTCGACATTATACTAGGGATGGACTGACTCTCAAAGTATAATGCTAAGATCAAATGCAGAAGCAAGGAAATCTCAGTAGTCTTGAATGGATGAACCTATGATGAAGCCTTACAAGTGTATTAAAAAGATGTTTTATGTTGTTTTCATGTATTATGTTCATGATTTTCAAGACACTAGACTTTAAAGATCCTCTGTATGTAAAATGTAATGAAAAGTTATGTAATAAAAAGGTGGGATGCCATAGTTAGCATCAAAGGATAGTTTAGTTATTTATGGAAATTAGGCTATGAAAACTTTAGGAAGAATCCTATAAAAAGGTTTAAATATAAGAAAACTTCATGGTATTTTGGTGAGTATTGAGTAAGTAGTTTATCAAGCAAATACATCCCTGTCTGGATATGAGCAGGTAGAGGCGGCTCTGGCACAGAGGTACCTAGGAGTGAAAACTCCGACAAGGAGTTTCGGGCTTGACCCGGGGTATCCTAGTACACGACAACGAGCCTTGCTGCACTCTTGGTTATGACACTCCCGGGGGATATGTTTGGTTAATCATAAACTTTTTATGAATTATTATGAAGGATTTATAGAGAAATGTAATTGTTTAAAGAAGTTTTAAGACATAAAATCCTTTATAGTTAAAAGATTCGTAAATGAAATAAGTTTCTCACTAAGGTTTTATTCTTTTAGAAAATGGCGGGAAATAGGAGGAACCGTGCAAATGGTGACCGCAATGGACCATGCACTGACGACCCTCTGATGGAAGTCAGAATGAAAACTTTCATGCGAATGATGAACCAACTGACTCAAGTTATGAGAAATAACTTGAATCAAGCCGAGAGACCGATCTCACTGCGAAGGGAACAACTTTCTGTTGAATCCTTTATGCTTCAATGACCACCAACCTTTAGTGGATCTACCGACCCATTGATTGCTGAACAATGGATCAGCTCTATCGAGAATATCTTTTCTATGCTCCGATGTTCTGAACAAGAGATGGTTACCTTGGCTGTCTATCGCTTAGAGGGAGAAGATGATTAGTGGTTGGAACTGATTAAAAACACAAGGCCAAAGGTGGAAGTTGTAGCTATGGAGTGAGAAGAGTTCAGAGGGATATTCTTTAAAATATTTCCCTCAATCGATGAGAACAAGAATGGAGGAGTTTCTCGATCTGAAGTAGAAGGAGAATGAATCTGTGGGAAGATGTGAGATAAACTTCATAAGGCTTTCACGTTACACCTCTAGCTTTTTCATGGATCCAAATGTTAAGGTTGATAGATTCTTCAGTGGACTGAGACCTCATCTGCGGAAGAATCTAGCCAATCGAGACTATAATTGCTATGAGGAGATCGTTCAGAGTGCGATGAAAGTCGAGATGGAGTTTGGTGAGACACAATGGTCTCATAAATCTAATGACATGAAGAGATCGATGGAGCCCATCTTAGGGAAGACCTTTGACCAGGGAAGAGGAGGCAAACAAGTGCAACATCCCACGTGTAATAAATGTGGGAAGAAGCATTCAGGGTACTACCTTCTCGGGAGCGGTAAATGCTACAAGTGTGGAAGAGAATGCCATATTGTGAGGAATTTTTGTAGTGAGGTGAAACCTAAACTTCCAAACAACTTGAATCAAGCTGAGAGACCGATCTCACTGCGAAGGGAACAACTTTCTGTTGAATCCTTTATGCTTCAATGACCACCAACCTTTAGTGGATCTACCGACCCATTGATTGCTGAACAATGGATCAGCTCTATCGAGAATATCTTTTCTATGCTCTGATGTTCTGAACAAGAGATGGTTACCTTGGCTATCTATCGCTTAGAGGGAGAAGATTATTAGTGGTTGGAACTGATTAAAAACACAAGGCCAAAGGTGGAAGTTGTAGCTATGGAGTGAGAAGAGTTCAGAGGGATATTCTTTAAAAGTATTTCCCTCAATCGATGAGAACAAGAATGGAGGAGTTTCTCGATCTGAAGCAGAAGGAGAATGAATCTGTGGGAAGCTACGAGATGAACTTCATAAGGATTTCACGTTACACCTCTAGCTTTGTCATGGATCCAAATGTTAAGGTTGATAGATTCTTCGGTGGACTGAGACCTCATCTGCGGAAGAATCTAGCCAATCAAGACTATAATTGCTATGAGGAGATCGTTCAGAGTGCGATGAAAGTCGAGATGGAGTTTGGCGAGACACAGTGGTCTCATAAATCTAATGACATGAAGAGATCGATGGAGGCCATCTTAGGGAAGACCTTTGATCAGGGAAGAGGAGGCAAACAAGTGCAACGTCCTACGTGTAATAAATGTGGGAAGAAGCATTCAGGGTACTACCTGCTCGGGAGCGGGAAATGCTACAAGTGTGGAAGAGAATGCCATATTGTGAGGAATTGTTGTAGTGAGGTGAAACTTCAACTTCCAAACACTAATGACAAGGGGAAGATGGTGAAGGCCCTACCTGACATCTAGTTATTTAAGTGTGGACAACTTGGGCACTTTTCCAATCACTGTCCAAATCCAAGGGCAGTAGAGGGTAACCACCATCAGCCTCAGCAAAGGCCAAGGGAGCAAGGTTGTGCTTTTGCTATCACAACAGCTGAAGTTGAAGCTCCGAATGATGTGGTTGTAGGTACTCTTGTTGTTCTCTCAAAGCTAGTAAGTACTTTGTTTGATTCTGGTTCTACGCTTTCCTTTATTTCCTCCAAGTTTTCAAAGAATTTAGAATCAACCCCCGATTTTCTAAAAGTAGAGTTATCAGTCAAGACCCCTGGTGGGATTATCCAAGAATTATCAGTATTTAGAAACTCTAGTATTTACTTTAGTGAGCACAATCTTATTGCAAATCTAGTTGTCATTCCCATGCTGAAATTCGACATTATACTAGGGATGGACTGGCTCTCAAAGTATAATGCTAAGATCAAATGCAGAAGCAAGGAAATCTCAGTAGTATTGAATGGATGAACCTATGATGAAGCCTTACAAGTGTATTAGAAGGACGTTTTATGTTGTTTTCATGTATTATGTTCCTGATTTCCAAGATACTAGACTTTAAAGATCCTCTGTATGTAAAATGTAATGAAAATTTATGCAATAAAAATGCGGGATGCCATAGTTGGTATCAAAGGATAGTTTAGTTATTTATAGAAATTAGGCTATGAAAACTTTAGGAAGAATCCTATAGAAAAGTTTAAATATAGGAAAATTTCATGGTATTTTGATGAGTACTGAGTAAGTGGTTTATCAAGAAAATACATCCCTGTCTGGATATGAGCATGTAGAGGCGGCTCTGGCATAGAGGTACCTAGGGGTGAAAACTCTGACAAAGAGTTTCGGGCTTGACCTGAGGTATCCTGGTACACGACAATAGGCCTTGCTGCACTCTTGGTTATGACACTCCCGGGGGGATATGTTTGGTTAATCATAAGATTTTTATGAATCATTATGAAGGATTTATAGATAAATTTAATTGTTTAAAGAAGTTTTAAGACATAAAATCCTTTATAGTTAAAATATTCGTAAATGAAATAAGTTTCTCATTAAGGTTTTATTCTTTTAGAAACTGGTGAGAAATAGGAGAAACCGTGCAAATGGTGATCGCAATAGACCATGCGCCGACGACCCTCTGATGAAATTCGGAATGGAAACTTTCATGCGAATGATGAACAAACTAACTCAAGTTATGAGAAATAACTTAAATCAAGCTGAGAGACTGATCTCACTGTGAAGGGAATAACTTTCTGTTGAATTATTTATGCGTCAACGACCACCAACCTTCAGTGGATCTACTGACCCATTGATTGCTAAATAGTGGATCAACTATATCGAGAAGATGTTTTCTGTGCTCCGATGTTCTGAACAAGAGAAGGTTACCCTGAATGTCTATCGCTTGGAGGGAGAAGCTGATCAGTGGTGGGAACTGATTAAAAACACAAGGCCAAGGGTGGAAGTTGAACCTATGGAGTGGTAAGAGTTCAGAGGGATATTCTTCAAAAGTATTTCCCTCGATTGATGATAACAAGAATGGAGAAGGAGTTTCTCGAGCTGAAGCAGAAGGAGAATGAATCTATGGGAATCTACGAGATGAACTTCACAAGGATTTCACGTTACACCTCTATCTTTTTCATGAATCCAAACGGTAAAGTTGATAGATTCTTCGGTGGACTGAGACATCATCTGCGGAAGAATCTAGTCAACCGAGACTATGATATCTATGAGGAGATTGTTTAGAGTGCAATGAAAGTCGAGCTGGATTTTGGTGAGACACAGTGGTCTCATAAATCTAACGACAAGAAGAGATCGATGAAGCCCAGCTTAGGGAAGAACTTTGATCAGGGAGGAGGAGGCAAGCAGGTGAAACGTCCCACGTGTAATAAATGTTGGAAGAAGCATTCAGGGAACTGCCTGCTCGGGAGCGGAAAATGCTACAAGTGTGGAAGAGAAGGCCATATTGTGAGGAATTTTCATAGTGAGGTGAAACCTCAACTTCCAAAGACTAACGACAAGGGGAAGATGGTGCAGGCCCTACTTGATGTCCAATACTTTAAGTGTGGACAACTTGGGAACTTTTCCAATCACTGTCCAAATCCGAGGGCAGTAGAGGGGAACTACCATCAGCCTCTGCAAAGGCCAAGAGAGCATGGTTGTGCTTTTTCTATCACGAAAGCTAAAGTTAAAGCTCTGAATGATGTGGTAGCAGATACTCTTGTTGTTATCTCAAAGATAACAAGTACTTTGTTTGATTCTGGTTCTATGCATTCCTTTATTTCCTCTAACTCTTCAAAGAATTCAGTGTCAACCCCTGATTTTCTAAAAGTAGAGTTATCAGTCAAGACCCCTAGTGGGATTATCCAAGCATCATCAGTATTTAGAAACTCTTGTATTTACTTTAGTGAACACAATCTTATCGCAAATCTAGTTTTCATTCCCATGCTGGAATTCAACATTATACTAGGGATGGACTGACTCTCAAAGTATAATGCTAAGATCAAATGCAGAAGCAAGGAAATCTCAGTAGTCTTGAATGGATGAACCTATAATGAAGCCTTACAAGTGTATTAGAAGGATTTTTTATGTTGTTTTCATGTATTATGTTCCTGATTTCCAAGGCACTAGACTTTAAGGTCCTTTGTATGTAAAATGTAATGAAAAGTTATGTAATAAAAAGGTGGGATTCCATACTAAAGATTTTTAGTGATTTTCTTTATAATTGGTTGTACTACTTGGTTGGATGTTATAGTAGTCAAATATCGAAGAAAATAATTATAAATATCAATAATCATTTTAGTAAATCATTATTGTCCATTAAATACTTTAATCAAGATCTATCGAAAGAAATTGTTGAATTTTTATTAATAAATTATTTATTTTATGAGTTTTCTGCTCATACAATATAAATTTTGTAAACAAATTTTCAAGATTTTTACACAACCCTACATAAACTAGTACCGTGTTGTGTTATTTTCCTAAAATGACTTATTCCAGATCTGTTGATTTGATTAATCACAACACTATATTTCTTATGTTAACTTGAAGTTTTTGTTAGTTCTGTTTTAGTGCAGAGTTTATCTTCTGAATTCACATGTTTCGGGCCTACTAATTTTGAACCACGTATATTTCAAAAAACATCGTGATGTCACTAAAACCTTAATGAAGAAAAAGACCATGTTGGAGAATTTTAGTTTGTTAGAAGTGACAACTTTGCCCGAAGTCCATGAAGAATTCTCTCATGAGTTAGTAACACCGCTCATTTATAAATAGGGGTTTGAGGTTTTGAGGATCAATATCTGGCTCACGTTGATCAACCAATATTCGAGAGTTGTACACTACCTTAGTGTTTGAGTGCTTCTGTTTGTTTGTGTTTGTCAATGTGATCTTGGAGCTTCCGTTTATGTGAGGTTTCATTATAAAAGATCTATGTTTCCAATTATATTCGTTTGATTTTGATCGTCTTGTGATCAAAGAGTTATGAGGATATGATTTGTTGATTCTGAGCATCTGTGTTCAAAGAAGTCCCAAGGATAAGGATTTGACTAATTCCAATCTTTTTATTGAAGAGGAACTTTGGTGTAAGAGTTTGCTACTTCCAAACATTGTTTGAAGAATTCCAAGGATAAGAATTGATACCAATTCTATCAAAGTAGCTTTGGGGTAAGAGATTGTTCTTTAGATCTCTGTGATCAAAGAGGTTTCCATTTTAGAACCTATGTATCCATTGAATTGAAGTAACGATCCTCTTGTCGATTGGGATCAAAAGAGAAGAGTTCCGAAGATAGAAATTGTTATATCTTTTTTTCTTTCTTTCTTTTTTAAAAGAGAATCTCTAGAAGTGGCCTTTTTGAATCCTCCACACCCAGAAACCCCCCTCCCCATGAAGAGGTCATCTGGAGATGCACCGGCCGAGAAGGAGCCGTTGTCAGCCAAGATGACAAAGCATACCACGAGTAACAACCCGATCAATGATGGTTAGACATAGAAATTTGTCAGCCAGGTGGGTTGCGCCCTTCTACCCACTCGATGAGACACCGAGTGACCCAACAAGGTGAGTGGAGCATGAGTGGCAGAAATTCCCCCAAGAGTGGGCTCCTAGGAATTGAACCCCATACCTCAAACACGTTGTCTGGGTAACTAGGTATAGGTGTGACCTCACCACCTGCATGCCACCATGTTGTATTCATCTTATTTCGTTTAGTTTATTTCATAACTTATGAATTTTTATATTCTACTACATTTATTTATATTTTTTACTTTGATAGTTTGGAATGTGTATCTTCTGAACCTCCACCTTGTTTAAGAGGGAAGAATCTCATAAGTTTGCAGCAACTTTAATTCACCCCATCTTGAAGCTACCATACTAGGAAAACATTTTGTATTATAGACTATTTATTTTCCCTTATACTAACGTATATATGAGAAAAAATTTGTCATGACGTAACCCTATCTGGGGCTCGAGCCGTAACTACCCCAAACCCGCCTCCATAAGTAAGGGGCTGGCGACCAACACCGAAGGTATAACTAACATAGGGAGACCTTTTCCTAAGTACTTGTACGAACACACAAAACTATCTCAATGCAAAAGTGAAAAGGAATAATAGTAAAAGATACAAAAATACTAGGGGAAGAAACCTTCATGCAAAGCCTCTAGACAGTACAAGAGTACAATAGTGTAAACTGAAAAGTAAAGGGGAAAACTACACACCAATCAGAAAGATATCCCAAACTGACAAAACTGGAAAGTAAAACATTGAGAGAACCCAGTTTATAATCTCCAAGATGTGACCACCATACGTGGTCCAAAGTATCATGTATCCCTAAGCCCCCTCGTAGTCATCATCAACCTATCCATCGTCTGCATAAGATACAACACGTGCAGGAAAAACCCATGCATGGGTGAGTATATACATACTCGGTAGGATGTTCCAAAAGCTAAAGGGGGAGTAGTAAGAGATACAATAGGAAATAAAAGACTGTAGATAGTAAACATGATGTAGGAAGTAGTGAAAGAGAAAAAATCAACCCAAACTGAGAGAGAGATAGAGAGAGATAGAGAGAGAGAGAGTAACCTCATCCAAGCACAAGGGGCTCAACACAGTGTGTAGATGAACTATACATCAAGTATTTTCCACCCATATCAGAAGAGTAAACTTATCCAACCATGAGAATTTAAACACGGAAAGCACATTACATACCCCACGCGTCTTCACAACCCATGGAAGGAGAGTGACCAAATCCAAAGGTATGAATACAGAAGTATATATATATATTATCAATCAAAGAAGACCGAATGAGAGAATAAGGGGATATCTATCTCATAACTCATCCCAGGAAAAAAGTCACAAATAGTTCTAAAAGTCTATCAATGATTCCCAACATCTCACACATATGCCCAGAAGTAATCGTGTAAAGTCCCACACCTCACCACTATGCCACACATCTGAGGGGACGCAAGCTCCAAGTAGAGGACCCATGCCCTAGTGTGTTAGGGGGGTTCTACTCTGGTGTCATGAGGACCCACACCCTGATGTATCGAGGGGGTTCCACTGTAGTGTCATGAGAACCCACACCCTATCCGATAGGGGGATTCCAATCGGTAAGTATCTAAAGAGGACCCACACCCAAGCTGATGGGGGGTTCCACTCTAGTGTAATGAGGACCCACACCCTAGTGCGACAGGGGGGGATTCTACTCTGGTCATTGAGGACCCACACCCTATCCGATAAGGGGTTACACTCAGCAGGTAGAGGACCCATGCCCAAGATGATGGGGGGATCCACTCTAAAGGTCAAGTAACCATGCCCTGTTGCGATAGGGGGTTCCACTCAGTTGGTAGAGGACCCGTGCCCAAACTAACGTGGGGTTCCACTCTATAGGTCAAGGACCCACACCCTGGTGCGGCATGGGGGTTCCACTCTAGTCATCAAGGACCCATGCCCGATCCAATAAGGGGGTCCACTCGATAAGCCTCTGGTGATTTCACCTTATCACCATCGTCGTCAGGCGTTGCCTCAATAAGCGATGTGCCAAGAACATTCCACATCGTATCCCAAAAACCAAAATAGAGGGAACTATTGCATTCTATGTGAAAAAACACATAAGATATGATACTTGTAGGCCAAAATATGAGTTCAAATGAAGAAGATATAGAATATTGAAGTTTACTCAAAAGGATCCAAGGGGCACACGACGTGTGAGGGGACCCACACGACACGTTGTCCCACTCCATCACCCGACCGTGTCCCTAGAGGTACATGGCTCTCCAACCGTGTAGGGATACACGACGTGTGGGGGATATACACAACGTGCCCATGCCACTCGGGGTCCTACCTATGTGCTTGGCCATGTTCGTGTATCCACCCCATGTTTGTGTAATTTATCCCATGTTTGTGTACTTAGGTACATGACCGTGTGCCTGGATTTGTACTCCCACATGGGGTCCTACTCGTGTGCTCCTCCAAATGGATCGTCCACTCAGGGACGTAGTACATGACGTATAGGGGATAAACTTCATGGCATCCTTAAAAAATTCCAAAACCCTAGCCGCCACTGCCATTTGGCTACACACCGTATGATCATCACAATACATGATGTGTAGTCGGGTTTTTCAAAATTTCCAAGATTCGCGTTCCATGCTTCGAATATGGACTTTCCCCTCAAATTACAGACTTATCTTCATATAAGATTAGTGGATCTAGTCCAGATATGTCATTTTCGACATCCAGAGGCTAGAAATCAGTTTCCTTCGTGACGATGGTTTGTCGCTCGATCCTGCACGCCTTGGTTTTGACCGGTGTTGATGATTTGATATATGTTTGTCAAAATGATCACCCGCATCTCGTAAACAACCCAGATCTAACCTTGATTCATTGACCTATCCCCTAACACATCATTTCGTTGGGATTCTTGGGGTTCGATCGGGCTGAGTACCACCTAACAACGTTGAATCGGGACCGTGAGGTCATACCGGTGAAGAATGAAAAGCAATTGGGGAGAAAGGAACCACAAAAAATGTTTAAATGGTTTTTTATAAGAATTCTTAGCCAATGATCAAGAAAGGGGGTATTCAGGGTTAGAAAACAATTGAATAAAAAATTTAATCGTGGTATACGGGTGAATGCAATGACCACAATTGGCGCATATCAATGGAAAAGATCGATCTTCTCATTCAATTTAATTAAAAGGGTATAAAACAAAAATTGAAGAGTCCTACCTGGAGATTGGATCATTCATCATCTAAGAACACACATGCCAATGAATGGAAGAAGTCGTTGTGTTCGTTGTGCTATGATCTGCTCTATTCCAGAGTTTTGTCATCGTTGGATACGATTTTCCAACGAAAGGAGGGGAAGAATCACAAACCATGGGAGGATTCTCCATAATGATGTATTTGTAGACATTTAGTTAGGTTAAAATAATCAATCAATTAAATCAATTAAATTAATTAAATTAATTCAAAAATTGAACGTACCGCCAATGGGAGAGATATCTGAACGCCCCGCCCCAACCTATTTTAGGTCGCGTATAAGGTATACATCGCGTTTTGAACTCAATCGTGGTATCAGATTTCTAATTCAAGCTTCTTTTTAAGATCCATCCCATTTTCTCTAAGAAACTGTGCACTCACAATATAAAATATATTTAATATTTTTATAAAATTAATTCCAGGCACACCAGACATCATAATTGCACGTTGTATCAGCGCGTGTCTCTAAATATATATATATAAATATTTCAAAGACTTATAATCCAAAAACCGAGTCTCTACATCATTCACTCTTTTAATATTTTCATTCCTCAAAAGCAAAACTAATAAAAAAACTCGGGATACTAAGCCCACACTTGGCTCTCCTGCTCCCAGGAGCTATTCTACATGTTCTCGTGCTGTCACAACACGCAAACCAAGGGGATGACCCATCCATGTAGGGTCCTCTCCCATTGATCCTCGATCGCCATCGGGTGCTCTGCAAAGGTGGATCCATCCTCAATGTCTAGTTCTACCCATTTGATAACGTGCGTGGGGAGGCACGTATCTACTCAGTTATGACACATGGAAGACTTCATGCACCCACTCTATCTATATGGGTAGGGTGAGACAGAAAGAAACCTTGCTAACCCTCTGCATGATCTTAAACGACCCGATAAACCTCGGGGATAACTTGCCTTGTAACACCCCGAGTTTTTTTATGGACCTTTTTTTTCTCGAATAAATTAAATTTTCATTGATATCTTGAAATGAACAAAGTCAAAAATTCTTTTCACATGAAACTAACTTGGTGTATGTTACATGAAACACTGACTTGACGTACGTTACATGCAACACTGAGTTTCTACGAAACATATTTTTTTTTAAATGAGATAATTATAACCTAGCCATTAAAATTAGTTAAATGAATAGTAATAAATACTTTTAAAATATTTCCATTAATTTTTCTATATAAATAAAACATATTGATAATGAAAGATATAATTTTTTGTAAAGTCCTTATATGTTTAAAAATACAATTTTCTCAAATGAACTATTTTTCATGTCCTTCTATGAAAAACAATAAAATTAAATTCAGACACATTTAAAAGTTTAATTTGATAAAATAAAAACTAGTTTTGAATTTATAATGTCTAAATTATCTTAGGGTGATTTTTTTGATTTTTCTAAGAAACTTCATTTTTGGATGAATAGAGAAAAATATTGGATTTTAATTCAAAATTTCCTTTTCTCTAAATTATTTATAAGGTTAAATTATATCTTAATTTTGTTTCAAAGTTTAATTTGATTATATTTTTATAAATTAATCCAATTTAGGTCATTGTAACTAATTTCACATTGAAATTGGATATAAAAACTCAACAAACTTTTGATCATTTTTACTTTAAAAACCCGCATTATCGACCCGACTGTGGGATTAAATTTAAATCAATTTATGCCACTTTTGTGATTGGAATTTGAAAAAATAGATTCCATATTTGGAATAATCATAATTTATAAATTTTAATAATGTCAACATAGTTTTTTTACCAAAACAATTAGTGAAATTAATTAAAATTAATTACATCGATTAAGGTAAAATTAAGCTTAACTAAGGACTAAACCTTAAACTTAAGGGAACAAACGACCTAGAAACTTGTCTAAGATCCATTTATGGACATATTTTGACCCCATAATCCCTTATATCAATTTTTTTAAATTATTGGATCCACTTTACATGGAAAAAATGTGGGTGAAATTCATTTTCACAAAATTTACAAGAGTACCATTCCTTCTCCACTATAAAAGGCCTCCTCTTATCCCACTTACTCACACCTCTCAAGACAATTTGGATCGAAAAATATCTGATAAAATAGCTCCTAAACATCTCTAAACTTATCCTAGAATCCACCCCTTGGGTAGAAAGCAATCCAAGGAAGCCCTTTGGTGCAAACCAAAATGAGTTACCCGAATAAAAGGTACCATTCTTCATCAAGTTCTTTTATTTTATTTCAATTATCCACCCCCTAAACTCTTCTTATTCCATGATTGTATAAAAAATAGTATCATAAATATACTGGTATTTTTTTATGATAAGCATTTGAACTACAATTACAAACACTTCCATCAAATGGGTAATGAACATACTATTTACGTGTATAGTGAACTACCACCTCATGAAACGATGATTGTTCACTTTTTCTTTACCACCTCTCATGGTGGAAATTATAATGGAAACTATGTTTATATATGTTATATATTATATTTATTATGTCATTAATCTTCTGTAATCCTTTTACAACAAATATCTTTATACTTTTTATTTTGTGTAAATACAATAATTTCGTTTGAGGAAGTGTGGACTACCACCCCCTCAAAGTGATGTGATTCGTTCACACACTACATGGAATGTATTAAGGATGTTTTTAGTGAAAGTATATGATATATATGAAATAATAGTACTACTGTAATTATAATATATATATATACATATATATCATTTTCTTTCTTTCTTTCAATATGATAATAAAAACGGAAAGAACGTTCATGCGTACGTACAACTTACCATCTCCATAAATGATGTATTCCATTTTGTAATTATATATAATATAGATTATTATAATACAAATATAATGAATATAAATGATATTTATATAATTTATTACATTCTTGAAATCATGATATATGTATAAGGATCAAATATATAACAAATTAAGACACATGTGAAGAACAAAGCAGATATTACCCAAAGTGAAACCTTAACTTAGAATTGTTAACAAGTAGGTAATATATGGTCATAATAAAACCATATATGGTATTACATATAAGAATATGGTTTTGTGATAGATTTATAATAAACTTATATTTATTATATAGGAAGTTTTTATGAGTACAACGAGAGTCAAGACACAAGGTATGTGGATTTCATCTCACTTTTTATTTCCATGAGATACATACTTTATTCACCACCCATTAATTTTGTGTGGTGTGTATGATTCCAATGGATGTATTAAATGATTATTATACTTAAATTTATGGGTATTTACATATCCATTCTATGATCTTTATTTCATGGGGTTAATGTTTCAAAAACTACCAAATCGGTAAGACAATTTTTTTTCCGCAATTTGCCTTCTTTGATACACATGTTTTATTATGAACCTATATAATTCCATTTGACATGTTATATCTTGAATATAATTAATTTAATGATATTTTAATCTTAATATAATTTTATTTTCTAATATGGAGAGTATGATCCCAAGTTACCATGTGGTAATAGTTTATTGAAACAATGTCATCGTTTATCAAGATTGTTTATGATTATGCTTCCTTTATTGAAATATTATGATCCATATCTCAAGAACACTCATGAATTTTATTATCGTCTAGTTATTCATGATATCTTGATGTTTTAGTACCATTTTCCCACTCTTTTTACTTAAGATATTTAAGAAAATGTTTTTTATGAAAATATGACCAAATTTCTCTCTTCATACAGAAATATGTTTTATTTAAAAACCATGTTTTCAAAAGATCCTTGAAGAAAATTTTCAAGGAAAAAATGATTTTAAATTTTTTTATGGTTTTCAAATCCATTTTCAAATAAAAAGTTTTTCAAAAATATTTGATATTTTAAAAAGTGTTTTTCAATGCAAAAATATTATTTTTCTCAAGAAATATTTTTAGAAGATATTTCAAAATTATTTACCATATAAGATAAAATCTATTGGTGTTACTCATTCCTTTTGGGGTAAATTATTCAATGTTTCTATTCATATTATTTCTCTAAATGGATTATGTTTTTATAACATAATTTTTATGAAACCCATTTCTCTTTCATGAGTTAGATGATTTTGAAACATGCTTATTTTCACGGGTTATGTTTATGATTAAATGATTATGAAACCTATCTTTTTCCATATGTTATGATATGATTACTTGTTTCTAATAACCATTTAATTTCATGGGTTATGATATGATTATTTATGATCTTATGGCACAAGTATGTATGATTTCATTATGATATGGGTGAGACCTATATCTCCCTCTAATGCATTGGGTAAAGATTTATATCTCATGAGATAGACATGGATGGATCGAGGAGTGAACTTAGTTCAGTATTACAAGGCTATAATGAGGAGTGAACTCAATTCAAAAATACATGGCTAGAATAGGTAATGAACGTGGTTCATTAAAGGACTTTTTCCACTAAGATATCCTTGAAAACAATGCCTTGACTACTATGGAAATCATTATATATGATTATGTGTATGCCATAATTCCATGTTTTATTACTATGTTATGCCTTCATGGATTATGTTCTTTATTTCCCTATGATTCATGTCTTATGAGCTACCAAGATTTATGCCATGATTCATGTTTATGATCTTTGATATGTAGGGTATGATATTATATTTTCATGATAATGTTATCATACCCTTATGCTCATGATTAAGCTTATATATTTCCCTTCTTTACCCTTACTGAGTATCTGAGCGCACCCATTTTTATGATTACTTATCCCAGATTATGAAGATATTTTTTTTGATGTTTATAAGAAGGGTTCTAGTTAATAAGAACCTACTGGGAGATGATGTACCTCATTTATGTACTGGTGTTTATGTTTCCATGTTTCCAAAAGCACTAGACTAGTATGGACTTTGGGCTTCTATTTGTATAATGTTTTAAGTATTACATAAAATTTATGTAATATTAATGTATGAAAAGAGAGGGGTGCTATAATTGGTATCATAGTGAAGTTTTAGTTAACCTTTGGAAGATAGGATGAGAAAAACTTAGTGAGAAACCTAAGGAAATGTCTAAGGATAAGTCTAAGGATAAGGAAAATATAATAAAATGTATTGTAATTTTGTAATAGGATAGAGTGAGTAGTTTCCTAGCAATAAATCCTGGTCTAGATACTACAAGTGGATGTGACTCTGACACAGATTTACCTAGGGGTAATAACTCCAACAAGATGTCCAGGGCCTAACTCGGGGTAATCTGGTACATGAAAATGGGCCTTGATACACTCCTGGTTTGATACACTCGAGGGATATGATTTGGTAATTCACAAAATCTTCATGAGCCATTATGAATGATTTAAATAGAAGTTGGATACGAATAACCTAGGATCAACCTAAGTTGTCATAGATTAAGGAAGGTATCATAATTTAGACACCCTATTAGTGACTTTTCAGGATTATGTGGTTCCTTATTATGGTAACTATTTCTTACTCTATGATTTTGGTTTTAATCAATGGATGGAAACCAAAAGAACTGGTGTTAATGGTGACTGCGTTAGACAACACAACAATTATCCTCCTGATCAACCGAATTCTATGGGATTTAGAATAAAAAACCTTGTTTATATGCTCACACAACATTCTCAAGCTATGAATCATGGTGTACTTATAAATGAGAAAAGGAGGGAACAACATTCTCTTGAGTCTTTCATGAGGAAATGTACACCTTCTTTTAGAGAGTCTTCTGATCCACTTGTTACTGAACAATGGATCAATACTATTGAAAATATATTCACTGTTCTCTAGTGTTCAGAGCATGAGAAATTCATTGTGGCTATTTATCGGTTAGAAGGTGAAGAAAACCAATGGTGGGATCTAATCAATAATATGAGGCGGTAAGATGATATTGAATCCATGGATTGGGATGAGTTCAAGAACTTATTTTTCAATAAGTACTTTCCTCGGATTCTTCATACCAAGATGGAGAAAGAGTTCCTTGAGTTGAAGCAAAGGGACAATGAATCTGTTGGTACCTACGAGGATAATTTCATGAGACTTGTGAGGTACGCTTCAGGAATTATCATCCAACCTGAAAGTAAAGTTGATAGGTTCTTCAGTGGCTTAAAGCCAAGTCTCAGAAGGGCACTTTCCATAAGATACTTTAGTAGGTATGAAGAGATTTTACACTATGCAATCAAGGAACATGATCCTCAACCCAGTTGGTGAGGACTCAACTAGTTCATCTAAGAGACTCGAGATCAAATCCAGATGGAGACATATTTCTGGGTACTATAGTAGTCCTGTAGTATACAATGTCCAGTACTATAGCATCTAGAACTATTCATCCATCTGGGCCTTTGGGCCATCAGTTTGGTCCTTGGGTTCTGCAAGGCTTTTGGGCCACCCAAGGCCTTCAGGATAGTTGTATCTCAAGGCCTTCGGGCCACCTTAAGGCCTTAGGAACACCCCAAGGTCTTCAGGCCACATGATTATGCAGATTTATCAGTTAGACTACAAGGGAAAAGGCTCCAGATGAGGATTCAGGGTAGTCACATTCACTAGAGTAGAGTTGACCATAATTGGAAGAATGAGAGGGTATGGAATTTCCATCGGTACTGGGCCTGTGTATCTTTGAATAGGACAACTAGCTGACTAGACGTGCGAATGTGGAGTGCTAATATCATGACATATGCTGGGGAGGAGTAGTTCCAAGTTTTCTTGTCTAGGTGATTTCCTCTAAGACCTATGGGTCATATAATTGTCTCTAAGCCTTTGGGCCTTGTAAGGGTTCCACCTCACCCCTTGAAAAGGTGGATTATCAAAATAATAAAAAATAAAGGCCTTAGGACCATTCCGACACTGTGAAATAAAGGTTGAAATGGAGGTTGGAGGCACGTATCAACCTAATGGTTTTGACAAGAAAGGAAGATGGAGTTCAAAGGAAACTCTAAAAACTATAGAGAACATAAGATAAGTTTTCCGTTATGCTATAAATGTTGGAAGAAGCATGGAGTAATTTGTCTTAAGGGTTCTAGTAAATATTTTAAGTTTATAAGGGAAGTCCATCGGTCATTTTATTGTTGAAATGATGGGAAGAAGTTAGCTCAAAATTCTAATGGAGAGAAATCTACACAAAATTCACCTTCCAAGATTTAGTGTTACAAGTGTAGGGAGAATGGGAATTATGCCAATCATCATCCAAAACCAATGGATGGTTATGATGATCGATGTCAACAACCTCTTAAGACAAGGGATAAGGGAAATCTCATGCAATCACTATTTTTGATGAGGGGTGCAATAACAATGTGATGAAAGGTACACTTACCATCCACTCTAGAACTGATAATGTTATATTTAATTCTATATCTACCCACTCTTTTATATCTAAATAATTTTCTAAGGGTGTTAAGATTCCACCAAAACAATTATATGTGGAATTAGTAGTGAAAACCCCTAATGGTATGATGATTGAATCCCAATTCTATGATTCCTATTTGATTGAAGTTTGTGGGAATGTGCTTCCTGAAAATCTTGCCATTCTTCCTTTGGTTGAATTTTATGGAATCTTAGGCATGGATTGGATTTATCTATATAAATACCACACCAATTGTCAAGGAATGGAAGTTACATTTGACATTTCAAACCCTCCTATGATCATCGATTAGTGTGAATATAATCATGAACTTCCCGTGGAGATTACATCCAGTGTATGGGTATTAATTCCCATTCAAAAGGGTTGTTTATCTCAAATGTTTGGGGAGAAAATTGACTCAATGATATTACTATTGTTTGAGAATTTGTGAATGTCTTTCCAAAATAGTTTCCTAGACTTCCACCAAAACATGAAGTTGTGTTCTCAATAGAACTCATACCTAGTTCCACACCAATTTCAAAGACTCCTTATACAATGACCCCGATTGAGTTGTAGGAATTGAAGAAGCAACTCTAATAAAACCTTGATAAGGGATTCATTCAGTCAAGTGTGTCACCTTTGGGTGTACCCATTTTTTTTGTGAAAAAGAAATAGGGATCAATGTGACCCTGAATTGATTATCAGGAGTTGAACAAAATCATAATCAAGAACAAGTATCCTCTTCCCCGTGTTCATGAATTGTTTGATCAACTGCATATAGCTCAATACTTTTCCATGATTTTCCTTCGTTATCGATATCATAAATTAAGGGTCAAGAAAGAGGATATACCCAAGATGGAATTGTGTACAAGATATGAACACTATGAATATATAGTGATTCCTTTTGGTCTTACTAATTACCTTACTATCTTCATGGATTTAATGAATAGAGTCTTTAGAGATTACCTCAATCAGTTTGTGGTAGTCTTTATAAATGATATTCTTATCTATTCAAAGAGAAAATAAGATCACAAAGGTCACTTGAAAATTTCACTAAAGACCCTAAGGAAGGAGAAAATATATGAAAAATTTACAAAGCGTGAATTTTGGCTACAAAAGGTTTCATTTTTGGGTCACATAATCTCAATATATGGTATAAAAATAGATCCATCAAATAAAGAGGCTATTGAATACTGGCCTAGACCAACCATGGTGACTAAGATCCATAAATTTATTTGTTTAGATAGATATTATCAACAATTTTTTGAGAATTTATCATGACTATATAATCCTTTGACCAAGTTAACTTAGAAGGGTGTCAAGTTCCTCTATATAGATGAATGTGAGGAAAATTTCAAGGAACTGAAGAGAATGTTAGTCAGTTCACCTGTGCTTACATTACCCTATAGAAGAGAAGGGTTTGGAATCTATAATGATGTATCCATGAAGGGATTGGGTTGTTTTCTTATGCAGAATAACATGGTTATCGATTATACCTTGCAACAGTTGAAGATCCATGATCAATATTACCCAAATCATGATTTGAAGTTAAAAATAGTAAATTTTTTCATTAAATATATGGAGGAATTATATTTATGGAGAAAGGTATGATATATATACTGATTATAAAATTATGAAATATATATTCACACAGAAGGAGTTGAACATGCGCTAAAGAAGATAGTTAGAGTTGATAAAGGATTATGACTGTTCAATACATTACCACCATGGGAAAGCAAACAAGGTGACTTATGCTTTGAGTTAGAAGGATCATGCTGCTTATCCATGATGAGGATAAAAAAAGATTCAATATTTTTGGATTTTCAAAGGATAGATCTAGAAATCCTGAAGGAAGGGGAAAAATCTTATCTTTCCCAAATGAATGTTCAACCCTCCATATAAGTAAAGATTAAGGACTCATAGAAGGAATATGTATAGATGCAAAATAAAGTTAGAAATATTCCAAAGTTTAACCTTGATTAGGATGGAATGATAAGGTTCAGAAACTATGTATGTGTTCTTTCCATACCAGATTTGAAGAAGGAGATGTTAGAGGAAACTCATAGTTCTTTATTCTCTATTCATCATGGAAGTACAAAGATGTATAGAGAATTGAAATAATACTTTTAGTTGGATAGAATGAAGAGAGATATCTTAGAGTGTGTATCTTGGTGTTTGGTATGCTAATAAGTTAAGACTAAAAGATAAAAGTTTAAGGGCATGTTGCATCCATTACCCATACCTGAATGGAAATGGTAGAACATCACTATGGATTTTGTCATTGGGCTACCAAAAAACTCTAAATGGTTTAATGCTATATGGGTGGTAGTAAATCACCTTAAAAAGTCAGCACACTTAATCACTTTTATAGAAGACTTCCCTCTGGATCATCTTTCTAGGATATACATTAAGGAAGTGGTAAGGTTTCATGGAGTACCACATTAAATTGTATCAAATTGGGATCCGAGTTTCACCTCAAAGTTCTAAAGAATTATTCAGCAAGCACTTGATAAAAAATTGAGTTTTAGTCCTTCTTATAATCCTCAGACATATGGTGAATCTAAAAGAATAATTCAAACCCTAGAGTATATGTTGAGATATTTTTCTCTAGATTTCAAAGGTGGTTGGGATCAATAACTTCCTGTAGTTGAGTTTTATTTAAAAAATATATTTAACTCAAGAATTTAGATAGAATTGTATGAATCCCTCTATGGTAAGAAATGTAGAGATCCAACATGTTGGGATGAAATTGGAGAAATAAATCTATTGAGACTTGAGATCACTGAAGAAATGGAAGAGAAGGTTAGATCCATTCAGCAGCATATTAAGGCACCTCAAATTTAGTAGAAAAATTATGCTGATAATTGATGACATGATCTAGAATTTAAAGTTGGTGAAAAGGTGTTTCTATGGATATCTCCCTGGAAGAAGGTTATGAGGTTTAGAAATAAAGAAAAACTAAGCCCTAGGTATATCGGTCCCTTTGAGATTCTTGATCATATCGGGATGGTATCCTATCACTTGGAACTTACTCCAAATATCTCTCAAGTACATGATGTGTTCCATGTATCTCTACTGAGGAAGTACATACCTAACCCTTCACATGTACTGAACTCAGAGGTTATATCACTGGAGTGTGATCTTTCTTTCGAGGAACAACCAGTTGAAATTTTGGATCATATAGAGAAAGTTCTACGAAACAAGACCACTCACCTGGTAAAAGTTTTTTGGAGAAATCAATAGTTAGAGGACGATATGTAGGAACTTGAGGATATTATGTAGCAGAAGTATCCTCATTTATTTTTACCCGAGTGATGAATTTTGAGGGTGAAATTCATTTTAAGGGTGGTAGAATGTAACACCATGAGTTTTCTTATGGAAATTTGTTTTCTTGAATGAATTAAATTTTCATTAATATATAGAAATACACTAAGTAAAATATTCCATTCACATGACACCAACTTGGCATATGTTACATGCAACACTGACTTGGAGTACATTACACGCAACACTAAGTTTCTACGAAACATCTTTTTTTAAATGAGATAATTATAACCTAGCCATTAAACTTAGTTATATGAATAATAATAATTAATTTTCAAATATTGTTTATAATTTTTTTATATAATATAACATATTTATAATGAAATATATAATTTTTGGTAAAGTCCTTATATGTTTAAAAATACTATTTTCTCAAATGAACTAATTTTCATATCCTTCTGTGAAAAATAATAAAATTAATTTTAGACACATATAGAAGTTGAACATGATAAAATAAAAATAATTTTTGAATTTATAATGTTTAAATTAGATTAGGGTGATTTCTTTGGATTTTTTTGAGTAACTTAATTTTTGGATGAATAGTGAAAAATACCAGATTTTAATTCAAAACCGCCTTTTCGTTTAAATTATTTATAAGGTTAAATTATATTTTAATTTGGTTTAAAATTTTAATTATATTATATTTTTTTAATTAATCCAATTTAGGTCATTGTAACCAATTTCACATTGAAATTTGATATAAAAACTTAGAATTTTTTTGATCATTTTTACTTTAAAAACCCACATTTTCATCCCGACTACGGGATTAAATTTAAATTAATTCTTCCACTTATGTGATTGGAATTTAGAAAAAAGGATTCCATATTTGGAATCAGAATAATTTATAATTTCTAATAAGGTTAACATAGTTTTTGACCAAAAATATTAGTGAATGTAATTAAAATTAATTACATCAATTAAGGTAAAATTAAGCTTAACTAAGGACTAAAACTTAAACTTACGGGCCTAAATGACCAAGAAACTTGTCCAAGAGACATTGGATGGCCATATTTAGACCCTATAATACCTTGTATCTAATGTTTTACATTATTGGATCCAATTTACATGGAAAAAACGTGGGTAGAATTCCTTTTTCTAAAATTTACAAGAGTGCCACTCCTCCTCCACTATAAAAAGGCCTCATCTCCTCCCAATTCCTCACACATCTCAAGCCACTTTGGCTCAAAAAATATTTACCCAAAGAGATCATAAAAATCCCTCCCCTAATCCTATAATCCTCCCCTTGTGCATACAGCAATCCAAGGAATCCCTTTGGTGCATACCAAAATGAGTTACCCGAATAAGAGGTAACATTCTTCCTCATGTTATTTTATTTTATTTAAATTATACACACCCTAAACTATTATTAATTTATTTTTTCAATAAAAAAAATACTAATGATATTCTATTAAATTATATAAATAGAAAATCAAAATACATTGACAATATCACTATAATACCTACTAGATAAGTATAACCTTCTCACTGATGTGAATTTCCTAGAATGGTATAGGAATTTGTGTGTTATATGACACCACAAACAGAAATTGTATGTGTTGGAAACCCTACTTACTGAGTTTATTTACAAATATTCCAATAGGTAAGAGGCATATCTCTATCCAAATAATGTGTAAGACACAATGTATATCCAATGTTTTATGTTATCCACCACGTAAAATTATATTTTAATGCAATATGAGGATATGGATGAATATAACATAGTTTCTCACCTTTAGGATCTCTAATAAGAGAAGGTGAGATTTGAAAAATATGAGATCTCCAATGCACTATTCACATGCAATCTTGGAGTGTTAGTGCCAAACAAGGCACATATAGTCAAGATGATTGGCTATATTGAGTACCTGAACATCTTGGGTTTCAAGATCCTGTATAAGATATGCACAAATCTCATTATATCCTCACTACCCAAAAAATTCTCCAGTTTTATTATGAATTATAATATAAGAAATAGTGAGAAGACACTATCAGAACTTCTTAACCTTATCCATCAAGTTGATAAAGACATGGGGCGTGACAAACCTGTTATCCTTATGGTGAATAAGAAGAAGAGGAACAAGTCAAAGGGGATGAAGACTCATTCCAAGTATAAGGCTCCTAAGCACCATCCCTCTAAAAAGAAGAAGATCCAGAGGTAAGGAAAGGAATAAGATGTGGTATGTTTTGCATGTGGCAAGAAGGGTCATTAAAAGATTAATTGAACTTAGATAAAGAAGCAAGGTTAAGGATTATGTGCATTAGTTATTGAGTGTAATATTTTCATATCTACAAGTTGGGTATTATATACTACATGTGGTGCTCACATTTGTATCCAAATACAAGAATCAAGTGGATTTCAGAAGATTACTAGAGATGAGGTAGATCCACAGGCTACCAATGGATTAAGGCCGGCTACTCTTTCCATTATAGACTACCATCTCACATAGATAATAGGATTTATTTTGGTTTTAATGAACTATTATTACGTGCCTAATGTTACCAAGAACATTATTTCCATTTCTTAGTTAGATATGAATGAATTTATTTTAATATTTTTAAATAAAAGTTATACTTTTATAAATATAACATATGTTATGGCATGACACAATTGAATAACGGTCTTTATGTATTGAATTAAAAAAAACAAATATTAGAAGTTGATAATGAAACAAACATGCACAAATCATATAATACCTAGTTGTAGAATCACCATCTTGGTCATGTAAATGAGAATAATTTGAAAATGCTATGTCAAGATGGATACTTAGAATCTTTTTTAGTTTAATACTCTTGAAATATGCCATGCTTGCTTATATGGAAAGATAAACAAACCACCATTCAGTGTTCAATATGAAATTTCCATAGAGTTTCTAGATTCGGTATATAATAATGTGCATGAACCTTTTTAGGAAGAGGGTAGAGGTGGATACTCATACTTTATTACTTTTATTGATGAATTGAGTAGGTATGGTTATATCTACTTCATGAGGTATAAGTCTAAATCCTTTTAGAGATTCAAATATTTCAAGAATGATGTTTAGAATCATCTTGGTAATAAGATAACGAAACTTTAATTAGATAAAGGTAGTGAATATATTAACCAAGACTTTATCAAATTTCTACAGGAGTATGATATTTTATCTCAAATAACTCCATCTTATACACCAAAATGGAACGATGTTAGTGAAATTTGGAACCTTACCTTGTTAGACATGGTAAGGTTGATGATGAGTCATACAATCCTTCCATTATCCTTTTGGGGATATGAATTATAGAAAACATTATAAATATTAAAATGAGTACTAACTAAAGTGTAAAATAGTATTACATTTGAGTTATGGAGTGGAAATAAACCTATTTTTTTACATGTTCATGCATGGGGTTGCAAGGTATTTGTTAAGGCTAAATCAAGAAACAAACTAGCACCCCAAAACATAAAGTGTATCATTATAAGATATCCCAAGGAAATAAGGGGATACTACCTATAAAACCCTTCATAAAATACTATAAATATCATAATACATACCATATTTATTTAGAGTGAGAACATACTTAAAGATAATAGTGGGATAAATATTTAATTTGATGATGTTGATGCTCAAGATACACAAGAGTTGGTGCAAGAACCTATTCCATGGGTCCCTATGCAAGAAGGTGTTCCTGAAGCACAAGTTCTATGTAGGATTACAAGAGAGGTAAGAGAACTAGATAAATATGGTTTTCTAGTCACAAATTATGGTGACTCATTATTAGTTTAAAATAAATTTCACCACTCTTACTAAGAGGAAATAGAGAGCTCAGAAGCTGTAAGGTGGTAATAATACATGAATTATAAGATGAATTTCATGTATCAAAACCAATTTTGGGTTCTAATCAATCCACCAATTGATGTAAAATCTATAGGTTGTAAATGGGTATTCAAGATAAATATGAACGTGGAAGACGATGTAAATACATATAAAGCATAGATAGTGGCTAAAGGGTTTAGATAACATCAAGGTATTGACTACAATGAAACCTTTTATCCAGTTTCCATATTTAATTACATTAGAATTTTACTTTCCATAATAGTTTACCAAGGCTATAATATTTGAAAAATGGATATCAAAAAAACTTTCCTTAATAATAACCTTCAGGAGGATGTATATATGACACAACCGGAAGGTTTTTTGAATCAAGGAAATTCAAAAAGGTATGAAAGTTGTATAGATCCATTTATATATTAAATCAAGCATCTAGGTTATGGAAAATTCAATTTTATGAATCCCTAAAAGAATTTGGTTTCATTAAGAATGAATGTGAGCCATGTGTTTACAAGAGGTCTAGTGGGAGTACAATTGTTTTCATAGTAGTATATGTTGATGAAATATTACTAATTGGAAATGATATAACATCCTTAGAAGAGGTTAAGGCATGGTAGAGAAAGTGATTCTCTATGAAGGAATTAGGTGAAACAACTTATGTTCTAGAGATCAAGATCACATGTGATAGATCCAAGAGTCTACTTGGACTAAATCAAGGTACACAAATTGACCAGATACTAAAGAGGTTTTTTATGGAATAATCCAAGAGAGGATTAGTTCCATTGTCACATTATATACATATTTCTAAGAAAATGTGTTATCATACATAATAGAAAAAAGATAGAATGAGTAATATCTCATACGTTTCTATGATAGAATCTATCATGTATTACATGTAATGTATGAGGCTTGATGTTTCCTATGCTTTAATCATGGTAGGAAGATATCAAGAAGATCTAGGTGAACAAAATTATACTACTATTAAGGATATCATTATGTATATGAGGTGTACTAAGATATATTCTTGGTGTATAGAATATATGAAGAAATATTCATCAGGGTTTATATAGATTCTAGTTTTTAGATAGATTATAATGATTTGAAGTCACTATTTGTATATTTCTTTTGTCTTAATAGATGAGTTGTGAGTTGGAAGAGTTCAAAAAATCCAGCTGTCATCAATTCTATAGTAGAGTCTAAGTATATTACAAATTTTGATGCAGAAAAGATAGTAGTTTGGACTTGTAAATTTGTCTAAGGGTTTGATGTGGTACCAAACAATAAATATCCTATAACATTTTACTATGATAACACTACAACAATGACTCTCTCCAAAGAGCTATGGTCACACCAAAGGACAAAGCACATACTTTATAATTTTCATCTCTTAAGATATTTTTCTCAATGAGGCAAAGTTGAAGTGAGCAGAGTAGCCATCAAGGAAAATGTGGCAGACCCATTAATAAAGGATTTATCTCAACAAAGTCATTATTATCATGTTAGAGCTAGTGTATTGAAATCTTTTGTTAGTTGGCTTTAGTTTAAGTGGGATTCTGTTAGAGTTGGTGCCCTAGAAACAACCTTTTTAGTACATAATTACATGTTTTTATTATTAAAGTAGTTTTATTATCATGTCATGATTATTATTATACATAATATTTTTATTTGATAATTACCTTTAAATATATTTCATGATGAAAGGTCATAGAATTTCCCCACTATGATGAGAACCTAGAGACACTGCGACACTATTATTGAAAATTATTCTATATCCACATGATATTTCCTAAAGGGAAATAGATAATACAAGATATCAGGGGTAGTCGGCTCATAAGACATTGATACATATTCTAATGGTGTTCTCTATTTATAATCTCTAAGACAAGAGGTTATGAGAATATACTCGTTAATAGGAATTTCACCTTTCCATGTTTCATTGGATGTTCCTATCAACAGATGTGTGTATTGATCCTTAGAATTTAATATTATCATTAATGGACATCTTGACTTACATTATTTGATGTGTTTATGAAAACCATGACAATATATGTTCACAGTGAAGTAGGATATGTTGGGTGTTCCAAAAATGATATAACATTAATGGATAATGTGAGAAAGGATTTATCCCTTTTTGTCTCTTAATGAAAGTTAATATATTAGGGCCTTTGATGGGAATGGAACTAGCTGAATAAATCCTAGCTATGGTGTATTATGGGAAAGTTTATTTCCATAAATTAAAATAAAGAGACATTGAGAATAAAGGTTGAGGTAACTAACATGAAACCTGCTTGATTTGAGATATTGTGATAAAAGGATTATATTTCATGGTAAAAGCTCGTAGGAGGTTGGATGCCATTACGATGTTAAATTATTTCTCTATGGATACTTGACATGTTTCTAGATTCTAACCTTGTACTTTAGTCATTTATACTTAATTCCACTAAGAAAGAGTCTTAGAGGGTCACACATTAAGTGTATCTTCAGTCTTAGTTAAATTCTAGAATTGAATTTAACAAGTTAGAATAAATAATATTTATTTGGGTTTGGTTAATCACCATAATTAAATCACAAGTTATTTGAAATAATACGCGAGTTAAATAATAATAATAATAATAATAAATATTTATTTACAAGTTTGTAGAATATATAATATTTATTATAGAATAACGCAGTGATATTTATTTATTAAATAAATAATATTTATTTTAGGATTGGTAAATGTTAATGAGGGAAAGTGGTATGGGTTTATTGGTCTAATTAGAAATAATATAAATGATATTTATTTATTTATTCTCAATAGTGTTTCACATGTCAAGAAATTAATAATAATAATATTATTATTATTCAACATGGGATCAATTAATAATTATAAATATTCCAAGGGTTTAGTGTGCAATTTTCCAATCCTAAACCTTCCATAATAAACATCTAATATCTCTTTCCTAAAACACAATTGGTGTGAACAACAAATAGTGTGAGAATATATCAATCCCTATAGAGAGATCAATAGATCTAGAGTTCTCTCCTCCCCTCCTCTCTCAAGACAATGAGAGATCATCAAGATTTATTCCTCTCTTGAGAAGAATTGTGCTGCAGTTAACCCCAAACAATGCAAGTTATTAGGATCGGCCATGCTATTACCTGGTGATTCTACGATGTCATTTAGAGATTGTGGTGCATGTGTGGATCACCTCTAGATGGATTTTTCACTTGGATCCTAAAATGAAATGATGGCGTGAAGAGATCTATTCCACTGATCATCAACAAAGAGATAGTTATGAGTTAAAGTAATTCTATATCTTCTTATAAATTAATTATAAATTACATGTGAAGATCCTTCACCCATGGTTCTAGAATTTTTAAAATAGTCAAGTATTATACTGATTTCATTGGACATGAACTTTTGATCATGAAAAAAAATGATTACATGTGATTTATGATTAAAATATGAGTTGGTCATACTAGTAAAGGACACTTCCACTATGCCCAGAACCTACAAATAAGAAGGGATGACAAGAATTATTCTTTGAATTCCATTTGTTATAAATATAAATATCCATGACACATCAATCCAGATTTTCTGAGGTTTGAATGGAAAGAGAAATATTCCAAAATATCCATGAAATATAAAGGAAATAAAGTTTTGAAGGATTTTTCTACCTAGATTATAAGTGAAGATCTAAATTTTGAAAGTTCTTTAGATAGTGATGGTTGCTAGAAGATCACTGCATTATGTCGAATAACTCCTAAGAATGAAACATGATTTATAGATAAAGTAAATCCTGAATATATTACTAATATGTACTTATATTTTACCTTTATATATTATTATTCTTTTGATGATGAAGATGATACTCCAATATTTGAGAAAATGGCTGAATATGTGATTAAATTAGAGAAAATATATAAAAAGTTTATGAAACTCTTTGATCAATCTAAGGTCAAGATTTATAAGTCTAAGGATAGTATTTAAAAACCTATTTTTATTTGAATTTAAAAATCTATATCTATTTAAACACCTTATAATGATCATAATTAAGTTTTAAAACTTAAGTTTTAAGTCAAAATCATTAAGAATTTATTATATAATTTTAATTCTATATAGAATAACTTTGATAAACTTCTAGGACAATTGAAACCATATAAGACATCTTCTGGAGTTGGTTATTCATATTTTGATAAGTCACATTTGTATACCAACTATTTGGTTCCAAAAATTACACCCCTTTTCACTAGATTTGAAAGGGGAGGCCTATAACATCCCAAACTGAATCACTAAGTCTGAGTGAAAGTACCACATAACCTCATTCACTCCTTCCCATAAACAAGAGGCTATTGACTTGTGGTGAGGGTCTAAAGATATAATGGGGAGACTATACCCTCAATAATCATAGCTATACACTAGAATATAAAAACATATACTTAATCCAACTAATCGTTAGAGTGGAAATTAACATTAACAAGATGTTATAATAAATTTCATATCAATTCATACAATATTAAACCAAATGGACCCCCAATGTGGTAGGTCAACAAGTATAATTAGTTCAATTGGAAATAAATAAATAAAATATGTTGTAGAATCTATCCAGAGTCTATACCAATATCACGTACATATCCAAACTCTAATCTCCTAATCAACCTGCCACTAGGCCATTCCCCTTCTCCGAATCCCTGATCATGAAGTTTTCACACAAACCGAGATTACCATATAGAGTGTGAGTATAAACCTAGTAGGATAACACTAATGTGTCCTTAATATAAGTGTACATTTATATAGAGGTGTATGTCATAAAGTGGAGGTAAATTTACATACAATAATAAATCCAATCATATAATGAGTGATCATTTACTAATCAGGTTTCCATGAACCTTAGCCATACCTTCTTTGACACCATACCAAATGTTACACCCCAACTCAAGTAACTCCGATCTGGTGGTTATTTTACTACATTTTAAAAAGATACACAAGATCTCATCTTGAATGATCAAATAATTTAACAACCACGAGAGACTAGATAGATACATGATTCTCATATTATATTTGAAAAAAATGAAATAAAAATTTAAAATTATAGTGATAAATTTATTATTTCTTCTATTATACCCCTAAAATCATTCATAGATCTTTTCTTAGTGTCCCCTACTATTCATTCATCATATGAAAATGAGTGAATAATCAATACAATACATAATCAACATACATATCCATATTTGAATTATAGAATGCAAAATTTCAATATTTTCCCCAGTCAAAAATAGAACATCATGATTACAATCCATACAAAGTAATATGTGGATGGTATAATTATAGTATATACTTATTAAAGCATAAGATTTATCAAAGGATATTTACATAGATAAAAATAATTTTAAAATATCACTGAAAAATTTCTTGAGGAAAACACCCTTTTTATTTTTAAATCACTTATTTAAAATCCAAAAATTTCTTGAATATTATAAAAAACATTTTAATTGAAATTAACCATGAAAAAATGTGAAGGAATCATTAAATAAAGAGTTTTCATGATGTCAGGAAGATACAATCATGCTGTATACATTAAAAAAAACATTCTTTTTTTTCACTTTGTAATGAAAATAAAAACGTGTCATACAAGAACAATTAAAAAGATTCCGTTTTAAACCTTTCTAAATATAGTAAAAGATAGTTTTAAATGACCTTATTAAATAATTGAAATTTAAATAAGAACATTCTTGAAACATTTTTATAAAACATAAACATGGAAGAAAAATTTCATCTACCAAAGAGGAATTAAGGTTGAATTTTCTTAAAAAAATGCGTTCTCAATCATATTAAGTACCAAAGAGAGAAAAATGAAATGAAAACATGTAAAATCCATATATAACCAGAGAATAATATTATATATGGAGTTTTAAAGTGAAAGATCTTATAATTTACTTAAATGGAAATTTAAACTTCAATAATCCCAAATAAAAATGAGATTATATAATAAACCCTTACCACTTTGGTAGCTTTTGAATCATAACAACTTGAAATAAAAAAATTTAAATAAAAATTTAAATACCATAGATATAAATAGATTTATGATATAAAATATAAAATGGGTATTATAAACACCACAAAAAATAAATAAGTGGCGAATATGACATATGTCTCATAGAAAGAAAAGTGAGAGGAGAAACCCTTACAAAGATCATAACGTTGAAGTGAGGATTAATAAATGAAGTGATTACATGTGACAAATATAAATACAAAAAAAACGAGGGGAAATAAAATATAAAATAATTTAGAGATAAATTCAAACATAATCATGGCATAACAAAGTCAATATATAAGTGTTATAACCTTATAAAAGGAAATTGAGTTCACATACCCCTTACCTTGAGACGACTCACCACGTACATACTTTATCTCATGTATAATAAACTTATATTAATTTTATACTTGATTAATAAAATTTTAAATATGTATTCCCTTATTCTTGAAAATTAATTTTTTATTATTTCAAACACTTTTAAGGAAAAAGTGAGAAACCATGCGTTCAACCACAAAAGGTTATAACATAGCCATTGAAGGACAATTTAAGTATACCAGAGTTAGTCTCTAAAAACAATACCTGATTTTATTCCCTTATAATTATATATTTTATTTAATTTATTAACACATATTATATAGTTATTAAATCAGTTAAGTTCACATTGGACGTTTTGAAGATGTTCAGTTCATTATCACAAAATAAATCTCGTAGGTTGACTATAGTCAAAGGGGTTATGGTTACATCATATATAGAATATTAATATTGAAATAATTATCATTTTTATATATTAAATACAATTTATTAATCATCCATGAAATCAGAACATGAAAAACGAATCACATCGCTTTGTGGAGGTGGTAACCCACACGTATGTACCTACAAGCCATCATTTTTTAACGGGTGGATGAGTAAGAAGGTAAGTAATATATTATCTTTAAATAATCATAATTATATCATTAATATAATACATATTCATTAAATATATCATAATATCCATCCTTGTGAGGTGGTGATGAAAAACAAAACACATTGCTTTGTGGAGGTGACAGTTCACACATACACACAGATGATGTTTTCATTCCTCATAGGATATAAAAGGAGTTGAAAAAGAGTTGTAACATAATAATAATAAAATTTTATTATATAATAGATAATTATGTTATTATATAATCATGTTTTAATAATATTTTAATGAGGAATAAGATGAAATAAATTGAAAACACCCAATTAAGAGTTATACATCTTCTTCGGAAAGCTACCTTTGGCTTACACCTTAATCCTTATAGGTAGTAATTTTATTGATACTAGAGCATATAGATAGTGGGTATGGAGTTTGGGAATGGATTTTATAATGTATTAAATAATATAGAGTTCTCAAAAGGTGTTATTAAGAGAGGAGGGGAGGTTCTCTTTTATAAGTGAGGAAAGAACACACTTGGAATTACTTAAAATATTTAAATATAATTAATGTTTTAATCAAGTAAATTGATTCCAAATAGAAATGTATTATAATATAAATAGGATGATGTTTAAATATAACCATTAAATAAAATTTATATAGGTTTTGGTGTCTTTTTAAACCTTATATTTTGGTTTAACATCTTCATTAACCATTTTTTACCTTTAATCATAGTAACCCACTTTTTTAGAATTTAAGGGTTATAAATTTACTTCTAATGTGAAAAGTGGAATTTTAAACCTTATATTTTGGTCTATGTATGAAAATTTATAACATTTTCCATTCCAATTGTCCTATTTTAATATATTTTTGATTTTAAAATCATTTAATAAAATATTATTTAACATAAAATATCATTAAAATCATTTTTGGGACTATTAATTTAATTTGACATTAAATTAATCAATATTAAAACTAATTTATAATATAAAATATTTTAACATATATTATAAATTATTATTAACCATAAAATTTATTGAATACCATAATTCATCTAAAATATATTTCTTTTAATGTTTTTAATATCATTTACTAGATTTTTCCAATTGTCTGTATTAGTAATAATTCAATGTTGCGTAAGTATTTAAGGTAATTATACCATCAAATAAAATTATACATAAATCACCATCATAAAATTAAATTATTTATGTTTATAACAACCTTTTATATTCATTCATAACTTCATTTCATCCCAATTATAACATATAATATAAATTAAAATTAAAAGAGTGAATTTTTTTACTCACTCTTTACTTACAGAAATATAAATGTCATTATCAAAGGAAAATGGAAACAAAATGATATATATTTGAATTTAGGATGTATATGGTATAATTTCACTCATACAATGAAATAAATTCAAGTTATGGGTTTATTTTAAGAACTTATCCCATCATTTTAACCTTGTTTTACCCGTTTTACCCTTACCGTGATGACAAATATTTACCATGGTTACTATTTATAATGAAAAAAATAAAAGAGATCTATTTAAAAAATTTGAAATTAAAAATTAAAAATATGGAATAAATTTTTAAATATTAAATTTTTACAAGTGGTGTAAACTAGAATTAATATAAAAATGTAAAACGCAATGAAAAATAGTTTTTAGAAAAATGTGTTTTTAAGCTTAATAATGAGCTTATACCAAGGTTATATAGAAGTAATTATAGAAGGAGACATGACAAACCTTCTCTCTCTAAAACCGTGGAGGATTACGGTTCTCGATTCTCTGATTTCCTATTTTTGATCTCACGGCGGCTTCGTTTCTTATCCCCGGATGCTTCAATTCGCATCATTTCTCTATTTCTGGGGACAAAGAAAGTGATGCATAGAAGGAAGAATTTCTTCCGAAGGCAAAACCTAAACCAATTTCGTTCCTTGATGAGCTAAAAGGCACGGACCTGTGCTCCACCACCTTGAGGAAGTCACCCTTCTGCAAGAAACTAGATGATGGGCGACTCGTGGTGGAGGCGGATCCAGAAGCGTTGAAGAAACGCTCACAAATCTGTAAGTTTTTGGTGCTGGGATGCATTTCTTATCTAAAAGGTGACAAGCCATGTCCAGCCATGGAACTCAAACCGAGGATCTCACACGTATGGGGCTTCAACTACTGGAAGCTTGTCCCGATTGGGCGTGGATATTTCCATATTCTCCTAAGCTCGTAGGAGGAGCTTGACCGAGTCTGGAACATAGACAACATCCATCTGAAACCAGGGCTTCTTCGTCTTTCGGAATGGGATGTCTTGTTCAATCCTCACACTCACAGAAACACGACGGCCCAGATCTGGGTGCGTTTACATGGTTTGAACTTCTTCTTTTGGCACCCTAAAATTCTAAATGATATCGCCTCTTACATCGGAACTCCTCTGAAGATCGACCACCGGATGATCAATGTTGAGCTCAGTTTGTATGCAAGGGTGATGGTGGAAGTCGACCTCAGGAGTAAGCTTCCGGACTCAATTTCTTTTAACGCGAATGAATACAAATATGAGGTTCGTCTGGAGTATGAATGGCACCCACCTTTCTATGATCTCTGCAAGATCGTTGGTCACTCCCTTATGAATTGTCGAGTGATGAAGAGCCAATCGAGGTCTCAGGATGATCAGCCTAGGGAATATGGGTGGACTCAAGTTATATGAAATATAAGGGATCAACCCATTGCCTCTGAACTGCAAGAAAACACCATGAAAAAGGCATAAAAATGGGTAAATAAAGTTCCACATGTGGGGGAGTCCTCTGGTATTAAGTGGTCTGACCTGGCTGAGGAAGAAGAGAAGGAAGATGTTGATGTGGTGATTATGGCCGAGAATGAGTCCTTGGAACAGGATACCCTTGTGCAGCCTTAGGGCTTGATTGATGACCTTGACACTGGCTGCTTCCCCTTAGGCGATGACCGGAGTGCTGTTGCCCGGGCTTTGACCAGTGGCCAATACATCGCTGTTCTGGTGGTTCCAAATGAGAAACCTCTTGACTCGGATAGGGCTGTGGCTGATATGAAACCTCCGAGGGTGGGTTGTCAACACCCCTCTGCGACAGATGATCTCCAGGCCAAGAAGCAGGTGGATGTTCCTGGGGTTGCAAACATTGACCTCTTCCTAAGGGAATAGATTGAACTTATGGTCCTAAACATTCTTGTACAGCTGCGGGGTGACTGCCATCATGAATTTTTGGGTAATTATCTTCAGAATGAAACTCATGAGGTCGTGCATGAGGTTTCAGGTATGAAGATCAATAGTGCGGTTGCAGGTACCCCTTCAGCTCCTATTTTCCATGCTGACAAGGCTCTTACAAAGACAGTGGGTTCACACCCCAGTACCAAGGTTGTGGATCAATTAAATGGCCCAAAAGACCAATCTGATCAACCAGTATCTTGTTCAAAGGATCCTAATATGAATTTTCACTTGGACCTTAATTCCAACAAAATAATAAATAATTCTTCAGATCAGGTGCGAGCAGTTATCATTCACAAGGTGACAGGATCCAATGACCAGGCAGTGGTAGTGGCTCCTTTGTCCACTGTGACTATCTCCGCAAACACCCCTGATGCTCTCGCACCTTTTTTGGCTCCAAAAGATTTCCTTACGACCCCGATTAGGCCTATAAACCATTTGGATAAAAATCCTAATGCTGATACTAAATCCGATTCTAATGTATCTATTGTATCCTCTAAGAATAAGTAGGGTAAACAACCCAGCTCGTCATCCTCTCAGGGACCTAGAAGGTTAGCAAGGAATAAGGGCTCGGGTGGAGAAAAAAAAGGGAGCTCTAGCTCCAAACGCAGGTTCAAATGAATTGTTTATTTTGGAATTGTCAGGGTTTAGCTAACTCTGATACTTTTATTGTCCTTAGGAGATTTATTTTTACTCACAAACCAAAACTATTTTCCATTCCTGAACCGAAAATTAATTTTTCTTCAAAATTCCCGCACTTGTTCTCTTTTGGTTATAATTTCCTTGGTGCTTGCAAGGATGGTTGTGCTACTGAATCTCTCTGGATCTTTTATCATTCATCTTTGCAATCTGTTAATGTTATTAAATCTTCTGGCCAAATGTTTACTTGTGCTTTTTTCCTTTGCTGGTATTCATACAATTTGCACTATGATATATGCTAAAAATAGATATCAAGATCTTAGACCCTTCTGGAATGACCTCCTTTCCCTCTCTATTTCTATACAGGATCCCTGGCTGGTGATCAGTGATTTTAACGCCATTCTTCTCCCAAGTGAAAAGATTGGTCCGTCACACTCTCCCATCTCAACAAGAGAATTCAAAGCTTCTATTTAGGATTGTAATCTTATTGAAATCAACCTTACTGGTGCTAAGTATACTTGGTATAGGAAGTTCCTCAATAGGATAGTGGCTAGAAAACTTGACAGAGCCTTCACTAATATTGCTGCCCTTGATAAGTGGGAATCTGTTTCTAGTATTACCTTACCCAAGATCAACTATGATCATTATCCTGTTCTTGTCAGCTTTTTTTCTAAGGGTTCAAAATATCCCCTCCCCTTTAAATTTAACAATTCTTGGGCTGTGATCCCATAATGTTCTAACATGATTAAAGATTTTTGGGATGGCATGCAGCATCAAAATGATCCTTTTTCTTGCATTTCTAAATTTAAACTTCTAAAACAGCAACTCAAGACTTGGTGTTTCTCTAAAACAAAATAGCTAGACACGGACATCTCCTCTTTGGAGAGTGACCTCAGTCGTGTTCAGAGTTCAAATACCTACTCTAATTTTTATCTTGACTCTCAAGATGAAATTACCATTTCTATGAAGCTTAATTATCTTCTGAATCTCAAAGATAACATGCAAAAAAAAAAATCTTTAAAACCAAATGGCTATCAGATGGTGATATAAATACTAAATTCTACAATTCTCTTCAAAGAATCAGGAAAATATGTAGGCCCCTTACCTTTCTCAAGGTGGATGACACTCTCCTTGACACTGAGGATGCCATTTCTAATCATGTGGTTGGCTACTACCACAATCTGTTTAATGTCCCGATAGTGAGTAAGGATCTTCTTCCTGACATCATTCCTAACATGGTCACTACTGATTACAATGAGCATCTCTTAAGCATTCCTATGGACCATGAAATCAGAGCCACTATTTTCAGTCTCAACCCTGATAGTGCCCCAGGTCCTAATGGATTCAACAATGGTTTTTTCCAGCAATACTAGGATCTCATCCATGTAGATGTTTGCAACTTGGTTAAGTCCTTTTTCTCAAACGGTGTTCTTCCTCATGGGATAGATGCCCAATTTCTTACTCTTATTCCTAAAGTGGAAAATGCTATTGAGATTCACATTTTCCAACCTATTTCTCTCATCAACACTCTCTATAAAGTTATCACTAAGATTCTTGCTAACAGACTCACCTCCATTACCAACAAAATTGTTTCTTGGAATCAATTTGGTTTTATCAAAGGAAGAGCTATTCAAGATTGTATCTGCCTTGCCTCGGAATGTACTAATATGCTGAACAAAGTCACTAGAGGAGGCAGTGTGGCCATTAAGCTTGATATCAGGAAAGCTTTCGACACCATGGACTGGAATTTTATTTTAAAGGTTCTTAAAGGCTTTGGGTTTAATGACTCTTTTAATACCATGATCCGTACCTTACTTGAATCTACTTCCATATCTATGCTAGTCAATGGGTCTCCTAAAGGCTATTTCAAATGCTCCAAGGGGGTTAGGCAAGGTGACCCTCTCTCTGCCATTCTTTTTTCTATTGTCGAGGATTACTTAAGTAGACTCCTTACGAGCCTTGTTAATCAAAACAAAATTAATCCCATCTAGGCTTCTAGAAATTTAAATGTTCCTACCCATCTCTTATATGCTGATGATATTAATTTATTCTTAAAGGGTGATAAAAAGAACATTCAAAACCTCAAAAGTGCTCTGGCCCATTATGAAGATATTTCAGGTCAAGCGATCAGTTGGAATAAATCCTTTGTTTTCTTTGGGAAAAACTTTTCCCTCAATAGAAAAAGTCATATCATTGATTATTTAGGAATCAAAGAAGGCTCTTTCCCCTTCACCTACCTGGGTGTTCCTATCTTTTGGGGGAGACCTAAATCTAGCTATTTTCACAGCATTGTTGATCAAATTATCAACCAATTATCTTCTTGGAAGGGTAAATCTCTTTCTATGACTAGAAGAGTTTGTCTTGTTAAGTCTACAATTGTTTCCAAGATGGTTTACTCGATGATGGTTTATAACTGGCCTGCCAGCCTTCTTAAAAAAATCAACGTTTGCATCAAAAATTTTGTTTGGACTGGTAGTACGATTGAAAGAAAGCTTGTCACCATACCTTGGACCACTTGTTGTAAACCTCTGGATAAGGGTGATCTTGGTATTAAAAATCTTAATATTTTTAATGAATCTCTGCAAGCTAGAATGACTTGGAACCTGATTCATAGCAACTCTGACTCCTTGGCTTTTCTTAAGAAAATATTTGTTACCAAGCTTCGAAATGGTAACCTAGGATACATCACTTCTTCCATCTGGCCTTCCATTAGACACTCTTTTTTCAAAATCATGAACAACTCTAGATGGATGGTTAGTGCGGATTCCTCTATGAATTTCTGGATGGAAAACTGGACTGGTGTCCCTTTAATATCAATGCTAACATCCACCACTATTACTGAGAACACCAACTCCACTATAAGAGAGGTTTTCAACTATCATGACATCACCCTTCTGGACCACATCAGTCATGTTATTGACAATTATTATTTTTCTAACACTGATGATTTTCTTATCTGGGAACCTGCTTTTAATGGAGTCCTTGATTCTAAAAGTTTCTACAAAAACAATTTTAGTGCTTCTGTTTCTAACTTTTCTTGGTTAAAATCTTTTAACAAACCTTGGATCAAGCCCTCATGCCTCACTATCATTTGGAGAGTTGTGCATGATAGAGTCCCCACTCATGTGTGTTTTCAAGCTTTTGGGATTTCTCTTTGCTCTAGATGTCATCTGTGCAACCAACACCGTGGGGATGCTAATCATCTGTTCTTGTCTTGTGCTATAGTTGCAGCTCTTTGGGATTACATTTCTAACATATTTGGTTTCAGATGGTCTCTTATTGCTACTATCAACTCTCAACTCCAACATTGTGTGATTTGGGATTTCTCCAAGCAAATCAGGAATCTCTTTTTGGCTGTAGTGGCAGAGCTCCTACATGTGATCTGGTATGGTAGAAATAATTTTATTCATAATAATTGCTCTTTCAATCTCAATGCAGGTAAAATGTGTATTCTCATTGCCATAAAGGATGTCGCCTCGCTTCAGAAGGATCATTGTGACAACTCTGTTGGTGATTTTGAGATCCTTCGTCATCTTCAGATTATGGGTTCTTATAGGCAACCTCAATGTACCTTTGAGGTTTTCTGGAAAGCTCCACTTCTAGGATGGATCAAAGTGAATGACAACGACGCTTCTAGAGGAAACCCGGGTCCAGCAGGTTGTGGTGCCATCTTCAGAGACTCTCTTGGCAGATGCCTTGGCTGCTTCTTCAGTGGATGCGGTACGACCTCGGCTTTGGAAGCAGAAATGTTGGGAGCCATTCATGCTGTGGATTTTGCCAAGAAAAAGGGATGGAACAAGCTGTGGATTGAATGTGATTCAACCAATGTTGTCCAAGCTATCTAGAAGGGGGTGGTTCACCTTGCATGGCCGCTTACCTCTCGATGGATTAAATGTCTTACTTCTCTCATGGATCTCAACTACATTGCCACACATGTGTTCCGTGAAGCGAACATGGTTGCTGATAGTCTGGCCAACAAGGGAGTCAATCGGGTCACTACCTGGTTGGATGATTTGCCTGAATACTCGCTCTCTCTTTATAATAAAGATTGTAATAAGTTCCCATCTTTCAGACTTTTGTATCTCTCTTTCTTTTGATTAATAAATTGTGCCTTGGTCTTTGACCGAGGCACCACCTTTAAAAAAAAAGAGCTTATACCAAAAATAAATATGATGAAAATTATATTGTAATTAATTATATTATTTATAATTAAAGTATAATTATTTTAATTTAATACCAAATAAAAAAATAATGATAATTTTAAATTACTTGTTTTAAAGAAAAAAATGACAGTTTTGCAAAAATCATCATTTTTTACTATTCACTCAAAAATCAGAAATTTCAGAAAAATATAAAAAATCCATCTTAATTATATTATAAATTCATTATTTAAAAAATTATATACATTTTTTAAAATAAAATTTATAAAATTTGTAGAAATTCATTATTATATCAGCACAAAAAATGCAATAAAAACCATATTTGAAGAAAACATATTTTTGAAGCATAAAATGAATTCAGTATAAATTTGATTACATATTTATTATGAATTAATATATACATATGAATTATATAAAAATATTTAGAAATATTTTTCATAATGTGGTTATTCCTATTCATAAAACCCATTTAATTTTTAGACTATAATGGTCAAATTTAAATAATAATATTTTTATAGTATATCATAGTTCACTTAAAGCTCAATGTTTCATGTTAAGTAAGCTATTGAGAATAATATTATTTTAAAATAAAATTCTAGGATACTATATTATCCCTCAAATAAATTGAATCCTCATAATTTTTATCTCAGTAATCAAAGGTTCAATATTTGAAAATACCTTTGTTGAAAACCGACATCATACAAAGGGATAATAAAATTAACTTTGAAAATGGGAACTGGAAAAATATAAAGGTTATCTAAAATAACACACAATTGGGTTCACTGATAAAGTGAACATTAAAAAAATTTAAAATATAGTCATAGAGGTGAAAAAAACATTATAAGAATTATAGATAGTGACAGAGAACATGATTATGAGAAAGTTAATGACAAAAAAAAACATAAATAAAAAAGGGATAAATAAGACCACCAATTCATCAAAAATGAAGGTAATAAGATAACATTTTTATTTTAAGATCCTTTTAATAGAGTTGAGGGATTATTTTAATATCAATATAGAGAACATGATAAAATATACTTACTTATTTTTTTTTTCCATTTCATAATCTATTTCATACTTTGGTTGTGATTTAATAAATTTCCAATTATATCTCATCTCTTACTCTAATAAATGAATATTCAAGATGATTTTTTCATGATTAAAGCACTGAAATTAACTTTTAATGGATCATAAGATCTGAAAAAGGATGTTAAATTATTCCTCATGTTTCTCTCCATTAACCAAAACCAAAATGGCTAACATAATATTAGATAGTATCTAATATGAATAAACCTTCATATGAATAAATAATGAAGTAATTTCCAATGCTTCAATAACAACACACAAATATCAACTAACCTTAAAAATCTTCAAAATATGTCGGACCAAATTGAAACCCAAAGATAAGAATGATTTGATTATATATTATTCTAATATTAACTTAATATTTATCTCCAAACTACATTAATCACACACAAATTCAAATACCAAAATGTCTATACCCTAATCATATATTATCTAGAATATAATGATCATTTCCCAAAATAACATGAATCACTATAAAAAACCAACAAAAAACATAAATGCTTATATAAGTTAACTCAATCATTATTCCTCAAATTAAATCCCATCCAAGAAAATAATATTATACTTACATTAAAAATACAATGTTCCCAAAAAATATATTGAACTTATTCTAAAAATTTTTTAATTACTTAGTCACAAAATTACTTTTCAATCCCATGGTTATCTATAGGATGAAACATATGTCCCCAAATTGTAATAACCCATAATTACTATAATGAACCAAATTTTAATCAATGAAAATTACATTCTTATAATTATGTCATGAAATCAAAACACAATGAACTAATAAGTACTATGTAACCTTTAAACATTATATTTTTACTTCTGTGATTTGAATTTCAAAAATCTGACATACACGGTTGTGATCAGAAAAGTTATTTGGAGTCTGATAGGATCAACTTAATTTTTGATGAATTGTAACTTACCCATATGAATAGTAATGTACCCTTATAAATAGTAAATCTTCCTAATGACTAGTAAACTCACCCATGAATGCATAAATAAAATTTAGGCATTTTATAAGTGACAATATGATCATAGTATAAGTGTTGGTTTTTTAAGTCATAAATATTTAATTACAATTTTATGATTAATTAAATAATTTAAATTAAAATAAATTTTCATAAAAATATAATCATAAATCATTATTTTATTTCCTTATGGTTATAGGAAAATTTTATGTGACCTTAATTAATTTTTCAAAGTGTTATAAATGTAGTTTTAATTTTAAAATTTGTATTTTTAAGTAAATTATGATTTTAATAAAAAATTAAATATATTATATTTATATATTTTTTTAAATTGGAGTTCATTTTTGGATTCTACATTTATAAAAATGGTTTGGGTTAATTTTTAGTATTTTTCTAAAATACTTGAATTTTTTTGTGAATAGTGAAATTCGATAAATTGCGAAAAAACCTAAATAAATGAATTTCTGCATCATTCTTGAGTAATGGATGATGTAAATGACCATTGGTTCGAAATCACTTGCACTTAAAAATATTTTTTTTCATAATAATCAAGACTATTCATAGTCTTGAGAAATAATATTAAACTAATGATTAAAATAATGGAAAACCCCTCCTCTCCTCCATTATAAAAATCACCCTCACCCCCTCTTATCTTCACTCCTCTCAATCCTTATTCCTAGTCCAAATTCTTCTCAAATAATTCCATAATCCCCTATCCCAAATCCAGAAGCTCTTGGTCTCTTCAAAAGATCAAATCCTCTCCCTTAAAGAGGTTCTCAAGGAAGATATATTCCATAGGTAAATTCTTCTTTTCATTTCTTTTATTTTATTTCAAGTTCCATTCTTTTATTTTTCCTTCCTCACATCCTTTCATCCAAATTTTATGTTAAATACAGTACCTTACATGTAATATAATTTCATTATGATAATGGAATAATTCATTATCATCTTTCCTTTCCCCTCCTTTTATACTAGAAATTAAAACACCATCTAAGATGTGTTAATTTATCACATTTAAGGACGACGAATTTTCAATTTCTATTACCATATTTAATTCTAGTCATGAAACCATTTTTATGGTTGAACCAAACTATAATTTATGTATTATTTCAAATTTAAGGTTCTAGAATGTTTTTTACACATGATATTAATTTGTAAATCAAAATGAGTTTGTTGTGATAAAAAAACTACCAATTAGCCAAAACGGTTATCATTAAAGTTTTATATAATGATTCATCTTCACTCTAATTAACCAAATGAATTTTATAACCATTTAATCTTCTATATGTTCACTAATAACATACAAATTCAATTCTGGACAACCATTCTCATCTCACATGTTTATCCTTACATGTATATAAGTAAACCAATCATGAAAACCAATGAAACAAACAATGAAATTGAACCTATTAACCCATAAAAAAGGTCAAAAATGAACTCAAAAAGGATATAATAAATCAATTACAAGAATAATAGGTTCTTGAAATACTAATTAATTAATTTAATTTGGTTATCCATGGAATTAAGATCAAGATAAGGACACCATCATATTTAAGGTAAGGGATTCTACCCAAACCTCTATTATTCCTTCCGGTTGCTCTATATTTCTTTCTACCCAAATGAAGTTATCTTTTATTTTTATGTACATATTATAAATGAATTGTATATTCTCAAAAATCATGTATCAATATCCATTCATCATTCCCATTCGGGGAAATATATGTTTTTAAATGATTCCCTCCTCAATACTTCCTGAAAAGCAAACCCGTTTAAGGGAACTTTTTGAATTATTACTCAATATCAAGAGCACTCTATAATATGTTTTTAAGCCACCATATTTTTTTTATAAAACCAATATTTTTTAAAAAAACCTTCTAGGTTCACTTCTGGTTTTATATAAAAGATTATTTCCTTTTCTATTTTAAATGCTCTTTAGTATTTTCCTTAAAACCATGCTAAAATGTTTTAATGCTAAATTTTCTTAAATATACTTCACTACTAGAAATAATGGATTTAGAGACCTCTAAAATACCTCACTAAATCCCTTTAATGTTTTCCTGGCATCTTCCATATGGAATATGCTTTTGGCCCACCACTAAATCCTTTAGCATTCGCCGTTTGGCGGACACTAAAGATCCACCCCAAAAACTTGAGATCTTTGGTTATGGATATAGTGGGTGACGCGGGTCACACAATGAGGATGTGAGAGGTTTTCCACAATCTTGATTAACTGGCCATGACAGATTAACATTAGATGAGGAGGGTCCGGGTAGATTATGGGCAGTTGGTGTGTGGTGGGGGGATGTCAGGGGGAGACTAGAGGGCTACTGGAGGTGGTTGCAGTGTGATTACATGTGACAAGGGTAGGGGTAGGGGTGGCGAGGGTGGTGAAGGGGCGACAAGGGGTGTTGAAGGGGTGGTGGTAATTGTTGTAGAATTCTTCCGAATAAGATAATCATAAGGTAGGAAAAATCCTGCGTATTTTTCTTTCAGTATTAGCATTTTCCTTTTGGAGGTCTCTAATACACCCTTTAGCGACTGCCAAATGGCAGTCACTAATAATCTTCTGCTCCAGCATTCACAAGTGACCAAAATTCTAGTAGTTCTTCTTACATGTTTTCAATTCTTTTTGACATCACTTACAAAGATATGTGCTTATTTCCCCTTATGAATTTCCATTTATGTTTTAATTCCTTTATTTCATAGACACTTGTATGATACTTCCATTCATTATGCATTTTGACATGACTATGATACCCATTTCTTTCATGAAAACCCTTATGTTTATAAATGATTCATTATGTGGAAATAATATTCATGAACATGTTAATATGGGTACAACCAGATCGAGTCTAATTAATTGGGTAAAGTTGAGTCTCATGATATGTTATGTGCAACGGTCTTGGTGGTTAGCTTTGAATCGTGCTATAATGTGAAACAGTCTTGGTGGTTAACCTTGACTTGTGCTCCTCTATGTGAAAAGAGCCTTGACTCATGCTAAAGTCATGTTTTATGTTGCTGCCACATTACAATGACTCCATGTTTATATGATCCCATATGTTCCATGCCTTTTTATATCATTATTTCATGACTTCTAACCCATTTAATAAAGCTTTATTATTATATTTATTCCCTTAGTCATATTTTTAGCTCATCCCTTTGTTCATGTTATCCCCAAGTTATCATATGAAGATGTATGAGAATAATGGAAGTTAGGAGGCTTTTATGAATATTAAATAAATAAATGTTTCATTTAGTTTCACGTTTTGAGTTTTATGTACCTAGTCTTCCAAGACACTAGACTTTACGATCCTTGGATTGTAATATGATGTTTAATTATGATTAAAATCATGTAATGTTATGTTTAAAAGGATAAGGTCACTATAGTTGGTATCAGAATATGGTCTAGTTATTTTTGGAGATTAGGAATAGAGCACTTTAGTAAGAACATTAGTCTTGAGACTCTCCAATGGCCTGAAGGCCATCATTTTTTATTGATTTTTGATAATCCACCTTTCAAGGGGTGAGGTGGAACCCTTACAAGGCCCGTAGGTGTAAGTATTACATGGACCGTAGGCCTTAGAGTAATTCATTTTCCGTAGGCTTCAAATATTACATACAACCCAGACTAACTACTTGGAACTGCTCCTCCCCAGAATCTTCATCATGAAATCAACTCTCCACCTTCGCATGCCTGTTCGGCTTGGCTTTCTCATGCATGAACAGGCTTATACTGATGGCAAGTGCCATACCCTCTCATTCATGCAATCCATTTAGCTTGTTCTATGGTGAATGCTCCTTACCCATCCTCCTTCTAGAGCTTGTTTGTAACACCCCAACCCCAGTTACCCAGAGTTGGTGCATTATTACATAACATTGACATGATACAAGGAATCATGTCCCGAAAGACCAATCAGTTTAGTAGCATTGGAAGTACTAGATACATTCATAATTTTTACATTACATCATGAAATAAAAACATAAAAAAACTTTTGTCCCCATTTTAAACACACTTATATCCTTATACTATCCCTATAGGTCAACCATAAAATACTGCTTCACATCCTGGGAAAAAAAAACATAGAAATGGGTGAGCTCAGATGCTCAGTAAGGATAACAATATAGCAGAAACTTTCATAAATAAGCATAAAAATTTAAAGAAATATATTAGATTAAAAAAAGTCTTTAAAAATAAAACTTCAACATAATATGAAAAGAATAAAATCAAATAATTCTATTTACTTATTCACATGGATATTTTACTAGTAGAATAATCACATGCAATATCAATAGCCACTTTCATAATGATGGAATGCATAATGCTAGACTTAATAACCACATAGTCAAGGCCTTATTCCAAGACTACAAATAAGATTTTGTCAAGGCCTTGTGCCAAGACACTAGTTTGTCTCATGAGACCTACCGATGCATCGAGGAGCTATAGCGGGCTCTACCCATCACTTACTAAGTCCAATGCATTCCTCATATGAAAAGGTTTAAACATAACATAAACATTCGTATTAAAACTAGAATATGAAATGTCAATACTTTATCTATAAAACATGAATGGTGTAAAAATAAAACATCCACAATCAAACATATCACAAAACCTTAAATAAAATATGGAAGTTTTGTATCATAATAAATCAACTTCAAATAAGCTTAAAATCCATCAAAGGATGTTGACATACATGAAATCAAAACTTTTTGAGAGAAATATATATTTCTATTTTGAAATCATTTAGAAGTCATGTAATTATAAAAGAAAACATTTATTTTGAAAATATTCTTATTATATTGTAAGGGAAGCTTTGATGATGTTATAATGGCATAAAATAGCCGTACCCTCCACATATGTTAAAAAAAACATTCTTAAATTAATTTTGTCGAAAAGGTCATAAAGTACCTTATTTGGAAAACGACAAAAAGATTCCTTTCAAAACATATAAGGCCAAATAAGGGTATAAATGACTTTAACCCATAGTCTAGTAAATGATAAAAATGAAATACATTTTTAAGAAAAAATAGATGTGGATGATAAAGAGGTCCCAGTAGATACTTAAGTAAATACAACATCGGATAATAAAGAGATTGTGAAATTAACCCTTAACTTGTACTTTTACTTGGTCGAGGGTATGTTAAACTCCTGTATAATAGTTAAATAATTGTTATTAAATTATAAAAGAACCATATAAGTAAATATGATATCATATATGATATTCTAATATTAATTTTTTAATAATATTTTAGTATTATTATCATTTCAGGTGTTAACTGATTCGTTTTCATTTATATGTTTTGTTACGTAAGCCATGTTTGTTATTGATAGGATGTATTTGATTCATATCCAGAATTATATTAAGTTCAAAAACATTATTTTTAATCATAACATGAAAATTATTCTTGAATGATTACAATGGGGAATGAATCTCATCACGTTCATGGAGACAATAATCCATACATACGCACGAGGGACAATATCATTATATTGATGAAAAAATCGTATGTAATTGGATAGTATATCATATATACAGAATCATTAAAATTTTATATTTATTATTTACATCAGTTATATTCATTATTATACCCATCCAAATAATGAAGTGTTTGAATAACAAACTACACCACGACGTGGAGACGGTAATCCGTACGTACGCACGTATGGTAACTTTGTCATTTATAGGATGGATAGAATAATGAATATGGTTGTAAAATTTTTATAATAACATCATAGTATATAGAATATACAGGATTTATTATTTTATAATGTAAACAACAAAGAAAGAGGAAGTGGAAGAAGAAAACATTTTGAAAGAGGTGATGAAATATTTACCTCTTCTTCGGGTTCCTCCTTTTGATTTGATCAAAAGGGCTCCTTAGGTTGGTTTTCTGACAAAATTAAGGCCTCTAAGATTAAGGGAGGAAATTTGGGAGGAAATTTGGGTAGGGTTTGGCCGATCCAAAAGGCTTTGGATGTGTGAAATTAAGAGAAGAGGAAGTGCCCTTTTATAAGAGAGGTGAAGTTCACTTTAGGAAAATCTTGAAATATTATTTTATAATAAAATAATTTTTGGTTTATAATGGCTCCAAAATGAATTATTTAAAGGATAATGTGAATATGGGAGGAAAAAATTTCAAAAAATAGGTTTTAGACAGGTTTAGGTCATCATATTAACCTTATCTTTTAGATTTAACTCTTAGTTAAATAGTTTGTCATTTACCATGTCTCTTTGTATTTTTATAGTATATGGTTAATAAACTTACTATAACATGACAAGAGAACCCCATGTAGTTCATTATTAATATATATAACCTTTTCTAAGTCTTTTTTATGAACCTTAGATTTTTAGGAATATTATATCAATTAATAATATAATATTTGTTTTAAAAACTCAATTATGTCAATTTTGACATTATTTAGTATTTGATTTTTTTGAAAGCCATAAAAACTCTATCACTTTGAATATAATTTATTTAACCAACCCTAACATGTCATATTAACCTATAAAATTAGTTTAATTCATCAGAAGTCTCAATTTACATTTATTTGGATATTTATAATATCAATTATTTTAATATTTCACTAATAAGGTAATTACTGCATCAACATTGTGTCATAAATAAATTAAATTATTTAACGTCTAAAAATTATAAATAAAATACGATTATGTTTGAAATATTTTTATCTTTCTAATGAATATTTATATTCAAATTCATATTACGTGTAACCCCATATTAAAAATGGTTTAGTTATTAAACATTGAATTTAACTCTTTTAACTCTTCTTTAAATAAAATAATAATAAATGTCCTAATCTAATCCAATTGGACCAAATAGGACCATATTTTATTACTAAGTTTTTTTTGGTATAATTATACTTATCCAATAGAATTAGAACATGTTTTAGGGTAATTATGATATCATTTTTACCCTTAATTACCCTATTTACTTTTAAGCGTGGTAAATAAAAGTCAAAAGTTACTATTCACCAGAAATTATTTTCATCTTATTGAACCAAATTTTACTTAATGATATTAACCGTGTCTCTAGGATTTTTTAAATTCAACTTAAAAAAGCGGTAAAATTAAGTTTTATGCAAATTTGTAAATTCTTCTAGGAGGTGGGTAAAAGACGGTAAAAAGTTCAAAATTTTTTCTATATATCTAAACTTATTATAAAATGACTCCAATGAATTACATTGAACTTATATAGGTATTATGTATCTATTTTTACCTAAAGTAAATTTAAATAAAATAAATAATTATTTAAATAAAAAATTCGGTTTTAACCAATAACAGAGTGCTTTTCACTATTCATCAAAAATTGAAAGTTTTCAGAAAAATACCAAAAATTCACCCTAAGATAATTTCTATATTCGAAATCCAAAAATGAAGTCCATTTTGAAAGATAAAATTTATAAAATTTCAAAAAGTGGGTATTACTAGTCATAATAGATAGTTTGATTGGTTGTGGTGTGTTTGAACTCGAAGTTGCGTACAACACATCATATTGTATTATTCAAGGGGAAACGTACCGTGGAAGCTTGGGGTGTTACATTCTCCCCTCCTTAAAATAATTTCATTCTTGAAATTTCTAGAATATTACTGCATAAAAAGATTTAGGTGGTTCTTCATCAGAAGTTCCATGGGTTCCCACGTTGCCTCTTCCATCTTATGGTTTCTCCATAGAACTTTTACCAGAAGAGTTATCTGGTTTCTCAGCACTTGTTATCTTATATCAAGAATCTTGACAGGATATTCACAATAAGAAAGATCAGGTTCCTGTTCAATTTCCTCATAGGTGAGTACATGTGTTGGGTAAGGCATGTATTTTCTCAATAGTGATACATGGAACACATCATGAACTTTGGAGAGACTTGGCCCCATTTCCAAACGGTAAGCCACAACCCCAATTCATTATAGAATTTTGAAAGGTCTGATGTACCTGGGATTCAATTTACCCTTCTTACCGAAACGTATAACACCCTTCTGTGGAGATACCTTCAAGAAAACATGGTCTCCTACTTGAAATTACAAATCCTTCCTTCGGTTATTGGTATAGCTCTTTTGCCGACTTTGGGCTACTTTGATGTGGGTTTGGATAACCTTAACCTTTTCCATTGTTTCTTCAACAAGTTCTGGGCCTACGAGTTTTCTTTCACCAACATCATCCCAACAAGTTGGTGTGCGACATCACTTTCCATATAATGCTTCATATGGTGGAATCTGAATACTTGAATGGAAGCTGTTGTTATAGGAAAATTCTACCAGAGGTAAATATTGATCCCACATACCTTGAAAGTCAAGTGAGCAAGATATCAACATGTCTTCTAAGGTTTGAATAGTCCACTCTGATTGTCCATCAGTTTGAGGGTGGTAGGCAGTGCTCAAACGAAGTTCAGTATCCAGGGATTTCTGAAGACTTTTCCTGAATCTTAATGTAAAATGAGGATCACGATCAGAAACAATCGATAGGGGTACTCCATGAAGTCTTCCAACTTCATTAATATATAGTCTTTCCATATGTTCAAGTGGTAAATCTTCTCTTATTTCAAGAAAATGTGCTGACTTGGTAAGATGATCAATAATGACCCATATTGCATCATTCCTTCTAGGAGTATTTGGTATCCCCATGACAAATCCATCATAATATTATTCATTTTCCACTCAGGTATGGGAAGAGGTTTCATGACTCCTTCAGGCTTTTTCCTTCCATCTTTCACTTGTTGAAAAACCATACATCTTGACATAAAATCAGAAATCTCTCTCTTCAGGTTGTCCCACCAAAAATGTTCTTTCAAATCTCTATACTTCTTAGTGAAACTAGGATGTATAGAGAAATTGGATCTATGAGCATCAACCAACAATTATCTTTTTAGATCAAGTATATTGTAAACACAAAGTATCTTCCCAAATTTAAAAATTCCATCTTTATATACGAAGTCAATCAATCTACCATCATTCAAAGCTTTAATTCTCTTCTGAAATTCCTTATCATTAGTCTGAGAAATTTTTATCCTTTCTAGTAAATATGGTTTGGAAACCATTTGAAAAAGAATTGATGTTTTACATTCCATGGTTATTCACATATCCATCTTTAATAGATCCATGTATATCAGATCCTTTTTAACTCACATATTATTCAAAATTCCATGATCTTTTCTGATCAAAGCATCTTCCACCTTATTTTCCTTCCCCAAGTGGTAGTGTATAGTAAAATCATAATCCTTGATTAGTTCAAGCCATCACCTTTGCCCCATATTGAGTTCTTTTTGTGAGAAAATATACTTCAAACTCTTGTGATCAGTATAAATCTCACATTTTTTTACCATAGAGATAGTGTCTCCATATTTTCAGAGTAATGATTACAACTGCTAACTCAAGATCATGAGTAGGATAGTTTTTCTCATGAATTTTTAGTTTTCATGATGTATAGGCAATAACTCTATCATTTTTCATAAGGACATAACCAAGTACCTTCTTTGAAGCATCACTATAAATAACAAACCCATCGTTCCCTAATGGTAGAGTCAAGATAGGAGTGATGATTAATCTTCTCTTCATTTCTTCAAAACATTTTTCACACTCTCTTGTCCAAAACAATTTAACCCCTTTTTGTGTGAGCTTGGTTAATGGGTTTTCCAATCGGGAATTTTTTTGAAAAAAATGTCAATAATAACCTGCTAAACTAATAAAAGTACGTACCTCAGTTATACTCATCGATGCTAGCCATTCTTGGATTGACTTTGTCTTTAAAGGATCCACATATATTCCATCCTTAGAGATGATATGGCCAAGAAAAGAAATCTCCTGAAGCCAAAATTCACACTTGCTAAATTTTCTATATATTTCATTTCTTCTAAGAGTCCTTAGGATAATGCACAAGCGATTTTCATGATCTTCATAGATTTTGGAGTATACCAATATATCATCAATAAATACCACTAAGAATTCATCAAGATATTCCTTGAAAACTCTATTCATTAGATCCATGAAGACAAAGGGTTCATTAGTCAATCCAAATGGAATTAATATAAACTCATAATGCCCGTACCTAGTTTGAAATGCAGTTTTCGGAATGTATTCCTTCTTCACACACAACTGATGGTATCCATATCATAGGTCAATCTTTGAAAAATATTGATCTCCATGAAGTTGATCAAATAAATCATCAATGCGAGGTAGGGGATACTTGTTCTTTATTGTAATAACATTAATCTCCCTGTAGTCAACACACAACCTCATAGATTCGTATTTCTTCTTAACAAAAAGGACAGGGGATGCCCATGGAGAAACACTAGTGTTAATAAATCCCTTATTACTTAATTCCTCTAGTTGTTTCTTTAGTTCCACTAATTCCACAGTGGTCATTCTATAAGGGGTCTTTGATACGGGCCTTGAACCAAGAATTAAGTCAATGAAAAACAAAATTTCTCATTCTAGAGGATGTCCAGGTAAATCCTCTAGAAACACATCAACATATTCTTGCATAATAGGTACATCCTCTATTTGAAAATTCTTTTCCTCACCCATAGTTATTTCATTCTATTCTTCCCTAATAATTGAATTTAGATGAGCTACTGGGGGTGGATCTAGATAAGAATCAGGTGGTGACATTTCTACTCTAAAGATAAGGTACTCCTTATCATCATCGAAAATTGTAACCTCCTCCTTCTTACTATAAATTTTTGCATCATGGTCTGAAAGCCAATCCATTCTGAGGATTATATCAAATTAAATCATGGGTATGATGATGAGATCAGAAGATAAAGAAAATTTATATGCCCTAATGGGAATTGATTCACAAAACTTTGTTACGATGATACTTACCTTAGGTGTTTTGACTGACAACTTCTTGTTAAGTAAAATTGAAAAAATCTAATTTTATTAGAAAACTGGGAAGATATGAAACAATGCGATGATCCAGAGTCAAATAAATCATTTTCTAAACGTGAGAAAACCATTAAATTAACTAACACCACATCTTTTGGAGCTTCAACCTCAGCAGTAGTGATCGCATAAGCTTGGCCTTGCTCCCTTTTCCTTTTCTGAGGTAAGTTCCCTTGGTTCTTAGGACATTCATTTGCATAATTTCCATTTTCTCTACAATTGTAGCATTCAATGACCTATTTCTTTTCCTTGTAATCACGAGCTTGGTGGCCTTTTTCACCACACTTGTAACAGACTCCCATTCCCTTTAGGAAAGTACCAAGGTGTTTATTCCCACATTTACCACATGATGGATATTCAGCTTTTCCCTTCTTCCCCTTATTTCCATTTCTAGAGTGTTCAGAAGATCTCTTCTTCTCCTGCTTTTCTTTAAAGTTTTAAGACTTAGAGAATTGTTTTTCTGTCTTGATAGCACAAGAGACAATATCTTCGTATGATGAGAAGTATTGTGAGATTAATGCTCGATGAAGAAATGGTTTTAACCCATCAAATAATCGATCAATCTTACTCCTTGGGTTACATATATAATCTGATGCATGCCTTGCTAACCTTGTAATGTTAGCCTCATATTTTGCGACATTCTCATCCTCCTTTTTCTTCAAACTCAGAAATTGCCTTTTTATATCTGCTTGATGGTCATGAGGAAAGTATTTTTATAATAAAATCTCTTTAAACTCCCTCCATTACATATTTGTTACTTCATCATCTTCCTTTTTGTTTTTAATTAATGACCACCATTGATCTGCATCTCCCTTGAGGCGATAAACTGCCATGACAACTTTTTCCCTTTCACTACTCCCCAAAGTGTTAAATATTTTCTCTAAGGAATTTATCCGTTTCTCAGCTACTAATGGATTTGTACTCCCAATGAATGTTGGTTGTTGTTTCCTCATGAATCGGTTTAACATTGATCCCCCACATTGTGGATTAGGGTGCTCCATACGGGTAAGGTTATTATTCATAACCTGAGTGAGTTTTCCCAGTATGGTGATAAACTGATCAACACCAGTTTCTTCACCAACTCCATTATAATTATCTTGAGTAGGAGGGAAATACCTACATGGATTACTTTCATTGATACAGTTTCAATTCCTTCCACTAGGCGTCATTTCTAAACAATGGTATACACTATATTAGTTTATGAATCGCAATACATAATTATAAATTTGTAAAATAGTTAAATAAATTGAACAGTTTATAGATATAATCCATAATCATAAAATTTTTTCATTTGAGGAAGTATATACTCATAAACCCTTCATAATGGTTTGTAAAGAAAATTATAATTATCCTAAGCATATCCCTCGAGAGTGTCATAACCAAGAGTGCATCAATGCCCATTGTCGTGCACCAGTTCCCATTCGAGTCTAGCTCAAAGCGGTGTTTTCAGGTTTTACCCCTAGGTACATCTCTGCCAGAGCCACCTCTACCTTCCCATATCCAAATAGGGATTTATTTCTTATAAAACTCACAAAATCTCTACATTACCAAAATTCTAGGAAGTTATTCTATACTAATCCTCAAAGTCTATCTTAGGGTAGTGTTCTCTAATAAGAGTTTTTATAAATCTAGTTTTCAAGGTTTGTACTAAACTTACTTTGATACCAACTGTAATGCCCCGACCCTAGTTATCCAGAGTTGGTTCATTATTACATAACATTGGAATGATACAAGAGATCATGTCCCGAAAGACCGATCATTTTAGTAGCCTTGGAAGTACTAGATACATTCATAAGTTTTACATTACATCATGAAATAAAAACATCAAAAACATTTTGTACCCTTTTTAAAAACTCTTATATCCTTATCCTATCCCTACAGGTCAACATAAAATACTTCTTCACATCCTAGTAAAAATAAAACATATAAAGGGGTGAGCTCAGATGCTCAGTAAGGATAACAATATAGTAGAAACTTTCATAAATAAGCATAAAGATTTAAGGCAATGTATTAGACTAAAACAAAATCCTTTTAAACATAAACTTCAACATAATATGGCAAAGATAAAATCAAATAATTCCATTTACTAATTCGCATAGATATTCTACTAGTCAAATAATCACATTCCATATCAATAGCCACTTTCATAATGATGGAATGCATAATGCTAGACTTCATAACCACATAGTCAAGGCCTTGTGCCAAGACTACAAATAAGATTTTTTCAAGGCCTTGTTCCATGACACTAGTTTGTCTTATGATACCTACTGATGCATCAAGGATCTATAGCTTTCTCCACCCATCACTTACTAAGTCCAATGCATTCCTTATATGAAATGGTTTAAACATAACATAAACATTCGTATTAAAACTAGCATACAAAATGTCAATACTTCATCTATAAACCATGAATGGTGTAAAAATTACACATCCATAGTCAAACATGTCACAAAACCTTCAATAAAATATAGAAGTTTAGTATCATAATAAATCAACTTCAAACAAGCTTAAAATCCATCAAAGGATGTTGACATAGATGAAATCAAAACTTTTTGAGAGAAATATCTCTTTCTATTTTGAAATCAAGTAATTATAAAAGAAAAAATTTATTTTGAAAATATTCTTATAATCTTGTAAGGGAAGCTTTGATAATGTTATATCAGCAGAAAATAGCCATACCCGCCGTATGAGTTAAAAAAACATTCTTACCTTAATTTTGTCAAAAAGGTCATAAAGTACCTTGTTTGGAAAATGACAGAAAGATTCCTTTAAAAACATATAAGGTAAAATAAGGGTATAAATGAATTTAACCCATAGTATATTAAATGATAAAAATGTTTTGAAATACATTTTTAGGAAAACATGGATGTTGATGATAAAGATGTCCCAGTAGATACTTACGTAAAAACAACCTCGGATAATAAAGAGATTGTGAAATTAACCCTTACCTTGTACTTTTCCTTTGGTCGAGGGTATTTTAAACTCCTGTATAATTGTTAAATCATTATTATTAAATTATAAAAGAACCATATAAGTAAATATGATATCATATATGATCTTCTAATATTACTTTGTTAATAATATTTTAGTATTATTGTCGTTTCGGGTGTTAACTGATTTGTTTTCCTTTATATGTTTTGTTACGTAAGCCATGTTTGTTATGGATTTTATGTATTTAATTAATATATATAATGATATTAAGTTCATAAAAATAATTTTTAATCATAAAATGAAAATTATTCTTGAATGATAACTATGAGGAATGAATCTCATCACGTTCGTGGAGACGGTAATCCGTGCGTACGCACGAGCGACAATATCATTATATTGATAGAGAAATCGTATGTAATTGGATGGTATATCATATATACAGAATCATTAAAATTTTATTTTTATTATTTATATCATTTATACTCATTATTATATCCATCCAAATAATGAAGTGTTTGAATAACAAACTACACCACGATGTGGAGATGATAATCCGTACATACACACGTATGATGACTTTATCATTTATAGGATCAATAGAATAATGAATATGGTTGTAAAATTTTTATAATAACATCAAAGTATATAGAATATACTAGATTTATTATTTTATAATGGAAACAACAAAGAAATAGGAAGTGTAAGAAGAAAATAACTTGAAAGAGGTGATGCAATATTTACCTCTTCTTCGGGTTTTTTCCTTTTGATTTGATCAAAAGGGCTCCTTAGGTTGGCTTTATGACCAAAGAAAGGCCTATAGGATGAAGGTAGGAAATTTGGGAGGATATTTGGATAGGGTTTAGCCGAGCTAAAAGGCTTTGTATGTGTGAAATTAATAGAAGGGGAAGTGACCTTTTATAAGAGAGGTGAGGGTCACTTTAGGAAGAGATTGAAATTTTATTTTATGAGAAAATTATTTTCAGTTTATAATGGATCCAAAATGAATTATTTAAAGGATAAGGTGGGGATAGGTCGAAAAACTCTCAACCAATAGGTTTTATATAAGTTTAGGTTATCATATTAACCTTATCTTTTAGATTTAACTCTTAGTTAAATAGTTTGTCATTTACCATGTCTCTTTGTATTTTTATAGTATATGGTTTATAAAATTACTATAACATGCCAACAGAACCCCATGGGGTTCATTATTAATATATATAATCTTATATAACTCCTTTTAATGAAACTTAAATTTTTAGGAATATTATATCAATTAATAATATAATATTTGTTTTAAAAACTCAATTATGTCAATTTTGACACTATTTAGTATTTGATTTTTTTGAAAGCCATAAAAACTTTATCACTTTGAATAAAATTTATTTAACCAAAAATAAAATGTCATATTAAACTATAAAATTATTATAATACATCAAAAGTCTCAATTTACATTTATTTGGATATTTATAATATCAATTATTTTAATATTTCATTAATAAGGTAATTAATGCATCATTATTGTGTCATAAATAAATTAAATTATTTAATATCTAAAAATTATAAATAAAATACCATTATGTAGGAAACATTTTTATCTTTATAATTAATATTTATAGTCAAATTTATATTTTGTGTAACCCTATATTAAAAATGGTTTAGTTATTAAACATTGAATTTAACTCTTTTAACTATTCTTTAAATAAAATAATAATAAATTACCTAATCTAATCCAAGTGGACCAAAGAGGATCATATTTTATTTATAAGGATGTTTTTGGTCGAATTATACTTATCCAATAGAATTAGGACATGTGTTATGGTAATTATGATATTATTTTTACCCTTAATTACCCTATTTACTTTTAACCATAGTAAATAAAAGTCAAAAGTTACTATTCACCAAAAATTATTTTCATCTTATTGAACCACATTTTAATTATTGATATTAACCTTGTATCTTGGATTTTTTAAATTCAACTCACAGAAGCGGTAAAATTAAGTTTTATGCAAATTTACAAATGCTCATAGGAGTTGGGTAAAAGACGGTAAAAAGTTCAATAAAATTTTATATATCTAAACTTATTATAAAATGACTCTAATGAATTACATTGAACTTATATAGGTATTATGTATCTATTTTTACCTAAAAAATTTAAATAAAATAAATAATTTTTGAAATTAAAAATTCGGTTTTAACCAATAATAGAGTGTTTTTCACTATTCATCAAAAATTGAAAGTTTTCAGAAAAATACCAAAAATTCACCCTAATATAATTTCGATTTTCCAAGTCCAAAAATGAAGTCCATTTTGAAAGATAAAATTTATAAAATTTTAAAAAAGTGGGTATTACTATTTATAATGGCTAGTTTGATTGGTTGTGGTGTGTTTGAACTCGAATTTGCATCCAACACAAGCTATTGCATTATTCAAAGGGAAACGTAGCGTGAAATCTTGGGGTGTTACATTGTTCCTTTTAGGTTTTCTGGTTTTCATCTGCACATAAGGTGGCCCAAAGGTCTTAAGGTGGCCCAAAGGCCTTGAGGTGGCCCGAAGGCCTTACTGACCCGAAGGCCTAGGTGGCCTAAAGGCCTTTATAAGTTTATCCTTTTATGTTCAAAGTTTAATTTATGATTATTAGATAAGTATTAAATTCCCCTAATTGTGAATTATTTTTCTTAGTTAATGGCAAGAAATAGAAGAACACATGCCAACAATCAATGTGACAGGGAATGTGAAGATTTCCCTAATGACATGCCAAATATAATGGGAATGGGTGCTCAAAACTTTATGACAATACTTGCTTAGCTAGCTCAAGTTATGAATAATAACTTGAATCATATAGAACGACCTCCTCTGCCAAGGAAAGAGAAAGTTTCCCTTGAACACTTCATGCAAAAAAGGCCTCCCATTTTTAGTGTATCTTCTAATCCCCTCCTCATGGAACAGTGGATTAACTCCATTAAAAATATATTCTCCATCCTCCAGTGCTTAGAAGAAGAGAAAGACGTACTGGTGGTCTATCATTTTTATGGGTAAGCTGATCAGTTGTGGACACTGATCAAGAATATGAAGTCCCATGAAGAAATTGATTCCATGGATTTGGAGGAATTCAAGAAAATGTTTTTCAATAAATATTTTCCCTGAACCCTCTATATCAATATGGAAAGATAGTTCCTCAAACTTAAGGAGAATGATGATGAGTCCATCAGGGTGTATGAAGAAAACTTCACAAGGCTTGCAAGATACGCCACTATCTTTTTCATGAACAACAAAAGCAAGGTGGATCTCTTATTTAGAAGACTAAAGACAAGTCTACCAAAAGATTTGATGATTTGTGACTTTGAAAGTTTTGAGGAGATTGTATGTTGTTCCCTCAAGGTTGAAATTGATATTAGATAATCTCAATGGTCTCGTGGGCCCATTGAAAAAAAGCAAAAAATGGAGTCTAATATGGGTGGTTTGGAAAATAAATCCCCTGATGGAAAGAAGATCGAACAGCCCACCTATCAAAATTGTGGGAAGAAGCATCCTAGGAATTGTCTAAAAGGAAACAAGAATTTCTTAAAATGTGTAAGAATGGGACATATAGATAAGAACTACCAGAGGTATATGAATAATCCCACTAATGTGGAAGAGGAAAGGAAGTCAACACTCAACCTATAGTGTAGTTTTACAACTAAAAGGAACATGGGCATTATGTGAACAATTTCCCTAAGCTAAGGGTTGTCGAAGGAAATCAACAACAACCTCTAAGGCAACAAGGAATGGCTTATGCTATCACTACTACTGAGGTGGAACCGAACAACTATGTGGTGACAAGTATGCTAGTTATTCATTCAATAATAGAGAATATACTATTTTATTCTGGTTCTATGCATTCTTTCATATCTTGAAAGTTTAGTAGAACTATTCAAACACCACCTCAAAATTTGGAGGTTAAGTTATCTATGAGAACAACTAATGGGGAAATTATTTCATCCAAGGTTTATAACTCCTCCCCAGTAAATTTCTGTGGACTGAACCTCCTATAAAATCTTGTCATACTTAATTTGGTGGAGTTTGATGATATTTTGGGCATGGATTGGATATCTTTATACAAAGCCAACATTAACTTTCGGGAAAGGGAGATCACTCTTCACATCTTGAAGTATCCTCCAATCCTTTACAAGTGTAAGGAGGAAGGTGAATCTACTTCAGAATCATTGTCTCAAGTGTTTATAATGTTACCTTTTGATCAATCATATCTTTCTTAAATGATTGAGATAAAGGATATGATACTTCTTGAAGATATGCCCATCGTTAGGGATTACAATAATGTATTCGTTAAATAATTTCTTGGTCTTCCTCTTGATCAATTGGTTGAGTTCTCAATTGAACTTATTCCTGGATCTCTGCTTATATCAAAGACACCTTATAGAATGGAAATTATAGATATAGAAGAGCTGAAGAATTAATTACAAGAGAATTTGGAGAAGGGTTTTATATGCCCAAGTGCTTCACCATGTGGTGAACCTACCCTCTTTGTCAAGAAGAAGGATGGATCAATATGAATCTGCATTGATTATTGTGATCTTAATAAAATCACAATAAAGAAAAAGTATCCCCTTCCATGGATAGATGAATTGTTCAATCAGATTCATGGGGCCAATTATTTATCTAAGGTGAAACTTCTGTCAGGATATCACCAATTAAAGGCAAGGAAGGAAGATATTACCAAGACTGTCTTTCAAATGAGGTATGAACACTATGAGTTCATAGTGATGCCTTTCAGACTCACTAATGCTTCGACAATATTCATGGATTTAATGAATAGAGTCTTTAGAGATTACCTTGAAAAATTTGTGGAAGTCTTTATCGATGATATTTTGATATACTCTAAGAGAAAATAAGAACATGAGGAGCATTTTAATACTATACTTAAGACTTCAAGAGGGAGAATCTATATGAAAATTATGGTAAATGTGAGTTTTTGATGGAGGAAGTATCATTTTTGGGGCATGTTATCACCAACAAATGGATATCTGTAGACTCTTTAAAGACAAAGTCAATTGAAGAGCGGCTCATGCCAAAATCTGTGATAGAGATCCACAGCTTTCTATCGACGATTTTTGAAGAACATTTCATGATTGTAAAACCAAATGGAAAAGCTGACATGGAAGGTGGTGAAGTTTTTTTTGGACTCAAGAATACGAGGAAAGCTTTAATGAGATCAAAAAGAGGCTTATCATTATGCTAGTACTCACACTCCTGATAAGTGGAGAACTCTTTATGGTGTACAATGATTCTTAAAAGAAGGGATTAATCTATGTGATGATGAAAAATGATAAAGTGACATCCTACACCTCAAGGAAGGTAAAAATCCATGAGCAAAACTATCCCATGCATGATCTGGAGTAGGTGGCAGTGATCTTTGCATTGAAAATGTGGTGACATTATCTCTATGGGGAGAAGTGTGAGATATATACTGATCACATGAGTCTCAAATATATACTCACATAGAAAGATCTTAATATGAACCAGCTAATATGGTTAGAGCTCATCAAGGATTACGAATGCTCAATCCACTACTATTCCAATAAAGAAAATAAGGTGGCAGATACTCTAAGTAGAAAGGATCCTACATATTTATCAATGATGAGAATTGAAAAGGATCCAATCTTATTAGAATTTTAGAGGATGGACATGGGAATCATTAAGGGAGGAACATCATCAATCCTTTCTCAAATGATTTCTCAACCATATCGCATGGAGAAAATAAAGGATGATAAAAAAATGATGTAGAAATTTAGAAAAGGGTGGAAGCTACCAGAAATGGGAAATCCCCTGAGTTCAAGATCGATGAGGAAGGATTTATAAGATTTGGGTCATGATTATATGTACCATATGATCAAGATATAAAGAAGGAGCCTTTAAATGATATACATAGCTCAAACTTCTCTATTCACCTATAGAGCACAAAGATATATCAAGATCTCCTAGAGAACTTTTAGTGGGACAATATAAAGAAGGATATTTATGAATATAAATCAAAGTGCCTGAGTTATTGTGGATCATCTTACAAGGACATCCATAGGAAAAAATTCTATATGGGTTATTGTGGATCATTTTACAAAGATAACTCACTTTATTACAATTTTATAGGACTTCCCATTGGATCAAATTGAATCAATATATATCAAATAGGTGGAAAGTCTGCATGGAGTAACACTATATATTGTCTCTGATAGAGATCCGATATTCAACTCGAAGTTCTGGAAAAGTATCCAATATGCTATAAGCACTGAACTGAACTTTAGTATGACCTATCATCCTCAAACTAATGGCCAATCTAAGTAAATTATTCAGACACTGGAATACATGTTGAGAGTATGTTCTATGGACTAAAAAGGAGGTTGTGACCAACATCTTCCATTGGTTGAATCATCCCACAACATTAGTTTCCACTCCAACATCCGAATGGCACCATATAAAGCCCATTATAGGAAAAGGTGCAGAACACTGACATATTGGAATGAAGTTAGTGAGCATAATCCTCTTGGGCATGAAATGGTCTAAGAAATGGTGGATAAGGTGAAAACCATTCAGCAGTACATCAAGACAACCTAAAGTTGAAAAAAGAGCTTTGTATAAAATCATTGCTGAGACCTTGAGTTTAAAGTTGGAGACATGGTATTCCTTCACATATCTCCATGGAAGAAGGTCTTGAGAATTGGGAATAAAGGAAAGCTAAGTCCCAGGTACATTGTCCCCTTTGAGATCCTTGATCGTGTTGGAGCTGTGGCCTATCGACTAGCACTTCCACCTTCCATGTCTAAAGTACATGATGTCTTCCACATATCCCTCTTAAGGAATTACATACCATATCCTTCACTGGTACTCTCTTCAGAGGTGGTCCAGTTGTAGAATGATCTTTCTTACAAGGAGCAGCCAGTAAAGATCTTGGATCATAGAGAGAAATTTCTCTGCAACAAGATTACTTACCTGGTCAAAGTACTATGGAAGAACCATAAGTATGAAGAGGCAATTTGGGAACTGGATGAGGCAATGAAGGAAAAGTACCCACACCTGTTTATAGCTTAGAATGTAAAACAAAATTTTGAGGATGAAATTTCATAAGGGGGGAAGAATGTAACGAACCAAAGTTTAATCAATAGAAATTCTATTCTTATAATTATGTCATGAAATCACAACACAATGAACTAATAAGTACTATGTGACTTTTAAACATAATATTTTCACTTCTATGATTTGAATTTCAAAAATTTGACATACATGGTTGTGATTAGTAAGTTATTTGGAGTCTAATAGGATAAACTTAATTTTTGGAAAATATTAACTTACCCTTATGAATAGTAATGTACACTTATGAATAGTAAATCATCCTAATTATTAGTAACCTCACCCATGAACATATAAATAAAATTTAGGCATTTTATAAGTGATAATATGATCATAGTATAAGTGTTGGTTTTTTTTGAGTCATAAATATTTAGTTACAATTTTATGATTAATTAAATAATTTAAATGAAAATATATTTTCAAAAAAATAGATTCATAAATTATTATTTTATTGTCTTATGGTTATAAGATAATTTTATGCGTCCTTCATTAATTTTTTAAAGTGTTAGAAAAGCAGTTTTAATTTTAAAATTTGTATTTTTCAAGTAAATTATGATTTTTATTAAAAATTAAATTTATCATATTTAGAAAATTATTTTTGAAAAATTAAGTTCATTTTTGGATTATTCACATCAAAAAATGGTTAGGGTGAATTTTTTGGATTTTTCTAAAATACTTGAATTTTTGGTGAAAAGTGAAATTCGATAAATTACAAAAAAATACTAAATAAATGAATTTATGCATCATTCTTGAGTCATGAATGATTTAAATGACCATTTATTCGAACTCACATGAAATTATTACTATTTTTTTTCACAATAATTAAGATTACTCAGAGTCTTGATAAATAATATTAAACTAATGATTAAAATAATGAGAAACCCCTCCTCTCCTCCACTATAAAAACTACCCTGACCCCTCTTCTCTTAACTCCTATCAAGACTTGTGACTAGTAAAAATTATACTTAAATCCCTCCATAATCCCCTATACCATGTCCAAAATCTCTTGGTCACTTCAAAAGACCAAATCCTCTCCCTTAAAGAGGTTCTCAATGAAGATATATTCAAGAGGTAAATTCCTCTTTTCATTTCTTTTATTTTCTTTCAAGTTTCATTCTTTTCTTTTTCTTTCCTCACCTCATTTCATAAAAATGGTATGATAACTATAGTAACTTACATGTACTATAATTGTTTTATGATAATGGAATAATTCATCATCATCTCTCCTTTACCCTCCTTTTATATACTAGAAGTGAAAACACCATCTGAGATGTGTTAATTTATCACATTCAAGGACGATGGGTTTTCAATTTCTATTACCGTTTTAAATTATGGTCATGAAACCATTTTTATGGTTAAAACAGAATATAGTTTATGTATTATGTCTAATTTATGGTTATGTAATTTTTTTACACATGATATTAATTATAAATCAAAATGAGTTTGTTGTGATAAAAACTGCCAATTAACCAAAACAATTATCATTAAAGTTTTATATAATGATTCATCTTGACTCCAATTAACCAAATGAATTTTATAACCATTTAATATTATATATGTTCACTAATAACATAAAACTTTAATTTCAGACAACCATTCTCATCTTACATGTTTATCCTTACATGTATATAAGTAAATCAATCATGAAGACCAATGAAATAAACAATGAAATTGAACCTCTTAAACCATAAAAAGGTCACAAATGAACTTATATAATAAATAAATTACATGAATAATTGGTTATATAATTACTAATTAATGAATTTAATTTGGTTATCTAGTACATTAATATCAATAGAAGGACACCGTTGGATTTAAGGTAAGAGATTCTACCCAAACCTCCATCATTCCTTTGGGTTGCTCTATCTTTCTTTCTACCCAAATGAAGCTATCTTTTATTTTTTATGTAAATATTATAAATTATATTTATATTCTCCAAAATAATTTATCAATATCCATTCATAATTATAATTAAGTGATATACATGTTTTTAAATTATTCCCTCCTTAATACTTCCTGAAAAGCAAACATGTTTTAAGGGAACTTTCTGTATTCTTACTCAATTTCAAGGGCACTCTATAATATGTTTTTTAAGCCACCATATTTTTTTATAAAACAAATATTTTTTATTGTGAAAATCTTTTAGGTTCACTTGATTTTATATAAAATATTATTCCCTTTTCTATTTTAAATGCTCTTTTAATATTTTCCTTAAAATCGTGCTAAAATGTTTTAATGCTAAAATTTATTAAATAAACTTCTTACATGTTGTCACTTTTATTTGAAAAAACTTACAATGATATGTGGTTATTTTACCTTATGAATTTACATGTTTTTTTATTTCCTTTATTTCATGGAGACTTTTATGATACACCCATTCATTAAGCTTTATGACATGACTATGATACCCATTTATTTCATGGGTACCCTTAAGTTTATGTATGATTGATTATGTATGATTATTTATGTGGAAATCATATTCATGAACATGTTAAGATGGGTGAAACCAGATAGAAATCCAATTAATTGGGTAAATTTTAGCCTCATGAGATGTTATGTGCAACGATCTTAGCGGTTAGCTTTGACTCATGCTACCATGTGCAACAGTCTTGGCGGTTAACCTTGACTTGTGATCCTTTATGTGAAACAAGCCTTGAATTGTTCTAAAGTCATGTTTTATGTTTCTTCCACATTACTATGATTCCATGTTTATATTATCCCATGTTTATATGTTACGATTCCTTATGTTCCATGACTTTTTTATATCATTACGTCATGCCTTCTAACCCATGTGCTAAATCTTTATTCTTATGTTTATTACCTTACTCATATTTTTAGATCATCCCTATGTTCATGTTATCCCTAGGTTATCCTATGAAGATTTATGAGAACAGTGTAATTTAGGGGATTTTTATGAAGATTAAATAAATAATTTTTTCATTTAGTTTCATGTTTTCAGTTTTATGTACCTAGTCTTCTAAGACACTAGAATTTATGATCCTTATCTTGTAATATGACATTTAATTATGCTTAAAATTATGTAATGTTATGTGTAAAAGGATAGGGTTGCTATAATTACCTCAACATCGAAGATTATATTAACTATTAAGGTTATCAATACCTTTAAACACATGCCCAAAAAATATTAAATCATTATTACTCAAATAAAATTTTCACTAAAACACATACTAAACCAATGGGTTGTATTCCTATAAATGTATCCCAAAATATCCTTAATCATCTTAAAATTAGTTCACACAAAACCTCAAAATGGATATCTTATGATTATCCTTAGTCTTTTCATCCCATGACACTTTAGGTTTATCACTATGACATATCATAGGTTTTCATAGGTTCTATCATCTCATTCATCATAATGGTTCATGAAGAAAATATTAATTAACACAGGAATATCTCTTGTGAGCATCGAGTTAGGTGTTCATTCTTAGTTACATTCATCATACACTAGTGACGATCAATTTAATACCAAATATACCCCTTTTAGATTTTTTTCCCCTTAGTTCATCAGTGTCACAACCATATCCACTTGCTCGTATCTAGATAGAGATGCATTTTCTAGGAAAGCCACACAATCTCCACTTTAACAAAGACTCATGATAGTACCCTATACTTAGAATTATCCCTAGAATCCATCATAGGTTTATGTTCTCTAATATATGTTTTACTAATTATAGTTCTCAGGTCCCATACTAAAGTATATCTGATTCCAAATGTAAAATCCTGACTCTAATAGCCCAGATCCATTGGTTATTTTAATACATTGGAACAAGATACAAGGTATCACATCCCAAAGTATATAAATTTTTATCAGTCTTGGGAGACTAGATAGATACATGATTTTCAAATTAAATTTGAAAACATGAAATAAAACTTTAAAAATCTAGTGAGAACTTTATTATTTATTCTAGTATGTTGACATGACTATCATATAGCGGTGAAAAAGAAGCATTTTATTACCTAGTAAAGCAGATTGGCTGTCTAAGGCTATCTCTCATGAGTATATTTGTAGTCGATCACACACTATTCCAAATTCACATATTATATTTTTATGTTTTATTATTTTATAAAATAAATGATTTTTTTTACTTTTTAATGAAAAACTAAAACTAAATATTCAGATGTAATTAAAATAGAATGAATGTAGGTTAGAGAAGAAAGAAAATTCTACTAATAGATTCATTCAGTGAGAACCTTCATTTTCTTGTTTAATATTCACTTAATGAACACACTCCAATGTATGTGTGAACACATTATTCTGACCTAGTTATGAATATATAGTGAACTAAATAATTATCGATTACACTACACATCCATGTCCTTGATTAAGGTAGAATGGTTGAAAAAGAAAAAGATAACCCTTAGATAACCACAACATGGAATACACTCAACACAAATCATACCCAGATTAATCCAAAGCAGATATTATATAGAGACTTGGGTTCAAAAACTAGATTACTCCCCCAAGATATTCCTCAAGTTAGTTACTCATGATAATGAGTACATGATATCACAATGAAGAATGAGAGAGAGAGAGTATAAGAAAAATTTAATAAAAAAATGCATAATAGTTATATAATAAAGAAAACAAAAACTAACTAAAACATCATCCTCTTCACCCTTAAAATTATAATCTTTCCCTAATATCTTGGACCTAAATTTATTAGTAAAATAAATCTCTATGGTCCATACTTGTCAATTCTATATATTTTTGAATCTCCCAATCCATTTGTATCTTTATCCAAAATTTTTCCCCTTTAAACTGGTCAAATATTTTTTCTTTTTAATACATCGTGCATATCTCCTAAAAAAAATCTATTTTTGAACTCCCTTATTTTTTCATGATCCCACATGGTATCCTTCTTCAAAATTTCCAAAATAAATTGAATATTTTATCCATCGAGGTAACCAAACCTGAAATTTCCCCTGTTTGTTTCCATATCTTTATCCACTTGAAACCCTTGTTTGTGCCTCCTCCAAATGGATTCTAAATCTATACCACAATTTAGGATTGGAATTTTTATTCTCATCCTTGTTCATGCATGGATGTCGACCAAAGGATATCAACACAACTTAATAAATGGATTGAAAGGTGTTTTAGTACATATTTCCTTATCCAAACTTAATTTTTCTTCATTCCCAAGTTCCTAGTGAAGTTCCAAGGTTATCCTAGGCCTCAGCAATGGGTCTCCAACTCAATATCGATCTCTCATAGTGGTAAAAATGGAGTTCTCCATAAAAATTCATAGTGTTCTAGTGATTATGATGGCGACGGTGGCAGTGGAAGCAGCTAATAGAAGTAAGCGATGAAAGAAACCAATGGTAGCATGCGATGATAGTGATCAGAGGAAACATGTAAATAGTAGTGAGCGATGGAAGTAGATTGTAATTCACAGGAATGAACAATAGCAGTAGATGGGTAATGGTAGCAAGCCAATAGTTGGGGTAGACGAGAGACAGTAGTAGAGGCAGGTCAAAAATAGCGGTGGTTGGGTGATGGTAGGAGTGGAAGGCGACGATAGTGGTAGCAGGGCCAATGTTAGCATATCTTTCTTATCTTAATTCTTAATGCATGAAAAACCAATCCCATGGCCTAAAAAATGAACTATTTATTATCCCCTTTACTTTATAGAGCAACATTTGAGCTCTCAGAAATTATTTATGGTGTTTTCAGTCTTCATCGGTGATCATTGACAGTGGATTGAGCATAGTAGAAGACATCCATAGATGTTTTCAGCATGAATTAGTAGTGGAAAGTGACTTCATGTAGTCTAATGACATCGATCATGGTTGGTGTGGCATTAGGGAAATGTATGAGTGTGGGGACTTCACAACTGATAAGAGAAGTATCATTTTTGTTAAGTTAAATAGTGACAAAAAATTTCATCATCACACATCAGATAATCACTCAAAGTTCTACTCCTTTACAAGTGATCCTATACCTAAACTAGCTTGTTAAAGTTGAATGGGGACTAGAGTTCCGTACTGCTTTTTGGGACTAACACCACATGCGTGGATCTCCTCCCACTACCACATGGACCCGATGTGCATGCATCCACTCCCCTGTGTGTAATATGTATGTCCCATGAAACAACCAAGATAGCCCTCCCCTCTGGCTTGGTTGGATTCCCCTAGGGATAGCTATGTGACTTTCTTTGGGGGTTGAGGGATAACCAAGTTGTTTTCTATTTTTTACCTAAAAGAACTATAAAAATATCAAAAATTCTTCATAAAAAAATAATTTCATAATTATTCCAAAAACTTAATTTTATTTCTCTTTTTCACTAATGTATTAAAATCATAAATTACATATAAAAGTAGTGTTTTAATTAATATATAGGCATTAAACATTAAAAATCAATAAATTTATTGATCTTTATTTTTCATATAAAAATCATGAGTGTCAAATACCCCCACATGTGAACTCATTCTTTTCTTTAAGCATAAAACCTCAATAATACATTACAAAGGGAACCCATTATACCACTATTCAAATTTAGAATTAATAAAATCAAACAATTATCAATGTGAAAAATCAAAATTTCAAGAATCACATAAATATTAATTCAACTTGACACATTTCAATGAAATAATCAACTCATTTTTTTTTAATTTCTCCCATTGAAAGTTGGGGAATATTATTATTTCATTCATTCACATATCATTGCTTATTATTATTAAGAAAGGCAAGTTTTGATCTACCTCACACTAAATTTTTTCTCATCACTCAAGGAAAAAATTCAAGTAGAGTTATGATTATAGCATGAGTTCATAATATGTTTCTATAATCTTTCAAAGGACCTAAATTCTTCACCTAATATAGATATAAATCACAAATAATCATGAGGTTCTGAATTAAGGTTCAAATGACTCTAAGGCTTTGGGTTAGTAAGTAATGTTGTTTAATACATTAAGGATCAAATATGATGTTTATATCTAAATCATAATGTATGATATAAAAAATAAAGTGTAATGAAAATCTCCATTTCAAAGAAACTGCTCCCACTTCCCAAAAATTCAAAGTTATGGTAATGATTCAATAAATAGAATGAATGATGTTGAACCTATTGATTTTTTTGTTATATTCTTTTCATTTTTTTTCAAAATATTTTTTTTTCATTTTTTTACTTTTTTGAAAGTTATTCTTGAAACAAGTATCTTATCCATAACCTAACCCCATATGATAAAATCATCAGTATGGTAATGGTTATTTTTGATTCTCTAAAGTCATAACTAATTAATTTTTTATTCATTCATTTTCTTTTATTTTTTTTCAAGAGGTTAACCAATGAAATACAATAAATGAATGAATATGAACCTTTCTAATTACCCAAAACATAACCCCACACTTATTCCTTTTAATGTAACTCATTTCTTCCACCATGAATTCCATCACCCCCACAATTGAACTTTAAAATATCATGAAAAATACATAGAGTGGGGTAGGAATGGGAAATATTTTCTTATAATTTGGATCATTCCTAATATGGTCATTCATGTTTTCTAGGGGATAAACAAGGATTAATATAAAATTTGGTCTCAAGGATAAGGTCTTAAAAATATAAATTCCTTACTAATATTAAATGTGATTTTGTAAAATCATAGATTTGAAAAGTTCCAATAAAAGTTCTAGCATATTACATGCTCCAAGTTTTCTGAAGAAATACGATCAAGATATAAATGGGAAGTATTAGGTCAAGAAGTCCTCTCAGGAATGGAACATGAAGTTTGGAATAATCACTCATGGCATAGATAATAACATCCCATGCTCATCTTTAATTATTAAATCCCCCAAATTACTCATTTAATTTCATTAACTTATAGATATAAAGAATATCATCATAATACTCCTAATAAATATCTTATTTATCCTTAATTAGTTAAGTTAAGTTTAATTTCAAAGTGTGGGAATGATATATTCATTTAAAACTCAAAATAGATTTTCTAATAAAAATTGTTGGAATCCAAAAATAAATAATGAATTTCAAAGTGAACTCCCATTTTCACATAAATCTATTTATCTCTTTTCCTGCTATTTTAAAGTTTTTGGATGGTTTTCCTTATTCCATTATCACTATGGACCTACAAAATAAAATCAATAATCAAAGAACAAGGTCTATCAAAAAGTAAGATTAAAAAGAATTAGGGGGATTGGGATACATCCTAATATATTCATAAAACTAATTCATAATAAATAAATTGAAAAATAAATCCCTAGAAAGAAAATTTAAAAAAAATAAAGGAATGATAAATCTTGGTTTGAAACCCCCAATTGGACCCTGGGTTTTGAAAACCTATAGAAAGTTATTTTCAGCTATTATCAATTTTATGATGGTGGGTGGTGTTTCCTTGATTTTGTATCACCCACACCTCTTCTTTCCAACTTGAATTCCTTCATTTTTATTTTTGAGGACTCCGTAGATAGATTATACCAAATCCACCCCCTCAGAAATGATATAAAACTTTCATGGTGGGGTAGGATAAATAATGGACCCTCCTCCTATTCAGTTACTTATTGCACAACCTATTCTTAATTCTTTGGTGATTTCTTAAGGTATTATATATTAATGGAATAATAAAAGGGAAATTCAAAGTGTAATTATGTTTGAATAAAATTAAAATATTAAGAATCAATATCAAAATCATTCACTTTAATGTAATTTTGTTTTATCTTGGTTTCCTTATGAAAATCCACTTGGATCTCCGCATGTACTCCATATAATAAATATTAAACTTGTTTAGGGAGTTTCATGTGTTCATCATTAGGTGTGACTTCCTTTTCTTCATCTTCCTCCAAGGAAAAACAAGAGTTCATAGGTTATGAAAATTCAAAATAATAATGGGTGATACTCAATTCAATTTTAATAAAACTAGACGAGAATAAGTTCATGATAATATCATCACCCTATGTTGGTTTGGATCCAATTTATTATTCATTGGAAAAACCCTCTTAGAGTTGAGTGGTAGTAGATGGAGGTAGGTAGTTAAGATCCTCCAATATTTCTTTGAACTCCACCACGTGGGTGGTTTATTATTCCATAGTTATAGAGTGATATAATGGTGCTAACTCTTCTACTTTAAGGATTGAGAGATCATGTTTCATTTTGATACTTTTATATTCACTCCAAATCTATCCAAGTATTGTTGATCACCCATGAGTGTATCAGCAGGTAAATATTCATCATTACTCTCCTTGAGCTCTTCATAGAATGTTCAAATCAATTTATTGAGATGGTTGGGTTGTGGATAGTGTTCAATAAAATCTTAAATCTCTTGTAATTATTTAGAAACATTGTGAGGAAAAAAGTGATATATTTTTGTGCCTTGAACACTTCTTAATGGAACTATGGGAAGTACCATGCGAACTCAATGAGTTCCTTGGATAAGGCTTAAAAAATTGGATGTTTTATGTCCTCTATTAAGCCTGCTATAAGTTCTTGAAATTATTTTTCCCCATATTTTGATTTCCAAACTCCTCTCAACTGCTTAGAAAATAAATAAATAGTATCTTCCATATACTAGGGTGAGTTAAACATTTTTTATTTTATTTTTTGTAGTTTTTTGTTTTTTATATGAATAAAATAAAATAATTTACAAAAATGTGGAAAATAATAATTATTGAAATATCACTTAGCTCCTCAAAAATGACGCTAAGTTTTGACATGCTTATTGCTCAGTGGTGAAAAAGATACAATTTATTTCCTACTAAAGTATAGTGGTTGACCAAGTTCACCTCTCTTGAGAATATCTGTAGTCGGTCACACACTATTCCTAATTCACTAATTATATTTTTTTTGTGTTTTTGTTATTTTATAAAAGAAATGAAATTTTATTTTTTGATTATGGAGTGTAAAACTAAAACTAAACATGAAGATTCAATGAAAACCAATTGAATACAATTTAGAGAAGAAATGAAATTCTCTTGAGAGAGTCATCCGGAGAGAACCGACATTTTCTTTTTAAATATTTAATTAATGAACACACTCTGTCATATATGTGAAAATATTATTCTACCCCAATTATGAAAATATAGTTCACCCAACTATCATCAAGTACACTTCGCATCCACCTCCTTGATCAAGGTAGAATGGTTACAGAAGAAGAATCTTGCCCTTAAATAATTGTAACAAGGATTACAATCACCACATATCATCATCATATCAACCTAAAGTATATATTAGACATTGAATTAGGTTCAAACACTAGAATATTCCCTTAGGATATTCCTCAGGTTAATTTTTTTTATCCCACATGACATCCATAATCAAATTTTCCTAAAGAAATTGAATATCACATCTATGGAAATAACTCAACCCAAACATTAATTTTTTTTGTTTTTATATATTTATCCACTTTAAACCCTCATTCATGAACCCTAAAAATGGATTCTAAATATGTCCTACAGTCTAGGTCCAGGTGTTTTATACTCCTTATTTATTCATGCACGTCAACCATGGGATATCAACACAGCTTTAGACATGGATTACAAGGTATTTTAGAACCATTTTCCTCATCCAACCTTCCCTCTTCATCACATCTGAGCTACCAGTGAAGTTACAAGGTGATCCAAAGCCACTAAATATCCCTTAATCTCAAGATAGATCTCAAATAGTGGTATTAATAGAGTTCATTGGTGGTTTTCATAGTGGTCCAGTAAGTATGAAGATGGAAATTGTAAGGACCCAAACTTAAACATTAGATATTATAGTGTATTTTAACTAGAATTTAAATTAAAGGATATTTTTAGTTTAGAGTTTTATAGAATTAGGAAAAAATCTTAAAAATTAATCCCATAAATTTAAAGTGGTAACTTATACTTAATATCCAATTTTACATAAATGGAAACCCTTTTTAAAAATAAATCATGTTTGGTTTTCATGACACATCTTCAATACTTTCATTATCACATATTATTTGTTCTTAAAAATCTTAATACCTATGAAAAACATTTTAAAACTTGTTATGAGAACAAAAATATTATTAAGATACATAAAAGAAAGGAAACTGTTAGTCTAATGAAAAACATGAAAACCAATTAAAAACATTTTCTTAAAACTCCTTAACAGGCATAGAAAAATCATGTAGGTGCCTTGGGACATCATTAAAAAATAACTGTTATATTCACCCTTACAAATGGAATAGCTATAAAGTCAAATTCTATCTCCGGAGTACCAAATTCATTGGATATCTATAATGGGGACCACCCTTCATATAAGCTATATCGAGATCACCCATTTTTCATGAGTTATTTTTGGTACCAACCCTTCGTATAAGATATATCAGGATCAAACATTTTTTATGAGATATATTAGAGATAAAACCTTAGTATATGATATATTGGGCTCAACCATGAACTATAATGGGTATAAAACCATCATATATAATGTCCACAGACCAAATCATTAATAAGCCCCTTGAAAACTCTTTTAAACCCATGTGTAAAACACTTTGAGATATCAAAATAATATTTTCATGTAAACATCACTTTTAAAATATAAAAAATGTGCTCATAATAAAGAAACCAATTCCTTTGGAAATAATTATAATAAATTATAAAAGAAATATTAAATTATTAAAGTGTTATGAAAGCGGGAAATTCAATTTATTCCATGTGTTAAAAAAACATTCCTTTAGGATTTTGTAAAAATAGTTTAAAAAGTAACTTTAAAAGTGATTTTTAAAAATAAATTACTTTATATAAACCTTAAAATTATAAATTTTCAATAAAATTTGAGAGAAATTTGAAAATTATAATTTAAAATACATGGATATGAAGGAGAATTAATTAAAAAAATAAAATTTTAAAACATTTTAAATACTTTTTATTTAGTTAAAAAGTCGCTTACCTCAAGTATGAATCATCATGCACATTATTTATATTCTTGAATATTAAACTTAGGTGAACATTTAATTGTTTTAGAAAATTTTTAAAGTTTATTTTTCCTTTGATATCACTTGTTACCATGTTATAACAATTACTTAATTATTTAAGTTCACATCGAATATTTTGATGATATTCAGTACTTGAGTCCAAAATGACTTTGGTATTATATCTAGATCCAAAGTGGTAATTAGTAAATAATATACAAAATAATATTCATGAAATAATAATAAATTTTATGTATTAATCATTTTTTTACATCCATCCATTTGTATATGAAAAATGAACTACGTTATAATTATGGAGACGGTAAGCTGTATGTACGCATGAGTAATGTTTTCATTTTCCAATGATCATTATGGAAATAAGGTAAGTATTATTTTATATTTACTTAATGATAATAATATAATTAATATAATATTAATCATTTAAATATACTTATATACATAATTCATGTGATGTGGTGAGGAAAAATGAATCACATCGCTTCATGAAGGTGATAGTTCACACGTACGCACAGACGACGTTATCAATTTTATGTGCATGGAAAGATAAGAACTTAAAAGATAAATTATACTTTAATAATGATAAATATGTAATTAATATAACATATAAACATTAATATCATAATTATAACTATTCTTTAGAGATGGTGATAGAAAATGAATTATATCAGTTCACGAGGTGGTAGTCCGCTGTACACACAAAGGATTAATTATTTTCCCATTTCATGATAGTGGAGATGGCTTTAAGTGATGGTATTAACAAAATAAAATCTAACTTTATTGAATATAATGGATTTATTATTTTATCACGGTTGAATAATATTTGTCAGAAGTGTAAGAAGAAATAAAACAAAAATACTTGATTAAAACAACACATCTTCTTTGAACGATCTCCTTTTCTTATCACCTTACGATCACTAAAGGCAATGTTATGACTAGAATAAGATATCTAGAATTTGGGGAGGGATTATAGGAAGGGATTTGGATAGATATTTTATGAAACAAATAGTTTTTAACTGTAATGAAAAGATAATAATAGGTTCCCTTTTATAAGAGATGAGTGGGGCACTCTTAGAATTCTTAAAAATATTAAATTAATATAAATTAATTTTCTATTCCAAATGGATCCAAACTAATTTATTTAGAATATAGGATAATTATGGGTTAAAATAAATTCATAAAATGAAAATTATCCATTTTTTTTTATTTTTCTAATCCTTATCTTTTTGTTTTAACCCTTTTTAACCCCTTTAACTCTTACCATGATATCTTGTAATTTATAAAATTTAGGTTAATATAATTAATATAAAATGCAAAAAATAACCATAAATGAATCATTTATAAAATTTTATACCTTAGCTCAATAATTTTTCAAAATATAACAATTTTTTTAATTTTATATCATTTAATAAAATATTATTGATTTTAAAATATCATTAATGTCAATTTTGAAACTAGTCATTACAAAATATCAAAACAACATGACATGTTCGAAAAAAACATCTAAAACATTAATAACATGTAAATTTAATCTAAAAAATCCATGGATGACATTAATTATATCAAATTGTATTTATTTTAATATTTTTAAAAACATTTGTTTGATATTTCCACTAATTAAACAGTTACTAAATCATTATTATGAAAGCCTTTAATTTATTTATTTCTTCCCTAAAAATTTTAAAAAATTTATCATGATGGAGATAAATATTTTATATTTTAAATGAATATTTATATTTGAAGATATTTTTTAAATAATTCTATATTAAAAATGTTATAGTTATTAAAACATAAGTATGAAATCTTTGATTTTTCTTTAAAATATAATATTATAGAGGGATTAAAGTCATCCAAGTGGATCCAAGAGCTCAAAAAATCGTCCCAAGGATGATTTTAGTATATAATAACTCATAAAATAAAATTATTAAAAGTTTAAGATTAATTTTATAATATTTATAATATTATTTTCCCTTTAATTACCAGATTTATTCTTAACTATAGTAATAAAAAAATTACTAAAGTTACTATTCATATCGTCCAAAATGAAAGGGACCTATTTACTAAATTTTCACCTTATGATTCAAAATATGGAATCTATTTTTCAAAATTCATAACATATAATTGGATAAAATTAATTTAAAATTAATCCCATTGACGGAATTAAAAAAAAGTTTTTTTAAAGTGAAAACGTCCAAAAGATTGAAATGTTTTTTTACCCAAATTCAATGTGAAATTGATTCCAATGACCTAAATTTTATTAAATGACAAAAAATTGATCTAATTATTATTTAAAACTATTTAATAATAAAATTTATCACTATAAATTATTTAAATGAAAAAGTTATTTTCAATTAAAATGGAATATTTTTTTTCACTATTTATCAAAACATTAAACTTATCCGAAGAAAACAAAAAATTCAACCAAATTAATCTTTTATAGTTAAAATTTGATTTTTTCTTACATAATGTATTGAAGATACATAAGATAAATTTTAAAAATTATATTGAATATTATATATATATATATATATTTAATTAATATAATCCAAAATGAGTGATTTTGTTTATTTATTGGTATAAAAAACACTGGTGTACATTTAAATAACTTTTAGAAAAAAATTTACTCTTATTTTAAAAAGAGTTTTATTTTTATTTATAATTAATTGGTCAGAAAATAATTGATTATATATACATGTTTAAACCATATTTTCAAAGTTTACTTAATACTTTTTATTCCTTCATTTCTAATGGCTAGGTTATAACGATAACATTTAAATTATAATTTTCATTCGTTCTCTTAAAATTGATGCGGCATATCTTATAAGCTATCGAACATAATGTTTATTTTTTAAAAAACTTTGGATGCAACATTCTTCACCAATTTTGTAAATTTCATCCTCATAATTTTGAATTAGTGCATGTTAACTAGAGTCTAACTATTTATATTACCATTATTGAAACCCCACATCGAAAAAAGGATTAATAAAAATTCCACTTTAAAAACAGAAAAAGAAGTACGAAGGTCACATAAGATAACAAAAAAATGGATTCTATATAGGAAAAATAGATATATAAGAGGAAACTAACTATGAAGTTCTTATGGAGAGTAATAGAGAACATGGTCATGATAAATTGAACAATCAAAAAACCGTATTTTTATGATGGGTTAAAAGGTCATTGATTTCTTAGTAAGAAAAGTAAAAAAATAAATTTTTTTGTTTCAATATTATTTTAATATATTTGAGGAATTATTTTACTACCTGGACTAAGAACATAAGGAAATATACTTACTTTATAAGTAGTGTTTCATCCTTTAATCAATTTCCACCACAAACGCATGTTTTTCCCTAAATAATGAGTATTTAAGATGATTTTTTCATGTCTAAAGTACTAGAATCAACTTCTAGAGAATCACATAATCCAAAAATGATTAACCATCTATTTTTAATTTCTTGAAAAATTAACAAAAACAAAAATATTTAGGATAATATAAAACAATTCTCCAAAAATAATAAACCTTAATGTGAATAAAAATTACTTTAATCTCCAAAATTCAATAGTAATACCCAAAGTTCAACATAGATCATTAAAAAAACAAATATCCTTAAAATTTCTTAAAAATATTATAGACTATGAATACATCCCAAAATTAAGAAGGATTTTATCACATAGTCTTCTAAGATAGTATTAACATTTTTTACCTAATAACATCAATGAATCTCAAAGTCTTATACCAAAAATGTAATTTTCTAAATTACATAATCTACAAGTTTGATATACATTTCCATAAATAACTTGAATAACCACAAAATCACATTTTTCTCTAAAATAAAATTCAACATTTATTTCTCCAATAATATCTCAAAATATTCTATTTACCTTAATCATATAAAGTTCCTAAAATAGAGAACTTCTTTCGAAATAAAATTAATCACTTAATCAAAAAATAATTTTTTAATCCCAAGTTTATCTATTAGATAAAACATATGTTCCCAAAATGAACTTAACCTTTATCCTTAAGATAGTTTAAAAAATAAAAAAATAGTCTCATACTAACTGGAACATCAGGTAGGCCAGTGGTAGGCGATGTACCCTTGTCACCCTTCGGTTTTGGGTTCAATTATCGTGGCCTTACTAGATGTGATGAGTTTTCACCCATCCTGTTATTTTTAATTTTCCTAATAATATGTTTTTATAATCCATATAAAATTCCATAAATGTGATAAAAATTCTAAAAATTATCCGTAATATGTTTTAACCACAAAGGTTATCTCATACCATTCATTTTTCATCCCAAAATGTAATAACCCATAATTACCTCAAAAATGAATGTCCCTAAAAATACCATTATTCACCTTAAAATTTCATATCCTAAATCCTAAAATGGTTTTCTATTAAACTTAGTATCAAACTTAAACTTATAAACCCATTATTATATCCATAAATCGTAAGAAAACATCATAATCTCCAAAGTTGTCTAAACCATCCTATGATACCAACTGTAAGAACCCAACCTTAAAAATTTCATATTACGGTGTATTTGAAATATAATTCGCATTATAGGATATTTTTAGTTTAGAGTTTTAGAGAATTAGGAAAATAATATTACAAAGTAAACTCATATATTACAAGTGGACACTTATACTCAGTATTCAATTTTTCCACCAATAAAAACCCTTTTTAAAAATAAAACATGTTTTCTTTTCATGTCACATATTTAATTCTTTCATCATGACATATTATTTGTCCTTAACAATATTAAGACCTATGAAAAACATTTTAAAACATGATATGAGCACAAAAATCTCAATAAGAGATATAAAAGAAAAGAAACTATAAGTCCAGTGAAAAACATGAAAACCCATTAAAAACCTTTTTTTTGGAAATTGGAAATTATATTTTTATTAAACATAAAACAAATCCTTAAAAATTCAAAGATTAGGGGGGTCATAAATGGTGTAGGAAAAGGTAATCTACCTTAAAAATAATATTACAATCATTAGTCTTTAGAAACCTTTTCTTAAAACTCATTAGCAAGTATAGAAAAATCATGTAGGTGCCTTGAGACATCATTACCAAATCACTCTTACATTAAACCTTAAAAATGAAATAACTATATGGTCTAATTTCATATTCAGAGTACCCAGTGAATTTGAGAGATATCATGGGGATCACCCTTCATATAATCTATATCGGGCTCACCTGTTTTTTCATGAGCTATATTGGGGCTCAACTCTTCATATAAGCTATATCGGGATCACCTATTTTTCATGAGATATATTAGGGATCAAACCTTTTTATAAGATATATCAGGTTTAATCGTGAGCTATATTGGGTTTCAAACCTTCATATATAATATCCAAGGACCAAATCATTAATAAACCCCGTGAAAACGCTTTTAAACCCATGTGTAAAAACACTTTCAGATATCAAAATACCATTTTCATATCAAAATCACTTATAAAGTCTAAAAAAAATTCACATAATAAAGAAATAAATTTATTTTTAAATATATATGAAAGGTTATAAATGAAACATTAAAGAATTAAAGCTTCATGAAAGCATGAAATTCTATTCATACCGTATATTTAAAAAAAACATTCCTTTAATTTTTTTTAAAAATAGTTTAAAAAGTAACTTTAAAAGATATTTTTTAAAAGAAATTACTTTACTTAAAATGTTAAAAATATTACTTTTTGATAAAATTCGAGAGAAATTTGAACATTACCATTTAAAATACATGGACATGAAAGAGAATTATTAAAAAAAAAAAAAAATCTTTAAAACATTTAAAATATTGTTTATTTAGTTAAAAAGTCTCTTACCTCAAGTCCTAATCCTCACATAATTTATTTATCTTTACTAATAATAAACTTAGATTTATTATTTATTTTCTCAAGAATATTTTTTAAATTTATTGTTACTTTTATATCACTTGTTACCATGTTATGATAATTACTTAATTATTTAAGTTCATATCAGACATTTTGACGATATTCGGTACTTCAGTCCAAAATGAATTTGGTATTATGTCTATAGTCAAAGTGGTCATTAGTCCATCCTATAAAAAATAATATTAATGAAATAATAATCACTTTTATATTTCAATTATATCTTTAAATAAATCCATCACATATGGATTTTCAAAATGAAGAATGTCATAATCATGTAGACAGTAAGCCGTACCTACACACGAGTAACGTTTCCATTTTTCAATAATCAATATGGAAAGAAGTTAAGTATTATTTTATCTTATAATATTATTAATATCATATTAATCATTTAAATATACTTATATATATCATTAATGTGATGTGGTGAGGAAAAACGAATCACATTTCTTTATGGAGTTGATAGTTCACACGTACACATGAACAATGTTATCATTTTTATATGCATGAAAAATTAAGAATGTAAATGATATATTATACTTGAAAAATGATAAATATTTCATTAATATCACATATAAACATTAATTTTATCATTATAACTAGTCTTGAGAGATGACTATAGAAAATAAATTATATCGGTTCGTAAGGTGGAAGTTCGCTGTACAAAGGAACGATTAATTATTTTCCCATTTTATGAAAGTGGAGATGGATTCAGGTGATGATTTTTACATAATAACATATAATTATATTGAAAATACTGGAGTTATTATTTAATCATGGTTGAATAATATTTGGAGTAAGTGGAATAATAAATAAAACAGAAATACTTGATTAAAACAATACATCTTCTTCGGACGATCTCCTTTTCCTATCACCTTAAGACTACTAAGGGTGGTGTTCTTGGTAAAATAAGAGCTATATAATGTATAGAGGTATTATAGGAAGGTATTTGGGTATAAATTGGCCAAAAATAAATAGGTTTTTAAGTGTAATGAAAAGATCATAAGAGGTTCTCTTTTATAAGAGAGGTGAGGGGAACTCTTGGAATTCTTCAAAATATTAAATTAATATACATTTATTTTATATTCCAAATGGATAAAAACTAATTTATCTAAAATATAGGATAATTATGGGTCTAAATAAATTCATATATTGAAAATTAGACAAGTTTTTTTTTTAATCCTTATCTTTTAATTTTAAACCTTTTTAAACCTTTTAACTCTTACCATGATATCATATAATTTATACTTTGACGGTTAATATAGTTACTATAAAATGCCAAAAGAACCATAATTGGATCATTTATAAAATTTTAAACCTTATCATAATCTTTTTTCTGAATTTTATAATTTTATGAATTTTATATCATTTAATAAATATCATTTTTTTTAAAATATCATTAATGTGAATTTTGATACTATTCACTACTCTACTTTTTAAAAATATCACAAAAACTTGATATATTCAAACCAAAACTTATAAAACATCATTAAAATGTAAAATTAATCTAAAAAAATTATACATGACATTAATTACATCAAATTATATTTATGTTAATATTTTTAATAAAATTTGCTTGATTTTATATTAAATAAATAATTACTACATCACATCATGTAAGCCTTTATTTTAATTATTTCTTCCCCAAAAATTTAAAATAAATTTTCATGAGGAAGATAAATATTTTATATTTCAAATGAAAATTTATAGTCAAAGATATTTTTGAAATAACCCTATATTAAAAATATTATAGTTGTTAAAACATAAGTACGACCACTACACCAAAATTAGGTTTTAGCGGCAGTTTTGTGGCAGCGGTTCACAAAACCGCCGCTAAAACTTTAGCTAAAATGGTTTCGTGGTGCTTTATTATAAACTGTCGCAAAACCCTCCATATGTTTTTACGCTGCCGACCCTTCCCCCTACCCCAACCCCCCTTGTTCCCTCGACCACCCGCGACCCCGCGTGACCCCGAGACCTCGCCAACCCCCCGCGACCCCTGACAACCCCGCGCGACCCCCATCGAACTCGGAAAGGGTTTCTTTCTCAGGTTTTATTTGACATAGTGCGAGGTAGGCTTGTTTCATAGTCTTTGGAACTATTCTGGTAAGAATTTTTATTTGAATCTTTTGTAAATCTCAGTTATGCGCATCATTTCCATCCTTGTTGAACTCTCTATATCTTATTCGTCTTTTTGTGGACTGTTCGTTTCAGATGATGAGTTTTCTAATAGAAAATTCCATCTGATTATTGATTGTTTTCCATTACTGATTTTCTTGTTTTGTTTTGGTCTCCATATGTAGGTTCAGATGTGACTATTATAAATAGTTTAAATTTGTTTTCTTTGTTTTGTGGTTTTCCTTTGGACTATAAAAAAATTTCTAGTTTGGTATGCATATGACTTAATTGTTTTCCCTGTTAAAGTTGTTTAATTTTGAATCCATCCAAAATTATTTGTTCCTTCAGATGAATCTTCTTTGAGGATTGTTATAATATAAAATTTATCTTGTTGTTGTGCTGTCTATTAAAGCCAATGGATAAATTTATATGAATTCCTTTTATTGGGCTGTCCACTTCAACCTTTAGCATTCTTTTCAATCTTGTTTATCTATTTAAATAATAGTTTTTTCTAGCTATAAAATCCTATATCATTCTTTACTTTAAAATGGGTAATCCATTATTCAGTCTTGATAGTAACAATCAGGGGTTCGAAGCTAAATCTTATATACTCTAAAATATTCAGGTAATGGATTTTGTATTTTTTAGGGTTAAACTTATTACGTAAGTGTTATTTTTAATTCACTCCAAAATTATGGATTTAATTTTACAGTTTCGTGTATGGGATATCATTTATTTAATATATGTTTTAGTTTTTAAGTGCAAAGGGTTTAATTCCCCTAAAAAAATCATTTTCTTAAAATTATATTTTATATTAAGTTAAACCTTAGTAAGGGTTGTCTTAAATTTATTTTAGAATTGTGATTTTGTTAGGTATTTGTTATAGGGAATCATCAATTTCCCACTCTTATTGTTCATTATTTCCATTTACATCTATTTTTTATATATAAACATGATGATTTCATATTTCTTATCCTTGTAGATTTATCATGGAATCACTAGGAGATAGAAAATTAGTGACTAACTGAAAGTTGTATTTTTGTTAAAATAACACGCCCAGTAAAAATAATCCCATATCAAGGGGGTTGAAAATGAAAAATTCCTAGAGCATCAATTATAGAAATAAGCTTACAATAATTGGTTAAGGAACCCTTACTAGTGTATGAAATCAATATCTCATATTGCATTCCATTATTGGCTAGAGAATTAGTTTTGTCACTTCCCTCCCTCCATGTATGATGAATAGAAATGTATTATCTAAGTAATTTCCTTCAGTTCTTAATGAAATATATTAATAACTATGGAATAAAACCCTCTATTTATAAGAAACCAACCAAGACAACTGAATCCAACTCAACTTCAGTAATCTGAATATTTAAATTCCTTCAAAGGATAATCCTGGTGTCCATGAATCTTGCCTTGACTTCTATTGATGTGAAATCACCACAAAAGATGCTAAATCTCAGAATAAAAGATCCCATTATGTCTCTAATTAGTCTAACCCCTCATCATTCTAGCCATAAAATACTAATATGCATTAAAATTAAACCCAATGTGGGGGGCCTTCCAGCAGACCCACCATTTTTGAAGACTAGCTGTGATTTCCCTATTCATGAAAGTCGCTGGTATGATCCTTCTAGATGTTATTGAGTCCACCCCCCTAATGAACCTTCCTAGATCCACCAACAGTGACATACCACACACCTTAAGGAATGTATAATAGGTTTGATAACTTCAATATCCTTGTTCCTCACCTCATAGAGGTTCCAACATACAACCATGAGGACCATGCCGCGACCCTTGAACTTTATCCCATCCTAACCAACATCCAGGAACCCATATTTATAAATATCCTAGATGGAATACATCCCTCTATTTATATTCATACCATCTCTCATGAAAACCCAGATAACTCTCTCCCAATCCACCTAGAAAAAACATGCTCAACTGATTCTCCCGGCGAATTTACGCAGCACTGAGAACGAGATTCCACTGAAACCCCATTTAGCTGAATATTGTTCTGCATAGATAGGGGTTGATTCCTCGACCTGTAATGAGAAAATTCATTTTTTATGGTATCATATTACACAAAAGTCTGTTGGCCCACTAATCACTATTGTCACTAGCATAGATCAGACTCATGAAGTCTCGACCACCAATCCGTCTAAATATTGATCCCACAAACTCACACAAATTTGGTTCCTCAAAAAACCTGATGGATTTCTAGACACTTTTCTACTCAGGGATAATAATATAATAAAATAATGAGGGGTGCCTACTAGCCTCTTTGAAGGAGATTTTTAAATCCAAACATCCTTTAAAGAACCACAATTCTCTTGCCTAGTTGCCCATCTAGAGATTAATATTACCACATCAAAAAATCCATTGCACATGATCTTATACGGAATCCAGATGGTCTTTTATGCATCAATATAGATTATAAAACCTATCATTATTCATAGACTATATCGTTTAGTCCTCCCCATACATATTTTTATAAACATGTCCCATAATGTGTTTCTTTATACCACTTCCCAGGCTAATCTAGCTTTCATGGACTGCATGGTTTCAACCACACTCTACAAATTGATACCAACCTCCTGTATTGGATTGGAAATTCATTTCCAAGAGGCCCTATGGAAACATCCATCTAGATTAACATACCATATAAATGAATTCGGGATTTTTTCCAGTTAGGTGATTGTGCCTTTGTGGGGTTTGATAATAGAAAGCATGTGAATTGGGATAGATGTAAGAACAATATTTAAAAGTGTTATTATCCCTCCAAAGGAAAGAAATTTACTCTTCCAATTTCATATCCACCCCTTGATCCAATTTAATATGACATAGAAAAGTACCTTTTTGACACTGTCATTGGAAATTGGAGAACCAAGGTAAATCATTAGTAGTTCGCATTGATGTATTCATAATCCATGTACCCAAGCTAGCATGCAATAAGTCTCAAAGGGTATCATATAAGGGCTAAATATTTCTAGTAATTTCATTGTACTAATGGTATGAAAATCGTGTATCTTTGGTGTGTTCAATGAAATCACTTTCAATGGGGTGTTGTTTGAGGCAACATAAATGTGTGATCGACAGTGTTATGATAAGTGTGTAGCCCGATATTCTTATTTCTCCTCAATGAGGTGTTGATGCTATCTCCTAGGGACCAGACTTGTTCGGTTTGTCTGGGCATGCTAAGTAAGTGGTAAATGTGATCAATGTATCATCTTTATTATATTATGCATACTTTATGATCAATGGGTCATCTTTATTATATTATGTTTCTATAATCTTACACTATCGTATATATGAATCTCTTTCTCTATTTAGTAGTAACTATGTGTTTTAATTTTTTTATTATTGTGTAGGAACATTGTGATATATATGGATAAAAGATGGATCACATTACCAAGGAACACACCTCAGTATGTTAAGGGTTTGAATGTGTTTTTAGATTTTCCAATTTCTAATCGATCCACTAAAGGGAGAATAAAATTTCCATGTCCTAAATGTAAATTTAGAACATGGTTGAAGAGATATGAGGTTTATGAACATTTAATACTGAATCAATTCCCTGGTCAATATTTGTGTTGGATTTGGCATGGAGAATCGAATGTTACAGAAAGATTGAGCACTGATGTTAATCCGCATAATGAGGTCCCAAGTTCGTCGACAATGGAAAATGAAATGCAAAACCTAATAAATGATGCATTCAGCACTGCAAGACACCACTATCAGCATCAAAACATATCAGAACAAACAGAAGAGGGTGCTACAATTTGCAACGTGACAAGTGATGTTTTTCAGACTGTAATATAGGCAGATCAAGATTGTCACATATCATTGGATCCTCTTCTTGATTATGTGGAGCCAAATGTAAGAGAAAACTTCACTAAGGAAAATGAATTTCACGATTTAGTTGATGATGGAAATCAAGAGTTGTATAGTGGGTGTTTGAAATATTCAAAGCTTTCATTTCTGCTGAAGTTGTACCATATCAAATGTCTATGTGGAATTACAAATAAGGCAATGTCCATGATATTGGAATTGATTCGTGATGCATTTCCTGAAGCAAAAATCTCAGAATCTTTTTATGATATGAAAAAAGTTGTTAACAAGCTTGGTCTGAATTATACAAAAATACATGCGTGTCCCAACGATTGTATGCTTTATTGGGGAGAGGATTCAAGTAGATAGAATTTCAAGAAATGTTCTTCTTCTAGATGGAAGGCAAAGGGTGATGTTGGAAGTCTGAATGAACATAATTTCATAGAGAAGCAAAAAATTAGCACACCTACAAAGGTTTTGCGTTACTTTCCTTTGAAGCCTCGATTGCAAAGATTATTCATGTCATCAAAAACCGCCAAACACATGAAGTGGTATTCTGTAGATAATAATAATGATGGGTTAATGAGACATCCATGAGATTCCCAATCGTGGAAGACATTTGATTCATTACATCTCGATTTCCCAGCTGATCCTAGGAATGTTCGATTGGGATTGACTACCGATGGATTCAACCCATTTGGGACTTTGAGTACCAATTATAACATTTGGCCAGTTGTTTTGATCCCTTATAATCTGCCTTCGTGGATGTGTATGCAACAAACATATTTTATCCTTTCGATAATTATTCCTGGAAAAAAAATTCCTGGAAATGATATTGATGTATACTTGCAGCCTTTGATTGAAGAATTGCAGGAGTTATGGAGCAATGGTGTTGAGACATTTGATGCTTCTTCTAAAACAATGTTCAAAATGCATGATGCTTTAATGTGGACCATTAGTGACTTCCCTGGGCTTGGGAATTTATCTGGTTGGAACACTTACACGAGTTTGGCTTGTCCCGTTTGTAACTTTGATTTTGATCCCAATCGACTACCTCACAGTAGAAAATGGTGCTTCTTGTGTCATCAAAGATTTCTCGATGCATCTCATAGATTTCGGCTGAAAAGATCAAAATTTAACGGTTCCATTGATCTTAGAGCACCTCCAAAGTTGTTAAATGGTTTTGAAATATTGGCACAACTTGAAAATGTTGAAACAGAATTTGGGAAGGTTCATCATTTGAATGATAGCGGAAAACGGGTCCGAAGTGCATCGTCAAGCGAAACCGGAATGCAACAATGGAAGAAAAAAAGTATATTCTTCAAACTTCCGTATTGGGAATTTAATTTTTTGTGGCATAATCTTGATTTGATGCATATTGAGAAGAATGTATGTGACAATTTGATTTTCACATTGCTTAATGAGCATGTAAAGTCAAAGGATCATATCAATGCTCATAAAGACTTACAAGCAATGAACATAAAACGCGATCTCTTGCTAGATGAGAATGAAAAGTATCCTCCAGCAATTTTTTCAATGAAAAATAGGGATAAAGATACATTCCTTAAAATGTTAAATAATGTTAAGGTATCTGATGGGTATTCAAGTAACATCTCGAGGTGTGTTGACTTGAAGAATCATAAGTTACATGGATTAAAAAGCCACGATTCACATATTTTGTTACAATAGTTACGACCATTGGCATTGCGTACATTATTACCCGAAAATATTACTACTGTTGTACTCCAGTTCTACACATTTTTCAGAAAACTATGTGAGAAATCTCTACATCTATTTCAGCTTGACAACCTTCAGGAGAGGTTTGTATTTACCCTTTACGCAATGGAGATGATATTTCCTCCATCATTTTTTACTGTAATGATGCATTTAACTGTGCATTTGGTTGAGGAAGCTAAATTAGGAGGCCCCGTTCATTATCGATGGATATATCCAATTGAGAGGTACTTTATTTATATGTTTTCTAGTTAAGTAAACAATTTTTGGCACTTAATTAAATGCATAATTATGTTTATTTTATTTCACAGATATCTTGGGCATTTGAAATCATACGTGATAAATAAAGCTAAACCAGAAGGCTCAATTGCTGAAGGCTATGTGGTTGAGGAGTGTCTTACCTTTTGTTCTCAATACTTGGATGATATTGAGACAAGATTTAATCGAGTTGGACGTGTTGACGACACATCAAATCAATATCAAATACATCAGAAATCCAAAATATTTCCTGTTATTGGCCGATCAGTTGGGAGGACCACAAATGTGACACTGACTGAATTGGAATTATTACAGGCACATAGATATGTGCTGATGAATAGTGAAATTTTAGATCCATTTATTGAAGAGTTGAGGATACAAACAAATAGACGAATGAGAGGCCGAACACGAAATGAGAAAGATATAATGAAAGATGTTAATAAAGATCTTGTAGAATTGTTTTCACAATGTGTAAGTTCATAAATATTGCAATAAATACGAATATTAGTTTGACACATACATTTTGTAAATATAATAAAGTATATTTCTTTTTTCAGATCATGAATACTGATACTCGAGCAGAGGTGTCAGAAAATTTGAAGTTTCTTGAAAGAGGTCCTCTAAAAGAATTTAGAAAGTTCGACACTTATAATGTGAATGGATTTAGATTTCGTACAATCGATCGAGAAGTGGGTTTGAGAACACAGAATAGTGGTATATTTACATTTGCTGAAGTGGAATACTATTGAAAGCTGCATGATATTATTGAATTAAACTACCATGAACATTTTTCGGTTGTTTTATTCAAATGAAAATGGGTCGATATTATCAGAGGTGTTAAAAGATATTCCTTGCAATTTACTTCTGTGAACTTCTCTCGCTTGATGGATGTTGGTGATCGTGAACTGCATGATCCATATATCTTAGCATCACAAGCAAAAATGGTATATTATGTGAATGATGTTTCCAATGAAGGGTGGAGTGTAGTTTCTCACATAATACAAAGAGATTTGTATGATATGGGTGATGAAGTGGAAACTTTGACCTTTGAAATTGAATTTAATCAGCAACATGAAGCAGAATTATTTGTTCATCATGATATTGAAAATATTAGTCCAGCAAGGATGAATGAAGTGGATGAAGTAATGGAGTAGGAAACCGACATGATTTAAGGGGAAAATGATTGTATGTAAAATTATTTATTTATTCAGCAACCACTTGTTTCATTTCTGCAGTCATTCATTATCATTATTATATATATTTTGTCTGTTAGTACTCTATCTGTTATCATTTTTAATTTTTTTTTCTGCATAATTTTTTTGAGATATATATTCTGAACTTAATTTTATTTGATTAAATGACAAGAATGCCAAGGAAGAAGCGGTACATTATTTCATCCAGTTCTGCAACAGATGACTATCCATCTGGCTCCCTCCCTACGACATCTGAGGCACCAGCTGCTGACACCCCTGCACCATCTCCCCCTGCACCATCTCTCACACCATCTGTGGATGTCCCAGTAGAGGATGATTCGTCGACTCCCCCTTCAGGAGCCTCAGCAGTGGGGCAGCGACACGCCCCTTCTAGTTCATCCCGGACATACTAGAGCTTCACTATCATTGGTACAAATTTTAATTAAATAAATTTATTGCATTTTGTTTATACTAATTGTTTGCTCATTGAAGATGACAAAAATGAAACCGTGGAGAAAAACATAAAAAGTTCAGATGTTTGGAATCTGAATGGCGAGAAGATTGTTGTGCCATTTGATTCTTACGGGGTCCCTACAGATGATGCCGTGGGGTTACTTGGCCAGATTCTAGGTCAGCTGGCAGTGTAGCCCATTTCCCTTCCTATTTCATATGACGATTGGAGACATATGCCTCCAAGCTGGAAAAATGAAGTGTTTGATTCTCAAATCAAGTTATATTTATTACATTATGGTTTAATTGAATTTCATGTTACTAATATGTTCAAAATGAATTTCTGTATACAGATGTTCTTCCACTTTACCTTTGCTGATGTGATAGCATGGAAGTGGACGTTGAAAAATCTAGGTAAGAAGTAGAAAGATTTTAAATGGAGATTGTGGTGTGATGTCAATGATGCTTTGTTGACCGTGCTACAAATGTATGAGAAGCTACCGAGTGGGGTACCGAAAGAGCAGTGGAAAGTGTTTGTTGAAAGGCATCGGGATCAGAAGCGGATGGTATTGAAATATATATATTATTATATTATCCTCATTTTACATTTATACATGTATATGAAAAGGAAATGACATTCAATACATCGTTATTAAATTGAATTTTATTTATTTCAGGATCTCTCAAGACAGAATGCGTCAAACCGAGCGAAGCAAGTCATCCCGCACACTGCGGGCTCAAAAAGTTTTTCTAGAAGTCGAACGACATTGGTAATATTTTAATTAGTTTAAATATTTATAAGAAAATATTATCTATTTAATATATTAAATTGTTGATTTGTCTTTGATTAATGCAGTCACAAAGTTTAGGCCATGAAGCATCCAGAACTGAACTATGGTTGGATGTTCACAAGAAATCAGATGGATGTTTTGTTAATGAGCATGCTAAAGAAGTTGTGGCAAGAAGTCAATTTTTTATCATAATAACTTATTATCAGTTTTTATTGTGTTAATATATATTGATATTTGATTTATAGGTCAAAATTAATGAAATATAGGATGCCAATCCTGCGCATTCTTACTCTGTCTCCCAGGATGACCCGGTTGCTAAAGTCCTTGGGAAGGAGCATCCTGGGAGAGTGTGTGGGATGGGTTTGGGACCCATTCCATCTGAGGTTTTTAGCAGGCCACCGGGGATAGCTGCTGCATCTACTCATGACTTTAGTCAGCCCATACCTGAAGATGATAAGAAAGAGATTGTTTCTTTACGAAACACAGTTCACCACCAGGGGGATAAGATATCTGCATTGCAGAAAGAGCTGACTAAAATACGTCAGCAGATGAGCAGATATTCCCCCGGTGGGAGTGCATCAATTGGTGGTATGCAGGTAAATCACATAAAATCAAAATCATTTAGTTTTATAACTTTCACTGGTTTTAAGTTTTAATATAAATATGTAACCGTATTTAATTTTCAATATAATGTTCTTACAGGTGACAACACAAAGTGGAAATGAAGGTGGAGAGGGTGATGATGCATCATCGGACCCTGAGTAGTTGTATTGTTGATGTGTTGAACAAAAATGGAAACAGTTGGTTTGTATATGTAACATTTTTGGCACATAGTTTCCACCACACATTTTCATGTCCTAAAATTTCCTTGATTTCTCATGTTTCTTTTTATGCATTTTATTGATTTTTGATGTTTCTTTTTATGTCTTCATTTCTCGAGTGTGGTATATATCATTCCATTTAGGTCTGTGTTTGAATTGGTAGTCGAGATTTTGGATGACTAGGAGTTAAACCCATTATTGATGTGGGTGCAAAAGTTTCATGTAGTAGAGTTTTATACAACAATAATTATCACTATATAATTAGAATGTCCATTTTATGACTTTTATGGAAGGTCGTGTTGTTAAGAATTGTTCTAGATAGGCATTGGGAAGGCAGGTGTTCTTGGACCAGAGTTAGTGCAGAGCACAACAAAGAATTTTGATATCATGCAAGATATGGTGAATGTAGCTCTGGGTATAAAATGTTTAGTAAGGTGAGAAATCTCTCTTTCATGTTCATTATACCTTTCTAAGTGTTTGGGTGAGTTGGTGTGGTGGCATATCAGCTGGAATTTAAAACTCATTTGCGGAGGATCCATGATGTTTTCCAAGACACCTATATCTATCAGTATCTACATGATACATCTCATGTCTGATACTTGGGAGAGCCGAATGTTGAGAATGATGCAATGTTAATTGAAAAACTGTTAATAATCGAGGATCGTAAGGATAAAGTGCTCTGTGGATAGATGATTCATTTGGATCACGTGTTGTGGAGGAATGTTTTCCATGAGGAGACTACTAGGGAGTGAGAAGCGAATATGCATTCCCAGTACACTAATCTGTATTGAGTTGATGTTATGAGCATTACTTTGATGTTTTAATTTTTTAATTTTCATTGAAGTGATATCTGACCTTGTTTTGCAATAAGATATGTTGTATCTTGAAATGGAGGAAGGATCTCTCTAATCCATGTGTCTAGATGGTGTGACCATATGTGATTACATGGTTTTTAGGTGTAGTGTGGGGCCTTGGGGATTACACAATTGTTTTAGAGAAAGATAACTATTGAGGAGGGGTTCTGGGATGTCGAGGTTTTCATTCCAGCTTTAGAACAAATCATGGTAGTTTATACCTGATAGTTATGTTACAGGGTGGTTGTTAGGACCCCTCTCTTCTTGGGTAGTTTTGCATTCTATAGGGTGGGGCTGTTTTGAGAGCTATATGATGTAATGGAGTAAACCTCATAGATTAATTACATTGTAAAACTTCAGTGATTAGGGTGTTCTAGGGGATGTTTTTCACTCATTCCAGGAGTTTTTCAAAAATACAGTTTTTAACTATCCATGAGTCAGCCTGTCAATGATTCAGGTTTTCAGTGAATCATCCTATCAGTGACTCAGGGATTTGGTGTTGGTGAGTCAAGGGTGTCAGTGTCGATGATTCATGGGCGTCAGTGTCAGTGCCATGGTGTCGGTTCCAGGGCATCAGTACAAGGGTGATGCTCAAATGGAATCAGTTCTAGGGCATCGATGCTAGGGTGTTGGTGCCAGGGTGACAATGTCATGGCATCGATAATAGGGTATCAATGAGCCACCCATCAGTGAGTCATTTCATGTTTTCCCCAGACATCCCAGTCTCTCCCTTATGATTTTCTTTTAACAAAAAATATGTTACCTATTGAGTTTGACTTTGCTTAAATATTTTTCCACTGTATTCAAGGAGAATTATTGTTTCTCTAAACCGTAATCACCCTTAAATTTGGAAAAACCAAATTAATGATACGTGGTGTTGACCACAACACGTATTTCAAGTATTTTAAAGTCATATATCTAATTTTATTGTTATATGTTTTCAAAAAACCAAGTTTGATGCTATGTTTGGGTGTTTTTAAGTGTTTTTTGAAGGATATTTTTTATATATTTAATTTCCTAATGTCCTCAAGGATTTGAGTTATTCAAATAGCATGGTCAATCCATGATCTATTTTATCCAGCACGTTGAAATTATATCCCTTGTTATTAGGATCTCACTCATTCTTAAGCCAAGATCCTCTAATTTCCAGTGGATTATTTTCCTTCTCCCAAGGTGTGGAAAGAGTCCTTCCTCCTTAGAAGAGACATTCCCCCACCCTGTTCTACTTTAATGTAGTTCCTTAGAGTTATTCCTTAATCCTCACGTGATATCATGCTCTTTATTCAAGGAGGAACTTCGATCCTTTGATCATCCAATTAAGGATTTCCTTCATTTCAGTTCCTATGAGCATCTTGCATGGTAGGTTTAGTAATGTTCTATGTGAATATGACTGAAATATATTATTTAACATAAGGAATAATTTATTGATCATGATGATAAAAATTCATTGAAGGGGTTATAATACATTTACTATTTCTGCTTGTTATCTTTTTTTATTGTTTTTAATTGTTGTGGATGTGTGCCTTATAAAAATCATGGAAATTAGTGGTCTTTTCTTACAAACTATTAATATTTTTATTGGTTATAATGCTGGGAAAAAATGTTGTAATGTGGAAACTGATTAATCATGTACACATGGTTAATTAAATGGATGCTCGAGGAATAAGAACCATTATGTGATACCCCATTAAAAAAAATGTAATTCAAGAACAGTGTTGGCTAAATATGAATTTACCCCTGTTTGATGGGTGTGGTCATGTAATGTGTGTTATGGTTGGGTTTTATGGTTTATGTGGAATGTTTGTGAATTGAAGTGACAGTTATATCTATGTTTGTGGGATTGATTTTTGAATGGAAGAACTTGTAGGCAGTTGAACTACCTTTGGTTGTATTGTGTCCATCAGACATGCTTCTGTATGGGGACTGCAATGTGGCATTGGTGGTGTTGTGCAGTGGGACTAAAAGAATGGTTTTCATTCATTTTTGAGTTGGTTAGGGATTTTATTTTTTGGTAGTAATAGAATATATAATGTGAATACCTTGAATAAATGAATATAATGTGGTTAAATAAAAAGTGGCTAGATTATTCTTTGGAAGTATCTATTGTGTGGGTTTGCATATAGCGGTAGCAACAAAAGTGTTACTGTTGGGTTGTTCATTGTTTGGTTGAAACCTATAGGTTTGGATACTGTTTGATTATATATATGTATATGAACATATTGTTTTTATTTGTTTTTCAGGGCAGTGGTGCAACAGAAGCAAAGAATAATTTTTTTTTATTATGGGCAGCTTTTCGTGGTGGTTTTAACCGCCGCTACATGCATATTCGCGGTGGTTTCGCAGCGGTTTACACCGCCGATAAATAGTGAAAACTGCCGCTAAATAGGAGCACCGTGGCTATCTCATTCCGAGGTGGTTACTGTGACTTTAGCGGCGGTTTTACAGCCAATGGAATTTGAGTTTATTCGCGGTGGTTATAACCACCGCGAATAAAGTCATATCCAGGGCTCGTAAAACCGCTGCTAAATTCAGAAAAACCTCCGCGAAATGAGTCAGCTACGACGCTTTCCTAAAACCACTGCTAAATGAAAATAACTGCCGCTAATATATTGGCGACGCTCGATTTTGTGGCGGTTTCTGTAAACCGCCGCTAAATGCAAAAAAAACCACCGCTAAATGACGATTCTGTTGTAGTGGACGTCTTTGAATTGTTTTAAAAAAATAAAATACCCTAAAGGGATTAAAGTCATCCAAGTGGTTCCATGAGATCACAAAATAATAAGAAGGATGATTTGGGTTGAAAATAACAAAAAAAAAACTAAAATTAGGACAAGTGTTAGGGTAATTTTCTAAATTTATAATATTATTTTTACCCTTAATTACCTGATTTACTCTTAACCATGGTAATAAAAAATTACTAAAGTTACTATTCATATTATAAAAAAAGAAAACTGACCTATTTAATAAATTTGGACCTTATTATTCCAAATATGGAATAAATTATTCAAGTTTTAAAACACATAATTGGCTAAAATTAATTTAAAATTAATCCCATTGAGGGAATAAGAAAATGAGTTTTTTTTAAGTGAAAATGTTCAAGAGATTGGAATGTTTTTTTAATCCAAATTCAATTTGAAATTGATTCCAATTACCTAAATTAAAATAATTTATAAAAAATTGATCTAATTATACTTTAAAACCAATTAATAATATAATTTATCAATATAAATTATTTATATGAAAAAGCTGTTTACAATTAAAATGCGCTATTTTTTTCACTATTTATCAAAATATGAAACTTATTAGAAAAATACCAAAAATTGAACCATAGTAATTTTTTTATTCTTATTTTAAAAAATAATTTTTTTTAAAATAGAATTTACAAAATTTTCAAAAACTAGATTTAAGACAAGTACACCATCAAAAGGCGGCAAAACTGCCTTTTTAGAAAAATACTTCTTTTATACGAAAAATTGGATTTATTCTTACATCATATATAGAAAATAAATAAGATAAAATTTAAAAATTATATTGAATATATTATCTATATATATATCTATATATATTTCTTTTATATAATCGAACAAGAGTGATTTTTTTATTTATTTGTATAAAACACACTTGTGTGCATTTAAATAGTTTTTCAAAAAAACATTTAATTTTATTTTAAAAAGGGTTTTATTTTCATTTATAATTAATTTGTCACTATATAATTAATTAAATATTTGTGTGTGAACTATATTTTTATAATTTAGTTAATACTTTTCATTCCCCTCATTCTAATGGCTAGGTTATAATGGTAACATTTAAATATTAATTTTCATTTATTCACTTTATCTTGATGTGGCATATAATGTATACTATTTAACATGATATTTATTTTTTAAAAACTCAGGATGCTACATAAATAGTTTTGGAAGAAAGGAAATGGAATTAGCCAACAAAATTAGGCTATAGAAGCAACCAATGGTAGTATGCAATGGTAGCAAGTGATAGAAGCATAAAAACAACAATAAGCGATGAAAGTAGATCAACATTCATATGATTGGACAATAGTGCTAGTAGGTAGATGGTAGCTAACCAACATTAGTGGTATCTAGATAATGATATAGTATGAGAGGCAATGGTTGCGGTATCCAGGTGATGGTAGTATAGGAAGGTGATAGTAGTGGTAGTAGGGAAAATATGAGCACATTTTTCTTATCTCAATTCTACATGCATGAAAAACCAATACCATGACCTCAAAAAATACTCTTTCTTATTCTATTTAATTCACAAAGTATCATAAAAGATTACAAAAAAGTATCTATAGTGTTTTCAGTCATTATCAGTAATCATTGACCTAGATCACATTTGGATCATGCATGGACACTATGAGGTGTGAGGGGGGGGGGTGGATGAATGTACTTAACTTTTTTACTATAGTTAATTTATTTTCAATTAAAACCTCTTAATCTTTAACCTTTCCCCAGTTTAAGAGGAATAGATATTTTGTGTGATCTTAAAAATTACTTACACATGCATTATAGATAATAAAAGAGATAGTACCACACAATGATTTTTACAAGGTTTTGTACAAAGTCCTACTCCTTACTGTGATCAACCTGTGGTTGATTCGTGGATTCTGTTTTCAATATAATTTTAAGTGATTAAAAATTCTTAAAATTAGAATAAAATTTTTAGGAAGGATGTAAACAATATTCCTAAGACAGTGGCGGTCTTTATAGTAGTACCACCGGTCTTCAATGGCACTGTTAGTACTAAGACCACATGTTATTCGAATTTATTCAATTAGCAGTATGAATACAATCTTATCTACTAAACTAGATGTATTTTCCTCAACTGAATAATATTTTTCCTTAACCATAGGACTTTGAATAAAACCAGATTAATAAGATTACATGCACTTTGTCTCACTACTCTTTAATAAGTGGAAGATACAACTTCCACTCTAACTCACCGCCTTTTAGAATGATCAACTAATGAATTTTTCAACACACATAAAGTTGTATTATTCCTTGATATATAAAATTCTCAGGTAGATAATCCTTCTATCAATGAAGTTTTCAGCCTCAATTATATATTTTAAAGTGGTGCACAAAAATTATTCAAGAATATTATATGTAATAAGGATCTTGCACAATGCCAGCTAAGTCTGTCTTCTTGAATTCTCAAACACTATCAAATAAGATGTAATATTTTCTAATAATATTACTAGATTTAGTATCAAATCAAACACACTTCATGCATGAATTTCATGGAATATTAAACACTATCACTTTCAATTTTTATTATGTTCTTCACAATTATGTTTCAAGTATCTCAATTATGCATGCATGGGTTGCAAAGATTTCATGTAACCCTTTCTTCCTATCTTATTCACTGTATCATGCAACGTGAACTATCTAACCAATATTACGTGACTTGTTCACTATCTTCATGTGACCCAAGTGCAGATCAACAAATCTCTTATCATAAGAAAATAGGCTCTTCACAAGATCTTAAGCACTATCTATGAGTTGTTGTTTTAATGTATTTGTTAGACTTTTATGTGTCATAGGCATACCCTAAAACTCTTTAAAAGTCTTGGATATCTTGTTGGTGAAACACATTCTTCACGTGAAGAAATATTGTGATCTCACTGCCTCCTTCGCATGATCATGCAAGGTTCATACAAATGGATCTTTTTCAATCAGACTGCCTACACACAAGGAAGTCATGTGACAGGAGGTGCAATTAATGATGTCTCATCAAATCCTTCTCAACCAACTTCTCAAGAAAAGTTTTTTTATATATATTCCTTCACATGACAATAAGTGTTCAATGATATTTCTTTCTTTTCCTCACAAGACCTGGTGTGTCACAAGTTTCTAATTCTTGATACATTAGATATGTTTGTGGGATTACCTTTGAGGGAAAATGGTTTTTCTATGGGTTCATTCTTGGATTCATGTAACTAATATAGTTTTGTGAGATCTTCTTTCATGTGATCAAATCATGCAAGATCTATTTCAATAGTTACTCTAGAGTTTTTAGAAAACTAGCAATAGAACTCTTAGATATTCCTTGGTTTATATAGTCAATATAGATCTAATATTTAAGGCATTATAAGTTCTCATTCAAATTCTCCATAGTATCTCAAGATCTCATTAATTTTGAATGGCGAAAAACCTCAAATTATCTATGTATCATTAGAGAGATCACATGAATCACATGAATTATTCTTCTGCTTCGCATAATTACTTCATTGATTATGTAATGAATTGATATACATACTCCATACAATCTTGAATAATTCAAATGATAATACCTACAAAATATGGAAGCTTCTCACAATCCTTATTATTTATGAGACAACATCAAGGTTGTCTCCTTACTATCGCATGATCCATGATCATCATGAGGCGACATGGTAATTGTTTGTTATGAAATCATGTGATGTCTCATTTATCATCATCAATAAATTGTAGGATATTAATAATATCATGAAACAACATCATGTGATTATCACTGGTTCTTGATACAACTTATTGTGATGTCCTATGTTCATCAAAGGCCTGAAAGAAAAAGTCACATGCCTTGATTGATTTGATTAATTGAACTCATTCTCATTGTCTTAGCTTGATCACTCAGGTGGACAATGACTTAGTTCTTGTATGGATAATGCATTGTTGAGAGGTAGAAGTTGAAGACTCATTTGAATATGTGAGAAATATTTTGAATGTGATAGGGATGTGATATCCAACTACAATGATTAAATAGATCATAAAGTTCACAATATATCCATCGTTTAAGTGATGGATGACTAATACATAGTTGAACTGCATACCAAATTGAAATCTTGAAGTGCCTCCACTTTAGTATATCATCTAAGTGGTCAAATCTGTTTTCCTGAGCCGACTACAGGGTTCGACACTTGTTCCACCTTCAAACACCACCACTTAGACTTCAACCCAGCTGGCTTTTAGCCCACTCTATGTGTGCCTGCAGGCATGCACACTCAATGGGTCTTACACATAGGCCTTCCCACACCTTCCACACATTATGCCTCTTAAATTCCTCTAAGGATATCTGGGACGGTTCCCTTGGGTGTGGTAGAACTACTTGGTCCCATAATATCCCTCAGTTGAGCTGGCTTGGCTGCCTTATTGTTTGGATTTATTTTTAGTATAAGTCTCATATAAATACATGGAAAATAAAATATTTATCATATGTGAAGAATAAATTCTCAATCCAAGACAACTATCTTCTTAATATGCTAAGAAAAATCAACCACCCATATTTAAATCATCCTCATAAAAAATAAAAAGGAACATATTGTTTCATGGACACCTTTAATAAATCATCCTCATGCACATTATTATTTTCATGGTCTTGACCTAATTAGAAACCCATCATGAAATAATGTAAATATTTCATGGCCTTCAATTCTTTTTTCAAATTTTGTGGTAAAAAAATGTGTCATCCCATGACACATGTCTTTGTCATTTAAGATCACTTAAACAATCATCAGTTTTACAAGGATAATTGTCCATGCATGAAATCCAGTTCCATTAGTTGAATCTATAAAAATTATCTGGGAATCATCAACAATCATGGAGAATTTTCTTACCAAATGAAAACCAATGAGTCCATAACAATTCTCCAAGCATCATTGCCAATCTTCATCCACCAAAACATATTGAATTATTTAATACAAATGTAACTTAGACCCAAAAAACCCCCATTTGTTTTTTTTTCATTATCAACACATAAAATTCACATCAATATATGGTAAAATACTTATCCCCTTACAGAAAATTAAATGCAAAGGATTAATGTAGAGGTTTTCTTCTACCTTTCAAGGCATTTGGAAATTACTTCTCCTTTTTTATGAAAGAAGGATGGTATCAAATGGTTCACTTAGAAAAGAGACTTTAGTTGGTCTAATTTAATTCTATATGGTCTAACCTAGTGTAGAAAACAAGATAGATGCAACTAAGGTTATATATGTTTTACATTAACAACTATGCATGTGATATCATGATCATAACATAATTATTTCTAGAAGAGGGGGCTGTATAAAACTGACTTATCAGGTAATATATTCCCCTACACACTTTAGAAAATGCATCATAAATTTCAAGTGAAAGAATATTTTACTCCCCCTTTATATGAGTAAACTCATCAACCAACACTCACCCTTGATGCACATATTTTATATAACAAAGTCAAGGGAATGAAATGTAATTGGTTTAACTCTATATTCAACTTCTGTAGAGATGACATGAATTTCAAGATAATCATAAAATAAGACTTGTTATCATATCCTTTATGTTTTCTTTCACTTAAGGGGTGAACTCCCTTTTATTTGACCCAGTTTAAAGTTTAATCAGATAGTATTTAAGATATTCATGTTGATAATCCACCATTGTGGAATAATTCAAGTTTCTATCACTTCTTGAATAATCATTACAAATTGTTGTCTTACACCTTTTTCACTCACATATCATGTTCATATTGAACTTAACCTTAAATTACTTTCAATTTATACAAAAATAATACATAATAAATTGGTAATAACATGGAACACTTGTGAGTTTCTTAATAGGTGAAACATGGATGGGAATTTTATCTCAATAGAAATACTCCTTTCCTTGTAGATCTAAAGTATCTAGTACTCTTCATGATTGTATATCCTTTACATTTTAGATTTTCATATTTTTTTGACAACATGTAAACTTTAATTACATTCACCTTCATCTTGTGTGTAATTTTTATCCTCACTTCTACTAGTAGTACAATAGCTTCCCCTGGTGGTTTTTTCTATCATAAATATCTCCCTTTGATATGGTAGAATAATTGTACAATTATTTTAATTTTTTATATCCTGATTTAACCTTCCACACAAGTTTTATGAGAGACTAGAGTTGTAATGTGTTGAAAACCTCTCATGAATTTGGAGATCTTAAGGCAGAACAACCTATTTTCCTTTTTCATTTTCTCTAGAAAGTGCTTCATCCTCAGCTTTCTGTATTTCTTTATAAACTTGAAATTGATCAAGGAAGATGATTAATAACTCCTTAAAATGTTATAACTTGGACTTTCCACTTGTATTATTCAATGCTTTTTAGTTAGCTTTCTTAGGTAACTTATCAAAATTTTCTCCAGAATGTCTTCTATTAATCCTATCTTCTAGTTTCTCTTATTGATTGTTTCTCTTGTTAATTTCATCTTGATTTTATTTATTTCCATGGATTGTGTGAAGTGGTCCATGTTATAACCTATATTTCCATAGTAGAATAATTTTTCATTGGTTGAGATGAAATTCTTGAAATCCATATGATCATTCTTCTTGGTAATATCTTGTTTTACAGTTTTCTTGACTTCCTTATTATGCTTATTCCCCAAGGAAGACTTTTCAGCTTTTATTATTTTCTTAGGCATATGTTTTGGTATTTTCTGATCATCAATATATATATAGTGCATAGTTGGAATATACTATAACTCATCATAACTGGGACCACTTATCTTTCAATAATCATAGAAGTTTTTATGACAACCAAATCTATTATTAATAGCCAAATTCTTCTTTGTCAGCATATTTTGCTTCAGTTTGGTATGTTTCTTCATTTATTCACATATAATATCCCTAAATGAAGCTATTTTTTAATTTTCATATGATGACATGTTATGAAAACAATCAATGGTCTGATGCCCAAATTTCCAGCAACACCAACAATACCCAAAAAATCTAATTCTTTTACTTATAGTTCTAATATAACTAGATATAATGCCTTATTTTTTCTAGATTTTCCTTTCCTTATTTGGATTATAATTTTGGGAGTAATTTTTCTTGATCATACTAGAATCCACCCTTGATGTTTTGGTGGATTTATCAACATTTATATCAACCCACATTTTCCCTTCTTTTGGCTTTGAACCTTCACTGGAAGATGAGACTGCATTAGTAAAAAAAATTAAATAGTTTATGGGTCACCTTCTTCCATGAGTTTGTAAAAGGTTGATGAAGAGATTATATTGATCACTTATTACCACATATATGTGTCTCTTTATAGACATTAACCTCATCAATAGTTTTTTAGCAGCATACCTTCTTGGATCTTGACTCTCTTAATATGTTTAGGTGGTAGAATTCATCTTCACAACAACTTGGGAAGTTATAACATGCATCTCCTTTATATTTATCAATTAAATCTCAAGTTCACGACACTTAATTATGAAGGAAAAATTCTAATTTTTAACTAATATCAGTCTACATTCCCATTCAATTATTATTTTAATAATCCAATATTTATACTGTTTACTAACTTTAATCACAGAGTTTTCAAAGTATTTGATTCTTCTGGATTTAACTTCAAATTGGGATTCCTTGATATAGATATTAGCATTAATAGATTATTTAAAATCATTGATATTCCTCATATATTATTCATGAATCTTTTTATTTTCTTATACCAAAATTTAAATCTCTTTATCCTTACATGTTTTTTCTTCAAGTTGAGCATCTATGACATTCATGGAAACATTGAACAATGTTTCAAGTTCATAGATTACTTCACCAAAAACATGTTACTCACATTGATTTCATAAGAATTAAATTGAAATTATTCTTTAATTATTGAAATATTTTTATTACAAAGAGTGATAGATTCTTATTTTACTTCAATGTAGTCAGTGATAAAATTTAACCTTTTGAATTTCTTTGCAAGTTCATCCTCCAGTTTATTTGTTTCTTCTTCAAGATGTTCTCATTCATAAAAAATATCCTTGAATAAGAAAAGTATATTTGAAATAAATTCTTCAAGAATATTCTTTATATATCTTTTAAATTGAGAGTAGAAGCCTTCAACAATTTTGATAGATTCAAATTTCTCATACTCTCCACAACTTGAACTAGTTTCTTTATAATAATCATTACCAACTAATTTGAAAAGAGAGAATTGATCCTTCTATTATTTATTTGAGATTTTTCTTAATATCTTTTCTTCCCTCTTATTATTGTTTTTCAAAGTCTTTAAAGAAACCTTCAATATTTCTTTAATAGGATTGAAGATTAAATTTTCCACCCAAGGTGCTTCAGAATCAACTTTAAATATGAAATTCATATAAACCATGTAAAAAAACCAGGAAAAAAAATTTGATCCAATCCGGGGAAGACCTATTCTCTAACACCACTTTTAGAGCCAGATGGATCATGCAGGGATATTGATGGGGGGGAGTGAACTAGTGTACCCAAATTTCTACCATATTTACTTTCTTTTTAATTAATACATCTTATTCTCAAACCTGTACCCCAATTAAGAGGAATGTATCTATTTTGTTCTCTCAAAATTTACATATACATTAAATACAGATAATAAAAGATAGAACAACATAGAATTATTTTTAAATGTTTGGTATAAATACCTACTCTTTTCCTTGATCAACCTATGGGTGATTCAAAAATTCTCTTATCACTATAAATTATAGTGATTAGAAATGAATATAATCGGAGTACAATGTTTAGGAAGGAATTAAAAATCTTCCTAAGTTAGTGGAACTATTTATATTAGTACCACTAGTATTAAATGATGTTTTTTATACTAGTACCAACAATTATTAAAATATATTTTACAAACACTATGAACAAGATCTTCTCTACTGAACTAGATGTCTTTGTCTCAACTGAATAATCTCCCCCCTTAACTGTAGGACTTTAACTACAATTTAATAAATAATATTATATACATATTAGCACAATAATCTTTATTAAGTGGAAGATACAACTTCCACTATAACTCAATGCCTTTTAGAATGATCAACCAATGAATCTTTTAACACACAACAAGTTGTCTTCTTCCTCTCTATATCAAATTCTCGGGTAGACACTCCTTCTTTCAATGAAGCTATCAGCCTCAATTATATGTGTGAAAGTGGTGCACTAAACTTCTTAGAGAATATTATGTTAAATAAGGATATTGCACAATGTCAGTTGAGTATGTCTTCTTGAATTATTAAACTCTTTCAACTCAGATGTAAGATCTTCTAATAATCTACTTGGCTTTGCTATCCAATTAAACACACTTTATGCATGTTTTTAATAGAATACAAAACATTATAACTTTCAATTATTATTATGTTATTTAAAATTATGTTTCTGGTATCTCAATTATGCATGCATAGATTTAATGGATTGCATGCAACCTTTGTCTCTCTCTATTCATCACTGTATCATGTGAATCACATGATCTAATAAAGATTATGTGATTTGTTCGCTATCTTCATGTGACCCAAGTGTGGCCCACCAAATTTATTTATATAAGTAAATAGGATCTTCTCAAGATCTTACACATTTTCCATGGGTTGTTGTTTCAATGTCTTCACAAGACCTAGATATACAACAGGTGTCTCATAAAAATCTTCACAATACTTGGATGTATCATGGGTGAAACAACTTTTTCTCATGAGGAGATTTTGAAATATTAATGTCTCCTTCACATGATAATTAAAGGTTCAGACAAATGGATCTTATTCAATCTCACTACCCACACACAAGGTAGTTGTGTGGTAGGAGGTTCTATTAGTGGTGTCTCCTCAACTCCTTCTCAACTAACTTCATGAGATAAGTTGTTTTTTTTGTGAATGCCTTTTCATGAAAATAGGTTTCCATGGATATTTCCTCCTTTTTTTTCACAATACCTGGTGTATCATGTGTTTCTTATTTTTGAGATAGTAGATATGTCCACAGGATCACCTTTATGGGAAAATGGTTTGTCTGCGGGTTCCTCCTTACCATCGTATAACCAAGATGGTTTTGTGAGATCTTTTTCATGATAGAATCATACAAGATCTTCTATTTTGAGAGTTACCCCCAAGTTATCATAAAAATAGAAACAAAATTATTGGATCTTCCTTGGTTTATATAGGTGATGAATCTCTAATATTTAAGGCATGATGAGGTCTCATTGAAACTCTCCCTAGTATCTCAAGATCTCATTCATTTTGAACAAATGAAAACCTCAGCTTCTCTATGCAGTGCTAAAGAGATCATGTGAACCAAATTAATTCTTCCTTTTCTTCACACAATCACTTCATTTATCATGTGATGACTCTATATAAATACTCCATATAATCTTAAATAATTAAAATGATAGTACATGTAAAAGATGGAAACTTCTTACAGTCATTCTTCTTCATGAGAAAACATCAAGGTTGTCTCCTTACTATCGCATGATTCATGATCATCATGTGATGATATGGTAATTTTCCATTATTCAATTATGAAACATCTCATTTATGATTTCCAATATGTTTCAGGATCTTAAGAATATCATGCGAAATCATCATGAAATCATTGCTAGTTCTTTATAACCCCTTATTGCGATGACTTATGTTCATAAAAGGCATGAAAAAAGAAGTTTCATGACTTTATTAGTTAGATTAAATGAAATCATTATCACTGGATTATTTTGATCATTCATGGTGGATGGTGTCTTTGTTCATTCATGGAAAATGCATTTTTGAGAGGTATAAGATGATGGACCATTCAAATATGCAGGACATATTTTGAATGCAATAGGCATGGATGATCCAGTGATGGTGATTAAACAGATCATGTGACACATGATATATCCATAATTTAAGTGATGGAGGAACATCACATAGTTGATCCATATCCCACATTGAAATCCTGAATCACCTCTACTCTGGTATACCAACAAAGTGGTGGAAACCATTTTCTAGAGCTGGATACGGGGTTTGGCACCCATTCCACCTTCACACAGCACCACTCAGGCTTCATCCTAGTAGGATTATAGCTCACTATATGTGTTCTTGTATGCATTCCCACCCCATAGGACTTACATATGCCCCCACACACACTTGTGGACACTATGATTCCTTACTACCTCCAAGGTTGTCCAGGATGGTTCCCTTAGGCGTGGTAGACCTGCTTGGTCCCATAAGAGACCTCGGTTGTGATGGCCTGACTGCCTTATTGGTTGGAATTATTTTTAATATAAGATTAATATAAATACTTGAAAAATAAAATACTTAGCATATGTGTAGAATAAATTCTTCAGCTGAGAAAACTCTCTTCTTCATATTCTAAGCCAAATAAACCACCTATCTTCAAATCATCTTTAATTAAAATAAATATGAATATATTTTTTCATGGACACCTTCAATGAATCATACTCATGCACATTAATAAATTCATGGTCTTGACCCAATTAGAAACCCCTCATGAAATAATGTACATATTGCATGGGCTTCACTTTTTTCTTGAAATGTTATGGTAAAAAAATATGTCATCCTGTGAAAAATGTCCTCGTCATTTAAGATCACTTACATGGTCATTAGTTTTACAAGGTGAATTATCCAAGTGTGACATCCAATGTAATTAGATGAATCCATAATAATTATCCTGGAATCATCACCAATCATAGATAATTGTCTCACCAAATGAAAACAAATGAGTCCATAAAAATTCTCTAGGCATCATCACCAATCTTCATCCACCAACACATATTGAATTATTGAAAAAAATAAAACTTGGGATAAAAAATTAATGGTTGATCAATCCCAGTAGGTAGAATACATGGAGGTTTTTTAAATTTATTAGTGGTGCTTGGTGACTTTGGGTGGTCTGGTGATGTGGAGTGTGGTAGTGGTGGTCTCAGGGAAATGTTTGAGCGGGAGGGGGGGTGAGTAGAGTAGAATAATTTTTGTTAAGTGAAATAGTTTCATTCGAGTTGATCATTACATATTGGATATGTTCTTGAACTTAAAATCCTTTATAACAGATGTTGTTCCTTAGTTGGCTCATTGAAGGCAGATAGGGATTGGAGGATCCTTACCACTGTGCGATCCCAACCCCCTATGTGAGGCTCTCCTCCTCCTACTGCACAGACCTACCCCCCATGTGCTAGAGCATACATCCTATCCCCTATTCATGCTACGCACAATCCATACTACACCTGATATTTTCCTCCCCTCTAGCTTGGTCAGAATCCCCTTGGGATGGATATGTGATGTTATTTGGGGGTTGAGGGTTGTCTAAGGTGTTGTGTATTTTTTACCTAAAATAAAAATAAAAACATAAAAAATTATTCATACATAAATTATTTTAGAATTATTCTATAAACTTAATTTTTTTTCACCATTGTATTAAAATCATAAATTAACCATAAAAGTACTATTTCTATTAATATATGGGCATTAATCATTAAAAATAAACACATTTTATTAAATTTTTTTACATGTAAAAATTATGGGAATCATATATCCCAGAAATCATTCAGTGACCTCTTCTTAGTATCACAGGAAAATAAAAACATAATAAAGGGTGAGATCAAATGCTCAGTAAGGAAAATCATATAACATAATCTAGTATGGAATAAATAAAGACCGAATAATATGGAAAAGATAAACAATAATCAAATATGATATATAACTAATATCATAAAATGGGAATTTATCCATGGATAACATACGAACATAAATAATCTCACAGATAAAACTAATTGGGTTTATAATGATGATTTTCATAATGCTGGACATTATAATCATACTATCAAGTTCTTTTTACAAGATAAGATAAACATACCATCAAGGTATCTTTTCAAAACATTATAAATATATTATCAATGCCTCGTTCCAATACATAAAAAATAATTAAGAAGACATACACCAAATACCCATGATAGTTTGTCTAAAAGGATATACCATTGCATTGAGGGGATATAAAGGGCCCCAACCATCACTTACTAATTCCAATGTATTCCTCATATAAAAAGGGGTGAATAATTAATACAATAAATTATCAACATAAACATTCACATTTTAATACAAGCACATGGAATGTCAATATTTTCCCCATTCAAAACAAGAATATCATGATCATAAGCCATCCAAAATAGTATAGTGGATGAAATAATTAGATTATATCACCAGTAAAGCATAATATTCATCAAAATATATTGACATAGATGAAAATTATTTTAAAATATAATTAAAACATTTCTTGAGGAAAATACCCTTTTCATTTTAAAATCACTTATTTAAAATATAAAAATTTATAGAATATTATAAAAAAATTCCCTTGAAAATAGCATGAAAATTATAAATTAATGTTTAAATAAAAGAGTATCCATGATAGTGGGAAGAGTCTGTCAAGTCGTATATGTTAAAAAAAATTCTTTTTACACGTTTTAAAGATAGTAAAAACGTGTCATACGAGAAACATTAAAAATATTTTTTAAATCTTTGTAAATAAAGTCAAATATAGTTGAAAATGACCTTAATAAATCATTTAAATTTAAATAAGAACATTCTTGAAATATTTTTAGAAAACATGGACATGGAAGAAATAGTTCATTGACCAAAGAGGAAATAATGTTAACTTTTCTTAAAAAAATTATTTATCAATCATATTAAGTACCAAAAAGAGTAAAAATAAAGTAAAACACATAAAATATATATAAAACCATAGAAGAGGAAAACATTTTTATTTTTAAAGATAAATATCTTATAATTTTCCCAATTTAAACTTAAACATAAAAAATCTCGAATAAAAATGAGATTGTGGAATAAACCCTTACCACTTTAGTAACTTTTGAATCATAAAACCCACAAAAGAAATAAAAAAAATGAATATTTAAATAACATGAATATAAATAGATTCATTATATAAAATATCCAATAAGTATTATAAACACCGCACAAATGAAACAAGTTTTTCATATGGCATATGTCTCACATAAAGAAAAGTGAGATGAGAAAACCTTAAAAAGATTATAAAATTGAAGTGAGAATTAATTAGTGAAATGGTTATGTGTAATAAATATAAATCCTTATAAAACAATTGTAAATATAATATAAAATAATTTATGGATAAATTTACAAATAATCATGGAATAACAAATTCAATGAAGAAGTTTTATGTCCCAATGAAAGGAAATTAATCTAAGAAACCCCTTACCTTGAGTTTTATTCGCCGGTTTCGTAATTTATATCATGTATAATAAACTTATATTAATTTTATAATTGATTAATAACCTTTTTAATGTGTATTAAATTATTGTTATACCATTAATTATAAGTATTTATATTGTTATTAAATAAGTTAATTCCATATCAGACGTTTTGAGGATGTTCAGTTCCAAATCATACAATAACTTTGGTAGGCTGAACATGGTAAAAGGGGTCATGGTTATACCTTATAAATAATATTAATTATGAAATAATAATTATTTTTATACATGAAATATAATTTTCTAATCATACATGAAAGTCATACATGAAAAATGAATCACATCACTTCGTAGAGGTGGTAGTCCAAACATACGTCTGAGCAACGTTATCATTTTTTAACAGGTGGAAGGGTTAGAAGTTAAGTAATATATTATCTTCCAAGAATTATAATTTTGTCATGAATATATTACATATTCATTAAATCAATAATAATAACTATCCTTGTGTGGTGGTGATGAAAGAAAATCACATCACTTTGTGGAGGTGGTAGTCCACAAGTACGTACGAACAATGTTTTCATTCCCCATAGGATGTAAAAGGAGATAAAAAAGGGTTTTACCATAATAATAATAAAATTTAATATTTTTAATATATTTATTTTATTATATAATCATGGTTTAATAATTTTTTAATGAGGTATAACAAGAAATAAAATGAAAACACTCAGTTAATAGTTATACCACTTTTTCAGAAAACCTCCTTTGGATTACACCCTAAGCCTTCTAGGTTGGTATTTTAATGAGAACATAGCCTCTAAGTCATGTTACAGAAGGTTGAAAATGGATTTGGGTAGTTATTTTTTGAGATAGAGTGATTAAAAGGTGTGGGGAAGATAAGAGAGCAGGTTCCCTTTTATAAGAGAGGAAAGGGCACACTTGGAATTATTTAAAAGATTTGAATATAATTAATGCCTTTCTCAAGTAAAATGATTAAAAATGGACTTTTATTTAAATATAAAGAGTATAAGGTTTAAATAAAATAATTTAAGAAAATATATATTGTTTTTAGTGTCATTTTAAACCTTATATTTTGGGTTTTCCCCTTCGTTAACCCTTTTTAATTTTAATCGTGGTAACACATTTTTTAGCCTTTAAGGGTCATAAATTTACTTCTAAGATAAAAAGTGGATCAATAATGGTCCTTTGATGAAATTTTTGATCATTTAAGATTAAAAATATTCTCTTTAAGTATTTTAGGGATTTTAAAACCGTTTAATAAAATATTATTTAATATAAAATACCATTAAAGTCATTTTTGGACTATTCATTTAATTTGACATTAAATTCATAAATATTATAATGGATTTATAATATAAAATATTTTACCATATATTATATATTATTATTAACCATAAAAATTATAGTGTACTGTAATTCATCCAAAATAAATTTATTTTAATTTTTTTAAAATCATTTACTAGATTTTTCCTACCGTCTGCACAAGCACTGAGTGAGTGTTGTATAAGCATTCAATGTAACTATATAATCACAAAAAATTATAAGTAAATCTAAATCATAAAGGTAATTTATTTATGTTCAGAATAAAATTTTATATCCATTCATAAATTCATATTGTTTTTATGAAAACATGTAAGAGAACATAAAATTAAGAGAGTGACATTTTATAATTATTCTTTACTTAAAGTAATATAAATATCATTATCAATGGAAAATAGCACCAAAATTCCATATATTAGAATCTACAATGAATATGTTCAAATTAATCTCATTAAATGAAATATATTCATGTTTTGGTTTTATTATGAGACCTTAACCCATATATTTAACCCTATTTTACCTGTTTTACCCTCACCGTGGTGACAAATCTTTAAAATGGTTACTATTCATAATGTAAAAACATTGAAGGGGGATATTTACCACATTTGAATATCTAGATTCTAAATATGGAATCAATTTTTCAAGATTTAATTTCTATAAGTTTAAGAAATCAATATTAATATAAAAACATAAAATATAATGAAAAACAATTTTTAGAAAAATGGGTTTTAAGCTTAAAAAAGAGTTTATTCCTAGATTAAATGTGATGCAAATTATTTTTTAATTAATTGAATCATGTATAAATAAATGATAATTATATTAATTTAATACCAAATCCAAAACATAATGATAATTTTAAATTACTTGATTTAAAGAGAAAATGATAGTTTTACAAAAAAACAACCTTTTTAGAAAAATACCTAAAATTAGTTATAATCCTTTTATGAAATGATAATTTAAAAAAATATATATTTAAAAGACATTTCTAAAAGTTTCATGAATTAATTTTAATATCTACGCAAAAAAATGCAAAAAACCATTTTTGAAGAAAATATATTTTTGAAGCATAAAATGAATTTACTGAAAATTGAGTATATATTTATTTTAAATTAATATATAAATTTTTATTATATAAAAACTTGATATATATTTTTATATTGTGGTTATTCCTATTCATACCATCAATTTAATGACTGTTATAATGGTCACATTAATAAAATTGTTATAATATATTTATAATAACCCAAATCTAGTAACCCAGAGTTGGTGTCTAATTTATTACATTAGTATATATACAAGGTATCACATAACTAAGGATCGATAAAATTAGTTGTATTGGAGAACCAAATACATAAATGATTACCTTATTAAAATGAAAATAAAATATAAGTCATAATAAAAGAAATGATCTGCATCCTTGAAACTGATTCAAATATTTCTTATTCATATCCTCGGGAAATGAAAAAATAAGGGTGATCTCAAATAATCAATAAGTGTTATGTAAAGTTGAATATATCATGAGTAAATAAGGAATAATTAATATGGAAAGGTAAATAAATAAAAACACACGCCATTTATCAATAAATTGAGTATGAAATGCATCCACTGATAATATCAATGTAGTAATATCCTGGATAATATTAATTAGATTCTCAATAAAGGAAATGCATACTATTTGACCTCATTATTTTTGACATAGTGATATATATACCGTTAATAAATTTAACCAAGATAGTTTAAAACTATGGGGGGATTCCCATTTAATTTGAAAAACTAATTTGTCTCTTGAGACCCATCGATGCAACAAGGGGCGATATATTTTCAGGACCCACCCTTTAATGCATGTTTAACATATTACTCATATATCAAATGAAAAAATCAATAATTCCATAGTCTATAAAATAACATTCAAAGTAAAACCCAGTATGTAGAAATGGTACACGATTTCAGAAATAAGAATATAAATGACGTCATGACCTAGCCCAGTAGGGACAAAACTGTGACTACCCCAAGATCACCTCCAATATGCCATGGGATAGTGATCAATGATGAGTAGGAATACCGCACATATGGGAGAAATTAGCCTAATGTACCTATACACACACACACACACATCCAATCCCACACAATGATGAAATGTAAAACAAATAAAACCAATGAATGCATACATATAAGATCCCATTATTAGAGTATGATAGTGAAGTACTGAAAGTGAAAAGGGGTATGAATACAAGCCCAAATAGAAACTATAGAGAGTCCAACCTGTTCCAATGGTGAGGACTATGATCAAATGCAAGCACCTAGAAAACACCTCAGTCTGTCAAGATCTAGCTTTGCTCCACCTGCTCCCTATCCTCCCAGGACATCATCAAATGGGCCATTATCTGTATAAGACATGACAGGTGTAAATAAAGCCCATGTAGTGATGAGTATAACAATACAAAGTAGGACACCTTGAAAACACTAAAAATAAATAATCAAGAATATTTAACAATGATATATCAATTAATGAATTACAGAAGATAAAAGCCATATATAATTTGAAGGATACTGCACCTCTCGGAAGTCACAAACAAACTGCCAGCCATAGGATTCCACTCAAAGAAATACTTTGTCTAGGATAATCCACTCCATAAGACATTCCCTCATCAAGGACACTCATCCAATAGGTGATGAATTAAATGGGCCCCGCTTAAAAAGATTACTGGTCTTAGAAGACCCTGACACTTAGATAGGGGGTCATGCCCAAGACCAATAGGGGACACCATGAACCTAATCTGGATCAACCCACTATGTAGAGAATCATATACCAATGATACTGTGATCCCTACCAATACAACTGACTAGATAGAGGATAAAAAACCTGCTCAAGGAGGCCATGCCGACTCCAAAAACCCCACCTAGGGTATAAAAATAATAGAGGATCACACTCCAATATCATAGAGGGACACCACAAACTCTATTTGAGATTAATCCTCTATAGGGAATCAAAATATTGATATGTGGGTGCAATTATACACTATAATCTTGAGATAATGGACCAAGGGAACAAAATCAACTAATAATGGTCTAGACTAAAGAAACAAAGGGATATAAACACCCTAAAAAGTGGTACACATCTTGTACTAGGGGTACACGACGTGCCTAGAAAACACCTGGTCTTCCCATGTGGTGCTGCCTTACATGACATGTAAATATCCAAATACACGACATATAAGAGTATACATAGTGTTTAGAGATCACCCAAAACCTTTCTCATTCCATCTGCCTATGGATCGTACCACGATTCACTATTTTATTTCACCCTTATACCAATTTATTAAACTGGTTATGTATTGAAAATTACAAGTATAATAACAAATTTAAATCCATGTTTGATTCAATTATTTTGTATTTAACACTTTTAAAAAGGTAAATGTTACTTTTTTTGATAATTATATTGTAGGTGGAGGTGATTTGGAGGGCCCATGATGAAGAGGAAGAAAAATGGGCCAAAATTGCATGGATCCATGAAGACCTGTCCACTATTTTTCCTATTTAGAAAATTATGTGCATTAAAATGGGTTGATATTTTTTATTCTGGTCCAAATTTTAATTGGATACAACTATTATGAAAAAACCAAAGCCCAATTATGCCATAAAGGGGCCCGACTGACCTGATCTATCCAGAACACTGAATTTGTGTGAAGTCAAAAATGGAATTCTATAATCTGTCCATATCTCCAGATCAACTTATCCAATTGATTCCAAACTTTCTGTGGATATAGTCATGAATTGGGTCTATAACTTTACTATTTTTTCAAAATGGATATTCTATTTTCTAATGGCCGGAATGCATGGTACAACTGGATTGAAGAAATCTGTGTGCCCAAAACCACCTTCTAATTTTCCTATTAAATGGCACCTTGGGATCTCCATTTAGGAGTTCGAAATAGAGGAAAGGTGATGAAATTTTGGAGTCCCAAAGGTGTCCTCCCACCAATATTTGAATTTATGGAGGCTGTGGGAAGTTCTACCTCAACATCTTTATCTTCCTCCTCTCCCATGGATTTCTAAACCCCTTGTGATCACCTGGGGAGGAATGTGATGTAATCCCGAGATTAATGTTTTTATTATTTTGAATGATCTTTTTAATCCCAGGTTGTATGTTGTTTTTCATAATCCTATATTTTAATTTAATTTAGTTATATACTGGTATTTTATACTCAAACTCAAATGATCATGTTTGGGGGTACCCTTTCATGTGATGTTTCACACACCGTTCATCCCTTTTTCTTCTCTCATTCAATTGTAGTGTTTGTGTGGTTTATATTGGTGAATTGAACTCACATAAGCACTATAAAGTCCATGTACATTTATTTCATGGTATCACAAAGAAATAACATGAAAACCTTGATATCACATTGAGTTCTTCACGTGTTACCTTGGTGAATTTTGGTTATGAAGTCGAACACAAATCACCCAATCATCGACGGTGTCCAGTGAATCATTGTGTGTTTTTGACTGAACCCTAGGAGGTATCCTAGGAAAAAATTAGTAACATTATGGTTATAGGTGTTAAAAACCATGGATTAAAATACCATAATCGTATATGATGAAGTGATGAAAGACGAACATCATGAGAGTACCACAGGTTGATCACGCTTAATTAATTCTGTTAATTTCAATTTTGTTTTATGGATTTAATTTTCTATTTTCATATTTAATCATAAAAAACCAAAGTTTTAAAAAAACTAATTCCCCTTCTAATATCATAATCAAACCCCTCTTTTTAAATTAATGATCTAAGGATCCGTCGAGATATGACATAGAGTTGCTGCTATACTCCAGAAATTCTAGTTAAAAATAAATATCTAATTTGACGCACTTGACAACATGGTCAAATTTTGGCGCCATTTTCGGGGAGACAAGATAATTTATTTTCTTTATTTACTTTTATTTATTTATTTTACTTCTTAATTATTACTCCTTTCAATACCCCAACCCCATTTTATTATTTTTGTTTTGGTTTTATTTTTCTATTTTTGGTTGTTTTTGTGTGTTCCACTCTCTCTCTCTATCTCTTATTCTTATTTTCCATCACTCTATATAATTATATAATATAAAATTAAATTCTACTTTCACCCTTATTATGTTATTTTATCCATATTCAATCATAAAAAAACAAACTTCACAACTTATTTTCATGACCCGATCAGAAAAAGAAAAACTGCTTGAATTTGAGCCTAAAATTGAAAAATCACTCTATTCAAAAATCAAGGCATATAGAGAAGGTAAATAAATTAATACTGAGGAACCACTTTTGCAACCTCAATTTTCTATAAACCAATCAAAAATTGAACCCAATCAAATCCAAGAAAACATTGCTGCAAATAACCAAACATTAAAAGAACTGATCACCCCGGATGTGGAGTACCAACCTTCGTACATCCAATATCCCAAGGAAGTGACCAAATTTGAGCTGAGATCAGGCCTCATCCACCTACTTCCCAAATTCCATGGTCTTCACAGTGAGGAACCTCATAAACACCTTAAGGATTTTCATATAGTGTGCTCCACAATGAAACCCCAAAATGTATCTGAGGACCTAATTAAGTTTAGGGCCTTCCCTTTATACCTTGATGGTGTAGAAAAAGATTGGATATACTATTTTCCTACCATGATTGAGGATTGGAATGACCTTAAAATTCTCTTTTTAGAGAAGTTCTTCCTTGGCTCCCGAACTGCAACAATTAGGAAAGAAATATATGGAATTAGGAAATCAAAAAGAGAGACCCTTCATGAATACTGGGAGAGATTAAAAAGACTTTTCTCAAGCTTCCCCCCACTATATTAGTGAACAACTATTAATCCAATACTTCTATGAGGGACTTATCCCCATGGATCTTGGAATGATTGATGCTACAACTGGTGGTGCCCTAGTTGATAAAACTCCTTCCACTGCTCAGGAATTAAAAGCTAACATGGTTCAAAATGCACAAAAATTTGGTACAAAAGTTATTACACCAACCCAATGAGTTCATGAGGTAAGTCATTCATCTCTAGAACAAAAGGTAGATATCAGGCTTGATGTGATGCATACCCTTCTAAGGAAATTATCTCAAGAATAAGGTAACTCACAATCTCCTCCAGTTCCATTACATTGTGGTATTTGTTCTGAAAATACTCATTTTTCTTGAATAGTGCTCACAACTTCAAGATTCACCTAAGTCTTGTGCAGCCGTGTTCCCAGGGTGTTCATTACAACAAGAACATTTCTTCAAGAAAGAACCATTCAGGCAAAATCCAAACCCTGGGTGGCAAACACAACCTCAGTACCAACAAGGAGGAAACTCAAGCTACCCCAAGTAGAATTGGTATAAAAAAGGACAAGGTATGCAACCTTCTTATCCTTCAACTTCTCAAAACAATCATCCTCCTCCTCACAAATCTGAACCAAGCCTTGAGGACATGGTGAAACAAATAGCAACCCAGAGCCTCTATTTCCAACATACTACACAATAGGAAATTTAAGACCTATGAATTCAAGTTGTACAATTGGAAAACACCATATATGAGCTTAATATGCAAGGTTCTAGACAACTACCATCCCAACCCATTTCCAATATGAAGGAAAAAGGTAACGTATGTTCAGTTAAACTTCATAGTGGTAAAGAAGTCTCTTCTTCTATTAATTCTTTGCAACAAGTATGTCCCCCTCTTGAAAACACTCTTTATCCACCCATAAAAGATTATAATGAAGAAAAACAAAATAAAAAGAGTAATCAAATTATCATTGATGATTCAAATGAACAATCCATTCCTCTTCCATTTCCCTAAAGTCTCTAAATCTAAGAAAAATTCTGATAATGAGATTGATACTGAAATAATGGATACATTTAAAAAAGTTCAAGTTAATATTCCTTTACTAGATGCAGTTAAGAAAATTTCCCGTTATGGAAAACTTCTCAAAGAGTTTTGAACCCATAAAAGGAGGATGAAAGTGAATAAGAGAGTCAAATTGGGAAGGAATGTCTCAGATTTGATTCAAATAGAAATGGAAACCAAATGAAAGGATCCTGGAACATTCACAATACCATGTACCATAGGGGATACATTCTTTTTATATGCTATGTTAGATTTAGGTTCTTCCATTAATGTAATTCCTTACTCTGTGTATAATTCTCCATAGGTTGGATAGATTCATCCAACAGGAATTGATGTGAAACTTTCTAATCAGAGTACAATGCATCCAACATGAGTGATTGAGGATTTTCTTGTTAGAGTGAAGAATCTCATCTTCCCCACTGATTTCTACATTCTTGAGATGGAAGATACCCGAACCCAAAGATATGCCCCTCTCATACTTGGGAGGCCATTCCTTAAATCAATAGAGACGGTCATCAATGTTTACAACGGTATGTTGTCCATGGAGTTTGGTGGATAAAAGGTAAGTTTTAACATCCTTGAGGCTATGAAACACCCCACTGAAGAGCACCCCACTCTTCCTATCTATTTGATGGAAGTGCTCTCAAACGATGCACACACACACACTTCTCTCCTTAACCCATACTCAGATTCATTTTTCTCTTCTTCACCATTGGATGATTTAAGTTTTGATTCATGTTTTGAGTGTTGTTTGGGTTCTGAAAAGTGTAAATTTTGTGATTTAATTGATGAGTGTGTTCACTATGAGGTACCCATGGCCATCGATGATTCTACAAATCTCATTTCAATAGATTCTCTATCTTTAGAGAATAAACATGAGCAAATAGACCTTTAATAGACCTCACTACCCCTGAATCCCCTCCCTCAGTCCAAGAACCCCTGGTGTTAGAACTTAAACCCCTTTCTTCTAATTTAAAATATGCCTATCTTGAGGGTATTGACCAATTTCCTATCATTATTGCCAATAAACTCTCTCAAAAGTAGGAATCAAAACTACTTCATATTTTGAGAGAGTGTAAAAAGGCAATAGGATGGACATTGGATAATATTTTTAGGATTAGCCCGTCTATTTTTATGCACCATATAATTTTGGATGATGAGGCTAATCTCATAAGACAATCTCAACGCTGGTTGAATCCCACTCTCCTTGAAGTGGTAAAATTGGAAGTCAGTAAATTACTTGCTGTGGGGATCATTTATCCTATATCTGATAGTAAATGGGTTATCCTAGTGCAAATTGTGCCTAAAAACAGGAATAATAGTTGTGTCAAATGAAAGGAATGAATTGGTTCCAACACGTGTGCAAAACAGTTGGAGAGTCTGTATTGACTACAGTCGACTGAATCAAGCCACACGTAAGGACCACTTTTCTCTACCTTTCATTGACCAAATGTTAGAACAATTGGCTGGTAAGTACCATTATTGTTTCCTTGATGGCTATTCAAGTTATTTACAAATCCATATAGCACCTAAGGATCAAGAAAATACAACATTTACTTGTCCATTCGGTACATTTTCATACAGAAGGATGCCTTTTGGTCTTTATAATGCTCTTGGTACTTTTCAGCATTATATGTTGATTATTTTTTCTAAGTACCTAGATAGTTTCATGGAAGTTTTTATGGATGATTTCACAGTTTATGGGACTTCCTTTGATAACTATTTGTCTCACCTAGGTTCTATCCTCCTTTTTTTTATAGAAAAAGATCTTGTATTAAATTATGAGAAATGTCATTTCATGGTTGAACAAGGGATAGTTCTTTAGAATGTTATTTAAAAAGAGGGAATTCAAGTGGATAAATCTAAAATTGAATTAATTTCATCCATTTCATATCCAAAATGTGTTCGAGAGGTGCGATCTTTCTTGGGTCATGCTGGTTTTTACTGCCGATTCATTAAATACTTTACTAAGATTTCACTTTCATTGTCCCGATTATTGAAAAAAGATTCTATGTTTTTGTTTGATAAAAAATGTTATGATTCATTCAATTCACTAAAAAGGAGTCTCACATCACCTCCCATCATCCAACCACCAAGGTGGGATCTCCCCTTTGAGCTTATGTGTGATGCCTCTAACATTGCAGTTGGGGCAGTTTCATCACAAAGGGTTAAGAAGGCTCCTCATGTCATTGCGTATGCCTCACATAACCTTGAACCTACCCAGGTAAAATACAAAAACACTAAAAAATAACTCCTTTATATTGTGTTTTACTTGGAAAAATTTCATTCATATATTCTTGGGTCAAAAGTGATTGTGTTTTCTGACCATGCTGCCCTTTAATTCCTCTTAAAGAAACCTGAAGCAAAGCCCCGCCTCATACGGTGGATGCTCCTCTAAGAGTTTGACCTTGATATTAGAGATAATAGGGGAGTGGAAAATGTGGTAGCTGACCATGTTAGTAGTATTTCCACACCATTGGACCATCATGTTGACCCACCCCTCCCCATTGGAGAGTTCTTACCTCACGATAACCTTTGTGATATTGTGGACCTTAACCCATGGTATGAAGACATTGTGAATTTTCTAGTTACATCTTGTGTCCCCACTGATTTTAGAATTTAACAATAACTGAGACTTAAGAATGATTCTCGGTGGTACATTTTGGATTACCCATATTTGTGGAGAATTTGTGGTGACCAAGTAGTTTGTCGGTGTGTCCCTGACCATGAGTTCACCTTTATTTTGACCTTCTGCCACACTTTGGCCTGTGGGGGCCACTTTGGATCTCAACGTATAGATTGAAAGGTACTTGACTTAAGACTTTGTTGCAAAACATTTTATAGGAATTACCATTGATTTTTCAAGTCAGGAAATCATTGTCAATTCACAAGGAATATCTCTAAGAGGAATGAAATGCCCCCACAACCCATGTTATTCTGTGAAATCTTTGATACATGGGGAATTGACTTCATGGGGACTTTTCAAAATTCATTTGGCTTCATGTACATATTGTTAGATGTGGAATACGTGTCTAAATGGGTGAAAGAAAAGGCTACTAGGACCAATGACTCTTGAGTTGTTATTGATTTTGTGAGGTCCCAAATTTTTAGTCGGTTCGGTTTGCCAGTGATCAGGGTTACCATTTTTGTAATCGCAACATGAAAAATTTTCTTCATAATTATGGGGTTGATCATAAAGTCTCTACTACATATCACCCCCAAACTAACGGACAATAAAAATCTTAAATTGGGAAGTTAAAAGAATCTTGGATAAAACGATACAACCCAGTAGGAAAGATTGGAATTTGTGCTTGGATGATGCACTTTGGGTGTTCTGTAAAACTTTTAAAACCCTAATCGGAATGTCACCATATAGTATTATATTTGGAAAGGATTTTCACCTACCAGTAGAGGTAGAACACCATGAATATTTGGATGTTAAGAAATGTAATATGAATCTTTCAGCTGCAGGTGAGCATAGGAAGCTGGAGATTTAAGAGTTGGAAGAAATTCGACGTGATGCATATGAGAATTCCCGGATCTATAAAGAGAATACAAAGGATATCCATGATAGCATGATCCATCAGCAAAAGTTTCATATTGGTGAGAAGGTTCTAATGTATAATTACAGGCTAAAACTCCACCCAGGTAAGCTTCATTCTCGATGGCTCAATCCTTATACCATTACAGATGTTTACCCTTTTGGTGCTATAAAGGTTTTTCATGATAAAAGTGGAAAAATGATTAATGTCAATGGGAAGAGGCTCAAAAACTTCTATGAGTATTTCTAAAAGAATCTCATGGATGAAATCCAACTAATAGATGCCACATATGACACCACTTAGTAGACTATCCATTCTCCCTACCTTTATTTATTGTCAATTTATTTAAAATAATTTCATCGAGGACAATGTAAATTTTAAGTGTGGGGGAGGGTGACATGTCATAGTTAGGATTAAAAAAACAAAAAAAATTAATTAAAAAAATAAAAAAATAAAAAATGTGTTTTCATTTTTGATTTCTTTTCCTTATTTTGTGTTTTTAGATAAAAATTGATCTTAAAAAGAATATCCAAAATCAATTTCATGATTGAGTCGATTGTGTGGAAAATTATATTATTTTTGGAAAAATGTTTTTCAAATGAATGTTGATATGGAATCTATTTCTATAATTTGTATTTTTGAATCATTATTAGGTGTTTAATGGATTTTTGAATCCAATGCCTCATTAGCACTGACCAATATTTTAATCCCTTACTCGAGAGCCATTCTAAGCCCTTTGTTACATATTCTTCATTTTAATCACTTTCTTGAGAGTCTCGGGTCATGTTGAGAAACTAAAACTTGCCTTAATTCTATTTGAAGCCATAAGATTTAAGTATACTACATTCATGATAGAGGCAATCTCTCATTAAAAAGCCCTTTTTACAATTATCCTCTATTTCAGCCACCTTTACATTTTATCCTTCTTAAGCCTTAAAGACCATGAAATGCCTGTTAGGTAGCCACATTACATGATAATTTATCCCTAAATACCCATCTCTTGTGTATATTATTGTTTTATTTTTAGCAATTGTGGGAGAGTGGGTGTTTCTATGGGAATTATCGGGAGACAATCATTGTTATGGGTTGATATAAAGGGTGCCTACATTTTCCTTGGGCAATGGGTTAACAAGCCATATTACACCATTGTTTACACATGTTTCCCTATTTATCTCCAAAAAAAATATATACATTAAAAAAAGTTCTGTACATTGAAAAAAAACAAAAGAAAAGAAAAAAATGGAGAAAAGAGGAGGTTTACTCATTGTTATTCACTACATGGTTGTGACCCACAAAGTTGGACAATGGGGAGAGTTAGTTGGAAGTGATACACTTTGTGAGGGGTTGAGTGTGTGCATTAATTGTCAACAATTACTGAATTTTGAAATGTTTTGTACATAATAGATCAAACAATCCTCTTCTGCCTTAGATTTTTAGACATTAAGTCCTTCCAACCCTTGAACATTAGAACAACCTGTTGGAAGTCCTCTTGAGTACCACACTAGTTTCTGCTGGTAGAGAACTGAGAATCTTGGAAAGAATATGGTAAGATCACATAAAATCTAGGAAAAGAGCATAAATACACTTTCATATTTTCCTTGAGTAAAGAGGGAAAATTTTTAGGTGAGGTAGGCTGTGACATGTCTCATAGGTGGACAAATGAAGTTGAAAATAAATTGAATGTGAGAAAAAAAATACTGATAGGAAAATTGATTCCATAAAAGAGACATGATGAATTTCATTTAAAAATAATCTTGGATGTTTTCACACATTTTATTTAGGAATGAGACATGATTAGGATATTATACTTTTCCCTGGAGTGCAAATGTTTTGTTGTGAGGGTGTGATCATACCATGATTTACTGTTTTATGTCACCCTTATACCAATGTATTAAACTGGTTTTGTATTGAAAATTACAAGTATAATAACAAATTTAACTCCATGTTTGATTCAATTATTTTGTTTTTAACACTTTTAAAAAGGGAAATTTTACTTGATTTTATAATTATATTGTAGGGGGAGGTGATTTGGAGGGACCATGATGAATATGAAGAAAAATGGGCCAAAATTGCATGGATCCATGAAGACCTGTCCACTGTTTTGCCTATTTAGAAAATTATGTGAATTAAAATGGGCTCATATTTTGTATTTTGGTCCAAAATATAATTTTATACAACTATTATGAATAAACGCAAGCCCAATTATACCAGAAAGGGGCCCAATTGATGTGATCTATTCAGAACACTAAATTTGTGAGAAGTCAAAAGTGGCGTTCTGTAATCTGTCCGTATATCTGGATCCAATTTTCCAATTGATGCCAAACTTTTTATGGAGATATTAAGGAAGTGTGGATACAAATTTCCAGTTTTTTCAAAAGGGATATTCAATTTTATAATTTCCTAAATGTGTGGTACAAGTGGTTTGAAGAAATATGTGTACCCAAAACCACCTTCCAATTTTCCTATAAAATGGCTCCTTGGGCTCTCCATTTTGGAGTTTGAAACAGAGGCAAGGTGCTACCATTTTGGAGTACCAAAGGATTCCTCCCACTAATATTTTATGTTATGGAGGATATGGGAAGTTCTACCTCAACATCTTTATCTTCCTCCTCTCCCATGGGTTTCTAAACCCCTTGTGATCACCGAGGGAGAAATGTGATGTAATCCCGAGCTTCATGTTTGTATTATTTTTAATGATATTTTTAATTCTAGGTTGTATGTTTTTTTTCTTTATACTCACCTTTAATTTAATAGAGTTATATTCTGGTATGTTATACTCAAACTCAAATGATCTTGTTTGGTGGTACCTTTTTATGTGATGTTTCACACACCGTTCATCCCTTTTTCTTCCCTCATTCAATTACAGTGTTTGTGTCGTTCATATTGGTCAATTGAACTCACATAAGAAATGTCAAGGCCATGTACATTTATTTCATTATATCACAAAGAAATAACATACAAACCTTGATAGTACATCGAGTTCTTCATGAGTTGCCTTAGTGTATTTCGGTTATGAAGTGGAACACAAATCACGCAATCATTGGCGGTGTCTGGTGAATCATTGTGTGTTTTCGACTGAACCCTAGGAGGTATATTTGAGAAAAATTAGTAAAATTCTGGTTCTAGGTGTTACAAACCAGGTATTAAAAGATCATAACCCTATATCATGAAGCAATGAAGGATGAACATCATGAGAGTACCCTGAGTTGATCATACTTAATTAATTCTATTAAATTATATTATATTTTATTGCTTTAATTTTCTATTTTCATATTCAATAATCAAACCCACAAGTTTTAAAAAACCTCATTACCCTTATACTTTCATAATCAAAGCCCTCTGTTTAAATTAATTATCTAAGGCTCTGTCGAGAGATGACCTAGGGTTGCTGCTATACTATAGACATTCTAGTTAAAAATAAACATCTAATTTGACGCTCTTGACTATGCGATCACCTATTCCCATATAGCATTGAAGTCCCCATATACCAACCCATGTACACTTGTCCATGCTCATGTACACCTGGATGGGTCCATGCCTATGTACACCTAGATATAAACTCTGGCCGTGTTCATGTTCTTGTCCTTCTTGTTCCTATGTATCCTATGAGATACACACCGATCTGCTAAGCCTATTTCACACATCAAGTGACAGGGTGACATGGCGTGTGATTTTTAACTCACTGCAGAAACCCTAGCATTGTAGAGGGTATCCCATATGATGTGTAATGTCATATTACACATCATGTAATGCGATATTTTCCAGATTTACTGGTTCTTCCTCTATTTCGTCCATCATGTTGCTGAAGCCTCCATTATCATTAGAATCTTTGGATCAGAGGTCACCCGACCTCAATGTTTCCTGCTAACTGGATTCCGGTCCTCAGTATTCTCAAAAAATGATCTTTCAAGATGATCCTTCACCACCCTGAGAAGCCATAATGTATCCTTAATGGGGATGGAACTCTTAGTCCAATCCAGTATCATTCCTCCTCAAATAATCCACCATCGTCACCAATACTCAAATCAAAACCTGTATCATGATCTATACCCATGGTATTGATCCATTGCACCAAATAATGATCTTACAATTATCAAAAAATTGGTTTATCATTGAACCACAAGCTAAAGAAAATACCTGGTATGAAATTGTGAATAAATAGGGGAGAATTACATAATCCAAAATATGTGAGAAAAATGCATCATCATTTTTTTGTTCATCCTAAATATGTTGTTGTACAATTGATGAACTAAGAGGTATGGATAAACAATGAACAATAAAATAAATCCATCAATTTAAATATATCTTCAATGCGTGAATCAATTATTTTTCATGGAATTGATCCACGTTCAATTGGTATTAAAAAATTGGATGAAAATCACAAATCAATATCCATACTAGAGTTTGGATCGATCACCGATGAAGAATGGTCCTACATTACCATCGTTGGTGAGATATATGAACTGTAATAGTGAAACAATCCTCAACTCTAATATGATCTAGTGTCATTTTCCAAGAACACTCTCTAATGGTCTTCTAGGTATCTAGGTTTTAGTGGAAAAACCTGAGATATCTCTATAGTTATTTACTTATATAAGATCTTGTTTACTTTTTCAAAACAAATAAAATAAAAAAATAAATAATTTTATTTTATTCATTTTCACCCACAATTTGTTTTCACAAATGCCTCATAATGAAAAAGGTTATGTCGTGCCTAGGGTAAAACCCAAATTTTGAACTCAGTAATGCCATCATATTTTTGATCTGATCCCCTATTTAGATGCTGTTCCACTTTTTAAGGAAACCTACATGCACGTGATATTAAAATATTTAATATATTTCATGCACTTAATTTTTGATCATCGGGGATAGAAATCTCATGTCTTCTTATGCCTTGATCTAAAAACAATCCATATAATATTAACAAATAATACATAGAAAATTAGAGTCATTACATTCTCCCAACCTTAGGGACTTTCATATTGAAAATAGAAAAACCTATTAAAAAAGATGAGGGTACTAGGCTCACATGTGGGTCTCCTGCTCCTTGGTTATCTCCTGAAGATTCATGTGCTACCACCGAAAGCGCACTAGGAGAATCAATCTCCCCTGAAGGATACTCTTTTCCTAATCCTCAATCTCCACCTGTTACTCAAAAAAGGTATCTCCATCCTCAATATCTATATATTCACAACTGATAACGTGTGACAGGTCATGCATGTACTTCCTTAGATATGAAAAGTGGAAGATGTCATGTAACCAGTGAAACTATGATGGTAGAGCCAAGTGATACAACACCTTGAAAAATTTATTCAATCTTTGTAAAGGAACAATAAAACTTAGAGATAAATTGCTTCCCCAACCAAATCTACACAATCCATATCGAGATGAGACCCTTAGGAACACATGGTATCCCTCCTAAAACTGTATAGGTCTTCATCTTTGATCTACATAGGACTTATGAAAGTTATGTGTAGTCCTCATCTTCACCTGGATGATTTTCATCTTCTCTGTAGTAGCTCATACCAACTCGAGGCCCATGAGTTCTGACTCACTTAGGTTAGTCTAATAAAGTGGTTTCCTATAGGGTTTCCTATACAAGGCCTCAAATATAACCATAATAATGGTGGAATGGTAGTTTTTGTTTTATATAAACTTCACCAGGGTTATATGATCCTCCCAAATATATCCAAAATACAACAGGAAAGCCCACAACATATCCTCCAAGACCTAAATGGTCTGCTCATTATGGGGGTGAAACACTATGTTCAACCAAAACTGAGTCCCAAAAGCCTCCTACAATCCTATCCATAATCATTATGTGAAGTCAACATCACATTTAGAAATTATATTTGAGGGAACTCCATGGAACTAGACTATCTCCTACACATATAGGCATCCCAATATCTCTACTGAACTTTTATCTTGAATGGCTAGGAAGTGGGATGACTTGGTGAGTCAATCTATGGTCACCCAAATGGTATCATGGGTCCTGGACATATGTGGTAACCCCATCACAAACTCCATTGATATCCCATCCCACTTCCAATATATAACCTCTTGATGTTGAGTTAAACTCACTGGAACCTGGAACTCAAACTTCAGTTTCTAACATGTGAGGCATCGAGAGACTAATTCTACAAAATATATCTTCATTATTGGACACAAAAATTAACATCAGAGGTCCTGGTACATTGTTTCCACACCTAGATGTACCAACAAAGTGGATTTATGAAACTTCCTCATCACCTCCTCCCACAATTCTAATGGAACCATTGTCCTCCATCTGAAAAGGATATCATGTTACCCACCTTCAGAATATCCATCAGGATCACATCAAGTGGATATATAAGTATGCAAGGTCTCTAAGTCCATATCTCCATGCTAAGAATCCCTAAAACACTGTAAAAGTGATGGGGTAATAACCATATATTGAAGGTATGAATCACCATCCTTGTCCACTAAGGACAACTTCAATGAGGATAACTACTCTGATTCCTTGGTCGATAACTAAGAACAAGATCTCCTACTAAGAGCGTCTTCCACCACATTCCCCTTCCTAGGAGTATAGAAAATATCAAATTCATAGTCATGGAGAAAATCTAGCCATCAAATTTGTCTCAAGTTTAGGTCCTTATGAGAGAATATATACTTGGTACTTTTGTGGTTAGAGTAAATGACAAATCTCTCACCCATTAGCCAGTATCGCTGCATATTTAGTGTAAAGAATATACTGCTAGCTCAAGATCATGTGTTTTTTAGTTCTTCTCATATAGTCTCAACTGAAATTAATTATAGGAAATCAACACCTACATCTACAACATAACATAACCAATCTTGACCCATGATGCATCGTAGAACAATATGCACTCGACACCCTCCTTTGACAATCTCAATATGGGAGTGCTTTTCAACCACCGAATCAACTCCTAAAAGCATTAATATAGCCTTTACTTATACATAAAAGGATTCCCCTCTCATGTCAAATATTTCAAGGGTGATGTGAATCTAGAGAAATTGGGTACAAACCTCTGATATTACCCTAACAATCCAAGGAAACTTCGTACATTGGTAACACTCTTGTGTGGATCCCAAGCTTGCACTGCATCAACCTTCACTGGGTTCACCACCACTCCTACCTCTGAGATGACATGTCTTAATAAGTGGACATATCAAATCAAAAACTTACGCTTTGAGATATTCCCATAATTATTTTTCTCTCAGAGTGTATCCAGGACCATCTTCAAGTGTCTCATGTGCTCCTACTTGGAAACTGAGTGTACTAGGATATCATAGTTGAAGACCACCAATAACCGGTCTAATAAAGGCTAAAAGATCTACGCCATGAGTCCCATGAACACTTATAGGGTGTTTTTCATGCTGAATGACATCACTGAGTACTCATAGTGACTATAGAGACATCTAAATATTGTATTCAGTATATCCTCATCCCGTACTCATAGATAGTGGTCGCATGATCTTAGGTCAATATTCAATAACCATCATGCCACTATTAACTAATCAAATAGGTTATTGATCCTCATTAGTGGATAATTATTCTTCTTGGTCACTTGGTTAAAGCACCGGTAGTCCACACATAACCTCAACCTCTTGTATTCCTTCTTGAAGAAAAAAACTGGGGATTCCTAGGGGGAAACACTGGGTCACACAAATCCCTTCTTCTGAAAGTCCTCCAAATACACCCACAACTCATGAAGATCTATGGGATCCATCATATATATTGGTGTATATATCAGGGTTGTCTCAGTGTGTAATTCAATACAAAAGTCTATCTCATGGTGGGGAGGTAATCCTAGAACATCCTTAGGAAATACATCCTCATTCTATGCCACCACTGTAGGGAACAAGTATCCAATAGAATCCACTACTCCAAGAGTCATTCTAGCCAACTGGTGAGTAATCAACTACAATATACTATAACTAATCTCATATTTATCTTCCAAGGTTTTCTTTTTACCCACAAAGGAAAACCTCATCCCATCGCTACAAACACACCACATCCTCCCCCTAAAAGAGTCAATCTAGTCATGAACGGTGGATATCTACTCCATACCTAAGATGATGTCATAAGGTATAATAACTACTATAAAGGGATCCCATACAAAGATCTCACCTCAAAAAATTTGATTGCACTATCAGAAGAAGTGTGCAATCACTGATTAACCTCTTGTCAAAGTCTCCAAGAACAAGGTCCAAGCTAAAGGCTCAACTGGAATCTACATGTATCGAACTAGAGAAGTGGAAAGAAAGGAATGAATCATACTTGTGTCTATAAATATTGCATATAAGGTAGAAAAGATATAGATCGTACCTCATATCATCCATAGATCCTTAAGGTCATTCGCCTCCAGGGAATACAACTATCCTTATCTATAACCACCAGCTCCTTGAGCCAAATGTGGACCATCTAGGGGTGGTGGTAGTAATAGGTAAAACCTACAACCACATCATGCCTCTATACTGGCCCCTATTCCACATAAACTTCTCTATGGACCACCCTACTCCTACCTTTGTTTCTACCTTGGTGGTCCCTTAACCAGCTCTTGATCAACTATACGACATATTATAAAATCTCATGCCACATGTCCCCAATAATCGTAGGAGAAACACAACCTCTCTCTCAGTTGATTTGAGACATCCTAAGATCCCTACAACACTAACTCTCTATCCTAGAATCATCTCCAGAAGCGTCTAACATTCTTGGATCCCTACGATTGTCGTCATCTTCCTGTCGCTAAGGTCTTAACTTTAGGGTGCCCATTACCAATACCCACTACCAACACCTTCTCATCCAAGAATCTCTCCACAAACAAGGCCTACTCAAGCACTCCAAAATAGGTGGGAATGTAGAGAAATATCATTTATGACCTGATATCCTTAGGTAAGACCCACTTAAAGGTCCTTTTTCTGAATAATGGGTCCCACACCATATCCATGGAGTATTGCAAGAGACAATTAAACCTTGATGAGTACTTTGATACTGTCAAATTTCCCGGCTGTAGATATAAAATCTCATGTATGAACATTGATTGAAACATGGATAGATAAAACTCCTCCCTAAAGAGATGCTCTAAGTCTAACCTGGGGAGAGTTTTCTCATCATGTGAATGAGTCACTAAAATCCACCATCGCCTATATGATCTATAAATAATACTCACTATGAGGACTTACATCTAATTTGAAGGTTTCCTCAAAAGGAAAAAAATTTATGTGATTTCTTCCAGCTAGTCCTCAGCCACCTGGGGGTCTGAATCACCCAAAAATCTAAGAGGTTGCTTCCTCTGGAAGTCATGTAGTGTGCTCAGCCTGTGTGCATCCTCTACTGACACTACCAGCCAGGTCACTGCTCAACGGGTGGTGGTATTGCTGGTAATCCACCCAAAGGTGCTGTCTCCAATACAAGCCCCTATACTGAAGCCTCATCACTTAGGTTATCATCCTCATGATCATGAATTGGGATCTATGCTGGAAGTTCTCGCTAAGGAATCCTTAAATAAACAAGATATAACATGATCAATGATTATATCTGGGGAGATGATTCTAGAAGAACATGGAAACCACAAACAATTCCTATATGATTCATGCACCAATTTTTTCCCTGAATCCACTCTCTACATGTACCGAGTCAAAAGGTAGGAAATCAGAGTCCTGGTGTATGGATATGTCAGTTACTCCACCAACACTAGATTCCCTTGTCTGAAATCCAAACGTGAAACACTTAACACTATTACTCCGAACCAATCTCATTTACTCCAATATTATGGTAAAACTAATTACTTTGATACCACTCTGTCACGACCCAGCCTAGTAGGGACCAAACCATGACTACACCAAGCCCACCTCCAATAAGCTAAGGGATGGAAACCAACACTGAGTAGGCTTATCACACACATGGGAGTTATTATCATAATACACACACACACACACACAAACACACACACACACACATCTAAAAGCCCACATAATTATGAAATTTAAAAAAATTTAAACCAATGAATACATACATCCAAGATCCCACAATCAGAGTATGATAATAAAGCACTAAAAACGAAAAAGGGGCCAAATACAAGACCAACTGAAAATATTAGAGAGTCCAACATTATCCAAGTAAAATAACTATGATCAAATGAAAGAACCCATAAAATAACTTTGTATTTCATGCTCTAGCTATACTCCACCCCCTCCTTGTCCACCTAGGTCACTGTCAAATGGGATGTCATCTACATAATACATGACATATGTAGGAAGAGCCCATGTAGGGGTGATTATATTAATACCTAGTAGGAAACCCCATAAATACTAAAAAAATCATCAAGAATAGTCATCTCTTAACTATTATAGAGAAATAAATGAAAAATAGAAGAGAAAACCCATATATACTCAGGAAGGACACCGCACCTCCAAGCGGTCACAACCAAACTACAAACCACAAGATTATACTCGAAGCGATGTTAATTTCAAAATAATGCACTCCAAGAGCCATGCCGTCACTATAGAAACTAATCCTAGAGGTCATGATCAAAATGGACCCACCCAAGAAACCTCATTGGTCTCTAAAGACACTGATACTCGGATAGGGTGTCATGCCCAGGACCGCTGGGAGACACCACATTCACAATCTAGATCAACCTGCTACAGGGGATCATATTCCAAAGATACCTCAAACTATACTATTATGTCAAAATAGATGTAGGATAAAAACTTTAATCACAGAGGTTATGTCGATTCCAAAAACCCCACGTAGGGTATAAAAATGGTAGAGTATCACAGTCCAATCTCATAGAGGGACTCCATGAAATCTGTATGAGACTCATACTCTAGAGGGGATCACAATCCTAAGATGTGTATGTAATTTCACACTGTACCCTTGAGGGAATGGACCAAGGGAACAAACATAACCGATATTGGTTCAGACTAAATAAATAAAGGGATATAAACACCCTAAAAGGGGGTACAAAATGTGTGCATCAAAACTCTGGTATTCACGTGTGGTCCTTACTCACACAACATGTAAATATCCAAATAAAAATGTGTAGGAGAATTACACAACATGTAGAGATTTCCGAACACCTTACTCATGCCATCTTACTGTGCCCTTGTACTACCATAAATTCCTGTGTACCACACCGTGTACACCTAGACGTGCCTATGTACACCTGGTTATGTCTGTACCCTTGTAAATCAGGTTATGTACTCTATATTTTTCTATGTACTTGTCTTGTCAATGCCTTTATATCCTCTGAGATACATGTCGAGCCACTGAGCACGTGTCAAACAACATGTGATAGGGTCACATGGCTAGGGACATTTAACTCACTGTGGAAACCTTAGCACCAAATATGGGGGGGGGGGGTCTTGCATGGCATGTAATTCCATATTACATACTGTGTAATGTATAATTTTCCAGATCCATTATTTCTTCCTCCACAACATCCACTGTGTCCCTGGAGCTGCAATTCTCACTAGAATCCATGGATCAGAGGATGGTCAACCTTGATGTCTCTCTCTCACTAGATTTTTGTCCTTTATCTACTTGGAAAATAGTTTTTAAAGACAATTTGTCACCACCAAGAGCCTCTATCATATATACTTAATGGGAATGGAACTCTCAGTTCGATATCATCTTGTTTTTCCTTGAATCATCCACCATTATCACTGATCCTCAAATCACAAACTCTATCACGAGACTTACCCATGGAATTGATCCATTTCACTGAAGTTTGGTTGCGTAAAAATAAAATACTAAGTAATCATCAAACCACATGCCAAAGTAACTACCCATGATGAATTCATGAAGAAATGGGGGAGAAAACCACAAGTCATAAGATATGAGGAATGAACCTCATCCTTTGTTCACACAACCTTAGTTTGTTTTTTGTAAAAATAACAAATAACGAGGGATAGATAAACAATGGAAACTAATAGAAATATTAGCTTCAATGTTGAAAATATGATTTCATTTTCTTATAAACTGAAGCAAAAAAAGACTATGGAGAATTTTTGGAATTTTTTCTGTCAAAAAATGATGCAAAAATGGATCTAGTTTTTGTTTTGGTGTTGGTTTTGGAAAAATAGACTCCAAAACATAAATAAATTTTTTGGCACTAGTTTTTACTAAAACTGATGCAAATCATTTTATAAAATTATCTTTTTGGTGTCAGGTTTAGTAAACATTGATGCTAAAATCCTTAGAAAAACACCCAAAAACCCTGAAACCCTCATTTTATATATTATAAACTCATTTACTCTCAATGAACGACACCACCAATGACTAAATGAGGAACCTCAATGGTGATTTTACTCGGGTTTCATTGGTTTCAATCATCATTTTATGATCAATAGTCCTTAGTATTTCATCCTATGTCTTTTTTTCACCATCTATGAAAGTATTTAGTCTTAAAAATCCATATTCTAGCCAATGATTAACCACATTTCTATTTTTTTGTTTTCTCTTGTTTACTATTAATTTATACAATTTTTTGTTATATTTTGCAGTGGTGATTCTACCAATGAATTTGAGGGAGAAAATATATCTTGTAGATCAATTTTCCATTATTGAAATTCGAATTTTGTAAGTTATTTTTTTTAATTTTGAAGATAAATTCTTTATCCTTTAGTTATAATTTTTATTCATTGCTTCAATTGTTTATATGAATTTTATTTTTAATTATATATTTTTGTTAAAGTTTGTTTAAATTGTTAAATTTTTTATTCGATGAAATTATCAAATGGTTTTTCCAAAAATGATATATATATATATATGTATGTATATATATATATATATATATGAGTTGAAATTAGTGGCTATGATCTTTTTCATTTTTGATTCGAAAAAAAATTATAAACTTTTAGATCATTATGACACACATTAAGAAAATATAGATTCATATATGTTGTAATATCAAAAAAAGTTTTTGTCTTAATATAGAACATTTTTTTCTCATTAATTTCATCCAAAATCAATATCGAATGATAATGATAACTACCCTCATTTTTAATCTTCATCCTATAAATGGTATTTCAAAATATTATTTTGATCAAATGTATAAATTACTTTTGACCCATGTTATTTATGTTTATGGCTTTCAATCAATGATTTTTTCTATTTTCTTTTTATTATAGTCAATGATTAATTTTACCAATATCTTTTAGCTTATAAATTTTACATTTTTTATTGATAAAGAAAAATTTAAATTTTTGTTTAATGTTATTTATTTTAGTTTATCAAATGAGAAATATTAATGTCTATCTTAAAGGATCTAGGTAAAATGGAACCAGTGTTGTGTGATAATCATTTACTTTTTTTAAATAAAATTTTAAAAATTATCCCTATTCCTTTACTAGTATCATCAAACATAGTTTATTTTTAATTATATAAATAAAATTAAAACCTTGAGTAATTTATTTTTGATTTTATTCCTACTAATAATTGATATTTTCCACATAATTACCAATTATTTTTATTGTACGTTTTTATGTTTAAAATTTATCTATATATATATATATATTTAAATGATTATATTTTTTTTAATATACTCACTAATTATATTGAGATATTAGGTTTTGGATGGATCTTAATTGGATCAATTTATGAAGAAACACCACTGAATATGAAAAAGGAGTTGATTATTTCTTGGAATTTTCTAAATTAAATCCTTTAAACATAGATTTTATTTTATGTCCACACATGATGAGTTTTAATATAATGACGTTAAATCCCATAAAAATCAACGATCATCTCATTTTATATTGTTTTACCCTTAATTATACACTTTGGATCTATCATAGTGAAAGAACTAAAAATTCAACATCTAATGTTGATGACAATATTCATAATGAGGAAGAGAACCATATTGAAGAATTAATTCATCATTTCGGTGTTGAAACCATAAAAAAGAAATTATTGAATGATTGTATAGAGATTTTGAGAAACCATTATTCCCAGGTTATAGTAAATATACAATGTTATCAGTAGTTTTGAGATTAGTTAACTTTAAAACAAGAAATGGGTGGAGTGATAAAAGTTTCTGTGACACACTTGAGATTTTAAAAGAGATACTTACAAAAGTCAATGGACTTCCAGATTAAAATTACAAGGAAAATAAAATATTATTCCAAATGGGACTCGGGTATGAAAGGATAAATGTTTTCCCTAGTGATTGTGTGTTGTATAGGAAGGAATATAAATATTTATCAAAATTTCCTTCACGCAGGACATCACACAATAAAATGGATGAAAAATTTAACTCAGATTCATTATTAGGTACTGGAATCTAACCTAATGCTAAATCAAATAATTCCTTCTAAAAATCCTTTAATATAATTCTAATAAGTCAACTTCAGTTCATCCTCAGGTACCAAAATCAAATCTCCTGCTAAAGAAATTTTTTTACTTTCGAATAATTCCTTATTTGAAGCGTATGTTTGAAAATTCAATTTATGCAAAAAATGTTAAGATGACATACAGTTGAGCACATCTATGATGGTAACTTACATCACCTAGATGATTCACTATAGTGAAGGAGATTTTTTAAAAAACTTCCTGATTTTGGAAGTGAATTTAGAAATCTCAGAATGGGAGTTTGTATAGATGGAATGAATACATATTAGAGACTAGTTAGCTAACATAGTTCATTCCTATTTTGTTGGTAGTTTATAACTTTTCTCCATAGATATGTATAAATAAAAAATATTTTATGATTATATTGATGATTTTTAGACAAAAAATCCCATAAATAGTATTTATGTGTATCTTTTACCATTGATTGATGATTTGAAATTATATGGGAGACACGTGTTAATGTTTTTGATGCATAAAAAAGAGTATTTTCTTTTGCGTAATATGAAAATGTTCACTATAAAAAACTTTCCTACATTTGGAAACTTATCTGGATACTATGTTAAGGTATATAAAGCATGTACAATTTGTAAAGAAAGGACTTAATATTCTCAATTGAATAATGGAAGAAAGACAATGTACATGGGACATCGATGATTTTTTTAGAATTGATCATACTTATCATAGATTGAAAAAAGAATTTAGATGTTTATTGGAATACAATATTTCCCCACAACCATTGTGAGTTGAAGAATATTACGACATCATAAAAAATATTGATTCAACCTTTGGAAAGAAAAAAAGTTATGGTATTCAAAAAAAATACCTGGAAGAAATAGTCTATATTTTCGAACTACCTCATTGGTTATTTATAGAGATAAAACAAAAAATTAATGTTATACATGTTGAGAAAAACATTTGTGATAGTTTAATTGAAAATTTTTAGACACAAAAGAAAATAAAAAATATGTATTGCATGCTAGATTGGACTTGATATCAATGGGAATACATTTGGAGTTAGCCGCCAGTATGAAAGGAAACAAAACATATTTACCTGTAGCTTGTTACACATTAAGAAAGATTGAGAAGATGAATTTTTTCCAGCGTATATATGGTATAAAATAATTCATTTGATATTCTTTAAAAGTGAATAATTTAATGTTCATGAAGGATTTTAAATTAATATGTATGAAATCTCATGACTTTCATGGTATATTGCCGACAAATTTTAAAAATACTATCATCAAGTTTTGAAATTTCTTCAAATCCATTTGTAATAAAGTCTTTGATCCAAATTTGTTAGATGTGATGGATAATGAAGATACTCTTATACTTCGTCAACTATAAATGTATTTTCCACTTATGTTTTTTGATATAGTGGTTCATCAAGTGATTCATTTGGTGTTTGAGATAAGAATATATGGGCCTATTTATTTACGTTGGATGTATCTTTTTGAAAGATATATGAAAATTTTGAAGGGATATGTTAAAAATACTTATCAAAAACAAGCCTCTATTATTCAAAAATATGTATTAGAAGAGGTTACTGAGTTTTATAATAATTATTTTTATGAAGTGGAGCATATTTCTCTCCCTATATCTTGATATATGATAATTTATAGTGAAGTTATAGGGATTTTAGGATTAAATATAAAGATAATTCCATGCAATGAAGTGATACATGAAAATTTATATATTTTGAACAACACTAATGAGAATCAATAATATATATCATCACACATTGTATAATTAATGGTATGATATTCAAAAAGAAATGAATATTGGTTGATGATCGAGCATAAAAAGACTTTTGTTTTATGGTTTAAAGAGAAATTCATCATAGATATATCTGCACTAGAAATGTTGAAATGGATGGAAGGGGGACTATCTTTTAATGTGATCACATGGTTTGGTTTTGATATCAATTGGTACAAATTTTACACAAAAATATAGGATGACAAGAGCACTGTTAAAAATAGTGGTATAATGGTTGTCATTGAAGCACTGCATTTTTCAAGTGTAAAAGATAAAAACCCAATTTCTCCATCATCCACATATTTTGGAGTTCTTAAGAATATATGGGAAATTTATTATAATAAATTTTGAGTCACAATGTTTAAGTGTAATCAGATTGATAGTAATAGTGGTGTGAAGCATGATGATTATGGGTTTAAACTGGTTGATTTGAAAAGTTTTATTTGCAATGAGGAACCATTTATCATGGAAACACATGCGAAGAAAATATTTTATTTCATTGATCCATCAAATGATCAATGGTATTTTGTTTTGAAAAGGAAAAGATTCCATTTAGGTGATGAGGATGATGATGTTATTATTGATTTAAATGAGGCATATTCATCTAGTATGTGATTTTTGGATGATAAAAATGACTATAACACAGACATAGTGAATATAGTATAAAATAATCATTCTGAAGGGATACAAGAAGACACTAAATTATTCTCCTAATTTTTCAAGTAAATATTTATATTTTATTTATTTTTTGAAATTTAAATTTTTAAAAAATCTATTTTTTAATAACCATTAGATATTTAATTATAAATATTTGATTATTTATATGATTTTTACATGAAATTTTATATTCCATGGTAACGGTTAAACATTTAAACATTGAAATACCTTATGTACATTATTATATTTTGGTTAAATTTATGCATATGAATTTTTTTTGGTAACTATGATATCTAAAATTTTAAATGTTTCTATCAATTTAGAGGTAATGTTTATATTTAATAGTTTAGCTTGCATATTTTTTTATTATAATAATCATGACATCATTATTTTTTTGATGCTTAAAAATGTTTGCCACTATTTTTAATTACATATTTTTGTCATCCTTGTTTCTAAATATTCAATTGTCTAATATTATGTAGGTATACAAAATTTCATTACATTTTTCAATTTCAATGACAAATACACATACAGAGGAACAATTACTGAGGTATATTAATTTTTTCATATTATTAAATGTTCATTAATATAATTATTTAATGAAAGAAAATTTTAATTTACAAAAACATTTACAGGACTACTGATGCTCCTTCAACAGAGGAGTCTTCACCTTTTAGTAAAGAGAAATCAATTTCTCAACTTGGTACACATAGTATTAAATAAATACCAAAACTGTCACTTGCTTGTGGAGATGAAAGATTACATATTATTTTTGATAATGATAATAATGAAACTAACCCAAATTCTACTCAGTTTACTAGTTATATCTCCATGCAGAGCCATTGTAGGATTAACATTTTATATCCTAGTTTGAATTCCATCGATAGGATGGAAAACAATAACTTTGGGAGGGAGTAATGGTAAAATATCTCAATTGATTTATTTTATCTCATCTTTTAAATATTAAATATTTTAAATAACTAATATTTAAATTATTCAATTATAGATGACATTCAATTTTGAAGAAATGAAAGAAATTAAGAAAATATTTTGTTCTTTATTAGTGGTTCAGTGTAGAGATTTCAAAACAAAATTGAAAAAAAAAGTTTTTGGAAAGAAATAGAATGAAAAACCATGCCTCAAGTATAAGTTTTAATATAAAAATACATGGAAGAAATTTGTTTTTAGTCAAAATGATGAATAATTTATAGTATGATAATTATTTAATATAGTAAAATTTATTATATCTTTACTTAATTACTTAAAAGTTTATTTTTATATTATAGGCCTCCAGGAGATCTCATTAAGAGATACAGTTTCAGAATGTATACCCTCCTACTTTATCACATGGAGGGTGTCATTTATTGGAGAAAAAATAGATTGGACAAAAGTTTAATGCATCAAGAACTCCATCTAATAGTGGTTCTGAAGAGGTTCAGTTTGGTCCTATATCTCCCCCCGCCCACCTTGAAAAATGGAAAAGAGCAAGAAAAAAAATAAAAGTATCTTATAGAGTAAGCTAAGAAATTAGTTGTAAGAATGGTAGGTAAATAATTTTTATATTTCATTAATGTTTGTATTTTTTAAATTAACAACACTGACATAATATTTTCATTTTTCATTTTAGGATGAACTTTAGGTGTCAGAAACACAACACACTTTTACCCCTGAGGGTAGGATAAACATCCTAGATACTACTTTAGGAAATCCAGAACACCCAAGACACGTAAGAGTATATGAGGTGAGTGTTAGTTTTTAGAAAGTTTTTGGTCATCAATGTAAGAAATAAAGAGACCCAGAAATCGATTCCTTAAAACCAAGTTAAAAGAAATGTAATAGTACATGGATGATCAAGTTAAACCAACTGTGGAGGCTATGTTTGAATAATTTATGAGATAAACACAATATTTGTAGCCTCCTCCGCTATCCTAGCTGACTATGCCGATTGTCCAACCATCCCAACCTTCCCATCCATCCCAGCCTTTCCATACAGATGCAAAACTTATACAACCATCCCAGCCAGCCCCACCTTCCCAACCTACCTACTCAGACCCTCCACCACCTCATTTAGATCTGACTTTATACTGTGAATTGTATGCTATAGATCCTCATGTATGTATTTTAGCATACAAATTCATACATATTTTTAGGGATTCTATTCATCACCAACCTATGCAGTTATGTCATGTTAGAGTATCAATACAAGATATTGTTGATCTTAATATTCTACTAACATTACCTACTGATGAGGTTACCAGAGTTAGAGATTATATGAGACAATTTCTACTTTGGTCAGGTAAACTGCTTCATTATCTATCATACAAGTTATGCATTGTTTTTAAATATTAATTACATTTGATTAAAAATTAATTATAATGTTTTTTTAAAATCTCATTTTTATAGGAGTATCTAAAATAAAAAATAAATGATACAAATGAAGAAAAAGGTGTAGGAACCAACAACTATAGGTACATATCCTATTTCCCATGGGATAAATATATTATCCATGGTTTCTTCTTCCATGGATGATTTATATGAGTTTTAGATGATGGATGATATATGTAGAAGAGACTATATATTGAGAGTATTTTGAAAAGATATCATAGAATAGATTCTTTTTGATGATCTCAGCATGCCTATGTTGCAGTTGTTTTCCTTGTAATTAATTTTTTTAGTTTTTATTTCTATAAATAAAGATGATTTTAAGTAAATTATTATATTTATTATTTAATTAGGTTCACACACATGATTATTTTAAAAAATGAATCCATTTGTGTTTATGGTCTTATAGATACAGAATTCATTTCAATGGTTGTGAAATATGTAAAGACTTCTGATAGAGTTACGTATATATATATGATATATTATCAATGAAAAAGATTAGATATTGGTTTTTTCCATTAATTGATGGGTAATAACACTAATATAATCATGAACTAATATTGATTATAATGTAATTAATTATGAACATTTGGTATGGTAGAGGCTATTGAATGTTAGGCGTATTCTGCCCAAGTGAATGCACATTATATTGGTTTTTCTCTTTATTAGGTTATATTCCTAAAAAATTTATCACCTAGTTAGAAAAGTAAGTTTTCTTATTTTTTATAAGTTCATTATTAAATTTTTTATTGTTTATACATGTTTTATTAGTTTATAGAATGGAAATAAAAGTCATGAAAATAGTTTAACAATGATCACTTATTGATAAAGAACCCAAATCAAATCCAATACATGGAAGTAATGATAAATATTTTTTATATTAGACAATATTCTTATTTTTAATATATATATATATATATATTTGTTGGTTTTTATTATCAAGTTAATGTTTTATAACCTCAGTTTCATCATCAACAAGGAAGGGTGAAATTTTTTTATTATATTTTACGATTAATATATGATACAATCACAATAGGTGTAATGGATAATTTTGATAAGGTTAGTTAATTATATTAATTATTTTATGTTTTATGTCATAATATTATATTTTTTAATCTTATATCATTCAATGTTATTGTATACATTCAATGATGATGAGCCGTATATGAATGTTAAACTTACCCATCTTTGATCCTTGTTTGTGAACTATTTGTAAGTATAATTGTGATTTAAATTATCTGGTATTTGTCTTTTAATGTTTATTTTTAATATTAAATTTTCCTAATAAAAATTTTCCAAAAAAAAAAAATTCTTTTTTTATAATTGGTGTTTGAACTCAATGATCTCAAAGGATTGCTTCAATAATAACGGTGAGTGATTATGTTATAAATTATCAGGTATGTGTTTTTTAATTATAGTTTAAAATATTATTAAGTAGATAATTTTTTTGATTAATTTGTTAAAGTATGTTTGTTTTTATATATTTTAACTCTTTTATATATGTAATCTATTTTTTATATTTTACGTTTTGTATTATAGGATTTTGGATATTTTTTGAGTGTGTAATATTATAATTTTTTTATTTTTTTTCAACTTTTGGTATTGATTTTGAAAAAAACTGACACTAAAATTATAAAAAAATATAATATTTATAGTTGTTTTCATCTAGAAATCAAATCTGAAAAGTAAACTGAAAAATTGAAAAAACTTCAGCATCATTTTCTCTTAGAAAACCGATGCCCAAAAGTGGAGTGAAAAAATTTGGAAAACCCTTTTCAGAGTTGTTATATTTTTTTTGAGAAAAATGAGCATGGAGGCTCTTAAATTGATAAAGTTAAGACACTAGACAAGATAGAAAAATGGAATTTTACATTTTACCCTAGTAAGAAGAGGGATCATGTCATTAATAATAGTGTTGATGTGGATGCTCCTTTCTTCCAACAACCCTTTGTTTTGAAGTCCATCTACAATGTAATTTACCTCGCAGAAGGTGTGTGTGATAAAGTAGTTCAGGGAAGAGATTTTTTCAATGTAATTTATCCACTTACTTGCTAGTTTCTATGACAATCTTGTCTGACCCATCCTAATTGTATGAACCACCATAGCCTAGTCAAACTCAAACCAAATATTGTTCCAACATCTTTGGAAAGAGATATCCACTGTGCTTATGAGTTCTGTAATTTCAGTTTCCAAAGATGTGGAATGCCCGTATGGACCATAATTTTATTCCATAACATCCCCATATCGATTCCTAAAAATTACCCCAAAACCTGAAGGTCCAGGATTTCCCTTGGATGATCTATCCATGTTTCATTTTAACCATCCATTGAAAGGGGCAGTCCATATCACCTCCATCATACCCCTTGGTTTGGGATAATAACCTACAACCTTTAATCTTATAAGAATCATGAATTCCCTAACTGAGGTGTTACAAGGCTCATTAATCAGTGAATTGGAATTTTGGATGGCCACAAGAATGCTACTAATTGCAGTGGTTCCATTGAACCTTGCTTGGCGATAAACCGAGTTTTTGTGAGCCTTCCATAAAACATATAGCAATTCAGCGCATGCCACCTACAACAATTCATTTAGCTATTTGGATTGCTGAACTCTAAGCAGATAATATATAAAATGTATAACTAAGGGAGTATTGGGATGGTCTAGCTCAAATTTGTTAAGAACTATGTTCCATAGTGAAGAAGTTGTGTTACAGGACAAGAAAAGGTGATTGAAATCTTCTCTATGCTGACCACATAGTGCACATCTAGAGCATAAGGAAATCCCAACCCTTTTAATGTTCACATCCACTGGTATTTTATTATGAAAAATCCTACAGATAAGTGCAAATCTTGAGGGAATCAACCCGTTTCTATTTAGCGAGCCAATCCAACTTACCTTTCCCTTCAACAGGCATTTGTAGAAGCTTTTAGAGCTCATCAGTCTAGCTTAAGACCCTTCTCATAGCAGTATACCCTCCTATTTTATAAAATCACATTTTTTAATAATGGAGACAATTTCATCTGGAATGTCAACTCTATATTGAAGTTGGTCTTTGATGGATAAGCTACGGTCAATTTTCTACTCTTTTGTGTTTAACCTTACCATAAGTGGTGTCTCGGTCTAGTTGGTGGACCAGAATTTTAGACTTGAATCCATATTGACCATCCAACGTGAGTGCCTCATGATTGTGCTGAACACCAAGCACATGCAATTCTAGATTGATGAGTCCATGTATCCATGCTACCCATCAATGAGCCTCGGTAGATTTATTCTCCTCTAGAAATCAATAGAGGTAAATTTTTTGTGAATAAGATTCCAGATAAATTTGTCTTGTAATGCTTGATTAAAAAAGTTTAAATTATTAATTCAAAGACCTCCCTGCTTGGTAGGCATGCAGAATGTGCTCCATTTAGTAGTGAAGATCTTTATTTCCATCACATTTCCACTCAATGAAAAGTTCTTCACCATGGAGTTGATTTTCTTCATAACAGAGGAAGGACACATGTAGACCATGACAGAATAAACAGGGTTTTAAATAACCACATGTTTGACAATACAAACTCGTCCTAACATTGAGAGAGAATTTAACTTCCAAGATGCAAGATTTTTCCTTATCTGGGATAATGCCTATGGAAAGTGGGAGGCCTGAGGATTTCCACAAAATAGGGGAACACCAAGATACATAACAGGTAGAGATTCCTCCCTAAGACCAAGATAATTCATTAGATGAGTACTCCTTTCCACTGCGATGTTCTTTCCAAAGTAAATAAAGGATTTGCTTCAGTTGATTTCTTTCCCCGAGACATTCTCATAATCCAAAAGCACTTCCCTCAGATGAGTGATGTTATTTCTATCAGCCCATATAAAAATTACTATATCATCAGCAAAAAATAAGTGATAGGGATCAGAGACACCTCTAGCCACTGTGATGGTTGCAAGTTTCCCATTTTCCACCATGTTAATAAGAATTCTACTCAAGTAGTCCTCTGTAATTGATAAAATTATTGGAGAGAGGGGGTGAACCTATCTCACACCCCCTAAACAAGTGAAATATCCCTCCAATGAACCATTAATCATAATTGAGATGTGAGAAGATTTCATCAACTTTGTGATCCATTTAACAAAAACCTCACTGGATCCAAATCTGAGGAGAATCTGTTTAATAAATCCCCAGTCCATTGTGTCAAAATCCTTTCTTATATCAAGCTTAAAAGCCACATTGGGTCTGGAATGAAAGTGATGCAAGCCTTATGAAGGAAAGGGGGAGAAAATTTTCTTCCAATTGGTTTGAGTTTTGCTTGGAAAGATAGAAGCTGATAGAAGAATGGAAAGTCATAAAGATGTCCAATGCAAGTCGGATGATGATATGCCAATCCTTATGTTATCAAAATCAAGAAGATGTCATAATACAAGTAGACATTAATAAAGGTAGAAAATCTAGGGAGGTTGAAGTTTTTAAAGTTGAAATTGTGCTGAAGCACTGATCGACTAGTCCATTAGACCTAGGGTAACACTGACCCATCAGAGGAAAAATTGGTTTTGAAAGTAGGAATTGTTATGATTAATGAACTGAGAGTTATTGGGACTGATCAACTATATGATGATTAACAATTTAGTCAACCATTTTCACCAGGTTCAATTGTATTAAATTTGGGTCAAGAGAAAAAGAATCACTAATTTGTTTTCTAATGGGTCAAGAGAAAATGTATTGTTTGTTTTCTAGTGAGTTAATAGAAAATATATTGTTTATTTTATAGTGGGTCAAGATAAAATATGTTGTTTTTTTACAAGTGGGTCTAGACTCATCAGAATATCATTGACATGGATCACTATAAAAAAATAAAGGTATAGCGGTGGTTTAAACCACTGCCATATGCATCTGTGACAGTTTCATAAAACCGCTGCTATATTGGGTGTCAACATCTAATATGCGGAAGTTTCTTCAATTTAGTGGTGGTTTCTGGTAGGTTTCATAATGAACATATTTTTTAGCGGTTCTTGTGGTTTTAGTTGCGGTTTTCCTATAAAAAATAAAATGTATTTAGAAAAATTTATAACTTCTTCTCATAGTAAACATATTTAGCGGTAGTTCTCATGGTTTTAGAGGTGGTTTTACTGTAAAAAAAATAAAATGTATTTAGTGTCAGTTATAACTGCTGCTAAAAAAATGCCATTTTTTGTATAAAAACTGCCACTAAAAGCACCAAAACCACTGCTAAATTATAACAAACATTTATTTTTCAGCGGTTAAAACTACCACCAATACACAAATATCTCCTTATAGCAGCAGTTTAAACTGCCATTAAATGTGGATTTGAGGCTGTAGAATCTACAACCTCAGTACCAGTATGCTAAAAAATATTATGTGTTGAGAACATATAAAATAATAATCTAATAATGTTCATTAGTAAACCATCTAACAATGTTTCATAGAAAAACCATGTGCATAGAACAGATAGTAGAATAATCTAAACCATAAAACCATCTAGGGATCCTATCACTAAATCCCGACCACCTCTTGTACATCAATATCATACCTCAATTATCTTACCCATGATTTAATATCAAAATAAATAACCATCCTCGTATAAATATTCTCATGGGTTATACTTGATCATACCAACCGCTGACCCATTAGTGTCTTGGTCGAAACTAAGGGCCTCTAATTCTATCAACTATCTCTACCAATAAGGTATCATGTTTGGGTCAAAACCCATGGGATATCATACACAGTATCATATTAACCCACAACATCAATGTTAAAAAAACCCATTAATAAGGTCTCCCATATGATGACATCACATGTCGAGCACTACCCCGAACTAGGGAAACCATCCACAAGAGAATCCACCAATAAGCCCCCTCTCTCGAGGATCATCTCTCACTAATTAAATCCTACTATAACTAAAGTAATTTCCCTTGATTATATATATTGAAATAAAACACAAAAAAATGGTTTAGCTAAGTAGAAGATTATTCCATGCTATATGGAAATGACCATATAGGATATTATTGTCACTTTAGATAACCAAACCTAATAACAAAAACACACTCTGGGTTCGTCATTAGGCTTCCAATTCTATGTTAACACACCATAGTCATTCAAAATTCTATACATGAGGATGGTTTCATCCTCGTCACCACTGAGAATTTCTCAATTTATACACATGAGTTTCCATTATAAGAAAATCCATATACATGTTATCCCAATTGATTAGAATCCCACCAAGTAATTAGATTAGAAATTATAGTGTGAGGAGTTGTAGAAACATTAAACAACTAAACCCCAGTTATTAGTTAAATAGATCCCTAGAAATCCTATGTGTAATGTGAACCATACATGCTAGATAAGATGCATTAAATTCCTCTTTCCACTATATTCCAATAATCAAATCCAATCACTCGCCTCTTGAGAATGGTACAAGATCCAAAACGTATAATTAATAAATAAGCACAAACATTCATGTGATTAACCCAAGGTGAAAATAATATCCAACTATAATGATGTACACCAAAACAACAATCCAATGCCTTGGTAAGTTGGAATTATTACTATAATAGATGTTATCGATGGACCAATCCAATATCCATTATATACACTGAACCATTCCTATATATATTTGATAAAAAATACTAAATGGTAAAAAAATATAAATTTCATGATACCAATTTTTAATGTCCCAGTCCATAGTCCACATAACTATTTCCCTTACTAAGTTTTCTATATGACCTTAGGTGCACCACTTCGAACAACAGAGGATGATGAGTGGTTGAGGGGTTTTAACGAGGTACCATGGATAGTAAATACCCCTTATTTAATATTTTTAATAGGTGAAAAATAACCATGTATCAAGAATCAGATAAAAAAATCAAGTACAAAATAAAAAAAAAATTCCAGTCCAATAATAAGATGAAATAAAGAAGAAAAACAACAATAAAATGAATATCTCCAATTGGGGTGATCACATATAAAAATAAAGATAGAAGTAAAAGAATAAAATGAAAGTACAAGATGATCATGAAAATGTTAGGTGAATACTCACTTCATATCCATCTCCATATCTATGTCTTGGTATCGGTACCTGTAAGACAAGTATATTGAAAATTAAATAATATTGTATATTTATATTAAAACTTAAAACCAATAAATGTTTGCAAACTAAATGATTTTTAAGTTGTGTGATTTACCTAATCACCATCAATCATGGATGAAATACCACTGGGGAAAGATCCATTAGTCTTCTGATATAAATCAATTAATTCTTTTGGTAAAGTGGATATCTGAGCCCCCTGTTCCTGAATTGTGTTTTTCATAGAAACAAAATCTCTTTGAACATCTCGGTGAAAAACATATATTCATAGAGATTAATTTCGAAGATATTAGTATTTAATATCATATTGACATTCAATTACACCATAATGTATTAAAATTACCTTTTTTTTGAATCAACAGCTTCATTTTTCCATGATTAAGGTACATGCCTCCAATCATCATACGTAATGGGGAGGGTAACCGGCTCCGCCACTAGCTGGCCTAGAATTTGGCCAAGTAATCTTGTGACTTCATCTGTATGGACCCCATATAAATCAAATGGGACTACTATATTTGTTATGATCATATTCCATACAGATGAGTTTTTTATATTTTTCTATTTAGTTTCATTTTTTTTCATCTTTTATGAAAAAATAGTTAGTAATATAGAAAAATTTCAATAAATTTATTCATATTAATATTTGTACCTATAACAGTCACCCTCCAATATCCCCATAAAGAATTTTGAGTGGAACCCTACTCCCTCACTACTGTGGCTGATTAATGGGAAGGTGCCGACTAACCTAATGGGATGCTGACAGAGGGTGTGAGAGATGGTGAAAGGGTTAAATAGATGGTATCTCAAATGCTGTAGGGAGGGAGACAGATAGATCATCATCTGTTGGTGTGGTCGATGGAATAATATAATGATTCCTCCTTGGAATTCCTATAATTTAATCAAATAAAATAAAGTTCAGAACATATTTTTCAAAAAATTTATGCAGATAAAAATTTAGAAATGATAACATATGTACAATACTAACAAACAAAATATACATAACAATGTTAATGAATGACTGCACAAATGACATAAGTGGTTGATAAATGAATGGATAACTATACACACAATCATTTTATCCTTAAATCATGTTAGTTTCCTAATATATTACTTCATCCACTTAATCCACCCTTTCAATAATAATATTTTCAATATCATTATGGAAAAATAAGCACGCTTATTTCTGTTGATGGGAATCAATGTCAGAGGTCAAATCTTCCACTTCATCACCCATATCATACAAGTCTCTTTGTTTTACATGAGAAACTACACTCTATACTTTATCCATGACATATTTCACATAATATACCATTTTTTCTTGTAATGATAAGATATATAGATTATATAGTTCTTGGTCACCAACATCCATCAAGCGAGAGAAGTTAAATGAAGTAAATCGCAAGGAATCTCTTTTAACACCCCTGATAATATCCACCCAATTTCATTTGAATAAAACAGCTAAAAAAATTCCCATGGTATTTTAATTCGATAATATCGGTCAACTTTCCATAGTATTCCACTTCACCAAACATAAATATTCCAATGTTATGTGTTTTCAAACCCTCTTCCCGATCAACTATACGAAATCTAAATCCATTCACATTGTAAGCATCGAAGCTTCTAGCCTATTTTAGAGGACCCTGAGAAAAAAACTTCAAATATTTTGACAAATCTACTCTAGTATTAGTATTACTAATCTGAAAAGAGTAATATATATTATTATATTTAAAAAATATATTTTTCAACCTAATATCTGTAATGATTATGATATTTATGAACTTACATGTTGTGAAAACCACTCTACAAGATCTTTATTAATATATTTTGTTACATCTTTATCATTTTGTGTTCTTACTCTCATTAGTCTCTTTGTTTATACCCTCAACTATTCAATAAATAGATTTGAAATTTAACTATTTACCATCACATATCTATGTGCCTATAATAATTCTATTTCTGTCATTGTAACATTTGAATTACTCCCAACTGATCAGCCAATAGTAGGAAGGTTTGTTTGATTTCCCATGTATTTTAGATTGATTCGATGTGTCATCAACACATCCAACTTGATTCAATCTTATCTCAATATCATCCAAGTATATAGAACAAAAAAAGACACCCCTCTACCAAATGTCCTTTAGAAATAGAGCCTTCAGGTTGAGCTTTATTTTTCACGTAATATTTCAAATTCCCAAGATATCTATGAAATAAAATAAAAAAACATAATTTTGTATTTAATTAAGGGCCAACAATTGTTTACTGAAATGAAAAACATATAAATAAATTTCTTCTCAATTGGATACATCCATCGATAATGTACATGGCCTCATAATTTAGCTTCCTCAACCAAATGCATAGTTAAATGCATCATGACAGTAAAAAACGACAGGGGAAAGATCATATCCATTGCACAAAGTGTCAATAAAAATCTCTTCTAAATGTTTTCAAGATGAAATGGTTGTAGAGTTTTCTCACATAGTTTTCTGAAAAATGTACAGGATTGGAGTACAATAACAATAACCTTTTTAGGTAATAATGTACGCAATGATAATGGAAGTAACTACTGTAACAAAATATGTGAATCATGGATTTTCAATCCATATAACCTACGTTTATTTAAGTAAAAACACAATGAGATGTTACTTTAATACCCATCATATAAATTTACATGATTTAAAATTTGAAGGAACCTATCTTTATCACTATTTTTCATTGAAAAAAGTACTAGAGCATACCTTATCTTCTCATCTGGCCAGAGATCATGCTTTATGTTCATTGTTTGTAAGTTTTTTTGAGCATTGAGATGATCCTTCAACCTTCCATGATCATTAAGAATTGCGAAGATCAAATTTTCAAAAAAAATTCTTCTCAATCTGTTTTATATCAATATTATTCCACAACAAATTAAATTCCCAATACAAAATTTTAAAGAATATACTTTTTTTCTTCCATTGTTGCATTCTGATTTCCCTTGACGATGCACTTTGAACTTGTTTCCCACTATCATTAAAATGATGAACCTTACCATTTTTTTTTCAATATTTCCATGTTGTGCCTATATTTCAAAATATTTTAACAACTTTGGATGTGGTCTACAATCAATGATACCATTGAAATTGGATTTGTTCAGCCGAAATCTATGAGATGCGGCGAGAAATCCTTGATGACACAAGAATGACAATTTTATACTATGAGGTAGCCGTTAAGGATCAAAATTAAAGTTAAAAATAAGACAATCCAAACCTATGTAAGTGTTCCAACCAAATAAATTCCCAAGCTGATGGAAGTCACTAGTGGTCCACATTAGAGTAGCTTTCATTTTGAACATTATTCTAGAAGATGCATCATATGTCTCAGCACTATTGCTCCATAAATCCTATAATTCTTCAATTAAAGGCTACAAGTATACATAAATATCATTTCTAGGCATTTATTTTACTAGAATAATCATCAAAATGATAAAATAAGTTTGGTTCATACACATCCATAGAGGCAGATTGTAAGGGATCAAAACAACAAGGCAAATGCTATAACTGGCACTCAAAGTCCCAAATAGGTTGAATCCATCAACAACCAATCCCAATCAAATATTCTTAGGATTATATGAGAAATATTTATATAATTAATCAAATGTATTCCATGATTTTGAATCTATTAGATGTGACATTAACCCATCATTGTTATTATCTACAGAATCCCACTTTATGTGTTCGACTGTTTTCGATGACATGAATAATATTTTCAATCGAGGTTTTAAAGGAAAGTAATGAAAAAACCTTTACAGGTGTGTTCATTTTATTCTTATTCATGGTAGTATATTGATTCAGACTTCTAACATCTCTTATTGACTACCATCTAGAAAAAGAACATTTTTTTTCAATCCTTTCTACTTGAATCCTCTCCCCAATAAAGCCTACAATCATTGAGACACATATCTATTTTTGTATAATTCAGACCCAGCTTGTTATATTTTTTTATATCATAAAAAGTCTTAGGGATATTTTCTTCATAAAATGAATCACACAAAAATTCCAATATCATGGACATCACCTTATTTGTAATTATACATAGGCCTTTGATATGGTAAAACATCAAAAAAAAAAAGAAAGTTTTGAATATTTCAAAATCCACTATACTACTCTTGATTTACATTTTCAACTAAACCGTGAAACAACTCTATCTACTGAGGGAAGTTTTCTCTTATATTAGTGTCCACAAAATCAAGAGGAGAATCCAATGATATGTTAAAATCTTGATATGGTTTTACTACAGTCTCAAAAACATCACTTTTCATGTTTCTATTTCTATCACCCTCAACTGGTTGTTTTGATATGTTTTTATGTTTATGTTGGTGTCTTGAAATTCTGAATGATTCATTTATATAGTTTTGCATTTCCGTTTCCATTATCAAAAAATTTTGGAGCTCATTCTGTGGATTGAAATTAGTGCTCAACCTTTCTATAATGTTTGATTCTCCATGCCATATTCAAAAAAAATAATGAGAAGGAAATTGATTTAATATCAACTGTTCATAGACTTTATCTCTCTTTATCCATATTCTAAATTTACATTTAGGACATGGATATCTTATTCTCCCATCATCAGATTGATTGGAAATTTAAAAATCTAAAAACTCCTCCAAATACTTAGTATACTGAGGTGTGTTCCTCATAAATGTGATCTAGTTTTTATTCATATATATCAAAATGTGATTACACATTATTGAAAAAAATTAAAATTCATAACTATTAATAAATAGAAAAATAGATCGATATATACTAGTTAAAAAAATATGAATATGTGAAATAACCAAACACTACCTTTTAAATGTACGTATAATAATATGTGAAATAAGAATTACAGACACTTCTAAAAAATAATAAAACTATTTGGACTATTAGAATATGTCAATGAAGAAACTGGTGTAGAGTAGCGAACTTTGACCCTTCTTTAATTGATACAGAACAAGGAAATATAGGGAAACTAGAAATGCCTCAACAAATCAGTATAATGAATCCATGAAGTTTTAAATGTCTTTCTTATTCTTTATCCACTTCTTTCCTTAGCTTATATTTATAGACAAAACACAAATGGATAAAATTATTTATAAATCCATTGAATCTTCTACACATGGGTGTTTCCTAATTCTTCATCATACATTTAAAACCCAAAAGTTAAAAATTAAAATAGAAACATATTACTATTTTACATATCATGATCAAATTCAAAAATAATCAATGTATTTCATTCCTGATATCATTGTATAGTGACAGAGTCTTTCTAAAATTCAAATATATGAGAGACACTAATACTTAAATATAATTGGGAAATTTTATACATATATAACCCACATAAGGGTAAAATAATTTTTTCAGAGGCTGCATAAGGGTACCTCATAATTTTTATAATCTGTGTAAAGGTAACCTTTAAAATTTACAGCTTGCATAAAGATAAGATGAATTTTACACATGCTGTATATTGGTAAATTATATTTCTATGTAGGGGTAAGAACAAATTATAAGCATTGCATAAGGACAACTAGTAAAATTGTGTAATGGTAAGATTTTACTTAAAATGGTCATGTAAAAGAAACTAGAAAAGCTGTATAAAGGGAATTAGAAGTTACATAAGGGTAATAATCATTTTCTAAATCACATGTAAAAAAAAACATAAATTACATACACTATTTAAAGGTATCTAGTACACTAAACAAGGGTAAATTACATTTTTTTCATGTCGCTTAAGGGTAGCTTAGCACTTGTGTAAAGGTAAGAAAAACCTATGTAAAGGTAAGAAACAATTGTGTTAAGGTAAGAATCACTTGAATAAAGGTAAGAAACACTTGTGTAAATGTAATTAGAGCTTACTTAAGGGTAAAACCAAGAATAAAAAGAACGATTATGGGTAAAAAGGTACATATGTAAAGGTAACACACAAACTATAAATGCCATGTAAGGGTTAGAAAAAAAATTACATATGGAATATAAAAATACAATATAAACAATAAATATTCTATAATGAAGAAATCATGGGAAATGATATAATATATCACTAGATAAAACTTCCCTAAATCACTAAGTAACCATATAATACAATATAAACAAGAAATATTCCATAATGAAGAAAGCAAAGGAAATGATATAATATAGCACTAGATAAAACTCTCCTAAATCACTAAGTAACCATATAATTGAATGTTTCCTCAGATCTACCCTTGGAATTCTAATGTGATAAGAAGTTAATCAAATATCGGCATAACCGTCTGAACTATCTATCTACTGTATTATGCTACACATATAACTGAAAACCAAGTTTCCCACACAAGCCTCATGATGATCACCCCCACCTAGACCTTATTCATATAATGAATGGTTTAAAACTAGAAGCATGTGAACCAACTAGATAAATAAGTTAGGTTATCCAATTAGTACCTGGTTTCCCATGACTAATAGTGGAACTAAGGCAACGTGAAAATGATACAAGTTTAAAACTTGAGGATTAACCATAACTACACTCAACCCTAACAACCAATGATGTAGTACCCCATACATACATAACGTACACTCAAGTCATAATTATCACATTCTCATGCATGGGGGGAAATAAGTATCAAATATTTATCACAAATCCACAAAAGTAATAAATGAGAAATGGGGAATCAAGGGTTTCCTTCCACATACACCATTTAGAACCAATGTTCTAAATAGTACTTTGACAAAAAAAATGTCTTGGAATGATTTTTTTTTTTCATTTTTCATAAAATAATTACCAAACACAATATAGAAAATAATGGAAAACACCAAAGCATTTAAAACATTTCAATTTCACCCTTACACAAGGGTTCTTTTCTTTGAGAAAACAAATCATGGACAATGACCTTAATTTCCCTAAATAATCACATGAACATAAATTGAAACATTTTAATAGGTCCACACAAATAAACCATTTCTTTTAAAATATTTCAAATATACACTTCAACAAGGTTATTTCTCATTGAAATTCTAAATTATAAAAAGGGACAACTACATCAATCAAACCATTTAAAACATGCCAACAAGACATTTTAGAAGGTTTAAACCATGTACACATTTAAAATACCAATTTTAAATACATTAAAACAACATTTTTTATATCATTTAGAAGTGAAAACCTCAATTCCAAATCAATTTATTTTAAAAACCTTGTTTTCACACATTAAAAACCATAATTGGGTCAAAACCCATTTCCAAACAAGATAACCATTTCAAAAGGAAATAAGGTAATTTAAAAGAATATTAGAATAATAAAACATTCCATTTAAAAAAATGAAAATATGGTATTCATGTGAAAACCCATTTATAAAAACCTAAAAAATCCAATAAATATTTTCAAAAAACCACTAGTATATCAAAAATATTTGTAATTTCATAAAAAATGGAATTTAGAAAGTAAACGCATGCTTATAATTCTAAAATGATACAATTTCATAGTAACACTTACCTCAAAGAAGTATAAACTAATCTGAAAAACTATAAAATTAATATCCTTTAAAAATGACCACACCCATGGTCGGGATCGATGGTGAGGCTTCAGGGGGTCGGGTAGGGCTTTATGGAGTTGGGGGGGGGGGGTGGGGGGGGGGGTCAGGGGTGAAGCATTAGGGGAGTCAGAGTGAATCATTGGAGGGGTCAGTGAGGGTTGGACCAGCGATGATGGGTGGAGAGCATTGAGATCGTAGTGAGGGATGGGATTAGTGACATGGTTTCTTAGGGCTTCAGGGGGTCAGGGGTGAAACATCAGAGGGGTCGGGAGAGAAGTGTCAACTTTTTGAAAACATTAAAAGATTTAGTGGTGGTTTTTAATAAACCACCACTAAAAAACCATCACTCATGATTGATTTTGGTGTTGTGGATCCATCCGAGTGAGACAAAGACTAGTCCATCAGACGTAGTCTAACATTGATATGTTATCAGGAATAGGATTATCAGTTTTAGGAATTTAATAAAAGGAGAAATACTTTGAATGAAATTTAGAAGTTTTTTCAAAAAATGTTTTTGAATGCTTCATTAGTTGTAAATGTGTTTATTGAAGAATGTTTTAAATTTTTTATGTTTTTTAGTAAGTATATAGCTCCATAATGTTTTGTGTCATATAAGTGGAATTAATAATTGTAATGATGTGTCTTCAGTTCTTTATATATTCTCATTGTGATGAAGGAAATTGGAATGATTTATCTGACTGAAGAATGGTTAGAAATTCAATGCTGGATGATGTTTTTTGAAGATTTGAGAAGTTTCAAGAAGAAGGGAGAATATTTGAGAAGCACTGAAGAAGTCAAAGATGAATTTGAAATGAATAAAGAATTTAAGTTTTGGGAAATTTTGTGGAGCGGGAAAAAATATTTCAAGTTCTTTTCTAAACCACTTTTAGAACACCTATAAATAGAAGAAAGTAAATTTTAATTTCTAACTCTGGTATTGTTCACATGAAAAGTTAATGAGATATTGCTGAATTCTTTCCAGGAGAGAAGAATTTTCTAAACTAATATTTCCTAAGGAGGTTTACCAGACATAAGAGGTGTTAGAAAGATTAGTGTTCGGAGTTATCAGATCAGACTGAGTCATCGGACTGAACTTTCTGGGGAAATAAGAAGTGGTTTAGAATTGTTTCAGAGTGTTACTTATTGTCCATTTTTATATTGATGTACTGGTCAGAGGAATCAAACTTATAAAACGAATTGAGTTTTTATACAAAGTAAAAAGGTGAAGTTCTTACATGCAACTATGTAGGAAAGTGAAGAAGCATGTTTTAAAGGTTATATAAGTAGAAGTTGATAAGGTATCACAATAACTTATTTTGAACAAACTTTTTAAGGTTTCATTACTCATTACAAAAACTTATATTACATCATTCATGATAGCAGAAACACATGAACTGTTGTTTTGAACATATTTTTACACAAGTGTAAGGGTATATCCTAATTATTTTATCCACACAAAGGATTGTTTTCTAGTGGATTGTGTGGTATTGGATAGTTTCCAAACCATTCCAAGGACGTAACCACTCTTGTTGAGTAGTGAATCTTGTAAATACTTGTGTTCTTATGGACGTGTGATTGTTTTGTTTTCAACAAAATGATAAATCTTTAATATGAAGTGAAATTTGTTTCAAAATAAATTAAAATGAATAGTAAATATATATAACTGATTCACTACCCTCCCTATATCAGTGATACATTGACTCTTTATGGGCATTATCAATTGGTATCAGAGCCAAAGGTTCCCTTTGATTAATCTTTGATAAAATTTATTGAAGATAAGTTGTGATGGTTAATCTGAATTATGTGAATAGTAAGGGGATTCCAATCTTAAATGATATGAAATGTAATATTTGGAAAGTGAGAATGCTTCCATATCTTATGTATATTTGGTATGGTATTTTTGAATCTGTTACATATGGATTTTCTCCTCATATTGAGAATGATCCCCTTATAGATATTGATAAGAAAAACCTTTAGAATGATGGAAGATATAAAAATACTTTACTCTCATCAATATTTTAAAGAGACTTTAATAGAGTAAATAGAGTTGAAATTTACAATGGTATATAGGATAATTTGATGAACATTTATGAAGGAAATACAAAAGTGAATAAGAAAAAGTTACAAATATGGAGGCTGAAGTATGAAGATATTTCTATGGGTGAAGATGAATATATTTAAGACTTATTTACAAGGATGAATGATATTGTTAGCACTAATAGATTTCTTGGTGAGAATTTGGAAGACTCATCTATTTTTGAAAAAATCTTGATAATTCTTTCGGAAAATTTTGATGCCAAAGTTTCGTCTTTGGTAGACATAGAACTTGAAACTCTATATTAGGATGACCTTAAAAGTAATATCCTTAATTTTTAAATGATAAGGAAGAAAGTTATGAAAGAAAAACCTAATTTTTATTGAGAAATGTACTTCAAATCTACCAAGCAAGTAAAGTCTAAGAAGATTCACAAAGAAGGAGAAATTTATCACTCTGAATTCTAAAATGAGGTATGTAACAATCTTGATGAGTTTTTATCCTTATTTTCTAAAAAATTGAAAATAGGTACATTATATTATAAAGGGAAACTTCCTTTAAAATATTTTTAATGTGGATCTTTTGGGAAATTTGCTGTCAATTATCCTTGAAGAGGGAATAAGGATGAAATTAATGAAGAAGAAATGTGGTTAAGAAGATCTTGAAAGAAACATGTTGATAAATCTTACTCTAATGGAAAGGATAAGAATTTCTCCAAATAAAAAAGGAGAATATTTTTTGTTCTAAAGACGATGATAATTATTTTTAAACTGAAAAGATCACTAAATTTATTGAAAAAACATGTTTATTGAAATAATTAATGATGAAGTAATTTCTAGTGGTGAAAGTAGTAGTTATGAAGTAGAAGAAACTGATTTAGTCTTTTATTTGAAATGTGAATTTTAGTAATGTGTATGGAATATTTTAATACATAAAAAATCAATCAAAAATTTAAATAAGGAAATTTCTATAGAAAACAATCAAGTATATTTTATTAATAAGAAAGATAAGATGTTGGAATTGGTTTATTGTTTGAAGAAGTATCTTGAGAAAGAAAAGAATCAGAATGAATATCTTGAAGTAAAGTTGAAGGAAAAGGAAGCATATCTAGAACTTTTTCAATAAAAACTTTATGAAGCTGATCAATTAGTTTAACGTTTTAAATTTTTTTTTTCGCTAAAGTTAGTAAATGTGTTAGAAATGAAAAAACTGAGAAGGATCAAAAGTTACCTTTAAAGGTTAGAAAGAAATTTGAATATATTCCTAAGAATAAGAAAGATGGTAAAGTCATGTATGTTGACAAAACAAAAAAAAGTAGAGAAGTCATATGTTTATAAATTTTCTAAGTTAAAAATAAAATTTTCTACTACTTCTAGTTTCGATAAGGCTAGAAATAAATCTAAATTGAAAAATAAAATTTGGGGTGGTAAAAAAGTTTGGGGCTGAACAAAGTTCTGATATGAAATATAATAAAGGTTATGAGAATCTTGTTTACAACTCTAGATAGTATAGAAGTTATAGAGGAAAGTATTCACTAATACAAAATAAGCCTTTAATAGTACTAGAGTATGCCTTTATCAGTGCTAAAAAAGCACTAACTACCACAACATGGTTAAAATGCCTAGGATTTTATTAGTTCCATAAAAGAGTTGATAAAGGGGTGGTTTTTCTGTGATTTTAGAAGAACTGCTAAATGAAACCATTTATCAGTGCATTTATTTAGTGCTGATTAATGGAATGTTTATCAGCGCTAACAAATGTGTTGATAAAGGAGTCCTATATCAGTACTTATAGATGTACTAATAAAGTGACCCTTTATCAGTGCATTTAGCAATGCTGATAAATGGGAATACTGTAGTTTGATGTTATAGCACACTAAAACTCCATCAGTAGGTCAGTTTGATATAATATCACACTAAAACACCATAAATAGAATCATAAATTAGAAAAATAAAATAAAAATAGTGAATTTAAATGGAATAAAATTTCTGACACAAAATAAAAGAAAAAAACACTATTATAGAGCAAAAGAACGCACCTATATAAAAGAAAAAGCCACCCTACTCGAGGAAAATAACACACCTATATAAAAACAATTCTTATGTTAGTAATAATATAAATAAATAAATTAAAGCAAAAGTGTTAATTTTATACTAAACTTTGAGTCATATAAGAAACACTATGTATCAAATTGTGTTGTAGTTGATTTTTGCACGTCACATACCATTTATTGTTCATCTTTAAGAATTATCTCTATGAAAATTAATTAAATAAGTATAAGATAAAAATGATAAGGAAATTAATTAATTAAAAGCAGATAGGATGATGAGAAAACAATCTAGGTTCTTTTGCTCAGTTTTGGAAATGTTATGTGCATTTTAAACTAAAATGACACTTATATACCAAAAATATGTACTTAGAGTCATAAAGATCACACCGTGCATCAGATTGAGTTAAGGATAATTCCTACATATCCCAAATGACTTATGGATCATTTTACTAAAGTATTCAAACAATCTAAACATGTTTCCTTGTTTTTTGAATATACCACTTGTGTTTTTACTAAAATTTCATTTTAAATTGAAAACACACACTTTGAACTATATAGGTCACATCATGTGTGGGTTTTATGTGATAATTATTATTATACATAAAAAATGAATTATGTATCATTTTACTAAATTATTAAGACAATTTGAGCTTGTTTGATTGTTTTTCAGTGAGTGGCAATTTTTTTTAAAATGTCAATTTTAAATTGATAACGAACACTTTGAGTCCTACTAGACCCATATTGTATCAGATTGAGGTGAAGATGATTACTAAACTTAAAAAATGACTTATTTATTATTTTACTAAAGTACCAAATTAATATTAATGTGTTTTCTTGATTTTTTGTATGTCCGTTGTCTTTTTTACTAAAATTATTGTCAATTTTGAATAAAAAGATGAACTTGGAGTCATACTAGTCACAAAATGCATCAAATTGAGTTGAGAATGATTCATACACATTTAAAATAACTTATGGATCATTTTACTAAATTATGAAAACAATTTGAATGAGTTTCATTTTTTTTGAGTACACCACTTGTGTTTTTTTACTAAAATGTCATTTTAAACCCAAAACACATACTTTGAGTCATACATTCCGCATCGTGCGTGGGATTTACATGAGACTAATTAATACACATAAAAAATGAATTATGAATTTCTTTACTAAACTATCATGAAAATCCAAGCATCTTTGATTTGTTTTTAGTGAGTGACACTTTTTTTTGTATTAAAATGACAATTTTAAATCGATAACACAAAATTTGTTTCATATCGGGAACATTATGTATCGTATCAAGGTGTGGATGATTTCTACATGTCAAAAATGACTTATGGATCATTTTAATAAAGTTACAAAACAATATGAATGCGTTTTATCACTTTTGAGTATGTGATTTGTCTTTTTTACAAAAATTAATGGGAATTTTGAATAAAAAGACGTACTTAGTGTCAAACTGGTCATAATGTGTGTAGGATTGAGGTGAGGAAAATTATTACACTTCTCAAATGAATTGTGGATAATTTTACTAAATTATCAAAATGATCTGAATGAATTATCTTAGTTTTGGGTTATCTACTTTTTTTTACTAAAATTTCATTTTCAATTAGAAACAAACACTTTTAGTCATACAGGTCGTATCGTGCATAGGTTTGATGTGAGACTTTTTTCTACACATTAAAAATTAATTATGAATCATTTTCCTAAATTATCAAGACAATACAAATATGATTTCTTAGTTTTTAGTTAGTGCCACTTTTTTGTATTAAAATGTCAACTTTAAACAGATAACAGACACTTTGAATCATATTGGGCATATTATTATTTGGATTGAGGTATGGGTGATTCCTATGTATCAAAAATGAATTATGGATTGCTTTACTAAAGGAAAAAAACAATCTGAATGTATTTTACGAGTTTTGAGTATGTCAGTTATCTTTTTAAAAAAAATTATTGTCAATTTCAAAACAATCTGAATGTGTTTTCTGGGTGATGATACACTCTAACATAACATCATAATTATTTAGTCATCAAATTGAGAATTCCCTATCCTCATGTATTTTTATTTATAAAGATGATGATTTTTTTATTAATGAGATTGTGAACATGGACCATTTTAGATAATGAATGTGCACATTCATAATTAATTTTACTTGTATGAATTTCACAAGAATTTGTGATATTAAACCGTGAATCTAATTGATGATCAAATAGGCCAAATAATTCCACCACCCACCAAAGTGAAACCAATTTATTTTTATTTTTTGAAAATTCCTGATTTGGTCGGTGAAATTTTGTATTTCATAATTTTTTAGAGGTTTTAGATCAAGTTAATACATTTTTTTTCAAAGGGGTGTTCTTTTAGATTTTTGGTGCTTCAAAATTTCATTTGAATCAGGTTTTTAATTTTTTTGGATATCTTCATAAGGTTGTTTATTTTCATTTGATGTCATGTTTCCTTTGACACCATCCCTCATTGATGTCTATGATCTCTCAATGCTGGTTGTCCTCTAATTGTTCTCTCAAACACCTGCCAATTTCCGTGGTTGATTACACACATATTTATTCAAACATTTAATTAGGATTATATACCTATTTTATGATTGGATTGTTTTTTTATAACTCTCAAGTGACTATTGGCTCCACTACTCAGACCCTATTCTTTGTAGTGTAGAGAATTGATGGGCAAGAAACAATATATGTTTTGTTGTTGTTGTCCAGTTTGTTCTTGGTGAGGGGTTTCTTTCACACTTCAGTAATATTTCATAGTACTTGGAATGTGCTAATAAAATTTTAGCCTATGATAATCATTTTGAAAAAATAATCAGTGTTTTTTTTTGTTTCTGAAAAAAATTCCTCCACTTAAATTCCTGAATAAAATTAATTAAACAAGTAGAGAAAAACATTTTTTCAATAAGACACCTGAAACACTTTTATAGTGGATCTTATATTAAGTGACAAGTGTTGTTTGCACTTTTAAACAATTTTTATCAAACACAATATTGGTATGATCCCAATTCTACTCCATTGCCCACAAATTTTATTATTTAAAAGATACTTCTTCATCTCCTCATCTACCTCAGTCTCCACCATGTTCTTTGATTCTACCTCCTCCTCCACCTTGGTCTCCAACTCTGACTCCACCTCCTTCTCCACATATACCTCTGCCTTTTCCATTTCGTAACTATTTTATTGCTTGCAGGTCAGAGCTTTTAGACAAATTTATTTCCTACATTATAATTCTCCTTGAGAAATAGATCAAAAATAATATATAATCATTATAACACTATTTTTTCACATCCCAAATATATTTCTAAGGTCATAAATCATACTAGATTAGAAACATAGTATGTAATCACCTAAATATTTTTTCGGCTTACATTTTGACAACATGTTCACTACCCAATCATCTTTAAACAAATTTACTTCTTCTTTTGAGTAAGAAGGTTTTCATAAATCTTGATAGTACTAAAAAAATATAAACAAAAAATGATTATGAAATATGTTTAATGAAATTGTAATTAACTTTTTGAAATTAACTACTGGGAGATACTGGTATTTTCATGCTTTATGAGCTCTCTCATAAATTTGAAAATATAATATCCACAATCATTTTCATTATCTAGTTTGAGACAATAAAAAAACTTTGACCAAAATAAGTAAATTATTTTGAAATATTTTGATTGTTAAATATTTTTATATATACCCTAACTTTTTTTTATTTTTAATATTCCACAGGCTTTATGTATTTAGACACTGACTTTATTCCATGATTTAGCCTATATTTAGCAAATACCTTATCAAACAAATCTTATTAAAACACAGACTGAAACATATAATTCAATTTTTTTCTCTAAAATGTTGTTTGCAATGTATTAAAAATTCAAAATACACATCATTTTTGATGGATTGGTTGGATATCCATGCATTGGATCAAAAAAATAAATATTTGGGGTATCTAGATTGACTGTGATCAACATCGAGTGATTTTAAAAAAAAAGCAATGAAAAAGTTAAAAATATATTTTATGTGATTTGATTGTAGAGTTTAATCCTGAAATGTATTCATAAAAGAGAGTATGTTGTCTGATGTTTTTTTATCAAGCACTTCAAGAAACTCATATTTTGTCTTTGCAATTTATTCATTATCCAGAGTTAATTTTTTCGGTAGAAACAATGCAAGTATTAATGAATCCAAATCATGCATGTCATGGTTTTCCCTTTATATAGTAGTAATATAAATTCCTATAGAAAATATGAATACTTATTAACTTATAAACATTTTATCTCACTATTTGGAGATACTTATTATGAAAATGTACCTTATGTATCTATTCAAAACTGAGACTCCCAACCATTCATGCATGAGAATCTCATTTATAGTCTCACTACCAATTATGTTTTTCATGAAAGTTCCATATATTTATTTTTAATATGGAATTTAATACATTTTTGAATCTTTAAATATGGTTACTGAATGAAGTTATAATGATAATAAATGTTTCTCTATAACTCATGGGGAGAAGGTACTCTGGTAATGTTGTTTTGATTTCTTGGTTGATTCGTTAAATTTTTTGATGCAAACTTCCATTTCCCCACTTATTTATCCATCATTAATATCATATATTACTTCATACCATTTATCATCAAGCGTTACAGGTTTTTCATATGAATTTTTTTGTTAAATTCATACCTCATGTATCTTTATAATATTAGATGACCATGCAATAAATTATCCAATAGCATCATTCACCATTGTAATATCTTGATCATCAAGGGGAACATGAAACTCATCATTCATCTCATGAAATACCTCAATCCAAAATATCATGTGATATTTTGGGTGGTATTTATGGTATAACTTTCCTCCCTAGATATTATACACTATACTCATCACAACAAGGCATTGCATTGGTGTTGATAGAAACAAATTACATACAACTATACCCTATAGAATTTTAGTAATATAAATTTATCAAAAGTGGTTTGATTTACATTTAAGAGAAAGATTAATGAAAAAATTAATTACTTTAGGTATTGTATGAAGTTGGGTAAAATGACTAGACATAAAGATAGTGGGATATTTTGTTTCATGTGTGGATATTTATTCTACTACCAGTTGACTTTGATCCTTTCTTATAAATTGGTCTACCAAACTATAATGAACAATAATATCTTGTAGTAATTCAATTTTTCTTTATAATCATCTCACCATATTTTATGTATCTTTATGTGGTTTTATTTTCTCAAAATATGTACAAGGAGAGACTGTAAAAACTAATCCTCTAACACGACTATATTGTTCTATACACTTCAAAGATACTGGAAGTATATTTTCTTCTGGTACGGTCACTAAAAATTATTATGTCTAAACCATATAAAAAATATGAATATAAATAGATAATTTTATGTAATATTGTTATAAATCATAATGAATTACAAGTATGTCATACTTACACTTGTTTCCTATACTATTTTTGTGTTTTCATAAACTAGTTTACCGTTCTTATTTATATGGTCCTCCTTCCATACCACATGACGTGGGTTAGAAGCGGCTTCAAATTTTGATTCATAAATCTACATATAAAAAAAGGAACATAGGTTGTTTCATATCACATAGTTAAAATTTTATTTTTTATTTATTATAAATACCTATTTATTCTCTAATGAAGCGCACCCCGTCATTTCTTTGTGATAGGGGTACATTGGTTTTAATGCACTTTCTTTATTTTAAGCACTTTTTTACTATTTCACAAATTTAAAATTTTGAATCAAGTTGGATAAAATAAATAATGTCAAAAAATATATTATTTTCTGGAATTCTCCTGAAATGATTTCTCATTAGGAAAACTGATGAAAGAAGCCCATGTTTCATAATTTTTAATGTGTTCATAACTAAATGATGGGTTGGGATTTACTTTCCCCTCAAAATCCCTAATATTTAACTTTGTAAGAAGAGCCCGAAAGCCTCTGTGGTGTTTTTAGTGGCCATTAAGAAATATTTACTATGGAAATATTCTAAAATAAATGAACTCTATAAGGATTGAACAGTCTAAAGTCCTTCTTTTTTATTTATTTTTGATAAACCCCCCTTCAAGGGATGAGGGGAACCCTTACAAGGCCTGTAGGCTTAAATATTACATTGCCTATTGGGTTGGAGAAAATAGAAGACCCGTAGGTATTAAGGAAATCATACGGACTATGACTACTTGAAACCGCCCCTCCCCAGTATTTGCATCATGATATGATCTCCACCTTTATCATGGCTATTCCACTAGTTGTCCTGTGTAGTGATGCAGAGGCCTAGTACTGATGCCAATGCAATACCCTCCCATTCTTCCAAATTTGTTAGCCCTGCTCTGGTGAATGCACCCTGCTCTTGAATCCTCTTATGAAGCTGTTTCCTTATAGAATTTATTTGGGCATCGGTATATCAGGTGGCCCTGAAGTCCTTAAGGTGGCCCGAAGTCCTTGAAGGTGGCCCAAAATCCTTATTAACCCGAAGGCCTAGGTGGCCTGAAGGCCTTAAGTACTCTAATAACAAATTGGTGGCCCAAGGTGAATAGTTCCGGCTACTACAGTACCGAACAATACCTGCTACAGTAACTGATATAATACCTACTACAGTATCCGCATAGTACTGCTATAGTGTATGCTACAGTACCACACAGTACTGCTATAATACCCCCAGAATTATGCCTCCTCTTGGTTTTGAACCTGGGTCCCATGGATGCACTTAGATAGACCTAAACAACTAGGATGAGGCTCATGTGAAACTCTATAAGGAATAATGAAAATTAAATTAATGTTTCATTATATATTTTTTTGTAAAATAGAGAAATTATATTTTAACATTACTATTATATCTTTCTAAAGGATTTCTTTTGTTACTGGTTGGATGTGGCACCATGAATAAATATCAATTAGAAAATTCATCCTTGTTGTGACCCCAATATAACTAATGAAAATTAAATTTTTGGGGTCAATAAGTTGTCCGTTTGATTCCAACCAACCTAAAATTTTATACCATGACCTTTTTACTTGATAATTTTATCCAACACTGTGATGCTACGTCACTATTTTTTCCATCAACATACTATTGATCCCCTAAAAATTCTATAGTTTCATCATCAAAAATATATTCTTCATTGGTATTAGTAAAATCATCATGTACAGATGAAATTTTATTCATGAGTATGAAAAAATTTAATTTATCTTGAATAACAACAACATAAACATGAATAAAGGATTTAGGAAGGGTCACATGCATCTTCTATTGAAAACTTGATGAAGACTTTAACTCCATCTTTATACTATTTTTTCAAATGATTATCATGCATCCATCTTGAAGAAAATGAATAATTGAGTTTAAGAAAATAGTTACCCAACTATGGTAAGTGTTATCCTATTAATTCATGGAAAGGTGAAAGTTATAAACAACTTTCATCCTCATCAACTTCATCTCCAAAACAGTTTTTATTTCATTTTGTTTCTTGGTACTCATCCCTTATCTACTTTGGACATCCAAAAATGTTTTTTCAACTAATCTAACCAAAATTTCATCCCATACTTGGTACTGGTGATAATTTTGGATGAATACTACTCAAAGTAGTTCAAACAACATAGAATATACTGTGGATGAATCTCAAGAAACAAAATGCAATAATAACTGTTCAGGAGATGAAGATGGTGAGGATGAAAATTGTCCCATTAATTTTTTTTAAATTAGCACATTTAAATTTAAAATTTCAAATATCATCTCAAAATGCTAAAAACTCCCTAACACTACCCTGAGAACTTAAAATCTTCCCTACTGAGGTTCACCAACCCTAATCTATGTTACCAGTACTTTTACCTCACCTGTGTCACAAATATAAGAGCACTATATCCAACATGGTTCATGTATAGGGTGTGAGTTTAAAAATAAAAAAGTAAATACTAATAGGACCACTAAAATATAAAACAACACATATATTTGAGTATATGTTCAAAGTATTAACACTAAAAATACACATATAAGTCAAGTCATTGCGTACTAACTAGTACACCATGATAACCAAATATACCAAATTTATTTCACACCTATGAATTATACTAATCATTCCATAAGTTTATACCATGGTTGTTACATGACATTAAAATCATTTCACTAATAAGAGGTTAACATTTGAATCATAGGAGGATTAAAAATTAATTATCTACCTCTGGAAATTACCACATCATAGGTACCATGAGATTTGACCTCAGAACCCTAACATCCAAGACCATCCCTTAGGGATAAACATCACATGTACTTATTACATCCAATTCATGAAATGGGTATAAAAAAACCATTTTTATTAGGAAGTGAATTTGAAATATGGGAAAGTCTTAACATAATCAGTTACCTTAGTAAAGAACCACACAATGTGTTGCATATTAAATTATTTAAACCTAACTTCTAAAAAACCATAAAGAAGAACAAAATAAAAATAAAAATTTCACATCACCCTCACCCTATCCCTTGATGAATCATTAACATGTATATAATATATCACATTTTAACATACCATTCCCATCCCTCACATAAAACCCATCATATTCTAATATATGATAAACATTATTTTTATCACATCTAGACATGTATTTCTTGTAGAAAAATATTGTATTCATACATTGAGAGGTGTATTAAAAATAATTTAAAATAATACCAAGTTATTATTCAAAGAAAATATTATAAGGAAAAATTTATCTAAATTTAACAAAAAATTAGTCACATATCATGTTTAATACAATAATTTTCAAAAAAAAAAAAATTCTCTAGAGAACAAATTATTAGATAAGTAAACAAAATACATTAGTTAAATAATCTGTAAAAAATGTATACAAAGATAAAAATGAATACTTACTAAATAAAAGTCACCCAATTTTTCCATTTTCTAAAATTATAATGTTTAGAAAAAAATTATTTATAAATGCGTATTGGTTCATTTTAAAATATAAATATTTTTAAAACCATATTTTTGTATGATTATTGTAAAATAATTTGAAGAATATATTTATCCTATCAACACATATATATTATGAACCATTTCATATGAAAAATAAAATATTAAATACATATATAAAAACTATTACTAATATAGTATTGTAAACATAAAATTATTTAATAGAATAATAAAACATGATAATCACTTAAATATTTCTATTATAGCATGTATAATACATAATAATTGATCAAGACACTATATAACCCATGTATTCTCAAATCTAACATAATTAAAACCTAGCAATTATTATTTTTAAAAAATATGTTTTTCCCATGTATACTCTAAACCCACTCATATTTAAAAATAACCTAAATGCAATTATAATTCTGGATTCTATCATATTACATTTCAAAAATATAATTCACTTTCCATCACAACATACTACCAAACACAATGTAATCCCATGAAATTTTTTTCCCATTTAAACATCTAGAATTTGTTAATTAATTTATTGAAAAAAACTACCACAATCATAAATATAATATAATAGTGCTAAGAAGCCCTGAATTTCCAAATATTTCACACAAGTTTAACTTAACACCTTAATAATTCTTGAATGTGGTATATCATCATCTAATTATTCAATACTATATTCAGTATATGAAATTATATTCATTTTTATATTCAAATTTTGTTTGAAAAACAAAATATAATAAAATGACAGAAAATATATAGAAACCACCATAAAATTATTTCATTTTATGAAATAAGAACAAACTACATTCTTTCATTAAACAACATCACCTATGCAACACTAACCATCCAATATTAATTAAGAAAAAATATACACCTATCATTTTATGAAATTATTTGAAGATGAGTTACTCAATATATACACATATATTCATAATTTTTCATATTGTCTTGAACTTTTTTCATCTTCATGTGCATACCATACTGTGAAAATAAGATTCAAACAATGTCATTCCACATTATCTAAATGGTAACAAGAAATATGAGATGTAGGGAAGTGAGTGAGAGTGAGAGAAATATGATATGTAGGGTTAGTCAGGGTTAAGAACAAAGAAAAAACGAAAATAGTGAAACCCAAACAAGCAACAATGAGATAGGTAAAGGAGGAAATAATATACATTAGATTCTATGCTTGATTTGTTCAAGAGAACATAGAGGAGTAGCACTGACAGTAGGGGAGTTTTGTGATAATTTGAGAATGGAATCTAAAACGAGTCACAGTTAGGGTTATTTTAAATAGACCAGGGACAATTTTATTAGCACTTTTAGAAAAGAACTGACAAAGATCCCTTTTATCAGCGCTAAATTGATAAGTGCTGATAAAATGAATCTTTAACAGTGCTAAAAAGTGATGATAAAATGAACCGTTATCAACGTTAAAACTTTAACACTGATGAAAGATTTATAATTATAATTATAAATAAAAAAATTTGTAAATATATTTATATAATTATATATATATATATTTAAAAGTTGGGGCTGAAGCCGCTTTAATATAGAAAAAAGGAAATAACCTGCTTTTTTGGGTAGAGAAGGCCCATTACATAGCCCATAGGCCCAGTGGGCATTAAATCCCATTACATGGCCCCGAAGCCCCATTTTTTTGGCCCAAAGGCCCATAAGTGAATAATACAACTATAGTTATTGAGCTTCTACAATACCTGTTGTAGTACCGCTACTACTACAGTGCCCGCCACCGCTATAGTGTCTCTAGTGCTACAATCCCACTCCTGTTATATTCTGCTACAATATTTTTATAGTACCTGCACCCAATGGTTTTTAAACCCCCATATTTGATGAAGTATTGAAGGGTGCTTAACACCAAACAAAACCCAAAATACTAAGTATATATCTATTTATTATAATTTTATAATTGTTTAAATATATAATTATTTATTTTTAATTACATTACTACTTTTAAAAAAATTATATTTTTTATTTATAATTATAAATATACAATTTTATAAATACTATAAATATAAATTTACAAATATATTTATAATTATTTATTTATAATTATGAATATATTTATATCATTATATATATATAATTATATATATATATATATTTAATAAATAAATATAAATATAAATATAGTAAATGTATTCATTATTTAAATATTTTTATTATAATTTTATAATTATAAATATATTTAAATCACTATATATATTTATTGAATTATATATATATAATAAATATATATAAAAATAAATATATTCATTATTTAAATACATTTATTATAATTTTATAATTATTTAAATATATAATTATTTATTTATAAATATATGAATAATAATTTGTAAAAAATAATTTTTATATATTTATATAATTATATATATATAGTCCCTAGGGTGTAGCTTAATGGTAGCTATCCCTGTGGGCCTCAACAAGGTCTCGAGTTTGAGTCTCGCCGAGTACATACCTAAATTGTATATTGCCTCCTTTTCTTTGTAATTTATCCCCTTTTCCTGAATAAACTAAGGCTTCAGCCTCAATATATATATATATATAAATATAGTATATTCATTTTTTAAATAAATTTATTATATTTTTTTAATTATTTAAATATATATAATTATTTATTTATAATTATATAAATATTTTTTAAAAATATTTATGTATTTATAATAATTATAAATATATAAATATATAAATATAATAAATATACATTTATAAATATATTTATTTATAAATATTTAATTACAAATATATTTTTAACATTATTAATGAATATATAATCGTAAATACATGCATTTTAAAAATGAGTGAAATTGAATAATTATAAATGAGTACACTTTAAAAATATTAAAAAAATAGATAAGTTTTAATAATTAAATATAAATTATTAAAAAATATGGACATATATATATATATTGATATAAAGATGAATACATATTGAAAATACTAAAACGTAGTAAAAAGATATATAAATAAATAATTAAAAATGATTAAACACAAAAAAAATGAAAAATAAAATATTTAAAATATAAAAAATGAATAAATAATACCTAACTGTAATAATATTAAAAATAAATAAATAAAATTTGATGATTAATAATATAATTTATTAAATGTATCACGTTATAATGAAATTATAAAATATACTAAAATTTGAATAGATTACATAAATATTAGGTATATGTCTTTCTATATAAGATTTCATTAATTATGTAAATATTTTTGTGTTTGTATTATACATAAAAATTCCTTAATTATGTATATGTATATGAATTCAATATAACACATGACATTTGATATATGTCAAATTGAAAATCAAACAACATTAAAAATGAATTAGACACTAATATGTTTTTAATTATTACATTTTATTCATTTTCTATATATTTATATTTAATATATATATTTGTTACTATTTATAATTAATATATATATATATATTATACTTATTCATTTTTATTAATAATCGTTTCATTAATAAATTTTTAAATAATTTTGTAATTTATTCATTTTTAATTTTTTTATTTAAATATTAAAATTTATTCATTTTTATTTTTTTTAATTATTAAAATTTATTTATTTTATATATTTATATTTAATATATACTATTTATTAATATTTATAATATATATATATTAAATTTATTCATTTTATCAATAATTATTTAATTAATAAAATGTTTAATATTTTTCTTAATTTACTCATTTTTAATTTTTATTTGTTTAATTATTTCATTTTATTCATTTTACATTTCTTTATTATAAAACACACTTTTTTATTAATTTTTATGATATATATATATATATTCAATTTAACCATTTTTATCAATAATTATTTAATCAATAAAATTGATAATATTTTTTTATTTGTTTAATTATTTCATTTTATTCTGGACATTTATCAATGCTAAATTAGTGATGATAAAGATGACCCTTTATTAGTGCTAAAAATAAAGTATTGATAAAGGGTACCCTTTTTCAACACCAAAAATAAAACATTGATAAAAGCTACCTTTTATCGGTACTAAGTAAAAGCGTTGATAAATGGTTGCCTTTATCAACACTTTGCTTTTGGGCTAATAAACAGTACCCTTTATCACTACCTTTTTTAGTGCTAATAAAGGTTACCTATCTCATCACTTTTTACTAGCACTCAAAAATTTCACCACTGTTAAATGCCTCTTTTGTAGTAGTGATTCTTTCTATGGGCAGTACTAGTATTTTATTGTATTTGGGAATATGACTAATATTTTTTGGTTTAAATAAAAACATTACAACTATTCCATGAGTTACAAAAGAGAAAGTTTGAGGGGGAGTCAATCCTCTCAAATGAAGAAAGTTGAGAATGATTTTTTTAAAGGTGAGAAAAATAAACATGTAAAGTCTGAAAAGAAAGAGTGCTTAGTTATATGGCTAGAAAAAGTTGACATGGATAGAAATTTAGAAGAATAAAAAAAATTAATGGAATAAAAGGGGAAGAAAAAGATTTATAAATATGTGAGAAAAGTTGAAAAAATGATATCAATAGATTTTGTTCTGAATACTCAGATAATATGTAAGAGATGTGATCAGCAAGAGAAGACTACCAAAAGTTGTCTGACTATTTTTCCTTAATAAAAATAAGGCATGAAAAATTTGTTATCAACTTACTGTAACAAAAATGTTACTAAAGTTTAAAATAAGTTGAAATCCTCATTAGAAGTGTCTACAAATTAATATAATCCTATCACAAAATCTAAGTAGGATGAATAAAGGGAAGAATGTTCATCCAATTCAAAATTCAAGAAAAAGAAGAAAAATTCAAAAGTGAGAGAGGACTCTTAGTTTGAATGTTTCTTTTGATAAACTATTGAGATTCCTCCTTATTCCCAAAATAATTGTGCATTTGTACTAAATTATAGGGAATTGAAGGAGTTTAATTAAGTAAGATGTTGTATGAGTATCTTACTTTTCTTAAAAAATATTGTAATGAGGTTTGGGAAAATATTTTTTTGGGAAATATGTTTTTTTACACTTTAACTTTTCTTATGTGTTTGTTGAGATAGGTTTAAGTTAACTTTTTCTTATTTTTTTCCTCAAATTTACCTAGACATGAGAATACTAAAAGAATCATTAAAAGGTATTTTATGAATTGTTTTATAGACAACCTTGGTAACCATGATTATACACTCCTGTTTTCCACACCAGGTTCACCCACATAGACTGAGATTTGTTTAATTAAAGGCTCTTTATTAAGAAAGTCAAATGATACTTATATTCTCCTAAATAAGAGTTTCAAGCCATTGAGATTATGAAAGATTATCTTGAGTTTCCCCTTTGAATTTTATTTTCATTAATGGGGAGAAAATATGATAGGTGAGAAGATATGCAAAGAAGACATACAAAATATGGGGAGCATTAGGAAGTTCCTTTTGAGAGGACCAGTTTGGGATATACCTAACAGTGAGAGGTGGGTGATTTAGTGTTGGGGACTTTTTAAACCAATTATAACTTTTTATCCCCATACCTCTTGACCTGTTAGAATCTTGATTCTCTTATTCTCTTTTCCCTGTCGCATGCAATAATAGAAAGCACTAAAAATATGCACATGATATTTTTACAAAGTTCACTACTCAGTAAGAGTAGCTACATCCTTGCCATGTATGGTGATTACAAATACATGGATTCTCCACTACAATATAGTAACTATTATAATGGTTTTACTAGGAAAACAATACTCTAGTTAGTGTAAGTCCCTACACTTTGGAGGGGATGAGAAACAATCCACTTCCCTAAAATAGTGATAACCTAGTCCAACTGGCAGCTCCTTGATGGTTCTTTATACTACATCTAAAGACAGTCTTCTCCATTTTTGAATAAGGATTTGTAACACCAACAGAGTACTCCACCTGTTGACACCTTTTGATTTTCACACTACTACTTTGTTCTTCCACCTCCTTCTTCTTTTCCTTATTATTTTCTTAGCAACAAGAAAGTAACCAACCTCTTCTTATCTCTTCTTCAGTGCAAAACCAAATAAAAACTTCTTCTTGTTCTTTCTTATTCTTTAGTTCAAAAACCATATGAACTAAAACTCCTTCTTCTTTTCTAGAATCACAAACACCTATGTGATTTATCAAGAAATGAATATCATCTTACTTGGCATCATTAGAATCAAATTATTTTCCTTTCGTCTTTTCATATATGCTTGATGTAACGCCCCGACCCCAGTTCCCCAGAGTCGGTGCATCAGTACATATCATTGGCATGATCACAAGAAAGATCAAGTCTCGAAAGACCGATTAGTTTAGTAGTCTTGGAAACACTAGATACATTCATAAAGTTTACATTACATAATAAATTGAAAATTACAACAACATCTTGTCTCCACACTCATATCCACTTATACTATCCCGGTAGGTCATTCATAAAATATTTCTTCACATCCTGGGAAAAATAAAACTTAGAAAGGGGTGAACTCAAATGCCCAGTAAGGATAACAATATAGCAGAAACTTTTATAAATAACCATAAAAATTTAAGGCAATGTATAACTAAAACAAAAGCCTTTTAAACTTGAAATTCAACATAATATGGAAAAAATAAAATGAAATAATTCCATTTACTTATTCACGTGGATATTTAACTAGTTGAATAATAACATGCAATATCAATAACCACTTTCATAATGATGGAATGCATAATGCCATACTATTATAACCACATAGCCAAGGCCTCGTTCCAAGACTACAAATAAGATTTTGTCAAGGACTTGTGCCAAGACACTATTTTTTCTCATGAGACCTACCGATGCATTGAGAAGCTATAGCAGGCTCCACCCGTCACTTATTAAGTCCAACACATTCCTCATATGAATAGGTTTAAACATAACATAAACATTCGTATTAAAACTAGCATAATAAATGTAAATACTTTCTCCATAAACCATGAATGGTATAAAAATAACACATCCACAGTCAAACATATCACAAAACCTTCAATACAATATGGAAGATTTGTATCATAATAAATAAACTTAAAATAAGCTTAAAATCCATCAAAGGATGTTGACATAGATGAAATCAAAACTATTTGAGAGAAATATCTCTTTTTTTGAAATCATTTAAATGTCAAATAATTATAAAATAACAATTTTAATTTGAAAATATTCTTAGAATCTTGTAAGGGAAGCTTCGAAGATTTTATAACGGTGGAAAATAGCCGCACCCGCTGTATAAGTTAAAAAAAGACATTCTTACCTTAATTCTGCCGAAAAGGTTAAAAAGGACCTTGTTTGGAAAACGACGGAAAGATTCCTTTATAAACTTCTTATAAAAAGTCAAAAAAGAGTATAAATGACTTTAACCCATATTCTGTAAAATATTAAGAATGTTTTGAAACACATTTTTAAGAAACATTGATGTGGATGATAAAGAGGTCCCACTAGATAATTACGTATAAACAACCTCACATAATGAAGAGATTGTGAAATAAACCCTTACCATGCACTTTTCCTTGTTTGAGGGTAGGTTAATATCCTGTATAATGGTGAAATAATTGTTATTAAATTATACAAGAATCATATACATTAATATGATATCATATATGATCTTCTAACATTGATTTGTTAATAATATCTTAGTATTATCGTTGTTTCGGGTGTTAACTTACTCATTTTATTTTATATGTTTTGTTACATAAGCTGTGTTTGTCATGGATAGGTTGTATCTTATTCATATCCAGAATGATATCAAGTCCTTAAACATTATTTTTAATCATTAAATTAGAATTAGTCTTGAATGGATATGATGGGGAATGAATCTCATCACGTTCGTGGAGACGGTAGTCCGTACGTACACACGAGTGACAATATCATTCTTTTGATATTAAAATAATAAATAATTGGATGGTATATCATATATACAGAATTATTATCATGTTATATTTATTATTTACACGAATTACACATCATTTATATACCCATCCAAATAATAATTTATTGAATAACAATTACACCACGACGTGGAGACGGTAAGCCGTACGTACGCACGTATGGTGACATGTCATTCAAAGGATGGATAGAATACTGAATATGGCTGTACCATATTTATAATAAAATCATAGTATATATAATATACTAGAGTTATTATATTATAATGAAAATAACAAAGAAATAAGAAGTTGAAGAAAAAAGGAACTTGAAAGAGGGTGGTGAAAACATTACCCCTTCTTCGGGTTCTTTCTTTTGATTTGATCAAAAGGGCTCCTTAGGTTGGCTTTCTGATCAAAATAAGGACTCTAGGTTGAATTGAGGAAAGTTGAGAGAGTATTTGGAAAGGGTTTTGCCGATTCAAAAGGCTTTTAATGTGTTAATTAGTGAGAAGGGGGAGTTCCCTTTTATAAGAGGGGTGAGGGTCCCCTTTGGAAAAGCTAGAAATATTATTTTATAATAAATTAATATTCAGTTTATTATGGCTCCAAAGTGGATTATTTAAAGGTTAAGGTTGTTATGGGTCCAAAAACACTCAAAAAATAGAATTTAGACAGGTTTGGGTCATTATATTAACCTTATCTTTTAGTTTTAACTCTTAGTTAATTAGTTTGACACTTACCATGTCACTTTGTATTTTTATATTATATAGTTAATAAACTTACTATATACCTCCAAGAGACCCCCAAGTGGTCCATTAATGATACACCTATCATAATATAAGTCTCTTTTCTGAAACTTATATTTTTAGGAATTTAATATCAATTAATAATATAATATTTTTTTTAAAAACTCTTTTATGTGAATTTTGACACTATTCAATAATTGATTTTTGTTAAAGTCTTGAAAACTTTATTAATTCGAAAAAAATTAATTTAAGAAATCATAACATGTCATATTAACCAATAAAATTATTTTATGTCATCAAAAATTTCAAATTATATTTATTTTATCATTTATAATACCAATTATTTGATTCCTTCATTAATAAGGAAAATACTGCATCATTATTATGTCATATATATTTTTACTTTTTCAATGTCTAAAAATTATAAATAAAATATAATTATGTATTAAATATTTTTATATTTCTAATTAATATTTATAATAAAAAATATAACATATATAACCCTATGTAAAAATTGTTTTTCTAAAAGATATAAGCTTATGTCATTTTTGTATTTACATTATCTTAATTAAAATAAAGTGTCCCTATCACCTACAAGTGGCTCCATGGGGTCCCAAAAATCGACCCAAAGATGCCCATGGTCAGAAATGTATCCAAAAATAAGGTTAGGACACGTTTTAGGGTAATTTATTATTATTATAATATTATTTCTTAACCCTTATTTACCAGATTTACCCTTTAACCATGGTAAATAAAATATTTACCGAAGTAATTATTCAAAATGTCGAAAAATTAAAGTTACCTATTTACACAATTTGGACATCATGATTCCAAATATGGAATCCATTTTTCCAAATTCAAAACATATAAGTGGCATAAATTAATTTAAAATTAATTCCTGCTGTCAAAACAAAAAGCGTGTTTTTAAGATATAATAACTATCAAAATATTGACACTTGTTTATGTCCGGTTTAATTGTGAAATTATGTCCATTGACCAAATTTGTATTAAATGGTAAAAATATATTCTAAATATACTTTAAAACCACTCAAATTAATAATTTATCACTATTAATTATTTCGATTAAAGAAGTTGTTTTTAATAAAAATTTAGTAATTTTCACTATTCATCAAAATATAAATGTTATCTGAAAAGTTCCAAAATTTTACCCTAGGCTAATTTCGATATTCAGAATCCAAAAATGAAGTCAATTTTTAGAGATGAAATTTATAAAATTTTAAAAAGTGGGTATTACTATTCATAACGGCTAGTTTGATTGGTTGTGGTGTGTGTTAGAACTTAAAGTTGCATACAACACACGCTACTGTATTATTCAAAGGGAAGCATATTGTGAAGGATTGGGGTGTTACACTTGAGATCATGCATGTGGAATTTAGTTGAACTGTTCTCATCCACTTATTTTTTTCTTGATGCAATTAATATTTGTTCAATTGGATTTTACTCTTTTTACAGATTTATAAAAGAATGCATATAATCTTATCCTTGAACTCTTCTTTTTTCAAAAGTTCACACACATACAACCTTTTATATATTAAAATAACAAGTGCATGCATGTATGTACATTTTCTTTTTCTTCTTCTCTCTCTATTTTCATGCACACAAATCATGCACAAAGAAACACCAACCCGAATGGGTGTAGTTATTTGTACACTTTCTTCCTCCTTCACATACACACAAAAAGCCACAGGATTCTTCAAACAAAGAATATTCATGGTTGCATGTGAATACTTCCCTTCACCATTAAATATAATTATTCACTAAACATGAACTCCTACCAATAGTATAGATGTATCCATGAAAATAGGAGGGTGTTCTCACCTTTTCTTCATGAAACCCATAGGTTCACGGTTCTTCTTCTTCACATAGTAGATATGCATGGATATTCATCATAAAACTAGAGTGGTTTATGGATATATCTTCGCAAATAACAAAAAGGGTGTTCATGCACCAATTATGTAGCTTCATATTCTTCTTCATGAAATACAATGAGGGTTTTGGGTAAACCTTTCATGCATTCATGTTTCTCTTTTTCGTATCCAAATATTCCCCTTGAATCGACTGATATCCACTTCTGGAGATCTTATATTTTTAAAATATTCAACCTGTGGATACGAGATATGCCGAGAATTGCATTTGTTTCCTTTTCAAGATCACGACCTTCTCCATGATCACATGCATGTATTCAAGATTGCATGAATCTCATTTTAAATCCATGATCGAATCCACATGGCCCCAGCAAGTCCATTTTCCTCAACTGATCCTTCTTCTTCGAGATATCCACATGCATGCACAACGTTAGTTGCACGCATGGCCTCAATAAGATCATACAACATTTACGATTTTGTCATAATCCTCCTTTGATAGACAGATATTGATTATCATGGTTCGTTCTTCATCGTCGGTGAGTAGCAGTGGCACCAGCGAGCACTGGAGGAAGAAGATGACGATACTGGATGATACAGATGTTGTGGGAGATCGATGGTGCTAGTTCAAACACACAAGGAATGGGATGGATGAACAAAAACGGTTAGATCACATATGTGGATTAGATGGACAACCAATATTCCTTCTTCATTTGTTAAATAATTAATAGTGTCTGCATTTATTGTCCCACATCGAATACCAAACGTAGATATTCCCCGGTTTAAATATCAACTCGCTCCGACATAAGCTCAGAATTCTTCCTCTCCCTAAATGGTACCACCCTGTATTGTGTTCTCATGTAGGAACACTCTGTGCCCACCCTATGTGAGGGATTCAGCCTAACCATGCACCGAATTCAGCCCGTGAGATCCTTAAAGCCTATACATGGACTTGCTGCTCACGGGCTGGCCTTGGCCAGCCTCCCTGGTGCACGGTTGACCCCTGTGGTCTGTCATGTGCCTTGGGTTGAGGCTAGCCGGCTAGCTCAAGGGTTGGCCCAATTTATGTTAAGGCCATACAAAAACAGTGTTAACATAACTATTAACATGAAATGAAATGAATGGTCACCTTTATTCAAACATAATACCAACTAAACACTTCTTCAACCATCATCCTTCTTCTTCTTCTTCTTTTTGATTATAAACTCCAAAGCACTTTAATTATCCTTAAAAGGATACTAATTCAATGTTTTCAACAATGTGTCACCTTTGACACATGTTCTTTGAACTTAGGATTAGTGCAACAATAGTCTGATTTGAACAAACATAGAGAATTTCCCAAGCATGGAATCCAATGATATTAATCCATAACAACTCTCCAGAAATCATCACTTCAACCAATCTTCATAAACTTAGTAACTTCTTCTTTATTTTGACCAGTATTGACAACTGTTGACCACAAATACAACTTCATACACAAAGTGGTCCCAACACCTTTAAGTGTGTATTATTTTTAATGGGTATTGAAAAAAGCAAACGGGTAGATTGTTGGGACCAAATTGTGTTTTGTTTGTATTTTTTTAATAGATTAATATGAGGAATATGTTGTTGAAGAAGAGAAAACTGAGTAAACAACTTGATGAAAAGCTGGTGGAAATATAGATGATGAAGGGGTTTTTGTAAAGTTTTAAAAATTGGGAATAATAATAAGAATTTATATGTTTTGATGATTGGATGAAAGTGGGAATAATAATAAGATGATTAGAATTATTTTTGATAAGAAAGTATATTAGTTTCAGTTTTCTATTCTAAAGAAAGTATGTGGAATAAGTTAGTTTTCATACTCACCTTGGGTCAAGAATGAAAGTTTTGATCATAATGAGGAGTTGTATGAGAGTTTTAATGCATCCATACAAAATAAAATTATTTTTGATGATCTAGGAGTTTTCATAAATCATAATTTGTCCAGGAAACTTGTGATGCAATAATTATTAAGGAAAGGGGGGAGAAAATGTGCTTCCAATCAGTTTAATCTTTATTTGTAAAGATAAAAGGTGATGGAAGGATATAAAGTCATAGAACTTTCTAATGGAAGTTAGATGATTCTATGACAATCCTTATGTTCTCAAATCCATGAACAAGTCATGAAACAAGTATAAGTTAATAGAGGAAGAAAATCTAGGGAGGTTGAATTTGCTGATGTCAAAATTTTGCTGAAGCATTGATCGATCGGTCCATCGGAAACTGGGTAAAACCGATCCATCAGAGGTAGAATTTTTAAGAAGGTAAGAATTTTTGGGAACAATGAACTAGGAGTTGTTGGGGCCAATCAATTAGATAATGATCAATGGTTTAGTCAACCATTTTAATCAGGTTGAATTGTATTACAATTGGATCAAGATAAAAAGAATCTATGATTTTTTTTCGAGTGGGTCAAGTGAAAATTCATTGTTTATTTTATAGTGGGTAAAGAAAAGATGTATTATTTGTTTTATAGTGGGTCAAGTGAAAATGTTTTGTTATTTTATAAGTGGTTCAAGACTCACTAGACTGGAATTGATACTGATTAATCAGAGTGAGACAGAGACCGATATATTAGTTATAGTCTCACATCAATAGGTCATTAGAAATGTGATTATCAGTTTGAGGAATTTAAGAAAAGGAGAAATAATTTGAAGATACTTTAGATTAGTTTTAAAAAAGGATTTTCAATTATTTATAATTTTCTACAATGTTTTTGGTGGAATGTTTTCCAATTTTTATGTTTTTCTGTTTTTACAGAGCTCAACAATTTTTTGTGTCTTCCAAGTGGTAAAAAAATATTAATTGGTTGTATTTAGTTATGCATATGTTATCATCATAATAAATAAAATTTAAATGATTTATCAGATAGAATAATTGTTATAAATTTGAAGCTATATGAATTTTTGGGAAGCTTTGATAATTTTATAGTAGAAGTGAGAAGAGTTGAGAAGCACAAAAGAAGTCAAATATGGAGTCAAAATGAATGAATATTTGATGTTTTAGGAAATTTGGTTGAGTAAGAAATCATTTTTAGGTTCATTCCCAAACCAATTTTGACACAACTATAAATAAAAGAAATTACATTGTACTTTATAACCCTGGTACTGTTCACATGAAAAGTTAAAGAGGGAACAATGGAAGTTTTAAAGGAGAGAAGAAGTTTTCATACCTATCTTTCCTAAGGAGGTTTACTAGGCATAAGAAGTGTAAGAAAGAATAGTGTCTAGAGTTACCAGATTGAATCGAGTAATTAGAATGACCTTTTAAGGGAAATAATAATTGGTTTATAACTATTTCTAGATTATTATGTCTTATATGTTTTCCAGATTGAGGTAATAGATCAAGGAATTAGACCAAGAAAATAGAAAGAGTTCTTGTACAAATTCCAAAAGTGAAGTTCTTACCTACTGTTGGGTAAGAAGGTGAAGAAGTTTGTTTTGAAGTTTATATAAGTGGAAGTTGATAAAGCAACATAGTAACTTATTTTTAACCTATTAGTTAAGTTTTCATTACTCTTTACACAAACCTGTATTACATCATTTATGCTAGAAGAATCACATGCACTGTTGTATTGAACATAGTTCTATACAAGTGTAAGGGTATATCCCACTTGTTGTATGAACACAAAGGATTGTTTTGTAATGGATTGTGTGGTATTGGACTATTTTTATACCAAGACAATGGCATAACTACTCTTGTTGATTTGTGAAGCCTGTAAATACTTATGTTCCTATGGATGTGTGCTTTTTTTTTGTTTTCAGTAAAGAGATAAATATTTAACAAGAGGAAAATGTTGTTTCAAAAGAGAGGAAACTTAAAAGTAAAAGATATTATTGATTCGACCCTAGAAATATCAGGGATACATTGATCCCAGATGGGCATTTTTAGGATCCATTGTTGTTGAAGAATGATCATTCATTGTCATTGTTGGTGAGATCCATGATCTCTAATGGCACAATAATCCTAGATCTTGATATGATATGGTGTCATCTACCAAGAATTATCTCCAATAGGTTTCTAGGTCTCTAGGATTTAGCGGCCAACCCTAACACATCTCTATAACCATATACTTATAGAATAGCTCATTCAATACATGAAAGAAAATAAAATAAATAAATAATTTAATTTGTTTTATTCATTTTTTCCCATAACAACTTTTTCTCAAACTACCGATGTTGACAAAGGTTATATTGCGCCTAGGGTAAAACCCATGTTCTTAACTTAATGATGCCCTTGGATTTCTAATCCAGAAAACTATTTGGGAGTTATTCAACTCTTTTAGGAAAACTATATGTGAGTGATATTAAAATATTTAATATATTTCAAACATTTATTTGAGGCTCACCGAGACTCATTATCTCATGCTGCCTCAGTGCCTGGATCCATAAATAATCCATATAATATCCAAAAATAATACATGGAAAATTAGATTCATTACACATGATACAAATAATATGGATATCTAACGGAAATTTATGGTCCAATTATCATAAGAAAGTGAATGTTTCAAAATAAAGTTAATTCCTATGATCTAAATCAAGATATGAGAGATGAGCATCTGAATTGGAGAATTTTTAATAAAATAAATTATTTTAAATAATTGATGAAAAATGGAAATTTAAAATTTAAAATAATTTTTCATTAAAGATTTTTATTTTTAAGACCATTAATTTTTTTACAAGAATATATAGTTTATAAAATTATTGTGGCGGTGGGAAAATCCATTAATGCCATATATATTAAAAAACACCCCCTTTAAATTTTTTTAAATAAATTTGAAAATAAAACTTTTGAGTAAACATTATAAAGACTAATTTAAACCCATTTAACAAGTAAATGATAAATTAAAATTTAATTAATAAATCATTTGAGTAATAAAAATGGACTTTTTAAAATTAATTTTGAAAGTATGGATAGGGAAGAAAAATATACTTGATGAGAAAGAGGAATAAGATTGGATTTTCTTTTAAACATACCTATTGAAAGAATATCTTGAATTGAATAATTAATAATCATAAATAAATATTTATTCTTGTTAAATAACTCAAATGGAAAATATATACACTATATAAAAGTAAATGCACGCATTTTACCAAATATGTCTCAATAGAGTGGAAATTGAGACAAAATATCTTACAAAGATTGTATCATTGAAATGAAAATTAATAAATGAATTTGTTATGTGTAAAAAGTTTTAATACAGAAAAAAAATAAAAATAATAAATAATAAAATCATATATCATTTCACACATAATCATGGCATAACATAGTCAATTAAGTAGAAGTATAACCTAATGAATGAAAATTGAGATAAAACCCCCTACCTTAAGTTTGACTTACCTCATAGGTAATATAATTTAATTAATAATAAATTTAAGTTTATTTTAATTATATATCCTAAGTATATTCATATCTATAATATCATATATGAATCATTTATAACACTTTATCACCTATTTGTTAAAAATATTTTATAATTGTCATTAATTTAGGTGTTGATTGCTTTGTTTTGGAAGTATGTTTTGATTTGGTTGTCTTGACACTTGATTCCTTCTCATATTTATGTAATATAAGTATTTATATTAAGGATATTAATATAATATATATTCAATATATATATTTATAACCATCCATAAATTATATATACTGAAAAATGAATTACACCATTCATAGAGATGGTATGCCATACATACGCATGAACGCTATTTTATATTTTTTGATGGATGGAATGAAAGAGAGGTAAATAATTATTAACCTTTAAAAAAATTATTATTTCATATATATCATATATATTCATTAAATTTAACCTTATTACCATCCATGTAATGTGTAAATGAAAAATAGTTCACATCGCTTCATCGAGGTTGTAGTCCACATATACGCACAAATGACATTATTGTTTTCTAACAGATTGGAATGTAAGAATTTATTAATGATATTATTGTTATATAAGAATAAGTAATTTATAAATATCATATATATTCATTAGTTTCATATCTATAATTATCTAAGTAAAGTGGTGATGAAAATGAACTACACCACTATGTGGAGACGGTAAGACATATGTCCGCATGAGTGTTTTTTTTCTTTTAATAGGATGTAAAAGAGATGGAATATGGTTTTACCATAATAATAATAACATATATATATATTTAATACATTGGAGTTTAGTTTTAGGACAATTACAACACATTTAGAGGAATTATTAGAAGAAATAAACTTGAAAGAGTTGGTAAAGATGATTACCTATTCTTCGATAGAATTCCTTTATATATATTCTTAAGGAAAACAAGGTTGTTCTTTTTTAATATAAAAAACATCTTAAACTTTGATAAGGATGTTGATAATAGTAATGGTCAGTGGTTATTTATGCTACATGTCTCAAAGTGTTATGAATAATTGAGAGAAGGGGTGTCCTTTTATAAGTGAGGGGAGATACATTTTTGAAATTTGTTAAAGTATTGAATTATTATAAATTATTTTCTTGTACAAATAATTAAAAATTTATATAATTTGAAGCTAAGATGAGTATGTTTCAAAATAATCATATCCAATAAAATTTGGGTAGTTTTGGTTATGTGTTCACTCTTATCTTTTAGTTTTAACCCCTATTAACCCTTTTGACAATTACCATACTATTGACGTTTTCTACCCTTTAAGAGTTAATAATGTTACTATAAAATAAAAAAACCAAAAAATAGACCATGTTTGATGTTTAAAACCATATCCCATTCCATTGGATGAATATAATATTTTTATGAATTTTAAATAATTTAAAAATTATTATTTATTATAAAATATAATTAATCTCAATTTTAAAACTATTCATTTAATTTGAATTTAAATAAATAAATACAAAAAGGGAATTAGAATCTAATACTTTCACACATTAATAAAATGTTATATTTATATAAAAATTCACAGAACACAATACTTTTGTAAGATCCCTACCTTTCATAAAGGTTCATCCCTATTTAAATTTTGGATAAACATCATTTGTTATGCATACTGAAGTGGTTATTGGGTGTATTAGAAGTTTTGGGGGGGAGTTTTGTGGGAGAGGTACATGAAAAGAGGATAAATGAGTCCAAAAAGTGTGTGACACTTGATTGGAGCATAGTTAGTACAAACCATTGTCCAGGCATAGGAAGTAATGCGGCTTGGGGACCCTTTTAGGAAGAGGTTGGCACAGAGTTACCGTATGGTTTTCCAAACCATATGGGTGATTCTAGGAAACCATGTGGATTATACCCTATTGGAGAGAGTGATCCACATAGTTGGTGCATTTTTTGGTCAACTGTGTGGCCCTTAAAAAGTAGGGAATTCCATTTTCCCTCTCAGGCATTAAGGGTTCTAACCCAATTTTCCTCCCTATTCCTCCTCTTATAGCTTGGGTGATGAACCTAACCATCATTGACTTATAAGGGATTGTCATACTACGATTCTTGGATGTTTGGAGTGTGTTTGGGTGATAATTGAAGATCTGGGTGAGTATAACACTCCTCCATGCTCTATTTTCTGGATTAGGGATTATATAATCTCTTATCTTCTTTTAAAGCCCTAAAACCCTCACTTTTTCAGAAAATTCAATGTTAGGGATTTAAAGGGGATTTGGTTATCAATGGTATAGGTTGATCCAGAGTTTGTCAACAGACTTGAGGTAGGTGGTATTAAATCTTTTTCCCATAGTCTTGATGCGTTATATGTGTATTTAGTTGTGTTAATCCGCTTCCTTTCCAATTTTCTAATGTACTTGATTTTGGAAAGTGAATTGGGTCTTATATAGAGGTGTGAGACCCTTCAAAGACTCCGTTGGGTCCATTGATGATGTGAGACCAAAGCTAGGTAGATACCCATGGGGTATGGCGAACCTTTGAGAATGGTGTCATGAATCGATAAACATTGAGAAAAGGGAAAATATGAGATAGAATGGGTTGTGAATTGTAATAGAGCATGTGGGCATGGTTTAAGGGTGAATTAAATTGATTATATATCAGATTTTTCAAAATGTAGATGGGGATTTTGAAATGGTTTAAATAATTCGTTTTTTATTTTGATACATTTATGGTTTTTAAATGATGAATATGATGTTTGAAAGTGGGAATTTTTTTTAAAAGAGGTGCAAAAATCAATGCGATTTAAAAAAGTGGTGTTCCTATGGGATTTCAAATGATGATGTGATATGGGGGTGAGGTCCCTTTCTTGTAAAAAATGCATAATTATTGTTTGAAAATGGGAATGGAAGATTTTAATTTTTTTAATTTTCATTTAAAGGGGAAGACCCATATTTTAAAGGGTGGATTCAATATGATTTTAAATAAGTGATTTGATTGTGTGTTATCATTGAATTGTGAAATGAAGTTGATGTTGACTATTTCCCAGTTTAATATAGCATAAGGGTGTGTTTGGCGTAATGGTATATGTGTTAGTGGGTTATTCCTTGTTTGTGGGATGTGTATAATGAGTTTTAATTTTAAATTATGAATGTGTTTAATGGTTATGGTTTGGTTTTGGTAAATGTATTATGGTTAAATAATCTTGTAAACACAGCTTGGTAGTATGTGGGGTATTGGACTGAGTCTTATCTCATGGTTTGGGTTAGACTAAGGATCTAAACACCACCCATATAATGAAAAAGTTAGGGATTCAAACCAAGGCTCTAGGCCCCTAATAGTTGAATTTGGCGAGACTACCTTTAATGGGGATTCAGGGTAAGTGAATTGTAATGAATGGTTGTGATGTTAGACTGAGGCTCTATGCTTCCCAATGTATGGTCATGGTGTGATTACTGGACTGAGGTTCTAAGATATGTTGATAAATGATGAATATTGAGCACCTATGTGATTGAAAGTGTGTGTAACCTTTTATTATATGACTTAGGATTGTGGTGTAACTAGATCTAGTTAGTTTTTTGGTTTCCCCTAGAGAACTAAATATTTAAAATAGTTATTTGATAATTTCTCAACTGTAAAAAATATAGATAATTAATTTTATTTTATATACTAGTTTATTTTTTGCACTGGATTGTCTGCATACACTGCTGTATAGAATGATTATTTCTTTATACATCATTTTTGGTGGCCTACTGAGTTTTACTCACACCCTGTCCAACCACCATGACACTTGGGTACCTGAGAAGATATTATTTGTTTTCAGGTACAGGTTTAAGATAAAGACCTAGTGTTTGGTTCATGTATGAGCTGTTTAGTTAGACCATGGGATGCCAGGACCGGGTTGGGACTCAGGTCTGTGCATGGGATATTTTTGTAGTTTGGGTTTTTGGATTTTATTTGTGTAACTTCCAAACATGTAGTGTATTCATCATAATTTTATAACATGTTATACTTGGTTACATTTTGGCATTTTTTTCATGTTGTACATTTATTTGTTCCTACTGGTTATTATATCTTTTGATATTATTTTTTCTATTGCATTACTCTGATAATAAGGTATAATCTCCCCAATGTTTCTCTATATACCCATGCTGTTAGTTGGAAGTCTTTGGAATATGGGGAGGTGCGCCTGAGGTCATGTGGTGAACTTGGTCAGGCACTAGATATAGTGGACACTGAGTTAAGGATGTTACAAAGTGGTATCAGAGTGTGTCTTTTTTTCTTACTATTTGGGGAATGGTAAACATGAGACTAGGATATTGTCGGGTCCTAGTAATGATGTTCTTCCTAGGTTCCTACATCTCTACATATGAAAGAAAATCCATGTTTTTTGGTGTGGTAATTGATGTTTCAGTTTGTGATTTTACAGTTGACTTTTATTTCCACCTTGAGAGGTGCATTTGGCTGTGATGTTACTAATTTATGTGGTTCTATATCTTTTACTGGTATGGAAATAGAGGGTGTGTGATATCATTCATCAATCTAGGAACATAGGATTGATAGGGCATCTGTATGTTTCCTATGATTGGTAGTTCCGTGGGATTCATATACTGGTAGTGTACATTTCCCATTGTGGATTATATTATTGATCTTCACTTGAAATGTTCAATGACATAAATGTTTTGAAATGTGTATTTGAATAAAACTTGGATTTTTGAAATGTTACGTTAATAAAAAGTTTCTTAAAAATATAAATTCTTGGGTTTTGAAATGGAATGTTTTGAAATGTTTTAAAATGTGAAACCTTTGGTTATAAATGATAATGTTTAATTAAGAAGGGATATGGAAAATTATAGAACCTATTGGGATTTTGGGAATGGGTATCCCTAGAATTGTGATCCAACCCCATGTATGGGTGGTTTGGGCAGTGATAGTTCCCTAGTTTGAATCCTGAGTTGTGTGCCATGAGGATTGGTTGGTCCTTAATTTGGGAATGGAGGTTTGTCCCTTTTTGTACCCTCAGTAGTGTTGTGGATTTTGGGTTGTGATATTTTTTTGGTAAAATGGGTGTAAAAACTCTTATGGATTGTAATCTTGCAAGTTGTATTTTGGAACCTAGAGCGAGTGGTTGGATCATAGTGCCGACATATGGGTGCATGTATCCTTGGTGTGAAACCTAGAGTAAATGACTTCTTGGTGCATTAGATGCAGTGTTTTTTGAATGGGGGTAGAATTTCCACCCATAAGTAGTGGGTTGTCTGAGGTTAATGTGTATGGAATAGAGTTATATCCAAAGACCATTGTTAGGTGTGACTCTAGTTCAGAGAGTTTTTATCATTTGACTCTCATGGTGACTCGGAAGAGGGGACGATTGGGGTTTCTAGTTATTTTGGGTGTGTATGTCAAAAGTGGATGTTTTGGACTTGGAATTGGAACATGAAAAGTGTTGACTAGTGATGGTTTTTCCTAGAGGGATAAGTGGGAAGGTTGGTGGTTTTTGTGAGGCAACGCGAGTTGTGGATATGATTTGATTGCTTGTGGTTGGTTGTAAGGTCATTTTTTGAAGAGGTAAGGTTGTTAGGATTCTTTTCCTATGGTTTTGATGGTGTTTGATTTAGGAATCAATGTTAATATTTATCAGACATGATATAGGTGACAAAATCATGTATGAACACTTTTTGGTATGGAAGTGACACCTGGGGTGGTGGTCATGAGGTTGGTCTTTCTTGTACGATGATTGGTTGTTGTATGAGAATGTTGAGAATTCCTAGAATTTAATAAGTTTGATAAACCAGGAGGTATGTTTAGATGTGTGAGAAGATTTTGGGAATAACACTGGTGATGTATGACTTGTGTGATATAGAGATGAGTTCAACTTGTGGTCATAGGAAAGTGCTAGATCTTGAGGGTTTGAAGAAGTCTAGATGCATGCAGGTGTCAGAAAAGCACTATGCCATTTAGTAAAGATGAACATATGACTCCAGGTAAACACCTATCAAATTTTAGTGTAATCATGGTGGGAAGGATAGTGGTGCTAATGGGAATGTTGGGTCACGACTGATTGATAGAGGTTCATGAAGTAGTAGTGATTTTGTCTGGAAATCCCATTCAAGTTATGATGTTTGAATTTAGATGAGACATTTTCAGGAAGATAAAACCAATAATTTTGGATGTTTAAGGTTTAACTATAGTGGGGGGTGACATTAGTGATGGATAGTTTGTGTTAGTGTTCGTCGAAGACTCCTTGGTATACCTTTATCTAGTGATAATCATGTACATTATCTTGATATCATCCTTGGTATGCTAATTGATCTCTGGATTTATTCCTAGCTACCAAAAGTTTCTTTGGTTGGATATGGGGCCTCTATGTGGGTAAGCTCATGGAGCGATATATATATGTGGAGTTGAATTCTGGTAGGTTTACCATAGGCCGATTATGGGATAGGTCATCAGAATGGTTCAAAGGTTGAAGAATGCCATGAGTGTAGTTATAGGAAGTTGGGAATGGGTAGAGGTTGGTGATGTTTGGTTAGTATATTAGAATATATATGGTCTTGCCCAAGTTTTAGGTTCATCTTATAATCAAAGTGTGAGATGTGGTGGTTAAAATTTATTGAGGAAAGTGGTGAGAACGATAATCCTAAGATAGGGAGTGGTATGTCAATCGTGGATGTACAGAGTAGCCCAAGGAGTGGGTGTAGTGTAATCATGATGTCAATGAGAATCCTATAAGGCTCTTTTTTGGGTTCCTTAGGGAAGGACAATTTGACCTTGGATGTGGTGGTAGATCGAGCTGAGTTATGGATTTAGGATTAGGTTGGTTTTAGAGGTAATCCGAGTGTTTACATTAGAGACGTGTTGGTGGGTGATGAAGAGCTAATATAGTTTACGAAGTAGTGGATTATGTGGTGTGAAGTTTCACCAGATATCGGGAATAGACTTAAGTGGGTGCATGAAAATGATAGAGGTAAGCCTTAAGTGAGAATGTGTCTTACCCAGGTAGAGGGGTGACCTTCCAATAGTGGAATTTAGGCCCCAACAAAGTGAGTTGGCTTGGATGGACTAACATGATTGGGTAAAAAGGGAATGGGTTTGGTGGAATATAAGCCACCACTACTTAAGGTTGGAAGGTTATGTGAAATTTGGTAATGAGAATGGATTTTGATGAATAACCAAGTTGTATTTGGTTGAGATATGGATGATGAAGGTGTGACTAATCCAGGTAGTTTCTACAGTAAGGCTTCTAGAGTTTTGTAGTGTTATAATGGATTTTGGTTGCGGTGAGTTAGGAAACATGTCTGGTAAGTTGCAGAAGTTTATTTGAGGTTATATTGGTCTCTTTTGATGGTGGAGGTGCCAAACACTGGGTGGTGGTGGTGGAGAGAGAAATTGTATAGTGGGGAGCACTATAATGGGAAAGTTATTAGTTGATGTTTTGAGTGGTAGTATGAGTTGGATGGGCTCATATGAGCATTGTCTTGGTGTTTCAGGTTTGTTAATAATCATGGGTTCGATCTTTGACCTATTGAGTACCATAAGTTGATGAAACTACTTGGGTTGTGCTATAATTGTTCAGATATGGTGTGAGGCTGTTGGCACTTGATTTGTGGATTGGTTTATGTCAAGAAATTTGGTTGGAATCTAGATGATCCTTCTGGTGATTCCAACCTTGGGTCACCATAAGATCCTTGAAAGAATGGGGTGAGATGGAACATAATTATTTGGTCCATGAATTATAGAGACGATCAGTCCAAGGGAGATCCAGTTGGATCTCCTTGGGTAATGTAGTACCCTGTCATTATCCTTTTGTACGATGGTCTATAGGTGTTACCCAGACCTTTATCTTGTGTTTGATGTTGGTAATGATGATTTTGAGGTTGTGTAATCCTCTAGGAGCATCAGTTCATGGTTGTAGATTATGGTTGGGAAAATTTATTTGGTGTAGGACTGCTACCTTGGTCCGAGTGTGGTGATGGAATGGTCATGTATATGAGGAATCTTGGGATATGAAAGTTTTTTTGTGGGTTCTATATCCCCCTTATAGTCATAGAGGCTCAATAAGCATTGGACATGTGGCTCAAGGACAATAAATTATAAGGTGGAAAGGTTATAAGATCCTAAAATTTCATAGGTGTACATCTCTTTTTAAATTTTGGTTAAAATTCATTTTTATGCATAATGAAGTGGTTCTTGGGTTTATGAGAAGTTTTAGGTGTATTTTGAGGGCGTGGTACATGAAAGGAGGGGAAAAGAGGCAAAATAGTGTGAAACACACATTTAGCGCATAGTTAGTACAAACCATGGACTTGGATGAGGAAACCGTGTGGTTTTGGGACCCTTTTGTACTGAGATTGGCACACATTGTCCACAAAGTTTTCCAAACCGTGTACGTGCTTCCTAGAAACCTTGCTGCTTAGCCCCTTTTGGATAGAAGAACCTGCACATTTGGTACAGGGTTTGGAAAATCATGCGGCCAAACCGTTTGAACCTTAAAAAGTGAGAAACTCAAATTTGCCCATATCAGGATTTAAGGGTTATAACCCAATTTTCCTTCTTATTCATCCTCTTAAATCTTTGGTGATTAACCAAAACCTCATAGAATTACCACGGACAATTCTCCTTCAATTCTTGGCTGTTTGAAGTGTGGTTGTGAGAGATTCTAAGATCTAGGTGAGTCTAACACTCCCCTTTGCTCTATTTTCTAGATTAGGGCATGTAGAATCTATCCTCTTCTTAGGAAGACCTAAATACCTCACTTTTACAACAGATTATAAGTTAGGGATTTAAAGGGAATTTGGGTTTGAATCAAGGGTGGAGGTTGAGGAAATGTTCATCAACAGACATGAGGTAAGTGGCATTAAATATTTCTCCTACAGTCTTGATGCGTTATATGTGTATATAGTTGTGTTAATCCACTGCCTTGTTGTGTTCTAATGTACTTGATTTTGGAAAATGATTTGGGATATATATTGAGATGCGAGACCCTTCACGGACCCCATTGGGTCCATTGATGATGTGAGACCGAACCTAGGGCTATCCATGGGGTTTGATGAACCTTTGAGAATGGTTTCATAAATTGGTAAATATTGATATAGGGGAAAATATTAGTGAAAATGTTTTTTGAATTATAAACTGGAAAGTGGTCTCGGTTTAAGAGTGAATTAAATTGATTATATGTGATATTTTTTGAAGTTCTTAAAGAGTTTTTGAAATGTTTTAAATAATATATTTTGGATTTTTATCATTTTTTTGTTTTTTAAATGATGAATATGATATTTAAAAGTGGGAAATGTTTTCAAAAGAGGTGTTGGATTCAATTAGATTTAAAAAAGTGGTTTTCTTATGTGATTTCAAATTATTATATTAAATGAGGGTGCAATCCCTTTCTTGTGAAAAATGATTAATGATTGATTAAAATTCAGAATGGAATACATGGTCATGTTTTAGTTTTTATTTAAAGTGGAAGACTCATATTTAAAGGTTGGATTCAAGATGATTTTAATTGAGTAATTTTATTGTGTGATATCATTGAATTGTTAAATGAAGTTGATGTTAACTGTTTCCGAGTTTAATATATCGTAAGGGGGTGTTTGGAATAATGGTATATGTGTTAATGGGTTATGCCTTGTTAGTGGAATGTGAATAATGAGTTATAATTGTAAATGATAAATTCATTTAATGGTTGTGGTTTGGGTTTGGTAAATGTATTATAGTTAAAGAAGCATGTGCACATGGTTTTTTGGTATGTGGGGGTATTAGAGTGAGGCTCCTCCCTTGGGTTGGGCTGGATTGAGGCTCTAAACCCAACCCCTATAATGCATGGGTTAGTGAGTTATACTGAGGCTCTAGGACCCTAATGTTTGTGTTTAGTGAGACTACCTAGACAAAGGCTCCAATGTAAGTGTTATGTAATGAATGGGTTGGATGTTAGACTAAGGTTGTATAAATCCCAACAAATGGTCATGGTGTGATTAACAGTCTTAGGTTTCGAGGTATGTTGATAAATTATGAATAGTTAATACCTATGTGATTAAAAGTGTGTGTAACCCCTTATGATATTTCTTAGTCTTCCGATGCAAATGGAACTAGTTAGTTGTTTGGTTCCCCTTATAGAACTAAATAGAGAAAATGGTTATTTGATAATTTCTCAAATATGACACATATATATATTTAATTTAATTTTATTATTTTTTTATTTGTTACACTGGGCTTATCTGTATATGTAACACCCCAAGCTTCCATAATACATTTTTTTCAATAATGCAATAGCTTGCGCTGTATGCAACATCGAGTTCTAGCTCACCATGACCAATCAAACTAGCCTTTATGAATATTAATACCCACTTTTTTAAATTTTATAAATTTTATTTTTCAAAACAAACTTCATTTTTAGATTTTGAATATCAAAATTAGCTTAGGGTGAATTTTTGGTATTTTTTTGAAAACTTTTAATTTTTAATGAATAGTGAAAAACACTACGTTATTATTTAAAAACTACTTTTTATTTAAATAAATATTTATTTTATTTAAATTTATTTTATGTCATAATATATACATAATACCTATATAAGTTCAATGTAATTAATTGGAGTCATTTTATAATAAAATTATATGTATAAAATTTTATTGAACATTTTAACGTCTTTTACCCACCTCCTAGGCACATTTGCAAATTTGCATAAAACATAGTTTTACCGCTTCAGTGAATTGAATTTATAAAATTATAGAGACAAAGTTGACATCAGTAAGTAAAATGTGGTTCAATAGAATGAAAATCATTTTTTGTGAATAGTTACTTGTGAATTTTATTTACCACAGTTAAAAGTAAATAGGGTAATTAAAGGTAAAAATGATATTATAATTACCCTAAAACCTGTACCAATTATATTGGATAAGTGTATTTCTACCGAAATAAACCTTAAGAGTAAATTATGATCCTTTTGGTACAATTGTATTTTATTAGGACATTTATTATTATTTTATTTAAAGAAGAGTTAAAAGTGATAAATTCAAATTTTCATAACTAAAATATTTTTAATATATGGTTATACATAAGATAAATCAGACTATAAATATTAATTAGAAAAATAAAATTATTTCCTACATAATTGTATTTTATACATAATTTTTATACATTAAATAATTAAATTTATTATGACACAATGACGATGCAATAATTACCTTATTAATGAATGATTAAACTAATTGATATTATAAATATCCTAATAAATGTAAATTGAGACTTTTGATTCATTACACTAATTTTATAGGTTAATATGATATGTTAGTATTTATTTAATATATTTTTTAAAATAATCATGTTTTTTTGGCTTTCACAAAAACCAAATCTAAATAGTATCAAAATTGACATAAATGAGTTTTTTAAAACAAATACTATATTATTAATTGATATAACATTCCTAAAAATATAAGGTTCAGTCAAAAGACTTAGATAAGATTTTATATTTAAATAATTAACCACATGGGGTTCTCTTAGCTTTTTATAGTAAGTTTATTAACCATTTATTATAATAATACTAGAATATATGGTAAAAGTTAAAATATTTAACTAAGAGTTAAATATAAAAGATAAGGTTAATATGGTGACCTAAACCAATATAAAAACTATTTTTTGAGTGGTTTTCTACCCAGACCCACCTTATCCTAGAAATAAATTCTTTTGGAGCCATTATAAACTGAATATGATTGTCTAATAAATTAATATTTTAAGCTTTTCCTGAAGTGGACCTCACCTCTCTTATAAAAGGGTACTTCCCCTTTTCTCAAAATCACACATCCAAATCCATTTGGATTGGCCAAACCCTACTAAAATATCCCACCAACTACCCTTACTTCAACCTAGAGTCCTTACTTTTATCAGAATCCAAACTAAGGAACCCTTTTGATCAAATAAAAAGGAAGTGCCCGAAGAAGAGGTAATAATTTAATCACCTCTTTCAATGTTCTTTTGTTCTTCCAATTCCTATTTATTTATTGTTTCAATACCAGAATAATAAGTCTTGTACCTTCTATATACTATGATGTTATTATAAATATGGTAAAACCATATTAATTATTCTATCCATCCTTTGAATGACAATGTCACCATACGTGCATATGTATGACTTACCGTCTCCACGTTGTAATTTAGCTTGTTATTCAACACTTAATTATTTTGATGGGTATAATAATGAGTATAATTGATGTAAATAATGAATATAAAATTTTAATGATTCTTTATATGTAATATACCATCCAATTACATTCAATTTCACCATCAATAGAATGATATTGTTGCTCGTGCATACCTACAGATTACCGTCTCCACGAATGGGATGAGATTCATTCCGCATCGTAAAAATTCAAGAATAATTTTCATTTTATGATTAAAATTTTGTTTTAGAGCTTAATATCATTCTGGATATGAATAAAATACATCCTATCCCTAACCAACATGACTTAAGTAACCAAACATATAATGGAAAACAAATTAGTTAACGCCCAAAAAAATGATACTACTGAAATATTATTAACAAAGCAATATTAGAAGATCATATATGATTTAATATTTATGTATTTGGTTCTTGTATAACTTGATAACAATGATTTAAATATTATAAAGGAGGTTAAGGTACCCTTGAATAAGGAAATGTTCACGATAAGGGCTAATTTTACAATCACTTTATTATCCAAGGTTGTTTATATGTAAGTATCTACTGAGACTTCTTTATACACCACATCCGTGTTTCTTAAAAATGTATTTCAAAACAGTTTTAATATTTCTTATAATATGGGTTAAATTCATTTATATCCTTGTTTGAATTTTTAAAAAATGTTTTGAAAGGAATATTTCTGTCGTTTTCCAAGCAAGATACTTTATGACCTTTTCAACAAATTAAGGTAAGAATGTTTTTTTAATTTATACGACGGGTGCATATATTTTACACTGTTAAAACACATTCTAAGATTACCTTATAATATTATAAGAATATTTTCATAATTAATGTTTTCTTTTATAATTACTTGACTTTTAAATTATCTCCAAATAGAAAGAGATATTTCTCTCGAATAGTTTTGATTTAATCTATGTCAACATCCTTTGATGTATTTTACACTTGTTTAAAGTTGATTTATTATGATATAATCTTCCATATTGTATTGAAGGTTTTGTGATATGTTTGAATGTGGATGTGTTATTTTTATAACATTCATGGTTTATGGTTAAAGTATTAATATTTCGTACGTTTGTTTTAATATGAATGTTTATGTTACGTTTTAATCTTTTCATATGAGGAATGCATTGAACTTAGTAAGTGACAGGTGGATCCCACTATAGCTCCTCGATGCATCGGTAGGTCTCATGAGACAAACTAGTGTCTTGGCACACAACAAAATCTTATTTTTTAGCCTTGGCACGAGGCCTTGACTATGTGGTTATGATGTTATACATTATGCATTCCATCATTATGAAATTAGCTATTGAAATTACATGTAATTGTTAGACTAGTAGAATATCCATGTAAATAATTAAATGGATTTATTTGATTTATATTTTCCATATTATGCTGAATTTTCTGTTTAAAAGGCTTGTGTTTTAGTTTTATACATTTTCTTAAATGTTTATACTTATTTATGAAAGTTTCCGCTATATTGTTATCCTTACTGAGAATCTAAGCTCACCCCTTTCTTATGTTTTCTTTTTACTAGGATGTGAAGAAGTGTATTATGATTGAATTTCAGGGATAGGCTAAGGGATATGAGTGTGTTCATAGGGGACACAATATTGTTGTTTTTTTATTTCATGATTTAATGTATAACTTATGTATGTATCTAGTACTTAAAAAGATTCTAAACTAATCGGTCTTTCGAGACTAGATCTCTTGTAATAATGCAAATGTTTTTTAATAATGCACCAAAGTTGGGTAAATAATTTTGGTGTGTTATAGTATACACTATCATATTTATTGGTTATTTCTTTAGAAACCATTTTTCGTGGCCTACTTAGTTGTACTCACTCCCTACTAGGGAAACCAGGACACTTGGGTACCCGAGATGATGTTATTTTTTTTTCAGGTACAGGTTCAAGAAAGAGACATGGTTTTTGGTTTATTCATAAGCTATTTGGTTGGATCATGGTATGTGGGGATTGGGTTGGGACTCAATATGGCATCCCTCCTTTTTATTACATAACTTTTCAATACATTTTACAAATAGAGGATCTTTAAAGTTTAGTGTCTTGGAAATCAGAAACATAAAACATGAAAACATAAAAAATTATTCTAATCCACTTGTCAGGATTCATCATAAGTTCTTCCTAAGTACAATTTTTTAATCTCATAACCTAGAGACATACATAAAAGGAAAGGGTGAGCAGAATGCCCAGTAAGGAAAATAAGGGATCTGTTTTCTTGTGAAATCAATAAGAACTTGATAAAAAACATAGAGACATGTGCAATGGAAGTAGAGTCATATCATAATAAAAATAACCTGAATATTAAATTGAATATGTGGATACAAAATTTAATTTATACATTCATGAACATATCACCACGATTCATTCCCAAGGTGTCATAAAAATTACAAAGGTTATTCACCAAGGTATCGTGAAACTTGTTATCTCTAGAGATTAAATTATTTACCCAATAAATTGGAGTGATATCTAGGAACACCCTTAATATGTCATTATTTTCATGTGATCCACATATATTATAATCATACATTTCATAAATAACCCATAGAGAGTAAAAAAATGGGTTCCACTTCAAAATCTTGATGTTTTAAAAGTACTTAAAACATTATCATTATGTCATTTATAACCCATGGAAAGGGAGTGAGGGGTATATGTATGTAAATTAAAGAATAAAATAGATCAATTTTATGTCTTGATTAATACCTCTAGAAATGAAATTATATTTGCGTATTCAGATAAATTAAACAATATAATTTCTTGAGAAAAAGAGAGAGATATTTTAAGACAAAATTTCTGCAGCATAACGGCTATATAACATGGTTTTAGAAAACAATTAAAAGAGAGGGGACAAGGGTATCCCATCAATAAATGAATAATTTAAATTAGAGTTATAGAATAAAACGAAATAATATCATGGTGTGGAATGACACACCACATGAAAAGGAAACTTGAAAGAAAATAGAAAATGTGATTTCTTTTACGAAAATTTGGCAGCCTAACGGCATCACTTATAATTTAGAAAAATAAGTAGATGAGAGAAGAACGGGTCTCTCATCAATTGGAAATGAAATGGAAAGTAATAAAGATATTGAATAACATACCCCCACATAAATAAAATAGAAACTCGAATACATACCATAAAGGAAGTCATGACTTAAAAGAGGAGTGTGAAAGGTTCCCTTACCTTGAAGAGTAACTTTGAAAACTTGAAGGTTGGGACCTTGGGACGCTTGAGGGAACTTTGGGAGGACTCATTGGGAGTTAAAAAGACTATAACTTCATTGAGGATGATTTTGGAATTAAATGAATGTGTTAATGGCTTGGAATTTATAGGAAAAGTGAAGAAATATTTAATTAATTTCCAAGGGACACCTCATCAGTGGTATTTGCAAAACCATGGGCTTGCCCATGGTATTTTCCCATGGTATTGGCCACTTGGGACACCTCATAGCATATATTAATATTAAAAAGTATACCAGAATGATTATATCATTATTAAATCATTAATGATGTCATTAATCACACTAAAACTCAAAACTGTATTTTTACTATTCACCGAAAATTCAACTGTTTCAGAAAAATACCAAAAATTTACCCTAACCTAGTATTGATGATCTGAATTCAAAAATGAACTCCATTTTATGAAAATAAATTTTTAAATAATTTTAATTTAATTTTTGAATAAGATCATTATTTATTCCAAATAAACAACTTTAAATCTATAACTCGTTTTATAACACCTTAAAAAAGTAATCATTGTCCCATAAAATTATCATATAACCATAAGATATTAAAGTAAAAATTTATGGTTAATTTTTTTTAAAATAAATTTTTATTTTAAATTATTAAATTAATTATAAAATTACAATTAAAATATTTATGACATATAAAAATACCAATACTTATATTATGACCATTTTTACACTTTTAATATGTCTAAATTATATTTATACATTCATGGGTGAAGTTTCTTTTTTTTTGGCCAATTAACTATTCATTACTATTCATCAGGTTATATTACTACTCATACTTTACTATTCACTAAAAATTAATTTGACCTTATTAGACTCTAAATTTCTTTATGGTCACAATTATAGAAGACCATTTTTTGAAAATAATTTCACATTATTAATTATTTAAAGTTTACATGAATATTTTAAAAAACCCTTTTTACAAAATTCATCTATAATATTCATCCTATATTTATCGAAACATTTGAAAATCACACATTTTACCATAATAAAAAATAAAAATTTTATTTATACCGAGGGATTAAAAAAAGTATCTAATGCCTCGTTACATAGCCCCTTATAACGCCTGCAAAGAACCTAAGTGTAAGATTTTTTATGGTGATAGAATCTTGGGGCGGCTCAGACAACATTGCCTGAGTGGTGATTTCTATCAGCTTGAACTTCTCCCTTAGGCGATTCCTTTCAAGCTTCACATGTTGGAGTTAGGCTTTGTCTTGGTCCAGAGAAAAGCCCAGGGAAGCCACCTCCTTCCCAAGCTCTGACAGATGGGCTCCATACGGCCCGAGTCTACTGGTTGAGGCCATTGAATCTTCTTTCTGTATTAATCAAGATCACTTGTATTTATATATAATAATTTTAACGTAAAGAGTTTAGTTTCCAACAGTGATATTGACCAACAGTCATATAGAAGTCGAAACCCAACGATCTCATTTAATTATACTCACTTCATTAATTAAAGGATATAGTTTTGTGGATTATAAAATGAAATAACACAAAAATTTAGGAAACAAATATTATTCAAAAGTTCAGGTCGTTACACTCAGGTCCATGCATGGGATCTTTTGGTAGTTTGGGTTTCAGGATTTTATTTGTTTGACTGCCAGACATGTAGTGTATTCATCATACTATTATAGCATGTGATACATGGTTACCTATTGGAATTTATCGCATGATTTCCATTTTTTTACCACTAGTTATTTTATCTTTTGATATTACTTTTTTTGTAGCATGACTCTCACAAACGGATATAGTCTCCCCAACGTTTCTCCATAGACCAGCGCTGCTAGTCAGCAACTTCTAGCATACCAGGAGGTGCACTTGAGGTCATGTGATGATCTGGATCAAGGAACCAGATAAAGTGGTCACCGGGTTAGGGAAATTACAAATTATTTCAAATTATATTACTTTTAGTATTTTTAAAATCATTTATTTTATTTTTCTATTAATTAAATAAATTTTGTGTGAGCTTTTCACATACATTTTAGGTAATTATTTTATCACTAAAAATTATAAATAAATTACCATGATAAAAATAAATAATTTACCTTTAAAATTAATATTTATAACTTTAAATAAGTATTATTTATCTCTATTTAAGAAATTTAAAGTTAATAAAACAACGAGAATGAAATTTTTGACTTTTCTTTACGTAAAATATTATAAAGGTAAAAATCATGAACAAATGGAAAAATATGTAATATGTTAGACATTTATATATTTATTTATGATATACACTCACCATATATAATTAATGAAAGTGTTAGGGTCAATTTGAGTCCTTATTTTTTTATTTCTAACCCAAATTACCGAATTTAACTTTACCACAGTGACAATTATTTATTATGATTACTATTAATAATGAAAAAAATAAAAGGTGAATATTTAATAAATTTTAGCATCCTAATTAAAAATATATTATCCATTTTTTAGTAATAAATTTTATTATTTGGTAGATATTAATTTATTATTAAGAAAAAACACAACGAAAAACAATTTTTTAGAAAAATGTCTTTTTAAGTATAAAAATGTTTTATACCAAAATAAAGTATAAAATTAATTCCCAATACCATAATTGTATTATTAATAATATAATTTATATAATTTTACTTGAAACCATTTAAAAAAAATTAATTTTTTTAAATTCTTGGAACACAAGTATAGTTTTCAATAAATTGCAGTTTTTCAATATGCATTAAAAAAATTAAATTTTATAGAAAAATATAAAAAATTTACCCTAAACTAATTTTAATATTTTGTTTTTAAAAATTAATTTACTTTTATAAAATAAAGTTTCTAAAAGTTGAAAAAATTAATTGTGTGGTTTTCTCACTAAAAGTAATAAAAAAATCATTTTTGAAGAAAACTTATTTTTGAAGAATAAAATGACTCTACTGAAAAGTTGAGTGTTTATTTCCTAGGAATTAATCAATACATTTACTTTGAATATGAAATTAATATATATTTCATGATTTGGTTATTTATATTAATACATACTATTTCAATGGTTAGGATATAATTTTCATATTTAAATAATAATATTTCATGGTTCATCTAGGCTCTGTGTTTCATGTTGTATATGCTATCAAGCAAAATGTTCTAAAAAACTCAGGATATTGCATTAGTACCTCCTAAAAAAATTTAACCCTTAAAATTTTCATGAATATTACTCTATAAATATATGATTTTGATTATTCTTCATAACATCCTTAGGCTCCCATGTTGCTTCATCTATTTTATGATTTATCCAAAGTACCTTTACTAGTTGAATTGTAAAATTCCTCATTACTTTCTCACTAGTATCAAGAATCTAGAGAGGATATTAACAATATTATTAATGAGGTTGTAGTTATATTTCTTCAAAGGTAATAAAATGAATTGTTTTTGGAATATAAATCCTTAATAAAGAGATATGGAACACATCATATAATTTAGAGTGGCTCAGTGGCATTGAAAATCGATAAGCCATAGCTCTAATTCTTTCTAGAATTTAAAATGATCTGATATAACTAGGGCTCATTTTTCCATTATTTTTGAACCTTATAATTACCGTTAATGGATTCACTTTTAATAAAACATAATCTATAACTTTAAATTCCAAATACTTCCTTTGGTTATTAGCATAACTATTTTTCCTTCTTTGAGCTTCTTTAATATGATTCTGAATAGCCTTTACCCTTTCCATTGTCTGCATAATAATATCTAGACCTATAAGTTTTATTTCACTAACTTATTCCCAATTTTTTTTTGTATGAAATCTCTTGTCATATAATTCTTCATACGCCACCATTTGAATAATTCTATGGAAGCTATTGTTATAGGAAAAATCTACCAAAGGTAAATACTGATCCCACATACCATGAAAGTCAAGTGAGAATGACCTAAACATGTATTCTAATGGTTGAATAGTCCTTTTGGACTATCCATTAGTTTAAGGGTGATAGTTAGTTCTTAAGTAAATCTTAGTATCCAGAGCCTTATAAATAATTTTCTTGAATTTTAATGAAAATCATGGATCATGATGAGACAAAATTGAAAGAGGTTCACCCTGAATACTTACAACTTTATTAATATAGAGTTGTGTAAGTAATTACATAGGTAAAACTTATCCTATAGAAATGAAATGTATATATTTGGTAATGTGATAAATAATAACCTATATTTCACCATTCTTTCTAGGAGTCTTTGGTAATCTAGTGACAATTTCTAGATTAATACCAGACCATTTTTGAATTGGAATAGGTAAAAGTTTCATGAATCCTATAGGATACTATCCATTAGCCCTTAACTATTGACATGCCAAACATCTTGACACATAATCATCAATTTTAAACCTAATTTCATACCACCAAAAATTCTGTATCAAATATCTATATATCTTTGTGCTACGAGGATGTATAGAGAAATTCAATCTATAAGCATCATCCAATATTTCCATTTTTATATCAGGTATATATGGAACACATAGAATCTTACCAAATTTCAAAATTCAATATTCATTTATGAAGTCTTTCAATTTTATATTATTCATGTATTTAATTATCTTTTCAAATTTCTCTTCATAAGGTCGAGAATTTTTTTATATTTTCTAAAAAATATGGTTTGGAAATACTTCAAAAAAATAATGAGGTTTCCCCATCCTTAATAATTCCAATATATGTCTTTACTAAATCCATGAATAAGGGATCCCTATCAGTCCCCATCCTGGTTTTTAATCCATGATATTTTATTCTCAATGCATTCAATACCTTATTTTCTGTCCCTAAGGGGTAGTTTATTGAGAAATCATAATCCTTTAGTAGCCCGATCCATCTAATTTTCCTCATATTGTGATCCTTCTGTGAGAAGATGTATTTTAGGACCTTATGGTTTGTATAAATCTTAAATCCTTCACCATAAATATAATATCTCTATATCTTAAAAAAGTATTATGGATTCTAAAAAAGATCATGATTTGAATAGATCTATTCATGAGTCTTTAACTACCTTTATTCATAGGTAATAACTTTATTATTATCCATAAGGACACTACCAAGTCCCTTATTTTATTCATAAATATATATCACAAATCCATCATTACCTAATGGTAGAGTCAAAATCAAATCATTCACCCTATCCTATCTAATTATTCAACACATTATTCACATTACTTTATCTATATGAACTTAACCCCTTTAAGAGTTAGCTTGGTTAACAAGTTAGTCAATCAAGATTTTTTTGAACAAATCACTAATTGTAACCTACCAAAATAATGAAACTACATACATTGGTTATGTTCATTAGTATTAACCATTATTTAAATACTTTTCTCTTTGAGAGATCAACTAATATTCCATATTTAGAGATAATATAGTAAAGAAAATAAACTTTCTAAATCTAGAATTCAAACTTTCTAAATTTCACATATTTTTCTTTACTTCCTAGAGTCTCAAGAATGATTCGTAAATGATTGTAATGATACTCATAGATTTTAGAGTACAATAGGATATCATCAATAAATAACAAAACAAAAATATCAAGATATTCCATGAATACTCTGTTCAATAGATCTATAAAAATAGATGGTGCATTTTTCAATCCCAATAGAATTATCATAAACTCCCAATGTCCATACCTTGTTTGGAAGGATGCATTTAAAATATATTTCTTATTTAATCATAATTGATGATACCCAAAACAAAGTTAAATCTTTTCAAAATGTTGGTTTCCATGAAGTTGATCAAATAAATCCTTAGTGTGAGGAAGGGGATGCTTGTTCTTTATTGTAATAGAATTGGTTTCCCTATAATCAATGTAGAGCCTCAAAAAGGTATCTTTCTTTTTTATTAAAATGAATAGAGACTCCCCAAGGTGAAATACTAGTGTGTATAAGTCCATTTTTTCACAAATCCTATAGTATTTTTTTAAACTCTACTAATTTCACTGTTGACATTCTATATGAATTCTTTGATATTGTTATTGAATCAGGGTTTAAATCCATATATAACTCAACTTCACATTTTTGTGGATTTCTAGGTAATTATTAGGAAGTACATCAATATATTCCTATACAATAGGTAAACACTCAATTTAAAGATCAACTTTTTCATATATAGATTGCGTATACTCTTACTCATTAATAATATAATTCCGATGAGATACTGGAGGTGGATCTAGACATGACTCAGATAATGAAGTCTCCCCTCTAATGATAAGGAATTTTACATCTTCATCACAAATTACAATTTTATTCTCTTAAAAATAAATTTTTGAATTATGTTTTGAAATAAAATATATACAAAGTATTATATAAAAAGTAACTATATGTATAATAATCATGTATGAAAATAGGTCATTTTTATGGTTAATAAAGGGAACTATCTGACACATCCTTGTGGAGGTGATATTTCAACTAGGAGTTTTGACTAAAAACTCTCTTCTTAAGGTGTTCTGAAATATATAATTTTCTTGGAAAACATGGAATATATAAAAGAGTGTGAAGATATAGAATCAAATAAATAATTTCCTAAATTTGAGGCTATGATTAAATTACATTTGACCACATTATTAGGATCTTCAACCTCAGCGGTAGTGATCTAATAGGCTTTACCTTCTCCCCTCAGCCTCTTCTGTGGTATTTTCCCTTAACGTCTTGGGAATTGGTGTGAATAATGCCCTATTTTCCTACATTTTAAGTACTGTGAATCATTTATTTGTTTATTACTCTTTAATTCATTATCCTAATAAACCTTATCTCCTCACTTTCTATATTCTCCCATACACTTTATTCATTATCCATGATGTTGCTTTCTACAATTTTCACATGATGGGAATTTCTTTGTTCCCTTATTATTATATGATTCTTTACCTTTTTCCTAGTTCATAAATGAAATATTATTTTCATTATTTTTATTTAATATATTGGTTCTTGAAAACAACTTCTCTATTTTGATGGAATAAAATACTATTTCATCATATGATGAAAAATTTAGAGTATCCATTTCACTTTAGCGGTTTAACATAATGACTTTAAATAAATGGTCAGTCTTATTATCTGGATTAAAAATATAATCCATATAATACCTGTTTAGCCATGTAAATGTTTTCTCATACCCTTCAACACTTTATTCCTTATTGTTATTCTTGCTGAGGTACTTTCTATTCATTTCAGTTTGTTACTCAGAAAGGAAATATTTATCAAAAAATATTACTTTAAAATATATCCACTCCATATTCTCTATTACTTGTTCCTTATTAGTATTATGGATAAACAACCACTATTTATCAACACCACTACTGATAAAATAAACATATATAATAAACTTTTCACTTTCATTGCTTCCCAAGGTGAGAAATATCTTTTCAAGAGACTTAATCCATTACTCAGCTACCACTAAATTGGTAGTTCCACTAAAATATAGAATATTATTTAATATGAAACCATAAATAATAGGTGTATAATACCATTTAAAATCATGTTGTTCCATATGTGAGAGGTTTTTAGAAATAACCTAGGTTAACTGCCCAAATATGGTTTTGATCTGCTTAGCTCAAACACCATCTATATTGGCTTGCTCAGTGGGGAAATCCCTTGATTGACCACAAGCATTGATTATATTTCTTCTGTTGTGATCCATCAATAAATAACAGAACACATTTATTTAGCTCAAAATTATCATGAATATTGAGCTGCAAAGTAAAAATCACTCAAATGGTAAAAGTTTTCAAATACTATAATGGATTATCTTAATTCTCATATTAGATACAATTATTTAAAATATTGTTCCCGAGGTTTATAATAAACTTTATATGATACCAAATGTAAAACCCAACTACAAAAATCTAGAGAGGATGTATAATTTATTAAATTATTTTAGATATAAGGGATAAAATCACCATGGGACAATTAGTTTTTTAGTCTTGGAGAACCAGATACATACATGATTCCTTTATTACATTGAAAATAAAAAATAAAATGTAAAAAAATTAAATGATCTGAATCATTGAAAACAATTCAAATATTTATCCTTCATATCATAGGGAAAGGAAACAAAATGAGGGTGAGGTAAAATTCTCATTAAGGGTTATGTTAAACAGAATCTATTTGGAGTAAATAAGTAATAATCAATATGGAAAGGTAAATAACTAAAATCACATTTCATTTAATCAATAACTTGAGTTGAAAATCATACATGGATAATATCAATATAGTAATGTCATGGATAATAATAATTTACTTAATAATAAAGAAAATTCATACTATTTGACTTCTTGATTTCAGACATCATGGTATATATACCATCAAGACTACGTGCTAAGATAGTTTAAAACTATGGGAAAAGACTCATTTAATTTTTCCAACTGATTTGTCTCATGAGACCAGCCGATGCATTAAGGGGCTATATAATTCTTAACCCCATCCTAAACAGCATTTCCAATGCATTCCTCATATATCAAATTATTGATTTAATTCATGAACAATATACTTTATCAATAAATATCTATATTGAGTAAAGAATAAGAATTATCAATAATCTTCTAGTTAATCAAATAACTTTCAAAGTAAAACACTATATATAGAAATGGTATACAATTTAGGAAATATGAATATCCATGGTATAAGGAATTTTTAGTTTTAAGGAAAATTTAATGTCCAATGATTAAAAGAAAATTTATTTTTCAAAATAAATTTAATTTCCCTGAGATTAATCAAGATATGAATCATTAAAAGAGTTGATTTTGTAGTAAAATAAATTCTTTTAAATAATACATGGAAAGAAATGAAATTTAACATTTTAAATAAGTTTTCATTAAATATATATTTTTTTAAAACCATTTAAAACTTGTAGAATAAGATAAAGGTCATAAAATGGTTATAGTAGAGGGAAAATATTTTAACGCTGTATACGTTAGAAAAACATCCATTTTGACTTTTTATAAAGAAGGTTTAAAAAATAAATTTTAGGAAAACATTATAAATATTCCTTTGAAACCATATAAATTTTAAATTTTAAATTAAAATGTTCTTAATAAATCATTTAAGTAGTAAAAAAGGGTTTTTTAATTTTTTTTGAAAAATATGTATATGAAAGAAAAATATACCCAATCAAAAAGTGGAAAAATATTAGTTTTTTTTAAACATTACTCTTGAAATATTAAATTGAATTGAATAATTAATAATCCTAAATAGATTTATATTCATGTTAAATAAATAAAAATGGAAATATATACACCATATAAAAGTAAATAGCTTCATATTACCAAATACGTCTCAATGGAGTGAAAATTGAGATGAAATCCCTTACAAAGACTATATCATTGAAGTGATAATTAATCAATGAATTTATTATATATGAAAAATGTAAATAAAAAAATTGAAAATAAAATATAATGAAATAATAGATAATTTCACACATAATCATGGAACATCATAGTATATAAAGTAGAACTATAACCCAGTGAATGAAAATTAAGTTAAGAAACCCCTTACCTCAAGTTTGACTTGCATCATAGGTGATATAAACAATTGTATAATAAATATATATTTATTATAATTACATTAAATAACCATATTAACATCTATAATATCACATATGACCCATTTATAACATTTTATTACCCATCTCTTAATAATCGTTTATTATTATCATTATTTCGAGTGTTAACTATTTTGTTTTCCAAGTATGTTATGATTCAGTAATCTCTGTCCTTATGTATTTATCATGGTTCCATCATATCAATAATTTTATTAAATAATAAAATATCTTATATATTCAATATATATAAATTTATAATCTTCCATATAATATAGAGATAGAAAAATTAATTACACCATTCATGGATATGGGAGACCGTACGTACACTTGAACACAATTTTCTTTTTTTGATGGATGCAATGAAATAAAGGTAAATAATAATTAACCATTAAGTAATAATTATTATTTAATATATATTATATATATTAATAAAATTTTACCTTGTTACCATACATGTAAAGTGTAAATTAAAAACGGTTCACATCGCTTTGTGGAGGTGGTAGTACACACATACGCATGAGCAACATTATAATTTTCCAACATATTAGAAGGTAAGAAGATATATTTTATATTATAATTATAGATGAATAATTATTTCATATATATATATATATTATATTCATTATTTTCATATTTATAACCATCCAAGTAAAGTGGTGATGAAAAACGAATTACACCACTATATGGAGAGGTAAGTCGTACATACACACTAGTGATGTTTTTGTGTTTTTTAGGATAGAAATAAGATGAAATATGGTTATAACATAATCATAATAAAATATAATAATATTTATGATACTGAATTTTTTATTTTTTGGAAGGCTACAACACATTAGTAGGAATTAGTAGAAGTAATAAACTTGAAAGAGTCAGTAAAGATGATTACCTCATCATCAGTAGAATTTATTTAGATATCTTCTTAAGGAACCTAGGGTTAGTCACTTGGAATGTAAATGACCTATATAACTTATATAATGATTTTTATAATAGTAATGGTTAGGTTTTGGTCAACCTATATGGCTAAAATTGTCTTGAAGATTTGAGAGAAATCATATCCCTTTATAAGTGAGTGAAGAGACATTCTTGAAATTTCTTAAAGTATTAAATTAATAAAAATTATTTCTCATGTCCAAATGGATAAAAATTGATATAATTATAATATAATGTGATTATAGGTTTAATAAACTTCATCTTATAATTTTTTTTTCAAGTTTTTGTTATGTTTTAACCCCTATATTTTAGTTTAAACCCCTGACAACCCTTTTGACAATTACCACACTATTAAAGTTTTTTTAACCTTTAAGGGTTAATAATGTTACTATAAAATGACCAAATACCTATAAATGTATAATGGTTCATGATTGAAACCATATCCCATTTGTTTGAAAAAATATTATATTTTATTAATTTTAAATCATTTAATAAAAATTATTTATTATAATTTCATTAATGTCACTTTTAACAAAATTAATTTAATTTTACATTAAATACATCAAGATAAAGAGGTAATTAAAATATAATCCTTTCACACATAACTAAAATGTTACATTTATCTAAAATATTATTTTATTATAATAATTATTTCAAATTATATTACTTTTAGTATTTTTAAAATAATTTATTTTTTTGATTATATTATATAAATAAATACTCTATTAGTGTTGCACAAGAATTTAAGGAAATTATTTCATTATTATTTAAAAAAAATTAAAATGATAAAAATAAATCATTTATATTTAAAATTATTACTTATAAATGGAAAAAAACTTGTATTTATCCCTATTTTAAAAATTTAATGTTAATAAAACAAAAATAATTTCATTTTTGACTTTTCTTTACATAAAATATTATAAAGATAAAAATCATTTTCAAATAAAAAATGGTAATATATTAGAAATATGAATATTTATGGATGATATATACACATAAAATTAAATTAAATAATGTTTTCGATTCATTTTATAGTCCTTATTATATTATTTCTAACCTAAATTACCCAATTTACCCTTACTATGGTGACAATTATTTACTATTATTACTATTCATAATGAAAAAAATTAAAAATAACAATTTAATAAAATTTTACCTTCTAATTAAAAATATATAATATATTTTTCAATATTCAATTTCTATAATTGGTTTAAATTAATTTAATATTAAAATAAAAAATTTAAAGAAAAATAGTTTTTTTTTCAGAAAAATGCCTTTTATGTATAAAAATGTTTCTATACCAAATTAAAGTGTAAAATTAATTAAAAATAAAATAGCTGGATTATTAGTAATATAATTGAACTATTTTTTCTTTGAAACCATTTTAAAATAATATTTAATTTTTTAAAACAAAAATACTGTTTAAAAAAAAGAAGCATTTTTCATTATTTGTTGAAAAATAAAATTTTCAGAAAAATCCCAAAATTTTTTCCCAAGATAATTTTCATAAATTTATTTAAAAAACAAAGTTAGTTTTTTAAAATAATTTTATTTTTTAAATTGTAAAAAATTAATTATATTATTTTCTCACTTTAAGCAATAAAAAATATCATTTTTGAAGAAAACATATTTTTCAAGAATAAAATAGATTTACGAAGAAATTGAGTGTTTATTTCCTAAACATTAATAATAAAGTTTCCTTGATTATAAACTAGATAAATATTTTATAATGTGGCTATTTGTATTCATAACCTCCAATTAAATGACTTGGTTATGACAATCATATTTAAATAATAATATTTCGTGGTTCGTTTAGGATTAGTGTTTCATGTAGTATGTGCTATTGAATAAAGTTTTCTTAAAAAATTGTGATATTAAAATATCAAATATTTATTAAATCTTTGTACTATGTGTTAAAAAATATTTGGAGAATAATATTTCTTAAATTAAATTTTCATGGTGCTACACCAGAAAAAATGTCATAAGTGGTAAATGAAAAACATAGTTCTTGCTATGTGACTCTGTATACCTTTAAAAACAACACACATTCTACCTTTGTGGAATAACTCCATAGTTGGATTTAAGGTAAAATCATACCCCTGAACCATGGATACCTAATTTCCCCTTACAGATTGCATGCTTAGCATGCCCGAGTCAATTGAGATCTACATATATAAAAGAACATTCCCCATTGGTAGATCATGCCGATATATGGACCCTCTTTTAATTGTGCATGGAATTGTACCCCCCATGGGGTATTCACATGCCAAGATCTAGAAATATCCATCATATATATAAAGCCACTCCCTATTTGTCATATCATCCAAGATTCCCCTTTAATTGGATGACTAAATCTATTGGGGTCACTTGTCACCCTAAACACTGAAATAGAGGTTCCACCGACTATATAAAAATCCACATATAAGGAATGAAATAGAAAGGATAAATATATCATAATAATTATTACCCATGATATGAAATAATTCACAAGTAAGGTACAATATAGAAATGAAAAATCATGGCATATCAAATATTCCATAGCTATGAAATAACTACATATAAGGTACAACATAGCTAGGAACACACATACCATAACAAGAAAAGGTCTCACATGCAACCCACACATATAAAATAGACCATATCATGAAAGTTTCTCCACACTAGGAACATATAAATATGCCAAGAATATCAATCAACTCTATATAAGGGCTCATGATGGTAATGAATTCCTACCTTTAGCGCATTGATACCAATTTCCAAGATCTGCCGAGGGATGACACCCAGACCATGCCCAAACACTATCATTCACTTGAACAAGACCCAATCTATCATGAGAGAGTATATAGAATTGGGATTTATGTAAGAGAACATTTCAAGATATGTAATCCACATCGACTTACTAAAATAGATTCATCACCAAGGGAAGATCAAGGATTGATCAAGGAGAGGCCACCAATTCTCATAATCTAACACTGATCTATCAATAAATAATGAATTATCTACTACATATTAGTAGAGATTCATAGATCTATCCCACAATTATTTTATCCATGATTAATTATCAAAAAATAAATATAATTAGGCTTGTAATAGATAAATATTACCTTGAAGGACACCAATGGATTGATCTAAACTTCAAGCACCCAACAGGAGAGCAAGGAGAAGACAAGATCACCAAGGGAGATCTCTCTAGGTGGTTCTGGTCACATCATGACCAGGTTAGGATGAGAGTTAGTCTAATTATATGATGATATTAAAATTATTAAAACACTATTAATAATGGAATTATATGGGAACCACTGACTGACTATTTGGATCTGAAATATTACAGGTCCCACTGCCAGCACCACTAGCTAGTTGGTGCCCCGTACTAGCTTGTTGGTGGCATTTTTTCAGTCATGAAGTGGCCCACTAAATCCTATATCCTCTAAAACCTAAATCCAAGACCCTTTTACCCATAATTCATACCTATATGGTAATAAAAATAGATCAAGATACATCATAACTTAAAAAAAGGTGTACCTTGAAGTCGAGGATGTTATAAGGTCACTAGAAGAATAAATGTTCCTTGAATAATGCTTAGTTATTTATAACTTATAGAGATTATAATTATAAAGAATATTTTACCTTTAAAAAATACAGGGTTTGTAAATTCCCTAACCCGAGTAGCCTGGAACCAGTGCCCAACTTAATTACATTGGTACTATAAAAAAGTGATATCTTACCAAAGGAATAAATATTTTAGTAGATTTGGAAACCCAGATATAAACATAAGTTTTACATTACAATTTTAAAGAAAAAACAACATAGAATCTCTATTGTAAAAACCCATAAACTTCTTGATTATCCATGCAATTCATTCATAGTATACTTCTTTAAATCCTAGTGAAAAATAAAACATAAGAGAGGGGTGAGCTCAGATGATTAGTAAGGGTAATAAATACATTAAAAACTATCATAAATAAACATTAATAATAAGGAATGGTGAATAATGAAAAACACATGCCACTAAAATATAATCTTGAGCATAATATGGAAGGGATAAAATATGATTAAATAATTCCCTAAATAAGTACATGATAAAGAAACGTAACCATGGATATTCTACTAGTCTAATAATCACATGGATTATCAATTATTAATATCATAATGTGTGAATGCATATTGCCGAACATCCTAACATACGATCAAGGCTTCGACCAAGAAATTATAAACAGGTAAGACATAAACCATTACTTAAAGTAGTTTGTCTCATGAGATCCATTTATGAATCAAGTAGTTATAGAGGGCCCCACTAATAACTTACTAAGTCCAATTCATTCCTAATATGAAAAGAGTGAAACATAACATTAACATTCATATTGAAAAACTAGCATACAAAATGTGAATACTTCAACCATAAACTATGAATAACACGTCTATAGTAAAAATTATCATAAAACCTTTAATAAAATATAGTATATGGTATCATGAGATAATAGCCTCTATCAAACATAAAATCCAACAAAGGGTGTTGAATTAGAAAAAAATACTCTAATAAGTCCATTAAGAAATTTTTGATATAAATACACTTTTTTACTTTGGAAAAAAGAGTAATTTTGGAAAAATCATTTATATAAAATCAGATTGTAATATAGTTTTTCCCATAAAAGAAAAGTTAAGGAAAAATAAATTATATTTATGGAATAAATGAATGAAACTGAAGTTAAAGCATATAAAATGATTCTTTATAAATGAGCCACTTAAGTGCAGTTTAAGAGAACATATAAAAGAGTCTTTAAAGAGGACAAGGCTTAGTTGTTTGAATGAAACTAGAAAAGAACTAAAATATTTTTTAGGATAAAAATATTGATTTTATAAAAATAGTGGTGCCTTATAACATATTATGGAGTGTACTCTAAAATGGGTAAGAAATTGGGAATAACCCTTTAATTAAGCTTGCTTATTGGGAGGAATTGAAAAGGGAAACTTATAAAACATGTATTTACCATAAAATAAAGATGAAATGATAAGGTTAAATGAGTTTGTAACATATAAAAATAATTTATAAGAAGTATATAGAAATAAATAAAAATTAAATTGGTTTAAAGATAGAGAAATCGTAACCTGAATGAAAATGGAGGTTTGAGGAGAATCCCTTACCTTATGCACAAAATCATTATGCACTTGTACTTAATATCCTCAATAATAAAGTTAGATTCAATTTTAATTTAAATCAGAACCTATTAAATATGAATTTTATTTATTATAATTTTAATATGTTCATTTATGGTTTTTTTATGAGTTATAAGATTCAATTTCCTCATTTTATAGTGTGTGTTTCCTTGATTTTAATGATTGGTTCACTTGTATACTTGTATGAAAGTTCATGTGAAATGGGAATAGTTATCTAGAATTGATTTTTTTACTATTGATGAACTTAAAAAATATTTAATGGACTTATATGTCATTTTCCCCATATACGAGGATGATTCATTAGATAAAACATTAGTGACAACCGTTTGGATTATTTTGGAATGTTTTGATCATTACACACTAGTTTTGTTTTATTAATTAATACTATGTATACATACTTGTTATAGAACAATTAATAAGTTGTAATATGAATATTATAATCTGTTTTGACCATAAAAATGGTTTTATGACCATCCTTGAAGGTGGTATTAGAAAATGAAAGAATAATCATCCACGAAGGTGGGGAATCGAGACCTCATAGATGACATTTTCATTTTTTAGAACAAAAAGCAGAAGATAGAAGAATTGATGCTAGATATCACATAATCGTAATAAAATTACATTATATATAAGATAATTGATTTATCAGGCATGTTTTTATAGGGTTATTAATAAAAGGATAAGAAAATTAAATAAATTGAAAGAAAATTAAAAGAATGAAAGAAGATTTTACCTCTTGAATTCCTATCCTTGAGAACCTCCTTCAAGAACTTTTAAATGGTATTTTGGGTGATACAAGCAAGACCATAACGTGGGGGAGAGATTTTGGAGAGTGATTTGTTAGAAATTTGACAAGTTTTAGGGCTTTGTAGGTGTGAGGTGATATTTATAGTGGAGGAGAGGAGTGATTTTTGATTATTCAATTCATTTGTATATTATTTTGGCTCAAGACTATGAATAGTTTGGATTCCATGAACACATATAGAAAATAGATAAGTATTGTTTGATATTATGGTGCTTACATCATCGATGACTCAATAAATAGTGTTTTTAACTTATAATGTATATATAACGTAAATTACTACGTTTCACTATTCACCAAAAATTCAACTATTATAGAAAAATCCGAAAACTTCACCATAATAATTTTCTAATGTGTAGAATTAAGAAATTAATCCACTTTATGAAAATAATTTTCAAATTTTGAGAAATCTAATTTTTAATTAAAATCATCATTTATTAGAAAAATACCGATTTTAAAAATAAAACTGATTTTATAACACTTTGAAAAATTAATTAAGGTCTCATAAAACTATATTATAATCATAATAAAACAAAATATTAATTTTTGAATCTATTTTATGAAAATAAAATTTATTTTAAAGAATTATATTAATTATAAAATTATAATTTGACTTTTAAACTTTACAAAAATACCAACACCTAATTTATCATTTTTAAAACATTTAATTAATAATACCAAGAAATAAATAGATCATGTTTTCATTTATAAGACACAAAAATTTTATTTATACTTTCATAGGAGAAGTTACTATTTTATTAGTCATATTGTTATTATTAATGGTCACATTACTATTCCATCCATTATGCTTAATAGTATATTATAGTTTTAAACTTAGTGTTGCATTAAACATAAACTATCGAAGATATTAAATTTTAAAAGAGGCATACCATAAAATATTGGGGGGTTACGTTCTCCCCTTCATCAAATAATTTCATCCTTATAATTTCCCAATTTTTTTCTCATAAAAAGTTTTGGGTAGTTCCTCATGATAAATTTTTATGGTTCCCATGTTTCCTCTTCAATTTTATTGTTTTTCCAAAGTAACTTTACCATCCAAGTAATCTGATTCCTCAATAACTGTTCTCTAGTGTCCAAAATCTGGATAGTCTTTTCACAGTAAGATAAATTTGGTTCCACTTATATTCCTTCATTAGCGAGGACAAGCATTGGGTATGAAATGTACTTACTCAACAAAGAGATGTGAAACACAGTTTATAATTTATAAATTGTACATAGTATTAGAAAATGATAATCCATAGATCCAACTCTCTCCAGGATTTCAAAAGGACCAATGCACCAAGGGCATAGTTTCCCTTTCTTTCCAAATCTAATAACACCCTTCCATAGAGATAATTTTAAGAGAACATGATCTCCCACTTGAAATTAAAAATCCTTCGTTCGATTATTGAAAAATATTGTTTTTATACTTTGAGTTACTTTGATATGGTTTTGAATATTATTTACCCTTTTCATTGTTTCCTCTATAAGATCTAAACCTACAAGCTTTCTTTCAATAACTTCATCCGAATAAGTTGGTGTACGAAATCCTCTTCCATAAAATGATTCATATAGTACCATTTCAATACTGGAATGTAAACTATTATCGAAATAAAACTATACCGAAGGTTAATAATGATCCCACATAAATTGAAATCCAAGTGAGCTTGATCACAACATGTATTATAATTTTTGAATGGTCCTTTCAGATTGTCTGTCAGTTTGAGGGTGATAAGCTATACTCAAATGGAGATCAGTGTCTAAATATTTATGAATACCTTTCCATAATTCTGATGTAAATAGTGGATCATGATTTGAAACAATTTAAATAGGTGCTCCATAAAGTCTTAAATCTTCATTAATATTGAGTTTTCCAAGGCGCTCGAGTGGAAAATCCTCCCCTATAGCGAGGAAATGTGGAGATTTAGTAAGTTGATAAAAAATTACCCATATTGGATCATTATTTATTAGAGTTTTTGGTAATATAGTGAAAAAATACATAGTAAAGTCATCCCATTTCCATGTATAAATAGTCATAAGTCGCATGAATCCCCTATAATATTGTTTTTTAGCCTTTAACTATTGACAGACTAACTATCTTGATACATACTCATCAATTTCCTACTTCATGTCATCCCACCATAAATGTTACTTAAAGTATATATACATCTTAGTGATTCCAGGATGTGTTGGGAAATTTAAGCTATGAGCATCATCCAATAACTCCCTTTTTTATCACAGGTATGGAGGGAACACAAATCCTCTTCCCAAATTTCCCAATTCCATCCTCATACACAGAGTCTTACAACTTCCCATCATTCACAACTTTAATTTTCCTTTGAAATTTCTCATCATCAAAATGATAAATTTTAATGCATTCCAATAAATATATTTGGGAAACTAATTTAAAAAGTAATGTTGTTTGACCTTGGTTGATAATTTCTATATCTATCTTTACTAGATCCATGTACAAAAGATCCTTGTCAGTCGTAATTTTTTTAAGAACTCTATAATCCTTCCCACTCAATGCATCTTCTACTATATTCACCTTCCCTAGGTGGTATTATATTGAATAATCATAATACTTGAGTAGCTCGAGCCATCAAATTTTCCCCATGTTGATTTCTTTATAGGAGAAGATATATTTCATGCAGTTGTGATCTGTATGTATCTCACATCTTTCTCCATATACATAGTGTCTCAATATCTTCATAGAAAATATTATGACTTCTAAATCTAGATCATGAGTTGGATAGTTCTATTAATGAGTTTTTAAATGCATTTATGAATAGTCAATCACTCTACTATTCTATATAATGACACAACCAAGTCCTTTCTTTGATGAATCACTATAAATAAAAAATCCTCCATTTCCTGATGGTAAATTCAAGATCATTGAATTAATTAATCTCTTCTTAAATTATTCAAAATATCATTCACATTATTTTTTATATACAAACTTAACCCCTTTAAAAGTAATATTGTTTAATAGATTAGCTAATTAGGAAAAATTCTGAACGAAACACCGATATTAACCTGCTAAACCAATGAAACTACATACCTTGATTATGTTCATTGGTGCAAGAAATTCCTAAAATACCTTTGTATTCATAGGATCAACTGATATTCCATCCTTAGAGACAATATGGAAAAGAAAAGAAACTTCTTAAATCCATAGATCAAACTTTCTAAACTTCATATATAACTATTTTCTTCTAAGAGTCTCTAGAATAATCTCCAAGTGGTTCTCATGGTGGTCATAACTTTGGGAATGTATCAATATATCATTTTTAAATACTATAAAAAATCATCAAGATATTTCTTAAATAGTATATTCATTAGATCCATAAAAAAATGAGGTGTATTAATTAGCCTAAAGGACATTACTGTAAACTTTTAATGTCCATACTTGGTTAAAAATGATATCTTTGGAATATCTTACTTCTTTACATCAAATTGATGACATCCAGATTAAATATCAATCTTTGAAAAATATTGAGCTCAATTAAGTTGATCAAATATTACATCAATGCAAGGAATCAGATACTTATTCTTTATCATAATAGTATTGATCTCTCTATAGTCAATGCACAACCTTATAGATCCATCATTATTTTGAACCAAAATAATAGGAGCTCCCCAAGGTGAAACATAAGGGCATATAAATCCTTTATCCCTAAATTCCTATAATTATTTCTTTAACTCTATTAACTCCACCATGTCCATTCTATATGAAGTCTTTTATATAGGTCTTATATTAGGGATTAAATCAAATAAAAACCCAAATTCCCACTCTAGAGGCTGTACAGGTAAATCCTATGGAAATACATCAATTTATTCCTATAAAAAGGACACATCCCAAATTTGAATATTTCTTTCCTCATCCATAGATAATTATTTCTCTTCTTCCCACAGAATTTCATTTTGAAGAGCTAATGGATGTGGATATAGATATGACTTTGATGATAAAGTCTCCCCTCTAATGATGAAAAATTCTATACCTTCATCATTAATCATAATTTCCTTATATTTTCAATAAAGTTTTTGCATTATACCTTGAAATCCAATCCATACCAAGGACTATATCAAAATCAACCATATGTATGATAATAGAATCAAGAATTATACCATATTTATTTGTCATAATAGGAATGAATCGACACATATTTATTGCAATAAGGTTTCCACGAGGAGTATTTAATGATAAGTACCTTATTAAGGTGAATTATAAACATCAAAATTTTGAAGTAAACCATGAAGATATAAAATAATGTGATGACCCAAAATCAAATAAAGCTTTAGAAAAATTTGAGGAGATTATTAAAGTAACTTCCACCACATAATTAGGAACTCCATCCTTAGTTATTATGACTATATAAGCAAATCCTTGATCCATTGTCATTTTATTAGAAAATATTCCTTGACACTTTGGACAATCATTTTCATAATATTCCATCTATTTAAAATTTTAGCACTGAACATTGGTAGCTTCTTTCTATCCCTTTCCATCATGGGATATGTGGCCTTTTTTCCACACTTTGAACAAACTCCAATCCCCAATAGGCATGTTACTTGATGCTTCTTTCCACATTTATTAAAGGATAGAATGTCAACTATTACATTCTTCCCCTTTTCCTTATTTATTTTTTCTAGAGTGTTTAACATACCTCTTATTCTCTTTCTTTCCTTAAAAGTCATAATATTTAGAGATTTATTTCTCTGTCTTGATAGTACATAAGGCTATATCTTCGCATGATGAAATTTTTTTGGAGACCATCTCCCTTAATAGGAATTATTTTCACCCATAAAATAATATATTAATCTTGTTATTTGGATTGCATACATAATCCACAGCATGCTCTGCTAACCTTATAAAGTTGGCTCTATACATAGAAATGTTTCATACTCTTTCTATGTTATATTAAATAATAGTATCTCCATATCCACTCACAATTTGTGAGGGAAGTATCTTTATTAGAAAATTTCATTAAAATAATTCCATTCCATATTTTCAATTTCGTCCTCCTCCTTCATGTTTTTAATTAATGACCACTGTTGATTTGCATGTCCTGATTGTAAGAACCTGGACCTTCATTTCTAGTATGGATTTTTTTAGGGTTGTTTTTTTAGAAAAAAGGAAGAAATGATAATTTTCTAAGTACACACTGTGTACTTATGAGTAAAATTCGTGTACCCAAGTACCTCGTACAACCTTGTACTGACCATGTAATGGCCGAGTACATGGCTATATTGGTGACCTGACAGACTAGCTAAAGAAGGGAACAATTAAGGCTATTGCGCGATGTGTACTTTAAATGAACACAAAGTGTAATTTTGTTTTTATTTGTTAAATCTTAGAGGAGTTTCATCTAATGTATAGAACGTTTTTATTCATCCCTTAGTTCATACAGGAGATTGAAAAAATAACCATGAACTTTAACCCCTCTCGGTTCTCCGTCCGAGCTCTGATCGAGACACCATCAAGTGCATTGGAATCCTACCGATGAGTTCTCAATTCTCCTTGATTATTTCTTCCTAATTTTTCTTCTCTCATGAGTTATATTGGGATGATATATTTTAACATTTTTTTAGATCTACGTTTTTCTAGGATGATTCAAGGGCCGACGTTCAAGAGTGTTGATTGTACGACATCAAGGTACGTGGTTTCAGCCTTTCCTTGTTTGTATTTGGATTATATATGCTAAAAGTGTCGCATATCCACATTTGGTGTATTGATTGATTGGGGAATTAACCTTATTATTTACCAGATATGGTTATTTGGTTAAAAAGGGGTTGTAGCATAAGTATAAGGTTAGATGCCTTGTTTACAGGACACCCCATGGGCGAGCTTCCCTAGTTTGACTTTTTATAGCTGTTTGGCCTAGGTTGCCTATGAGGCGTACCCTTTTTCCATGACTTGATTGTTTAGAATGGATTTTTTTTGATTATATGAATTTCATGTGTATGATCGTGGATGTTATCCATATAGTAGTTATAAATTACATGTGCTGCATTGTTTTGATATGCACGATGTTTTTCCAATAGACCGTGAGAGCCTTTGACCAAGAAAACTATGGGGGTTTCCATATTTATTTACATAGTACCATGAGATCCTTGGTGTAGAATTTGACCCAGGGGTATTGACCGTGAGAGCTACCCATGATGTCATTTATAATTTATTTATGATATATTGAACTAGGGGTATTGACCATGAGAGATACCCAAGAGGTCATTTATCATTACTCTACTATGTGGGACCATTGGGGTCAGACCATGAGATCTTTCCCAGAGGGTTGTTTGTGGATAATTGAATGATTGTGAGGAGTTTCCAATCCAAATCACAATCATGGACTCAGTCTTACTTGATTGTTTATATGGTTTTCTGAGACATCTATTTTGTTACTATTATATAGGTGGTATAGAGCTTAGGATATATGATGAGATTATATTATTCAATGGATTTAATAATTGAAAAATGTAAATGAATGTAATTTAAAACTACATGATTGTTTACTTTGGAGTACTTCCTAGTTTATTGCTTCATTTTTTGTATTTTCTACTATATATATTCAATGATAGTTAGGCACATATCTTTTTGTGGTCGCCTATTGGGATTAATATCACACCCTATTTAGGTCATGCTTTTGGATCCAAACAGATTATATGGTTGCAGGTATATATAAGGACTAGCGCCCTTCTTCACTAGGTACTTGAATGCTGTCAAAGATAGAGAGCACATGACCAAGTCGAGGCTTGCGATGCTACTGGAGTTCACTTGTTTTTTTGTTGTACTTTAGTTTTTGTATTACTTTCTAGCATTGTTAATTTTTTGGATAGTTTCCTAGAAACATGTCACATGCATCATTTATATATGATCTAGTTTTTATATTCCTATGAGTCATCTATTGTTTACTTCTTTTGTTGGTATTATTGATTATGCTATTGTTTACTATTTGTTATTATACTGTGTATAATCTTCCAATGGTGGAATTGTTTCCCCACTGTCAGAACATGGCCCTCACTGCTAGTCCACAACCACTAGAATTTGGAGAAATGCGCTTGAGGGCATATGACCAACCAGGTGTGGGGCACCCTTGGGCGGAACCCAGAACTAGGATATTACAAAGTGGTATCAAATGCTGTCTTCTCTAATTTTTCTTACTATTTGGAGCCTATAGATATGGATAAGAAGGAATAAGTAGCTGGTAATAAGTTGTTCCTAGGAGTAGCTAACCCATGTATAGGAAAAAGCCAAGTAACCTCGAATATTGCAATGTTTCTAGTTTTGCAATTGTTATAGTTGATTTGATTCCACCGTTGGGTGACACACTTGTTTTGTGATGTTATTATTGATATCATTGTGGTTCGATTTATATTAAAACCCGATGAGATGAGGGTATTCCATCTCATGCATCATATAGGCACTTTCTAGAGGTCACCTGTCATGCATTATTGTCATGCCATTTATGGTGAATTACTGATTGCATGCTATTTTGATTGATGTTGTGCAAGATATGCTTGCTATTGCTATAGATTACATGATAGAAGTACCTAATATTTTGATAGGGTATTGGTATATGTAAAGTTTCATTTGTATGGATGCCAAACTTTGGCCCCTGTGGTATTATGGGTCCTCTTGTATCAGAATTTTGTGGATCATGTTAGAACCTTAATTGAATTTTATTAAGGCATGATATGAAATATGATGCCAAACTTTGATTTACTGGGAGTATGGGCTCTCACAAATTGGAACTTAGAATTCCTTAGATAAAATTTTAAGTTGTTAGGGGTTCTGGGGTTGTTTCGGTGGATTAATATTAAAAAACCTAGACAACACGACGTGTGATGTATTGAACACACACCATGTGTTATTATGTTATGGAAGAACTGACTTTTCTTAAGTATACACTATGTACCATATGTACACACTGTGTAATTGTTGAACGTGTGAATGACTATATGAGTAGAGACACAAGGTTTGTAAAATTTTGGTAGAACACGCCATGTCTAGATGATACGTGATGTGTTATGAGGGACCATGGATTTGGACTTGTGACTAATGACACAGATGGATGAAACTTAGGTTATACATGTCGGGTCTAGATTGTACATGCCATATACTTATCAATCATGTATCCGACCGTGTGACCAACGACACAGGTGGATGTAACTTAAGTGGTACACTCTGTGTGTAGAGTGTGCACACCGTGTAGTGTTACTCTAGGAAAGAACCATGTAGTTCTAGACATGTAGAAGAACTTGGGTAGGAAGGAATATTCAAGTACACGCTGTGTCATAGGAGGAACATTCCAGGTGTTGGGGTGTTACACGACCAGGTCGGAAGAAGTACACACCCATTTCAAAATATTAATGTAACATGCCACGTAGTGGTTGTACACGCCCTGTAACACTATTTAAAAAAATTTAATTCTTTTGCTTATCCTATTTCGTTATTGAACTTTTAAGTTGAAGTAATTGATAATATTGAACTAAAGTGTGCACTTGACCTTGTAGATTCATGCGACCAAGACGTCCTATAGTTGTTCACCAGGTACATGCTAATGATGAGACACTAGAAATGGTAGATCAAGGACTACCAGCAGACCCTCTCGTCATACCCGTTTTGGCACCAGCTGTTATACCAGATGCAAACACGGATGCACAGTTCTATGAAGGATTTTTGAGGATGATGGAGACTTTCCAGGGAGCACCACATCCTACCCCAACTATGGCAGAGTTGATGAGGGTTTTCCAACATCATCCTCCTCCCACTTTTTCAGGGGATGGAGGACCATAGGCTGCAGATACTTGGTTGGAGGCCATTCTTTATACCTTAGAACATTTGGAGATGCCTCCTGAGAGGGCGGTGAAGCTCGTGACGTACATGCTAGATGATTGCACCAAGAGATGGTGGGATTTTATCTCACATGTGGGAGGTCATCGAGATATTTCTTGGGAAGAGTTTTATAAGACCTTCTATAATTACTTCTACCCCGAGATGTTGAGGGCTGACCGAGCCCAAGAGTTCATACATTTGGAGGAGGACGCTCTTTTAATAATGGATTATTCTTCTAGATTTAGAGAGCTATAGTGCTTCACACCTGTTTTGGTAGGTGGTGAGTTATCTTTGGCAAGGTGGTTTGAGGATGGCCTGAGGTACGACATACGATCACAGGTGAATGTTTTTAGGCTGACTTCGGTGACTACCATAGTAAATCAAGCACTAATTACTAAGTGCAATCTGAGGGAGTTTGGATATTTGATCCAGAGCGATTCATCATCCAGGGCTAGTACTCTTTTGTTTGATAGAAAGAATCACCACATGGATCATTCTCATGGTGATTCCAGTAGTAGGGATGTATCTTCAAGTAGACTGGTGAGGTGATACTAGTACAGAAAGAGTAGGTACATGAGACTGCAGTGCCTGAGTAACCTTGTTGAGTTCTGATCTTGCGGAAATATGAGTCATATTCAGTGTTTTTTATAGTTTTTCTCACTATATTTAGAGTGAGAGAGGATCTATTATGACTCCATGTTCAAGAGATGGACCACCAGTTTCTCCTCAGTCAGATAACTAGAGTTTATCAGTCCATTCAGGTCGAGGAGGTTGTCTTGGCCATGGTAGCCAGATGGTAGGTTTTCAGCGACAACAGATTGGATCTAATCAGGGTTTTCAGGTAGGTTTATAGGGCCATGGTATATGTTATACTTTTTCAGTGGAGCAGACCCAGTGAGAGAAGGATCCCAGACCCTCTACAATTAGTGGTATGATTCTAGTTGCATCATTTTTATCTTCTTCTCCATTTGATATAGGTGATTAAAATAGTTTCATATCTGTTTACGTTGTGGAGAGCCTTGGTCTCTAAATCTTTACGTCTGATGATGATATGATTCTAGACACTCTGTTGGGGATTCATACATCTTGTGTACTTTAGTGGAAGGAGTTCCCTCTTGAGGTTGGTGGGTGTCATTTATTGTGGGACCACTATGTCTTAGAGATGAAATGATTCAATGTCATTCTCAACATAGACTAGTTGGTCTCCTTTCAGGAATTTGTTGACTGCTATTGTCAGAGGGTGAGTTTCACGTCACCAAATGGCAGGTCTTTTCTACACAATGGTGAATATGATGTCTAGGAAAGCAGAGAAAGACATGAGAATCATGGATTCAGAGGAATTACAACCTATGTTGCTAGTTTATATCTGGATGACCAGGGGATTTCAAAAATGTACTTTCCTCCATTGGTGGATCATTTTATAGATCTTTCCAGAGGACTTTTCATGTTTACCTTAGGAGAGAGGTAGATTTCTCTATTCAGGTTGTTTTAAGAGTGGTATCGATTTCCATTAATCCCTATAGAATGGATGCACTGGAGTTATAGGAACTCAAGAAGCAGTTTGAGGAGTTGCAGGCAAAGGGTTTCATCTGAAATAGTACTTCTCCATGGGGTTCACCTACCCTTTTATTGAAGAAGAAGGATGATACCCTCAGACTTTTTGTGGATTACCGGAAGCTGAAACAGTTGATGGTTAAGAATAGATATCCTTGGATAAGTATTGATGATCTCTTGGATCAGCTTAAAGGAGCCCAAGTATTCTAAATGATTGACTTGAGATCCAGTTATCATCAGTTGAGTGTTAGACCATCAGATATATCTCTTACATCCTTTTGGAGAAAGTATGGTCTATACAGGTATTTGTTTAGGTTGTTCAGTCTCACAAAAACACTGGTAGTTTTCATATAAATGATGAACTAATTATTCCATACTTACATGGATTATTTTTTGTTAGTTTTCATGGACGATATCTTGGTGTACTCAGACACTCGACACGACCATGTTATCCCTCTTGAGATCGCATTTAGTACACTAATAGAGAATCAGTTATATGCTATTCTCTTAAAATGAAACTTTTGGATAGACTGGATTCACTTCTTGGGTCATGTCATCTCAGAGGAAGGAGTATTAGTAGACCTAGAGAAAGTGAGAGAAGTAGTTTCCAGGGAGAATCCAAAGAACATCTTTGAGGTATAAAGTTTTATAAGTCTGTCTGGTTACTAAATATGCCTTATTCTGGACTTTTCACGCTTAACAATGCCATTGACATGCCTGACTAAGAAGGGTGTGAAGTACTTGTGGACATATTCCTGCGATTCATCCTTTCAAGAGCTGAAAAGGATATTGAAATCAACACCGATACTAATTTTTTTGGAGCCGAGAAATATTTACACCATTTACTGCGATGCATAAGGTATTAGGTTGGGAGTAGTGATTATATAGGGGGAATGAGTCATTGCATATGTGTCTCGGAAGTTGAGGCCACATGAGAGGAATTACCCAATGCACGATCTCGAGTTCGCTTTAGTTGTGCATGCTTTGAACTATTGGAGATATTACCTTTTAGGAGAGAATTTTGTGGTATGCACTGATCAAAAAATCCTCAAGTATATCTTTACTCAGCGTGATCTGAATTTGAGACAGTGAAGGTGGTTTGAGTACCTTCAGTCCTTTTTCGTTGAGTTTGCCTACATGCCTGGGAATGACAATGTAGTGGATGATGCATTGAGTAGGAGGACTCGAATATAGGCAGTTCAGGATGCCATAAGTGAGTGGAAACTTATGGATCTATTCTCTGAGATGCATTTGGAGGTGCACGACAGATAGGGGTGGACATTTTTTTCTTCTATAGCTGTTACCTCCACTCTACTAGACTAAGTACGAATGAGGAAGCTATTATATCATGAATTCCTAGTCCTATGAGAGTGTGTGTCAGGAGAAAACCCTACTCCTGGGTGGACCATAGGAAAGGATGAGGTTTTTCATTTTCATGGGCATGTTTGGGTGTTACCAGAAATACACAAGGATCTATTGTGATATTTTCATGCCTCATCATGGGTAGTTCATCCTAGTGTCTCAAATATATATCGAGATATACATCATTAGTATTGGTGGCTAGGTATGAAGAGAGATGTAGCTGGTTTTTTCATGAGATGTTTCACCTGTCAGTAGGTGAAGGAAGAGAATCAGTGACCAGCAAGGACATTACAACAATTAAACATTCCTAAGTGGAAGTGGAATAATGTCACGATGGATTTCATGATGGGTTTACCAAGGTCACCATGACGAAATGATTTTGTATGGGTTATTGTTGATAGAATCCTGAAGGTTTCACATTTCCTACCAATGAAAGAAATATTCATTGGTGATGATCTTGGAAGGTTATACATATGAGAGATTGTATGTTTTCATGGGGTTTTTCACTCTATCATTTCAGACAGGGATGCCGAGTTTACTTTTCGTGTATGGAAGGGACAACAGAGGGATTTGTTTACACAGGTAATTCTGAGTAAAACATACCATCCACAGACATATGGCTAGTCTGAGCACATGATTCAAGTTTTGGAGGTCATGCTTCGAGCATGTATCCTATATTTCAGGGTTCATGGGAGAGACACATACCCCTGGTGTATTTTTCTACAACAAAAGTTTTCAGGTGAAAATTCAAATGGTACATTAGGAGGAATTTTATGGTAGTCCATACCGATCAATCATATGTTGGATGGAAGTAGAAGATGTATCTATTATAGGACCTTATCTTTTCCAGGAGACCATGGAGTAGGTTGACTTGATTTAGAAGAAGTTGGATACTGCACAATCTCCCCAGAAATCTTGTGCTGATCGATGGAGTCGATCTCTAGAGTTCGAGGTTAGAGATCAGGTTTTCTTACATGTCACACTAAGTTTGGGACATAGGAGGATTATGAGACAAGGATAGCTTTAACCGAGATACTTTGGGCTATTTGAGGTTTTGGAGAGAGTCATTCCAGTTTCCTATTGGTTTCAGTTACCTCAGAGGTATTGGGATATGTACGATGTATTTCATGTTTCTTAGCTATGGAATTAGTTTTTAGACCCGTCTCATGTTTTACAACCTGAGGAGGTTGAGTTAGAAGTGGACACATCCTTTAAAGAGCACCCTATTCAGATTATGGATCACAGTATGAAGGTTATCCATGGATGGTATGTTCCTATGGTAAGGGTGTTGTGGAAGCATAGGTGAGTATTGGAAGAGACTTTGGAGTGGGAGGCTGATGTACGATCCTAGTGGACAGAGTTTTTTTAAGATTATTCTTCACCATCCTTGGGAGATAAATTCATGGAAAAGTTTCTTTAAGGGGGGAGATTATTTAGAACACATATCTTCATTTCAGTTATAGATCTTTATTTCAGGTTGGTTTTGAGGAAACAAGAAGAAGTGGGAATTTTCTAAGTACACACTGTGTAATTATGATTACACACCACGTACCTGGGTACCACATACAACTGTGTACTTCCCGTGTAACGACAAGTACGTGGCCGTGTATGTGACCTGAAAGATATCCTAAAGTGGGGGCTAGTTAAGTCTACTAGACAATGTGTACATTAAATGAACACACTGTGCACTTATTTTTATTTGTTAAATCGGAGTGGGGTCTCATATAATGTACATAACATATTTCTTCTTCCATCAGTTCATATAGGAGGGTGAAAAAATGACCACCAACTTCAAGCCCCTCTTGGTTCTCCATTCGAGCTCCGACCGAGACACCATTAGGTGTGTTGGAATCCCACCCATGAGTTCTCAATTATCCGAGATCATTTTTTTCCGATTATTCCTCTCTCGTGAGTTATTGTGGGATGATCTATTTTAACCTTTTTATTGATCTACATAATTCTAGGCCGATTCAAGGTTCGATGTTCAATAGTGTTGATCGTACGACAACAAGGTAGGTGGTTTGTGCCTTTAATTGTTCATCTTTAGATTATATATACTAACAGTGCCGCATACCCACATTTGGGGTATTTATTGACTGGGAAATTAATCCTATTATTTACCTGCTATGGTTTAATTGATTAAAAAGGGGTAGTAGGATATGTATAAGGTTAGATTCCTTGTTTAGGGGACACCCCATGGGTGTACTTCCCTAGTTTGACTGTTTATGGCCATTTGGCCTTGGTTTCCTATGAGGCGTACCTTGTTTCCATGCCTTTAATTCTTTAGGATGGAGTTTGTTTGATTATATGCATTTCATGTTTTATGATTGTGGATGTTATCCATGTGGTTGTAATAGAATACATGGATTTCCTTGTTTTGATATGCATGCTATTTTTCCAATGGACCATGAGAGCCTTGGACCAGGAAAACTATGGGGGTTTCCTTGTTTATTAAAATAGGTCAATGAGAGCCTTGGTGTATAATTTGACACAGGGGTATTGACCATGAGAGATAACTAATAGGTAATTTATGATTTATTTATGATATGTTGACCCATGGGGTATTAGCCATGAGAGCTACCTGAAGGTCATTTATAAATTATTGATGCGATGTAGACCCAGGTGTATTGACTATGAGAGCTGCCCAGGAGGTCATTTATCATTACTCTATGATATGTGGGACCATAGGGGTTAGACCATGAGATATTTCCTAGAGGTTCATTTGTGGATAATTGAGTGATTGTGATGAGTTTCCAAGCCAAAGAACAAGCTTGGACTTAGTCTTACTTGATTATTTAGATGGTTTTCTAAGACATCTGTTTGGTTACTATTACACAGGGGGATATAGTTCATAGGTTTGATCCTAGGATTACATTATTAAGTGGATTGAATAATAGAAAAATGTAAATGAATGTAATTGAAAAATATTGGATTGTTGACTTTTGAGTAATACCAAGTTTATTGATTCATTTTGCATATTGCCTCCTAAATATATTCACTAACATTTAAGCATAGATCTTTTAGTGGTTGCCTACTGGGATTCATCTCACACCCTATTTAGGCCGTGATTTTGGACCCAAAAAGATTATATGGTTGCAGGTATAGATAAGGGAAAACACCCTTCTTCATTAGGTACTTGATTGTTGTCAGAGTTAGAGAGCATGAGACCAAGCTGAGGCTTGCGATGCTGCCAGAGTTTACTTGTTTTATGTTTTACTTTGATTTCTGTATTTTTTTCTAGTATTGTGACTTGTTTGGATAATTTTCTTGACACATGTGACATTAAATATTTTTATATGCTCCAGTTATTATGTTCCTATAAATCTTATACTGTTTACTTGTTTTTTTGGTATTACTGCTTCTACTATTATTTACTATTTGTTATTCCACTGAGTATACTCTACCAATGAGGGCATAGTTTCCCCAAAATAATACCTTGTCCCTCAATTCTAGTTAGTAGCCTTTGGTTTTTGGGGAAATGCGCTTGAGGTCATGTGACAAACCAGGTAAGGGGCACCCTTGGGTGGCACACGAAACTGGGACGTTACACTAATAAATGATAAATTTCCATGCTAAACTTCCCCCTTTATTTACTTCCCAAAGCAAGAAATATCTTTTATAAGGAACTTATCCATCACTCTGCTATAAATGGATTTGTAGTCCCATTTAATGATGGTATTTTTTTCCGAATAAAGTATTATATCAATTTTAAACCACGTTGTGGATTGGTCTACTCCATGCGAGTAAGGTTATTTCTAAAAACCTAATTTAGTTGTCCCAATATAGTTATAAGTTGTTCAACACAAATTGAAACTCAAGATCTAACATAGTTAACATTTATTTGGAGGAAATCCCAAAATTGGATACTTGCGCTGATACAGTTTCAATTCCTTCCACTAGGCACCATTTTTAAACATTGGCATACACTAAATTAGTTTATAATGCATAATTTCTAACTAGAAAATACATAAAATAAATAGAAAAATATATGTATATCTAATCTCATAATCATAAACATGGTTTCTTTAGACAAATATTTACTTTTAAATAATTCATAATGGTTTTTAAATAAAATTTAAATTATCCTAAGCATATCCCATAGGTGTATCAAACCAGATGCACAGTGAGGCGAGTTTTCATGTACCAGGTTACACAGTAGGATCGACACATCTTGTTCGAATTGTTACCCTTAGGTAAATCTATTCTAGAACCACATCTAATTTTAGTATCTAAACAAATATGTATTGATAAAAAAACCCACATAATATATACCCTACAAAAATTCTAGGATGTTATTATATGATTATCATCAAAGTCTATCTTAGGGTTATGTTCCATATTATATGATTTCTAAATCTAGTTTTCCAGATTTCTACTAAAATTCCTTTGATACCAATTGTAAAGAACCATAACCCAGTAGCTCAGATCTAGTTCCCTGCATAATTAAAATAGTACTATAAAAAAGTGATCACATCCCAAAGCACATAATAGTTTAGCATCTTTGGTAAACCAGATAAAAACATATGTTTTACATTACAACTCTAAATAAAAAACAACATAGAAACTCCATTGGAACCCCTATAAACTTCTATATTTTCCCCACAAGTAATTCATAATATACATCATATCATCTTGGGGAAAAATAAAACATAAGAAAGGGTTGATTTTTGATTATTAGTGAGGGTAATAAATATAACAGAAACTATCACAAATTAATATAAACAATAAGGCATGGTGAATAACCAAAAATACATTCCATTAAAACATAATCTTGAGCATAATATGGCTGAGATAAAATATTATTAAATAATTCCATAACTAATCACATGAGGAAAAAAATTAATCATAGATATTATACTAGTCTAATAATCACATGGATTATCAATCACTAATATCATAATGAGGGAATGCATATTGTTGGAAATCATAAGATACCGTCAAGGATTTGGAAAAGACACTAGAAATAGGTAAGACGTCAGCCAATACCCAAACTAGTTTGTCTCATGAGACAACAAATGAATTTAGGGGAAACATAATACCCCTCCCACAACTTAATAAATCCAATTAATTCCTCATATTAAAAGGTTGAAACATAACATATACATTCATATTGAAAAACTAGCATACGAAATGTGAATGTTGAAACCATAAACGATGAATTGAACATCCCCAGTCAAACTGATCATAAAACCTTTAAAAAATATGGTATATGGTTTCATAAGAGATGAAACTCTATCAAGAATAAGATCCAACAAAGGGTGTTGAATTATATAAAAATACTCTAATAAAACCATTAAGAAATTCTTGAGAGAAATACACTTTCTTTCTTACTTTGGAAGAAGAGTTCTTTTTTAAAAATAATTTGAATAAAATCATATTCTAATTTTGTTTATCCCCTAAAAGAAAATGGAAGGAAAAATAAATTTTATTTAAGGTGTAAATTATTCCCAACTAAAGTGAAAACATTTAAAATATTTCTTTAGAAATGATCCACTTTAGTGCGTTTTAAGAGAAAATATAAAAAAGTCTTTAAAGAGGACATAGATTAATTGTTTGCATAAAAATAGAAAATAAAATAAAGTATTTTTTAGGATAAAAATAACTATTTTAGAAAAATATTGGTTCATTATAACAGATTATGGAGTGTAAATGAAAATGGGTAGGAAATTGGGAAGTACCCTTTAATGAGGCTTTCTTATTGGGAGGAATTGAAAAGGAAAAATTATAAAACATGTATTTCCCATCAAAGAAAGATGAACTGATCTAGATACATGAGTGTGGATCATATAAAAATAATTTATTAGAAGTTTATAAGATGAAATAAGAATTAAATTGGTGTAAATAGAGAGAAAGCATGACCTGAATGGAAAATGGAGGTTTGGGGAGAATTTCTTACCTTATGTCTAAAAGCATTATGCACTTGTACTTAACCTCCCAGATAATGAAATTATATTCATTAATAATTTAATTAATAATATATTAAAAATTTATTTAATTTATTATAATTTTTTTAAGTTCATTTATAGTCTTTTTTCACGAGTTATAAGATTCAATTTCATTGTTCGGAAGTGTTCGTTTCCTTTGTTTTCATAATTGGTTCACTTGTATACATGTATGAAAGATAATGTGAAACAAGAATAGTTATCCAGAATTGAAATTATTTACTATAAATGAACTTATATAATTTTTAATGGTATTATAGATCATTTTTTCTAGATATGAGGATAATTCATTAGATAAAATATTATTGATAACCATTTGGATTATTTTGGCATTTTCCAATCATCACGTAGTAGTTTTGTGTTATTAAATAATATTATGTATATATAATGGTAATAAAAAACTAAATAAGTTGTAATATATATATATATTATAATATTTTTACCATAAAAATGGTATTATTTCCATCCTTTAAGGCAGTATTAGAAAATAAAATAATCATCATCCACGAAGGTGGTGAATCGACACCTCAAGGTTGACATTTTTATTTTTTAGAACAAAAAGGGTTAGAGAAAAGAATTGAAGGTGGATATACCATAATCATCAAAAATTATAGTATATATATGATAATTTAGTTATACTTCATGTTTGGATTGAGTAGGTATGTAAAGGATAATAATGGAAAAGAAATTGAAAGAAAATTGAATGAACAAAAAGGTATTTTAGCTCATGAATTTCTCTCAATGAGAACCTCCTTAAGAAACTTTGAATGGTATTTTTCATGATAAAAAAAAGACCATAACATGGGAGAGATATTTGATAGAGATATTGGATAGATACTGGACAAGCTTCAAGGTTTTTTGTGTGTTAAGAGAAGGGGTTGTGTTTATAGTATAGGAGAAGAGTGTTTTTTGATTATTTAATTTATTTGTTTATTATTTTTACTCAAGAATATGAATAGTTTTTAATAAATTAATATATATAGTAAATAGAGAAGGATACTTAGTGATTATTGATCTTGTATCATCAATGAATCAAGAAATAGTGTATTTAAATTATAATGTATATATTCCATAAATTTCTGTATTTCACTATTCATAAAAAACAACTCTTTTAAAAATACCTAAAATTAACCTTGACCATTTATTGACATGTAGAATTAAAAAAGGGACCCCATATTATGGAAATAAGTTTATAAATTTGATAAATTTAAATTTTAATTAAAATAATTATTTATTCAAAAAATACCGATTTTAATGTTATAACTGATTTTATAACACTTTGAAAAATTAATTAAGGTCCCATAAAATTATCTTATAATCATAAGACAACAAAATATTAATTTATGAATCTATTTTATGAAAATAAAATTTCTTTTGAAACATTATATTAACTATAAAATTGGAAATAAATAATTATTCTTTACAAAAATACCAACACTTAATTTATCATTTTTAAAACATGTAATTGCTTATTCCAGGATATAAATATATCATATTTTCATTTATATGATAACAAAATTTTATTTATACTTTATAGGTGAAGTTACTATTCTATTGGTCATATTATTATTCTTAGTGGTCACATTACTATTCCAATGGTCATACTTAATAGTATATTACAATTTTAAACTCAATGTTGCGTAAAACATAAACTATCAAAGATTTTAAATTTTAAAAAATGAATACAATAAAATCATGGGGTGTTACATTCTACCCTCCTTCAAAAAATTCCATCATTGAAATTTACAGAATTTCACCTCATAAAAATATTTGGGTAGTTTTTAATCATAAATTCCTTTGACTCCCACATTGCCTCTTCAATTTTATGATTTTTCCAAAGTACCTTTACCAGCCCAATTTTTTTATTCCTCAAAACCTATTCTTTAGTGTCCAAAATATGGATAGGATCTTCATAGTAAGATAAATCAATTTCTAACTCTATTCCTTCAAAAGTGAGGACATGCATTGGGTCTAGCATGTACTTCCTTAACAAGGAGATGTCTAACACATTGTGTAATTTAGAATGGTTAGGTGGAATCTCCAAACATTAATCCATAACTCAAGATCTCACCCAGATTTCAAAAAGAACAATGTACTTGGGGCTTAGTTTCCATTTCTTTACAAATCATATAATTCCCTTATGTAGAGATACTTTCAAGAAAACATGATCTCTAAATTGAAATTCCAAATCCTTCCTTCGAGTACCAGCATATTTTTTTCCTACTTTGAGTTGCTTTGATATGTGTTTGAATAGTATTTTCCTTTTCCATTGTTTCCTCCAAAAACTATGGGCCTATAAGATTCCATTCACCAACTTCATCCCAACAAGTTGGTGTAGGACATCTTTTTCCATACAATGCTTCATATGGTGCCATTTGAATACTTTAATGGAAACTATTATTGTTTCCAAACTCTACCAATGGTAAATAATTATTTCCAATACCTTAAAATTCAAGTGATAATGATCTCAACATGTCTTATAATGTTGGAATGGTCCATTTAGACTGCCTCTCTGTTTGAGGGTGATAATATGCACTAACATTAAACCAAGTGTATAAAGATTTATTGGAGTTTTTAGTAATCTAGTGAAAAAATTCATAATAATGTCATCCCATTTCCAGGTAGGAATAGGAACAGGTGGCATGAATCCTCTAAGATGTTGTCCTTATACCTTCAGCTATTAAAAAATTAATATCGTAATACATAATAAATAATTTTCCACTTTATATTATCCCTCTGAAAATGTTCCTTCAAATATCTATACATCTTAGTGATAGTAGTGTGTATAGAGAAATTATTGATATTAGAATCATCCAATAACTGCCTTTTTAGATCAGGTATATAGGAAAACAAAGAATCTTCCCAAATTTAAAAATTTCATCCTCATAAATGAAGTCTTCCAACTTCCCATCATTCACAGATTTATTTTTTCTTTGAAAATTCTCATCATTAGACTGGGAAATTTTAATCCTTTACAATAAATCTAGTTGGGAAATCAATTGAAAAAGTAATGATATTTCACCTTCCTTGATAATTTCTATATCCGTCATTTCTAAATCCATGTATACAAGATCCTTTTCAATCCTTATTTTTTAGAACTCTATGATCCTTCCAACTCAATGCATCTTATACCTTATTCACCTTTCTTTGGTGGTAGTTTATTGAGAAATCATAATAATTGTGTATCTTGAGACATATTCTTTGCCTCATGTTGAATTATTTATATGAGAAGATAGATTTCATGTTCTTGTGATCTATATATTTCTCATTATTTCTATATATAAATAGTGTATCTATATATTCAGAGAAATGATTATGTATTCTAACTCAAGATCACGAGTTATGATCATGATTTTTTAGCTGCTTTGATTCATATTCAGTAACTCTATCATTTTGAATAAGGTCACTACCAAGTAATTTCTTTAATGCATCACTATAAATCACAAATCTACCATTTCCTATTGGTAGATTCAAGATCGAATCATTCACGAATATCCCCTTAAATTCTAAAAAAAATTAATCAAATTATTTTGTCAATATGAACTTAACCCCTTTATGAGTAAACCTGGTTAACAAGTTAGCTAATCAGGAAAAATTATGAACAAAACATCTATAGTAACCTACTAAACCAATGAAACTATGTATCTTGGTTTTGTTCATTAGTGTAGGCCATTTACAAAATGCCTTTATCTTCACATGATCCATTCCGATTCCATCTTTAGATATAATATGACCAGGAAAATAAACCATTTGAATCCAGAATTCACACTTATTGAACTTCCCATATAACTCTTTTCTTTTATGATTATCCAGAAAAATCCTCAAGTGGTCCTCAAGGTCCTCAAAGATTTTAGAATATATCAAGATATCATCAATAAAAAGAAAAAAAATCATCAATTTATTACTTGAACACTCTATTAATTAGATCAATAAAAAATAGGGTGCATAGTTAGTCCAAAATGGTATTATTGTTAATTCATAATGTCTATAACTGGTTTGAAATGATTACTTTTCAAAATCATACTTCCTCACATGCAATTGATGATATACGAATTGAAGAAAAATATTTGAAAAATCTTGATCTCTGTGAAGTTGATCAAATAAGTCCTCAATGAGAGGTAGCAGATACTTGTTCTTTATTGTAATAGCATTAATCTCCATATAGTCAATGCATAACCTCATAGATCAATATTTCTTCCAAATAAAAATAATTGGAGCTCCCCAAGGTGAAACACTAGGGTGTATAAATAATTCATCACCCAATTCATATAGTTGTTTCTTTTACTAGGTTAACTCTACTATTTCCATTTTATATGGAGTCTTTGATATAGGTATTGCATCAATGATTAAATCAATAGAAAACTCAACTTCCTACTTTGGAGGATGTCCAGGTAAATCCTATAGAAATACATATATGAATTTATGTACAATGGGTATGTCCCCAATTTAAATATTTATTTCCTCATCCATATATGATATTTTCTCTTATTCCCCAAGAATTTCATTTAGAAGAGCTATTGGAGGAGGATCTAGATAGGACTCAGATGATAAAGTCTCCAATGTAAAGATGATAAATTCCATACCTTTATCATGAATCATAATTTCCTTATCTTTGCATTTTTTCATTATTCTTTTAAATCCAATCCAACCATAGGTATGTTAATAAAATCAATAGTTAGAGAACATTTATTCTTCTTAATTGGAATTGCTTGACAAATATTTGTTGTAATAAGGTTTCTACGAGGATTCTTTACCAACAACTCCCTTATTAAAGTGAATTGGGAATATATAATTTTTAAAGACAATTGGGATGTTATAAAGGAATGTGATGATCCAGAATCAAATAAAGCTTTAGCTAAATTTTAGGACATTATTAAAGTACCTACCACCACATAATTTAGAACTTCAACCTCAGCTATTGTGATTTCATAAGTATAGACTTATTACCTTGGCCTTTTATAAGGAAAGTTTCCTTGACTATTATGACAATAATTTTTATAATTTATCATATATTTAAAATTTTAACATTTAACATTGGTAGCTTCTTTATTTCCCTTGCAATCACAGTCTTAGTGGCCTTTTTTCTCCACACTTATAATAAAATCTCATCCCTAATAGGCATGTTCCATGATGTTTCTTTCCACATTTATTACAGGATGGAAAGTTAACTCTTCCCTTCTTCCCCTTTTCCTTATTTCTTTTTCTAGAGTGTTCAACATCATTATTATTATATTTCTTTCCTTTAAATTCAGAATACCTAGAAAACTACTTCTCTCTCTTGATATCATGCAAGACAATATCTTTGTATAATGAGAAAGTTTGGGAGACCAGTTCCCACCATAGGAATGGTTTTAAACAATCAAATAATCAATCAATATTTCCCTTTGGATTGCATATGTAATACACATCATCCCTTGATAAAATTATAAAGTTTGATTCATACTTGAATATTTTTCTATTCTATTTCTCTCTTATATTCAATAATTGCCTCTCCATATCCTATCACTGTTCATAAAGGAAGTATTTTTCTAAGAAAATTTCCTTAAAACCCTTCCATTCTATATTTTAAATTTGTTCCTCCTTGTTCATTTTTTTAAATTAGAGGCCACCATTAATCAACTTCTCCCAAGATATGATAAATTTCCTTGATAACATTATCCATTTAATTACTTCCCAAATTGAGAAATATCTTCTCTAAGGTACTTATCCACTACTCTGCTACAAATGGGTTTGCAGTCCTATTGAATGATGGAGGTTTTTTCCACATAAAGTAGTCTACCATTGTTACAGCACATTGTGTATCAGGATACTGCATAAGAGTAAAGTTATTTCTCATAACCTGAGTCAGTTTTCCCAATATAGTTATAATTTGTTCAACTCCAGTTGTAGCTCCATCTCCAACATCATTATATTACATGGGTGGGTAATCCCTACATGGGGCATGGACATTGATATGATTTCCATTCCTTGTACAAGGCACTATTTCTAAACAATGTTATTCATTAAATTAAGTTATAATTCATAATTTTGAACTTTAAAAATACTTTCCATAAATAGAAAATTTATGCATAGATAATCTCATAATAATAAACATGGTTTCTTTGGGGAAATAATTACTTTTAAATCCTTTATAATGGATTAAAAATAAAATGTGAATTATCCTAAGAATATCCCATAGGACTACCAAACCAAGTGCATAGTTAGCCCCATTTTCTTGTACCAGGTTACGCTAAGTCAGGTCTGACGTACCTTGTTAGAGTTGTTACCCTTAGGTACATCTGTTCCAGAACCATATCCACTTGTTGTATCCCAATATGTATATATTTCTAGGAAGACCCACATAATCTCAACATTACCAAAATTTTAGTATGTTCTTATAAGATTATCCTCAAAGTATATCTTGGGGTTATTTTCCATATTCTATATTTCGAAATATAGATTCTAAGGTTTCTACTAAACTTCCTCTAATGCCGAATGCAAATACCCCAAACCCAGTAGCTCGGAGCCAGTGCCATAGTTAATTACTTTAGTACTATAAACAAGTGATCACATCCCAAATGACCGAATATTTTAGTATCTTTTGAAACGTTGATAAATAAATAAGTTTTACATTACAACTTTAACTAAAAAACAACATAGAAACTAAATTGGTAAAACCGATAAAATCTTATGTTATCCATTCAAGTCATTCATAATATACATCTTCAAATCCTGGGGAAAAATAAAACATAATAGAGGTGTGATATCTAATGCTCAGTAAGGGTAAGAAATAAATTGAAAGCTATCATAAATAAATGTAAATAATAATTCATGCGAAAAAACAAAAAACACATGCCATTAAAACATAATCTTGAACTTAACATGGCACAAATAAAAGCTGATTAAATAATTACCTAAATAATCATATAAGAGATAAACTTAACCATGAATATTTTTATAGTTTAATTGTAGAGACCCAAAGGTTGAAGTACATAGAAATTACATTACTTTTGTGGAATACTTAATACATAAAGAAAACAGACACACAAGGACTATAATAGTTTAGTGTCTTTGGAAACTAGGAAAATAATCTTCTAATCGTGATGAAAGATCTTAAATATCTCCCATAAAGATCTTACCCTTTTGTTTTCTTACATAAAAAATTTCTTTAAATCCTGGGGAAAACAAAACATATAAAGTGTGAGCTCAAATACTCAGTAAGGGTCAGCATAGAGAACATAAAACAATCCATAGATATTTGAATGAAAAAACTTGAACATAAAATCTAAACATCAAAATCACGAGCAACGACATAAATCTTTGAAGTACAAAAGGAATAGATCATAAAAGAACATTAATAATGATAAAATATCATGGTAATAAAACATGTAATTGTGGAATCCATTAAGCACATGTTATGATTTTCATAGTAGCCAAGACATTGCTTCCAAGACCATCTTAGTGGAGAAAGTCCCATTCTGAATCGAGTTCACTCCTTGTTCCAGTCCTGTAATACTGAACTGGATTAACTTACCATTCCAGCCAAGTATATCTCATGAGATATAAATATTTAACCAATGGATTGGAGGGCGATATAGGTCCCACCCATCTCATAATGGAATCATTCTTACTTGTTCCACAAAATAAACTTAAAAAACATTCATCATAACCCAAAAAAATAAAATGGGTTTCATAAACATCTTCCCATCATCACATAATCCATATAAAACAAATGGATATTTCATCATAAGAAATTTTAAACCATTTAAATCATAGATACATTATACTTGAAACATACACATATGAAATAATGTCATCTTAGATGGAAAATGGTTTTGATAAAACACTTGAAATGAATTCTTGAGGAAAATATCCTTTCTTCTTCCAAATCATTTTCTTTTCACAAATTTCCATGCAATTTTAAAAGAAAAGTGTTTTGTTGAAAATATTCATAAAATATTTTAGAGCAATCTTCATGAAAATAAGGTGTTATAAAACTGTAAAAATCCATTCAGGCCGTATAAGTTAAAAATAACATTCTTCTCATACTTTTGTCGGAAAAGTCAAAAAGTTCTTCATATGGTAAACAAAAGAAAGATTCCTTCCATACGATGTGGTAAAAGTTAAAAAAGGGTAAGAATGAATTTAAACATACATGGAGAAAAGTAAAAATTTTATGAAAACATTTTGAGAACATATGGACATGGATAATAAACATAACCCTAGTAAATACTTACGAATAAACAATCTTGGATAAGAATGAGATTGGAATAATTATCCCTTACCTTATGTCCGATATGCTTCGTATGTATCCGAACCTCCTGTATAATGATTTAAATAATGTAATTTAGTTATTACAGAATCATATTAATTGTTATTATATCATATATGGTTCACTTAGGTATTTATATTACCCGTTCATTTGTCAATTCCATGTTAAAGTAGCGTTTTGGGTAAAATCGTTTCATTTATCGTACGTGTTTGGACTTATTGTTCTTGATATTATTATTACTTATATCATGATTTAATTACTTCAAAAATTTAAAAAATGATTTATATATCATATATATTCAGTAAATATATATATATATATATATATAATAGATAGATAAATGAAATGAAACACACCGTTCATGGAGACGGTAGGCCGTACGTACGCATGAACGCTGTTTTCCTTTCCTTATTGACTTGAATGGAAGTAAGTAGATGAAATATATATATATATATATATATATATGTATATATACAGTAGCTTTATAATGTCATATATTTCAGTATTATTTCTTATATATAATTTATAATCATATTTGAATGGTTGACATGGAGAATGAATCTCATCGCGTTGTGGAGACGGTTGTCCGTATGTACGCACGAGCGATGATATTGTTCCCATTATTATTTAATTGAATTGGAGTGGATGATAAAATATATCAGAGTATGATGTTATAATAACTATGTATAGTTATTCTTTACACCATTATACCCATCCTTGTAAGGTGGTGTTGGAAAAAAAGATTACACCACGGCGTGGAGACGGTATTTCGTACGTACGCACGCGTGGTGATTTCATTTTCCGTAGGATGGAGAGAAGGTGAAATGGGGTTGTTTCATATTTATAATAACATATCATTATATTAGTGATACTGATGTTATTACTTTACAATGAAACAACTAAATAAGAAGAAGTTGAAGAAGAAAGAAGCTTGAAAGAATCGGTAGAAGAGATTACCTCTTTTTCGACGCACCTCCTTTAAAATTCTTCTTAGGGAACTAGGGTTGGTCTTTTGAGAAGACCAGAACCTATATGATATAACTATAGAGGTTTATAAGAGGAATTTTCAGGGTTTGGACGAGCTTCAAGGCTCAAAAGGGTGTGAAGAGAAGTGGGAAGGGGTTCCCTTTTTATAAAGGAGGAGAGGGGCACCTTTGGAAATCTTAAAAATATTAATTTATAATAAATCTAACACCACTTAAAAACCTAAAAAAATGACTCATATTCAAATATTATATGATATAGGGTTGTAATATAATCAAACAATAAAATTTAGACATGTGTGGAATTTATTTTAAACATTATCAACATGATTTATCCTTATTTAATCTATAAAATTTTATTTGTGGTAATAAGATTCTAAATTTTAAATTGTTATAAATAATTACTTATGTGCTGTGAATTATCCATAATTAGATAATTTATGACATTTTAGACTATATAAATTTCAATTTATAATTTTTAAATATTTATGTGATTTTTAAAAAATTTAATAATATTTTATTTTTATAAAATAACAATAGTGTCAATTTTGACAGTATTCATTTATTTGAATTTAAATAAAATCCACACAGAGGATATATCAAAAATAAAATATTTAATAGGTTTATAACATGTCATAGTAATCTAGATAATTAGTGGAGCATATTAAATAGTTCATATAATATTTATTTTACTATTTTTAAAACCATTTATTTGATATTTATCTTAATACAATAATTACTACAACAGTTTTGTATAATTATTAAATATACTGATTTGTTGCATAAAAATTAAAAATAAAATACTAGGATTAAGATAAATCTTTTATATTTCATAAGAATACATTTATTTGGATTTATCTACTAAAACGTGAAAATTTTAAAATTTTATATTTATTAAATTATGAAGGTGACAACTTTGACATCATATAAAATAAATTAATATAAGCGTCATAATCACTTTTATAAGACTCAAAAGGGTCATATATTCGGTAATTGGATGCTTATTGTGTATATGTACACTACCAATAAGTTGTGTGCAGGTTTGTGAGCCCTTTATTATGTATTACTATTTCAATAAAAACAATATTATTGGTTTTTTTACTAAATAAATAATTTGTGCATCATTAATGTATAAGATAATAAGGTAATTAAATAACTCTTAAAAATTAAAAATAAATTACCATGATAAAGAAAAACATTTTAGATTTAAAATTATTATTTATAACCGAATTTATATTCTGTATAACCGTATATTAAAAATACTTTAATTATTAAAGTTTGAGTGAGACATATTTCACTTTCCTTTAAATAAAATAAATTAAAGGTCTTAATCACCTCCAAGTGGGTTCTAATGGATTCCATTTCGACCTAAATATGACTTAGGACGAAATATAATCATCCAATTGTATTAATACACGTGTTTGGGTAATTTTATAATATTATATTTTCCCTTAATTACCCGATTTACCTTTTACTATGATAAATAAAATTTACCGTAGTTAATATTCATAATGACCAAAAATAAAAAGTAGTCTATTAATATAATTTGGACCCACTGATTCCAAACATGGAATAAATTTTTCCAAATTCAAAACAAAGAAGATGCTGAAATTAAATTAAAATTAATCCCATTGTCGAAAGAAATCGGGTTTTTGTTTAAAACATTGCAAAAGATTGAATTGATTTACCCTATGAATTCAATGTAAAATCAATGCTAATGACATACATTATATTAAAGTGTAAAAATATATTCTATTTATACTTTAAAACCATTCAATATTATAATTTAACCACATAAATTATTACGATGAAAAAAGTTGTTTTTAATTAAAATATAGCGTGTTTTTACTATTCATTAAAATATGAAAGTTATCAGAATAATATGAAAAAATTTTCCAAGGTAAAATTTTATATCCCGATTCCAAAGAATAATTTTATTTTGTAAAATTGAACTTGTAAACATGTCAAAAACTAGATTTAATGTGGGTACGCCATCAAAAGGAGGCAAAACTGCATTTTTTGAAAAATACTTATTTTACCCAAAATTTTTTCTTTATTCTCATACCATGTTCTAGAAAATCAGTAAGATGAATAATAATGTTATAAAATTCAAAATGTAGTTAATACTATTCATAATAGCTAGTTTTTGATAATATTATAACCATATATCATTGTTTAGTGAAACCCGGTATTGCGTACAACACACGCTATCGAGGAAGGTCACCATTGCGTATAATGCAAGCCAGGCCAGGGTTGCGTGTAGTGCAATCTCCCTTTGGTGTTGAGTATAAAATAATTAAAAACTTATTTCATTTATACATTAAACAAATTCTATACTTAATGTTGCGTAGAATAATTTCTACAAAACAAACTTGAAATTTTGTGTAGCACAAGCCAAGAATAGTGTTGCGTATACTGCAAGCTAATACGGTGTCGCGTATAGCACAAGATAATTTTGGTGTAGTGTACAACACAAGACATCAACGAAATTAAAAGAATATTCTTCGTAAAATCTCAGAGTGTTACATTCTACCCCCTTAAAATGAATTTCGCCCTCAAAATTCGTCAGGGTTATAAATGATTTACTTCTTGAAAGCTTCTTTAATAGAAACACACATTGTAAAAAGGAATTCCAAAAGATAACTTTAAAAAATAAATTATGAAATGTAATGGTTACCCAAATTAACTAATCACTGGGTTTCCACATAGGAGAACATAGGTGAAAAATATGGATATGGAAGAGAAATCTAACCATCAAGTTCTCATGGAGAGTGGTAGAGAACATGGCTATGAAAAATCCAACAATCACAAAGCCAAAAATTTGTGATGATCTAAGGTACCGTCAGATTCATCGGATATGAGAGTACTAGGACAACATTTTTGGTTTTCAAGATAATTTCCCAAATGTTGGTGATTTTTTTGTATAAGGATAAATACTTACTTGATTTCAGTGTAAAATCATTATTAGTCATTCCATGAACAATTTCCACTTCATCTCTTATTTAAAGATATGAAGTTGAATTTTACATTCTTGAAGTACTATAAGATCATGCGATAGAATGATAGGTCATTACATCTGTCTCTATCACAATAAAAGGTGAGTATAAGATATTAAATATATATAAGTCCATCTATGGTGAGGTTAATCATACATGGTTCCAAAAATGGACTTATACTTCATATATCATACCACGTAATAAAATAAAACTAATTTCTACAAACCAGGGACTTCCTGTAGGCCAGTGGTAGGCAATGAAGGCCTGTCGCACTTCGGCTGTGGGTTCGATTTCCGCAACCTTGTCCGACGCGACGGGTTGTCGCTCGTCCTGTATGTTGTCCTTTTTTCTAAAACTATACTATCATAATTTCAAAAAGCTCTATCCTTAAACAATACTATCTGATGTCCAAGGTAATCCATTCCAACCTTTAGGCTTTTTGAAAATACTTCTGTGTAATCTTATAGTATAAAGAGAATGATTACTAAAAATGTCATATAACAAGCACGTGAATACCATCATTTATCCCTCATATATCACAAGATATATCTTTTTGATCGTATTCCAAACATGTGAATACCTTAATCTTGTATTCTTGGGAAAAATGAATACCCATTGAACCTTACTGAAAACATGAATGCTGTCAAAAGTTAACTGTTTCCACATACCAAAATCTCAAAATTTCGATATTCTCAAACCATGGTATCTCTTTGTCCTTATATTAGTAATGAGAACATGAATACTATCAAACATATTATTTTCTCCTTATCCATTCATTATGCACATATTAGGTGATTTCCAAAAATATCTAAATAACCTTTCATGGTTACCGGTACCATTCAACATATACTTTCAAATACTCTATGAAAAAACAATAGTGTAATAATCCTTAGATGTCTCTTTATTCCATTGTACCATGATATTATTTATACAACATTACAATAAATAAACATGTAATCATTCCACTACCTTCTTAAACCATTAACCGATCTTGAACAATTCTTTCATCTCACATATCATTTGTAGTCTCTTCATCATCATCAACATAAATACTAACCATACAACCATGATGATTCTCTTCAGGAGACTTTCCCTTAGGGAATTGGTTTTCATAATGCCCATACATTCCACATTTAAAACATTTAATCATTGTTGATGTTGTAGCAATACCATTATCCTTGTCCATGGTGTTAACTGAACCTTTTCCTTTGCACTTACTGGATTTGTGTCCTTCCTTTCCACACCCAAAGCATCTACCAGTTCCTTTGAAACATTCTCCTTGATGCCTCTTCCCACATGATTTACATGAGGGAAATTGAAATTTCTTTCCTCTACGATCATCATGAAACTCCATCTTTCTCTTATTAGATGAGTCAGGAAACTTACCAAAGTTGAGATTATTGATCATATTATGAGATTGCTGATTTGGAATAATAACAATGTTTGGACATACAAATCCCGTTTCATTTGTTTGATCATAAATAATATCATTCCATTGCCCATCATATCCTCCATTATCGTGAATATTCCTGTTTCCAGCCATTTTCTAAAACCCAAAAAGAATAGTGTGAGAAGAAAAAATCATAATAAGTGGGGTGTAACTTCAATATCTAACATCTAGGTTTAATTATAATATCATTACCATAATTTGATGACTATAACCTATACATATACTTAACCTTAGGGACATCCCTATACATACCTTAGAAATATCTCTAGGGATCTCACTAAAGTTTTCGCATCCTAGTTTCTAAATGTTAACTAAACCTTTCCTCTGATATCAACTGTAGAGACCAAAATCTTGATGTACATAGACATTACATTACTTTTTTGGAATACTTAATACATAACTAAAACAGACACACAAGGACCATAATAGTTTAGTGTCTTTGGAAACTCGGAAAATAATCTTCTAATCATGGTGAAAGATCTTCAATATCTCCCATAAAGATCTTCCCCTTTTGTTTTCTTACCTAAAACCTTTCTTTAAATCCTAGGGAAACGAAAAGATATAAAGGTTATCTCAAATTCTCATTAGGGGTAAGAATAGAGAACATAAAACAATCCATAAACATTTTAATGAAAAAACTTGAACATAAATTCTAAACATCAAAATCATGAGCAACGACATAAATCTTGGAAGTACACAAGGCATAGATCATAAAGGAACATTAATCATGATAAACTAGCATGGTAATAAAACATTTAATTGTGGCATCCATTAAGCACATGTTATGATTTCCATAGTATCCAAGGCATTGCTTCCAAGACCATCTTAGTGGACAAAGTCCCATTCTGAATCGAGTTCACTCCTCGTTCTAGTCCTGTAATACTGAACCAGATTAACTTACCGTCCAACCATGTCTATATCGTGAGATATAAATCTTTACCCAATGCATTGGAGGGAGATATAGGTCCCACCCATCTCATAATGGAATCATTCTTACTTGTTCTATAAAATAAAATTAAAACATTCATCATAACCCAAAAAAATAAAATGGGTTTCATAAAAATCGTCCCATCATCACATAATCCATATAAAACAAATGGATATTTCATCATAAGAAAAGTGAAACCATGTAAATCATAAAGACATTATACTTGAAACATACACAAATGAAATAATGTCATCTTAGATGGAAAATGGTTTTGATAAAACACTTGAAATGAATTCTTGAGGAAAATATCCTTTCTTCTTCCAAATCATTTTCCTTTCAAAACTTTCCATGCAATTTTAAAAGAAAAGTATTTTGTTGAAAATAGTAATAAAATATTGTAGAGTAATATTCATGAAAATAAGGCATTATAAAATCATAAAAATCCATTCACGCTGTATAAGTTAAAAATAACATTCTTCTTGTACTTTTGTCAGAAAAGTCCAAAAGTACCTCGTATGGTAAACAAAAGAAAAATTCCTTCCATAAGATGTGGTAAAAGTAAAAAAAATGGTAAGAATGACTTTAAACATACATGGAATAAAAGTAAACATTTTATGAAAACATTTTGAGAACATATGGACATGTATAATAAACATAACCCCAGTAAATACTTACGAATAAACAATCTCGAATAAGAATGAGATTGGATTAATTATCCCTTACCTTATGTCTGATATGCTTCGTATGTATCCGAACCTCTTATATAATGATTTAAATAATGTCATTGAGTTATTATAGAATCATATTAATTGTTATTATATCATATATGGTTCACTTAGGTATTTATATTACCCGTTCATTTGTCAATTCCATGTTAAAGTAGCGTTTTGGGTAAAATTGTTTCATTTATCGTACGTGTTTGGACTTGTTGTTCTTGATATTATTATTACTTATATCATGATTTGCTTACTTCAAAAATTTAAGACATGATTTATATATCATATATATTCAGTATATATATATATATATAATAGATAGATAAATGAAATGAAACACACCATTCATGGAGACGGTAGGTCGTACGTACGCATGAACGCTATTTTCCTTTCCTTATTGACTTGAATGGAAGTTAGTAGATGAAAAATATATATATACAGAAATCCAGTAGCTTTATAATGTCATATATTTCATTATTATTGCTTATATATACTTTATAATCATTCTTTAATGGTTAACATGGAGAATGAATCTTATCGCGTCGTGGAGACGGTTGTCCGTACGTACGCATGAGCGATGATATCGTTCCCATTATTATTGAATTGAATTGGAGTGGATGATACAATATATCAGAATCATTATGATGTTATAATAACTATGTATAGTTATTCTTTACACCATTATACCCATCCATGTAAGGTGGTGTTGGAAAAATAGATTACACCACGACGTGGAGACGGTATTCCATACGTACGCACGTGCGGTGATTTCATTTTACGTAGGATGGATAGAAGGTGAAATGGGGTTGTTTCATATTTCTAATAAAATATCAGTATATTAGTGATACTTATGTTATTACTTTATAATGAAACAACTAAAGAAGAAGAAGTTTAAGAAGAAAGAAGCTATAAAGAATCGGTAGAAGAGATTACCTCTTCTTCAACGCACCACCTTTAAAGTTCTTCTTAGGGCACTAGGGTTGGTATTTTGAGAAGACCAGAACCTATATGATATAAATATAGAGGCTGAGAAGAGTAATTGGCAGGGTTTGGCCGAGCTTCAAGGCTCAAAAGGGTGTGAAGATTAGTGGGAAGAGGATCCCTTTTTATAAAGGAGGAGAGGGGCACCTTTGGAAATCTTAAAAATATTAATTTATAATAAATCTAACCCCTCTTAGAAACCTCCAAAAATGAATCATATTCTAATATTATATGATATAGGGTTTTAATCTCATTAAACAGTAAAAATTAGACATGTTGAGAATTTATTTTAAACATTATCAACTTGATTTATCCTTATTTAATCTATTAAATTTTATTTGTGGTAATAAGATTATAAATTTTAAATTGTAATAAATAATTACTTATGTGATGTGAATTATCCATAATTAGATAATTTATGAAAGTTTAGACTATATAAATTTAAATTTATAATTTTTAAATATTTTTGTGATTTTTAAACAATTTAATAATATTTTATTTTTATAAAATAACAATAGTGTCAATTTGACACTATTCGTTTATTTGAATTTAAATAAAATCCACACACAGGATATATTCAAATTAAAATATTTAATAGGTTCATAACATGTCATAGTATTCTATAAAATTAGTGGATAACATTAAATAGTTCATATAATATTTATTTTACTATTTGTAAAACCATTAATTTGATATTTATCTTAATAAAATAATTACTACAACATTTTTGTATAATTATTAAATATACTTATTTGTTTCAGAAAAATTTAAAATAAAATACTATGATGAGTATAACACTTTTATATTTCATAAGAATACATTTAGTCGGATTTATATTCTAAAATACAAAAATTTTAAAATGTTATATGTATTAAATTATGAAGGTGACAACTTTGACATCTTATAAAATAAAATAATATAAGTGTCATAATCACTTTTATAAGACTCCAGAGGGTCATTTATTCGGTAATTGGATTATTATGGTGTATATATACACTACCAATAAGTTTTGGTCAAGTTTGTGAGCCTTTTAATATGTATTAATATTTCAATAAATCAATACTATTGATTTTTTTACTAAATAAATAATTTATGCATCATTAATGTATAAGCTAGTAAGGTAATTAAATAACTCTTAAAAATTACAAATAAATTACCATGATGAATAAAAAAATTTTATCTTTCAAATGAGTATTTATAACTGAATTTATATTCTGTATTACCTTATATTAAAAATACTTTAATTATTAAAGTTTTAGTGAGACATATTTCACTTTCCTTTAAATAAAATAAACTAAAGGTCTTAATCACCACCAAGTGGGTTCTAATGGATTTCATTTTGACCAAAATATGACTTAAGACGAAATATAATCATCCAATTGTATTAATACAAGTGTTAGGGTAATTTTATAATATTATATTTATCCTTAATTACCCGATTTACCTTTTACTATGGTAAATAAAATTTACCGTAGTTACTCTTCATAATGCCCAAAAATAAAAAGTAGTCTATTAATATAATTTGGACCCATTGATTTCAAATATGGAATCCATTTTTCTAAATTAAATACACAGAAGTTTCAGAAATTAAATTAAAATTAATTCCGTTGTCGAATGAAATCGGGTTTTTGTTTAAAACATTGCAAAAGATTGAATTGATTTAACCTACGAATTCAATGTAAAATCAATGATAATGAAATACATTATATTAAAGGGTAAAAATATATTATATTTATAATTTAAAACCATTAAATATTATAATTTAACCACATAAATTATTACGATGAAAAAAGTTTTTTTTAATTAAAATATAGCATGTTTTTACTATTCATTAAAATATGAAAGTTATCAGAATAATATGAAACATTTATCCAAGGTAAAATTTTATATCCTGATTTCAAAGAATAATTTTATTTTGTAAAATTGAACTTATAAACATGTAAAAAACTAGATTTAATGTGGGTGCGCCATCAAAAGGCTGCAAAACTGCATTTTTTGAAAAATACTTATTTTACGCAAAAAATTTATTTCATTCTCATACCATTTTCTAGAAAATGTTTAAGATGAATAATAATGTTATAAAATTAAAAATTTAGTTAATACTATTCATAATGGCTACTTTGTGATAATATTATAACCATATATCGTTGTTTAGTGAAACCCGGTATTGCGTACAACACACGCTATCAAGGAAGGTCGCGATTGCATGTAATGCGAGCCAAGTCAGTGTTGCATGTGGTGAAATCTCCCTTTAGTGTTGCGTATAACATAATTAAAAACTTATTTTATTTATACATTAAACAAAATCTATACTTAATGTTGCGTAGAATAATTTCTACAAAACGAACTTGAAATTGTGTGTATCATGAGCCAAGAATAGTGTTGCGTATACTGCAAGCTAATACGGTGTTGTGTATAGCACAAGATAATTTTGGTGTAGCGTACAGCACAAGACATCAACGAAATTAAAAGAATATCCTTCATAAAATCTCGGGGTGTTACATGAATAATCACATGGATTATAAATTACTAATATCATAACTAGGGAATTTATAATTTTAGATATCATAATGTACTATTAGGGCTTCGACCAAGACACCATAAGTGGGTAAGACACCAGGAAATACCCAAACTAGTTAGTCTCGTGAGACCTACCGATGTATTGAGGGGATATAGAGGTAAACACATATATATTAATAATTCCAATGAATATCTCATATTAATGGGGTGAAACATAATATAATCATTCATATTTAAAAACTATCATATGAAATGTGAATACTTGAACCACAAACCATGAATAACACATCCATAGTCATAGTGATCATAAAACCTTTAAAAAATGTGGTATATGATATCATAAAAGATAAAAATATATCAAGAATAAAATAAAACAAAGGGTTTTTAATTAGATGAAAATACTCTAATAAATCCATTAAGAAATTATTTATATAAACACCCTTTTTTTACTTTGGAAAGAAGAGTTATTTTAGAAAAATATTTTGTATAAAATCTGATTGTAATCACGTTTGTCCTATAAAATAAAATGGAAAGAAGAATCAATTATATTTAAGGCATAAATGATGTCTAAATTAAGTGAAATAATTTAAAAAGAGTCTTTATAAATGAGTCACTTTAGTGTGGTTTAAGAGAAAATAAAAGAGTCTTTAATGAGACTTGCTTATCTAGAGGAATTGAAAAGGGAAATTATAAAACATGTATTTCCCATTAAAGAAGGATGAACTGATATGGTTACATGAGTTTGGAACATATAAATAGAATTTATAAAAATTATATAAAAATTAATAAGAATTAAATTGGTGTAAAGAGATAGAATGTGTAACCCGAATGAAAAATAGAGGTTCAGGGCGAGTCCTTTACCTTATGTTCGAAAGCCTTCTGCACTTGTACTTAATGTCCAGGATGATTAAATTAGATTCATTAATAATTTAATTGATAACATATTAAACATGTATTTGATTTATTATAATTTTATTAAGTTTATTTATGGTCTTTTGGATGAGTTATAAGATTCAATTTTGTCATTCAGAAGTGTTCATTTCCATGGTTTTCATGATTGTTTCACTTGTATACATGTATGAAGATCATGTGAAATGGGAATAGTTATATAGAATTGAAATTATTTATCATGAATTAACTTATAGATGATATAATGGTCTTATATACCATTTTTTTTATAATAGGGCGATTCATTAGATCAAATGTTTATGATAACCATTTGGATTATTTTAGTGTTTTTTTCAACCATCACACACAAGTTTTGTTTTATTAATTAATATTATGTATATATTATAGTTATAGAACACTAAATATGTTGTGTTATACATATTATAATCTGTTTTAACAATAAAAATTATTTTTTGACCGAACTTGAAGGCAGTATTAGAAAACAAAAGAATCATCATCCATGAAGGTGGTGAATAGACACCACATGGACGATGGTTTCATTTTTTAAAACAAAAAGGGTAAGAGAAAAGATTTTTTGGTGGATATACCATAATCATAATAAAATTATATTATATACAATATAATGGAGTTATCATTCATGTATGGATATAGGAGGTAAGGAAAGGATAAGGAAAAAAAAGAAATTGAAAGAAAATTAAACGAATGAAAGGGGATTTTACCTCTTGCATTCCACTGCTTGAGAACCACCTTAAGTTACTTTTAAATGGTATTTTGGGTGAGATAATAAATACAAGAACATTTGGGAGAGGTTTAGTAGAGGTTTTGGGTAGAAATCTGACTAGATTGAAGGTTTTGGAGGTGTGAGGAGAAGGGGTGGTATTTATAGTGGAGGAGAGGAGTGTTTTTTGATTATTATTTTGGCTCAAGAATATGAATAGTTTTGATTCCATGAATACATAAACTAATGATAGAATAATATTTAGATATTATGATACTTATATCACCAATGACTCAAGAAATATTTTATTTAACTTATAATGTATATATACTGAAAATTACCATATTTCATTATTCACAAAAAAATTCAGCTATGTTAGAAAAATCCCAAAATTTTTCCCTAGATTTTTTCAACAAATAGAATTAAACAATGGACTTAATTTCATAGAAGTAAATTTACAAATATGATAAATTTAATTTTTAATTAAAATAATCATTTATTTGAAAAATACCAATTTTAAAATTATAAGTGATTATATAACACTTTGAAAAATTAATTAAGGTCTCATAAAATTATCTTATAATCATAAGAAAACAAAATATTAATTTATAAATATGTTTTATGAAAATATATTTTCTATTAAAATGTTTTATTTATTATAAAAGTTTAAATAAAAAATTTATGCTTTATAAAAATACCGACACTTGATTTATCATTTTTAAAACATTTAATTACTTATACCAAGTTATAAATATGTCATATACTCTTTTATAAGATACCCAGAATTTATTTATAATTTCATAGGTGAAGTTACTATTTTATTGGTCGTATTACTATTCCTAATGGTCACATTACTATTCCAATGATTATACTTAATAGTATATTACAGTTTTAAAATTAGTGTTACGTGAAGAGTAATCTATCAAAGATATTAAATTTTAAAATTGGAATACCATAAAATCTTGGCGTGTTACAAGGTTAGATAGATTTGGGTTCCTAAAATATTATTTTCTAACATTTCTATACCTAATCAAGCTAAGGTACCAAATTATTGATTTCATTTTAGAAAGGAAAGTCGATTATTAATAACTAAAAAACATGGAAGATGGATAAATATATCAGAATCATCTTATTTGGAAGGATACTACTCATTGATTTAAAAAAAATAACTTTTAGAAGTGAATTTTATTTCTTTAATTCTTATCTTTCAATATGATGAAAACATAGTACCATCTTTCTATCTTCACTTATTCCATTCCTTAACTTTTCTATATCCATTATTTTTAATGAATATATGTTTTTCCCTCAAAAAGAGATATTATTCTTGAGTTTATTAGAATTTAAATTTTTCTTAATGATATATTTAACAAATACTTACATTTTTAAACATTGAAATACATTATAGATAAGGTAGACATGATTTAATTTAAAAGACCATATTTTATTTTTTATAGTGTTATTCTCCTGAAATTGAAAAACTCTTCAAGAAATGGGACAGAAATTTATTTGTTTATATAGAATTGTTCTAACTCTTTATGAATTAACTACAAATATTCTGGAGAATCTATAAATAGAATTTAAATATGTATCTATTTAATTTTCCTGAACTATATATTTTAGAAGTGTAAGAACCTGGATCTTCATTTTAGGTATAGATATTTATTTCACGTTTTTTCTTAGGAAAAATGAAGAAATATGAATTTTATAAGTACAAACCGTATTTTTATGAGTAGAGGCCGTGTACCCGGGTACTTCGTAAAGCCACATACTGGTCATGTGGTGACCTAGCAGACCGCTGAATGCGGGGGCCAATTAAGGCTACTACACAGTGTGTAAATTCAATGAACATGCCGTTTAATTTTTGTTTTATTTTATAGATTGGAGTTGGGTGACATCTAATGTCATAAACATATTTATTATCCCCTCAGTTCGTATAGGAGAGTGACAGAAAAACTGTGAACTTTGAGCCCCTCCCAGTTCTCCGTCCGAGCTCTGATTGAGACACTGTCGATTGCATTGGATTCCCACCGGTGAGTTATCATTTCCCCTAGAGCCTTTTACCCATTTCCTCATCTCTCGTGAGTTATTGTGGGATGATCATTTTTAACCTTTTGTATATCTACTTCATTATAGGCCAATTCAAGGGCTGACGTTCAAGATTATTGATCATACGACATCAAGATAGGTGGTTTATGCCTTTCATTGTTCATCTTTGGATTATATATGCTAAAAGTTCCACATACCCACATTTGGGGTATTTATTGTTTGGGAATTTAACCCTATTATTTACTTGATATGGTTTAATTGATTGAAAAGGGGTTGTGGAATTTGCGTAAGGTTAGATTCCTTGTTTACGGGATACCACGTGGGTGAGTTTCCCTAGTTTGACTCTTTATGGTAGTTTGTCCTAGGTTGCCTATGTGGCGTACCACGTTTCCATGCCTTGAACTATTTATGATGGAGTTTGATTGAATATATTAATTGAATATGGAATGTTTTTTGAATTATTATCCATGTAGTAATTATATATTAAATGTGTTGCTTTGATACGATATGCGTGCTAGTTTTTCCAATGGATCGTGAGATCCTTGGACTAGGAAAACTATGGGGGTTTATATATTATTTACACAAGACTCTGTGATCCTTGGTGTAGATGTTGACACAGGGGTATAGACCATGAGAGTTACCCCAAATGTTGTTAATATTTGGTTGATGTTGTGTTGACCTAGTGGTATTGACCATGAGAGCTACCCAAGAGGTCATTTATAATTTTTTGATGCCATGTTGACCCAGCGGTATTGATCATGAGAGCTGCCCAAGTGGCCATTTGTAAATGATCGGTGCTATGTTAAACCAAAGGGGTTAGACCATGAGATATTTCCCATTGGGTTGTTTATGAATGACTGAATATTGCGATGAGTCTGCCAATCCAAAGCACAAGCTTGGACTCGATCTTACTTGTTTGTTTAGATGGTCTTTTGAGAAATCTATTTTTTTATTATTACACAGGGGTATATAGATCTAAGTATATATCCCTATATTACATGATTCAAAGTATGAATAATAAATATAAATGAATGTAATAGAAAACTGTAGGATTTTTTTACTTTTGAGTACTTTCTAGTTTATTGCTTCATTTTTTCTTATTGCCTGCTATATATATTCACTAATAGTTAGGCACATATATTTTGGTGGTTTCCTACTGGTATTAATATCGCACTCTATTTGGGTCATGATTTTGGACCCAAAAAGATTATATGGCTGTGGGTATAGATAAGGGAAAGTGGCCTTCATCATCAGGTACATGATTGTTGTGGGTGCTGGAGGGCATGAGACCAAACCGAGGCTTATGATTTTGTTGGAGTTTACTTGTTTCTTTTTTACTTTGGTTTAAATTTTACTTTCCATCATTTTGACTTATTTTTATGTTTTCTTAGATTCATGTTACATGAATCATATATATATACATTATGGATTTTGTTAGATTTACTATTAGTCATCCACTATTTACTTATGTGGTATGTATTACTGCTTCAACTACTATATACTATTTGTTTCCACTATGTTAATGTACCAATGTGGGAATATTTTCTGAACTATCACAACCAAGACCCTCATTGCTAGTCGTCAGCCTCTGGTGTTTAGAGAAATTCTCTTGAGGCCCTGTGGCTAATCTGGTATGGGGCACCTTTGTGTGGTACCCGGAAACATGACATTAGAAAGTGGTATCAGAGTGATTTATTTTCTACTTTGCCTTAATATTTGGAGCCTATAGACTAGGATAGGAAGGAATAGGTAGTTGGTAATATGTCGTGCTTGGGATTAGCTAACTCATGTACATGGAAAATCCAAATTACCCCCAATATTGCAATTTTTCTAGTTTTACAGTTGATTTGATTTCACCATTGGGTGAGGTACTTATTTTGTGCTGTTATTATTGATATCATTGTGGTTCTATTTCTATTACAACCAAATGAGATGAGGTTATTCAATCTCATGCATCATATAGGAACTTCATGTAGATCACATGTCATGCATTCTTGTCATGCCATTTAGGGTGCATTACTGATGGCATGATGTTGTGATAGATGCTGTGCTAGATATACATGTTGTTGTTTTAGATGCTGTTATATAAATACCTACTATTTTGAAAGAGCATTGGTATATATAATGTCTCATTAGATATATGCCAACTTTTGGTCCCTGAGGTGTTATTGGCCCTCTCAGATTGGAATTTGGTGGATCATGTTGGAACTTTAATGTAATTATGTTATGATATGACATGAATAAGGATGCCAAATTTTTATTCACAGGGAGTATGGGCTCTCACGGGTCAGAATTTTTCATGCCTTGGAAAAATTTTAAGTTTTTAGGGGTTCTCGAGAAGTTTCAGAGGATTACTGTCTAGAAACCCAGACAACAGAGTGTTTGATGTTATGAACACACGCCATATGTTCTGGAAGAACTGAATTTTCTTAAGTACACACCGTGTACTATATGTACACATCTTTTAGTTTTTTACCATGTGAATGACTATGTGATTAGAGAAACGAGGTTTTTAAAATTTTGTTAGAACACGCCGTGTCCAGATTATACGTGTCATGTTGTGAGGGACCAGGTATCCAACCGTGTGACTAATGACACAATTTGATGAAACTGAGGCTTTACATGCTGTGTCTAGTTTTTACACACCATATAAATATCAATCGTGTATAAATATAGATGAAATATTCACACCTCTTGCAAATGGTACTCCCTAACAGAGGGTATAGATGTCGATGAAACATTTGCACCTGTTGCAAGGCTGGATATAATTAGATTATTCTTGGCCATAGTTGTGCAATGAAAGTTTAAAGCTTTATAGATGGATGTCAAGTCATCATTTCTGAATCATTTTGTGGAATAAGAAGTCTATATTTAGAAACCAGATGGTTTTCTCATTCATGAAGATGAGAAAAAAGTTTATCGTTTGAAGAATTATTTATATGGTCTCAAGAAAGCACCAAGAGTATGGTATTAAACGCTTGATCAGTTTCTAAAGAAGATCGGTTTTCAGCATGGGGGACTTGATTAAAATTTGTATTACAACAATGGAAACAGTAAAAGGATGATGATGCTGGTCCATGTCGATGACACAATCTTTAGTGGATCAGATACAACACAGTGCAGACAATTTTATGAATTCATGAAAAGTGAGTTTGAAATGTCGATGATTGGAGAGATTACATTTTCCTTAGATTATTTGGGACACAAGGAAGGAATTTCACTTTTATTTCTCAATATAAATATGCTAAGAAGGTTTTCATAATATTTGGAATGGATAATTCCAAAGAGATGAAGACTCTGATTGCTACCCGATTGAAATTGTTACGAGATGATGAATGCAAGCCATTTAATATCACAAAATACTAGAAAATAATTGGAATTATATTGTACCAGATAGTGAAAAGGCCTGATATTGTATTTTCTACATTCCAAGCAGTAAGATATCAAAGCAATCTGATGGAGATCCACCTGATTTTAGTAAAATTAATTATTTGGTATATCAAGGGCGCATTGGATTTTGGCCTAATGTATAATGAAAAATTTCAGCTAGAGTTATTGGGATATACAGATGCAGATTGGGCTAGTTTAGCAGAAGATAGGAAATCAACATCAGGAAGTGCCTTTTATCTTAGAGGGTTTTGTATTTATTGGTTAAGAAAGAAACAAGTTTTGATTTCATTGAGAACCACAGAATCTAAATACATTGAGGCTACTCAAGATTTCACGCAGCTATTGAGGTTGAAGCAGCAACTTGAAGATATGAGAATTGAAGTGAAATCTCCAATCAGAATCCATTTTGATAATTCAGGTGCTATAAATCTGAGCAAAAATCTAGTCCATCACTCAAGGAAAAATCACATTGAAATCAAATATCATTTTATCAAGGAGAAAGTGGAGCAAAGCCTAGTGAAGTTGGAGTATGTTCCTACAGAACAATAATTTGCATATATTCTTACAAAGGCCTTACCCAAAGAAGCATTTGAAATGCATTGACTGGCTCTGCGAGTCCAATAAACCTCCCAAACTTGAAAAAGTGTGGATATGGGTCCCCCTCTCCCCGAGGTATGATGTGTCTTTCCATAATGTGTTGATATGTGTTCTTTACCCTGTTGCAGACAACCTTGAAGTGCCCTTAGAGTTCATTGACAAAGGTGGAGAAAGTGTGACTTACAGGGGGAGAAAAGACATGGGGAGAAGGTGTTAAGTAGAGCAGCAAGATAGGGGGAGTTTAAGCTAGGATGAAGCTATTTGGAAGAGCTATAAGATAGGGGGATCATTAAATCTGATGATGATAGAAGTGATCAATCAATGATTAGATATCACGACGGATGGGGTTTATGGTGAAAGCAGTTCATTGGTATTAGTATATCAGTTTGGTATCAACAATCGGTGTTTAGAAATGAAGTGATTCATTGATAAAAGTTTAATTATACTATTGTTTCTCATGCCGAGAAAGGTGCATGTAGGCTTAGAGTATGTGTTGAGTAAATCCTTGATCACTATCTTAATCGTATGATGTGAATAATGGTTTAAGATTGTTGAAGATTTAAAGATATATTAAAATACAAATAATTTTTTTGAGAACATTTGTCAAAAAACCCAAATGGGGATATTGTTGGGAAAAAATATCTCAAGGTGTTCCCTCGGAATGTTTTGGGTGTGATTCTGTTTGTCGAAAAATCCATATTATCACAAATGAGTATGGTTGGTGTTTTCCAAAGACAAGTTTTTAAGGTGGCGCAGTTTCCCAGTGTTTTCCAAATTATTGGGCAACAAAATTGGGAGTTTGATGTTGGAAAAGGAAGGATTTTTTCATAGGAGTGAATTTTATTAAGAACATTGAGGAAAATAAGAAAAGGGTGAGAACCGCGTACCATAATTCATGGGTTGTGTTCCATGTTCTTGGAATGGTACGCAGAGCAGCGAAAATGGTACGCGTGTGCGGTTTGTGAAATCGAAAATGGTTCATGGCTAAAGGTGTTATGGTACACAGATGGGTTGAAGTCAGTAGAGGAGATCGACTACATCAGAGAAAAGGTAGTATGCAGACCGTGTATGAAAAACGGTTCATGGGCGGCTTGTGGTTCGCAAAGGAAGAAGAATCGGTAAGCGGTGGAGGCTGGATTGAAGATTTGGTAAATCTTGGATTAGATTATTTTGCAGATATATTTTCCTATATAAGAATTACTAATAACACCAATTACTATGGATATTTAACATCATTATAGAATATATTTTGCTCTGAGAATTCGATAAATTCTGAAAGTGGTTCACGCTGTAGCTGTTTGTAGGGATTCTTTACCCACAGTGGTTGTCTCCGTACATGGAGGAGGAATCTCTGATACATGAGAGTGAGAATTCTGTAATTAGTATGCAGAGGGAGAGCACTGATACGTGGAAGTGAATACAATCCATGAATAGAGAACAATTCACAGATAGAAGGGTTTTTGCAGAGGATGATCATGGAATCGGTATGCGGTAGCGGTACACGATCGCAAAGGCAGAGAAAAACCACAGAAAAAGGGTGGTTTGTAGTAGTGGAAGCAGTACATGGAAGAGGTGTTCCATGTACCAAACCTGGTACTTTGTATGCTGGATAAGGAGGTGTTTTTTTCTTTTCTCAAGGAAGCTTGAAAATGTTTCAATTCAGTTTGCGAAAGTATTTTCCAATACCTAACAGTACTCAGGATGGTGGAATTCATCTATTGGTTAAAAGTGACTTCAACATGGCATCTACCTATAGTTGAGGATTCATGAATTCATGAAAATTAAGGGACCTACATGTCCATAAAACATTTCTGACCTAAAATTCAATAAACTGTTAGTGGATTCCTTTCCAAGAGCAGTGAGCGAAGGAAGAGGAAGACAGTGACCCTTTCCACCAGTAGTGAGCCAGAGAAAGAGGCATAGAAATTGAACCTTGGTATTATAGTGAGAATACCCTAAAATTTGTAAAGGTAGCGAGCCTGGGAAAATAAGATCTATCCAAAAAACTTTATTTATTATTGGTAGTGACCCTTAGTGAATTTGGTACGTCGTTGCATTGTCGTTGTATGCTCCTTGGACATAGCCCAGTGAGGGTGAACCAAGTGAAAATCTCTATGTCCTATGTATGATTTCATATCTTTTTGTATATTGCTACAGTAGGGAGAGATAATTGAGTTTTTTTCTAATAAAGAAACAAGATATAAGTGAGAAAATGTTTTAATCTGTCATACTCTGATTCTCCGCCCTCTCAGGGTATTCGACCTAGTGTACCTAACAAGAATCTGCCCACTTTTTCAGGGGATGGAGGACGATAGGATATAGAGACATGGTTGGGGGCCATGATTACTATATTCGATCATCTGAAGATTCCTCTTGATAGGAGGGTGAATCTCGAGATGTACATGCTACATGATTCTTCCAAGAGATTGTGGGATGTTATATTATAGGCGATACGTCATCGAGATATGACTTGAAATGAGTTTCAGAGAACCTTCTATGATTACTTATAACTAGAGATGTTGAGGGATGACCGAGACTAGGAGTTCATGCATTTAGAGCTGGGTGCTCTTTTAGTGATGGATTACAGTTCTCAATTCATAGATCTTTAGTGCTTCAGACCTGTTTTAGTAGGCAACGAGTTATCACTTGCTAGGTGATTCGAGGATGGACTCTGGTACAACATTCAATCATAGGTTAATGTATTTAGGTTGAAATTAGTGACTACTATAGTAAATTAGGAATTGATTACTGAATTAAATTTGAGGGAGTTGGGAGTTGTGATCCAGGGAGATTCAAGATCCCAGGTTGGTACTCTTTAATTTGAAAGTAGGAAGCATTGCAGGGAACCTTCACATGGTGATTCCAATAGTAGGGATGTATCTTCAAGTAGCTACGAAATGTGTTACCAGTGTGGAAAGAGTGGGAAAATAAGACCTCAGTTCCCGAGAGACCCATTTTAGTGATGATCTTTCCGCAACATGGGTTATCTTTAGTATTTTTGCAGGACGTTATCACTAGTAGCGAGTGAGAGGGGATCAATTATGACTCCACATTCAGGAGATGGACCACCAGTTTCTCGTTAGTCAGCGAACTGGTGTTCATCAGGCCATTCAGGTTGAGGAGGTGGTCGTGGTTGGCCTAGATAGATGAAAGGTTTTTAGAAACAACATGGTGGACCAACTAAGGGTAGCCAGGTCAGGTTGTAGTGCTGCAATACAGGTTATACTTTTGCAATGAAGCAGAAACAACAATATAAGGATACCAAAACCTCTACAGTTAGAGGTATGATACTAGTTTTCATAGTTTTATCTTCTTCTCTTTTTGATATAGGGGATTCCTATAGTTTTATATCTATTACCATTGTGGAGAGCCTTGGGCTCTGTATCTTTACGTCTGGTGATATTATGACGATAAACACTTCATTGTGGATTAGGATGGCTAGTGTATGTCAGTGAAAGGTGTGTCGTCTTACGTTTGGTGGGTGTCACTTCCTATGGGACCTCTATGTACAATAGATTAAAGGTTTCAATGTCATTCGTGGAATAGACTGGTTGATATCCTTTCAGGCCTTTGTTGACTGCTATCTCCATAGGTTGAGTTTCATGTCACCAGAGGGCGGGTCTTTTCTATACAAAGGAGAATGGAATGTCTAGGTGAGTAGAGTGTTACCTAAGAATCATGGGTTAAGAGAAATTAGAACCCACATTTATTGTTTATATCTAGATGACCAGGGGACTTCACAGATTGACTTTCCTCCAGTGGTGGAACGTTTCAAAGATGTCTTTCAAGAATAATTTTTAGGTTTACCACCAGAGAGAGGTATATTTCTGTATTGATCTTGTTTCGTGAGCCTCACCGGTATCCATTCCTCCATATAGGATGGATACAAAAGAGTTACAGGAGCTCAATAAGCAGTTATAAGAGTTGTAGGTGAAGGTTTTCATCTGACCCAATACTTCTCCTTGGGGTTCGCCTGTCCTTTTTGTGAAGAAGGCATATGGTACCCTCATAATTTGTGTGGATTATCAGAAGCTGAACCATTTGATGGTCATGAACTGATATCATTTTCCAAGGATTAATGATATATTTGATCAGTTTCAAGGAGCCTGGGTGTTCTCAAAGATTGACGTGAGACCCGATTATCATCATTTGTGTGCTATACCATCAGATATACCTCTTACATCCTTTTGGAGAACGTATGGTATATATGAGTATTTTTTTATGCCGTTTGTTATCATGAACACACTGACAATTTTCATGGAACTGATGAATCTAGTGTTCCATCCTTACATGGATTATTTTGTTGTTGTCTTTGTAGAAAATATGTTGGTGTAATCTCACACTCGACATGACCATGCCATCCATCTTGATATCATATTGAGTACACTAAGAGAGCATGAATTATATGCTAATCTCTCAAAATGACACTTTTGGATGGACCAGATTAACTTCATTTTTTATTTCATCTTAGAGACAGGAGTATCAATATACCTAGAGAAAGTGAGAGTAGTAGTTTCCTCAGAGCAACCAAAAAACTTCCTTAATGTATAGAGTTTTATGGGGATGGTTGGTTACTATAAGAGATTTATTTAAGACTTTTGATGCTTATCAGTGCCACTAACAGACCTGAATAAGAAAGTTGTGATATACTTGTGGATAGATTCATGCGATTTAGCCTTTTAAGAGATAAAAGAGAGATTGACTTCAACGCCGATACTGATTTTTATAGTGCCGGGTAAGATTTACACTATTTAATACGATGCATCAGGTATCCGGAAGGGATTAGTACTTATGCAAGGGGATGGATTAATTTCCTATGGGTCTCGATAGTTGACTCCACATGATAGGAATTACTCGACACATGATCTCAAGTTGGTTACAGTTGTGCATTCCTTGCACTATTGGAGAAATTATCTTTTGGGAGATCAATTTATGGTATACATTGACCAAAAAATCCTAAAGTATATATTTACTTAGTGTGATCTGAATTTGAGAGAGAAAAGGTGGGTTGAGTACCTTTAGTATTTTGACTTTGAGCTTGCCTACACACCTGGGAAAGGCAATGCAGTGGCTGATGCTTTGAGTAGGAGGACTCAAATATAGATAGTTCAAGTGGCCAACAGTGAGTGGTAGCTTATGGCTCTATTATCTAAGATGAATTTGGAGGTTCATAAAAAATAGTGGCAAACATTTGTTTCTTCTATAGCTATTACCTATACTCTACTAGACCTAGTGTGACTGAGGTAGCTATCATATTCCGAAGTTCTAGTCCTACGGGAGAGTGTGTCAGTAGAGGACCATACTTCTAGGTGAACTGTAGGCTAGGATGAGGTTTTGAATTTTCATGAGCATGTATGGGTATCAAAAGATATATACGAGGAGATTTTATGATATTTTTATGCCTCATAATGTGTAGTTCATCATCATGTCACCAAGATGTATCGAAATCTACACCTTCAGTATTGGTGGCCAGCCATGAAGAGGGATGTTATTGGTTTTGTTATGAGATGATCCACCTATCAGTAGGTGAAGGGGGAACATAATTGATTAGTAGGTCTTTTACAGTAGTTAACCATTCCAAAGTCAAAGTGAAATGATTTCATGATGGATTTCATGATGTTTTTACCAAGTTCGCCTTGAGGAAATGATGTTGTTTGGGTAGTTGTTGATAGACTCATAAAGGCTTCACATTTCTTACCAATCATGGAAAACTTCAGGGTTGATGAGATTGTAATGTTGTACATCTTAGATATTGTACATTTTCATTAGGTTCCCCACTCTATCATTTCAAAAATGGACGCTCAGTTTACTTATCGTGTCTGGTAGGTTCTACAGAGGGATTTGGATACACAGGTGTTTCTTAGTATAGATTACTATCCCTAGATAGATGGCCATTTTCAGCACACTATTTAGGTTTTAGAGGACATGATTCGAGCTTGCATCCTGGATTTCAGGGGCTCTTGGTAGGGACACTTACCCCTAGTAGAGTTTTCCCAAAATGACAGTTTTTAAGAAACTATTCAGATGGAACCTTTTGAGGATATGTATGGTAGGCCATGCCGATCACCCCTTTGTTGGCTGGAGGTAATAGAGGTAGCTATGTTGAAATCTCTTCTTGTCCATGAGACCACAGAGCAGGTGGAGTTGATTCAAAAGAGGACAAGTACTACAAAATCTTTCCAGAAATATTATGTTAATCTACGTAGAAAACCTCTAGAGTTCGAGGTCAATGATCATGCTTTCTTATGTGTCACACTGAGGTTGGGACACATGAGGATTAGGAGGTTGGGAATGATTTCACTGAGATATGTCAGTCCGTTTGAGGTTTTGGAGAGAGTCGGGATGGTTGCCTATCTGTTGCAGTTAACTGATAGGTACCGGGCTATACACAATGTCTTTCATGTTTCTCAAATACAAAATTACTTTTCAGAGCCGTCTCATTTTTTTCAACCAGATGAGGTTCAGTTGGAGGTGGATGAATATTTCGAGGAGAAACCTATTCAGATTTTGTATCAGAGCATGGAGGTTCTCCATGGCCGGTCTATTCCTCTAGTATGGGTGCTATGGAATCACATGAGATTACATGATGAGAATTGGGAGAGGGAGTCCAATGTACGATCACAGTGGATAGAGTTGTTTTCAGATTCTTTTTCACCATCCTTGGAAGGGAAATTCAGGGATGAATTGCATTAAAGGGTAAGTTTGTTAGAACCCAAGTCTTCATTTTAGGTTTGGATCTTTATATCGGTTTGTTTTTGAGAAAAAATGAATAAATGTGAATTTTCTAAGTATACATCGTATACTTATGAGTACACACCATGTACCTGGGTACCACATACAACCATGTACTAGCCATGTAACAACTGAGTACATGGATGTGTGGTGACCTAGAATACCACATAAAGTAGTGGATGATTAAGGCCACTACATGGTGTGTACATTAAATTAACATGATTTGTACTTTTTTATTGGATAAATCAGAGCGGGGTCGATTCTAATGTCTAGAACATATTTCATCCTCCCTCAGTTCATACAGGAGAGTGACAGAATGACCCTAAACTTCAAGGCCCTCCCGATTCTCCGTCCAAGATCCAATTGAGATGTCATCAGTTGTGTTGTATTGACACCTGTGCGTTCTCATTTCCCCTATGTCATTTCTTCTTGATTTTTTCTCTCTCGTGAGTTATCATGGGATGATTGTTTTTAACCTTTTGGTAGATCTATGTCATTTTGGGCTAATTCAAGGGCCTATGTTCAATAGTATTTATTGTATGACATCAAGGTAGGTGGTTTGTGCCTTTCATTGTTCGTATTTGGATTATATAGGATAAAAGTTCCACATACCCTCGTTTGGGGTATTTCTTGATTGGGAATTTAACCCTATTACTTACCTTCCATGGTTTGATTGGTTGAATAGGGGTTATTGAATATTTATAAGGTTATATTCCTTGTTTATGGGACACCCCATGGGTGTGTATTCCTAGTTTTACTATTTATGGCTATTTGGCCTAGGTTACCTATGAGGTAGACCTTGTTTCTAGGCCTTGAACTATTTAGGATGGATTTTGATTGATTATATGAATTTCATGTGGCATGTTTTGTGAATTATTAGTCATGTTGTAGTGATAGATTACATGTGATGCTTTGATATGATATACATGCAATTTTTTTTCTAATGGACTGTGAGAGCCTTGGACTAGGAAAACTATGGGGGTTTCCATATTATTTACATAGGACTATGAGATCCTTGGTGTAGATGTTGAACCAGGTTTATTGGCCATGAGAGCTACCCAGGAGGTCATTGATATTTTATTGACGTTGTGTTGACCCAGGGGTATTGACCATGAGAGCTACCTAGGAAGTTGTTTATATTTATTGATGCCATATTGACCCAGGGGTATTGACCATAAGAGCTGACTAGGTGGTCATTTGTAAATTATTGGTTATATATTAAACCAAAGGTGTTAGACTAGAAGATATTTCTCCGAGGTTTGTTTATAAATGATTTAATGATTGTGATGAGTCTTCCAAGCCAAAGCACAAGCTTGGAATTTTTCATACATGTTTGTTTAGATGGTCTTCTGAGACATCTATTTTGTTATTATTACATGGGGGGATTTGGATCTTTGGACGGATCCCCAAATTAAGTGATTCAAAGGATGAATAATAAATATAAATGAATGTAATTTAAATCCGTAGGATGGTTTAATTTTGAGTACTTCCTAGTTTATTTCTTCATTTCTACTTATTGCCTACTATATATATTCACTGAAAGTTAAACGTAGATATTTTGGTGGTTTCCTACTAGGATTCATCTCACACCCTATTTGGGTCATTCTTTGGGACCTAAATAGATTATATGGTTGCAGGTATAGATAAGGTAAAGCACCATTCATCATCAGGTACATGATTGCTGTGGGAGCTAGAGAGCATGAGACCAAGATAAGACTTGTGTTGCTGCTAGAGTTTACTTGTTTCTTTTGCACTTTGGTTTTAGTATTGCTTTCCAGAATTGTGACTTGTTTGGCTATTTTCTTAGATACATAATCCATGCATCATATAAATATTCATTTCAGATTCTGTTGGATTTACTATCAGTCATCCGCTATTTACTTATGTTGTATGTATTACTGCTTCCACCACTATTTAATGTTTGTTTTTGCTGTGTTACTTTGACAATGAGGTCATATATTCACCAATATCATACCCATGTCCCTAGCTGCTAGTCGTAAAACTATAGAATTTAGGGAAATGTTCTTGAGGACATGTGGCCAACTAGGTACGGAGCACCTTTTGGCGGCACCTGGAACTGGGATGTTACAAGAGGAATGTTACTTTATATGCATAATGGAAGAAATCTTTTGGAAGGTATAATTTTCCTTAAAATTTATCTTTAATAATTAACTAGGAACACCCCCTTCATAATGATTGAATATATTATTTTTAGATTTTTTAAATTCAAAGTTATTACTACATATCACCATTATTATCTGATATATTCTTAGGAATCTTTGTGATTATTATTACACTACTCATTTGAGATTATTCTTATGAAACATATTATTATTATTATATGGAACTCTATTTGTATTCTCTTATTTTATACTATTCTTGATTTAATCTCCTTATTTTATTTTCTGAAAATCAAAAATGGGGAGAAAGTATAGATAATGGGGATAGATTAGTATGGTGAGATGAAATATGTCTCAAAGGGGGATAAAAGTTATAAAGGGGTAGAAAAATTAAGTATGTGGATAATTTTTATTGTTTATATAAGGGAGAAAAATCCTTCCATAATTAATTTCATATCTTAAGGGGGAGTAAGTTCCATTGAAGAACAAGTATTTTTTTCTTTATTTTATTTCATTTTAACATACACATTTGTCATGATTTTTTTATCAAAAGGGTAAGACTTTTGTGACATTTTTCTAAAATGACTTCTTATAGATTTTATATTTTAATGAATCAAAACACAATCTATATATTTTATTCATTAACTTAATATTTTTGTTAGTTCTATTTTAGTGTTATGTCTTTTTTTCTAAATCACTTGTTCTAGACTTTCTTATTCTGATCCATGTATATTCAAGAACAACATGAGTAAACTACAACCTTAATGATGTAAAATATCTTGATGGTGTTTTTGAGTTTTTTATAAGTGATAATTGTTCCTGAAATACATACGGAATTCTTTTACAATTTAGTTACACAACCTATCTATAAATTGAAGTTTTATGTTTTAAAGATTAGTTGTAGTCTCATGCCGATCTAATTATATTTGATAGATATATACTACCTTAGTGTATGAGTTATTCCTTTTTTTTATTTTTCTGTATGATATTATGGAATATATTTATCTAATGTTTCATTGTAAAATATCTAAGTTTCATTTTGTAATCATTTGATTTTGAACAACTTGTGATCAAAGTGTTTCAGGTATAGGAACCAATTATTTTGAAATTCTGTGTTTGAATAATTATTGTGGATAATAACTTGACTAATTTTTATATTCTAATCAAAGAGGAGTTTTGGGGTAAGATATTTCAACTTCCAAATTTTTTCTAAGAAATCCAGGGATAAGTCTTACTAGTGACTCTATCTAATAGGATCTGGGGTAAGATATTGGTATTTCAATATTTATGACAAATAAGTTTCCATTTTAGAAACTATGTATCATTTTGATCTTGGTAATGAACCACCTATTTTTTGGGTCAAAAGAAAGAGTTACAAGGATAAAACTATTATATCTTATGATAGTAAATCATTGTTTACATTTTTTTGAATTCTCATTGGGTACTTAATTTTTTTTAATATATATTGACTCAATTTTATTCATATTTCTACCATTTATTTTGTTTACTTTGGATAGTTTATAAATTCAAAATTTTTATTTTCTTCTTAATTTATTTATATTGTTTCTTTGATAGTTCAAAATATGTATCTTACAAACCTTCACCCTATTTAAGTGGGAAGAATATTTCAATATTGTGACAACTTTAATTAACCCCCTTTAGAATCTTCCATACTAAGAAAAAATATAGAGTAAAGTCCTATAACAATTTTCTCATGTAACTATGTATCAAATTGATATGTCTAAATTTCTCATTATACATGAAATTATAATATTTTAATAATGTTTTTTTTCTATCAAAAATAATATAAATATAAGACATTGGATTCAAACATAATTTAAAGTACAACAATAAATTTCTAATCTATTATTCTTTATTTCTACATATTTATAAGATAATTAATTATAAATCCATATTCTTTTGTCTAATACATGTTTTTTTCTTTCTGACCTAATATATAATAGAACCAGAAAAGTAAACAATCACTCATATATTAATTGATTAAATTCCAAGCTTGTAAAATAAACTTAAATATTTTTATTCTTTAGGTATCCATTGATTTTTTATATACATTCATCAACCAATGTTTTCAAGAATATATAATTAAATCATTTTTCTGTTACAATCTTGGGTCTTTGAAGTGGGTTAAATGCTAAATTCACCCTAGATAATGCCTCCAGAAATTTTTTTGATCATTACATTTATCTAGAAATGTGGTGTTTACCCTTGGGTTGAATTTTATTAAAATTCCAAGATACTTAAAATTTTAATGGGTATTTTGTATTTAATAGATTGATAAATATGTATCCCACAAGAATGAAAGATGATATCTCTTTAATGGAATCTCAGATGAAAATTATGACATTCCAATTGTGTTTGGAATGAGTTTCTTTTTCCTAGGTGAGATGTATGTTTTGAGTTCAGTTATTTGGCTATATATCGGCCAATTTTAGGTGTTTTAAGTGTTTACCCAATTGAATTAGAGTTGGTGATATAAAATCACCTTTTAGATATTCTAATAGGTTGATGTATCTTATAGTTTTTCTTTCATCACCATTGAGATGAAGAGGAGGAATGGGATAATATTATTCAATGGAATTGATGTCAAACCCCAAATCATAGATGGATTCATAAGGGAATAGTGATTTATTTGATGTGGCGTCGATGAACTAATAAAGAAATGATGTTTATAATGTAGATATTCCCTTAATATTTTGTAAATGATATTTGTTTGTTCTATATCATAGAGTATAATATTAACATGTCATATGTAATGAAATGAAGAAGCTTGGGGTATGTGATATACCTTTGTTAAGTATATCTTATTTTATGATATAACTATATCATATAATCCTACCCATGAAAACATGTTATATGATTGGGGGGGGGGGGTAATCATAAAATCATGAAAATATAATTTCATGCCTCTACCCACTTCAATATCAGGGTATGATTAAAGTATATAATAACCCATTACATATGTATATCATAGTGTATGACTTGGGAGATCACATGGAATATAAATGAAACTGATTTTTATTTTTTGGGAAACTGTAATCTTCTACATGATCTATCATTTAAGAGTTTTTGAATGAGATGTAATAGATGATATTTATTTATATGCATTCATGCATGAGACAGATGAAGTTGATATTTAATTTACCCATGATTTATAAATTCACGAGTAAATTCATGATCTATTGAGGAACATCCTTGGTGGATTTATAAGGATCCCTTTTTTGCAATGGTTATATTATATATTGCTTTCTTGGACATGAAGCTATGTTATTATACCTTATCTTCTCATCAAGGAATTAGAATGTTGTGGTGGATAAAGGATATCACCCATACAATGAGTGATTAAAAAACAACTCAAGGAAGCCTCTAGAGGTGGGAATCCTATTATTTCTACTCTAGAGATAATCTTCAAGAATATAGGATGAATATGGTTTCAATAATATAATGTACTGATGGTGTAAGGTACACATATTTATGGTTTTATCATTAAAGTATTCCCATTTTCATATATCTAAGCTTGAAGATCTTAGGTTAGGATTCATTTATTACTTCTATTATATATAAAAAGATTTTTAGGATTGAAGATCTTGGGTTAGGATTCATTTATTACTTCTATTACATATAAAAAGATTTTTAGGCTCTTACAAACCCAAGTAATGATATCAAAGCATTCTATGAATTTATATTTATGAAATAATTTGGGAAATGAAGAAATAAAAATCATATTGGATATCATATCCCAATCATAAAATACAATCCACTATTTCGTTCTGGTAGATTAAATTATGGTTTATGATATTTTCATATCGTAAGCACGGGTTCAGAATAAATCAATAGATTTTTACTGTTCATATCATATGATATCGAGTATTGTAAAATATGATTTTTTCATTGAGTTTTACAAAAAGGGAATCCTATCACTTATATGATATCTTGATATATCGTAAAATATGATCCCTGAAGAAACTGATGTATAAGGTATATCGTATTCAACTATAGGAATATCTTTGTTAGTTTATAATAGATAACAAAAAACACATTTTTTCACTACCACTTTATTAGTCACATTCTATGATTCCCATTAGATCATCAAATATGGCTAATTTTGAATTTTTTATTTGATTTTATTATTTATAATTTTTATGTAAATAATCATAAAATAAATTTTGAGGAAATATTTATTAATTTATAAAGTGTATATAAATCAATGAATTATAAAGAGTTTATAATTAATTAATAAATTTTCATGAAATATTTATAATTAAATATTCTTCAAAAATATATATTAATTTTAAAATGCCTTCTACAAAAATTATATGGAATTCCTTATTAATTATAAATAAATTTTTTATTTAGAAATAATAAGTGTAATTTATAAATAGTTTATAATTTAAAAAATAGGTGCAAAATATAAATTATTTATATTATAATTATGAATTGTCTATAACAGAATAATTTGAATTGTTGAAATTATGGTATTTATTTTGTATATTATATAAACCACATCAATATTTTTTTAATTATTGATTTGATCAAGGTTTAAATAATGTTAAGTGTATGATATATAAATTATGTAAATTTTCTACATAAAAGAAATTTGATTATAAAATTCTTATAATTAATAGAATACCATATAATAAAGAGAAATGACATATAATGAATAATATGAAGGAGTTCATTTTATGAGATGGATTTAGAGTTTTTATATTCAATATTATGGTATGTATATAATTAATAATATAAGTGTTTATAATGATATTTTTTATGAATTATTCATAAATGATTATCTAAGGTTTAAATTTTTAAAGTGTTCATTAATTTAAATTATATTCAATTTTTTATTATTCATGGATGTAAATTTTTTATATAGTGTGAATATGTGTATGTTTTAGTTTAAAGTTGTTAAATAGCTTCTTTGTTATACCATTACATGCTAAGAACTTGAATATAATATTTAGTATTCAACTACCCTGACCTAGGTTTGTAATTAAAGTTATTAGCTTGAATTTAGTTGCTGAATATAATTTATTCATATAAGGTGTTAAAATTATAATGAATTGGATTCTCCCTTGAGTAAATTATATTTGAATAGAGGGAATTTGATTTAGACTTTCCATTGACCTAACGTCTTATATCTTATTCTATAAAAGTGAGGTTTGACTATCTATGGCTCTTGGATTACTCTTATAGAGACTTTAAATATCATATACTTCTAAAAAATTAAATTAAGAGTCCATTTATCTTATGTATGAGATGAATTTAGATATTTGAAAATATGTTTGGATTCTTTTTTGGTTGTTTAACAATAACCTTGGGCTATGTAAAGAGTTACACATCAATATGTATTTAATGTATTGGTTCGGTGGAGGAAATATGATTTTAAAATAAATCATTAAAATAATGAATACATAAATGGAATAACATGAGAAAAGGTGGCAAGATTAAATGCTAATATAAATACCATGTGTTAGATTTCTTCCAAAGAATCGAATTCCAAGACCTCAATCATTCAACAGAATAGGTTCATCGAAATTAGGGAACCAATGGATTATCTTGTATAATAAATAGTGGAAATAAATAATCCTTAGTGTAATCCATCCAAACATTATTATTTTATTTGGGTTACACTTAGCTGGGAAACCCTAAGAGTTTGGATACTAGAGGAATAAAATTGTTTTTATCCATATTTTTTGATTGGAAAAAGAGTTATTCACTCAACTATCCAAGAATAATATATGATATGATTATGATGAATCCATACCTAAATATCTAATTAATGGGGGAAATGATAAAGTGACTCCAAGATTTTTAAAATATATATTTCAGAATAATAATTTATATGCTTAATTTAAAAGGGGTAATCATTTTAGTGGAAGACTATTTAATAAAATTCATTATTAAATTGTAATAAAATATTATTCTCATATGATAAAATATTATGTTATAGGTAAATATCATCATCACCATCAAACTTAGCTTTGAGATCAATCCTATATAAAATAGAATCTATATGTTACAAAATCTTAAGACTAGTAACTTAAGGGAAGTGATTAAGAGAATTTATATATGTTATAACAATACCTTCCTGAGTAACCAAGTGTTGAAGTTATTCAATAGGTGGATGTAGATGATTATGAGAATTATAAAATGATTCAATTATGGGTTAAAATACCTATGATAAAAAATGACCCAAGGTATTTTAGTCTCATATAATTAATATGATTATGTATGTTAATAATAATCAATATGATTGAGTACACTAATGGTACGAAGAGACTGAATATATTCCTTAAGGATCATTATGGTTAAGGAATTCATCCTATTTACATCTATAATAATGTTCTTAAAACATGAATTAATGACTTAAATAAAAATGTATCCAATATTTCCAAGTGCTGAGGATAAATGAACTGGGCATATGGTGTTAAGATTCTGGTGTTTTATTGATATGACAAGTGGGTAAAAGTTCAAACTAGAAGAAGAAAGGTTAGTTGGAGGTTCCAATAATATTTCATTAATTATCTAATCAAGGTCATTGAAACATGCTGGCATTATCTGGAATAAGGAGTAATTATTTTGTAAGATTTAATTATTAAGAATACCTGAAATTATTTTTGAAACACCATGGAATTTACATGTTGGGTTTCAGTGTTATAGAAATTTATTTGTCAACTTTGAAGGATATTTGATACCAACAATAATTTTGACAATTTTTGTAATTATACATGAGCTCACAATCAAGGGTAGAATTCAAAGATATTATAGTTCTAATTCATGTGATGAAATAAAGAGTTTCTACATCTAATATTGAAATATTAAGGAATTAATAAAGCTCATATGGTTCAAGGAAAAGGATGTGAATATTTATCTCATTTATTTTATTTGATAAGATAAGTTTGTCAATAAAAATTAATTGTGATCAAAATGATATTATTAATTTTATTCTTGGTTTACGATTTATCATATTCTATAACATGTCTGAAAGGAAGACAAGGATAAAAATTATTTATCCAGGATAAATTGTTTATTAGTCTATTTGTAAAAATATGAGGGATGTTGTTACCACCACCCATCAGTAGTATATTTTAATAAATTATTCCTTTAAAAAAAAATGTTCTAAATACATAGAGTACCATATATGATATGAAATCTATAGTTTATTTTTTTAAAATATTCCCACTTAAAAGAATTGAAAGTTATTTCCTAAACATAAACGATTTTGTATATATTACCATGATAATCTAAAGAGAATATAGTGTTTAATAGGCTAGTGGAAGTATGTTTGAACTTAGATAATTTCAAATTCAACAAATAAAAGATTATACTAGTCTAAAAATTAAATTGTTTTTCACTTAATATACTAAAGAGTTTAGTATATATGAGAATAAAGAAACATGTAAAGGTTGCATTTAATTACTCTGAAAAAGTGAATATCAATATTTCCTAAAGGAATATGCCAGTAAAAATTAAAATCTAATTTCAATTAATACAATAAATTAGTTTTAGGTTATAATTGTAAAGGGAAATTTAAAGAGTTACATTTATTTACCTTAACAATGTGAATATCAATTTATCTGAAAGAAGTTTATGATATTATAATAAGTAATAATGTAAATAGTTATAATAATTACTATAATATCACATGGGAAAAGTTTAATGGAATGTTTTCCAAAGAGAAAATTGTTATACTTAAAAATTTTCTAAGAGGATAACCGATGTCGATATTATGAAATTAAGAAGCTTAAATATATTCAAGAATTTTAATAGTAGGAATATGATTCATACATCTCACCATTATTCAAACTTATGTTTCTCATAGATGTTTCTCACAAAGTGTTTAATTGGATAGTTTTATTAGGTTTCCATAGAGATATATAGAAGGTTATATATATATATGTAATAAGTTAAAAAACCTTGTAAAATATAGTAAACATAAAGATGACTAGGAAGTCTAATATATATGAAATTATAGACATGTGATTATGCAGGGTTTTTTAAGTATTATTAAAATAATTTTAATAATATAAAATGTTTTACAGAAAGGAAATCCATGATTTATTATTATTTCATGTTGGCTTTAGAAATGCATATTTTGATATACATTTTGAGAAATGTAATGGTAATTAGACTCTCAAAGTATGACTGTTACTTATCCCAATCTGATATTTATCATGGAGTATTATAGGTTATGAAAATATTTTAAGGTTAGAATGAGTAGAATTTTTTTATGAGTTTTAGATTTTCTCATGAGGTAAACAAAGTGTTTTTTTGCCGGACAAACCACTAAATATACCACAAGGAGTGTCATACACTATGTATTTGTTATACTAAGGGTGCATGAATCTTATAATCCCTTTTATATAAGGTTAGAGGGATACCTAGAATGATAAAATTAATAATTTTATACCTTTCTCATGAAATCATTGAAACTTAGATAATTATTGTATGATTGGGTATGTTGTTGATCTTGTTGTTGGATAAATCTCAACCATGATTTTCTTTTTCCTATCGTATTATTAGTATGATATATGGGACCTCAATTGATATACTAGAGAGTGTTTGAACACACCTATATATTACATTTTTTGTTATTATATATTCAGATCAGGATCATGTGTATGACCAACCATAAAGATGAATGGAATGTGATGTATTCATATACCAAGTCAGACTATACTCATAGAGTTAAGGATTCATGTCTTGGATATATGTGATTTAAATAGTCCATTCCCCATGGTTACTTTATTTCTCAAATAAAGAGAACTTATAAAAATTCAAGATACTATGTGATGTAGCTGGTGGCCATAGGTATAGAGATACATGTGTTTGATGGTGATCACACCAGATCCATTTGTAGCTTGAGTAGCACTGATGAATCTCTAAAGGCCTTTGTTTTCTTACATTTATTGATCTAGAGATTCATATTTATTTTAAATGATACAAAGGACCCTATGTTCACACTTTTGGGTTGACTATATGAGGATTGACTTTACATTATAGATCATATATTAAAGTGTTTTAGAGTTAATCCAAAAGAGTTTTAGATGAATATTTATATGGTAGTTCATCTCATTTGATATAATATGAAATTGATGATAAATTTCCATAAATGTTTTGGAATATATTCAAAATATTTTTGGATATGTTTTCATAAGTTATCATATATCCTATGATATATAGTGAAATAGAATAAAATTTATTTGTTTTTAGTGAAAGTGGAAGATTTATGGAGATATTCCCTAAAGACTTTACACATGAGATGTGTTTTTCTCTATATTGTACAGTATGATATAAACATTTCATATGGAAGGACATAAAGAAAAATAGGGTATGTGATATACCTTTGGTAGGCATATTGTCTTTTATTTTATAACCGTATCATATAACCTTGACTGTGAAATCATATTATATGATTAGTGTGTAATCATAAGGACATGAAAATATGATTTCATGCCTCTACCTAGTTCATTAATATGTTATGATTAAAGGATATCACAATCTATTTCTAATTCATATTGTGAGGTGAAACTAGCCATATCATATGGAATATACATGCCACTAGATTATATGTTTTGGTTGGATATAATCTTCAACATGAGTATCATATAAGATTCATTGCCTGAGATATAAAAAATGGGAGTTGTTTACATGAATTCATGAATGAGATTCATGAAGAGGCTATTGTGTTTAATCATGTGTTATAAATGCATGAGTAAATGGATGATACACCAAGGAGCATTCTTATGAGATTTATAATGTCTACTTCCATGTGATTGTAATATCATATAGTTCTTTCTTGATCCCATAAACAAAACTCATTGATTCCTAAATCTCACTTCTTATACCTCCTACACTAATTGAAGAAATAACATTCCATTGAGGATGAATGACCTCACACATGATATGAATTATTTTTGGAACAACCTATTGATACTTTCAAAAGTGGTAATCCTATGATTTCCAATCCTATTTTTTTTCAATCATATAAGATGAATATGTTTTTATTAGGATCATTAAATGATGGTTCAAGGTACATATATTTATGGTTTTATTATTTTTAGTATGCACATTTTCATAAATCTAAGAATGAAGATATTCATTTTATATTCCTTTATCTCTTACATTGTATATAACAAGTATTTTTAGAACCCTATGAATCCAAGATATCTATTCCATGAGATTGGGAAATTCTTTAAACTTTATTTTCCCATTTTTCATTCTTGATTTTTATAAAATTATTAAATTTTAGAATGATTTTATCATGGTTTACGATATGTATTTATCCTTCAGTTTTTGGCGACATTTTATTAATATAATATATGTATAATTTTTATGCTTTAAACAATGTGATTTATAAAATTTAAATAATTTTATGAGAATATTTTAATCATGAAAATAATTTTGATAAAATATATACTATGAGGATTTAATTATGGATATGTGTTAATTTTTTTTGGTTGTTGTTAGATCATTATTGAATTATAAATTTATTAATATTATAATTATTATTATTAATATTTTTTTGTGGAATTGTATCTTCTGTGCCAAGTGTGGAAATAAGTGACGATGAATGGTGATGGATGTCAATGAATGATAGAGAATGAAATATTCTTGATCATTAAATTATTCTCATTTAAAATCATCCGGGTTCTTTCTCTAACATGAACATAAACCATTTTGGTAGGTCAAAAAAATGAATAAACACATTTATTCAATTCCTTTATCCCATCCTCAAACTTTAATTGATTCATAGTCACACAAGGCAACAATATAGGACAAAAGGAGACATGGTTTTAAATAGAGAAACCACATGGGATAAGATTCCAGTGGGTTTCTATGAATTACATAAAATGAATGATGATGGTGATGGGAAATCATTAAATCTTTGTTGGGGTGAAATATTAAGGACATTTTAATCATATGTGAACAAAATCAGAAACATGACAAGATTCAAAGGCAATGGTGGTATCAATGATGTGAATTGTGAATAACTTCTCATTTTAGATCTAGAATTCCCAATTACACACCATTTAATACTCCAGAATAACTGTCATGTATTTTTATCCCATATTGTTAGAGTTTAAGAATCTTTAAAAATATTACACAAGGTGTGACCTCTATTCATACACAACATATTCTGGGATAGATTACTTCAATGTGTACCCAAGTACATACCAGGCTAACATGTCAAACATGAATTCCATATATCCCAATAGACATGCCATGTATAGAAGTAGAGATGAATCATAATGTACTGGGAGTACATTCTAGGTAGCTACATGAATAAACACACCATGTTTTCCAATTAGTACATTGTTTATAGCCAATGAGATTCTTTGATATAAACCTAGAGTATATGCTGACCAGACCAAGTAGACCCCTTATCATGTACTCCATATATAAATTTCGTGTGTGTGTCAACCCACATAAATAGTTCAATGGAAACATACATTCCATGTACACAGATGTATATGTCCTATAACCCAACATTAAGGCTTGACATGTATTGTAAGTACACAACTAAATGAAAGAGCTAGTCCCACATATCATGTACCATTCTAAACATTCTACATAGCATGACTTCACATGATTTGAATTTTAGAATCCTACATTTGGCTTATATTGAGGTCTAAACACTATGTACTAAACTCTCCCTGGTGATTTTCATATCTTCCTACTTGGGGGTCATAATTGGACACACAAATAGTCCATGTTGAGCAGTTTTCCACATAGAATGCGATGGTGGATATCACTTCATCATCAAATGATTTTCTCAAAGGTGTTTTTAGAATATGGGGCTCTCTAGATCATCAAGATAATGATGGATAGGGAATGAATGATTGTTGGAGTAGACATAGGGTCAATAACCCCTGGTGGAATATTGATTCATGGGCATGGTTACAATATATAATTAATGGATAAGGTAAACTTACTGCATAATAAGAAGAGGGTACTCCACATATAAAAATTGCAACCCCCATTTCCAATGTGTACACTACACGATGAGGTGAAAATCCTCTATAGGTATTGGTACCCCCGAACCGAATTGTACATCTTAGTGAGGCATGGGTCTCCAATACCATTATATAGAGGTATCTAATAGTTTTTAAAGTTTCGGTTTTTAGTATGAGTATGATTAAAATTTTTCATTTCTTGGTCCATAATGATATATTTAGCAACATTTGATATTTTAGTTATATCTATGATGAAATGTTTGAGATCTCTGAGACTTATAGTGTTATGAATTTTTATGATTTATTATGAAATATGTTTCTTTATGTATTTGATATAATTAAAATAGATTATTTAATTATTCCGCATTTTTATAAACAATTGAGTATATCTAGTACCTTTGGGTTACTTTTTTCCCTAGGGTTTTGAGTTTTAACTAGCTTATTCTTTAAAATTTACTTTGTATTTTTAGGGTATCGTACTGGGTATATTTATACGCACCCATGCATGTGAGTTTTTGTTACATGTGTTATGTTTGTATAGAAATTTAATAATTTGATATGACCTATGTGTATATAGATTTAGTGGGGTTGGTAGAGCTAATGTATAGTAAATGATGGGTAATATAGTGGGGGAGACAGTTTTTAAAGGAGTTCATCACAAGAGTTAATATATCAAGTGGTATCTACCCTTTCCCAGAGTTTGTTGCACCAAGTGATTTTGGATAAAACATTTGGGTCTCCTATTTTGGGATTTTCATCTGTGGAGTTTAACTTTTCACGGATGTCTTATGTTCATATTATATATACTTAATTTAATTATATATATACATATTTCTATTTTTATTGGTTATTATTGTTTACTATTTATGTATATTTGTTATAGGTTGATAGAGGATATGACCTCCTTTTTATTTATTCCTTATTGGAGTTAGTTTTTATCCCATATCATATTAGAGGTTGTCTTGGGGTGGAACAATTGTCTTTATGTTGGCCAAGGTGAAGCCTCGATGGGTTGGGTTGTATTAGAATAGTATCAGTGTATTTCAAGTCATAGGGATAATGTTTGGAGTTAGTTGTATTGAGAGTATTATTTTAGAAATTTTTAGCATTAATTCTAAGGGGGTATTGAGTTTATTTATCAAACCAAGGATACCGATGCATGTGTAGTGGATAATGTATCTTTTCTCTAGGACTCTGTTAACCCATTAGTCAACTCATAAGTCTAAGGAATTGTTTTTAGTGTATAATTGAGTTGGTATATACATCATATAGTGGGTAGTCATGATATTATATGTATTTTATTTGTCATCTAACTCAGATTGATCTTGTAAATATAGGTTCATCTTATATGATAGATAATGCTAATCACTGACAAGTATATACTATTTAGAGGTAGGTTCATGAAGTCCCTATTCTAGTGTTTGATCCTTTCGCCTTTGTTTAGCTAAGTGAAAATGCATTGATTGATAGATTGATTGTGAAGTATATTTTTCCTACAAGTATATTGAACATACTCAACTATTTTTTATTAGTGTATGTTTCATTTTAGTGAGGATGGTAGTTCAATCCAAGTTTGATAGGACCACATGTGGTTTGAATGTGTGTTCCTATAGTGGATACCTCTTGGGTTTTTGAGACGAGCTTAATCCTCAGTTGGAAGAGGATTTTTCTAGAGAGTGAGACTCATATTTTCAATTTTTATTGGATATTGACTAACTGAATGATGGTTTTGTATTATATTTACCCTTTGTAATATAGTTATACATTGGTTTATGTTTAAAAAAACTCATAACAATATTACCCTACCATGGTTGGCCATAGATATTTTGTTCATGAAGTTTTATATAATGGATTTTAGGATATATTAAACTTACAAGGTGATAGAACCTCATTAGGGTATCAAAACCATGATATAGTGTACCTTGTGGTTTGGGGATGGGGTACAACTTTGAAATGATTTAGGATTGCTTTATTTTCACTTAGGAGTTCAAATGTGGCCTCTAAGAGAGTTTTTAATTGAGGGATATGACATTTTACATTCCTATTTATTCTGTAATCCTAGAAAAATCATTATTAGTTGGTAATTTTATTTAGGAATTCACCTTGTATTAGGATAGTTCAATTTTTTACTATATATAGACGGTGTGTTAATATTTATGGATTTATATGTTAAAGATAACATTGAGATCAAACACTTTACTGATATAGGCATTGTTTCCTTTTAAGATTTGGTGTTAGAAGATATGTGGGTGGTGAAGGAGTATACATATATGAATGATTCTTGGGACTATCTATGTGACCACCATTAGGTAATACTTTTCAGATATATTGTGATAAAAATTAGGTTTTAAATAGTTTCATGTGATAGATGGATCTAAAAAGAGAATACCTGATAATATTTAAGGTTTGATTCTTGTATTCCTCACCTATAATCATACTCATCATAATTTTTGACAGTTATTCCTTTATTTTTAGGTTGATTTTTGGGTTCCAGATATTCTAGTGGAGTTTCAAACTAGATCTTTATGTCTTGTTACTCTTACTATTGGTGATCATAAATTTTCAAATAGTATTTAGAAGTGTGAGTTTTACCTCAATCATAGAGGAAATTTTATGTTAATCCCTTATAATGGGATATGACCCTGTATTTCTAATCAAGGTGTTGGTTGGATAGCTTATGATCATTTTTTGGTACGTGTTGATGAGAAGGACCAAATTTCTAGGTATTATAGTTGATCATCCAAAAATTAGTGAGTTTATGTTATTTTTTATGGATACAACAATGGAGTGATTACCTATAGTGGTTGATGAACAAGTGAAAATTACAATTGAGGGAATATTTCAGGGTTTCTATCATCAAGTGATCTATTTTTTTCTTTTTTTATTCATAGGATATAAAAATACCTTCCACTACTTATCAGATAACCCGATCAGACTCTAACGAGATGACAATGTTATTGGTAAACCTATTGGAGAATTTTTTTCACTAGGATTACTGTGACCACTTCTATCTATGATGAGGAACAAAGAGGATCCTAGACGTTGGGCTTAAGTATGTTAGATATCATCTTAAAATTCATAGGAATGAAATTCCACAAGTAGCATTCAAGTATTTCTATAAGAATATTGAGATCCTAATTATGTTTTTAGGTGTAAGGAATTCCTTTTCTATGATTATGAGTGCAATGGATCATTTTTTATAGTCATCATTGATGAAAAAATTATTTGAGCTATGATAGAGGGTTAGTGTATTAGTCATTCAAAGGATGTTCTTAACTCACTTAGAGAGACTCAATAATATGGTGAACTCTCGATATGCAAATCTCGGGTTTATGAAATACATCCCTTTGTGCGTGCTATTTTATATAATAGAGTAGTGGTTAGCTGACATGATGAATTGAGTTATTATAATTTTGAAATAATGGGGCATCTAATTATTCCCATAACATAAATTTCATTCTTAATAGGTGGATATTTCTAAGAATCTAGCCTCAATTTAGTTAGTTTTTTTGGAAGAGACATGCTATGTATTTTTATAGTTTCAATGAGCCTCACATCACAATGAGTTTGTGTGGTATAATATGATAGTTTTAATTATTTGATCATGTGTGATCAAGTTTTTTAAGTGGTATTAATGACATATTCTCCTAAAGGTGGGGTGTATGACATCATACCTAAAGGTTGGATAATTGTTTCCAATAGAGATTGGTGTTTTCTCGATGGTTGATTGTAGGAGTTGAGTTTTTCGCAATCAGTCACGTCAGGTCCAATATTTCTGAATGATTTCCACCTGGTTTTTTCATGGAATTAAAAATAAACAATGTTTCTATATCTATAAAGAACATTATTTCTAAAGGTAGGTACTCATTGGAAAGTTTATCGAATGATTCTTAAGAATCTCACAATGGTTGAGAGGATGGGAGGTCGGGATTATCACACCATTTTAGGGAGAATTGTTTCTTACTCTGGGAATCTTATAGATTTAAGATATGTTATCTAATCCTTTATTAATTTCCAAGTATTATGTGGTTCACCCATGAATTAACAGTCAATTTTTATCATATATGAAAATTAGAATCATATGTATATATACAAAGTTCTTCATCAATGATGATATATGTATGTATTCGAGGTTATCCACCAATGTCATCCTATTATGTATTGATCATATATTCTTTGGTAATTATGATGACGATGCTGGTTTTCTATCCACATAGTGGGGTGCTCTAGAGTGTATCTTCATCTAGGGAGATGATAGTGGTTTTGATATTGGGATGAAACCCGTGTGGTGGGATTCCTACAAATCCTTGTGAAAGAAATCAGAACCCAAATATTTTGGTTCCATTTAATAGAGCACATCATACATTTTGAGGTCATATGATAAGGAATTAACCATGTAGTTTAGCGTCATGCAATAAGGACTTCTAGGATAAAGGTTCCAAGTCAAATCTTGGTGTGGGGCTTCTGTCGAAGTAGCCCTAGAAATATGGAAGGGATATGGATTCCCATGTTGAATAAGACCCTACCGTGAATGTGGCCGAGAGTGAATAAGGTTGATTTGTGGTGTTGATTTTAAACCTAAGGGTGGATTCCTACAAATCCCATTTAGATGAGAATCAAATACCATGTAGTTTGGTTGTGGGCACCCATTCCTCTAGAGGACCTATTAATATTTTTATCACAAGGGAGTATGAAACTTTGAAATGATTAAGTTTCTTCTTACTATTAATGATGATGCACAAATGTATTTGGGTTGTGATTGGGGATTACTCTTGAGGAGGATTCTCCTAGTTTGGTTTGGTTTTGGGATTACTTCTAAGAAGGATACCCATTTTGGTGAAAGGATGGGTCTTTTACCAAGTAGGATAGAATAGTATGACTAGGGCTCACTCCTAAGGAGAATTCCCATGTTAGTGAAAGGTCGAGGCTTATACCATGTTGGAGGCCCCTGGAATAGTATGATTGGGGATTACTCCTAAAGAGGATGCCCCTATGGGTTCAAATCATGTGGATGTCATGACCACCATAAAACTCTAAGATTGCATTAGTTATTCTTAGCGTGATAAACAATAGGGAAAAAAGATATATTAAAACCACATGATCCTCTTTTCTATGAGGTTGGATACATGTCCTTGAGGAGTCACACCAATGGAGGTACTATGAAGGAAGGCTAGGAGAAGATCCAAAATAAAAATATCTTCCAAAACATGAATCTGACTATGTAGATTCTCTGATCATGAATATCCTCTAATCCCACATATGTCATGATGAGTCATTATTGAATGTGAGAAACCAGAGTAAGTAAAAGATCCAAAAAACTACCAACTTCTTCTATACTGCTGGTGGAAAAGGGCAGTGCGATGAAAGAATAAAAGGGACACAAATGTTCTTATTCCATCTACCACTATGTATCTAGGATAGTTATGTCTGACCACCCATCCTAACACACTCTGGGGGGTGGGGTGGGGGGGGGGGAGTGAAGCAACAGTGCAACCTCCTACAAGAATGGATAGGGGCCTACTCTTGGAGGGATGCCCAAATATTAGTTCCACAACAAAGGAGGAGGATATCATTCCTTATTGAATGAAAAATCAAGCACAATATTTATCCATTTTTCCTAGAACTGAAGGAAATGGGTACTAGAGATGATAAGGAAAGGACATGGTCCAAGGCCTAGTACCCAATACTGGGAAACCCCTCACACCGTTTTTGGGGTCGGGGTCCTTGTGACCATGGGAATATAAATCTACATTCACCCCATTGACCCTAACAGTATAGTAGGAAAAGTGTAGTAAACCTATGACTATAGGAATAAAAAACCAAATGGGAAACATGTTGGTGTGTCCCTTCTCAAGGTATTTCAAGTCTAGAGTCTTCGGTGTAAGTTTCAAATTAGTCCCCCTCGGGTGAGGGATCCAAAGGAAGAGAAGCCCTGAAATTGGTGGCTTGAAAAAGGAATCAAAGGGGGAATCAAGTATTTCCTAGATTAGAGGGAAGATGTGCCTCTAAAAGGGCCTATTGGGAACTGGATGTACTTCACATAGGGGGGAATAAGCCTACTTGGGCTGGGTATGCCTTGGAAAATGGGCCAATTGGGTAACAAAACTTAGGTAAGGCTTTAACCTAGGCAGCACAAGTCTCCTCATATATCCCTTGATGGGTCTAGTGCATGTCCCTGATTAAGGAGAGGGGCCTCATGATGGTGTTTGTCCATTTAAGAAAAAACGGTTCCTCATGTAGGTGTCTTGTGTTTCTAACCCTGAAGGTACTTTTATATAACTTATCATATTTAATTCTCTCTTCTTTTGGGTTTTAGATAGCTAATTGAGGATTTTTTTAAACTTGAGTGAAGGGGCCAAGGGACCAAATTTTGGAGTTTTCTTCTGATTTTCTAGTTGTACAAATGATGATCCCTAGGGTCCTATTTATTGGGAAATAGGGGACCTTTGTTGAAGTAGTTACCTCATGCATGACTATAGTGTAGGTGCCTAATGTAGGTTCCCAATGTTGGGGTGAACCACCATTTTGTGGTGTGTAGGGGGGATATGTGGTCCTTCTATTGTGTAGCTGTGTGTGTGAAAAATTATTCTTGGGAAATTACCTTTGATTCTCCTCAGGGATCTTTATCAATTTAACTTGCTTAAGGTTCTCTTCAAAATCTTGTCATCCTATTAAAAAAAAGGAGTGTTAACAAAATCCCCCCTTAGGATTGGATCTTATCGAAAGAAGAGGGTTTATTCCTATGGTATAATAGTGAAAATATTATGAATTTGGGTTCTATAAAACCTTGTATGATGTTCATGTAGGCTGGAGGTGTAGGTATAGTGCGTAAATCTATGTCATAGGCTCGGTGCTTAGGTCCATGAGGTCTATAAATATCGTTGTCCGTTTTCTATTTTTATCACATTTTGGGTTCAAATATTTTGCTTTCATCATGAAGGTTATCTACCCAACTATTCTAAAATTCTATTTTTCATGAAGTTATCTTGAGGAATTCCATATAGTACAACACTTGTGAGAAGGGTCTATGTGAGATGCTTTGTTGAGAGGACTATTCATAGGACCTTTTCAAAGGGCCTGCACGAGGTCTTTCCTTTTACGAAATTTGGAATTCTTCTAAGTCAAAATATTAAACTTTTCTAAGTCTATATCTTAACTTAATGGGATAATTTTATTCTTTCTTGTATTTTTTCAATGGTTTCTTTGATGAGTTTCTACTAAGAAAGCTAGTGCATGTTCTTCTGAGATGATCAAAGTTGTCATGCTAAATTACTACTACATTGTTAAGTTTGATCTTCCAGATATGTAAAAGGATTTGGATGCATAACAACATGATTACCCAAAAAGTGATTACCTTCCATTATATTATCACAAAATTTTAATGGATGAATTTATACCTTGGGTTCAGAGTTACTTCCCAACATCCTAGTTTATAAAGAAAATCAACTCCCCTTCTGGAAACATTTCATCTAAGGGTGTTTATATTCAAAAAAGAACTTTTCTCATTAGTTGTATCATGAATCACAACATGTTTCCTCTAAATATTAATATTCACATTAATGAATAGAGGATAATTTTTATAAATCAACCTTTCAAGTTTCAAAGAAAAATTAGATGCATGATTAGAAGGAGGATTGGGATTTCTATTCTAGAGGTGGAGTCAGGCCTGAGTGGATGTGGGAATACTGGGTGGAAATACTTGTAAAAAATTCAAAAAATAGTTGGATGATGTCTATATTTATGAGGTTGTTTGGGTAGGACAAACCTACGTTTTTAAGAACTTGAATATCATCCCTGAACTGCTATGCCAATGAAGTCTAAATGAAAATTTATTCCACCTAACACAAAGAGAAGTTAACATTAACCTATGGGAAATATAAATAATATCTGGAACTCCCACTCTTGCAGAGATGTATATAAAGTTCATCCCAATAAAGACAACATGGGATAATACTAAAGGGACACTGCAATTTTCCAATGAGATTTTCAAGATGGAGAACAAATTATAGAAAAATGATCCTCACCCTAGGGGTGAAATCCATGTTGCATTGTGGATGAATGATTTTCTAGAACCATCATGAGAAGTTCCCACTTATTGTCCCCCAAATGAATGTACCACCACAAAGAACTGGGGTGATCCTAGAACATTTTGTTCTATGATATAGAAGGGACAATATACTCGTTTGGGTTATAAGGTAAACCCTAAGGTTGATGTGAAGATGTGTCGAGAAATATTTCTTTCTATATGGATAATCATTTATCTACTTCTGATTCATGATTCCAATGGAAATTTGAGTCTAGGTACTTTTTTATAGTATCCAAACTAGAAGAGGGGATGTACATAGAATTATATTCCCGTATCTTGGAAATAATTTGCTATTTGTTTCTGCATACACACAACAATAAGTTGCCATTTATAATTACAAGTCTATTTCAAGTGTTGTGGGGGTGGATCACAATACAATTTAGTTAATATACAGCCATGAACCTTGTTAAAATCCTCAACAGTCGATTCCACCCATCCATTCCAGCTGTCTCTGGAATCAAACCTCTGAATTTGAAGTATGATGAAGTGATTAGGATGTTAAATGTATCAGGGAAATTTTAATTCTTTTCACATGTTAACCCACTGATAGGGATGTTTACTGATGATAGTAAGAAAATAATTATGAGCTGAGGTCGTACATGATAGCATTCAGAGACGATGTACAAATGACTCTAGTTGACAGTGAGATCATCTGTGAGGCTTATGTTCCATATTAATTTACCTCTAGTTTAAATGTATTCAATAGTGAATTATATATCCCCTATGAATGTAAGGATTCAGAATAATGCAATGGTAGCTTGAAGACTTTGGATCCTGATGGCTATGGAGGTATCCAAAATTTCAACTATGCTACCTCCATCAGATGCATCATTTGGGTTGGAGTCTGGGTATGCCAAGGTGTGGATTTATTTATACCCCCAATGGGTATTGGTGAAGGGAATTTATTTGGTCAAGTACAAAAAAACTACTGGTCATGGAAAGTGTGGTAAAAAGGATTGAGATAAAGATGATGATTTCAAAGCTCCGATACTCTTGAAGCAATATCGGGCAAAGACCACCTAGCATGGTAGGTTTGAGAAAACCACACCTACTACAACATGGAGGTCCAATCATCACCATAGAGAGTTGTCTCGTGATATATCCTGTCATTATCTAATGAAAGAAAAGTGGCCTTAAAAGGCATCAAATTCTAATGATGTTAGAACTTATTTTCATCCAGCCACATCAGATTCAAATTATGTGTGACCCTTAGTGATCTAAGTTTGGAAGAGCGTAACTCGTGATGTCAGAGATGCATGGGAGTTTCTCCAGGATAGACTATAAATCCCAGTGCTATGTGATATTAGATAACCCTCAGATATATACCCTAAAATTGATTCAGATGAGGTGATGAGGTATCTTTAGGAGTTGGAGGCTTCAATATACATAACCCATGATCTGTTTCTGGTCACAAAATGAGTTTTTATAATGATATATTGAGGAGTTATTAAGGGGGTAACTGTTCATCCTAAGGAGGAATGAGACATCTACCTATACCCTACTAATGTATTTCTCTTTTCCACATTCCCTTTATTAGATATCATCCACTATATTTAATCTCGAGGGGATTTTATTTTACAATTCATGAAAGAAGAATAATAAGAAGAATAACTGGTTGAAGAAGTAATGGTAATACAAGCACTTGAGTCACAGAGGTATGGGACCACAAACATTCCCATCGAGGCAGTGGATGAGGCCCTTGGGTACCAATAACAATACTTTGGTCAGAGGATCATGATGGAGGAAATGGTGGAATAAAATCCTCCTATATCACCAAAAGTTTCTATTTTTAGGAAAATTGAGGTGGAACCTTCACTATCTTGGGAGAGGAAGTGGATACAGGCATTAAAGTTGGTTGGACACATGCACTGTAATAAGTCTCTTTTCTATCATTTGATTTCATGACTTTCTCGATATACTCTTTTTAACCATAATTGTATTTTTCAAAATATGTGTTACTTTCCCCACTTAAGGGACCTGACACTGGTCCAGTAAGGACCGAGGAGGAAATACCAAAGGAGGAACAAACTCATATTGATGAATTCACCATCTTAATTGATGAATCATTGAGAGATGTGGCCATGTCTGCCCCCAGTCCTTCTGAGAGGGGATAGGGCCAAGTAATGTCAGACGCACTCCCTTAGGTGTCATGTGGTATTTTTTTTCTATCCTCTCCTATTTTAGATCCATTACCTGCACCATAGGACCCTTCCGTGTCAACATTGGTCCTATTGTTGCCTTAGGAGGGATTGGAAAGGATTTCAGATGGCCCATTGAAGGTGTTGAAGTTGTTGGTGACTTAGGGGTGAATTAATATGTTATTCTTGCTGAGCAGTCAGAAGAAGGGGTCATTGGGGGAGCCAATTCAGGTCTTGAGCAATGTATCTCATATACCCTTACTGGTGGGGATTCCATAAGACATGATTCCATGTATCATGAACTGATGGATCTATTTAATCAAGACATTTATAGTCTAGGTTCCATTTAGTATTTTAGGGATTTCTATAAGGAATAAGATGGATGTTATTTTTATCATTATTTCATTTTTCTTAAACATATTTGAATTCCATTCGCATGATTATTCACATAAAAACTCAACTTGTGCAGTTTTGTCTGTAGATAATTTTTCCAAGGCACTTCATGAACAAGGTATCCAAGTATATCTTACTCCTATTACTGAGGGAATGATGGATGATAATATTGATGTGGGGGACTCTCTAGATCCTCTGATCCCATTTTTTAAGTAAAATTGTGAGGATTCTCCTTATTAAGAGGTTCTTGCTTCGAGAATTTATGCCAAGGGTGCTCAATAGGTATCAATCACAATGGATGATCCAACAATGGGAGAGTGTAATCAATTGTATCATTCATTTCACTATCTTTTATACTTGTTAACCTCCTTATGTTGAAAAAAAGTTTCACCTTTCATCCTGTTCTAAAGACTTCAATGACTAGGATTGAAATGTGGGTTTCCATGCGAGCTCCACCAACATCGATAAGTGAAGATGTGGCTATTTTGGAGGGAGAAGGACAAGACATCTCACTAAGATCACTAATATGATATTATGTATCTTCCTCCAAGAGTGGATCTGAGTTTAATTTAGAGATAGAAGTGGCTTTCCAAACTACACGACTTTTGGTCTTTCCGAATATCTAAAAGATAATCTGGGAGACTTATCTTAAAGAAATCCCATCATGAATACACCGAATTCCATTAAATATTTCTATATTGGGATATGGTAGATTTAATTCCCATGAGATCTATAATATAGTGAAAATAATCATCTAGAAAATAGAATATGAGTGAAGGTTATATCATGCTGAGGTGTAATAGGTGGGCCAGTTTGGGGAACACAAAGCTAACGTAATCTAAGCCGAGGTCAACCAATCCAAGAAGGTAGAGGAGTATCAAGATCACTTCGATGATAAGTCTCTCCAAATAAAATTCCTTGAATAAGAGTTAAATAAATCAAAGGAATAGGATGTATAACTCTACCAATCCTTGTAGAGGGAATTGGCACAAACAAAGGATACTATCGATGTTGAGATGGAGAATCTCCATAAAGCTGAGGAGGCCGCTACTACACAAACAACTGAGCTATAGGAAGTCATAGAAATTTCTCAAGGTAAAGTTAACCTTCTCAAACCCTATTTCAAGGATAAACTGTAAAATTTTATAGAGAGGATCTAGCATGTGGAAGTTCCTATAAATGAAAAGGATTTTTGTTCCTGATCACATGTTATTAAATTTAAATCCTTAACTCATAATACAACACTAATAAATGAAAAATTTGATTTAATTTATTCATGTTAAAATTTTAATTACTAGGATGAGGGAGCACTCTAATTTTTTACCTAATCCACGGGGCCTAGTGAACATAGCTCTGCTGTTGCTAAGGTAATATGAAAAAACATTCAAAACTTTATGTATTTTGTGTCACCACCCAAATTTTTTCCAAAGTCTAATGCAAGAAAGACTTATCGAGTTGGACTTGGATTTTTCTTAGATAACACCTTTTTGGGTTTTCATCCTAACATGTTTTGTGTCTTTTTTTCATTGCTCTATTTTTTCTTAAACCATACGAAGTGTACGTCTAGCGAGATAAGACTAAACTTTTATCTAGAGATCCTTTTGCGGGTTTTCAATATGGTGAGTAATATGTCTCTTTTTGTGGTCAATTTAAAGTTGTTCAAGATGGAATAATGAGACTGGTGTTTTAGGTCAAACAACTTTGACTAAAAGTTTTGAAATGATAACCGAAGAAAGGACTATGGGGAAATAATGTTCCAACATTATTCAGATACCCAATGGGGAATCTATATCCATGATTTTTTGGTTCCCAAATCTAAAACATGATATTCAAGAATAGTTGAGGTCTTAAATGAGGATGAAGTTATGACTTGTTTACAAAACCATTTTTGGGATACTTTATGAAATCCAACTAGGGCATGTTAATTCATATTTAATAGTGGAATCCTTTGGCTGAAAACCCCATTTTTTGGGATACCTTATGGAAACCAACTAGGGTGTGTTATTACATAGTGAAGAAAAAAAGTTATAAGGAATTACAAAATTATATTACTGGTGGATGAAGGGAGTTTATAGAGATTTGGATTGTGGAATACCAAGATGGATTTTTTTTCATAGGGAAATATCTGAAACTAAAGAGAGAATATCTATTATCACTGATTAGGAATGGTAAACTGAAGCTACATGAATTTATCCAGTGTGGAGGAGGGTATATTTTTTTAAATGACTCGTGCCAGGGGTGAATGCCCATCCCTAATAGATATTGAAACATTGTGAATTTTAATGTCATACGACTAGGGCATTGATCATATATGTTAACATCTTATAGAGAGGATGTAGTTATACATTTTAATTTCTTGTGACTAGGATGTTGTGATATGATGTTTAAATATGTACATATTGAAATTTATTTTATAGAGTTTAAAGTCATACATCAAGGAAATTATGATATATAGTTTGGATTCATAAATAAGGAAATTATGCTATGTAGTTTAACGTCATATGAAAAGGATATTAGGGTTGATATTATTTAAGGTATTTAGATTTGAAGATATGGATACTTATTATCCAATTTTTGGTAATCTGTCTAGTAATGTACCATAATATTAAATTATGAGGAAGTGAATGTTTTAAGCTATAATATGGGGATTTATGGATCTAAATAGTGGTATGGGGAAAGGGATTATGGAAATAGATGAGGTCTCTCTTGAGGAAGAAGTTACCATTGATTGAAAAAACTATTTTGTGGGAATCTTTATGAAAATCCAATAGAGGAATGTCACTTTATTGTCAATAGTGAAATCCTTTGGCTAACAAACCTGTTTTGTTGGATAATTTACGCAATGACATCTCAGGAATATTATAGAATAGTCAAGGAAAGAATTTATCAGGAATTCTAATATTCTATCACTATTGTACAATGAAAACTTATGAAGATTTATATTTCCTCAGGCATAGGGTTTGGTTTTTTGAAAGAGGTACCCAAATAAGGGAAGAGGATTTAAAGTCAAAATTACCCAAGAATTTGGGGAAAATGTATCCCACACAAGTACAAACATGAAAAATATGGTGTATGTAGTTTTAGGTCATATTCCTAAGACCATAGAATTATGGAAACGATTGGTGATATGTATCCTACCAGGCCAAGATATTTCCTACATACTTTAGACATGATATAGGAAATTGTAAACCATGGTCTTAGGGGTTTTAATATTTGTATAAAAAATATGTGAAAAAAATCGAAGGGGTGACCATATACTGAATTTGAATCATGGTTTCTAACATAATTTCATCAAATCTTATATGGATAGAAGAGGATTACCCCAATAGTGAAGTTACCAATGGTTGACAAACCTGTTTTTTTGGATGTTATATGAAAATACAACTGGGGCATGGTACAAAATATTCAATAGTGGCATACTTTGTCTGACAAACCCATTTTATGGGATACTTTATGCAAATCCTTCTAGGGTGTGTTACATCATAGTTATACAATTGAGTCCTCAGGTATGAGAAATTATATCACTGAGAGATGGAGAAAGACTATGATTATCCAAAACTATACAAGATTAGGATAATGATCCGAGGAAGGGATATATATGAGCACAAAGGAAACACTTGGGATGATATTGGCCATGAAGTGTAAAGTCCCTTACATAGATCTGAGTCATATGTAGAAGGAATTCATCTTTTTTTCCTCAGTAGACCCCGTAATGAGGGGACCCAAATTAATATATCCTTCATATATGTTCATTTTTACATAAGAGAGGGGGTAATTTTCTTTACTCCTTAACTGGGACTAGTACTTGAGTCCTAGGTGTCACAACGTATCTCATTGGGATAAGAATCAATCCATATGTAGTTCTTGAAGTACTATGTAGTATAAAGTCATGAATTTAGAATATTATCCATCTTGTTTAACATCTTGTTTAACATATCGTGGTAAGGATGCATGCTTATCAATGTGAAGAGAAAGGGAATACTATAGCTGGGCTAGGATATGGGACCCAAGCATCACTATGTATCTTGTGTGAGAAAGAATTAAGGCACACATAATTTTAAAATTATGACCCCACATTGATTGAATTCACGTGTGGAGGAAATGTTTTTTTGAATATGGGTTCAAGAATAGGGTGAGAACTCATATTGGATCCTCTTATCTAGATCTAACTCATACATAGGAGAGTAGGGATATTTACTATATTGTGTTGTGGCTAGGCCTAGGAATGAAGATCTTAATGACACTATGTATCTCATTGAAATGAGAATCAAGTCACACTTTATTTTTTAGGAAATCATTCAATTTATTACCACACGCTGAGGACACATGGTGTGTTTTTTCCAGTCATGCAATTAGGAAAATGGTAACCCCAATGTGAATCAATATGCCTTTATTATGTTGGGAATTATATAGCCAAAACTCATAATCCCAGATGATCTATTCTCTATGTGAGAAACATGGAGTAGAAAAGGTTATTTATGCAACACAAAGGAAACACCAGTGAAAGAATGTGGAATTTAAATTCTATGGTGTATTAGCTAGGAGATATGATCCAAGAATCACCACATATCTCATTAGGATGAGAATCAAGAAATACATAGTTCTTGAGGTACCATGAAATTTAAAGGCATGCTATCCAGACATTAGCCGTGCAATTTAATATCATATGGTAAAGACTAAGATGAAATGAATTAAAAATAGAAATTTTAGGGCTAGCCCCAAGGATAGAAATATAGGTGTCACTACATATCTCATTGGAATGAGAATCAAGCCACACATAGTTATTGAAAATGGTTCCCCAAATCAATCTGGCTTTGACGTGGGGAAAGAGGGTTTTAATATTTTCCAGAGTGATGGTTGGACTCAAAACACGAGGCCCAGGTGTCATTATGAATCTCATTGTAATGAGAATCAATCCATATGTCTTGAAAACGTTCCCTATGAATATCTGATTCTCATAGAGGTAAGAGGAGGGGTTTTATTTTTCCTTAATCATGGCTGGACCTAGGATGTAAGTTCCGAGCATCACTATGTATCACATTGGAATGAGAATCAATCCACATATAGTTATTTATAGGAATGTATAGTTTATTTTCATGTGATTAATATATGGTTGTGTTAGAAATTATACCCATAATGGGTGACCAAGTTCCACCACAGGGTGGCGATGATGTGAGTGGGGATTACGCATGGGAGCTGCCCGTCTTTTCTTCCTCATGTATGACCAAGAGGGAATCTTGACCCACTAAGGGGTTATAGGGATATTATTAGGACTTAAACTTGAGATATAGGCTTAGAGTTAATGGATCATGAGGAGTGTCTCAGTTCATGGAATTTAGGGGGTTACAAAACAACCAATGAGAAGGATGTTAATCCTATAGTTTAATGTCACACGGTGAGAATGAATGGTGTGTTACAGTTTTAGGTCACATTAATTAGACCGTATGTCATGCAATTTATCATCTCGTAGAAATAATGACGATTCCACACAATTTAACATCATGTGGCAAAAATGTGATGTGATTCCTTTTAAGTATATGAAACAAAGACCAACTATGTAGTTTAATATCTTACAACTTGGAAATATGTCATTTCATTATACAAAATATTTCTTTGGGAAACCTGTATTTGTTAGGGTTGTAACAAGCTCCCCATCCATTGAAATCATGAAATAATATTTGCTGGAGTGGACATTGTGTATGGAGTAAGGTCCCTCCAACTTTAGTTCATGCTTTGAAGGATTTATTTCTAGTATCATTGGAGTCTTGAGGAACAATACCAATTCTCCTTGGAGGAATGAACAGTGGCATACCTTCTTGTCAAAGTCCCACACTATCTGATTTTGATAGGCCTCTAAGTGATGCAATGTATGCAATATCTTTTCATCCATTCACTATAATTCATTTAGTCATTTCTTGGATTTCTCATCTATAGATATCTAATCACATATGGAAACAAATAGTGATGGAATATAGACCTTAAGGAGAAGGACTTCTTATGTTCTGTACACTAGTGAGTATGGGGTCACCCGTATAGCAGTACAAGTTGTGTCTGATAAGACCATAAGGCATGAAAGAGATTGTTAGGCCAAGAATTATTATAATTATCCACCATGTTCTGAATTATGTTTAACAAGGTATTTTTTAAGGCTTCTATCTATCTATTTTCTACTGCATTGTAGTGGGATGAATGGTTAGATTTGATATTGTACTCCTGATATAGATTTTCTACCTTAGAAAAACAAAAAATTGGTTCCATTTTCCATCATTATTTTATGAGGGAGGTCAAATCTAGAAATTTTGTTGAGTTTTATGAATCCAATTATACTTTATTCCCCAAATTCTTTGAGGGGTATTGGATTAGCCTATTTGGAGAAAAAAATCAGAAGTAGTTAAGATGTATTGGAATTACTTGGCTGCAGCTGGGGGGTATGGCCCCACAACATCCATTAGCTATATAGAAAATAGCCATGAGTATATGGATGTATGTATTGACTATGGGGTTTGATGAAAGTAGTTTCCATGCACTTGGTAGGAATTACATTTCTTGGTGGATTATGTGCAATTATGTGTCATTGATGGCCATAAGTTACCAAGTATTAGAATTTGACCAGAAAGCCTATACCCGAACAAGTGGGAATGTCACTCCCCAAACTATGAGATTTTTTTTTCCTTTAAATATTTTTTTCTGGGGTTCGGGTTGAGTCCCGGATGAAATTTATGATTTTTTTTGTTAAAAAGTGCATGTTTTGGGTTCGATGTCATTGGGTGCATGGGCAGAGCGCGATGCTGCGCAGCTTCACCCATGCAACTGCATGAAATTTTTGTCTTTGAAGAATTAAAATGAATAAATAGATGTTAATTTATTATTTCCTTTAAATTTTTTATGGTAATTAAGTATTTTAATATTTGTATTTTAAATGAAAACTAATATTGTTAATTTTATTATCATTTAAATTAAATAAATACTTTTATTATTTTTAATTTTACCATCATGATATTATTATTCTTATTATTCTTATTAGTATTCATATTAATAATAATAATATTATTATTCATTTCATTACCATTATTATTATTATTATGATATTAAAATTATTGTTAGTTTTCATTTTATTTTATTTTAGATTAGTTCTTATTTATTTTATCTTTTTTAGGGTTTCTAGGTGCTAGCGCCTCCCTTTTTCACACGACAGACCTGCTACCCCCATTTCTTCTCTTACTATACTTGAGTAGGCCAAGCTACCGGCCTCCAAACCTCTGCTCCAAGTTCCACACTAGCTGCAGAACTCCTAGCTTCCCTCCCCGTCACCTGACATGCCGCCGGCCTCCTAACCGACTCTCTGTCCTGAGCCCATCTCCCCTCCTTCCCTATGATGTCACTTGTGCGACCCACCTTTTTGCTAGCTCCCTACACCCAACGAACCCTTTGTCCCAGCTGGCTTCCCTGTTTGGTGTGCCTCCCATCGCCGACCAGCTTGGCCTCCCCTACTCTATATAGCAGCACAACCTCCCTTTTCCCTTTTCACAGCCCTATTCGACCCCTCCTTATGAAGTGAACAACTTCAATTTTATGGGTAAACAATTGTTACCCATTTACTTAGTACTCCATTTCATATTTTGACTTGATTCATATTTTTTTACCTTGTTTTTATTAGAGGTTTTGGTTAATTAAGTGTTGTTTGGGGTAGGTCTGAGATTTTAAGACCCGTGTGAAGCATTTATGAATGTGCATTGTTTCACCGTGACTTGGTTCCGAGGTAGTATTCTCATGCACTAAACATCTTTAATTTAAGAATCATCTATTTTATGATTTTCACACCTTTTATTATTAATATGTGTTAATGTCAATCTTTGGTTCAAATTGATATGTGTGCAAGCATTGTCTTACACTTGTTTGATGATTTTTGACTTTGTTTTGTTAAATAGTTCACAATGAATGTAAGGTCCTATTGATCTTGAATTTATAATTTGAGTTTCACCTATTTGATCTTTTTCACCCATTTTCTAGGTGTTAATTTTCATTGTGCAACATTTGGTTAACTCACTTTTTGTAACGACCTAATTCTGGAGCCACTCAACTGGTGCCCCATGCCCGGTTCACCACATGACCTCAAGCGTATTTCCACAAATTCTAGAGGCTTCTGACTAGCAGTGAGGGCCTTGGTGAGTTATTGGGGAAACTATTCCCTTATTTGGTAAAGTATATGAGGAAAAAGAAATAACAATCAATAGCGGAAGCAGTAAACAACATACAATAACTGAACTAAATAGCAGAAGAAATGTATAATATAATAATGATGCAGCATGGTACATGTATCTAAGGAAAGTAGCAAACACAACAACGTGCTGAAATACAACTAAGAACAAAGCACTAAAAGTAAACAGCAACTCCAACAACATCTCAAGCCTAAGCTCGGTCCTATGCTCTCCAGCTCCAACCAGCAATCATGTACCTGAAGTAGAAGGGCCATAATCCCTATCCACACCTGCAACCATATTACCTATTTGGTCCAAAAAAGAAGGTCCCAAAGTGGGTGTGATACTAATCCCAGTAGGCAACCACTACAAGATCTGTGCCCTACTGTCAGTGAGCAATATAGAAAAAGTAATGGAAATAAGTGCAGCAGAGAAACAGAAGTATACTAAAGTAAACAACCATACAAATCTCTATTAACATTTATTTATTAATTTAACACAATCATTTAATTATCAACCAAGGAATCTAGAAAACAAATCTATATTTCCAAGGCAAGCAAGTAACACAACAGGTATCTCAGTAGACTACCTAAACAAAAAGCAGCACAAAACCCAAGATATTTCTTTGGCTTGGTGGACTCATTATAACCAACCAAAAATATTCATGGTGAATCTCTGGGTGGATCACACTGGTAGACCCCTCTAGTTAAGTAAACATACAAAGGAAAAAACACTCTGGGAAGCTCTCACCGTCAATTCCCCTGTGATTTTGCAACGATATATGTAGACTCTCTGAGGAAGAACTTACGTCTAATTACCCCTATAGTCTCGATAAGTAACTAAGGAAACTATAAGGAAGCACAAATTCCCATTCCCATAGGTCCGGAAAATGATACAAATTTATAACAAACTCTCTAGGGAAGCCCTTAATCATCAATTCCCTCTTTAGTCTACCACACCAGGTTCCCAGAGCTCTGAGTAGTGTAGTCGTGTGTAATAGACTGTTATAAGCCCAAAGGAAGCTCAAAAAACTACTTGGATAATAGATACAATGCATAAAAATAATATAAAAAGTATGCAATACATGCAATCAACTATATCAAGGCAAGCAAGCAATGCAACAAGGTCTGCCTCACAGGAAACCTAAGCGAAATGATGATAAACAGCCTAAACAAGGGAAACACCAAAGGGGTGATCCTAAAACATGATAAGAAGAAATTATTAATTATCTAATAACCTCAATCATACAAGAAATATAAGGCAGATAACAAAACAGGATCAAAACCCTAACCCGAGAAACCCAATACGTGGGTATCCAACAATTTTTCACCAAAAAATCAAAGACATTCAATGTAGGTAAACTAACCACCTACCTCGATCATATGAGATCGATATATGTGAACCTCGACCCATGAATCAGCCTAAAACGGAGAAGATCTACAAAAACTTATAAAATGCTCAACCTCAAATAAACCTCACAAGAGAAGGAATCAGGAAACGTGGCCAAAGAAGAACCAATAACTCACTGCTGCAATTCTATTGCAACCGATGGTGTTCAATTCGGATAACTGGTGACAGATTGTTGGCTTAGAGAAGATTCAGCCTCCTTGGATGCTATGGACTTAATTAGGTGGAGAAGAAGATGAAAACAGGTTTAAGACGCGACCCCGGTCCGTTTAATGAAATAAAAAGAAAAGTACACAGCGAGTACTTCATGAGTACACGACTTGTACTCACCCTTTCCGTACACCGCATTAAGAGGCCTCCACATCACCACTAAAAACCGTGTGTTTGGACTGACACGACCAACACACAGCCTCGCGTAGGAGAAAATTACATGGCTTGTACTCCAAAAGTATACGACGTGTACTTAGAAAATTTACAGATTCTTCTATTTTTCCTCTTTTTCTCAAAAACGACTAGAAAAGGAAAAACATTCCTGAAAATAAGGTCTGGGTTCTTACAAACTTCCCCCCTTAAAGGAATTTGTCCCTGAATTTCCCTAGTAAGGTGGTGAAGAAGAAACCTCGAACAACTCTGGCCACTGTGATTTCATATCAGCCTCCCTCTCCCAAGTCTCGTCCTATACACAACCATGATGCCATAGCACCCGTACTAGAGGAACAGACCGACCACAAAGTATCTTTGCACTACGATAAAAAATCCGGATAGGATGCTCCTCGAACGATGCATCCTGCTCTAGCTCAACTTCCTCGGGTTGAAAAACATGAGACGGGTCTGAGAAATAACGGTGAAGCTGAGAAACATGGAAGACGTCATGCATATCCTGGTACATCTGAGGTAACTGCAACCTATAAGAAACCATCCTAACTCTCTCGAGAACCTCAAACTTCCTGATGTATCTTAGTGAAAGATTACCCTATCTCCTGATCCTCTTATGTCCCAACCTTGAGGTAACATGTAGGAAAACCTGATCCCCGACCTTAAACTCCAGAGGTCATCTCCACTGATCAGCATAAGATTTCTGCCGAGACTATGCAGTAGCCATCCTTTTTTGAATCAACTCTACCTGTTATGTGGTTTCCTGAACAAGATGAGGTCCCAGCATAGCTGCCTCTCCTTCCTCCATCCAATACAAGGGTGATCGACATGACCTACTATACAAAGCCTCATAAGGTGCCATCTGAATAGTTTCTTGAAAACTATTATTGTAGGAAAACTCCACTAGAGGTATATGTTTCTCCCAAGAACCTCCAGAATTGAGGACTCATGCTCATAGCATTTCCTCTATCACCTGAATCATGCACTTTGACTGGCCATCTGTCTGGGGATGGTAAGATGTACTCAGAAGTACCTATGTACCCAAAGCCCTCTTTATCCCGTTCCATAAATGAAACGTAAAGTGGGTGTCCCTATCTGAAATGATAGTACTTGGAACCCCATGCAAGCGTATAATCTCACAGATGTACAACCATCAAAGCTTATCAACACTGACGGTCTCCTTAATCGGCTAGAAGTGAGCAACCTTCGTGAGCCTGCCAATGAAAACCCATACCGTGTCATTCCCATGAGGCTATCTCGGTAACCCTATCACGAAATCCATCATGACATCATTCCACTTCCTCTCGGGAATGGGTAGCTTACTGTAAAAGCCCTGCTGGTCAGTGGTGCTCTGCCTTCACCTGCTGATAGGTGGAACATCTCATGACAAAACCAGCAACATCTCTCTTCATACCTGGCCACCAATACTGGCGGTGTAGATCACGATACATCTTGGTGATGCCAGGATAAACTTTCCAAACTGAGGAATGAAATTCTCGAATAATCTCCGCATGTATATCTACTGGCACCCATACGTGTCCCTAGAAATGCATGATCTCATCCTCACCTATGGTCCATCTGGAAGGAGGGTCCTCTCCTAACACACTCTCACTAATGGAAATGGGACTTTTCCCAACACTTGTATACCAACGGTTCAAATAACCATTGGTATATGTTGTCTTTACCAACGGTTTTCATAAACTATTGTGAAAGACCTTGAACAACTGACTTTTCCCAATGGTTTTATTAAACTGTTGGGAAAAGTGGGGAAAAAAATCCCTTTTCCCAACGGTTACCTCAAACCATTGGAAAAAATGGGAAAAAAGTTATCTTTCCCAATGGTTTTTAAAAACCGTTGGAAAAAACCCCCAAATTCTCCAAATACAGGCAGCGGCCTCCCCATGATTGCAGAACCCTTCCGCTCTTCTCCAGAAGTGATTCCTTGGCAGAAGCACTTACGAATCCCCACATCTTCCATCAGTTCAGTAGCTACTAGTTTAGACTCCTTCCATATTTTATCAAGGATATAGTTCCACCTCTTATAAAGCATATCCTTCTATTCTCAATGATTTTGTTATTCCCAATTTTTAGGTTTTTTGTAAAATTTTATAACTGTTCCACGAATTGTATACTCAAATCCCTATATCGATGTATGTCCAATTAATGTTTTCATTACACATTTACATTTATAAGGCCATGGTGTATCTTTATTGTGTTCTAATATTTAAGATTCATAGTTTTTTTAATCTGCTTAAAATATTATAGCTTCATGTATATGAACTAATAAGAAATTGTTTGTAATATTTATTGATATTATTTCATGAAAATCACTCCTTTCATTAAGATCATTCCAAACATGAAGATCTTGTTCATCTTAATTTTTGTACACTATGTGTATTACATAGGAAGTATGTATCATGTTTCTATCAAAATCTATATATATATAAAATGACACACTGTTCACTTATCCTTTGCACAACAGAACATATGGAGTATCTTCTTGAACTTTGCCAAATAGTCTGTGGTCCCTAATTAATACTTCTTCCTTCTTCATGAAACTAATTCACAGAATTTCAAATTCACAATATTAGTTAATATTAGTTTTTATAATATAACCATTAATCATTATGCCTTCGACATCATACATGTGTTATTTAATCACCTTTTTAAAACACAATGACCATTTTCACTGATTTGGGGTACCTCAAAATGCTTGGGAAAATCAGAAAAATGCATGTATTGAATCGTGTTTCTCATATGGTTTCATGGATACAAGTTCATCTCGAAAATCATGACTTCATGGTTCAAATATCATGAGGACCATGAGATTATTCTTCTTCACACAAATGAAGTTTTTTTACAACTATGTGTTTTTGTTTTCACTTTTGATTTGGCCGAAAGGGGAGCTTTGTGGTCATTAATCATGGTTGTGGGCGGTCATTTAGGATGTAAGATAGTATGACTTCATTTTACTTGATATATCCAGTATTATTATTGATTTATGTTCAATTTTATTATCTTTAACAAGTGATGTTATTTAATAAGTTGTTATTAATGGTTGTAATAATGAAGATATGGTATAAGGGTTCATATGGTGTGTATAAGGGTTCACATGGTGTGTATAACAGTTGACATGGTATCAGTGAACTGAAGTCATTAATTTAAGCCTTCATTCTCACTAGCATGTAAGAAATTGAATGATGTAAACCCATCCTCACATGATTTCTTACCTTATATAGTGTCCAACACATGGAATGCGAGCTTTTGAATTCATGAGTTAACCAGGATCATATATTCCATTTCCCCCAAGATGAATGTACTAATATAACTTTTGGGTCAACTAAATATGGTTCTCCTTTTACGTTGTATATTATGTGTCCTTCTTGGACAATACTCACTTTTGTGAGGGTGGGGTGCTTTTCACTACCCATTCTGGCATGTGTAGACAACCATAAAAATGTTAGATAAGTCACAAGTTTAATTTAGTAATGTTGTCATCATTGACGTACAATTTTAAGAATTTCAAATTTAAAAATAAATGTTTTTGTCTATACTTAATGAAATTAAATCTTTTTACAGGTCATGAACAACCTATTAGTGTAGAATCCTAAAATTTATTCACCCATGGGGTGCGCTTGACTTGGGGAAGTAATTGGGTAATGAAAGGTACAACCAGGTGTCAATAATGAGTTATTGAACATGAGTGAATGATTTGGGATGCCTATAACACATGATGGGACCTGAGGCATGTGCCTCTTATAGACCTAATGAAAATGAATATAAATAATTTTTAATTTAATTTATGATTACTTGTTCTTTACATTATTTTAATAGTTCACTACATCGACTAGAAACTTCTTCCTTTATCATTTACTTAAATGTATTTTCTATTAAAGTTCAATCCTATTGAATTGTTTATGACAAAATGACTAATATAAATTCTTTTTATAGAATGGACAGAAGTTGGATGTATGAAACCGATCGGATCTCAAGCGATTTTCAAAACAATTTGGAGATCTTTATAGATTTTGCAGTTCACAATGCTTCAGATAGTGGTCGCATACACTGCCCACGTTCCAATTGTGTTGGTAGACCTTGGTTGAGCCGTGAAGAAGTCAGCTACCACATAACCAAAAATGGTTTTCAAGCAGAATACTTTGTGTGGTATCACAATGGGGAGAAAATGAAATCTCAAATTGGTGATGATCGAAATGAAAAGACTGGAATGGTGAATTTGTTAGATGATCGGTTTCCGTTTATTCGTCATCATGAAAAATAAAGGATTTTGACTCAAGAAGACTTCGATATGATCACAGCTAATGCATCTAGTGAAAATGATGATATTGATAGGGTGAAAAAATTGAATGATGCTGCCACGAATCCAGTATATCAACAATGCGATAAAATGAAACAGCTGGAATTTTTAATCCGATTGTTTCACGGGATAACTATGTATGGGATTTCTAATACAGCAATCGATTACATTCTTACCCTCTTGAAGGATTTACTTCTAGATGATACAGATATTCCCTCAAACCACTATATGGCGTGGAAGTTAGTTGAGGAACTTGGATTTTCAAGAAACAAAATTCATGTTTGCCCAAAATATTGCAGTTTATTCTGGGAGGAAACCGCTGAATGAAATGATTGTATAAAATGTGGTACATCCCGCCGGAAGTCAAAATCTGATGGAACACCATCCCGCATTCCACAGAAAGTAATTTGGCACTTTCCATTGATCCCCAGACTCCAGAATCTTTTTATGTCTGATGACATATCAATAAAAATGAGATGGCAAGATACCGAGAGGAAGAAGACTAATGATGAGTTGGTTCATCCTGCATATGGATTTGCATGGTAGAGATTTGATTCTCGACATCCTGACTTTGTAGTTGACGTGTGTAATGTGAGGCTGGGTCTTTCATGCGATGGTTTTAATCCATTTGGGCAGATGCTTACTTCGCACAACACATGGCCAGTTTTTAAACACATTTATAATCTTCCCCCATTGTTGTGTATGAAAAAACCCTTGACTTTCATGAGTATACTCATATCTGGTCCTTCTGAACCCGACATTGATATTGATGTCTACATGCAACCTTTAATAAAAGAGTTGAAACTTCTTTGGGATGTGGGTGTGCACACATATGATGCATGTTCAAAAGACATATTTCCGATGTGTGATGCGCTTATGTGGATGATCAATGATTTTCCAGCTTATGCAATGATGTCTGGATGGAGCACGAAGGGAAAATTGTCATGTCCAGTTTGTATGAAGAATACACGATCCAGAAGACTGAAACATCATTGTATTTTCAGTTTTATGGGACATCGACGATTTTTTCCAAATGATCATCCATATAGAATGAATCGTTGAAGATTTGATAATAGCATAGAGACCAATGATCCACCTCAGCGTATTTCTGGAACTGACGTGCTTAATGAATTGAAAGATTTCAGTTTTTTCATTCTGGAAGGGTCAAATAAAATCTGGAAAGAGAAAGAATGTTTCCACTGAAACCTGTTACAATTGGAGGAAGAGAAGTATCTTTTTTGATTTTCCTTATTGGTCAACAAATTTGTTAGGTCATTTCTTAGACGTAATTAATATTGAAAAGAATATATGTGAAATGTTGCTTTTGGTTCTTCTAAATGTCTAGGGGAAGAAAAAAGATGATTTACGATCTCAGCGTGACTTGGTGGATTGGGGCATCAGACCACAATTACATCCTGTGCGTATTAGTGAAAATAAATGGCAACTTCCATGTGATTCTTATGTGATGACACCTAGGGAAAAAATTTTTCTGGAAGTATTAGAGACTATTAGAGTTCCTAATGGCTATTCAAGCAACATATCTAAACGGGTCAACAGAAGAGAGTTGAAGCTAAAATCTTTGAAGACACATGATTATCATGTTCTACTGCATGAGTTGCTTCCAATAGCAATCCGTCATCTTTTGTTCAATAATGTAATGGTGGATGTTATTCGGTTGTGCCATTTTTTAGAGATCTTTGTGCTAAGAAGTTGTCCAAGTCTTTCTTGCAAAAAATGTTGACAGATGCCCCATTAATTTTGGTGAGTTGGAGAAAATATTTCCTCCATAATTTTTCACATGTTTGCTGCATCTGACTGTCCATATTCCCACGGAAATACTTCTCAGAGGACCTGTTTCTTTTAGTTGGATGTATCCAACTGAAAGAAATATGTTCACATTAAAGTCTTATGTCTGAAACATAAATCATCCCGAAGGTTCTATCATGAACGGTTACTTGGCTCAAGAATGTATGGATTTCTGCTCGATGTATTTGTCTGATCTTACTATAAGATTGAACAGACCAATGATAAATGAAGAAGAACAATATGAGCAAATTGAACCGAGTTTTCCATCACTTCCTCAGACAGGAGGAATTCCTGGATCATATACATTGAAGACATTAAGCCATGAAGAGCGGGAGATGGCACATCGCACAGTTTTGTTCAACTGTGATCTGTTCGATGACTATATCAGGTAAATAAATTGATTATGTATATCTTACATATATATATATATTAAACTATTCATATTTTTTATCTACAGGGAACATAAAACAATGATAAATAGGAATCATCATTCTTTATCTTTGAGAAGGAGAGAGACTTTGCATAGCAAAGAGTTTTCTGCTTGGTTAAAATTGAAGGTATAAAAAAATTAATGTTTAAAATAATTATATCAATATTTAATTAAGTTTAATATTCATTTATATTGCAGGTATTGAGTTTGTCTGTTGACTCTGTCTCTGAGGAAATAAGAGCTTTGGCTTTTGGTCCTAATACCGTGGTTCGTGACTGTAAATCAATTGTTATCAATGGGTAGAACTTTATTGTCACTGAACGAGCAAGGAACATGAGAACACAACATGATGGTGTTATGGTTACTGCCAAAACAGATTATTATTCCAGTTAATCAGATAGTAGATCGCGATTTGAAAATGTGGGTTATTATGGAGTTGTTGAGAAAATAAAAATATTGGATTATTACTCTCATGGACGAGTCACAATGATGAAATTTCATTGGTTTGATTTGATGATGAAACATGGAACATTTATTGATGACTATGGATTTCGAGTAATTAATATGACTCACACTCTTGCTACCGAAGAACCATATGTGTTGGCATCAATGACTAAACAAGTTTTTTATTTCAAAGACCAACTTCGACCTGAATTTGGTGTCATAGTTGAAGTAATTCCAAGACATATTTTTGATGATGGTGAGGATGGAATTGACACTGTTCCTAGTGCCATTAGAACCAATCCATTTATTTCTTTTGATGGCTCAAATAGATCAATTATCAGAGATGATTGTGAAACTAATGTTGTGGTTGAAAATATATAGAATCATTCATCCATGTTCTCAATTCTTTTGGTTTACCTCAAGTTGCGTGGTTAAGGTTGGTAATATATAAATTGATTTAGTATTGATCACAAATATGTTTTAGATGACTTGACCGTTATGTGAATTTTCAATGTTTATTGGTTACAGTTTTATTTGAATTGCATTTTCTAATTTGGAATTGAACTGTATTCAAACATAGTCAAACAATATTTCTAACTTGGTGAACATTACAACTTGTATGATTTATTAAATCCATTAAAGATATTCTAAAACAATTGATAACTAACTTGACCATTATATGAATTTTCAATGTTTATTGGTTGCAGTTTTATTTGAATTGCATTTTATAATTTGGAATTTAACTGTATTCAAACATAGCCAAACAATATTTCTAACTTGGTGAATATTACAACTTGTATGATTTATTAAATTCATTCAAGCTCTTCTAAAACAATTGATAGCTGACTTGACCGTTATGTGAATTTTCAATGTTTATTGGTTGCAGTTTTATTTGAATTTCATTTTCTAATTTGGAATTGAACTGTATTCAAACATAGTCAAACAATATTTCTAACTTGGTGAACATTACAACTTGTATGATTGATTAAATCCATTCAAGATCTTCTAAAACAATTGATAGCTGACTTGACCATTATGTGATTTTTCAATGTTTATTGGTTGTGGTTTTATTTGAACTGCATTTTCTAATTTGGAATTGAACTATATTCAAACATAGTTAAACAATATTTCTAACTTGGTGAACATTACAACTTTTATGATTTATTAAATCCATTCAATATCTTCTAAAAAAAATGATCGCTGACTTGACCGTTATGTGAATTTTCAATGTTTAATGGTTGTAGTTTTATTTGAATTGCATTTTCTAATTTGGAATTGAACTATATTCAAACATAGTCAAACAATATTTCTAACTTGGTGAACATTACAACTTGTATGATTTATTAAATTCATTCAAGCTCTTCTAAAACAATTGATAGCTGACTTGACCGTTATTTGAAATTTCAATGTTTATTGGTTGCAGTTTTATTTGAATTGCATTTTCTAATTTGGAATTGAACTGTATACAAACATAGTCAAACAATATTTCTAACTTAGTGAACATTATAACCTGTATGATTTATTAAATACATTCATGCTCTTCTAAAACAATTGATAGTTGACTTGACCATTATGTGATTTTTCAATGTTTATTGGTTGCTGTTTTATTTGAATTGAATTTTCTAATTTGGAATTGAACTGTATTGAAACATAGTTAAACAATATTTCTAACTTGGTGAACATTAAAACTTGTATGATTTATTAAATCCATTCATGCTCTTCTAAAACAATTGATAGCTAAATTACCAATCAATCCCCCTATTCCCTCATATATTTAGTTTTTTGGGTTACACATTAGTTTTATTTTTCTAATTAATTACATATTTGTTTTCAAAAGCAGGAAATGAAGCTAATTGAAAAGAGACGAAGGAAAAAAATGATGGAGAACAATCGTCGAATGACGGAGTTGGGAATTCCATCATTAGTGCCTGTAGTGAGTACTTTATTTCAAATTGATATATTTAAAGAATATATAATGTCATGTGATTAATTTTTCTGTAAACATTTTTGTAGGATCCACCTATACGTCGATAGTTATTCGACGAGGAGCCTAGTACTGGTCCTAGTACTCAGGCCGGTGGTACGAGGAGGGTTTGTTCCAGAGGTGGATGAGCAGCTGTGCGTACCCGACTAGACCCTGCCCCTCCCACTGGTATGTCATCCTTCCCACATTCTGATCTCGGTGTGTCATTAGGGACACACAGGATATTTAGGCCTCCCATGTTTTCGCTACCTTCGGCATCTTCTGGCCCATCATTTTCACATCCCATTATGATTCCCACTCCCTAGTCAGCATCCGGTCAGAGAGCTGTCCCATCTTTTTTTCCTTCTACTTCTGTCACTCCGAGCTTCTATATTCCATCGTCTTCGACTCCCGTTCCACCACAGGGTGTTCCATCAGTTTCTGTGGATCCAGCGGCGCTCAGTGATCAGACCAGAACATGTATATTTATAGAACCCTAACAAATTTTTATAGCAATATTTATTTTCAATATAACATGTTTTGATAAAATATTTGTTTTTCTTTCATGAAAGATACATCTACTGATAGGAGGCATGGGTGGGGGCGTACACACATGCGTTCGGTGTGGAAACGCCACACACAGGTTATGGTGGATTATAATGAAGTCAACCAAATGGTTAAGAAAACAAGACAGCAATGTCGGAGTTTTTTGGCGACGCTTTCCAAATAGTCCGACATCATTCCCATCAGCCCGCTATCATGGAGACATTTTCCACATGAGGCCAAGGATAGAGCTTGAGCAGTGATATGGGTAAAAAAATCTGTTCTATTTAATTCCATGAATTATTTTTGTATTTATATGAATTAATATTTTGATTTCATCTTCGATTTAATTTTCCCGATGGTGAGGGTGCTTGACCGGAACGTCTAAAGGATTTAGGCGAGCTTTGTATAGACTACAAGCATGAGTTGTATATTGGATGGGTTGCTAGAGTTGGCACTGAGTTAGAGGCAGTACCAGTGGTGGATGATTGTCCTATAGAGCAGTATCATCAGATGATTACTCATTGGACGAGTACCCATTTTATGGTATTAATAACATTTGAGGTATTTAAATAATAACTTACATGTTTTGAATTAATACTATATGTTTCATTTTCAAATTTTATTTAGGAATCATCTGGAAAAAATAAAAAGAACATTGATGTAAAAAATACCTCCACACACTGGGACGCACTATGATGTCTGATCATAAGAGGAAGCAGGTCTGACAATTGTTTATAAGTTTTGTTTACGACTTACACTTTCTTTTGTTTCCTCAATTATTTAATAGTTTGCTAAAGTTTTCATATAACTTTAGTTTTCAATGTCATTGTAGAGGAAAATACAAAACATTGAAGGACGTGTGCCTCAAGCAAAACTGTTTTGCTCGAGTAGATGGAAAAAGGATGGAAGTTCCGTCAACGAAGCGACTCAATAGAAGATTGTAAGTTTTAATCTGTTGAATTTATATTTTAATATATATTTTTCAACTTAATGATATATTTATATTTGTAACAGGATGATTTAGAGGCCCTCGATGCCCAAGAACCAGACAATTTTGGGCCAACAGATCACTTACATCAGGTGTTGGGAGAGGAGTATTCTGGCAGAGTACACTGCTGACCCAGGATAACCCTGACGAGGTATTGGCCCTCCTTAGGTATGAGATGTAGTGACACAGAGCTGCAGAAAGTGAGGGAACAGGCAGAACAGGGTAAGAAAAGGGCCATAGAGACGGCAGAATAGTCTGCTAGGGCAAACAATGCATTTATGAAATTTATTGAAGTTCTACGTCCCACACTTCCAGCAGAGGACAACCCAACTTTTTATGAGTATATGTCTTCAATACGTTCTATATATGGTGCACTAGGTGGCAGTTCTAGTGGTGGTCAGGACGATGTCCAGCTTGACGATGATGATGGCGGGGAGTCTAATGTGGAAGAGGAGGGAGAGGAGGAGGGAGAGGTGGGTGGCGAGGGCGAGGAGGAGGGTGAGAGCGAGGAGGAGGGTGAGGAGGGTGAGGACGATGACGGGGACGAGGAAGAGGGTGATGATGATGGTGATGATGGTGATGGTGATGTGGTACAAGTTGATCCAATACATTTTTGACTGATATTACTGAGATTTGATATTTAATCTATTCTAGTTGTTGGTTTTATCTAGACTCGTAGTATAGTATTGGAGTTGAGTTATTTTTATATATTATCTATTTTTATGGATGTTGTTGTCTTTTAGTGGTTTTGTGTTTGGGAACCCCCCTCCTTCGTAGACCCTGGACAACCCCCACCCTCCTCCATAGACCCCAGACAACCCCGTCGGACAGCCACCTAGACAGACCCCCGGACAGCCCCCCCTCTTCCTTGGACCCCGGACAACCCCCCGAACACCCCGCCGACAGCCCCCAGACAGCCCCCCGGACAGCACCCCCACCCTCCTCCCTAGACCCCGGACAACCCCCCGGACAACCCCCCTAGACAGCCGCCCGGACAACCCCCCCACCCTCTTCCTTGGACCCCGGACAACCCTTCGAACACCCCTGGACAGCCCCCAGACAGCCCCCTGAACAGCCCCCAGACAGTACCCCCACCCTCCTCCCTGGACCCTGGACAACCCCCCAGACAGCCAACTAGACAGCCCCCCGAACAGCCCTCCCACCCTCTTCCTTGGACTCCAGACAACCCCCGAACACCCCCGCACAGCCCCCATAAAGCCCCCCGGACAACCCCCCCACCCTCCTCCCTGGACACTAGACAACCCCCGAACAGCACCCCCCGACAGCCCCCCCTCCTCCTTGGACCCCGAACAACCCCCCGAACACCCCCTAGACAGCCCCCCGCATAGCCACCCCACCATCCTCCTTGGTCCCCAGACCGCCCCCCGGACACCCACCGGACAGCCCCCCGGACAGCCCCGCCGGACAGCCCCCCACCCTCCTTGATTTCATTTAATACTAGAAAATCTATAATATATATTTTATTTATTTTCATCATGATAATCAATGTAAATCACATTTACACATCTAATCAATATCATAGATTCTTGGTATGTTATAAAAGAGACGTATTCATTGGGCATGACATTGCTAGCTCCGAAATTTTTCATAGCATTATAAACTAAAATCTAAATCATACTAATAATGATATAAAAATAGTTTATATAAATGTACACAAGATTTTAAGTAAATACCATTCCACTAATAGACACATGAGGATTCTCATAAAATGGACAACATTTTAAGTACATACGGAAAACTGACCAAACGCATTTGGTTTCTGTTGAAACTTTAGGAGAATGATCCATGGGTCATATGTGAAATGTACGAATCAACCCCGCCTCAATCCGAGGCACGGTGTGGCCGGCACTACTCATAGTGTCTGCCTTCTGTTTCAAAAGGACGTCATTTTAATTGAAAAAAATGACATACGGAAAACAGACCAAATGCTTTCTTATTGTGTCAATACTTTAGATAAACTATTCATGGGTCATATGTGATGTGTATGAGTCAACCCCGCCTCAATCTGAGGCATGGTGTGGCCACCACCACTCAAAGTGTCTGTCTTTTGTTTTAAAAGGACGTCATTTTAATTAAAAAACATCAACTAACATACGGCAAACCGACCAAACGAATTCAGATTGTTTTGATACTTTATCACAATGATCCATGGGTCATATGTGATGTGTACAAGTCAACCCCTCCTTAATCGGAGTCACGGTGTGACCAGAATCACTCTAAGTGGCTCTCTTTTGTTTATAATGGATAACATTTTAAGTACATATGGAAAACTGACCAAACGCATTTGGTTTCCGTTGAAACTTTAGGAGAACAATCCATGGGTCATATGTGACGTGTACAAATCAACCCCACCTCAATCCGAGGCGCGGTGTGGCCGAAACCACTCAAAGTGTCTACCTTTTGTTTCAAAAGGACGCCATTTTAATTGAAAAACATCAACTGGCATATGGAAAACCGACTAAACGCATTCGGATTGTGTCGATACTTTAGAAAAAATATTCATGGGTTATATTTGATGTGTATGAGTCAACCCCACCTCAATATGAGGTGCGGTGTGGCCGCCACCACTCAAAGTATCTATCTTTTGTTTCAAAAGGATGTCATTTTAAGTGAAAAACATCAACTGACATACGGAAAACCGACCAAACACATTAGGATTGTGTCTCTACTTTAGCACAACGATCCATGGGCCATATGTGATGTGTACAAGTCAACCCCGCCTTAATCGGAGGCACGGTGTGACTAGAATCACTCTAAGTGGCTCTCTTTTGTTTAAAATGGACAACATTTTAAGTACATACAGAACCAAACACATTCGGTTTCCATTGAAAATTTATAGGAGAACGATCCATGGGTCATATGTTACGTGTACGAATCAACCCCGCCTCAATCTGAGACGTGGTGTGGCCGACACAACTCAAAGTGTCTACCTTTTGTTTCAAAAGGACGTCATTTTAATTGAAAAACATCAACTGGCATACGGAAAAGGGACCAAATGCATTCGGATTGTGTCGATACATTAGAACAACGATCCATGGGTCATATGTGATGTGTACGAGTCAACCTCGCCTCAATCCGAGGTGCGGTGTGGCCGTAACCACTCAAAGTTTCCGCCTTTTGTTTCAAAAGGACGTCATTTTAATTGAAAAACATCAACTGGCATACGGAAAACCGACCAAACGCATTTGTATTGTGATGATACTTTAGCAAAAAGATCCATGGGTCATATATGATGTGTACGAGTCAACCCTGCCTCAATCCAAGGCGTGGTGTGGCCGACACCACTCAAAGTGTCTGCCTTTTGTTTCAAAAGGATGTCATTTTAATTAAAAAACATCAACTAGAATACGAAAAACAAACCAAACTCATTCAGATTGTGTCGATACTTTATCACAACGATCCATGGGTCATATGTGACATGTACGAGTTAACCCAGCCTCTATCCGAGGCGCGGTGTGGCCGCCACCACCCAAAGTGTCTATCTTTCATTTCAAAAGGACGTCATTTTAAGTGAAAAACATCAACTGGCATACGGAAAACCGACCAAACGAATTCATATTGTGTCAATACTTTAGCACAACGATCCATGGGTTATATGTGACGTGTACGAGTCAACCCCGTCTTAATCGGAGGCACGGTGTGGCCAGAATCACTCTAAGTGGCTCTCTTTGGTTTAAAATGGACAACATTTTAAGTACGTATGGAAAACCGAACAAAAGAATTTGGTTTCCATTGAAACTTTAGGCGAACGATTCATGGGTCATATGTGACGTGTAAAAATCAACCCCGCCTCAATCTGAGACACGGTGTGGCCGGCACCACTCAAAGTGTCTGTCTTTTTTTTCAAAAGGACGTCATTTTAATTGAAAAACATCAACTGGAATACGGAAAACCGACCAAACGCATTATTATTGTGTTGATACTTTAGAAAAACAATTCGTGGTTCATATGTGGCATGTAAAAGTCAACACCGTCTTTATCGAAGGAACGGTGTGGCCAGAATCACTCTAAGTGGCTCCATTTTGTTTAAAATGGACAACATTTTAAGTACATACGGAAAACTGAACAAACGCATTTGGTTTCCATTTAAACTTTAGGAGAATGATTCATGGGTCACATGCGACATTTACGAATCAACCTCGCCTCAATATGAGACACGGTGTGGCCAACACCACTCAAAGTGTCTGCCTTTTGTTTCAAAAGGACGTCATTTTAATTGAAAAACATCAACTGGCATAAGGAAATCTAACCAAACACATTCAGATTGTGTCGATACTTTAGCACAACGATCCATGGGTCATATGTGATGTGTAAGAGTCAAACCCACCTTAATCCGAGGCGCGGTGTGGCTGACACCACTTAAAGTGTCTGTATTTTGTTTCAAAAGGACATCATTTTAATTGAAAAACATCAACTGGCATATGGAAAACTGACCAAACACATTCTTATTGTGTCAATACATTAGCACAATGATCCATGGGTCATATGTGATGTGTACGAGTCAACCTCGCCTCAATCCGAGGCACGGTGTGGCCGCCACCACTCAAAGTGTCTACCTTTTGTTTCAAAAGGACGTCATTTTAATTGAAAAACATCAACTGGCATATAGAAAACCAACCAAACGCATTTGGATTGTGTCTATACTTTATCACAATGATCCATGGGTCATATGTGATGTGTACGAGTCAACTGCGTCTTAATAGGAGGCACAGTGTGTCCAAAATCAATCTAAGTGTCTCTCTTTTGTTTAAAATGGACAACATTTTAAGTACATACAGAAAAATGACGAAACGCATTCAGTTTCTATTGAAACTTTAGGAGAAAGATTCATGGGTCATATGTGACGTGTACGAATCAACTCCACCTAAATATGAGACGCGGTGTGGCCGGAACCACTCAAAGTGTCTGCCTTTTGTTTCAAAAGGACGTCATTTTAATTGAAAAACATCAACTAGCATACGGAAAACTGACCTAAAGCATTTGGATTGTGTCAATAATTTAGCACAATGATCCATGCGTCATATGTGACGTGTAAAAGTTAACCCCGCCTCAATCCGAGGTGCGGTGTGGCCGCCACCACTCAAAGTGTATGTCTTTTGTTTCAAAAGGACGTCATTTTAATTAAAAAACATCAACTGGCATACGGAAAACTGACCAAATGCATTTGGATTGTGTCGATACTTTAGAAAAATGATCCATGGGTCATTTGTGATGTGTATGAGTCAACCCTACCTCAATCCGAGGCACGGTGTGGCTGCCACCACTCAAAGTGTCTGCCTTTTGTTTCAAAAGGATGTCATTTTAATTGAAAAACATCAACTGGCATACATAAAACTGACCAAACTCATTCGAATTGTGTCGATACTTTAGCACAACGATCCATGGGTCATATGTGACGTGTAAGAGTCAACCCTGTCTTAATTGGAGGTACGGTGTGGCCAGAATCACTCTAAGTGGCTCTCTTTTGTTTAAAATGGACAACATTTTAAGTACATATGGAAAAACGATCAAACGCATTCGGTTTCCGTTGAAACTTCAGGAGAACGATTCATGGGTCATATGTGATGTGTATGAATCAACCCCGCCACAATCTGAGACTTGGTGTGGCCGATAGCACTCAAAGTTTATACCTTTTGTTTCAAAAGGACGCAATTTTAATTGGAAAACATCAACTGGCATATAGAAAACTGACCAAATGCATTCAGATTGTGTAGATAGATTAGAACAACGATCCATGGGTCATATGTGACGTGTAAAAGTCAACCCTGCCTCAACCGCGGAGCGGTGTGGCCGACACCACTCAAAGTTTCTGTCTTTTGTTTCAAAAGGTCGTCATTTTAATTGAAAAACATCAACTGGCATACAGAAAACCTACCTAACACATTCATATTGTGTCAATACTTTAGCACAACAATCCATGGGTCATATGTGATGTGTTCAAGTCAACCCCGTCTCAATCCGAGGTGCGGTCTGGCCGCCACCACTCAAAGTGTCTGCCTTTTGTTTCAAAAGGACGTCATTTTAATTGAAAAACATCAACTGACATATGGAAAACCGACCAAACACATTCAGATTGTGTCTATACTTTAGCACAATGATCCATGGGTCATATGTGATGTGTACGAGTCAACCTCGCCTCAATCAAAGGCGCGGTGTGACCGCCACCACTGAAAGTGTCTGTCTTTTGTTTCAAAAGGACGTTATTTTAAGTGAAAAATATCATCTGGCATACGGAAAAGCGACCAAACGCATTCGGATTGTGTCGATACTTTAGAAAAACGATCCATGGCTCTTATGTGATGTGTAAAAGTAAACCCTGCCTTAATATGAGGAACGATGTGGCCGGAATCACTCTAAGTGTCTCTCTTTTGTTTAAAATGGATAACATTTTAAGTACATATGGAAAACTGACCAAACACATTTTTTTTCCATTGAAACTTTAGGAGAATGATCTATGGGTCATATGTAACGTGTAAGAGTCAACCCCACCTTAATCCGAGATGCGGTGTGGCCGGGTACCACTCAAAGTGTCTGCCTTTTGTTTCAAAAGGACGTCATTTTAATTGAAAAACATCAACTAGCATACGGAAAACTGACCAAACGCATTCAGATTGTGTTGATACTTTAGAAAAATGATCCATGGGTCATATGTGACGTGTGCGAGTCAACTCCGCCTCAATTAGAGGTGCGGTGTGGCCGCCACCACTCAAAGTGTCTATCTTTTGTTTCAAAGGGACGTCATTTTAAGTGAAAAAATCAACTGACATATGGAAAACCGACCAAATGAATTTGGATTATGTTGATACTTTAGAATAATGATCCATGGGTCATATGTGACGTGTACGAGTCAACCCTGCCTTAATAGGAGGCACGGTGTGCCCGGAATCACTCTAAGTGGCTCTCTTTTGTTTAAAATGGACAACATTTTAAGTACATAGGGAAAACCGATCAAACGCATTCGGTTTCCATTGAAACTTTAGGAGAATGATCCATGGGTCATATGTGACGTGTAATAATCAACCCCGCCTCAATATAAGATGCGGTGTCTCCGAAACCACTCAAATTGTCTGCCTTTTGTTTCAAAAGGACTCCATTTTAATTGAAAAACATCAACTGGCATATGGAAAACCAACCAAACGCATTCAGATTGTGTCGATACTTTAGAACAATGATCCATGGGTCATATGTGATGTGTACGAGTAAACCTCGGCTCAATCTGAGGTGCAGTGTGGCCAGTAGCACTCCAGGTGTATGTATTTTGTTTAAAATGGACATCATTTCAGGTAAAAATATATGGTATACAGAAAATCGATCAAATTATGAATTGACTTCCGGATTACACATATAATTGTCATCTAAATTTTAAATTGAATTATAAATGAACTATTTATGTTTATAATTACGTTATGAATTCTAATTTAATTATGGATGTGTATAGTTCGAGAATTATATGTTAAATTTGAATGAATTTGTTCTCTATATGTATGCATTAGTTGGTTATTGTAGGTACAATAATTGTATATGTATGTGATAGTTTATTGCAGGTATAATAATTGGATTTAAAATGAGAGGGAACCCACAAAATGAGACATGGTGGGCAAATTGAAGAGCTACTGGACAAATTGCAGAGCTGCTGGGCAAATTACAGAGCTACTGTGCAGTTTTCCCAGCATAGGCTATGCCAACGGTTTGAAACCATTGGCATAGCATCTCTGGGTTCTGTTTTACCAACGGTTCTATGAACCATTGGTAAAACACTTTTCCCAATGGTTTAGAAACTGTTGGGAAAGAGGAGACCTTGGGTTTTTTCCAACGGTTTGGCGTAACCGTTGGGATAGGGTAATTTTTCTCCACTGTATCCCAATGGTTCACTGTAAACCATTGTTAAAAGCATTCCCAACGGCTTAATTCCCTACGGTTTGCATACCCGTTGGTATAACATATACCAATGGTTCTGTAGCCTTTCCCAATGGTTCTAAACTGTTGGGAAATGCTATATTTCCAATAGTGTCTCTCACAGGACTAGGCCTTCAGAATATGATAGCTGCCTCATTCGAACTTGGTCAAGAAGTGTCGAGGTAACAACTACAGGAGATAGGAATGTCTTCCCTTGTCTATCGTGCACCTCCAAATTCATATCAGAGAACTGATCCATTAGCTTCCACTCACTACTAGCCTCCTGAACTACCTGTATCTGAGTCCTCCTGCTCAGTGAATCAGCCACTACATTGCCTTTTCAAGGTGTATAGGCAAACTCAAAATCGAAATACTATAGGTACTCAACCCACCTCTGCTGTCTTAGATTCAAGTCACGCTGCGTGAAGATATACTTGAGGCTCTTCTGGTCAGTATATACTACAAAATGCTCTCCGAGAAGATAATGTATCCAACAACACAAATCATGAACAACTGCATCCAACTCCAGGTCATGCGTAGGATAGTTCCTATCATGTGGCCTCAACTGCTGAGATCCATATGCAACAACATGATCCTCCTTCATAAGTAATTCTCTAGGACCGATGCTAGATGGATCAAAGAAAACTGTATAACTCCTTCATGGATCTGGCAGGACTAGAATCAGTGCTGAAGTCAATCTCCCCTTTAGCTCATGGAAGGCTAAATCGCATGCCTCTGACCAGACATACTTCACCCCTTCTTAGTTAGGCCCGTAAATGACACTACAACGAATGAGAAGTCGTGTATAAACTGCCTGTAGTAACCAGCCAACCCTAAGAAACTTTGTACCTCGAAGACGTTCTTCGGCTGCTCCCAGGTGACTACTAATCTCACCTTCTCTGGGTCTACTAATACTATTGTCTCTGAGATAACATGACCCAGGAAGTGAATATCGTCCCTCAAAAAGTGGCACTTCGAGAGCTTAGCATATAACTGATGCTCTCTCAGTGTACTCAAAATGATCTCAATATGGGTAGCATGGCCGTGTTGAGTGTGACATTACACCAAGATGTCATCCACAAAAACCACCACGAAGGAATCCAAGTAAGGATGGAAAACTCTATTCATCAGCGCCATGAAAACTATTGGCACATTCGTGAGACCGAACGACATAACCAAGTACTCATACAGACCATACCTGCTCTGGAAGGCTGTAAGAGGTATATCAGATGGTTTGAAATGCAATTGATGGTATCCGGATCTCAAGTTGATCTTTAAGAACACTCTAGCTCCTCTAAGCTGATCAAAGATATAATCTATTCGTGGAAAAGGATATCAGTTTTTGACCATTAACTCGTTCAGCTTCCGATAATCCACACAAATCCTAAGGTTTCCATCTTCCTTATTCACAAACAGGATAGGCGAACCCTAAGGAGAAGTACTGGGTCAGATGAAACCCCTTGTCTACAACTCCTACAACCTATTCTTAAGGTCCTGAAACTTAGGATTATCTATCCTATAAAGAGGAATAGACACCGGTGCCGCTCCTGGAACAAGCTCAATAGAGAAGTCTACCTCTCACTCCGGAGGCAAACCTAAAAAGTCTTATTGAAAGTCATCTAGAAAGAGATCAACCACTGGAAGAAAATATACCTGAGAAGACCCGTGGTCATCCAGATATAAGGTAGAAATCAGAGCCGTAACACTGCCCAACCCATGAATCTCTGGTCCATATATGCTCTTCTGGACATCCCATTCACCCTTGTGAATAAAAGATCCTCCCTCTGGTGATGTCAAACTCACCCAGTGGCGATAGCAATCGACAAATGCATGCAAGGGAACTAACCAGTCTATCCCGAGAATAATATCATAGCCTATCATCTCTAAAACAAAGAGACTCCATGAAAAATGATACCCACCATCCTCAAGGGGGGAAGTCTGAGCACTATCACATTCTAGAAGATCTAATTCCCAAAAGAGTGTCTATCGTCATCATATCCTCAAAAGTATAGACAGTAAGTCTAAGGATTTCCACAGTATGCATAGAAATAAAGCTATGAGAAGATCCTGTATTGAAAAGTGCAGAGGATAAAACTGAGGCTACTAAAATCGTACCTCGAACTGTAGAAGGTCTAGGATCCTACTCCTGATGAATATGCTCTACAACAAAAGTCTAGATAGTACCGTGGCCCTTTATAGCAGCTTCAGATCCCTGTGTTGCTCCTCCCTGAGCCTGTCCACTGCGTCCATGGCCTCTACCCTCCCCCGAATGACCTGAAGAGATCTATCCCCCCACCTGCTGTAGAACTGGTAATCCTTCTCTTGTATGCGGAGTCGAAAATGATCCTCCTTCACTAGCCACAGGCATAAGAACCTTGCAGAAGCACTACAGATGACCCATCTTGCCACAATGTTGACACTCTAATGGGTCCCTCGGGCACTGGGTCTTCTTATACCCACATCTTCCACACTGATAGCACACCACATGGTTTCCTGAAGGAAGGTCTCATCTACCAGAAAGAATACCTAGCTTCCTCGAGTCACCTCGTGTAGACTCTCGGTGGCGCTTCCTGCTGTCTATCTGAAACGAATCAGCCCTAGAATCTGAAACACCATAGTCCATAGCTCCAGTCTCCCTCATATTTCTCTCTATGATAAGTACTTGGTTGACTATCAGAGTAATAGAAGTCAACTGAAAGATGTTCACCTATGATCTGATGTTCGGTCTGAGGCCTTCTTCAAACTTACTCACTAAAAACAACTCGTCATTCCCTAGAAAAATTTGGGGAAAACATGACTTCATGGCATGTAGTACCACTACATGGTGTGTTTCCTGAAAATTTACCCTAGGTGTATACCTTTTCCATACATGGATGTGTAAACAACTCAGCTACACAGCGTGTTCTCAAAATACACAGTGTTTACGAACGGTTTTCCCCCTGCCTGTTCACTCCTACACGACTGGGAACACGGACTGTCCCAGCAGGAAACTACACGACGTGTCTGTCAACTACATGATGTGTCCTTAATATCTTTCCCCTGTCCGTTTCGTTATTCACATAGAATGGTACGCGGACCCCTACTACACGGCGTGTCAAAGGAGACACGACGTGTACTTGAAATGCCTTGCCTAGTCTGTGTTGTTAGCGACACAGCCTGACACATGACCAACCCTACACAGCGTGTAAAATAGTACACGACATGTTCCTACAAGAACCTTCACAACCCCGTGTCCCTGTCCATACAGTCAGTGACACAGCTAAAAACTATACGACGTGTATTCATGATGTAGACGCCGTGTATTCTGGGTTTTTCTGGACATTAGCCTCATAACTGCACCGAAGCCCAGAAAACATAGAAAAGACAAGTGTTAAGGTGCCAAATTTCGATTTTTGGGGGCCCATACTCCACGCGAATGAAATTTTGGCATCATAATAATGGATATAACAAGTAAGAAGTATAACAAACTCATGATCCACCAAATTCCGATCCTTGAGGGCCCATACACCACTAAGACCAAAGTTTGGCATCCATGTTTAAGAAGCTCTAAACATACGATACCCTATCAACATATCAGCTATTCTATCATAGCATCTATCACAACAGCTTGCATAGTCTTTCAAAAATTCAATCACAACAACATGAAAATTTCTAATGCAATTTTGATGGCATGGCAATATGCATGACAAGTGAATTTATAACAACTGCCTACATGATGCATGAGATGGCCTACCCTCATCTCATCGGGTTACAACAAAATAGAACCAAAATCATATAAATAGTAATAGCACAAAACAAGTGCACCACCCAACGGTGAAATCAATTAAACTGTAACATATGCAAAACTCAATAATTACAATGTTTGAGGTAATCATGCCTTTTCCCTATACACGGGTTCTATAACACCTAGGCAAAACTATTTACAATTTACCTATTCCATCATACCCCTGTCTAATGTCACTAAAAAGTATGTAAATAGAAAAGGAAGGAACCTCCTACGATACCACTTTGTAACGACCCGAATCTAGAGCCACTCAACTGGTGCCCCGTGCCCAGTTCACCAAATGACCTCAAGCGCATTTCCCCAAAATCCAGAGGTTGTCGACTAGCAACAAGGGCCCTGGTGAGTTATTGGGGAAACTATTCCCTTATTCGGTAAAGTTTATGAGGAAAAAGAAATAACAATAAAAAGCAGAAGCACTAAATATCATAAAATAACTGAACTAAACAGTGAAAGAAATATATAATATAATAATTATGCAGCATGGTACATGTATCTAAGGAAAGCCTCAAACACAACAACTTGTTGAAATACAACTGAGAACAAATCACTAAAATTAAACAACAACTCTAGCAGCATCGCAAGCCTAAGATCGGTCCTATTCTCTCCATCTCCAACCATCTATCATGTTCCTAAAGTAGAAGGGCCACAATCCCTATCCACACCTAGAACCATATAACCTGTTTGGGTTGAGAAGCAGGACCCAAACAGGGTGTGAGACTAATTCTAGTAGGCAACCACCACAAGATCTGTGCCCTACTGTCAGTGAGAAATATAACAAAAGTAATGGAAATAAATGCAGGAGAGAAACAGAAGTACACAAAAGTAAAAAATCCTAAAAATATCCATTCTCATTTATTTATTAATTTAGTAAAATCATTTTATTATCAATTGAGGAATCTAGAAAACAACTCTATATTTCCAAGGTAGGAAAGTAACACAACAACTATTTCAACAGACTACCTAAAGAGCAAGCAGTACAAAACCCAAGCTTGTTATTTGGCTTGGTGGACTCATTACTACCAACCAAAAATATTCATGGTGACTCTCAATGTGGCTCACACTGGCAGACTCCTCTAGTCAAGTAAACATACAAAGGAACAGACACTATGGGAAGCTCTCACCATCAATTCCCCTACGGTCTTGCAATGATAGCTATATAATCTCTGAGGATGCACTTACATATAATTCCTCCTATAGTCTTGATACATAACTAAGAAAACTCTAAGGAAGCACAAAGTCTCATTCCCAGAGGTCCTACAAATGATACTAATTTATAACAGACTCTCTAGGGAAGACCTTAATTTTTAATTCCCTCTTTAGTCCACCACACCAGGTTCCCATAGCCCTGAGTAGTGTAGTCATGCGTAATCGACTGTTAGCATCCCAAATTAAGCTCAACAAACTACTTGGCTAATAGCTAGAATACATCAAAATCATTTAAATAGTAGGCAATACATGAAATCAACTATATCAAGGCAAGCAAGAAATTCAACAAGGTCTGCCTCACATGAAACCTAAGACAAACAACGATAAACAACCAAAACAAGGGAAACACCCAAGGGGTGATCCTCAAACATGCTAACAAGAAATTATTAATAATCTAATAACCTCAAGAATACAATAAATCTGAGGAATATTACATAACAGGATCAAAACCCTAACCTGAGATACCCGATACATGGGTATTCGGCACTTTTTCACCAAAAAACTCAAAGACATTCAATGAAGGGAAACAAACCACCTACCTCGATCCTAGGAGATCGATATACTTGAACCTCGGTCTGTGAATCAGCCTAAAATAGAGAATATATACAAAAACGTATAAAATGCTCAACCTGCAACAACCCTCACAAGAGAAGGAATCAAGAAATGTGTTCAAAGAAGAACCAAGAACTCACCGTTGTGATTCTATTGCAACCGACAATGTTCGATTCAGATAACCGGTGATAGATTGGTGGCTCAGAGAAGATTCGGCATCATCAAATGCTCTGGACGTAATTAGGTGTAGAAGAAGATGAAAATAGGTTTAAAACACGACCCCAGTCCGTTTAATGAAATAAAAATAAAATTACACGGTGTGTACCTCATGAGTACACAGCCTGTACTCTCCCTTTCCATACACCACATTAAGCGGCCTCCACATCACCGCTACACACCATGTGTGTGGCCTGGACATGGCCAATATACGGCCTCGCGCGGGAGAAAAGTACACGGCATGTACTCATAAAGTACATGATGTGTACTTAGAAAATTTCTATATTCTTCTATTTTTCCTCTTTTTCTCAAAAACGACCAGAAAAGGTAAAACATACCTGAAAAGAAGGTCCGATTTCTTACAATTTTTTTGAAAAAATGGGTAGTTTCGACCTTGTTTTATGAAAATGTTATAGTCCAATTATAGCTGTGCACACTGTTTTCTTTAATTAAATGTTTCGTCTGGTTGGCACATGATTTTTGAGTTTTAGAACCTAGTTTATCATTTTAAACAAGTCCGTAACATGAAAAATGGGTGTTTTATGACTTTTTGAGTGTCGAATGAAATTGTTTTCTAATAACTACATGTTTGGTTCTTAGAATTCCACCAGGCTGGCTTTTAGGTGTTAAAAGTGATATAAAATGTTTTGTTTATTTTTTTAAAGTGTTGGATGCATGCGAAATTATGTTTTTGGGTCTTTATATGGATTTCCAAAGTGGTTTGGCTTTGTTGATAACTGTGTTTCTTGTGAAATAATGTATTTTGGAATTCTTGAAAAGGTTTCTAATGTTTTAAGCTAAGTGATGTGTGAAGTCATCTTTCTAAAAATTGGTTTGTTTTGTGGAAAGAAATTGTAGCTCAGTTTAAATTTCCACAAAGGTTGGTTTTTGTTTGAAACTATGCCAGAAATGTTTTAAAGGGGTTTTACAAATGTTTTTATTTGGTAATCGGTGTGTATTTCACCACTTTAAAAATTGGTTTGCATCTTTGGTAAAGAATGTTTTCTTGTAATGTTAAAGGGATAGTTTGGCCACTTTGAAAAATAATAAAAAGTGTTTGTCGTAAAAACCCCGAGGAAGTTCCTCATGCCTTGTTGGCATGGGATGGTTGGGATGTCCTTGGTATGGAATCCTCAGGTTCCATTATCTGGGTCCCTTGGTTGGGAAAATTTCGTAATCCATTAAATTTAAGGCATGAGGGAAATCCTTGGGGAGACTCAGGGTGAGAACTACTGTGAAATATTATTATAAATATAATTTGTGATTGGATGCTCGGTGGAATCTGTTGGATTACCACATTTTTTTACTTGCGACATATGAACCTGGAATAGTGAGAGAATTGTCTATGACAAGTACTACACAGGTAGGTTACAATACTAAATAGTGGCCCATAGTAGGTAAATATGTTTGGGTTTGTTTCTATAGGATTTTCCATCAGCCTACCTGGGAAAGGATGACTTAGTGTTTTGGGGCATTAGATTTCATTACACGTGGCATGTTACTATAGATGGGGTAACATGTTTTAGTGTCATATAGATTAATCTCGATCACCTGGGTTTGCCTATGTATTGTGATTTTCAGCTATTGAATTATTACTGAGATACTTTCATACCTATTTATACATCCCTTTCCATATCTTCCTTGGTAACCTTGCGTGGTGTTTTTCATGAAAAGTGAAATTTTGGTTTCCTAACTTCTATGAAATTTTTTTTCAAAAGAAAATGTGTTTCAAACTCTTTTCTTCTGGTTTTTAAAATAAATCATTACTTTCCCCTTAAAATAACACGGAAACAATTAAGGTTAAATTTTGATTTTTCTAATAATTATGGGAAATGATTTGTACTTTGTTTTTAAGTGAATTTTATAGAAATTCATAATTTAATATATTGTAGTTCAAACATAGAATTGATGTTTCTTATTTCTAAAGGAAGTGAATTGGGAATTGATATCGGGCAATCCTACTAAGTTTTATTACTCACACCAATAGTTCTTTTCTATTTTTAGTCCTTGTTCAGGTTAGATCTTGGGTGTGTTCTCCTTGGGTTACGTTTGATCATTGATTCAGAGAGTGACTTGCAGGGTCACATGAATTTAGTTCAGACGTTGTGTTTGGTTTGCTTTATCTTCTTGAGTTCTTGTTTAGTTGTTTGTTTGGTTTTGTTTATTCTAAGCTACAATTTATTATTTCTTATACTTTTACTAATTAATATTGGGAGAAATCATTCCCTTTGCCTCTTCCGATGCCCTGACGCTTGTCTCCATCTTGGTAGGATTGGGAACACCTTAGGGATCTTTCCGCGGATCGGCTCGGGTGACAGGTTCAGGGTCGACCTAGGTTGGTTAATCACAAAATGGTATCAAAGGAGGTGAACCCTTAGCAGAACATGTTTTTCAGAGCACCCATTGTTAATAGGTAATGTCAAGGTATATGGAGTGGAATTGTCGAGACTCGAGGGTAGGTGCGGGAAGTGCGTCACGAACCCTAGCTCGTTCTGATCCTCGGGTTCCCATGGGAAGTTCGTTTTATTTAGTTTTTGGGGTTTTTATGGAATGTTTTGTGATTAAGATACGACAAAGGGAGTTTGGCTAATAGTTTTTGTGAGCCTGCATGACCTGGAAATCCATGTGCAGCTAGGGGAATTGTCCTAAAAGCCTCCCTGTGTCGGTGACTTGTTTGGAATATGGCCTCCAACCATATGTTCCAGTCACCCATCAACACTAGTTCCCTGTTGGAGTATTTTTGGGCCTCCTCTGAATTTTGGAAGTTGTTTGAATCAAAAGAAATGGTTTTGAAAAATGGTTGTTTGAAATGAAATGTTTAATTTGTGGATTTTTTTAAAGGAAATGGGATGGACGATTTGTTTTAGGAAAATGAAGTTTTTTTATTTTGGCCTTGGTGTTCTTATGGGTGCTCACATTCATAGTGGTATGTTGGAGTATGAATGAATATCTGGTATGGTGGATGGATTCCCAAGGTGGCACAAAAACATGCATATGGGTGAGACTCTAAAGAATACCAATGGTGAGGGTTAACCCACCAAACTCATTTTAAATTAAATATGTTTCAAAAGGATTTTTTGGATGCTATTATAGACTTTTTTCTTGTGTTTAGAGTTTGTCACCTATGAGGTGTTTGATATTGAGAATTTTATTTTTTGAGTTGGACATGATTGTATTCTTGAATTTTCTTGTCTGGTTTTTATCCCCTTGATGCTTTGATGGGTGATCATAGTGCAATTTATCAACCTAAGGATTTTATGTTTGAGATTTGGAAGCTAGATCCACCTATCTTTTATGGTCAAGAATACCCTTCTGTCATGGTGGAGTGGATGTGGAAGATTTAAGGGGACTTTAAACTCATTGAGTTTCCTAATTCATTGAAGTTTAAGTTTGTATCCTTCATTATTAAAGGATCACCGTGGATGTGGTGCAGGTCAGTGTCTTGGAACAAGCCCCATCAAGAGCTTACTTGGGAGTTTTTCAAGGCTTTTTTCATTCTTCAAAATTTCTATGAAGAAGAAAGGGTGAGAAAGAGGATGGAGATGTGTTATCTACAGTAGGGTGATAGATCCGTGTTGAAATATTTTCAGAACTTTATGGAGATAGTCCATTTTGATTCATGGTATGCCATAGATGAATCCATGAAGGCTCGACATTTTTAGGTGAGTCTCCATCCCGATCTATAGTCGAAGGTGTCAGATTCCTACCTAACCTCATTTTCTGATGTGTCGCAGTAAGCTTTTCATGTCAAAGCCGTGATCGCATGAGTGCTCAAATTAGTCCTCCCTCATTTAATTTCTCTGAGCAGTGGTGAAGATTATTGAAAGGAGATGACGAAGATATTTAAAGTGGATAGAGAAGGTTGTGGAATCAAAAGGCCTCGGGATCTTTTATCAACCTCTTTAGAACGAGAGATACTCATGTGTTATAAGTGTGGAAATACGGGTCAAAAAAATCCGTCATATGCAAATGATCTGAAGCCCTACCAGGCGTGTGGGCTCCTGGGTCACTTATGTAGATTCTGTCAGGGTGTTTCTAGAAATTGTCATGGAGGAAGTTCTCAGAAGTGATGTGTTGTTGGGGTTTTGTTTAAAGTTTCATGGGTATGTTTCCTTTTTTGTTTAAGGGATCTCTTATCCTTGCTGTGTATTGATGGTGTTTTGGGTTTTGAAATATATGGGAATGTCATGGGTCTTTTGATGAACTCTGATTTTTGATGCTAGTGTGGTTGTTATTTCAAAAAAAAGGACCTTTCATCTGTTACATCAAAATATGTATTCTATTATGATTATCATAACCTGATTGTGAGGCAGGAGATGCTTCATCCATCAGAGCCCCAGCCAAAAGGCCTTAGAGGGAAGCCGACACGTAGTCAGGAACCCTTGGGGAATTTTAAGGAGGTTGGTTAAGGTTTTGCCTCTATCGTGTGGTGAGACAGTTTTAGTGTTTCTATTGTAGTTTCCTTGTCATTGCAAATTTACTCTTTTCGTAAAGAGAGCGATGGAATTATCCCTCATAGAATGTCAATAATTTCACCTTTTGGATGCGATTTTCTGATCAGTGGACTTGTGTGGACCACCCATTTGAATTATTTGTGGCTTTGGTTTGTGTCCATCCAGAAGTGGTGAGTCATGATTAGTTTTCTATCACAGTTTCATTGATCTAATCCTTGGTCCATCCCTCCCCACCCATGGGGTTATGGTTTTTGGTTCATACAGAGTTTTTGGTTCAACTATTATCCCTATTAGATGAGAGTGAGTGGTTTTAATGTTATTGCTATGTTTATTTTAGCTTGAGTAAGTTCTGATGCAGTTCTAAGTTTGATTTTTGTTTGACCGTGTATAAGTTGGTTCTTTATGGTGGGGAGACACATCGTGAATCTCTTTCGGTTTTCTCATAAGTTTTTATCAGATTCTAGAAGAATTATTATTGTGGGGAGTCCATTCAGGCCTTCCCTCTACTAGTGATTTATTTTGGGCAAAAAGATTTAGTCCTGTTGGTGGTTGATAGAATGTCCTTGGATTAAGGGGTTGGATCATGTTTATGTGGAATCCTTAGTTATTGATCAATCGGCTGGATAGTGTTGTGGCTTTCCAAGGTTGGAAAGCGTTATAGAAGGGAGAATTGTCACACCCAAACCTATGATATTATTTTAGTTTAACTATTTTTCTGACTATAAATATTTTTTTGGGGTCCTGGGTGAGTCTGGGATGAAATTTACGAGTTTATGTTAAAAAGTGTTTGTTTTAGGTTTGACTTATTTGGACACACTGGACGAGCATGATGCCACGTGGCTTTGCCTAGGAAACTACTTGGCCTTTTTATCTTTGAAGAATTAAAATGAATAAATAAATGTTAATTTATTATGTCTTTTAAAATTTTTATGGTTATTAAGAATTTTGAAATTTTTATTTTAGATGAAAACTAAATTTTTTAATTTTATTATCATTAAAATGAATTAAATACTTTTATTATTTTTCATTTCACCATCATGATATTATTATTCTTGTTATTCTTATTAATATTACTATTACTAATACTACTACTACTATTATTCCTTTCATTACCATTAGTATTATTATTATTATGATATTAAAATTACAGTTAGTTTTCATTTTATTTTATTTTAGATTTTTTTTATTTTCTCTTTTTTTGGGTTCTTAGGTGCTACCCCTTCCCTTCTTCTCATGATAGACCCGCTACCCCAATTTATTCCCTTGATATGCTCGAGTAGGACAAGACTCTGGCTTCCCAGCTGCCGCTTCCCATTGCGCACTAGATGCAGAACTCCTGGACACCCTCCCCATCACGCGCCGTGCCGCCGGCCTCCTGACCGACTCCTTATCCTGAGCCCATCTCCCCTCCTTCACTCCGAAGCTGCCTGCATAACCCGTCTCATCACTAGATCCCTGCACCCGACAAAACCTTTGTCCTGGCCAGCTTCACTATTTAGTGTGACTCACATCGCCGACCATCTTGGCCTCCCCTGCTCAGTATAGCAGTGCAGCCTCCTATTTCCCCTACCAGAGCCCCAGTCGACCCCTCCTTCTGGTGTGTGCAACTTCCATCCAATAGGTAAACCATTATTATCCATTTATTTCGTACTCCATTTTATATTTCCATTTGATTCATATTTTTTTACCATGGTTTTATTAGATGTTTTGGTTAATTAAGTTTTGTTTGGGGTAGGTTTGAGATTTTAAGACCCATGTGAAGCGTTTCTGAATGCTCGTTGTTTTATCTCACCATGGTTCCGATGTTGCATTCTCATACACTAATCATTTTTAATTTAAGAATCATCAATTTTATGATTTTCTCCCTGTCTATGATTAATATCAACTAATGCCAAGATTTGGTTCAAATTGATTCTGTGCGCAAGTGTTGTCTTAAGCTTGTTTGATGATTTTTTACTATGTTTTGTGAAATAGTGCACAATAAATGTTTGGTCCTATTGTGCTTGAATTTATAATTTTAGTTCCATCTCTTTATTCATGTTCTCATTTTTTCTAGGTGTTAATTTTCATTATGAAACATTTGGTTAACTCACTTTGTATGAAAAATGGGTAGTTCTTTCCTTCTTTTTTGAAAATGGTATCATCCAATTATAGTTGTGCACACTGTTTTCTTTAATTAAATATTTCTTCAAGTCATCTCCTGATTTGTGAGTTTCAGAACCTAGTTTGACATTTTAAACAAGTTTATAACTTGAAAAATGGGTGTTTTATAACTATTTAGTGTCTACTAAAATTGTTTTCTAAGCATTGTATGTTTGTTTCTTGGAATGGCGCTCAGTTGAATTTTAGGTGTTAAAAGTGATATAAAATGTTTTTTGGTTTTTCTAAAAGTGTTGTCTATGTGGAAATTATGTTTTGGGGTCTTTATATGGATTTTCCAAGTGGTTTGGATTTGATGATAAATGTGGTTCCTGTGAAATAATGGATTTTGGAATTCATGAAAAGGTTTCAAAATGTTTTAAGCTAAGTGAAGTTTGAAGTTATCTTTCTAAAAATTGGTTTGTTTTGTGACAAGGAATTATAGCTCGGTTGGCATTTACAATTTTTTTTTATTTTTTTAAAGTGTTCCATAAATGTTTTAAAGGGGTTTTACGAATGTTTTTATATGGTAATCGGTGTGTCTTCCACCTCTTTAGGAATTTCATTGCATATTTGGTGAAGAATGTTTTTATGGAATGTTAAAGGGATAGTTTGGCCACTTTGAAAAATAATAAAAAGTGTTTTGATAAAACCCCCAAGGATGTTCCTTGTGCCTAGTTGACATGGGATGGTTGGGATGTCCTCGGTATGGAATCCCTAGGTTCCATTATATAAGTCCCCTGGTTTGGAACCCTTGGTAATCCATTGAATTTAAGGCATGAGGGAAATCCTTAGGGAGACTCTGGGTGAGACTTGCAATGAAAAATTATTATAAATATAGTTTGTGATTTGATGCTCAGTGGAATATATTGGATCACCTCCATTTTTTTACTTGCAACGTAAAAACCTGGCATATTGAGAGAATTGTATGAGATGAGTACTACATGGGTAGGTTGTGGAACTGACTAGTGGCCCATAATAGGAGGTTATGTGTGGGTTTATTGCTAGGGGATTTTCCCTTGTCCTTCCCAAGAAAGGATGGATGAGCATTTTGGAGTGTTAGATTTCATTGTATGTGGTATGCTTCTGTAGATGGGGTCATAGGTATTATTGTCGTCTAGATTATCCTTGATCTACCAGTTTCGCCTTTGTCTATTGGTTTTTAGCTAGTGAACTATTACTGATATACTTGTATACCTATTTAAATTTCCCTTTCCACATTTTCCTTGGTAACCTTGTGTGGTTTTTTTCATGAAACGTGACATTTTGGTTTCCTAACTCCTATGAATTTTTTTTTCCAAAGAAAATGTGTTTCAAACTCTTTTTTCCTTTTTTAAAAGAAATCATTAATTTCCACTTGAAATAGCATGGAAATACTTAAGGTTAAATTCTTTTTTTCAAATAATTAAGGGAAATTATTTGTAATTTGTTTTTAAGTAAAAATTGTAGAAATTCATAATTTAATATATTGTATTTCAAACATAGAATTGATGTTTCTTATTTTTAAAGCAAGTGCATTGGGAATAGATATCGGGATAGCCTACTGAGTTGTAATACTCACTCCTATAGTTCTTTTGTGTTTTTAGTCCATTTATGGTTACAACTTGGGTGTGTTTTCCTTGGATGATGTTTGATCGTTGAGTTGGAGAGTGACCCACAGGGTCACACAGATTTAGTTCGGGCGTCGAGTATGGTTAGTTTTATCTTCTTCAGTTCTTGTTCAGTTGTTGGTTTGGTTTATTTATTCTAAACTACACTTTATTATTTTTTCTTATTTTATTCAATTATTTTGGGAAAAATAGTTCCCTTTGTCTCTGTCAATGCCTTGGTGCTTGGACCAACCCAAGAGGATCAGGAACACCTCTCTAGTCTTGCCGCAGATCGGCTCGGGTGACCGGTTCAGGGTCGACTAGGGTTGGTTCATGACAGGGAACCAAAATATTCCACATATTCCTCTTCCATAATAGATGAAATGTCTTATCTATCTATCTATACGATAATAACTACATTAAATCCATGTTTACAGAAAACTTTCTAGTGATCTAGGCTATCATAAAGATTGAAATTGACTGCTCACCACTAGATTTGATCATTCCTAATTCTATTTTATGGAAGTAATCCATTTTTGAAAGATTACATGATGGGAATCATACAACCTTTGGTCAGATTATATAGTTCAGGGATAGGGAATATTTCATTGATATCTTTTGTTCTAAGTTAAATAAAAGGTGAGACCATTCGGTGATCAGAAATACTGATGACCGTTTCGTCCCAATTTGGATCTTCTATAGCTATAACAACATTTTTCAACCCATATGCTTGGGAATTATATGATTTTTGGGAATGATTAAATGTTATATTTAGGGGAACTCTACCATTAAACCTCATACATAGTTAAATAGGGGAATTAGCTCTTATTTTCTGATAATGTAATCTCTGTTGATCTGTTTTATTACCAACTCTGAATCAACTCTCACCTCTAATTGGTCCACCAGTTTTTTGAGTGAAAATTACAGGCCTATATTGAGGGCCTGATATTCTACCTCATTATAAAGGATAAATGAGAAATGATCATGATCACTAACAAAAAATTTTTAAGCTTAGCGTCTTCTATTATCCTCCTTGTTGGGTTACGGGATGTGCCTTCAAAATAAATTTCCCACATTTGAGATCCACATTGAATAGAAAATATATCTTGATCATGAATCTCAGCATTTAACAAAAAAATTTCAATAGATGGGTGTTTTGTAAGGAAATATTCCAAGGGATGGTATTTCACTACTTTTTGAGGAATGAATTTTATATCAAATTACCACATAATAACTTCCCACTGTGCTAGATATCCTTTCAACATAAGATGACTAAATATATATTTGATCGGGTTATTATGAGAGACTAATTATACCTCGTGGTGTTCAAGGTTGTGCCTCAGTTTTTTAAATATGAAGATTATTGGTACTTATCTCTTCTCGATATGAGAATAATGAGTCTTGGTGTCGCATATGGTTAAACTAAGATAATAAAGGCTATTTTATTTCCCAGTATCATTCTTTTATGCAAGGAAGGTGCCCATTTATCATTCTAGGGCTATCACATATAGAAAAAAAAAGATTTCCCTTGACAAGTGACATTAATATTGGTGGTCTCTGGAGGTACTTCTTGAGTCTATATATTGATTCCTGAAATTCATTGGTCCACTGATATGTGACAACTTTATTTATTAGTTTTGTGAAGGGTAGAAATTTTTATAGAAGGATGGATACGTAGAACTGGAAGTAAAAAAATTCCTTAAAATCCATTCAAATATTTAAGGTTTCATGGGGGTGACATGATAAGAATTTATTTTGTTTTCTCAGGGTAAAATGTTCTGCCATGATGGTGAAAAGAAATATGAGAAACTTTCCTTTGGTTACCACAAAAGTACATTTTAAGGGGTTCATCTTCAATATTTGTTGTCGTTATTTATTGAAGATGGTTTCTAGATCAAATAGGTGGTCATAACATTTATAGAACTTAACCACTAGACCATCAATGAAGAATTAAAAATAATTCCTCTCGAAGGGTTTGGAGATGAAATGCATGGCATGTTGGTATGTTGCATGAGTGTTCTTCAAGAAAAATGGCATTTCCTGAGAGTAAAATACTCCCTGGGGGGCCATGAAGGCCGTGGATTCATCATCTTTGGGGTCCATATGAATTTAGTTATTCCCTGAATATCTATCAATGAAGGAGATGTATTGATAACCACCCGTCACATAAATTAGGAGTTCTATGATTGGAACCAAAAATTCATCCTTTAAATAGTCCCTATTGAGATCTCTGAAGTCAGTAAAAACACTTATTTTAAAATTTTTCTTCTTTACTAGGATGATATTGGCTAACTATTTTGGATACTATACTTCCCATATAAGGTCATCCTTGATGATATTGTCCACTTCAACCTCAATTTTTGGGGAATGAGTTGGGTGTGTCCTTCTAAATGCCTTATTGTATACTTGATGGTCTGTTAGAAGACCCAAGAGATGGGTGGACAAATTTGGGTCATGGCCTGGTATCTTTGTGTAATTTTTGGTGAACAAATCTTGGTGTTTCATTAGGAAGGAATTATATGCTTCCTATTATTCTAGAGTCATGTACGAACTAATGAAGGTAGGTTTTGGATCTTCTTATTTACCTAGATGTACCTATTTGAGCTCATCAAAAACGGCGGAGATAGCTTCTGCAACTGCAATAGGGGAATACCTGAAGTCTTCCTCTTCCTCATGATTTACTTCTTTAGCCTATTCCTGGGAATTAGGTAATGAAGAAAGTTCCTCATAGTTTGGAGTGGAGTTGATATTTGGACATTCATAAGATAAAGATAATATTTCAGGATTATTTCCTAGAATGAGGCCTTCTTGGAGCTCCAAAGGGGAAACATGGGACTGAAGATAAGAATCTTCATTTTCCCATTAAAATGACAACTTATTCCAACCCATTTAATACAACAGGTCTTTTTTAGATATCAAGGGATGGAATTAAAACATTTTCATCAGGATTTGATTATTTCTTAGAGAGTTGACATCCTGCCCAATTATATTGGGCTCAGCTATCACAATTGACGTCCCCGAAGTTGCTGAAAATGTGATCTAATTTAGACCCACCTATTTGATTTGGTTAATGGGGATCACATATATTAAAATTGATCTATTTTAATGGATTGGATGAAATCATCTCTTGAAAATTTAGGCTATTGATCTGAGAGACGTTATTATCCATGGACTGTTTTCCTTCCGTATGGAAAAATCCTACATCAATGTGTTATGATTAACATGGTTTGAATAGGGATTTTCACCAAGAAATGTACCAATATGATCATTGATATGATATTTTTTGAAATAATGTTATGATGATGAGATAACTTCATGATGATTGATCTCATTGTCGAGCGTGTCAAATTAGATGTTTATTTTTAACTAGAATTTCTACAGTATAGCAGCAACCCTAGGTCGTCCCTCAATGGAGCCTTAGTTAATTAATTTAAGAATAGGGTTTTGATTATGAATGTATAAGGGGAATGAGGTTTTTTAAAACATGGGGGTTTAATGATTGAATATGAAAATAGAAAATGAATTCGGTAAAACAAAATAGAAATTAACAGTATTAATTATGCATGATCAACCTGGGGTACTCTCATGATGTTCATCCTTCAACGCTTCATGATATAGGGTTATGATCTTTTAATCCCTAGTTTGTAACACATAGAACCAGAATGTAACTGAGTTTTATCTAGGATAACTCCTAGGGTTCTATCGAAAACACACAATGATTCACCTGACACCGCCGATGATTAGGTGATTTGTGTTCGACTTCATAACCGAAACTCACCAAGGAAACACACAAAGAACTCGATGTGCTATCAAGGTTTGTACGTTATTTCTTTGTGACACATTGAATTAAATTTACATGGCTTTTATAGTGCTTGTGTGAGTTCAATTGACCAATATGAACCACACAAACATCGCAATTTAATGAGGTAATAAAAAGGGATGAATGGTGTGCAAAACATCACATGAAAGGGTACCCCCAAACAAGATCATTTGTGTTTGAGTATAACATAATAATATATAAATCAATTAAATTAAAAGACAACATGAAGAAAAAAACATAAAACCTGGAATTTAAAAGATCTTTCAAAATAATACAAACCTGAAGCTTTGGATTACATCACTTTCCTTCTCGGGTGATCACAAGGGGTTTAGAAACCCATGGGAGAGGAGGAAGAGAAAGATGTTGAGGTAGAATTCCCATATCCTCCAGAACTTCGAATACTGTTTAGAGGACTACTTTGGGACTCCAAAATGGTAGCACCTTTACCCTGGTTTGAACTCCCAAATTGAGAGCCCAAGGTTTCACTTTATAGGAAAATTGGAAAGGTGGTTTTGGGAACACAAATTTATTCAAACCAATTGTACCATGCGTTTCAGACATTAGACAATCAAGTCTCCCTTTTGAAAAAACTGGAAAGTTGTATTCCCACTTCCTGACTATATCCACTGAATGTTTGGAATCAATTGGATAAGTGGATCTAGAGATATGGATATATTACAGAACACCAATTTTGACTTCACACAAATTCAGTGTTCTGGATAGATCAGGTTGGTTGGGCCCCTTTATGGCAGAATTGGGCTTGGGTTTCCTCATAATAGTTTTAGCCAATTAAAATTCAGGCCAGAATACAAAATCAGAGCCCATTTGAATGCATATAATTTTCTAAATACGCAAAATAGTTGACAGGTCTTCACGAATCCATGCAATTTGGGCCCATTTTACTTCCTCTTCATCATGGGCCCCCAACTCACCTCCAACTGCAATATAATTATTAAATCAAGTATTATTTACCTTTTAACAGTGTTAAAAACAAAATAATTGAATCAAACATGGAGTGAATTTTTTTATTATACTTGTAATTTTCAAAACAAAACCAGTTTAATACATTGGTATAAGGGTGGAATAAAATTGTGAATTGTGGTATGATCAATGATGCAGCTAAGGTATTCCCATTAGAATATTGAAGGCTATATCCCATCTAACAACCATAAATTCTAAGTCCGACATTAGATCCCTGAATTAATTCCTGAGTTTGATTTCACCAAGATTATTTTGATAATTCTTTTCATAACCCTATAATATTAGGGTAGTGGGTGACAAGTGATATTCAGTGAAACCCATTTGAATAAGTGTTCATATTGGGATGAGGTTGACTCCATAATCATTGTTAATAAAGAATCATTAGATATTAATGTCATTTATCCTTCCAGATATATACAATTTTTTTATGTGCCCCTATATGATAGAATCTTCATCCTAGTTTGTGAATTAGAAGACCATATGGCATTCTATAATATTATTCTCCACACAATACACTTCATCAGAAGCAACTGTGACTTAAAATTCCCGAGGGCTTGAGAAGGCCTCAATTAGTGCTTCCTGAATATCTTTTAACAGACTCAAGGAATCTAGGATTGACATATTATATAGAACTAGGGATAATTGTTTCAAAACATAATATTTATGGTCCAAAGTTATATGCTTCTCCACATTGGCATGTTCTTTCAATGGTTCTTTCTGATCCAATCTTCTTGATGGAGATAGATTTTCCCTTGGAATATGATTTGATGGCGATTCCACTCTTGGAATATTAATCTGGATAGGCCTGCCTACACATTGAGGTTTATTAGGTTGTGGCATATCCCCTAACTAATATTCTAATATATGAGATTAAAATATTATCATATTAGGATAGACCTTTTAATGTGTAGGAAAACTTACTTTCTCCTTCCATGCTTTCCAGAGAGCTCTCCCATGTGTTTCAAATTTATAGACAATTTGAGAGGGGGCATGGTTAAAGTAGTGACTCCATGAATGACCACATATTCCCCTATATCCTCAAATATGATAGCCTATTCCACTAGTTCCCCAATAAATTGTATAGAATTCAGGTTCATAATCGGGATCATAATATCATAAGGGATACATTATGTGAATAATATAAATGGAATCGAAGATCAACTCCTCATTTGATGGATATTCTATTTGGTGGGTGGACCTTTGTTTTACCATTTTTTAGGGCGATGAACGGGATTATGAGACCATCTTCATGAAGTCACCTTAGGTCAAGGATGAATTTATCCTTAACGCAAGGCCATATTACTATATTTACTTCCTACCACTCTGGAAATTTCACCTTTTAGTTTACTAGATTTCAGAGCAATGAGCTGTCAATGAAGCTGGATGTATTGTAGTTGAAGTGTCTTGAGGCCTAATCAGCTACTGAAACTATTCTCTGAGGATGAAATGAGTTTGGTTGATTGTTTTTCTGACCATCTAGTCATATAACTTCCACATTCTCTTGATATTTACTTCCTTCCATTCACTTCATTCCACTGACTTGTTGGTAGCGACACACACTAGTTGGGTAGGTGAATTATTCAGACTCAATTTACTAGAGTACATCATCTTCTATAGGAAACATTTTAATGAAAAACACTCTTGGATGTTGTGTAATATTAATTTATGGAAGGGTAAATAATTTGTGTGATCTTCTTCCCCATTTTGATGGGATTCTTGGGTTTTGGAAACTTTATTACGTTGTTTTCCAATGAAGATATAAAGTAGCTGGGGAATTGGTCATTTCAAAAAGAATATACCTTGTTTTTTATCTCCGCAAACTATTTTTTCCTCTTCTCTCTTTGATCATCCTAATAAGGGTGGTATTATTTCCAACTCTCCATAGGCAGAACAACATGATATGGTGCATTATTTGGAGTAGGATGGGGCACATGGTCTTGATTTAATTTTAATAGTGGTAGACTCTACTTTTCTGGTTCTACTTACCTGAGTTGGTGGAATTTCTTGGGACTTTATCTTAGTCTCTATAATGGAGTCCTATACTTTTTGAGTAATTACCGTAATGTCCTGAAACCCTCCTGTATATTTTATAGGAATCATTGGAATGGGAACAATATAATGAAGATTCTCTATACAGATGGTCAACAATTATTCTTGACATATCAATAGGTTTAAGGAGTATGCCATTCCATTCCACCAAGAAATGAAATCTGATACCCTTTCATTCTATTTATACTTTTAGTTTGAGAGATAGAGGTTTTTGTTTTTATGTAATGTTGATCTAAAATGGTTTAGAAACTTTTGGTGGAGGTTTTACCACCTTGTAATTGAATGATATTTCAAATTCATAGACTATATGAAGGATGGAATCTACAATGATTACCCAAAGCACCTGAGTTTCACCTCATCCTGTTGTTCATGGGTCCCCATCATGGAATCACAGCAAGAGATGAAATGTGTCAAATGCTTCTCTAGGTCATTGGATCCATTTAAAATGGAAAATGTTGGATTCCCATTGTTTTGAGGGGGAGGAGTTAAATATACCTATTCATGGTAAGGATCATTTTTGGGTTGTATTAGTGATAACCATTTATATATAGCTTCCAATAATGTCGTAAGTGACTCAAGAGCATTTATGAGCCCTCAAGGAATGTCTGGATGGGCCAAAGCATGAGGAAGTGAAGCGATTGGTAGGGCCTTGGATAGTGGAACATATGGTATCTACCAAGGCTTTTCCATAGTAACAATCCTATAATGATGTGCCAAGCCCTATTCTGGCTGTGTACATAATGGAGGGAATCCCCTATCTACTATTGGTGGATCCTAGTATATTAATAGTTAGTATTCCACTTTGATCAGGTGTTCCAGTTCCAATTTCATCTCTATGAAGAACCCTCTTTACTGAGGTACTCTAGATTGGGGTGCGATTTGAGTATCTATTTGCAGAGTATATCCTATAGGAAGGCTTCCTTGGAATAGTTATTTATTGATTCTCCTAAATTATTTCATTTCTTCTTCTTGTTGAGAAAATATTTCTACAAGTGAAGGTGTATTAACCTCTTCGGGATGGAGGTGAGGCACAATATGACCCTTACCCTTTCCTTTATTGGATGTTTTTTGAGATGGTAATGCCAGATTATCAGAGGGAATGACCAGATTTTCTAAAGGATTTTCTTTTTGGGTACACACACCTCCTTCAATTGTTTCGGTGTGGACCACATTATGAACTGGTGCTTCCTCCTCTGAATTGGCCTCATGTTCCATAGAATCTGCAAGGGAGACATTGATGACATTCACTAATGCATAATTAATTGTAGGTATTCTATCAGTGTCGTTGTGGAATTTCCTTTTTCTATGCCTTCATTGAGGCCTTGTTTTCTCCTTTGATTATTATCTAGAATATGTTTAGATGATAATGATTTGAAGAGGATATCTAGATAGTTCTGTCATGTGCATCCATAATGAGGGTATTGGATCATGGGATGATAATAACTAGGAGTATTCACTATGAAGTATTTATCATAATCAGGAGAAGAATGACATTTGTTCAGGAGGGTACTATTGATGTAAAAAATCCCCCAACCCTGAGGGTTGGGGCTATTCCCCTTCCACATTCATAGCTATTCAGACCCGGTTTAATGTCCTTGAAGGTTGGGTTAAAAATTCCCCCAACCCTATGGGATGGTATTTGTCCTGAACTAATTGGAATCTACTTCTATGGATACCCTTTTGATTATATGGATTTTTATGAACATGGGTTGGATGCATCATTTGGTATGCACCTGAATCACCCACTTCCACCTCTGAATACTATTTAACTATTTTTGACATTTATAGTATCTAATGGCTAAATTATCCTAAACGGGAGTCTTTCTTGGTATTTTTATATTATTGGTGAAAAATTATCTCAATAGCATGATCTTTACTAGCCCAACATCAATGATATTTGGACAAGGTCTACTTTTTTGTGCACATATTCATTTTTGAACATGTTCCATTTTCTAAAGATGACTTGAATCTATGAAATTGCATGATACCACATTCAGTGGGATCTTTTGGTTAGAGAGTGGTGAAATGTACGTTCCTTGTGCACCCCACCCAATGATATGAACACTAGATGTGGAATCTATGACTGGTCATCAGAGGATTTTTTACACACTAAGGCATGCATGTTTAAGGGATCCTTACTATATTTCTAGATATCATGCATATAGGAGGTCTATGAAATAAATTTTGGAATGAATATATTCTATTACCTTGAAGTGACCATGATGCTAGTAATAGAGTAATACTTTCTCTCTTAAGTGATAAAGATTTTTCCATATATTGTGTCGGATGCCGTGCACACAATCTTTCGAAATGGCCTCTAGAATGTTATATTGAGGGATGGATAAAGGCTATAAAATTACTGGTATTTCGTCTTTATCCAATTATTTCTTCATATTTAGAATATCTTACTCATCTTTTTCTAGAATTTCCTCTATCCAGTCTGACTAGAGTGGACTTTTCCCAGCCGTTTTATCACATGTGATGATATTGTTATGGAATTCCTTTGTTATGTTGGAAGGATGTCAATTGAAAGTAGGTTTAGAGAGTGAACATCACTTTATACTATATTTTATTTGAGAAATAATTTAAATTTCCAATAACAGGGATTCAAATAGTACTGGACTTGTTTTCCCAAGTACTTCATGATAGGAGGGATTTCTCATCACTACATTTCCAATATGGGGATTTTCTTAACAATGTGAGACACAAACGCAAAGAGAAATTTCACAGTGATCACCATCATGGGTAGGAACATCATGGTGTATTATATAAAGGGGAAAATATCTTACACCTTGATCTTCTATCCGCTGATAGGGCTGTCACGACTCTCATCAAGAGATAGACTCTCAAGATTGATCAAATTATGGTCATGATGCAAGCCTTCATGATGAAGTATCTGAGTAAGACCTTTAGAATTATTGATTCTACCCACATAATTTGGTAATATGAGAGTAGGATCTTAATTTTCAAAAAATATTAATATGAGGGATTCAAGAACTCTAGTATTGAGTAGAGAGGGATTGTAGATCAACTATTTTTTTTTTCAATTTTTCTTCAGTGAGGCTTCTTCTTGGATGGATTTTTTCAAGTGACATGGGTCACTTACTGGGGGAAGTGGTATTAATTTTCAAGTTTTTGTTCCTACCTTGGAGTTTTATATGGGATATGTCAATTAAATACGATTGTAATGGGTGTGTGTTCTCGATCTGGTTGTCCATATATCACAGGGGAGTTTTCCCAATGGCCCTCCTGGATGAGATCAGAGGTGTGTGTATACTCTCGGGTGATTTTCTAATGATCCATCACATTTGTGGGATGGAGTTATGTATCCATTTATTAGAAACTAATGTTATCAACTTAATGATATCATGACAAGTCTATTTTATGTGGGTAGGAATTTTTATCTACCCTTTCTCTATTTCCAGTATATGCTTGGTGAATTTAGCAATTGGAACAGGGATATATTCCAATTTAGTATATGGTGCAGGTGTATGTACATGATCCTATCCTAACTTTCTTATTTTTGGATTTTAAAAGTACTCATGTGTGGGGGAATAGAGTTGTGTATGCCTCTTATTCAGTGTCAGAACATTTTGAATGACTTCCTATGGTGCTTCCAGATGAAACTGCTGATAGGCTTGAAGAATGTAAAAGGTGTGTGTGCCAGCAATTGGTTGGTTTCTGAACTTGGTTATAAGTATTATTTGAGTGCTTAAAAATGAGGTTGTTTTTAGGCTTGGTTAATGTGGGTAAGTGTATGTTCATACTCATAGTGTGCTGAAAATTTTGAGCGGTGAGTTTCATTGAATTCCACTAGAAGAATCTATTGGATAACTGAGTTATAGTGGGTGGGTGTATGTTTCCACTCATAGTTTTCGAAAAAATTGAGTTGGTGGGACTCTATGGCAGGGGAAGAGGTGTGACATTACTACCTATTGGGTGGTTACTTCCCCTGAAGAACCATATTGCATTCCAGTGTTTGAATGACCTGGTTCTAATGCCTGAGGATGGATCCCTCATCATGATGAGGCTTCTATACTGCATAGTGTTCGTGGCAGTGATTTTTGGAAAAATCCCTTTGGAAGGATCCCTATGTCTTTTAGATGAGGCCATATGTGGCCTCTTAATCCACCTTCCTATGATAATGGAAGTACTAGTTGTATCATTCCAAGGATAAATCCAAAAACAGTTGAAGACTGTGATATATTCCCCCCTCTTCAGGACCACTGGTCACCACTGGTTGGGCGATCAATCTGGCTTTGGGAGCTAGAGGGCCTCTCGAGTAGCCTCTAGGGTCGAAATTATACCATTATAATGGTACTATTAGACCAGTGCATTTGAGACGCATCATTAGAGACATTAAGATTGTGACAACATCATTTTTTTGGATGAATACCCGACCAGAATAGAATCCCATACATATACTTACAGAAACTGGGAGGACTCCATTGGAACAAATGGATTTTTGAGAGAAATTTATTGAATATTTTCAAATATAATCAAGAATAACCAATCAAAGAAGCATATAATTTTAATGAACACATGAATAATTTATTGTCTTGTTTGGAACTTTTTAATTTTATAGAGAAAGTGTCTTGACGGGTGGGTGGAACTATCATCTTGCTTGAGGATTCACATCAGGTTCACCATTTTCTTTTTTCAATGTATATTCATGTTTTCTGAATAGTCAATTGCGGGGGTTGAGTTTTTTTATAAAAATTCTTTTCAGATCCTCTATTTTGGAATGGTTTTGGGTTTGTTTAGTGAAATGGAAACACCCAACCAATTTATATCCATAAATGAGATGCTTTCTAGAGGTAGGATCCCATTGGAAGGTTTATCCAATGATGATTAAGTACTCACATTGGTCTAGAGGATGGGCGGTCGGGCTCATCACACCCTTTTGGGTGTGATTATTTCATACTCTAGGAATCTCTTATAGATTTAAGATATTTTAATTAATCCTTCATTAATTACCAAGTAAGATGTGGGTTACCCTTGAATTAACAATCAATTATTATCATGTATAGAAATTAGAATCATATATATATACCTGAGGTTATTCATAAATAGAGATATCTGTATGCATCTGAGTTTTTCTATTCATGGTATGCTATTATGTACTGAGTAGAGATTATTTGGTCATTATTACGATGATGCTAGTTTTCCACCCAAGAAGTGGGGTGCTTTAGAGTGTTTCATCATCATGGGAGAGGAGAGTTGTTTTTATGTGGGAGAAAACCCATGTGATGGGATACCTATGTATCATCTTGAAATGAATCAAAACCCATGTAGTTCGGTTCCACTTACTAGGGCACACCATACCTTTTAAGTTCATTTTAAAAGAATATAACCATGAAGTTTGGTGTCATGCAATAAAGAAATTTTTGAAAAAGGTTCCTAGTCAAAGTTTGGTGTGGTACTTATGATAAATAGGACCATGAAGCCTATAAGGGATATGGATTCCCAGATTGAATAAGAACCATTTGGGAATGCTTCCTAGAGTGTAATTTACCTGATTTTACCTAATGTAATGACCATTATTTTTTGATTTAAATTCCTTTAAACGGACCTTATAATGATTAAAAAATGGTTGAAGGAGGTTTTAATTGCATTCGGGGCTTCTTCGAAGCACATATCCCAGAAATGGGAGAGGTAGACTGAGATGCACGGTTATAGAAAACTATGTAGACCAACTTTCATGGTTTCCTGAAGATGTGTAGTTGCAAAAAATGGACACCTGTAGGCCGCACGATTTTTATCAAACTGTGCGACACTTGGTGCATGTCTATGCAACAACCTATTGGTTTTGGACAAAGGGGATTCACACTATTTTTTAATGGATAATCAAATCATGCACTTAATAGTGCGATGTTACCCTTAGTAGTAGTGAATGGACCACTGTTGGGGAACAATTTAGAAACCTTATGTCCAAACCGCATACAATGGTTTTTGGAGTAAATTTACCATCCTACCCCTCTTTATTGATTTTAAACTTCTTTTATTCCCCCTATTCTTTCCAATGGGTTTCTCCACCTTCCCACACATGTAACTTTCTCCTCCCTCTTTTTATTTTTTGTGATATCACCTTCCTCCAGTGTTTAAATCCTTTAACATCAGAAGTAACATAAATCCCTCAGTAAGATCTTCTATATGAACTCTTCTATTTCAAGGTTTCTATTCCATCTATTTCACTATTTTAGTGCCATAGAATTTTCCCTATTTTCAGAAAATTTGAAAAATACTTCGATTTATTCCGTTATAGGTTGCATCAGGGCTTAAAAACTAATGATTGGAGCACTACTACAACCAGGTATATGGTTTAGGCTTTTTCCTATCATTTCTTAATATTTTAAAAAACACGATATTGTTTTTACCTATCAAAGGATTCCAGTGATTCCTCAAATGTGATTAATAGATTAATTTTAAAGGTTTCTCATGGCCTATGTGACCTATCCTTATGAAAAAACCCATTCATGGGACGTTTTCTTATCATTGGACACCTCTTTTGGTGTTTCTTCTTTAATGGTCATTAGATTATGCCTCAAGTGGTAGATAACCAAGTATGTGTTTCTCCTTGGTTAAATGAATTTAAATTATAATTGAATATTGATAAAATGGTAATCCCTTGATTTAGGACCCTAATATGAAAAGAATATAATCATGCCTCCTTACTCATTCTATGGGACATGTTACATATGCTTAGTATTTCATGTTCATTCTTGTTCTTTAATCCATAAAATTGTTATTTAATTCCATGTGAACTTTGATTTTTTTATAAGTGTTTATCTTGAAGTAAATGTTATGCATGGGAATGATTTTTAGCTTTTGATGTTATGACACAATTTGTGACATGTGATTATGAATATTCTATGCCTTTCTATTTATGCCTCATGGTATACCTTTCTACTATTTAATTCCATGTTCTTTTATATACAATTGTTCCTTTGTTGTTGGAATAAATTTTATAGCTGGTTATATTGGTAACAATGTGGTATTGAGATAGTTATTTGATGTAATGTGACTGTATTAATATATATACACATATTACATTCCTTATGATGTGCCTCGTTTGATCTGGATCACTTGTTACGGGCTGAGAGAGAACATGGGTCCCAATTTAAGGATGCCATGGATGGACTCATCATGTTCGATTGGATCTACTTGATGCGTCAAGAGTGATACTTTAGATTTTAAAGTATAGGATTTCTAGGCGGTTTACTTATATTCATGAGTGATACTGGTTCCCTAAGTGTGCAGCTGAGGATGGAATCATGGGCAGGATAGCTACACCTTTTGCCAGGTGATAATGGATCCCTTATTTGTGATACTTGGTATGGAATTAGAGTCACCATATATTGAGTGACACAAGGGATGTTATATGGTTTTCCTTGGATGGACTTGGAGGTATTGGTTATATTAGAGACAACCATAGAAACCCTTAGAATTCTGCTTAGATTTCATTGGATGGGTTTGGGACTCCACCCATGGATTTGATGGATTGGTTGATTGTTTATGCACATGTTATGTCTTTATTTATTATTATGAGAATGCCTATATGATGGCATGAAATTGTGAACTTCAAGCTAAATCAAAAGATTGGGTTCAACCTACATTAGTTCATTTACATCATGCTTTTTATATGTGTTATGACTTGCATAGTTACCTATTTTAGACATCTGCCTTAGGATGAAGAAGGTCATATTGGTTGGGTATCTATTTAGGAACCCAAACCAAGGTGTATATTATTTAAATTGTTATTTTCATAAATTTATATACTATGTAACACAATCATTTTTTATTGAATGAAATGGATCGACCTAGGTACCATGGGTGACAGCCTTCTGAGATTGTATCCCACACCCTGCTTGGACTGCCCTTGGATCCCAAGTAGATTTCAAGATTATAGGTATGGATAAAGGAAAGCATGATGCTTCTAATTCTTGATTGAATTACAAATTTAGGATGGATTATTAGGAAGAGGAATAAGCCTATTTTCAAGATGATTGTAGTTATAGTATTTTCTTTTTTTGAATATTTTTCTAGTATTTAGTATATGATTGTATCCCCATCTCCCTGTACTCGTATTTTGTATATAAATTTGACACCCACCATCATTATTCTCTATATTTACTTCAACATTCTACTTCCTCCAGTTATTGATTTCTATTGTGTGGTCTTTTACATTATCTTACACTACTTTTGTTTCTTTATTATGATTCTACTATTTATAATAGATTGTTTAGCACTATGAACCCTTTGATCTATGAGAGAATAGTCTCCCTATGGACACACCCAAAGACCTCATTGCTATTTAACAACCTCTATCATTTGGGTATAGTAATTTGAGGTATTTTTTCTCACTGTCTCCAGTCACATTTCTATGGAACTTGGGGTGGGATGTTATACATAGAGAATAGCGTTGATTTGGGGTGTTAGGTTTGAACCTCCTGTAGTATTCCTATGTATCCCATTTTGATAGGAATCAAATCACAATAGCTCAGTTGTGAAGACTCATGCCTATGGAGGCCCCTTAAATATTTTCCTTATAGGGGAGTATGTCCCTTTAAGAGTATTAAGTTGGGATTACTCTTGAGAAGGATGCTCATATGGATGGGGGTTGTGATTGGGGCTTACTCCTAAAGAGGATACCCATGTAATGGTTTGTTTTAGGGATTATTCATGAGAAGTATAACCATGTTGGTGAAAGCTTGGGGATTACACAAAGTAGGGGGCCCATGGAATAATATGACTCGAGATTACTCCTAAGGAGGATTCCCATATTTGTGAAAGGTTGAGTCTCATACCAGATGGGAGTCCCATGGAAAAGTAATATTGGAGATTACTCTTCAGAAGAATTACCATAATGTTTGGGATCATGTGGATTTCATAAAAAAAGTCAAAATCTAATCCCATGTGATTTATGCTCAGTGTGAGAAACAAGAGGGAAAGGATGATCTGGAAAAACCACACAATGCACTTGGCTATGATATTGGATACTTGGCCTTTAGGGCTCACACCTATTGAGGTACTCTAAAGGAAGGAAAATAAAATGTTCAAATGAAGAATATCTACAAAATCCTGAATCTGAATATGTGGATTCCATCATCATGGATATCCTCTATGCCCACATAAGTCACAATGAGTCATGGTTGAATGAGATAAACAAGATGAAAAAGATGATTTGGAAAACCACACACTTCTCATCCTCTACTGGTGGAAGAGGAAAAGGAGAATGGAGAAGAAAAAGGGACTTAGATGTGCCATCTCCCTCTCCTGTTGCGTATCTAGGATAATCAGTTCTGACTACCCATCTGGACACACCCTGATGGGGGGGGGGTGGCGAAGAGGATTTGGATAATTACATACCTCAAAATGCTAGGGGATTACTCTAAGTGGGATTTATTTAAATTTGTTATAAATTAAGTTAGAAGGATATCATTACATATTGAATAAAAAATAAAACATAATCCTCCTCCACCCCACCTAGAACTAGATTCTTTGGGTCTTAGAGATGTTAATGGAATGACATGTTCCAAGCCCTAGTACAGAAGATTGGGAACTCCCTAACACCATACTCAGGTTCGGGGTCCTTGTGACCTTGGGAATGAAAATACACATGCACCCTGAGGACCCTAACCATTTTATAGGACATGATAATGAAATATCTGACCATAGGAATGAAAATCCTGATGGGGGACATGCTGGTGTGAACCTATTTATGGGATTACAAGTCCAGATGCTTCAAAGGAGGTTTCAAATTAGTCCCCCCAGGTGAGGTGTCCAAAGGAAGAGGATCCCAACCATTTGTGGCTTGAAAAAAGAATCAAAGGGGGACTCACCTAGGTCCTGGCTTGGAGGGCATATGTGCATCACGTTGGGTCTAGGAGTAACTGGAAGTGCTTCATGTAGGGTTGAATTGGCTTGCGAGAGCTGGGTATGCGTTGGGAAATGGACCACCTATGTAACAACACTTAGTCAAGGCTTTATCCTAGGCACCATAGGTCTCTTCAAGTGTCCATGGATGGGTCTCACAGAGGCCCCTGATTATGGAGAGAGGCCTCGTTCATTTGTTTTTCACCTTATGGTAAATGGGGTCCTTATATTGGCGTATTGTGTTTCAAACCCAAAAGGGACTTTGATCTCACTTATCCCCTTTAATTCTATCTTCTCTTAGGTTTTGGAGAGCTAGTTGAGGAATTTTGGAGACTTGGGAGATGGGGATGCATGACCAGAGCTTAGAGACTTCTTCTGATTTTTCATTCATATAAATGAGGATCCCTAGGGTACTATTTATAGTCAATGATGGGATCTTTGTTGATGGAGATACCCCATGTAGGACTATGATGTAGGTTCCCAGTGTAGAGGTGGCCTTCCCTTTGGTGGAATGCAGGGGGACTGCAGGAGCCTTCTAAGGCGCAAGTGTGTTTGTGCGTAGTTCAGCTTGAGAAATTACTTTTTTTTCATCCTTATGGATCTTTAGCACTTTTACATGCTTAAGGATATATTAATAATATCTTCATCCTCCTTGACCAAACAGAGTTTCAAAAATAGTGTTTTTCCCATAAGAATCATCTTAGGTATTGTGATGAGCAGTTTTAAGATAAGGTCATGGGATAGGTATGGAACCTTGATTGTGTGGAACCCTGGACCTATGCTCATGATCTTGGCGCTATAAACACATACTTTATTTACATGATTCGATACCAACTATAAATTATTAGACATAACTATCCCAAAATTATATAACTTAAAAAATATTCTATTAAATGTATTCTAAATAACTTTGAGGATCACAACTTTAGGTAATTAAGAAAAAACCAAAACTAACAAAACCCTTTTCTTTTTCAACTATTAAAAAACCATGATTAATGGATGATTATTTGGTGGTTTAGTTGTAATATAATTATATTAGAATAATTATGATAACATTTTGTATTTATTATTGTGATATATAATACTTTATAGTAATTATAATTAGAATTAATGAATATGAAAATATTACATAATATGAATAACAATATTTTTCTTTTAGTATGCTTGTTTTAAACAATTGAATTAACAACGATCACTTGTTGATCATATAATTGATACATTATTAAATTTTTATTTTGGGAACCTTATTGATATAATAAATATAATATTTATCATTTAAAACCATCATTATAACCATCCATGAAAGGCCTTAATGAAAAACAAAAATCAACCATTCTATGGATGCAATAGTCCACTCGTATGATGGATGATGATTTCATTTTCAACAGAACATGGAAAATGAGTAATATGGTTTATCATTAAAGAATATAAAATATATCACAAATATAATAATTATATATATATATATATATATATTAAATTACCTTTTAGGATTATACTTGTAAGGTGATGATGGAAAAAAACGCTTTGTATCGTGGATAAGTTAGTCCACACAACACATGATTGGTGGTTTCATTTTTATTAACAGAAAAAAGAAACGCGGTTAATGATTTAACCATAATTATTATTACATAATATTATACTAATTCTATTAAATTTATCTTTTAAAGATATTATAATGGAATTTTAGGAAGTATAAGTGCACATAAATAAATATAAAATAGAAGGGAGCGATTACAAATTTATAGCACAGTAGTTGAATTATCACTATTGAGAAGAGGTTAAAACATCATGGGATGGTTTTTTAGAATACCAAAACCTATTTAAGGTTTTTTAATGTTTAAGAGAGGTTTGGGTAGAGTTTTGGATGAACTAAGTGGGTTGTGGTGTGGGGGAAAGTGAAGAGAGGAGTGCCTCTTTTACAATTGAAAAGGGATGACATTTTTATACATACCAAAAACATTTCAAAAATGGGAAGTCATTGTCAAGGAAATAGACTCAAAAATTGATAACTGATAGATAGAGGAATGTATAATGTGGATAAAGGTCTCAAATAAAAATTACCACACATGTTTTAATCAATTTTTTTTATCTTTCCCTATTGGTTAAATCCTTTTTATCCCCTTTGATTTTTAATGAGGTAACTTGTTTTAACCAAATTAGTTAATAATTTATGATTAAAAATAAAATTATTCATATCAAATAATTTAGAACTAATGATTCCAAAATTTAAATCCATTTTATTATAATAATTTTCTAAAATTGATAAAAATCAATTTTAAAATTCAAAATGTATAATGTATTAAAATCAATTTTTTTTTCAAAAATATAACTTAATTTCTAAAATATAAAATATGGGTTTGTAGATTTCTTTTTAAATTATAAATTTAATTATCAAATAAATATCCAATCTTATGAAATGGTTTCATAAATTTAAAATTCATAGTTATACATTAATAATGTCATTAAGTTATATTGTTTTTAAAAATGATATTTTGTACTATTAACCTAAAAATATTTGTTTAGAAAAATTATTAAAATTAATCTTGAGAAAATATTACTATGATTAATCCAAAAATAATTTTATTTTTTTTCAAATTATAATTCTAAAATTTAAAAATTTAACTTTTAAATAAAAATATGAGATATATTGAAAAATTGTTTTTATAGGAAAATAGATTTTTTAGGATATTAACCATACTTGTTCATATTTCCTATAATTTACTAATTAAATTAGTATTGGAATATTATTCATATCAAATATATTTTATCATAATGAATCAACGGTTTCTTGAAATAAAAAATCTCATTGCTTAAAAATTCAATATATAAAAATAAATTTGCAAGAATAAAATGATCGTATTAGTTGTTTTAGTTATATCAATTGAATTTCCTAGGTATTAAAAGTAACCGTTATATTTATTTTGATAAATATTTAATAAATTAGGTACTCCGATTTTTTATCACTATTTTAAGGGATAAGTTTTAATGGTAATACATAATATTTATATTTTTATCTAAATGTATTGTGGTTTCATTTTAGTTAGGCGTTGTGTGTAGCACAAGATATCAAACAAATTGATTATTTAAAGGAAATAATATATTAAAATCTCCAGCTGTAACAGGTGGTATAAGTCTAGTCGATAATTGGTGTATATTATGTGGTGGTTCTAGATATATATTGAATGATGTTTTTTAGAGGTTTGTGGTTTTAGTTTTCGAGTTTGGTAGTAATTATCCTCGGGTATAGGGACAAATCTAGGGATATCAGTATGTGATAAGAACCTTTTCTTAAGATTATAGTGGATCATATGACTAATGAGATAAGGGTTTGTGTCATGGTTGCTTAATTTGGTTGATTTAATTTTTTAATGTTCTTATTATTCACTTTCATTGATACAAATCATAACACAATCCGGTTATACTTGGAAATGATACGAACTTGTTTGATAATGAAGGTGAACTTATGTAGTTTTTGTAAATGATAGTAAAATGAATTTATCTCTAGGGAAAATAATGTAATTATTGTGTTTATTGGTTTCATTTATATGTGAACCTTGTTAGGTGATTATGAAAAGTTTATAGAGATTTACAATACCCTCTCCCTATGATAAATTTTAGGGTCAATGTATAATATTTAGTTGAATAACCCCATAGTGGGGTTTGCTGTGGATTTTGGGTTATGCGTGGTAGCTTCTGGGTTTCAAATTTAAGTTTCGGTGTGTAACACACCTATAAATGGTACCCATGTAGTTGAACTTTCCTGATATTGGTGTTGATGCTTCCTAATTATTTCCATGAGGATTAGTGATACAATATTAGGAAGGTCTTTGTTATGGAATCATGGTGAGAGTCTTATAAGGTGATCCTATGATATTTTTTGAGGTTTTGAGTGATAAAACCTTATGTGTGCAAGTGTAAGTTCATAGAAGGTAACTAAAATTAAATAGTTTGAAATGAACATGTTTTCCCTATATGGTTGTGTCACAGGTTCACTTAGATACCAAATCTTCATAAGAGGATTTAGTGTGTGTGATAATGGGTTGATTTTCTAATGGGGGTTTTATGATATTCTTAGTTTAGTATATCAGGTTATTTTTATTAAAATGTTTAAATGTAGAGAGGGTGGAGTGACCTGAATTTTACCCTTTTAACAAAATGTCCCTTCTTAGTTGTATAGTATCAAGTATTCAAAAAAGGATAGAATGATAAATTTACTCAACTGAATGACCATAATTCTTTTTATCATTTCATTGATATGAAAATGAGGTGTTTACCCTTGGGATTAATTTTGGTGAAATTATAATCTACTTAACTTTTTAATGGGTATTTTATTTTTAATAAATTAATAAAAAAATTTCCCATGGGTACAAATAATGATATCTCTTTATTGGAAACACAAAAGGATATTTTGACACCAGAGTTGTGTCTAAAATAAGGTGATTTTCCAAAGTGAGGTGTCAGTGTACCAGATTATTTCAATTGTTTTAATTGATTATCTAGTTAAACTATATACAGTCATATAAAATCCTCTTTTACACCTCTTATTTGGTTGATATGTCTTATAGTTCTCTTCTCATATCTAAAAAGAGTAAAATGAATAATTAGAGAACATTCTTCATTGACGATAATGTTAAACCATAGATCATATATGGATTATAAAGGTAATGATGATTCATTTTACATGGTGCTTATGAAATGATGATATGATGGTTCTACTCCATGGGGTAGGGAAACCATTGAAACTTACATTCCCAGTGCTTTGTTCTCATGGATTTTAAAATTCTTAAAATTTATAAATTTTTTACAATAGTTTTCATTATATATTTCTCCTTTGGATTTTGGTGATATTTTATAAATATAATATATGGATAATTTTTATTCTTTGTCCAATGAATAAAATTTAAATAATTTGGTATGAATATTTTAATACTGGACATGGTTTTGATAAAATATTTATGATGAGAACTTAGTAGTGGATTTTCACTAATGAGTTCTTGATGATTATTGTTATCTCATTATTGAATTATCAATTAATTAATAATAATATTATTAATATTAATATATTTTTTGAAACTTTGTATTCAATGTGAAATTCGAAATGGATGATGATGATTGATGATGTAAATTTATAGACAATGGAGAATTTAAAATATTCGACTGTTACATTTTTCTCATTTCTCATCTTTTTGGTTCTTTGTCAAACATGAACATAACCCATTTTTGGTAATAAAAAACTATCAAACACCATCCTTTTAAATTTTAATTATTTTCCTCACAATTTAATTGTTTCATGGTAACATGATGAAGTGATAGAGGATATAAGGAAAAATGTGTTTTTTCACAAGGAAACAATGGTACAAATATCGATAAACGATGATGGAGAGTGAAAACTAATAATGCTCCAATGGGGTTTGATGAAAATTATAGAGGCATCAGACATGAAAGACATTGGGGATGAGGCTAAAGGTGAAATAAAAAATGTTTTTCCTGATTAAAATCATTGAAATATGCACATTCTAGATCTATAATTTATAACAACACATAGTTTATTCTACACCCCATGGAATTAGGGTTAAAATTTATTTATAAATATTACCAAGGGTGTGACATTAGGTCACATGTAATGTATTTTAGGTTCAAGTGATTCAAAATATAGTTGAATATATTCCAGGTTAATGTGTCTGACCTTCACACCATGCATCCCAAAAGGTAAGTCATTTATAATGATGGAGTTAACTCAACTTGTAGGTGGAGTACTCTCTAGAATGCTATGTGGTTCCACATGTCTTGTGTTCTTGTGAACACATATTGTATAACTAGTGATATTCCTCAATGTGTACCTAGTATACACACTAAATAGATCGAGTGGGCCACATTCCATTTACTCCTAGAAATGCTATGTGTGTGCTAACCCAAAAGAACGGTTCAATCATAACATAATTTCTATATACTCATATGTACATATAGTGTACCCTAGTATTAAGTATTGATGTTAATACAAAGTAAATGACTAGAGGAAAGATCTAATCCCATAGGTCATGTACCCTTTTTGACACACCATGTAGGTTTACACCATACAAGATGAATCATAAAACTAAATTCTTGGCTATTATTGAGGTTTACAAGCCATGTAATAAGCTGTACATTCCGTTTACTCTTCCCTTCTCATTTATTTTCATATCATCTCATTTGAATGCTAAAATCAGATATATGAATAGTTCATTTTGATCATTTTTCACTTATAATATGATGGTTTACATCAGTTCATTGTTTAGGGATAATCTTTGAGGAGTTTCAAGAAGCTTGGGTTCATTAGCTCATAGAGATGATGATATAGAGAGATGTTATATAGTTGGAGTAGACACGAGACTGGTAAACCCCATTGAAGTATTGTTTACAAGGTTTGGTTCCACTATATACATATTGGATAAAGTGAACCCGACCCAATTGAGAGAAGGTCCTCCACACATGAAGTTAGAAACTCCCTCTACCAATGCATACACCATCAAATGAGGCACATGTCCTCCACTAGGGTTGATGACCCCTCGAATGAATTGAACACCTCAATGATGTATGGTAGCCAAATTAATATTACTAGGATCTATCATGGAGGTTATGAAGTATGGGGTTTTGAGATGTAGTGTGATTCATATATTTCATGGCTTGTGCCTTGATGACATACTCAACTACCTTCGTGATGTGAATTATAACTAGGATGAGGTCTTCGAGCTCCATGAGACTTATGGTGTTATTAATATTTTTAGTTGCATGTAAAATATATTCTTTTTTGTAAATAAACTTTAGAAATTGGATTCTTTTTCCATTCCTTGGTTTCCTAGAACTTTTAGAATATATGGAACCTTTTGTTTAATCACTATTTCCCAGGGTTTTGATATTGATATGACTTATTCTTTCATATTAACATTTTTTTTGAAGCATTTTACTTTATTTATTTATACTCACCCATACACAGGTCCTTTTCCCAAATATGTTGCGTATTTACATATGTTTCATAGTTCATAGTTTACCTTGGTCGATGTGGAGCTAACAGGGAGGTAGAACTAATTAATAATAGATGATGGGGGTATATGGTGGGATACTGTTACTTATAGAGTTCATCCTAGGAGATTATATAATAAGTACGTGTCTACCCTTTCTTGGTGTGAATTAAACTTGATGATTTTTTCAATTACATTTTTATTTACATTTTCAATATTTTCCTTTATGGTGTTGTACTTATCATTATTGTGTCATGTTTACATTGTATATAGTTCAATTTATTATATATTCATTGAAACATATTTTCTCTAGTTTCATTTTTATAAATTAATAGGGGAAATTTTGAGACGAGGTGCTGAGAGTGTGTGCGATTTCGAGCCCTAGGGTTCCCAAAACATTTTTTTGAAAAATGTTATGTTTTTAATAGAACGTGCACCTGATTTTTTTTTAAAAAGTAAAATAAATCTTAAATGGTTTCCCAGATCAGAAAACTGTAGGAACTGTTGAGCTAAGAGTATTGGCTTTTCCTTAGGTGCGACCAAACATTGTTCGGTCTGGGTCATCTATAAAAAAATCACTAGAGGTGTAACTGTAAATAAAACAATTAAATAAATTTATTTTATTTTGAAATCTTAATAACTCATAAACGGTTACTAGTATTGTAAATCCAAGACCACCATTGTGTTTGTAAGGGGTTGTTTCCTTTAAGTGAGGCCAAACGTCGATTGGCATGGGTCGACAACAAAAGTTAGTTTTTGGACGTGATTTTCATTAAAATATTTAATAAAAATATTTTATTTGGATGTTACATGTTGAAATAGCGGCGATTTAGTTTTTTAATAAGCCTTTTCATTGGAATTCAGGGTTATCTACATAACCCTAGAATTCCCAATATATAAGGAAAAGGAAACTCTCTCCCGATGACAACTGCTGACAGATCAAGGATCGATGATGACACAGACATCCGTTCTTCATCAACAACTGATCCAATCATCGAGGTAGGGTGTCAATCTCTTCGTGATTTATTTTTTTATTATTGGGATAAAACAAAAAACGTAGACCAACCCATGGATAGGTTGATCCCAGGTTCTATAATTCTTGTGGGGTGGATAATTATTATGGGATTAAAGGGAATAGATCTTGGTTATTATTCAGATATTGGTTTCTTCATGATCACGCTGACATGAAAGGATCAATGCTGAACAATCAAGGACATGATCCATTATTTGTGTTTTCATGTGATTAATATCTCCCCCTAAATATATCACATTCTTCATGTGTTATTTTCCGTTTGAAACCCAACACGAACGATTGATCATGGCATTCACACTCTATGGTGAGAGAAAAATAAGAAGGAAGTAGCTCATGTCGGATGGAACAACAAATGGTGGGCTTCCAATAGGGTGGCTGGTGGAGAGGTCAACGCATGGCCCGATCGGAGGCTAGGTTCCAGCGGGGCACACAACCACAGTCCATCAGGACAACATCGAAGGAGGATCCCATGGAGGCACAGACCCTGGGCGGTGGACCAGAGCCACGAGAGGAGTCTTTAGCATTGGGAAATGGCTTGGAGTCCACATCGGTGGAATCCCGTGGTGATGGGGAGTCCAGGAGACCAGGTGGGGAATGAGGACTGACTGGATTGACCGGGAGAGCCAGCTGGCCAAGCGGTCATGCGACCACGTGGACGAGAGGGAAGTGGCCGGAGCAGGCCGTGTTTGGTGGAGTAGAATCAGACTATACAACATAAGTTGAACTATAGATCCAAACCTCTCTAGAGGGCCAGTGGGATGGGCGATGCGGTCCAAACTGACTCGGTTCGGTCATGTCATGTCAAACCGAGATCGGACGAGTGCCTTTTTACTAAATTGGCCTTATCATTGAAACTGTGTATCCATTTGATGAACCATTTGTAGTGTTGGGAACCCTGATATAATTCAGTACTTTTAAAATATTTTAAATAAGTTCTTTTTGGAATTTTACATATGACCTAACGGATTTAGGAGAAGGTTCTCCCGAAACAAGCATGCTTCATGAGGAATCCTATGACTGGCTGTGTCTACGTGATCATAGTGACTGTGTGACTTGGGAGATGAATGACACATCAAAGCTCTGTACTCTATAGAAACTCCATGTTCCATCGATTCTATGTGAACGAACGATGATTTGTTTATCATTGATTCTATGTATGACATCGAAGTCCAAGATTCCATCACCGCTTCAGGCACTACTAACACTCTATGCGCCACTAAAGCTCTGTGCACCATTGAAGCTCAGTGCGTCATCGATTCCCTATGCACCATCGATGCTCCGTGTACCACCAAAAATTCAAGTGTTATAGAGACATGGAGATCTGTGGATTAATTATTTAAATCATTCTCTTCTTTCTTTGGACTTATACCTGTGTGAGCTAACCATATTGACTGTACTATGTGTGTTTCATTTGTGGTGTACATTTTATGTTTTATTTGTGGTGTTGTTAGTATGTTTCTTTTGTGTAATACTTTATGTGTTTCCTCCGTGATCTTCTTCATGTACTTATTAGTGGTATTTTCCTTCATGGTTTTGGGATCCCTACTGAGTATTTTTTTACTCACACATGCACAGGCTATGACCACATGTGTCATGTCTTGGGAATATGATAAATTTCTTGATGTAATACTTACTGTAAAAGGGCTAGGTGGTGCCTAGAGATAGACCCGATAGATGAGGCATGATTCAGTGGCATTAGAAATCTGTTTTTGTACCTACCCTTCAGGTAGGGGTTTTCTATGGTCGTGTTTCAGGAGCTTGTACTTTCCCTTTTGGTTGGGCTTGTATTATGTCCCTATTTACTTTTTTTGTACTATCATACTCGATTGTTGGTATCTTTTTGGTACACATGTTTGTTTAACTAGTGTTTTCAGTTTTAGCATTTCAGTCTTAGAGATGGGTGAATGTGTTCAGGTACTTAGGAAAATTCCTCCCATTTGTGGGATATGCCTACTCGATGCTAGTCACCAGCCCCTAGAATATTAGATGTGGGCTTGGGGTAGTCACGTCATAAGCCCCATGGGATGGGTCATGACAATATATATATATATATTGGATATTATGGGTTATTACTATTTATTGGTGAAACATATTGGTTATATGTTGATATAGGTTATGGCCAACCATGTATTTATTCCTTCTTTGTGCTAGTTTTAAGACCTTTTCTTTTTAGAGGTTGTCTTAGGGTGGGACACTCAAATTTATGAAAGATCTAATTGATCCCAAGTGGGTTAGTTCTTGTCCGTACAATTCAAATGATCCCCATTAGGATTAATAATATATCTACTCATTTTACATACCACAAAAACATTATAATGTCTAGTAAATTTAATTACATATATTAACAAATCAGTTGAAATATAATATTCAAGTTGTGATTTGATTTTACTGATATTAAACAGTAATTTAATACTATTTTCAAATGAAATATTCTTATACACAATTTCAAGCTGAATAAATTCATTTATCATCTTTTAAATATAATTAAATTGTCATAATAAAATATTTTCCACTATTTTTTTATAATTTTAATACATATAATAATTTATAATACATCTAGATCCTTCACTATAGACATAGAGGTAAAATATTTTAGGATTTCATTAACACAAATTATATTGGTTTAAAATATTAACATATCATAACTTCACATTATTTTGTAAATATTGAATAAAAAACTTTATAAGAATTATGAAATATAAAATTAGAATATTCATGTCATTTTTATTGGTGTTTGTTTGAGACCAGAGAGATATTTAACTAATTTATATTCTTTTATTTAATATTCATGTAGAAAAAAATAATTCAAGTTATTTCATGTAAATTTATTCTTTAAAACTTGTATTAAAAAATATAGTCTAAGATTTCATTCAATGAACAAACAAATTATTGATTAAAGTTAATAAAAATAATATTTAAATTAATGCAATAGGATTTTCAGGAGGATATGTATCAAAATAACCCCTTACATTGTTTATAAAACTTTTGACAACTAATATTTTTAAACGTTCTCTTTGAAATCACACTTTCTTCTAAATATTAAATTACACCCAAGGAGTTTTGAATCATTTAAAAATACTATAATGACCCAAATATCATTTCTTATAATTAAATCAATTTTGTAATTACACTCATATTTCAAAAAGGGATATCTTCATAAAATATTATTTCTTTTTATAACCCTTGATAATATTTTATGGTTAGTATTATAAAATATTTATTTGAAAGATTATTATTTTAATATACTTTAAATTAAAAACTGAAGATTAAGAACATATTATAAGTGAATTAAAATGTTTTTACTTCCCAGGTCTTATTCTCATTTTCTAATTGAACTCAATAATCATCTTTATTCTCTACTATTATATTTAAACTATATGAAACATAAGAGTTAGAAATTTGAGGAACCACTCCTTGCATGTAATCCTTATAAATGATATTTTAAAAAATATCTATATATCATGATTAAATAATAATATTATCTTCCAAGTCTATAATTAAATATGCTTAACTTTTTTTTATATAATCATAAAAACACCTTTAATTTATTTAGACTATTTTTTTGGTTAGTATCAATAACTTTAAAATAATTTCACCTCCTTCATACTTTAGAATATGAATTTTTATGTTTTTTATCATTCCAAATTTCATTAGGGTATAAATTATTTTTTCTAGAGTAAAATATATTATATAGGTAACATGATACTAATAAAGTTTAACTCCATAAATTTGATGGAAACATTGATGTATTATTATGAAATTCACCATTTCTACAAATGTTTGATTTTTACCATTCAACAAAACCATTATCTTATGGTGTATATAGTTGATTAAAATGAGTATTTATATTATTTTCTTCAAAAATGTCATTGAATTAATTTATAATATATTCATTTACTCTATTTGGTGTGTAAATCATTAATTTTATTATTTAATTGGATTTTAAACTTTTTCTTAATACCATTTAAAAATAAAAAAAGATATGATATTTCATTTTAAGATGTTATACATACAAATATATATCACAATAATTAAAAAAATTAATGAATAACATTTTTTCTAATTTGTTAACTAACATTTTAATTTACATATATTAAACTGAACAAATTCTAAGCTATCATAATAGGTTAATTATATCCCACACCGCAGAACACACCAAAAGGAAGAAATGGATAGTTAACACGCAACACTAGGGACTTGACCCTCTGACCATCCCCTAACCCCCTAAAACCCTTAACATGGGGATATAATTCTAAACTACCATAATTTATTTTAATACTATATAAATTTATTAATCATTTTTTATAAGCATGTTTTAGACATATATAATTATTCTTTAAAAAAATTAATTAAATTTCCTCTTTAATTTTAATGTGGTAAAATTAACATATCCAAAACAATCATGCCATAAGTTAAAAGAATCAATTATATAAGAATAATACTCAATAATATTATGAATAGAAAGTAGATACATGCTATCACTCAAATATACTATTCTTATAAATATGTCACTCTTTGACACAATAATGTTATCTGATTTGAAGGAAACCCAAACCCCGTTTTACATAACTTGTTAAAAAATACCAAGTTATTTATAATATCAAGTATATTTAAAACATTTAGAAGAGTAAAATTTTTTATAAAAGAAATAAAAGTTTCATATTTCCTTGAAAAATTAAATTGTTGCATGCATTGTTTTACGTGTATACTTCTTTCAGGATAATACTGTCTTCAAATAATATGAACATTGAATAATCATTATATAGATAAATCATGAATCCTTAATCTAGCCTTCATCTAATATTCATCAAACTCAAATTAACTTCTTATATCATTGCAACAAGATTTTATTAATCATAATGTTAATAAAAAACTTGTTCACATTCATATGACTAGGATTTTCCCTCATAGAATTATTAACTTTCTAAATACAAATTATCATCTTTTATTATTTGAAGGATTTATTTTATTCTTGTCATTTTAACTTTTATTTTGGGTATATAAGAAATAATTTTTATATTTATGTCCCATAATTATATTTAACATGGAATCAAACCAGCACATCATTCCCACATACCACACTATGTATTCATCTTTGACATAAAGAAGTTTATAATGATTTATAGGGTTATATATTCACTATTTTTAATGAGGTATTTATTGAATTATTTTCAAAATATTAGAATTTTTTTTATATTGTAATATGGAGGGAGATTATATAGTCCATGAAAAACTATATAAATTAATTTTTGACTACTAAAATCAATTACTAAACAATTTTGTAATTTTTTTTGACCACTTTTGGTGGTCACAAACTCCCCCGCAAAAAAGATTTTTATTAACTTATAATAATGGTCACTAAAGCCCATAAATAAAAGAAAAAAACCTTTAGTTCCTAACTATGATTGATACTATAATTTTTTAAATAAAACTTTTTTTATCAACCTCCTTTGTACTGAGTATATATTTTTAAAAGTGGACATTAGTGATTGGATTTGATGTCTATAAGTACTTATTTTTTAATATTTAAATCACTAATTCCACTACTATAATAAATATAAAATATAAAATAATAATAATTTTGTAATATTGTAATTTTATAAATATATAATGCATATAAATTAATATTATTTAAAATAATATAGAATAAAATTTTAAATAATAAAAAATCTGAAGAAAAAATACCCCTCTCATCTATTAATTGAAAAATAAGTAATTTTTATATTCAATTATTAAAAATATAAAAAATATGAAACACTAAATTTTTAAAGATTTTTATTATATAATAAATAGTTTTTTTACTAAAATGTATACTTTGAATTATACTGAGCATCATATTCTTTAGATTCACACACATTTTATTTTTACATGTATCATTTTACTTAAGGACTGTTGTCCCAAATCCTCTAAAAAAACTGACTTAATTTTACATTTTTTGGTCATTTGAAGAATATTTTACACTTTTATTCTTAAAATTATTTATTGAGATTTCTTCTAAATCCATTTATTGGATTCATTCAAATTTCCTTTTTAAAAATAACAGATGACTCAATGCACATTTTCTTAAAGTTTTATAAATAAACTAAGATTTGTTTCCTCATTTTAAACATTTGATGCATGTTTGACACTTAGAAACAGATTTTATTTATTATAATATATTTTATCCTTGTGATATACTCAAAAATAAAATTTGAGGATCATTTATTTTTGTTGGTTGTAAATGAAATATTCACCATTTTACTAAATTTTCATGAGAAATCTTAGACCATTATCTTATTCTAGATCACTTGATTCATTTTTTTTCACTTATAAAAAAATATTAAACTTAATTTTTTTTAAAATAATTTTAGGAATATAAAATATACAATTTATACTTGTTTTTTCTATAGATGAAAAGTAAATCTAACATCATTTAGCATAATTATCAAGAAAAACTGAAATATTTTTTTTGTTTTTGAAAATTTAATTAATATTAACACTTAAAATAGACATTAAATCATTTTATCACATTTCTTATTGTATTCATGCATGGTGATATGTCCCAAGAGTGGTGAGATTTCACCTGGGGGAGGGGGGATGAATCAATGAACAATATTCTAATTTTCATCTCTAAATTTGCTTGAAATCATTCTATTTCTGTTTTTAGAGTTATTTATCACCTTTATATAAAGTTCACACACCAAAAAAAGAAAAACACCAATAGGACACCTGATGTATGAGGTTAAATATTCAAAATGAAAGGATACATACTTAACATGTTCCAAAAAACCCATGATCATTTGATCCAATAGAAACACCACATGAAATACAATGTGTAGGGAAAATCCATCAAATCATTATACATGAATCAAAAATTCTATATCCTAACATAATATAATAGAAAGTCCACCTTTAATATATCTTGTTGTAATATTGATTTTATTATTTAATGAGGTTGGAATCTCTCTATCTTCATAACTAATGTTATTTTTATGGGGATATGATCTAATAAGAATACAAATTATATGATGCTTTTGGGTATATCATGTTGTAAGGAATGAAATGTATGAATTCTAGGCAGATCATATACCTTATATTAGGGTATACCATACTATTTTTCTATGTCATATTTTATGATATGTACATATCATAATTATTATGATATTCATGAATCATATCCTATGATTTAGTTAGGAAATTAAATATTAAACATTAACATTCAAATAATCATACATGTAAATCTATATTTAATCATTGATGTTTTATATAATGAAATGTATGAGAGTATTGAATCAAATGAATTTATATGATAAATCCATTCATCAAACGAGTGGGTGAAGATGTTGTAACCAAATTTCATTTACTCATTTGTTATAAATGTATATGTAAATGCCTGGAAAGATTATGGGGTATCCCTGAGGCCTATATAAAGTGGATGATACCATTAATATGGTAGTATGATCAATTTATATCTTTTTACCTATTGAATATATCTTTTACACAATAATTTTATTAAATAGCCACAAATGTACCATGAAAACTTAGAGGATCCCACCTAAGAATTTGGTGATTCATCAACCTGTTGATACATCCCAAAGTATTGATTGCTTTGGATAATTTTCATGGATCTTCATTAAACAATGTGTTTGAGTATAGGAGATCCATCTAACATTTGTTTTTGGAGGACATGGTCTTAATTTTACAATATACACGATTTCAATTTCATTGAATAATGACATTAGATTATGGTTTACTGATTCCTTCTACTACATGAATAATTATTATTCAATCCTAAGAAATCCATTGGTGGTATTAAAACTTTTCATGCTTAAAATGATTCATTAAACCATTTTTATTTTTTTTGATATTTTATTCGACATTGTAAAATATGATATAGATAATTAACTGTTGAATATTTTATGATATATGACATTGTAAGCTATGCAAGATTTGTTATATCCGATATACGATATCATAGTAGATTATCTAGTGTAAACCCTTTAGGTTTTTACATATGAAAATATTTTATATTGGGATTAGTCTTAGATGATAGTGTAAATATAAACTACTTTCATGCCACAAAATAGTATATCACATTATACATATGATATACGGTATGTCATTAGATATAACTCCCATGCATCAAAGGGTGATTCGCAAGAAACCACACCCCTATCGTAAACTGTTTTATTTTTTTGAACTATGTCACAACTTATGATATGAATATATCAAAAATATATGATAAATTGTGTGTTCATTATTTATCATAAGTCTCAACATGTCAATCATAAGCTGCGATATGGTTCTGAACTGTATTACAAATTGCGATATTGTGGATATCATTGAATATTATATGCAAGGAGAATGTGATTTTTCAAAATTTAAATTACTATTTGATTTATATAACTTAGAAATTCTTTATAAATTATAAAAAAACTATTTTTGTATATTTATTTAATTAAAAAAGTGGTTATAAATTAATTAATTATAAAGTATTTGTAATTAACTATTAAATGTTTATGAAACATTTAATAAATAAATATTCATAATATTAATTGTTTATATTAAATACATTTGATAAATATGCAATGACTTATAATTTTTATATAATGTGTTTAAATTGAAATTATAAGGCAATTGGTTAAATGTTTAAAAATTTAAAAATAAGAAAAAATATAAAGAATTTTATATTGTGTTATTAATTGTTCATAATTTTTAATTTGAAATGTTCAAATTAAAAGGAATATTTGAAAACTTAATTGTACCATATCAAAACTAGTTTTGATAATTTATATGATCATATTTTAAATAATATTAAATATGTAATGTTTTTTTAATTTAAAATAATTACACAATAGATTTGAAATATAAATATATATTATATATTTAATTAAATTACATATAGAGGATAATATGAAGGATTTTATATTTGAATAAATATAAATTTTTAATATTTATTTTATTACAAAATTTCCATAATGCGTCACTAAATTGTAAATTGTTTATAATTTCTTTATAGATGAATTGTTCATAATTGTGAATCTAATGTCTAAATAGATGAATTATTTATTTATGTAGTAATATTTAATTATTTATTCAAAAATATGGATTATTTAAATTATCATTGGGTGTGTAATTTAATTTAAATTATTAAAGTACATTTATAGATCATCATACATGAATTTAAGGAGTTAAGTGTTAGGTTTGATAATAAAATTCAATGTTTTTCTACCATCATTTGGGATTATACTAGGTTATAAGCTTAAATTAGTTATTATTTTTAGTTTATACATATTTGATCTTAGAATTATGATGTTATTAAAGTCTCTCTTTAGAAAAGAACCACGGGTAGGGAATATTTAGGTTGAATTTCTCATTGGATTTGGAACTTTGGACCAATATATATAAGTTAGGGTTGTCTAACAGTCCCACTATGATAACTCAAGTGGTGATTTCTAATTTAATATGATCTTAAAATTTTACATTAAATGGTTTCATGTAACCTATGCATTGAGATGAATTTTTATAAATGTAATTATAAGTTGGATTTTAATTTGGGGTAATAACAGAAGGAATAGGTTGTGTAAGGAGTTACACATAAATATTATTTGGACATATTAATTTAATGTAAGGAATAAGGATTCAAGGATAAATCATTAAACATAGGCATACATTTAAAGGATATAAACATGATAAGATTATGAGATAATTAAAAACCCCATTAAAATATTATTAGTTATAATTATTCCTTGAAAACACATGTTAAAAATTCGATTAATCAACTTGGTAAATTCATGATAAATATGGGTGCCATTTGATTATCTTTTATAAGGAATGGTGGAGATGGATAACAGTAAAATTTAGGAAACATGATCCTTCTATGATATTTGGGTTACACTTATCTCGAATAAACTATGAGATAAGATACTAGAGGAACCAATTTTATATTATCCATATGATAGATTTTGGAAAAGATTTTCCACTCAACTATCTAAGAATCATATCTAATACGATTGGTATAATGGTCTAACTAAATAATTAAGTGGTGATAATAACACTAAATTGGAATCCTTATTTATTTAAATATGGGTCTTTACCCACTAATTAATATGATAAAATTTAAAAAGGTCCATTATTTTAGTGGAAGTATATATAATAAAAGTACTTATTTAATTAATTAAAATCATGATACTTGTCTCATAGAATATTTTTTTGATAAAATTATATTACCATTATCAAACATGAATTTTAAATAAATCCTTGAAAAGTAAAAGATTAATAGGATAAATTTTCTAGATTTTAGTAGATATTAAAAAACCATTCATAAATAAGAAATAACATTCTATGTGTTACAGTAATACATTAATGAGTAACCAAATGTTGAAGTTGTTCAACAAGTATATCTAGATAATTATGAGAAAAAAATATTTCTCTGTTGTATCGACACTCTTTATTGTATATATAGAGCCAAATTTAAAAAAACAAGAAAATAAATGCTTTCATGATGATGGATAACATTAAGAGGATATATTAATAACATAACATACATGAGATATATAGTGTTTAAAAGACATTTTTTATATGCAAGATGCATAGTGGAAACTTTTCCTATATAGATGTGGTCAATATGATTGTGTATGTTAGTTTTATGGAGAGGATAGGGTAATATTTAATACTTGATCTAGTAAAAAATTTCATTCTTTAATCATATATAAAAAGTTTTTGATAGTTTATTATTAATTACAATATAAACGAGTTCAATAAATGTTTTAACCAATATCCTTAATATATTGAGGATAACTCCCTTGGTCATGGAAGGTCCAAAATCAAGTGTTGTTTTGAGAATACAACAGGTTAAATGTTTTTTTACCCTCTCTTTGATAATGTTTTTAATGATCACAAACACTCATTTATTTATCTAATAAAATCATTGAGTGCTTCTCATTTATTTCAATCAAATTCCAATTCATCTTTTTAAATAACGAAATTATGGAATATTAAAGATCATGGGTAATTTAATGGAATAATTTTAATTTTTCTTGAATATATTTTATTAGAATTATTTTATGTTTTCATTCCATATATAGATAATAGAATATCCTTAGAAGGTCATAGAAGGAATTGGTGGTTCCACTTATTGTACTAAGTTCTTGTAGGTAGTAGTAGCTAGCTGATGGAATAAGGTATAATGTATAATTATTTAGAAGGCCAAATTTCTAGCTGGTGGTGTCCCTTCAGCAATCAAATTGAATTATACAGAGTATAGAGTCTTCCAAGTAGGCCACTAACTACCCCATAGAGGCTATTCAGTATCTGGTGGCATAAAGAAGGAGGCTAATGGGAAGCATTTAATGATGGTCAGTTTTTATTTATTTCTATCATTGGAATGTTTAATTAAATTTAATAATATAGGATATTATTGGACCAGTTATAGCATATAAAAGAAGATTTAGGAATCTTGGATTTATCACTAATGTGGTGGAACAACCCTATACTTGAATCAAGACGTCAGATCAATAGCTTTCTCCATGACTTGATCTCATCGAGATAACCTTAATTTCCAAATATAAAAGGACTTAACTTTTTTTTATCTATGCCTATTTATTAAATTATTCCCATCCTTTAAGAGAAATAGAAGACCGAAATTGAAAATAGATTTTTTCTTAGAAAATATTCCCTTCTCATACAGCCTTTCAACCTTTGGTTCTTAGGTATCCATTAAAACCAAGGAAATTTCGGTTCTTAGGTATCTATTAAATCACAATAAAGTTTATTTCTTAGGTTTCCTTTAAAATTAATCGAAGTTGGTTCTTGAGATTCTATTATAACTAAGTGAAGGACTTGATATGACATATATTTCTAATTGAGGGGTGGAGATATAACAAAAACATGTGTATTATTTCCAATATCCTTATCAAATTGTGTTCACCCTCTCTTTATATTTCTTCATTGCATCATTCTAATGTCAATACACATAAATTTCATAAATTCAACTTGTTCAATTTTCACAATGATTACCCACTTAATTAAATTTTATATTAAAAAATTAAATAAAAAATGAAATTTATCTATTTATAATTTCATCATATCATAATAATTTTATTTTGTACTTTCCATTTACATTAATTTATTCATTTTTTAAAATGAAATTCACCCCATATTACTATTTCTCCCTCTTTGACCAATAATTGGAATTAGGGAAAATATTTGTATTTATTTTAAAATATTAATTTTTTAAAAATTATTTTTTATTTTCAAAAACATCATTTATTTAAAAGCATGATTTTAAAATGGAATCTACTTCTTATATTGATTCTCCTTTATTTTATGGTTCAAACTACTCTTATTGTAAGAATCTTATGTACATTTTTTTAAATTGTCAAATATCCATTTTGAAAAATTATTATGCATGATTATATGCCTACAACTAAAACTGAAGATTAACTGACACATGAAGTCATGTAATATTTTGAATTTGATGATAAAACAATAAAGACCTTGCATTATTTATTAGACTAAAATAAATTTAATCGAATCACTAATTAAAAAAAACTCAAAAAATATGGAAATTTCTTAAAGTTACAAATGAATGAATGAATAAGGTTAATGAAAGTAGACTGGATATGTATCATCATCATTTTGAATATTTATACAAGCATCCTAAATAATCCATTACTTTCATTTTTATGATATTTATGAACATTTATAATGATAGAGCGTCTTCTTGGCATAATTTATCCATAGAAACTATAATAAAGAAATGTTTAATTTTTTAAAAGGTTTGGGATGAAGAATAATTTATTATTAAAGAAAAAAAGACCTCTTTAACTAGGTAGAGGGAGACACATTACATATCCCGAAGGACTAGTGGGAATTTATCCCATTACATGGCCCGTAGGCCCAAAATTTTGGCCCAAGGATCATTCTGTGAATAGTACTACTATAGTACCTGCCTGCTACAACCCACACAGTACCCGCCGCTGCTACAGTACCTATGCCCAAGGGGTTTTGAACCCCCATTTTTGATGTAGGATTACAGGGTGCTTACAATGAATCCAAAACCCAACTACAATAAAGAAAAGTTTATGGGTTTTAAATAGTTCATAGGATCTCAAAGTGACATCAATATTGGAAGCCAAGGATATAATGAACAAGGATATTAAATTGATAATTATATCCCTAATGACTTTTTAAATCACTTTGAAATGTGATGTAGTAAAATAAACAATGGTTGTTAAGGAAACAAAGAAGAGCTTAGCCTTTTGAGAAATCAAATATGACTATTCTTTTATAGGTGACAACAATAAGGAAGGTTAACTTGAAAATATTGTCAAAAACATGGAAAAATATTAATGAATATGAAACCATAATTATTTTTCCATAAGAATGATCTAATTTAAGAACTAATTATGGCTTTATATGTATGAAAAAAGGGACACAATAGACCAGAAATCCTGATTTTCCAAAATAATTCAAAAGAGAAAATTAAATGTTATTAATCTCTTAATTGTTTTTGATATAGAGTGCCAGTAATGACTCCATGGACCAATCCTCCTCAAATGACTAAAGTCCTAAATTACTTATGGCACATATTGAGGAAGTATATGGGGTTAGTTCTCCAATGTGTTGTTATAATTCTCTATATACTTCTTTTTCTTGTTCCTTTTCTTCTTCTTCAAGCCCCCGAAGTTATGAAGACCTAAAATACACCCATGATAAACTCAAAATTTGTTTCCAACCACTTTACTCCTTATATAAATAACTTGATTAAATATATAAGAATGTTATTAATGAGAAAAAATAACATGAAAATGAAAAAATATTATTTGAAAAGAAAAATATGACTTGGGTCTAAAATTAAAAAATAAACATAATCCTTGGTTCTAAGTGTTTTAAAGGGAATAATCACGGTTTTTTTTCAAATAATGAATGTTCTTAGAAAAATATTATTTTTTTGAATGGTGTTTCTCGAAATAACATTGAAATTATTTTTAAAATGTTAGGTATTTATTTTAGGAATTTGATTATAAAAATTATATATATGGTATACCTAAATCTATTCATCCACCCTCTCAATTTTCTAAAATAAAATCTTGTGATAAATAAATTTGGGTTTCTAAATTATTATTGTCCAATCTTAGCGGGCTCAGTATTTTTTCAATCTCAACCTTTATTAGATAAAATTACCTGACCCTCAAGGGTACAAAAAGGAACTTGATTTTTAGTTTTTTGTAGGGAATCACCATTTAAGTTTATTAATCTACCATATGGTGGAATATCATTAAATGGTGTTTCAAACCTTGAGCTAGTGAATCAACTCTTTCCCAACATGAGATCACTGTTTTATGATCTAATTGGGGGGGGGGGGATCATAGATTTCACCTTTTCAAGGAAGTTATGGTATGATCTACATGGGAAATTTATTTTGTATAAATTTAAAATTTTAATAGTTTATTAAATATATTTTCAAATACATATTTATATCTATCATATATACTTACTTTATTAAAATGGGATAACTTTTCTATAAAATATTTTCACTTTCTTTATTCATTTTCAATTTTATTTCAATTTTTTTCTTCATTTCTTATATTTTCCAAAATATTAATTTTCTTATGCTTTAAAAATTTCTTTTACAAACTATTTTTAAAATTTTGAGATCCATACTTATCTTTAAATTTGTAATTAAGATGATATTAACTTTAATTCTATACCTATAATTAATTTTAAATTTATATTTACTTTTATCTTATGAATATTATATATTTTTCAACCCCATTATCTAATATTGGATTTTTTTGTTTATAATAATCATTAAGGGGGAGTTTGTATTACATGTTATAATTAATTTGACTAATTTGAAAATTTCTTCTTATTTTTAAAATATAATTTTCCATCAATTTTTCCTTATTGATAATAATAAGGGGTAGAAGTTTTATGTGTTTTTATTTCAATGTTTGAGGGGCTTTTGTAAAATTATTTTATTATGTCAAAGAGGGAGAAAATGTTGTTTTTTCAAAAAGGGAGAAGTTGTGTTAATTATTGAGTTTGTTGAATATATTTTACTTAAGTCTTGAGTATGTTGAGTTTCTTAAATTATAATATCTTGAATTATTTTTTACCTTTTTTTAGCCTTTATTTTCATTTAATATATCTTTTAATGTTGAGTGTTTGTGACATGTTGAGTATCTTAAATTATAATATATTGAAATACTTTTTTTACCTTTTTAAACCCTTAATTTAAATTTAATATATCATTTTTGTGTTAAGTATTTTTTTTCATAAAAGGAGGATATTTTTGTACCTATATATCTCATGATGTTTTAAAAATACTGAACACTCATTTATATATTTTAGTTTAATATTTTGGAAATAATATAGTTACTAATGGACTAGTGGAAGTATGTTTGAACTTAAAGAAGCTAAAATTATAAAAATTAAAATATTATTTGAATTAAAATTCAGTGAGAATGTCACTTAATATCCAAAATATGTTTATGGTATGTTATTAAATAAAATAATGTAAAGAGTTCATGTTTTTTACATGATGATCTCAAAAAAGATTTTTTTAAAATATTTTCAAAAGATGATGGTGATGAACCTTGAATGGGTTCTAAGTAGAAAATAAAATTTACTATCATTTTGACTTTGGATATTATGAAGTAAAAGTGTATAGATACTTTTTTAAAGAGTTATACACTATTAATATGATTCCTTGTATTACTATTATTCAAACTATCTTTATTAATATATTGTACCAATTAAAGAGTTTAATGATATAATTTTATTCATATGGTCACATAAATATGTGGCAAGAATTACATCGGGTTATAATGGGTTTAGAAAAACTAAAAATCCAGAAAACAAAATAAACTCTGGAAATATTTCATATGGATATGATACTATTTATTACGTATAATTGTGTTTAGTGTTAGTAAATGAGTTTAATAATATTTAATGTGTCATTTTATATCAAGGCATTCTCCACATTAACATTTTAGGTTGTCTACATCAGACACATGAAGTGAAAAATAATTAACCTCTCAAAGTATGATTTTGAGTTATACCTAACCATTATTTGTCATGTAGTGTTATATGTTATGATTAAATCTCATAGTTAACATGATTAGTATTTCTTATTAAGATATATAATATTATTATGAGATAAAAAGATTTTTGTTTACTAGATGACCCAGAAAGTATACCCCAGGGAGTGTCATAAAATATTTATTTGGTATAATTGGGATGTATATTTCATTTTTGGATTTATATATTACCTATGGTAAGATACGATAACTATCATGATAACCTTCATACTTTGATACCATCATTATACTAGACTTAAGGATAGGATAATTAGGGGAGGTTGAATATATTGCTGATCATGTCATCGATCAATTTTTATCAATATTGTATTTTTCCTATTGTATGATGAGTATGGAATATATTCCCTTGATTGAGATTGACATATAGAGTGTACGTATATACCTAGATTAGTAAAATGTGATGTAATTATCTACTATATAATGGGAATGTGATGTGATCATGAATCTGAATGAATGACATGTGACGTGTCAATCTGTTAGATCAATATATTCTAATTTTTTTTTATAAATAACTATATGAGATTGACATACTACATGTCTTGTGGTTACTAAATGTGTTATGAAAAGATATTATAGGATTTTGTATATTTTTATATGACATATATTGAGGGGAAAATTATTGAAATACATGTGTTTGACGTAGATCATTCCAGATCCATCTATAACACGAGTATCATAGATTATTTACAAGATTTCACTCTTTTTATTATATTTATTAAATTAGGAATTAATATTTATATTCAATGATATAAAGTCTTGTGGGGTCACACTCTATGGTTTAATTAATTGGTATTAAGTTTTATAAAACTTTGAGAGTTTCTCTAAACGTATTATAGTGTTTATACAAAATGAGTTTTGAATGGATATTGAAAGAGTGTTGCATATTAGATAATGTATAGTGAGGATAATAATTCCTTTCGAAAATTGTTATGTACATATCCAAATGTAGTTTTATATTTTATTTAAAATTTTATTGTATATGATATAATATAATGTAAAATAGAATAAAGTCTATTTTGATTTAATGCAAGTAGTTTATTTTTGGAGATATTTCTTAAAGTGAATGTAAATCATATGATGTTTCTATCTTTATTGAATTCAGATATATAATAAAGTAATTTGGAATTACATGAATGAATTGAATATATATCATATTCCATAGTGTATGGTATATCATAAGGTATGATATGAGATATCATTCCAATACCTAATACCATATCATATTGTATGATAATTACATATTTTAATTATTATGAAATGTGTGAATCATATCCTATGATTTTTTTAGAAAAAAAATTAAATGTTATCATTATAATCATCATTCAGGTAATGATATAATTAATAAATTTATCTTTGGCGTTTCTCATAAGGAAACATGTGGTAGAATTGAATTGAATATATTTATATGATAAATGCATGAAACAAATGGGGGATTAAAAATGTTATAAATACATTACATTATCTCATAAATTATAAACATATGAGTAAATGTATGTAAGGATTAGGGAGTATAGATAAACTCACTTTTTACACATTAACATTTCATCACTTTATTCAAAATACTTAATACATTACAAAAAAACCCAAATACCATGTTTATCTAATGCCTTTGGAAACATGAAAATGTAATCCCTGGTATATGAGTGAGGTAAATTATATCCTACGAGGTTCTCAAAGACTAGAACCCATCTTTGACATATCATACCTAGAATATATATTCATAACCATGGGAAGGAAACATAAAAAGGGGTGAGCTCAGAGGCTCAATAAGGGTAAATAAGGGAGATATGTAAGCATAAACATGTGCATAATGGTATGAGAATGTGATCATAATATTAGAATAAAAAACCCTTCATATCAATGATCATAATCACGAATCATGGAATAAGTATTGGAAACTCATAATACATGAATCATAAAGAAGTAAAGAACATAAGGCATGAAGGAATGGGATAGGAATAAAACATAGAATTGTGGAATACACATAAATGTGTAATATAATTCTATATAAGTCAGGATAAATTACTAGAACTTTTTAGGGAACTTCATGGAGAGTACACCTAATAGGTGGGATACACCACCATCACTAGTCATTGTCCTTTCCTTGTAAGGGTTCATGTTTCACCATCTTCCCATAGTGGATCGAGTTTCCCCATCCTCCCATAGTGGATTGGGTTTCCCCATATTCTATCTTCATGGTGACTACATATACTGGGAGAGACAAAACCCCATCCCCAATCATAGTTCTTTCATTGTAAGGGACTGAGTTTCCCTATATTCCCAGAGTGGATCAAGCCCATTGACTTGATTACTATCATTATATCATTAGATATAAATCTTTACCCAATTAATTTGGGGGATATATAGGTCCCACCCATATAATAATAAAATCATTTATACATATTTCACAAGATAATAAAATTTTCATCGTATCGTGACCCATAAAAATATATGAGGTTCATAAACATGCTATCATAGCCCATGAAATGAAATGGGTGTCAAAAACATTTAATAAGATCTTAACCTGTGGAAAAAGATAGCTATCATAATCATTTCACCAAAGAATACATCATGAAAATAAGTAGGTTTTATAAGCATATAACCCATGAAACATAAATGAGTTTTATAAGAATATAAACCTTTAAATACTTTTGGGTTTTATATAACCTGTGAAAATAAATGGGTGTCATAAGAATCATTCCATCAAAAAATAAACCATTTAATAAATAACATGAATGAAACCTTTGAACCATTTCCCTAAAGGGCATGAATAAAATCAATGGATTTCATATTAGATGTAAAATAATTTGAAATATCTTTCAAAAAAATTTCTTAAGTAACACATGCTTTCTTCATGATATATGTTTTTTAAAGCATAAAACCTTTTGAAAACCATTTTCTTTGAAAAATAATTTGAAAACATAGAAAACATTATTGAAAAATTTTGAAAAACGTTTTCCTTGAAAATTAATAAAATAATATTGAAAAAATTTTGAAAACCTTTTTTCCATGAAAACATATAAAATAATTATTAAAAAAACTAAAACCGTTTTCCTTGAAAACATATAAAATAAGGTTGAAAACAATATGAAAAAAAGTTTCCTGAAAATTTATAAAATAAGACTAAAATAATTTAATAAAAAATTTATTTAAAAAATCTTTGAAATCCTATAAATAATTCGAAAATATTTTGAAAATTCTTTCTTTGAATATAATTTGAAAACATATAAAGAATTCATGAAAACGTTTTAAAACAATTTCTATTAAAATACATTGAAAACTTATAAGGAAATATTTAAAACATTTTAAAAACCATTTCTTTGAAAATATTTTGAAAACTTATAAAGAAATATTGATTTTTTTTTGAAATAAATTTCATTCCAAATAATTTTTAAACATAAAAATAATTCTTGAAAATAGTTTGAAAAACTTTTTATAAAACATGGTTTTGAAAGAACATGCATTTTCAACCGAAGAGAGAGGTAAAGTTAGAATTTATTAAAAACACTTTATTGTTGATATTTTGTTCCAAAGGGTGAAAAATGGTAAAATTACTTGAATATAACATTAATAGATATATTTTAATAAAATTTATGAGGTTTCTTGAGATGTGGATCATAACATTTCATCAATGGAAGCATAGTCCTAAACATTATCGATAAACAATGAGATCGAAGTTATAGATCGTTACCACTTTGGAATACTATAAATAAAAAAGAAAGAATAAAATTAAATGAAGCTAAAAATATAATTAAAAAATTATATTCACGATATAACATGTCAAGGTAAGAACATTCACATCATTGAAAAATATAGGTGTAGAATATGGCTAGTGTCTCAAAGAAGGAAAATTCAGACAAAATTACATTAATTTTTTTTGACATTGGAAATATAAACCCAATCCAAAGGAAGATAACAAAATGGATATGTTAATACCCATAAATTTAAGAATAATAATATTATAATAAATCCATTGGATGTATACACACCACAAACAAATAAATGTGTGGTAAATAAGTAATGTTTCCCAGAGAAATAAAAAGTGAGACACAATTCTATTACCATATGTCTTTACTCTCTTCAAACACATAAAAAATAATATATATTAAATATAAGTTTATTTTAAAACTTTTAAATGACCTTATTATTATTTCAAACACCATATATTGTTTTATTATGACTTTATATTACCCGCTTATTAATGATTACAAATTAAGGTTTCTCTTCAGGTAATATCCTCTTTGTTTTTTACTTGTGTATTAATTAGTTATATTTTTGGTCCTCATACTTATATCATGATCTAAAGAATGTAAAATATGATATAATTATAATTTATATTCATTATATATTTATTTATAATAATATATAGTATATAGAAATATGAAATAGAATACACCATTCATGGAGACGGTATGTCATACGTATTCATGAATGATGTTTGCATTTTTCTTTGTAATTTTCAAAAAAAGAAATTAAAGGAAATATATGAATATATATATATATATATATAACACCATTATAGTAGCATTATTATTTCATATATATCATATAATTTCACTAAACCCATCCTTCATACATTCCATGTATTGTGTGAATGAATCACATCTCTTTTTCGAGGTGGTAATCCACATTTCCCAAAATGGAATTATGATATTTACATAAAATGGAAATCATGATGGTAGGATTTATATAATAAGTATATAAGTATAAATATAAAATAAATATCATATATATCATATAAAACTAGAGTTTCTATCATAATTCTCACCCATGAGAGGTGGTAATGTTAAAACGAATGCCATCATTTCGTGAGGCGGTAGTTTTCCATACACAAGAAGGGAATGTTTGTAACATATTAGGTGGAATTGTGTGTAAGTGAAGGTAAAACCATTATAATAAAAATATCTTAGTATATTTGGGATAATTTTGTTATTAAAGGATCTTAAAATAATAATAATTTTGGATTTGGAGAAATAAAACAAAATAAAGTATTTAGAGGAATGATCTTACCACTTCATTGGGTAACTCATTTTTCTTTGAAAAAAAGGGAATCCTTGGTTGGATTTATTCCAAAATTGATGCTCCAAGGAGGAAGGGAGGGATTTTGGGAAGTGAATTGGGTAGATATTTTCTGAACTTTTGTGTCTTGAGAGGTCTGAAGAAGGGGGATAGGTGGTGTCATTTTATAGGGTAGGGAAAGGAAAAACTCGTCATCTTTGAAAACAAGTTAGGTGTACCCTTGTTTTTACCTAAACAATGTCATAAAAAAACAAAAAAACTCAATAAGGTTAGGTTTATAGATTAAATATGGCAATCTAATGGGTTGTGGACAAGTTTATAGGTCATTTTAGAACATAAGTTTAAGGTTTTGTCCCTTGTTAATATTAATTTTACTTTAATCATTGTGATTAATTTCAATCACTTTCACTTATATTTTTGGTCAAAACTTTAGTTTATCTTATTACACTATAAATATTGTACTGATCGAATCCAATTATATATATTTTTATAAATTCAATTCTTATAAGGGGAAAAATTAAGTTTAACTCTAATCTCACACACGTGGTGAGAAAGTGGGATTTTAAAGTGATAATGTTCAAAAGTTCATTAATATTTTTATCTAAATTAAATAAAAAATGATTAAAATGTCATAAATTGTATTAATATATTTAAAATTGTTCTATTAATAATTTAAAACTAACTTAAAATACAATTTAACTATATAAATAAAAAAATGAAAAAGTAATTTTGAATTAAAATTTAGTATTTTTTATTGTTCACCCAAAAACAAAGTTTCTCATTAAAATAACAATACTTCACCCAAAGAAAATTTAGAAATTATGAATTAATTTTTTTATTTTATTAAATTAAATTTCTAAAGGTGTCTAAAATTAATTTTATTATTGTCCATTGAAGGACATAAAAAGAAGTTATATTGAGAAAATAATACTTCTAAACATACAAAGCCCTTTCTAGATATTATATATTTTTTCATTATTATGTTTTATTTATTAAAAAAAATTATAAATAATATTAAAGAAGTGTTTATTTGTAATTGTATTATCATGTTTAATGACTATGTTATAACTGTCTCTTTTAATTAATTATTATAAAAAAATCAGTTTCGTAGAAACTCAGTGTTGCGTGTAACATAATCCAAGTCAGCGTTTCATATAATGCTTGCCAATTTGGTGTTCCATGTAGCACAAACATATATTGGGGTATTTTATAAAGAAATATTACCATGGTGTAGCTTAAAAATCAAGAATAACTTGGTGCTCTCATATAACAGAAGCTATATTTAGTTTTATGTGAAATAAAAAATATAAAAAATGTTAAATTAATTTGGAAAAAAATATTACAAAATAACTAGAGGTGTTATAAAAAATAATCCTAAATGCAGAGAACTAAAATATTAGATTTTAGGGGTTTGTAAAATTTTATGCGTTTTTTGAGAAGAAGGGTAGAATATTGATTTTTTAAATTTTAGAATGAAATTTTGAATGTGTCATTGAATTTAGAACATGATTTTTAACATTATTTAGTGGATTTATAATCATACATGGTGGTGAGATCTTCCCATTATGTTTCAGGTGGTAGTGGAATTTCATTAATATTTATTTATTTATGTTATTCATATTTTTTATATTTTTTCTATTTGAATAAATAATTCATTTTGGGAGTTATTTTATATAGTGTCTCTAACATTTAACTATTATAATAATTAGAACCATATATTTATATGATAACATGGAGATTTAGTTGAATTTAAGAATAAGTTTTAATTAAAGGAATTGAAAAGTCCAACCCGATGGGTGACATTAATAGAAAAAATAAAAGAAATTAATTGGTAGAATTGATAGAGGAGTTTAAAATAATTAAGTGAGTGAAATTAATTTTTTATTATTATAAATATATTAAAAATTATCCATCCTCTCTATTCTCTCAAGAGTATATGACTGTTGTTTCTGACGCTTTCGTCGGGGTGCGTGCATCCGTCAAGCAGAGGAATCTCTACTATTACCCCGCATTCCTGATTTCAAAAGGCTTGGGCATGATCTTCCTGAGACACGTGGGCTTGAGGGAGATATTAGGATGAGACATGAGTGATGGGATTGAGCCTCATGGAGGCCTCCTACGTATCCCTGTGGTGGGGAATCAAAGACCACATAGTTCAGATGGCGAATATAGTTTAACGTCATGCGGGACAGGTATGGGGCTTACACTTTCAGGTGGACCATGGTGTTGGCGAACTGATATTGGGTCATAATGATCGGGTGGTGGGATTGAACCTCGTGGAGGCTTCCAACGTACCATGCTTTAGAACAGATCAAATTCCCCATAGTTCAGGATGGAATGCAGTTTAATGTCACGTGGGATGGGGGAATTTGGGGCTTACGCTCTGAAGCGGCCCAATGTGGTGGGGCTTGACCCTCATGGAGGCTTCCTACGTACCATGCCTTGACAGTGATCAAAGTCCCCATAGTTTGGGATGGAATGGGGCTTACTCTCTGAGACGACCCATGGTTGGAGTCAGTGAACCGACGTGAATAGGGACCTGGGGTCCAGTTGGATTGGGGCTTACACTCTGAGGTGGCACAAGGTCATGGGACTTGAACCTCGCAGAGGCTTCCTACATACCATACCTTGACATGGATGAAAGTCCTCATAGTTCGGGATGGGATGGAGATTACACTCTGAGGCGGCCCATGATTGTGGGGCTTGAACCTCATGGAGTCTTCCTATGTACCATTCCTTGAAGTGGATCAATGTCCCCATAGTTTGGGATGGGATGTGTCTTACACTCTGAGGCAGCCCAAGGTGGTGGGGCTTGAACCTCGTGGAGGCTTCCTACATACCATGCCTTGACATGGATCAAATTACCCATAGTTTGGGTGGATTGGGGCTTACACTCTAAGACATCCCATGGTGGTGGGGATTGAACCTCATGGGGGCTTCCTATGTACCATGAATTGGTATGGATCAAAGTCCCTCGTAGTTCGGGTGGATTGGGGCTTACGCTCCGAGATGAACCATTGTGGTGGGGCTTGGACCTCATGGAGGCTTCCTACATACCATGCCTTGACATGGATCAAAGTCACCGTAGTTAAGGTATACAGTTTAACGTCATATGGGATGAGGGCATTTGGGGCTTAAGCTTTGAGGCGGACCAAGGTGTGTCATGGTCGACGCTCACTCTAAGTTCACGGGAGTCATTCTCGGTGTGAGAAATTATAGGTAGCAGGGACCTGGCGATCACGTCGCGAAGGGTGCGTCTGTGGGAAATATAGAGGGGCTTACGCATTGAGCATCCCATGGTGTTGAGACTTACTCCAGGATGGATGCTTGAGGGTGACAAAGAGAAGCAGGGGAGGGATTTGGGACCGAATAAAGGAGGAGCCCCATACCCTGTCACTCCCTCCACTGGCCTTGGCACCAAAGAAGTGAGGAGGAGGATTGGTGCTGCCTCCTGCAACAAAATCTAGGGGCTTACACCAAGCTGGATGCCCTTCCCCTACGGACAAACGCCACTCCCAGAAGGAGGATATCATCCACTGTGGAGACCAGGGGGCATAGAGAATGTCCAAGGTGGGGTCGCTCCACGTGCGAGGCACGGGGCGAGGTCACAGTTTAACATCATGTGCTGAGGACGAGGGTGCTTGGGAGTTTAACGTCCTGAAGCTCAGACGAGGTGGGTTTACTCCACACCCCTATGGTTTACATAGCTGGTACCCTCTGATCCCTGTGAGGGGGAAGGCATCGGAAACGCCGTAGTGGGGGGGGGGGGTGTCATAGAGCGAACCATCGATGGGTCCACGTTAGCATGGCTATGCGAAGAAGATATAGCCGTTAGCGTGCCTATGCGAAGAACAATGAGGCGAAGCAATGCAACAGGAAGAATTGTCCAAGGGACTTTGAAGTTACATCGTACAAGCTTAAAAGGTCTTATGGGAAAACCATGTATGATGCAGATGCCCAAGGTGCACAAGACACCTGCGAATGGCACCCAGAAGAAGGGCATCAGGCGTTCGCACAAGAGGGCGCCCGAGGAGCACCGAGGTGAAGGGTCCTAGGGAATTGTGCACAACCCTTGAGGTTTTCATGAAATAAGGGGACCCTGCATAAAAAACCTGGGCTAGCACCAAATCAGTGATGCTTGCACGAAATAGGGGGGCTGAGGTTTTTCACGTGACTTGGAGGATTGGGCTCGAGGAGTATGAATTACGCGCAAGCGGTGGAGGCCGCACGCCAGGACAAGGGTGCGCACAAAAGAATTAATTACATGCAATTAGCCGGCCTATGTGGAATGGAAGGATTTTCACACAAGGGGGGAACCCTGGATGGATTAGAATTCAGTCTAAGCCATGGGTATCTCGCACGAATACGGATCCCAGGGTGACTAGGCGCGAAAATAACCGTACCTGAAGACCATATTGCACATGCGTGGAAAACCGATTTCGTGCATGAGTGATGATTCAGATTCTTCAGCCTTTAAGAGGAAGGGTTCTCTTTCTATTTATAGAAGACCGGGGGTGTGAAATATAGGTCAGCATGAGACGGTGCGAAATTTAAACCTCGCTGGGTGCGGGCGCGAAATTATTTCACGCCTGCGCCTAGGACTCTTCGCGAATCCCAGAACTTTCCACGTGGGACACATTTTTTCACACACTTCACCATTTTTTCTGCACAACACCTCTGGGCCCCCTGAACTGGGTCTCCATGTCCGAATATGACTTTTCTTTGTCGTTTAAAAACTTTCTTCAAAACATAATCACTTTTTGGCGTCTACAAATGACCCCTCGGAATTGGAATGGCGAGGGGTCACAACGGTCGGATTCTGTGGGAAACACTGAAATGCAAGGCTCTGTGGGGTCCATGCATGCAAAAATCTAGAGTGGCACGCAAAACCCAAGTGGGGCGTGGAATCTGCTTTTCGCTCCTGTGTGTAAACTGGGCGTTGCCTATAATAAGGGATGATCGTAATATCACTTTGTTTAATCATGGGAGTGTTAACCAAGCTTCGGGCATTCAAGATTTAAATCCTGATTTCTGAGGAGAAGAGGGAGGCCTGATCAAAGGAAGATGACCTTAGACCAATCAATGTATCGTCTTCTCAATGTGCTCTAGCGCATGAGCGAGGCAATGCTAGGGGCATTGGAATCAGTCCGAACATAGGGGAATAAAAAATGTGAATCACGTTACCCCAAATTCAGAACACTATGGGAGGGGCATGGCAACAAAGGACGAATTTTGACCATGTTCGAAACAAAACATCCCTATTGCATTAGCTTGAAATGGGGACAAAAAATGAGGGTCGACCGCTGACCATGTTTGCAACATGGGACCTAACTCAAATATTGTCGATCATCATTCCGGAACGTTGGTCCAGGATAGCAGGCGGACCACAGGTCGAGCATCCATACTATTAGGGGGTCCCTTCAAATGTGATCAGTCTTCTATAATGTTGGCCCAGGACAACAGGTGGAGCATAGGTCGATCATCCATACTGTTAGAGGGTCCCTCAAAACGTGAAAGAGGTTGAGGATCCGAATAAAGGGGCACGCAAAGCGTGGAAAATGAAGTTGTGGTTTGTTCAAACAGATTCCAACACTCCTGTAAATACGCCACCTCCGTGGAAGCACATTGGGCGGGTACAATAATCTGATCATGGATCATCCCTACTTTTAGATAGGACCTCTCTGGTGAGGGAACTGTCACTTCCAAATTTCATTATGGGGCATCCTGAACTTGTTCGGGGCAAAGGTTGCTGTTACACAACTCCCCAAGAGGTTAGGCCAAGGGGCCGATAGTGACGGGGGATTGGATTGGTGATCCCTGGGGCTGGAACCGAGATGAAATGTCTGGGCCTTCCTACATATCCCATAAAAATGGGAATCAAGCCACACGTAGTTTTGGAAAGGGTCTTAGTTTAAGGTCTTAGAACTCGGACTGGGGTTTGGTAAGGAATGTAGGAGACACATGGTAAGGTGATTAAGAAACTCGACGTAAATGAGGATGAGGTCCACATCATCACCATGTGTTCCCTCAGGAAGTGTTTAGGTCAAGGGACCGAACCCAAAAGTTAGGATGGGCCTGTGGGGAAGTGACCGGGAATTCCTACATATCCCATAAGGATGGGAATCAAGACATACGTAGTTCTGGGTAGCATCATGGTAAGGTACCCGTGCAATGGATGAAAGGGGCATGTGGGTCTAGCTCTCGCACCAAAAGAAGCAGCATTTGATGTATCTCGTTTGTCCTTTAATGTGAATGGTTTTTTTGTGAAGTGACCGACCTAGGATAGAAATTTCTGGAATCTCCACAAGAATCAAGCCGTATATAGGCATTGAAAAATGGTATGGTAGATAATTGATACCCAACATGATTTCCCCTCTGATGAGGTAATCAGAATGCTGTTCCGTTTTTCATTGTGCGGCCAGGACGATATTATCACAGTTTAGAGTCATGTGATTGGACCCAACAACATAGTTTAAGGTCATATGGCTTGAACCTGAGGGAATGCACATGAAACGATAAAGCATACCTGACGTGAATGAAAACGATGTCCACAACATCACAATGCATGATTCCGAGAGAGGAGCCTCGGGCTGGGAGGCCAGTGAGGGTCAGAGAATAAGGGGAAGAAGAAACTAGCTTCCAGCTAAGATGGACCTGAAATGCAATGTCTGGGTGATCCCACGTATCCAATGGGGATGATGATCAAGCCAAACATTACCCTTAATGAAGATCTTATTTTATGGTCTTAGAACTCGGACCGTGGGAGCCTCGAAGGATTCTGTATTATAACTTTTTCTGCCTGATGTGTGGAGGTGCACTGAGGGATAGTGCCAAGAGTCTCAAGATTCCACCTAGACGTGACGGGGTGGATCACAATGTGAATCATGTAACCAAAATTGAAGGCCTGAAGGGGTTGGAATGACGATGGAGGATTACTCTTGACCATGTTCGCAACACGACATCCTATCGCGTTTGCCTGAAATAGGGACAAACAAATGAGCATCAACCACTGACCATGTTCGCAACGCGGGATTTGTATCAATTTTTTGTCTGAAACCCTCGGGGGCATTGGCCCGTAATGGTAGGAGAGACCTTAGGCGTGGTATCCATGCTGTTTTGGGGGTCACTACAGGTGTGAAAGATAACTATGGCCCAAATGGAGGGGAACATGATGCTTGAAAAGTTGATGGAAGCTTTCCCTAGTTGAATCCGACACTCCAGCTCCTAGACCAGAGTACGCTTAGACACATGGGCGAACAACTGCAAAGGGTCGAGGGGCTCAATTTGAGAGTAGCCAAGAGATGGCGCATTCCTAGGAGAATGGGGGGGGGGGGCAGGGTTTCAAAACCCAATGCGAAGGAGGGCATAAACCTACACCGCACCTATATAACCCCCTCATGGAGAGGAACATGCCAAGGGTCCTAGGTGAGTGGGAGATCAGTAGATCTCTAAGAGATGGGGATAGACACGAAATCTAGATGCTCAGGAAATCCTACATATCTGATAAGGATGGGAATCAAGCCACACATAGTTGTTGAAGATACAGTTTAATGACATGCGGGACGACATTCAATTTAACGTCATGCATGATGACATACAGTTTAACGTCATGCGTGACAACATACAGTTTAACGTCATATGGGATTAGTGTGTAGTTTAATGTCATGCAAGACGATATACAGTTTAAGGTCGTGCCGGACCGTAAACCAGTTTATGGTCATGGAGGACCCTAGTCCAATTTAAGGTCATGGGGGACCATAAAGTCCCAAATGTAGGACCAAATGCAATTTAATTTCATGCATGACCAAGTTATCAGGCAAAGTATGGCTTGAGGAACTTGGCATTGGTGGGAGGAGTTATACACTCACCATCCATGGTCACTAGGGAGTATGCTCTATTGGGATAAACCTTATGAATAATGAAAGGTCCTTACCATTTTGGCTCCAACATGGGTGGTTTCCTGCCGGGGATCATTAGCACCCTAAGGGATAATACCAAATCACCTTGAAAGAAAGAGCATAGGTGAAGCTTATTGTTGAAAGCTCGAGCCATCCTGCTTTGAGGGCTTTCTAGGTTGTGCAGGGCACGAAGCCTATTCTCATCCAGTGCTTCCAATTCTGCTATATGAATTTCAGCCACTCTATCCGGTGCTTGTTGGTCGTAGACTGTTGTGCGCAATGAGGGCAACAGAATATTAATGGGCAGGATGACCTTAGTTACATATAGTAGGGAATATGGGGTCATCTGGGTGGAATTACGAGTCATCATCTGATAGGCCCAGAGGACATTGGGGAGCTTATCCGGCCAACTCTTCTTGTTCTGACCAACTATTTTTTACAGAATGTTAGAGAGGGTTTTATTGAATGCCTCAATATGTCCATTTGATTGAGCGAGATAGTAGGAGGTATGGTTAGAACGGATGTTGTACTTGGTGTACAATGTTTTCAACTCGGCTGCTAGAAATTTGGTGCCAGTATCGGTGAGGATAGCGTGAGGAACCCCAAATAAATGGATGATATTGGAACTCACGAAGCCAATGCTAGAATGTGCCTTGACCTCCCTGAGTGGAATTTCCTCTGCCCACTTGGAAAATAATTCCGTAGCGGTCAGAATGAATCAACATTGGCAAGACATTTCTGGTGGGTATGGTCCTACGACATCCAACCCCCAGACTACAAAGGGACAAGATTACTTGGTAGTATGGAGAGGCTCTAGTGGCTGATGCAAAAAGTTAGCATGAACTTGGCATGCATGGAACCTCTTGGTGAACTCGATGCAGTCGTGGATCATGGAGGCCCAAAAATACCCTAATCTATGAATCTGGTGAGACAGTTTTGGCCCAGCCTGATGGGAACCACAGGAACCAGCGTGAACCTCTTGCATGACCTATGGAATCTCAACCCCTTGAATCGAACATAGGAGAATACCATCAAATCCGAATTTATAGAGGATCTGCTTAAGGATGGGACCACTCTGGAGAGTAAACTATAGCACGCGGCGTCGAATTCTCTCGTGCTAGGCCCGGTATGATGGGAGATTACCGTGTTGGAGGTATTAGACAAAGGGTGTCCTCCAATCGACAAGCACTTCGATCACCACATCTGGATGACTCGGGGGTCCTGACGCAGAGGCATCGACGGTAATATGGTTTACCAATGGGATGTCATCACCATCCGGAGTAACAAGATCAATGACTCTCCGATGCACCATGTGGATAATTAGATCATCCTGCTCAGGGTCTACAAGTGATGCAGCTAGGTTGGCCAAAACATTTGCTCGATCGTTCTGTGACCGAGGGACATGGATAACCTCTGGCCGAGAAGGGAACTATGCCATTAGCTGGAGAGTGCGTTCTAAAAATTTTACAAGCTCTGGCTTCCTGACAACGTAGTTTCCATTGTCCTACTTAATAACTAGCTTAGAGTGCCCTTTTACAAGCAAATAGGGCATGCTGTTCTCAAGGGATAGCTCGAGACCAGTAATGAGGACCTGATACTCTGCCTTGTTGTTAGTGAAACCTTCTGATAACAGGAATGAGTAAGGTAGCATGGCTTGCACTGAGGTGATTAAGACGATATATATACCTACTTTGTTGATCCTAGGATCATTGAGCCTTAAAAGAGCACTATCGTGGATGCCCTCAAATGTTTAGTGTGATTTTGGGGTACTTAGGTGCAGCAGAGTTGCTGACCAAGGTCGTCTCTTAAAGGAAGAGTTGAATTAAAACAACTTTTTAGAGGTATTATAGAAATAAAATAAAATAGAATAAAAACACTACTTGAAAGTATGGGGGTAGTTGTTTATAGTTTATAAAACTTGAAGAAGTTTGTTGGAAGAAGATTTCATTTTTTTGTTTTTAATTTTGAAATGAAATTTGATTAAAAAGACACAACAAGAAGATGTTTTTTTGAAAATATTTTAAAAGGCGTAATCCATATAACTCTACCTCTTCACTCTATTATTAATCATTAAAATTTCAATTAAAATTCACTTAATTATGATCCCTTAATTTGTTAAATCCCGAACCCTACGATAATTAACTTTACCATGAAGATGAAGTGAATTTAACCCTAGGCTAACTTCAGAACATGCAATCACAACAACCTGATTTGATTCATGTTCTAAGATTAGATTATGTTAAGTGGTAAATTAATGCACATATAAATTTTGTAAATGAGGACTAATTGAGTTTAGGGATTATGTTTGAACTCTACAAATTAATCGCATGTGGTTTTGAATTACCGGTTAAGGTTGCGCTCTCACATTTCACACAATTCCCGACCTCACATGTTTTGTGTTAACTATTAAATTGCTTTCTTAGTTTCATTTAAATTAAAAACTCAATTAATATATCATAATATGTGAATTACGTTAGCTCATTTATTCAAAATAAATGAATGAATAAGGATAGAGGTCGATCGATTACTAAAAATAACTACTCTTCCATAGGTGGTGTAATCATCATAGAAGCGAATTGCATTTGCAAAGGTTTATAATGGATATAACCCAATAACTCTTATAATCAAGAATTCCAGCCCAAAGAGTAAGATTAATAGAAGAATAAATTTAAACAAAACAGAAGAAAAGAGAATAAATAAAATAATAACAAAGAAGTTTAAAACACAAATGAAAATATTACAACGTGACGAAGAGAAGGAGGCTTCGATGATGGGATCCTTGCTTCAAGAGCTAAAACTCTTACAATGGTTGGAGAATTTGGGTGAAGTAAATTCTTCTTTTCCTCAAATATCCTAATGCACGTCACAACCCCACCAAATTAGAAAAAAACCAATTTATAGAGTGGTGGGGAGGCTAGGTTCATAGTGGTTTCAAGTGTGAATGGAGAATCTCAGACAAATATTTTATTCCAAATTGAACCTCCCATTTGACCACAAAACGCGTTAATTGGCCGGCCTTTCATAAGTATCATATGTGAGGATATGGGTCCTCTATATCCTATAAAAATTTGGGCTCAATCAAAGCCTATATTAAGGATTTATGGCCGAAATACAAGATCTTCTTTATTCCGGCATGTACAACCCACCTTTGAATTTATGACCCAATTACGCCATCCAGATGCATTATTTTTATCTAGTGTCCTGAATAAAAGTTGTATCCCATTAAGTAAGGAACATAGTTACAAAATAGTAAGTTCAAATAATTCAAATGAAAATATTTATGATTGAAATACTATAGTGATTTTGAAAGGGTAAAACTGGAATTTTCATCAAATATTCAAATGAATGATCTAATCCCAAATACATTCTAATTGAACATATTTAACACAATGTGAGGAAATTATATCATTTATTATCAGTAAAATATTCAATAAAATAGGGTTTTATCAACTCCCACACACTTACCCTTTTGCACTCCTGAGCAAAACCTCATATCAAGTAAACATCAATATCAAATCAAAACCAATTTTAAAACACATATCCTTGAGATCAAACAATTACACACCAAGAAACAAAAGATATCATGCCTTATAAAAAATCATTATTTCAAGTTCTCTATTTATATCATTAAATATATTTCCAATTCATTTATCCTCCCATGCACAAAACACTTACCTCACTTGAATTTTCTCTTATCACACAAATATCATTTTTTTTGCAATGTCTTTCTCATCCAAACTCATACAAGGGTCACCATAGGCTTGATAAATTCCTACATAGCCACTCGATGTGAGTCAAAGACATATGTTTATCATGATGTTTTTTCAGGATTTTTCTGTTGCTTTCGGTTGGTAGGATTTAGATGTGAAAAATTCTGAGGCTGAATGAGGAGGGCTTGACTCTTTTTGAAAAAAAATTGCATTAATCTAATTTTCACTTAAATATAGTCTCCTCATCAATCCCCATAGTATCAATTTAGCTCCATAATCATGAAAATTCATGGAAAGTTTACACCACTCATCATTTCTGCAGTAAAAATTTCAATCTTCTCGAACATGATTTTCTTAAAAGCTCCAGATAGGCACAACTTTCCACCTCAATTAGAAGCTCCAGAAAAGGCACAACTTCACTTGTCATGAAAGCTCCAGAAAAGGAACAACTTTCAATATAATTACTTTCTTCAGCAAAAAACACATCTCTTTAGAATTTAATTTTCCTCCCAAAGTATCACAGAATGTGGTAGCACAACACAAGATAGATTCCCCCATACTTAAGCTCAACTAGATTATGCAATTTCACTTAAAGAGTTGGTTGGATAGGGAAAATTGGCTTGTAATGTGGCTAACCTAATAGGTTGTGCATGTATTCTTAGGGATACAAGGATTAAATGTTCAAGGTAGGCCATTATAAAAAAATATTCTTTGAAATAAGGGCTTTAATACCAAACAAATGCCTCAATTATTTAAACATAAGTACCTCAAACCCTCAAGTTTTGATAGGAATAAATCAAATTCTGGTTAAATCAAGCATGGTTTGGTTCCCTCAAGAAGTTAGGTGAATGTAAAGAATATTAAAATAATGTTTTAGAAGCCTCACATGAAAGTGATTTCAAATATAAAGACTGTGAGATGTGGCATGGGATTCAAAATTCAATGTACTTTTCACGAAATTACTAAATATTTGAACTTGAAACAAAGTCATTTCAGCATTCATTTAAGCTTAGTTTCATGGGATAAATTGTTTCACTCATTGATATGCATTTCAAAATTGTGATGAGAATCATTTCATCTCAAAAATTTCAAAAACACAAAGGAAATTGAAAAATAAACACACAAAATTTGAAAAACACACAATTTTTTTGTTTTTTTTGTTTTAAATAGGAAAATAATTGAAATTACTAAACTAAAAGGTTACCTCCCCCACACTTAAAATATTGCATTGTCCTCAATGTGAACCCATGTGATGATATATGCACATGAAATGTAGAATTTTTAAATAGGACAAATAATATAAAAGTGAAAGGGTTAGGAACAGCCTGATGTACTCAAGTGATGATGGGATCATGTAGTGTGATAAAATCTACTACATCAATAGGAAATCCCTCAATGTATCTCTTCAAACATTTCCCATTGACTGTAAATATCCTTCTTGTGTCCTCTTGTGTGATCTACACTGCACCATAAGGGAAAACAGTAGATACAATATAAGGACCTAACCATCTAGAACGCAACTTACCATGCATCAACTTCAATCATTAACTGTAGATAAGGACTTTCTCTCCAACATGAAACCCCCTTTGTTGGATCATTCTATCATGAGATGTTTTTGATCTTTCCTTGTAGATCCTTGAGTTCTCATATGAAGACAATCTAATCTCCTCAAGCTCTTGAATTTGCAGCTTCCTTTGGATTCTAGCTTGGGCCAGATCCATGTTGCATTTATTTATAGCCCAATAAGCCCGATGCTCAACTTCCATGGGGAGATGACACGCTTTCCCAAAAACAATCCGAAATGGGGACATACCAATGGGTGTCTTGTATGCTATCCTATAAGCCCACAATGCATCATCCAAGTGCTTGATCCAATCCTTCAAATTTGGCTGCAGAGTTTTCTCCAAAATTTGTTTCAATTCCCTATTTGAAACCTCAGTCTGTCCATTTGTTTGAGGGTTGTATGGTGTTGATGTTTTGTGTGTCACCCCATACTTCCTAAGAAGGGAAGAAAAATTCCGATTGAAGAAGTGTGTCCCTTGGTCACTAATGATGGAATTTGGTACTCTAAACCTACATAAAATTTGAGCCTTGACAAAATCCACTACAACATGAGAATCGTCAATCCTGATGGCCTTATCCTCCACCCATTTACTCTCATAATCAACAGAAACCAAAATATAAAAAAATCCAAATGAACTTGGAAAAGGAACCATAAAATCAATGCCCCATACATCAAAAATCTCACATAATAGTATGGGTTGTTGGGGAATCTCATGTCTCCTAGAAATGTTCCCAGTGTGTTGGCAACGAGAGAATGACTTACAAAACACATGGGCATCATGGAATAAGATAGGCCAATATAATCCAGAGTCTAAAACTTTCCTAGCTGTCCGTTGGGGTCCAAAGTGACCACCATAAGAAAGATTATGACAGAAATGAAAAATAGACTCAAACTCATGATCGGGAACACACCTCTTATTGACTTGGTCACTACACATGCGCCAGAGTTAAGGATCATCCCACACAAAAAACCTAGACTCACTTTTTAATTTTTGGACTTGATGCTTCTTCAAATTTGCTGGGATTTTAGAGGAAACAATGTAATTAACTAAATCAGCATACCAAAGATGTGTACCTGAGATGGTATAGAGATGCTCATCGGGGAAAGTGTCCCAAAGTGGTACCTGGTCCAAGGTGTCACCCTCTGGTGTGTGAGTAAGCCTACTCATGTGGTATGCCACCAAATTCTATGACCCCTTCTTGTCCTTTATCTCGATGTCAAACTCTTGAAGAAGGAGCATCCAACAGATAAGTCGTGACTTTGCATCTGGCTTTTTAGGAGGTACCTCAAAGCTGCATGGTCAGAAAAAACAACTACTTTAGATCCCAATAAATATGAACGAAATTTATCTAAAAAAAATATAACAGCAAGAAACTCCTTTTCTGTTGTGGTGTAGTTTGATTGGGAATAATCCAACGTCCTTGATGCATACAAAATCACATGTTAACGTCCCTCTGTCCTCTGAGATAAGACAGATCCAACTGAGAAGTTGGACACATCACACATAAGCTCAAATGGAAGGTCCCACCGCAGGGGCTGTATGATCGGTGGAGTGGTCAGAAACTTCTTTAGCTCATCAAATGGTACCCTGCATGAATCATCAAAATTTATGTCAATATATTTTTTAAGCAATCGAGATAAGAGTAGAGGGATCTTACTAAAATCTCTGATGAAGCGTCGATAAAATCCAGCATGTCCAAGGAATGATCGAACATCATGCACACATGTAGGATATGTGAGGGATGAAATAATGTCTACCTTAGATTTATCAACTTCAATGCCATGTTTTGACACTACATTCCCTAAGACAATGCCATGCTCTACCCTGAAATGGAACTTTTCAAAGTTCAGGACCAGATTCTTCTCAATACAACGATTCAAAACCTTTCTTAAACTAATTATACATTCATCAAATGAAGACCCATACACTGTAAAATCATCCATGAATACCTCCATGTAGGTCTCAACAAAGTCAAAAAAAAATACTCACCATGCATCTCTGGAAGGTACCTGGGGCATTGCAAAGTCCAAATGGCATCCTCCGGTAGGAAAATGTTCCAAAGGGATAGGTGAATGTAGTCTTCTCCTGATCCTCCAGAGCTATAGGAACCTGAAAATATCCAAAAAATCCATCCAAGAAACAATAGTGTGTCTTCCCAGCTTGTCTCTCAAGCATCTGATCAATAAATAGGAGGGGGAAATGGTCTTTGCGAGTGGAATGATTTAGTTTCCTATAATCAATACACACACGCCAACTATTTTGCACCCTCATTGGAACTAACTCGTCTTTATCATTTTTATCAACAGTAACACCACTTTTCTTAGGCACAACTTGAATAGGACTTACCCACTGAGAATATGAAATGGGATAGATTATACCTACCTTGATCAATTTTTCAACCTCTTTTTTAACAACCTCTAGAAGGGTTGGATTGAGTCTTCTTTGTGGTTTCCTCACCAGTTTAGCATCATCCTCTAAAAGAATCCAATGCATGCAAATGGAGGGGCTAATACCTGATATGTCAGCCAAGGTCCATCTGATTTCCCTGATTTTCTCCCTCAAAAGATTCAAAAGTTTTTCTTCATGTTCAAAATGGAGATTGTTAGCAATGATAACAGGTAATTTCTCACCACTCAACAAGTATGAGTATTTGAAATTTGGTGGCAATGGCTTGTGTTCCAGTGTAGGGGTGTGGTGTATGGATAGAGACACAGAAGCAACTGAAATATGTGCACAAAGAGCATCATTATCAGAATATACATCATCAAAATCAGAGAATAAAGCATTAAATCCATTAGCATACTCAACATCTATGTTATAATTAGAGGTCACATGATCAAAATCAGAATATGATTCCATTAAAAAAAATCAAATCTTAGAGATTCTTGTTCCTTAGAGACAGGTGTGGAAGTTCTCTTAGACATTAGATCAGAACCAATACTCATAATCTCACTAAGATTAGGACAATCAAATTCCATGTGGTTTTTACTTGGTGGTTCAAAATGGGAGATAAAAAGTGAAGAATGATCCTCTGAGGGGTACTTCATGGAATCCATAACATTAAATATCACAACTTTATCCCCAAATTCCATGGAAAGTGTACCCTCATTGACATTTATAATAGTTTTTGCAGTTTTGAGGAATGGTCTACCTAAGTTAATGGGGGCATGAGAACTTACCTGATCATCCTCCATGTTAAGCACGTAGAAATCTACTGGAAAGATCATGTCTCTTACCCGGACAAGTACATCCTCAAGGACTCCTGCTGGATATGCCATAGCTCTATTCTCCAATTGCACCACTACTCTCATCGGCTTCAACTCACCAACCTGTAAAGAAGATAATATAGAGTGAGACATCACATTTATTGAAGCTCCCAAATCACAAAGTGCATCAGAAAAGTGAAACTCCCCTATGGTGCATGGGATGATGAATGTCCCTGGATCCTTGCACTTTGTCGACATTGCTAGAGTTGGTGTAATGAGTGCTGACACATTCCTTCCAAGATTTATCCTCTCATTTCCCTTGAGCCCTCTTCGATTGGTGCAGAGTTCCTTTAAGAATTTGGCATACCTTGGGATTTGTTTGATGGCTTCAAGTATAGGGATATTGATCTCAACACGCTTGAATGTTTCTAAAACCTCATTTTTCATTTCTTCTTCATCCATCTTCTTGGTTTGAAAAACCCTGTTTGGAAAAGGAAGGGGTTTAGGAGGAACATCATCAATCTTTTTCTTACCTTTATCTTTCTCCTTGGATTGCTCATCAGTTGGTATAGAATGCAGCTTCTCTGGAGTTGAGGTGAATTGTGGTGGAATGGTAGGTACAGATGTATCATTCATTTGCTTCCCACTTCTCAATGTGATGGCACAAACATTCCCCTTTGGATTTGGAGTGGATTGGGAAGGTAGATTTCCGGAATTCTTACCTACAAGTTCATGGAGGGCGGTGGAAATCTGGTTCATTTGAGTCTTCAACTCCCTCAGCTCCGAAACCTGACTTTTCAGCTCATTCTGTTGATTAAGAACAATTTTCTTCAAAATGTCATCAGTGTTAGAATCTACCATTGATGGGTGATTCCCTTGTTGCTGGCTTGTTGATGCTTGAGATTCAAATATCCTTTGGGGTTGTTGGAATCCCTACTGGTAAGGTGGAGGTTGCTGGAATGTTTGTTGAAAAGGGGCCTTTGTTGTTGTTCAGAGCCATACCTCATGTCCGATTGATCCTGCCACCCTTGGTTGTATGTTGGATCAAACTTCTTTTGGGGATATGGTTGTTGTTGTCGCTGATATGGTCTCCCAGGGAACACTGCTGCACAATCCTCTGTTTCTTTTAGTTGGGGGAAACAATCAGTTGGGTGGCTTGTCTTAGTGAAAATACCACAAGGCCTTGAAGGAGGGGGTTGGGATATCTTTTGAGCCAAAGCAATCTGCCTCACCATAGTGGTCAATTCTTCCAACTTGGTATCAATAAAATGACATTCAAGAGAAGAAGGACTTACCTAATTTACTCCCCTGACATGTGGTGTACCTCTATCACCCAATTGTTGGGAGTTTTGGGCCGTCTTATCAATCAACACATGTAAAGCTACTGGTGTCCTGTCCACCATTGCTCCTCCAACTTCAGCATCCACCATGCTTCTCTCCATAGGTGTGAGTCCTTCATAGAAGTACTGGATGAGTAATTCCTCACTGATTTGGTGACGTGGGAAGCTTTCACACAACTTCTTGAATCGCTCTCAGTACTCATACATTGACTCCCCTTGTGCTTTCTTGATCCCAGATATCTCTTTACAAATAGATGTGTTCCTTGATGTTGGAAAAAATCTCTACAAGAAATGGCGTTTTAAATCGTTCCAACAAGTTACATCTTCGGGTTATAAATAATACATCCAATCGTTCGAAGCTCCATCAAATGAGAATGGGAATGCTCTTAATTGGATTTGGTATTCAGGTACATTTCTTTGTTTCAAGGTTGAGCAAAACACATTAAATTATTTCAAATATTTATTGGGATCCTCACCAGAGAGGCCATGAAACTTTGGAAGTAAGTGAATTAACCCAAATTTTAGTTCAAAGTCCGATTTGAGATTTGGGTATTCGATACAATTTAGTTGATAGTTAATATCAGGTGCAACCAATTCTTGAATGGTTCTATTAAGTTCATTTCCATTATTGTCAGCCATTGGTTCTTGTTTATGGTTGAATTTAAATTGCTTCCAATTTCAATGTTCTGATATTGGAGTAATTCTTCAACTGGTTGAATGTTGAAACTTCTTGTAGATTGAGAATGCCTGATTCATGCCCTAAGGTTGCGTTCAATCTCAGGGTCAATATCTAAGAGATATTCAGGATTTGTTCATGTCATAAATCAAATAAAAATGAAAAGAAATAAATTTTTCCATAGTAAAATGAAAATAATAAGTTTGAGTTGATGGTCCAAAAAGAAGTAGAAGAAAATAAAAGAAGAAAAAAATAGATTTGGTAAAGATGGAAGGAAGAAGAGAGGAAGAGAAAAAAATGTAAAATAAAATAAATACCTGTAATTGGTTGAAATAATTACTTGCCTCCCTGGAAACAACACAAATTTGAAAGAGCACTGTCGTGGGTGCCCTCAAATGATTAGTGTTGTTTTGGGGTACTTAGGTGCAGCAGAGTGGCAGACCAATGTCATTTCTCAAAGGATAAATTGAATTAAAACAACTTTTTAGAGGTATTATAGAAATAAAATAAAAGAGATTAAAAACACTACTTGAAAGTATGGGGTGGTTTTTTATAGTTTATAAAACTTGAATAAGTTTTCTGGAAGAGGATTTAATTTTTTTTGTTTTTAATTTTTAAATGAAGTTTGATTAAAAAGACACAACAAGAAGATGTTTTTTTTGAAAATATTATAAAGGTGTAATATATCTAACTCTACCTCTTCAATCTATTATTAATCATTATCATTTAAATTAACATTCACTTAATTATGATCCCTTAATTTGTTAAATCCCGAACCCTACGAGAATTAACTTTACCACGAAGATGGAGTGAATTTAACCCTAGGCTAACTTCGGAACATGCAATCGCAACACACTGCTTTGATTGTTGTTCTAAGATTAGATTATGGTAAGTGGTAAATTAAGGTACATATCAATTCTGGAAATGAGGACTAATTGAGTTTAGTGATTATCTTTTAACTCTACAAATTAATCCCATGTGGTTTGGAATTTCCGGTTAAGGTTGCGCTCTCACAGTTCACACAATTCCCGACCTCCTGTGTTTTGTGTTTACTATTCAATTGCTTGCTTAGTTTCATTTAAAATAAAAACTCAATCAATAGATCATAATATTTGAATTAAATTAGCTCATTTATTCAAAATAAATGAATCAATAAGGATAGAGGTCGATCGATTACTAAAAAGAACTACTCTTTCATGGGTGGCGTAATCATCGTAGATGCAAATTGTATTTGCAAAGGTTCATAATGGGTATAACCCAATAACGATTCTACTCAAGAATTCTAGTCCAAATAGGAAGATTAAGAGAAGAATAAATTTAAACAAAACAGAAGAAAAGGGAAGAAATAAAATAAGAACAAAGAATTTTAAAACACAAATGAAAATATTACAACATGAAGAAGAGAAGGAGGATTCGATGAGGGGATCCTTGCTTCAAGAGCTACCCCTCTTAAAATGATTGACTAATTTGGGTGAAACCAATTCTCATCTTCCTCCAATATCCTAATTCATGTCCCTACCCCACCAATGAGAAAAACACCAATTTATAGAGTGGTGGTGGTGGGGGGGGGGCAAGGTTCAAAGTGGTTTCAAGTGTGAATGGGGAATCTCGGCCAATTATTTTATTCCAAATTGCACCGCCCATTTGACCACCAAAAAGCTTGAATTGTCCGGACTTCCAGAAGGATAATATGTGCGGATATGGGTCCTCTATCGCCTCTAAAAATTTGGGCTCATTAAAATCCCATATTAAGGAGTTATGAACGAAATACAGAAGCTTATCCATTCTGGCGGGTCCAGACCACCTTTGATTTTATGACCCAATTACTCCATCCAGATGCGTTCTTTTTGTCAAGTGTCCTGAATAAAGGTTGTAGAAAATGAAGTAATGAACACAGTTACGAAATAATAAGTTCAAATAATTAAAATAAAAATATTTAGGATTGAAATACTACAGTGATTTTGAAAGGGTAAAACTGGATTTTTCATCAAATATTCAAATGAATGATCTAATCCCAAATACATTTTAATTGAACATATTTAACACAATATGAGGAAATTATATCATATATTATCAACAAAATATTCAATAAAATAGTGTTTTATCCAGCCTCCTACCGGTGGGGCTCCAGGAGGTGCCACCAAAGTGCATCTACCAACATGGGACGACCTGATCGACTGAGAGGATTGCCTCATCAGGAAAATCCAGGTCAAGGGACTGATCCGAAGAGGTTTTATGGGAAACCAAAAAGTCTTCCAGTGTCTTCCCCTTGATATCCTTCTGGGGATGAACCTGATGTTGAACTGCTGGAAGCTCACTGCCCACCGCTCTAGTCGGCCAGTCAACATGGGGTGATTCAGAATGTACTTCAGCGGGTCTACTTGAGAGACCAACTGTACCTCATGGTGATGCAAGTAATGCTGTAATTTCTGCACAGAAAACATGAGCGCAATGCAGCTTTTCTCGATGGGGGAGTACTGAGTTTCTGTATTGAGGAGCATGCAGATGAGGTAGTAGAGGCTGTTCTCTGTCCCCTCATTGTTCTTGTGGGCGAGAAGGGCTCCGAGGGACCGTTCCAGAGCAGTCACGTATAGGATTAGTGGCTTCCCAGAGATGGGTGGCATCAAGACCAGGGGATGGATAAAATATTTCTTGATTTTATCAAAGGAGGGCTGGTACTCCTCATACCACTCATAAGCGGTGCCTTTCTTCATGAGTCGATAGAAGGACTTACACTTGCCAGCCAAATTCACAATGAATCAGAGTATGTAGGCTAAGTGGCCTTAGAGACCTTAAAGCTCCCAAATATTTCTCGGGGGGGGGGGGGATCTGTCTGATTACCTTGATCTTCTTCAGGTCGATCTTGATGCCTCAGTACCTGACAACAAAGCTAAGGAACTTCTCAGAAGTGACCCCAAAGGCACACTTCAATAGGTTCATCTTAATGTGGCAGGAACAGAGGAAACCAAACACTTTCTTGAGGTCCTTGAGATGGTCCTGGAACTGGAGAGATTTTACTACCAGGTCCTCCACATAGCATTACACCAATGTTCTCAGGATTGGCTCGAATATGTGATGCATGGCCTGCTGATAGGTGGATCCCACATTCTTCAGGCCGAAGGGCATAACCTGGTAACAGAAAGTATCTTGGGGTGCCCTAAAAGCTATGGACTACTCATCTTCGGGGGGCATCTGGATCTGATTATATCCAGTGTTACCATCCATGAAGAAGAGGGCTTGGAACCCAACCGTAGCATCCTTCAACAATTCTGTCACTGGAAGGGGAAAATCAACCTTCGAACAGTGACCGTTGAGATCATAGAAGCTGATGAAAACTCTGATCTGTCTGTTCTTATTTTTGACTGGCACAATGTTGGATAGAAACTTGGGGTACTGGACCTACTTGAAGAAGTTGAATCTGATGAGTTTGTCAACTTCGGCCTCGACCATGGCACCGTGAGACAGATTCATCTTTCTGGGAGGCTGCTTGAACCCGTGATGATTTGTCAGGAGACTGAGGCGGTGTATGGATACCTGAGGATCTAGTCCTAGAATCTTGTCGTAACTCTAGGAAAATACATCATGGTGCTATTTAAGGAAGCCTACAAACTGTCACTGCTCTTCAAGGGACATAGTGGCATTGATCAATGCGAGTCTCGGTTCTGCCACGCTTCCCAGGTTAACCTACACCAACTCGTCGATTATGGTTGAGACTCCTTCCTCAAAGGTAGTGGGAGCGTCCTCTATATCTTCTTCTCCACTTATGGAGGGATCCTTCAAGGGGGAAGCTACTTCTGAGCCACCATACCCTGATGGGAGGCTGCTACCAGCTTGTGTGGAAGTGAATATTACATTGGGGAACTCTGGTGCTGCTGAGATCATGGATATGAAGGCCATCGACCCAATCCCATCTGGTCTCCGACCCAAGTGGCCACGCTTGATAATATCAAAGAAATAGTGACACATCGGATAGAGCCGACTTATTCCAGCCCGACGAAATAGACAAGTTTGACATACTGATGTTGGAATGTGTTGGATGTCTCGATACCTGATGGGAGTAGGAGGCTCTAGGATCACTGGATCTTGGTTCGAATAAGAATACAAAGTGATCTTCCGACGCTGCCACAATTTGGGAGCATGATTCCCCCTTGTCCCAGAAATGAAAAAACACAGCCCCATGTTAGGGGTTGTGGCCTTCGACCGACAGATCGGGAAGACATAGTCATCATTCAGACCTACCCAAGGGTTGGTCATAGCGGCGACAGACTCAACTTTGCTTGCATGGACTTGTTTATCCTTGCTCTTGTAATAGTCAGTGTCCATGTAGCGGGCTTCACAAGATGCAAAAGGAGATGAATCCCCTTGGAGTACACCTAATCGGCCAATAAAGGAGTATTTGAGGCATTGGTGATACGATGAGGGGGACCACTGCGTGCTGGTGGAGCCATGGCCTACCCATAAATGCATTATATGCGGTGTCCTGGGAGACAACCATGAACTCGGTGCTGGAAACTAGGCCACTGAACTGGGTCTTCAGACGGATCTTGCCAACTGGGGTCTGCTCTTTCCTGTCATATCCCTGGATCCTTAAATCAGAGGGGGTCAGATCATCCTTGGATAACCCTATCTTTTGCAGTTTCCACGTTAGGATAAGGTTGATCCTGGAGATGGTGTCAATGAGATAGCAGCGAACCTCCACACCATTGAATTGGCCAGTGATATACAACGGGTGGATGTGACACCATATAGGGGAGCCCTAATCTTCTCCAGAGAATGAAATGATGGCCTGGCATTCGACATCCTCAACTGTTTCATTATGGAAAGCTTCCGCAGCTTCTACCTCCATCTAAAACAGGAGGGGGCTCTTTAAAGTCTCAGCGAGTGCTTCACACATATATGGAAAAAGGCAAAGGAACTCAAGGACGGGAAGCCTCATTGGTATACCAGTGAGGTGCTTGAGAACATCATATTTCCATGCCAGTTGCGAACTTCTGTTTGTAGGGAGATGCTCTGTGATTGGAGGCATGGAGGGCCCTGCTGACTAGACTGGTGACAGACTGGTACTGGGGACATCCCACTGCTCACTATTCGAAGCCCGGAGCGTAGCTATCACGTGAGGACCAGACGAATGAGATCGTCCTGTAGTGGGGTGAAGCTGGTCACGGCACAACCGTAGTGGTTCTGCTTGATCCAGTAGCACAAATGGTGGAAGAGGTGAGCCTGTCGACACCAGATGAAGAGGCTGTGTGTACTGAGTACTGCGTTGGGCCTGCTGTCTGGTCTCTGCGGCATGCACAGACTGGCTGGAGGTGCCAACTAACATGCCCCGATGACGCATATAGCCACGGCTCCACCGACTTTGGCATCAGCATGGGACATTGGGGAGATTCACCTGGCGCTCCCCCTTGTCAAGAGTCATATAGGGATTTACCAACTCAATGATGTTAACCTAAGTGTACCCTTGAATTTCACTCGAAGAATCATCCACCACTGGGTGGATTCTGTGAGGGATCCCCATTTAGGAGGCATAAAGTTTCCGAGAGTGCGAGATGATGACAGTATTGGCAGGGAGCGTTGCTTCTTCTTACACCGCCGATGCTTAATCTTCTGGGAAGAGGCCGACTGAGTTGATGATTAAAAAGTGGTGGCCGTCGCTTCTGAAGGCTCCTGATGATTCAGGCATGCACGGATAATGCCACAGGAGTTGTCGACTGTCCTGCGAGGCATCCGGTCATTAAACTTCTGGGACCCATGGTCAGAAACTTACTGCCACTCACCTTCGCCATTTCTACTGCTATCTAATATGACAAAGAAACCTACCACTTGTTCCAGGGCTGGGCCCAACCTGACTATGTTTCCTTCAATCTAGTCTCGGAGCCTGTACTTAAACACATAGCATTGCTTGATGGTGTGCCCCAGGATCCGGTGATAAGGGCAGTAGTTGGGGTGATCAGTGAGATGTGCCTCTTCTGGCTTCTGGCACTCAGGCAATCGTACGATTCTTTTCTCTAAGGCGATTCATAAGTAGCGAGGGACCTGAGCCTCGTTAAACGAGTTGGTCCGATTACTTCTGTCTGGAAAGGGGGCTCTGGGATCCTATCCCTAACGAGGGGCTAGAGGAGCCTACCAAGAGGGAGGAACTTTATTATCTCGCCTAGGCGGTGGCGGCACATTACACGGGGGTGACTGCCAATTCTGAGGACGCTGTTGGGCCGGAAGCTGCACCCGTAGTGGTGGATCTCTATGGGGCTGCAGAGCTGGCTCCACTGGTGGAAATTCTAGCTGCCTAGGGGCCTCTACCTGGGCCACCACGGTGGGCTCGGCTCTGGAATCCCTCCTTTCCAGGATTACAGGAGGTAGAATGCATTATTTACTGGTCTGTTGCAGAGATTCTTCGAGGCATTGGGGCTTATCTGAGAAGTCTTGGAACCCTTCGGGATAGTTCTGAGTGATCAAGGTGGGAACCAGTTCCATCTTGACATTCCCCACTCACATCTTCAGTAATTTCTCCTGAGTCCGTGACATGTCAAGGGAGTATGTGATCCCTTCCACTGGGCGATGAAGTCCATGAATCACTCATCAGGCCTTTTCTTGAACCTGAAGAGGTCTGTGATGTTCGTCTTCTGGGTGGTAGAGCTGAACTTGTAAAGGAACTGCCTGCGAAGGTCTTCCCAGCTAGTCACAGATCCAACAGGGAGCTGGCTGTACCAAATGAATGCCAACCCATCCCGTGTCTGAACAAAGAAAAAGAGCTTGGTGGCCTCCTACTACGCTAGGGTCCCTAACATAGTCCTATCTGATTGTATGGACGTGGGTCCCTATCCTGACGGGGATCCCTAACCACGAGCGCATTGCTGAGCTCTTCAATGGAGTAGACAAGCTCAACAGCTCATGGAACAGCTTGTGGAGTGACCCTTGGGGCGGCTGGAGGATCCCGAGTAGGGTTTCTCAGATTATTGCGCTGCTTGGGAGGGTTCGGCGAGACATACCGCGCCCTATTTCCATGAGCTCCGACTTCCACCCTATCAGAAAATATGACATGATCAGGGTTTCCTGGGAGAAACTCGCCTAGGGGTAGTTGTTCCTGCCCCTGCTGCCCCGGCCTAGGATCAACGTAGTCGGGTCGCCTCTCTTCAATGCGTTCAACCAGAAGTTCATTGGCTTACTTCTTCTTCTCAGCAAGATGCTAGTGCATCGTGGCCTTCTCGAGGTCCTCTTCCATTTTCTGCACTGAGGCGGATGGGTTGGAGAGCTTGACAGCTCTAACGTGCTCTTTTCCTTTACTAACATTCTAGATCAGTACCAATGCCTCGGTGGGTGGAGGGAGACCTAAGAGGTTCCTCTACTAGTGGGTAATCATCCTTGACGGGTCCAGTGGCGGCGCGTCCTCAGGAGGGACGTCCCCATCGAGAAGTCCCAACTCATTCTCCCCTCCTGACATCTTGGTCAAGTTGATCGCCACTCTTCTTGGGGGAATGTTCTCACTATCACCTAGCGTGTCAGGCTGCCAGCAAATCACACTTTAGAGGAGGGCAGCGTACTGCCCCCAGCCACGGACTTGCGCGTAGGGGGTAGCCTCCCTAATAACTTTACGGAGTACTTGAAAACTCTGAACGCATTACTGTTGTAGGGCCCTATGGTGGCTAGATGACTCTAGGTACTGGACCACGGGGAGTATGGCCAGGTCAACTAGAAGACATTGTTCGTCGATGTCTTCGAGGTTCTCTTGGCTCCCGGGATAAGTCAGCTGCCGGTGGCGAAGATAGAGGTGATTCGCCTAGAGGGTCCGGTATGAACATTCGAACTCCTATGGGGTGAGCAATTCTGGCGTACCAAAATTCTATCATACGAATGACAAAAACTTCTCAGGGAAGTTCCCCACTACGAGGATGGTCCAGAAGATCCTCATCTCAGATTCAAAGTATGTCCCTTGATTTCCCCACTCGTCAACTGATGGTGGAAGGGGATCTGGCAGCGGCGCCGAGGCAGGCCGGTGTGCCGGTGGGCTGGCCGGTGGAGAATATGACGACCATGATGATTTTTTGATGAATCTTGGGCTATCCTCTTAAGGTTGCACTGAACTGGCCGCTATATCATGATAGGATGAACTAGCGACAAGGGATCCTGACACAACATCAGCGTCTGTCGAGGGTGGGCCATGCCATGACTCTTCTTCCATTGACCCCCAAAATAGCCTCAGTAATCTCTAGATAGGGCAGAGGGTGCTTCTAGAGATGTCGGTGGAGACCACGTGGTTGGTCCCTGGGGACATGCGAAGTTCTCATCCTCCTGGATATACCTTCGGATGGAAATAGGGATATTATGGATCTCACATTCCAGGAATATGAGACTGATGCTTCTCGTTCCTGCCCCAGCCCTTGACTCAGAGGGCTAAGGAGAAGGTTCCAGTGTCGATTCATACCCTACCTCAGAGTCTGAGAAGCAGATTGGTATGATTTCCGTCCAACCTTCCCTAGAATTCCTCTTGCGGCATCGACGACCCGCGTTACTGCCCATGGGTGGCTCCTTGAAATAGGGTTGATCTCCTGCATGGGGTCCTCTGGCCGCACTACTGCTGGGGCGAAGAGAACTCTTGCTGTGGTGGGCCATGGTGCGGGGAGCACTAGGGAAAATGTCGAAAGGGACATGGGGAGGACCTCCATGCTAGCAGGTGAACGAACATGCAATGTCTCCATACCGGCAATCCTCGGTAGGGGGAGTGACCCCGTACCCAGTGTAGTAAACAAGGGAGAGACCCCCATATAGAGTTTTGCTATCACGGGAAAGACAAAATCTTGGGTTGAAGGTGGAACAGGGTAGACCTCCAAGCCAAGGTTGAAAGCAGGAAGGATCCGCACCTTCTGTAGCAGCGGTACAGAGTGGGACTCTGTGCTGGGTGGGACTGCTAAGGATTGGTCGACGACGACCATCACTTACTTCGACAACCGAGAGAGTCGACCCAGCCTGACCGTGGGGCATTTGGGGCCTCGATCTAGGTTGGGCATAATGTTTCCCCTGCTCAACGTACGCATGGAGTTAGAGGTATGAGTTAGTGGTGTCTCGGGCCACAGTAGTTGCTGACGTTGATGCCCAACGGTGAGAATCCTTTTCCCTTTGTTCCTGACGCTGGAGCTGGGTGAGATGGGCTTGAGTAGGTGGTGGAGACGCGTGAGTTTTCTACTCCTTGGCTCGGGGAACCGGGTGGTGGCGCCGACACGGCCTGGTGGGGGCCCTCGCCTCAATCCCTTGAAGCAGGACTCCGATTGGTACAACCCGGACATCCCCTACCTCGTTGGCACCAGGTAGGGAGTTTCCAAGAAGTTCTTGGGACATGCTCCTGAGATGATTGAATGTTGGGGTGGGGAGAAGCGGCTCCCTGTGCGGGTCTCAGGGGCGGCGTTGATGGTGAGGTGTAGCTTCCTCGAGATCCAAGCGGGCCATATCCTTGGTGGGGATGACCCCCTCCTCCTCGTACTTATGTACAAGGTCATTAATTACCCTTCGATAGATAATCTATGATGGGGATAGGGGGTGTGTGTTCCCAGAAGTCATAGAGGTCGAAGCTATCATGGAAGAGGAAGAACCACGTGGGGTAGCCGTGTTGATATTTCCTCTGCTCCTACTCCGGTGGGCAGATGATTGGGCTCCGGATGCAACAACATGGATCCTGAAAGCAGGGAGATGAACTCATTAATACAGCTAAGAAATGGAATCAACAACCAGTGCCCTAATACCGTTCCATCTTCCGTGGCTAGTACGAGGGATCCACGCTAACAACGTCACAGAATGGAATGCTCAACATCCTAGTCGTCCCGACTTCTAGTGAGTTTCACGTCATCCATGCTTGGTGGGACCTGGTACCAGATGACGAGGTCGGATGACATGATTATCCACTGATTCCCCGAATGCTACTAACCTCTATTTTGAGGAGAGTGGATTCACATCGGTTTCACCATTTACTGTTTCCGATGCTTTCGTCGGGGTGTGCACATCTGTCCCGCTGATGACGTGCTGTTGTTACCCTGCATTCCTGCTTTCCAAAGGCGGGCGACATCGGCTCCTTATTCAGGGATGTTTTCTCCTTGATTGAAATAGGATGATGGGATGTCGGTTCTTCCTTCAGTGGATTCCTCCTCGGAACTCGTCACCTAGTCCGGGTCTCCCTCATAGATTTAAGATATAGTTCATGAAGCTATTCCCAACACCATATCTTTGTGGACACCAGTTAATTACACCGCTTCTGTCAAGACCTTCCAAGGGGTCCAGTCATGGTAGCAACCTTCAGTTAGGAGAGTAGTCACGTTGGGCATCTCCGGTGCATCTGGACGATGGGGGATTGGCATGTGTGTCTTCTATCCCTTATTATAGGGATTCTTGAGGGCACGGAAGCCTGAGGCACCCCACATCGAACGCGGGGATTTCTATGCCATGGGCATGTATCTGAGGTTTTCATCAGCTTACCATGTGTAACACATGGTATGCCAAAAGTTTAATATCCAGCGGAGACAGATCGGACAGATTGGAACACTAGCTAGAGTGGATCAGATTGAAGAACCCCCTAGAGTGAACACCGATGTTAGAGATAGCATGTGGGTGGATTCCCGAATGTTGTGGAGGGAAATGAGGAATGAAGTGGCATGATCCAACCAGGATTTGGTGGCCTGGGTAAGAATCAGGATGGATGATGGCTTTGGGCTTGAGCCTCGAAGAGACTTCCTACGTATCCCCGTTACAGGGAATCAAAGTCCGCGTAGTTCGATGAAATGATGGGACACCTGAAGAGGAAACCCATGAGAATGGACGCATAGATAGGACCCATAGGAAGTGGAACCTCCGGGATAGGGAAAGATCTTCCCGAGACACGTTGGATCAAGGGAGAGATTAGGATGAGACATGAGTGATGGGATTGAGCCTCGTGGAGGCCTCCTACATATCCCCATTGTGGGGAATCAAAGACCATGTAGTTCAGATGGCGAATACAGTTTAACGTCATGAGGGACGGGTATGGGGATTACACTCTGGGGTGTCCCATGGTGTTGGAGAACCGACATGAATGGGGTCAGAATGACCAGTTGGTGGGCTTGAACCTCATTAAGGCTTCCTACATACCATGCTTTAGTACGGATCAAAGTCCCCATAGTTCGGGATAGAATGCAGTTTAATGTCATGCGGGACGGGGGCATTTGGGGATTATGCTCTGAGGTGTCCTAATGTGGTGGGGCTTGAACCTCGTGGAGGCTTCCTACATACCATGCCTTGACATGGATCAAATTCCTCGTACTTCGGGATGGAATGAGGCTTATTCTCTAAGACGACCCATGGTTGGAGTCGGTGAACCGACATGAATAAGGACCTGGGGTCCAGATGGATTGGGGCTTACACTCTGAGGTGGACCAAGGTGGTGTGGATTGAACCTCATGGAGGCTTCCTATGTACCATGCCGTGACATGGATCAAAGTCCCCGTTGTTCAGGATGGGATGGGGCTTACACTCTGAGGCGACACATGGTGGTGGGGCTTGAACCTCGTGGAGGCTTCCTACATACAATGCCTTGACATGGTTCAAAGCCCCTGTAGTTCAGGATGGGATGGGGATTACACTCTGAGGTGGCCCAAGGTGGTGGGGTTTGAACCTCGTGGAGGCTTCCTACGTACCATGCCTTAACATGGATCAAAGTCCCTGTAGTTTGGATGGATTGGGGCATACACTCTGAGACAACCCATTGTGGTGGGGCTTGAACATCATGGAGGCTTCGTACATACCATGCCTTGACATGGATCAAAGTCCCCATAGTCTAGGTGGATTGGGGCTTACGATATGAGACGACCCATGGTGGTGGGGCTTGACCCTTTTAGAGGCTTCCTACATACCATGCCTTGACAAGGATCAAAGTCCCCGTAGTTCAGGAATAAAGTTTAACGTCATGTGGGACGATGGAATTTGGGGATTACGCTCTGAGGCGGCACAAGTTGTGTCATGGTCGGCACTCACTCTAAGATCATGGGAGTCATGCTCGGTGTGAGAAACAAGAGGTAGCAGGGACCTGATGATCATGTCTTGAAGGGTGCGTCTGTGGGAAACGAATAGGGGCTTACGTGTTGAGCGGCCCATGGTGTTGGGACTTACTCTAGGATGGAGGCCCGAGGGTGACAAAGCACAGTGGGAGAGGGATTTGGGACCAAATAAATGAGGATCCCCATCTCCTATCATGCCCTCCGCTGGACTTGGCACCAAGGATGTGAGGAGCAGGGGTGATGCCTACTGCAATAAAAGATAGGGGCTTACACCATGGTGGTTTCCCTTCCCCCGTGGACAAACACCACTCCCAGAAGAAGGATATCATCCCCTATGGAGATCAAGGGGCATGGATAATGTGAAAGGTGGGGGCGCCCCACGTGTGAGGCACGAGGCAAGGTTATAGTTTAACGTCATGTGATGAGGACAAGGGTGTTTCGTAGTTTAACATCCTGCAGCTCGGACGAGGTGGGCTTTCTCCACACCCCAGGGGATTACATAACCGGTACCTTCTGCTCCTTGTTGGAGGGAAGGAATTGGAAATGCGGTAGAGAGGGGGTGTTGCAGAACGAACCATCGAGTGGTCCACGTTAGCGTGGCTATAGGAAGAAGCAATAGCCGTTAGCGTGCCTATGTGAAGAAGCATGAGGCGAAGCAACACAACGGGATGAATTGTCCAAGGGACTTTGAAGTTACTTCGTATAATCTTAGAAGGTCGTGTAGGAAAACCATGTATGATGTGGATTCCCGAGGTGCACAAGACACCTGCGAATGGCACCCAGAAGAAGGGCATCGGGCGTTCGTGCAATAGGTTGCCCGTTGAGCACCGAGGTGAAGGCCCCCTGGGAATTGCGCCCAACCCTTGAGGTTTGCGTGAAATAAGGGGACCCTGCATGAAAAACCCCAGGATGACATGAAATAGGGGGGCTGAGGTTTTGTGCGGGACTTGGAGGATTGATAGCAAGGAGTATGAATTACGCGCTAGTGGTAGAGGCAGTGCACAAGGACAGGGGTGTGGGCAAAGGTAGGAATTCCGCACAATTGGCTGGCCTACATGCAATGGAAGGATTTGTGTGCAAGGGGGGAACCCCATAGTGATTGTAATTCAGTCTAAGACATGGGGATCTTGTCCAAAGGCAGATGATGAGGTGAATAGGCGCCGAAAGAACCATACCAGAAGGTCATATTGTGCATGCTCGCAGAAAGCCGATTTGGGGCACGAGAACCGATTCATATTCTTCAGGGAAGGGGTAGCCTTCTATTTATAGGTGACCAGGGGCGCGAAATACAAGTCAGTGCAAAATAATTGCACGACAAAGGCGACGACCTGAAATGTCAACCATGCGGGGCACATGCGCGAAATTATTTCTCACCTACGCCAATGACTCTTCGCGAATCCCGGAACTTTCCACGAGGGACACATTTTTTCGTGCACTTCACCATTTTTTTCGCGAAACACCTCCGAGCCCCCCGAAACCGGGTCTCTGGGTCCGAATTTGACTTCACTTTGTCGTTTAGAAACTTTCTTCAACACTTAAGCACTTTTAGGCATCTACAACTATAAGTAATGGTGTGTGGTGGTGAATTAAAAACAAGTGTAGAAAAATATTTTGAATTGAAAATCAATGTGTATCATCACCATATTGAGAAATATTTTTCACTATGGAAGCAATTCCACCAGTCAAATTCTCATGTATCCTAAAATCCATGTGAATTAACCATTATTTTGATTTTCCATGCTGGATGGATGATTCAAAAAAATTTGGAAGAATTAATATATGATATATTGAAATTGGTGGTTTTTAGTGAATATGAAAATGGTGGAATAATTATTCTTGATAAATAATTGGATTGTGATAGATTATGAAGTTAATGGGTTGTTTTTGAAATTGATAATTAGTGTAATGGGATATAGAAATTATTGGACATATAATTCTTGGAATATAGAATATGAATTGATATAGATAAAAAAATATTAATGGTTGATAGGAATATAAATGGATAAAATTGTTGTTGAATATTTTTTTATAATTATTATTTGAATTATTTAGAATTTTTTATGGTAGTATATTGATGCTGAAGATTTTTTTTATGAGATTTTATGAAATATTTTCTAAGTCCTCTATATGAATCTAGAGACCAATGTAGTAGAAAATGGTAGAAAATAATTTTGAGGCAAGAGGGTGAAATTACTTTACTTTGGAAAGGGGTTTATATAATCTTTTGGGAAATCATATATTAGTGATAGTTTAGGATATGGGGGGTGGGGATGGTATTATAGTAAAATTAATGGTTTATTTCTATATATTCATGAGGTTATACCAGATTCTATATTTGAGGGACCTTTTCTAGCATTTAGTTACATGGGGTGGTCTGATTTTTATTAGGTCACACCACTTTGACATTAGACAATTCCATTTATACTATGATCTGTTCATCTTGATTCTTTTGGGATACAATTTTTTTGAGATGAGATGATAATAGTGCTGTAACTAATGTTAGGTATGAACCAAAGATAATATCACTAATGTGAAGTGATAGAGGTGTGGATGCGATGGATAAGAAATGATATAGATTGGTTGAAAGGCCCTCTAACATGTGTTTCATATTTGATAGTGATAGAGTATTCCAAAGTAAAAAATGAATCTATCAATGTTTTATAGTTATTTTCCCAAGTATTATTGTATGTGGGGTGTTCTCTATGGGAGAATAAATAGCTGGAGAGGGTCTAGATTCATTTGCGACATGTTATATTTATGAGGTAGTTGTGACTAGCGATGTGGTAGTGTTTGTGTGATGCGATGATGATGATAATGATTATGTGATATTAGTGTGTATAATATGTATATCTATTGGGTATAAGTGATAACTGGTTGTGAAAATGTTGGTTTCATAGGATAGAGTACCCCGGTGTGGACACCAGGTAATAAAATAAGAGTACCTAATGTTTTATAACTTTCAAAAAGATACTAGTTATAGTTGGGATAGTCCTAGAGGGTGGAAACCTATGGGTGGATAAATATTGGGTAGTGATGATGGATGGTTAGTGAGTTCCCTATGTATGGATAGAGACTTGGTTGTGATTATGGATGGTTAGTGAGTTTCATGTTTGTAAGACTACTTGGTGGTGAAAATGGATGGTTATCAACTTCCCAGCAATGGATATCTATATAGTGGAGGTGATATTATAGTAAGGTACATGTGTGTGGAAAACACCTTGAATATGATTAGCATGGTGGTTATTATAATAATTGTTATGTGATGACATGTGAATATGATGTAATGTGGTTTATAAAGTGTAATTTTGTGTCTTATAAGGGACATTTTCAAATGGTTGAAATTTGGAAGATTCTTGGGTTTTGATTGTTTTGTTTTATTTATTCCATACATGATTGAATTAGTACTATTTATTCACATTGCCATATGATATTTCTAGACAGAAACCTATTGAGTATATTTTTATTCTCAACATGAATTTAATTATTTTTTTAAATTATCTTGATAGTTTTAGTGGTGGTGTTAGGAAACCTTATCTCTAGACATAGGATAATTATTTGCAGAGACAATTTAATTATACCATACCCGATGTATAATAGAGATATTTTTTGTTATGGTTTATTTTACATTATGGGTTTTTGTATGATATGACATGAATTGTAATTTTTTTTCACGTATTTATATTATAAATTTCATTATATTATTAATTTGGTTGTAGATTTTTAATTTTAAAAGGGGAATTCGATCCATATATGATTGATGATATACCCTTGGTTCCAGTTTGCGACACATGATCTACTGAAGGTAGGATTCAAGGATCATATGATTTTTTTCCATCTCTGGTGGAGTCCCAATGAGGGTGGATCATGAAAAATGGTATTAGAGCATTAGTTGTAAAGAATGATTTTATCATAGGAATTGGTAATGATTTCATTGGATGTAAGATATTAATATTACTATAACCAATTATATGATATTGATTATAAAAATCAGTTTGATGAAAAAGTTCCCCTATAATATAGTCAAGGAATCTGTACCCTTTGGATAAATACTTAGGGGATATTTTTCTAATTATAAGATTTCTTAATAGGTGTGTATTCATGAATCATATAGTTCCATGTCATGAAAATTTTGTTTATGCTATGATGGGGTGATTATATTTATAGGGGGTAAATGATATGTAGATGTATTTTTATGTATGGTTGATGTGGTGGTATGGTTAAAAATTCCTAGTATATGTCCTAGGATTGAGGTTAATTTATATTTTTATATTTATTATAGTTTTGAAATGATCATGCCAATTTTAACTATGGGAGGTGCAACAAGTACCCGAGGCTATGTATCATAGAGTATAAAAAATAATCTGGGTAGTCTTGGAAGATAAACTTGAATTTTATATAGAATAAAATGTTTAAAAATTATTTGGGGTCTATTACCATTCATGAGACAGATCATTAGATAAAGAAGTTTGAGGAAACTTTTTATTTGACCCATATGTGTAATTATCAACATGTTACTTTGGTGATGAATTTGATATGATGTTTGGTGTCTCAGTGGTGGACACGTTTATTCATATATCATGAATTGGTGACGATCAGATAAAGTTAACTTCATGATTTATTTAAGAAAGAGTTCCTATCAAATATTCTTAAGCATGAGAGTGAATGTAAGATATTAGTGATATAATAAAAGAATTCTCACATTCATGATTTTGGTTCACACTTTATAGAGTTGTTGAGATGTTCTACTAATTTTTTGATTAATGAGAATTTGTGAGATTTATATTTTTAGTGGTATTTAAATCCTATGATTTATAGTTAGTAGGGAATATTTTATTTTTGTTCCTTTATAAATATATTAGAAAAGGATTATATTATAGAGAATTTATTAATGTCAAAAGGTTAATTTTTTTGGATTACCCAGTAGGGTGTATCCTAGACTGGAACTAGCGATGTAATTTTTTGATTTTAGAATCAACGAAGGTTTAATTGAGTCCATTGAAGTTGGTTTATAGTGTGGGAGGTTTATATCCATATTGTGGAGCCAAATTATTATACTATTTATATTGTTGTTTTATGGGACATCACTAGTCTATATTCCTATATTTTCATAGAGGACAGAGGAGTTGTGAGCATAATGTTAGTTTTTATGGACCACCCATCACAGAAGGAGGAGTTGGTAGAGATAACCTCAGGCCTATATAATTTCAAGAATTAGAGGTGGGTTAAGGTATTATTTGAAGTTAATTCACTATTTAATCCATTTTTATTTATTTTATTGCCTCATATTACTTTTTCACCCCTTCCCAAGTTCATGGATTATATCCACTATTAAGAAAGAATCAGATACCATTTGGGTTGATTACTCTTGTGGGTGTTTAGTTGAGGTTAGATGAAGTGTATAGTTATGAGTTATGAGTAGAGATCAATTTTCTTGGAATCTAATCTTTTTATAGATACAAAAATTTGATATTATCATGGGGATTAATTTGTTTTATTCCATGCACGTTTGTGTTAATTGTTATAGAGGGATGATGATTTTATCTTATTTAGAAGGTGATATTTTGGTGTTTGTTAGGGATAAATAGTTTGGTTTGGGGTTACAACATATCGATCCATATAGTATTACATCCCAAAATGAAAGTTTGATTCACGGTGTATCTGATTTAGAGGTGAATAATTTTCCATGATTTGATATCAATTATGTTGATGTGTTCCGAAAGGTGGTTGTGAATTTAATTTTGATGTGAGATATTGTGTTTGGGATTGAGTTATATCTAGTAATTACTTATAATTATATGAAATATTATTATATAATTCCTATAAATATTACAGATTTTAGAATCCATATTGATGATTTATTACAATGGAATTTTAGTTGTCATAGCATGTCACCATGGGGTGCTGAAGTGTTGTTCGAAAAGAAGGTGGATGTCAGCTTGAGGTTGTGTATAGATTAACAGTTCTTAAATTGAGTTAAAATGAAGCACCACTCTCCCATTCAATGGGTAAACTATTTTTTGACCATTTTAATAGGACAAGTTGGTTTTCTAAAATTGAATTTTGATTTGGATATTATTAGATGTGTCTTAAGGATGAAGACCACCCTAATATATATTTTGGTTGGTTATATCTATTTTGATTTTATAGTGATGAAATTTAGAGTTGTAAATATACCAGCCATGCTGATAGGGATTATGAATATGGAGTTACGATTTTATATTGTAAATGTTTTGGTTTTCTTCATTGATTGTATTTTGGTTTATTCGCAGATATGGGATGATCATGTATGACATCTTAGGAATGTTTTAGAGATTATAATGGATCATTGATGGTATGGGGAGATATAAAAGTATTGTTTTAGGAAACATGAGGTGAATTTTATAGGGGACATGATTTTAGTTCTTTTCATGGTAGCCGACCCAATGAATATTGAAGTAGTTGTTGCATGAAATTCTTCAAAGGATGCTTCTAATGTAAAGACTTTATTAGGATTATCTACTTATTATAGGAGGTTCATAACCAATTATTCTCAAATTATGACTCTATTATCAGCTTTCTATAATAATGGGAATGATTGTTTTAGATTAAGGAGACTCAGATTTCTTTTAAAATCACAAAATGGAAGATGAAAAGTTCCTTGGTTCCTTGGTTACCCGAGGAGGGTGCTCCTTATGGGGTATATCATGATACCTCTCATCAGGGTTTTGGATATGTATTGATTCAAGGGAGAGTAGAAATTTCATATGGTTTTAGGTATTTATATCCCCATGAATGTAGTTATTCTACCCTTGTTTTGGAGCTCACAGTGATGGTATTTATGATTAATCTTAGGGAGCATTATTTTATTGAGGAATTATTTGTGATTTATTCTAATAATAGTAGATAGAGATTTATATTTTCATAGAATTATTTGAATTTATAGTTTTTAAAATGGGTTTAATTTCTCTAATATCATGATTTGAATATCACATATACTCCTGGTAAGTGTAATGTAGTGGTTGACACCATGACTCTAAAGTCTTATTTTGAAAATTCTTGGTGGATGGGTAAGAAATGGAAATCAATGAAGTTGTTAGCATTTATTTAGCTTGTCTATAAAGAGATATATGATCAAGTTTTTCTTTATTAGATTTCGGTGGAAACCTCATTGGTGTAGTAGGTAGGGGTGTCTTAGTTGAGAGACCAAGAGGTGGAAGTATTGATTTATTGGATATAAAGACCCAACCATAAAAAATTTATATATGGAATATTTATACAAGAATTATTTTTATTGCATTACCAAAGGCCTTTTTGGTTTAGAGTTTTGTAGTATTAGGTTATCACCATGAAAAAATAAAATATTACCTCATAAAGTGTTCACTTTCAAATAATATCCATTTTTCCAAAAACATAAAACTTTTAAGGTATAACATATTTTATTTTCCTCACACATATTCAAAATTTTCACCTTGAACTCATATATATCCCTAATCATCCTTAAAACCTTGTAAAATATATTTTCCAACATGGTATGAGAACCAATAGATAAGTACGAGACATAGAAAATAAATAAATATTTTTATAATAAACTTTGAGCTCAAAATAAACATTTTAATAACTAATAAATAAACCTAAATTCCCCAAGATTTTCATAAAATATTTCATAACTAATATTAAAATAAAACTAAATCTCATAAATGTTTCTGTAAAACCATAAAAAATCATGAATATTGTTTCACAAATTTATACATTTCACCCATATGAATTAACAAAAACATTCCTTTAAAATTAAGCACATTAGCCCACCATGTAAAATCATAAAATTTCCAAACAAACCCATAAAAAGTGTCGATAAATCAATTTTTTTAATTGAGAAATAATTTTTATATCACTAAATAACTCTTATAAATTCAATAAACCACCCAATAAATTCCATTAATCTCTTAGTAGAGTCCTATAACTAGTTTAATCCATCCTGTTACCAAATGCATTGGAGAGTTATATCGAAAAACCCATCACCATGAGCAATATCAGGCTCACCCTTAATCATGATCTACATTAGGATCACACATAATCATAAAAAATTTACAAGAACCATAACATAACCATAACACATGGGAGCTTTAATTTTCAACATTTCACTAATAAAAATATTCTTTTCACCCATTTGAAAAACATTTATATACATGAAAATATCAATTCCATTTAAAATACTTTTTGAAAATACCCAAAATAAAGGGAATGTGATTTTTTATTTGCTGAAAACATGGAATTTTATGAAGGAATATAGACTTCAAATAATTTTTATAGTAGCAGGAAAAACCATTGATTTCATAGACAGAAAAATAAAATACCACTTTTTTACTTTGAAAAATCATTTCTTATGAAATATGAAAAAATCTTCCATTCAAAGAAAAATTTAATAAAGTAAATGGAGGGGTAAATCATACTTTATAAACAATTTATTTAAATATTTAAGCATTAATAGAACAATATGGAAAAATATTTTAAGATAAATCTTTAAAACATTTAAAATGTGGCATTAAAGGTAAAATTTCCCATACCATGAGTCCGAGATGTCACGTAAATTGTTTGTGCACTATATAATAAAATTTTATAAATATTTAATTTCTTTAGAAACATTTTAACGTTTAATACCTCTTCTTTAAACTATTAATTTAATTTATTTTCATGACACATTTAATTACTTAATCATTTAAGTCCATGTTAGGTGTTTTGAGGACATTTGGTTCATAATTTCAAAATGACTTTGGTATATTGACCATGGTAAAAGTGGTCATCATTATATTATCTCTAGAATAATAATAATGAAATAATTATTATTTCTATAAATTAATTATACATTTAGAACCAATTCTTTATTATGATTCTGAAAAATTAATTATGTTTCAATCATGAAGATAATGGGTCATACGTACGCATGAATAATGATTCCATTTTTCAAAAAACATGGGGGAAAGAAGGGAAGTATAATTTTACCTTTAAAATATAATTATCATATCAGAAATATCATTCTATGTCTTTGAATTCACTTATATATATTATCCATGTGTGACGGTGATAAAAAATAGATCACATTGCCTCGTGGTGATAGTAATCCACACATACATCCAAACAACATTATTATTTTTCAATTGATGGAAAATTAATAAAATAGATGATATATTATATTTATATAATAATAATAATAATATCATGAATTTCATATATATACTTTAAATATATTATTATAACCAGCCATGAGTGGTGATGATTTAATACAACACTACAAAAAAAGGTCTTTAACAACATTTACATTTATCAGTGCTAAAAAAAGAACTAATAAATTGAAAATTTTATCAAAACTTTTGTTTTAGCACTGATAAACGGTACCCTTTATCAACACTTTTTAAGGACTGATACAAGGCACCCTTTATCATCACATTATTTATAGTGCTGATAAAGAGTACCCTTTATGAGTGCTTTATTTTTAGTGCTCATAAATGAATCTTTCATCAATATTTTTTTAATTTAGATAAAGGTTCAAATAAAATTATATAATTAAATAAATAAAAAATAAAAAATATATTTTATTTTAAAAAATATTAGAAATTTTTTTAATCTAATTATTATCGATAAAAATTAGAAAATTGATTATACTATACATAAATTACAAGTTCAAATAAATAGTATATATTATATATATAGATTTATATAGAATAAAAATTGAACAAATAAAAATTTAAAATAAGTAAATCACTACCACAAAACAGGAAAAGGGAAGCGCTGCCCTTTATCAGCTCTAAACAGAAAGTGCTGATAAAGGGGTTTGCCTTTATCAGTGCTAGTTAAAAGCATTGATAAAGGGTTTTATTCTTAATTTATATAAAATTATAATATTTATAAAAAAAATAATGGTTTATGTATATATTTATAATTACATACCAATATTTATAAAAATATACTCTTTATTGTTATAATTATTAATAAATAGATATATATTTATCTTATTTGCCATTTTAAATAAATATATAAGAATATAAATAAATTATTAAATAAAAACCACTGTAACCTTTATCAGTGCTCTTTGAAAGCACTGATAAAGGTATTTTTTATCAGCGCTAAAATAAAAACACTAATAAAACATACAATTATCACCATTAAAAACGTGCTGATAAAGGTTTGTTTTATCAGTGCTTTTATTTTAGCACTGATAAAAAATACCTTTATCAGTGCTTTCAATGAGCACTGATAAAGGTTCCAATAGTTTTTATTTAATAACCCTAACAGGCCCTCCTCCCTCGCATGTGGTCAAGCTTTCGCGGAAGCTGTACCCGGCCCCTCTTCCATCGCGACCTCTCCTCCTCCTCATCTTCGTCCTCCTCCTCATCTTCCACCGTGGCTGGGTTTTAATCCTCCGCCGCTATCGCCACTGCCTCCTCCGCTGCTGCCTTTGCCGTCGCTGCCTCCGCCGCCGCTACCTCTACCGCTGCTGCCTCCACTGCTGATACCTCTGCCGCCGCTGCCTCTTCCGCCGTTGCCTCTACCGTCACTGGTCAGTGTAGGAGTATTTTACTTATCTTGGGTTATTATATTCTTTTAGAGATTCCTTCTTTTAGGTGCTATCATTGGGGAAGATTGGTGACCCTACTTAATGTGAGTGTTCATGGATTAATCACATGCCATTGATATAGCTAACTGATGGGATTATTATCAAGTGATATGAATATGGGCTTGTACCTTATGTTTTACAAAAAAATGATAATGGATCCCTTCAAACCAAAATGGATTATGTTCCTACCTTTTAGTAGTTTTTGAGTTATGTCATCATCCTTCTTTAGGTTGGAGGGGAGTAGGAATGTGTGATTAATTCAAAGATTCAATTAGGATCTAATAGTTCTCCTTCAAGACATATGTGAGAATATGAATCCAATCCTATGTTTTTTTTGGGATATGATAACATTCCCCTTGAAGGGGTGTGGGGATATAGGCCTGGTAAAATATGGAAATTGGGATATGATGTTACCTTGCTCAGCATTTATAGAAGCATGAATATGGTCTTACCCCTATTTGATATTTGAGGTATTTCGATTACCAATTTCTAATAATGCTTCCAATATATGTTGAAAAAATATTTAATATGTGGGGTGGGATATAGGGTTGTTTTTATATTTCACCCAAGTGGTATTTATGGGATTCTATAATTGCAATATGATTATGAGCCTATTTGTTTGTAGAAGTGGGGATATATACCTACTCTTTCCCCTCATCCACTTCCATAACAAACTAGTGTAATTTATGCATGGGTGTGGATATATGTGCATTACCCCTAATTTTTGTCAAGATGTACGGGTAGGCTCATTGAGTTTGAATAGGGATATGATCATACTCACTAGATACCATGTGTTGTGTTGGAAAAATTATTATAGGGATGTTGGGATACAAACCTTCTCCCTAAGATCAATAGATCTTAATTCCTAGAGAGACCTCATAGCTTCATGAATATAATATATTAGAGGAGGGGTCTGCATTGTAGTGCCCTCAATAGGATTCTAAGGGTTAGTGGTCACATGATGTTGGAAATAATGGTGATTGTTAGGAGCCCTACTAGGTGACCCCTGAACTGAGTTGAGGTCATGGATGACTTCTTGATCCACCTTCCTAAGATAAGGAATATAATTATTATCATTCTCTAGGGATATAATTCTTAATTAATTAATTGTGGTGGTAGGTGACACATTCATTATTATAGTTTCCCTATAAGGGGGTTGGTTGTGAGGCTTCAACACATGAAGTCCCTCATATGTAACTTCAAGAGTAGGGACTATACTGTGTTAGTGGTTCGCCCTTACCATCATGTCATCCACATAGTTTTGAGGTCTCTGAATAGGTGATGTATTCCTTTGGATAATGGGGGTTGTATATTTGGAAGAAATTGAAGCATTGGAACATCTAGTGGATGAAGATACCTTCACTTTCGATTGAATGAAGCTCATAAGGGGAACCTATATACAAAAACACCCAAAAAAAGAATACTGATTAGTGAATTAATACAAATAAGTATATTTTATTAATTATTTTAACAAGTATAGGATTAATGTTATATTAAAAAATTTTGTTTACGTGGAAAACATGAAACAAAATAGCCTGACATCCTAGGAACACCATTATATTCTCATTGAAGAATTCAAATTGGGTTCACTATTTTTTGTATGTGACCTGCAAATAAAATGTCCTGACATGTTGGGAACCTAATTTATTTATTTATTAAACAATTTCATGTTAGTTTCATCATTTTTATTTCAAATCAAAACAACATATCCTGATTATTGTTTGTGAGGGGGACTGAGTATGGTAGCACAATATTTGTGTTAGGTTATGATTCTTTTTCAGACAATTTACAGTGGGTTTATTCATATAACTAGAAATACCTAATGTCTCACACATTCATAAGTTTAGCAAGGGAAGGATGTGGATGATCTCATGAGGAAGATGGATTCATGAGGATGGGTATGAAATATGAAGATAGGTTTAGAACTCAAGATGGAATATTACATATCCTATCGAAATAGGAATCAAAGTCCACATAGTTTAAGGGAAATAGATTAAGGTTGTTTGAAAATATGGTACCATGAAGTTTAAAGTCAGGTGAATAGGATGTATATATCGTGAATGGTGTGATAATAGAGGATTGATCAGGGATTACTAATTTGGGATATACTATCTAGAATAAACTTGGGGTTTATACCTAGTAAGGAGGACATATTGGTTAGGGCTTACCCATTCTATTCTCATATTTTATATTTTAAAAGTTTTTTGAAATATTTCTATCAAAAGGTAGGTTCTATAATTTCTTGTTATATTACGGTGTGTTTAACCATGGTGTGGGATGATTTCGGTTTTAATGGGTTCTTGGGGTTTTTGGGATGTGATAAATGGTGTACTCCATTTTAGATTATTTTATTCTAATGGGTTTCCCCTATTTTATGTTTTCTTTAGGTTGGAAATCTCCTCAGCTGTGTGCCTCTCCTCTACCACGAACACACCTCTACCGTGTGCTTAACGACACCTTCATGGTGAGTTTTCTCCTATTACTCATTGGTTTCCTCTTGTTTGCATGCTATTACTATTTGATATTGATGTTTATAATGTGAAATGTACGGGCTAAATGCCCTGCTGAAAATCATGGCCGTTGGTGGTCCTTGTTTGCGTACTAAATGAATTGCATGTTGGTTGGTTCTTGTTGAACATTTGAATATAAAAATTGGTAATTTAAAAATACTTGACTTATGAATGATTTCCCCAGGATGATAAAAATTCTGTGATAACCCCTCAATTAACAAAAAAAATTGAATAAGGGATGCTTTGTAAAATCTAAAATTGTGATTGTTTGGTTTGTATGGTGTTGCGATTATGACCACAATTGTGTTTTTATATGGTGTTACGGTGGTTGGAATGATTGATATGCCATTTTTTCCATGTTTTAGTTCTTCCACCATTGAATATCAATCCAAACATTACCCAGTTCAATGGAACCACTACTTTGTTACTAGTGCAATTCCACTGAATCCCAGAAAACCACTTCTAGAGGACTCGATGAGACACATTATGGTCTGAAGATGATGTTTTTAAGATTATATATATTTTTAAAATACATGGTATGTAGTATTGTTAAATGGAACATGCTTCACCCTATATGGATTTCATATAGATTTTAATGCCACACAATATTTATCTCAAAAATTTACACCATATGATTCATATTCTGAGTCAAACTTGGAATAAGTTTCATTTTAAATGTTACATGTCATGTGAACCTAGGTCGCACACAGTGTATCTCTAAGACATATACTTCAGCATGAAACCATTTACATGCCATGAAATAATGGTAGAACCATATGATATGTGTTTTACTTCACTGAAACCATGTATAGATACCATAAAAACTTGATGTGTATAGACTATACACCCCTAGTGATCATGTAAGGACTACACACCATGTATTCCAGAAATATGTGATGCATAGCCAGTGAGCTGACTCAGTATGTATCTAAAGTACACGCCTTCAACTCAAGTTGTTCTATATGTCATGTATTTTCAATGGCATCATGCAGTCTTTTTAAGATTAACTTGGAATTAATTTGATATATGTCAGATTAAATCAGGTATCTTATCTATACACGATGTTCACCCTACTGGACACACCATGTATATGGATTTCACATGAGTTTAGAAATGGTAGTATACAACCAACCTTGACTGAGAACCCTATACATTGTGTATCCATTGAAAAAATTGTGTGCTATGTTATTTTCATTATTATTATTTATTTTTCACTTAGATGATAGTATTTCATGTATGAGTAGCCCATTATAAATATCTTCTCATTTAGATCACCATAATAGGATTCCCTCATTCATTGGAAATTGCACATGATGTGGTTTGAATATTTTAATTATCTTCACTCTGCTTGAGTATTGACAAGTGAAAAGTGATATTTTGGAGAAAATATGGATTATGGTACTCCCCCATGTTTCGGTGAAGAGTCCTCCAGGTATAGGTTTTAGGTACTCCATGGAGATACAAAAAAGAAATGGCCCAGTCCCCCCGTATATAGATAGAGTTCAAGTACTTTCACATGTTTTAGGGCAGGTTCCTCTATTTCATTGTAGAGGCATTTGTACTATGATTTTTTTTATAAAACCCAAAAAATGATAATTTATTAATTAAAACATAATATGAGGCAAGTTCGAGATCAAACCCATAAATATGATGAATATGAATAAAGAATGGATGAATGCCAATCAGTTGACAAAAGAGTATAAAGATTGCATGAAAGAGTTTATCAAGTTTCATAAGATCATGCATGCGACCCTTCTCAAATCTTTTTTCCATGTTTACGGTATTGTTATTCAAGACAAATTAGTCCATAGGAGTTGGAAGAACACCAGATCTGTCATAGAATAGATCGGAGTTATAAATTTTGGAATAAACATGGGGAAAAATGAATGTAGGTAGTGGCTCAGATAACATGGAATTTTATGGATCATCTGATATGATTACAATAATGAATAGTGAAGACGATCATATGGAGGGTGTGATTACAGATGTGAATGATGATGAAGGTCTTATTGAGGAAATGGTAAGGATAGTTGAAGATGAACTTCGAGATTTCCCAAATTTTTTTGATAAGTTAAAGAGTTGTGCAAAAATTCCATTGTATGCTGGTTGTACTAAATATACAACATTGTCAGCCGTACTGAAGCTGTATAATTTGAAAGTAGGAAATGGGTGGAGTGACACTAGTTTTACGGAACTACTTGCTCTCCTGAATGACATGTTCCTAGAATATAATGAACTCCCAAGCTGAACATACGATTCCAAATGAATGCTACGATCGATGGGTATGATCTCTGAAAGAATACACACCCTCCCGAATGACTGTATATTGTTTCTCAAGGACCACAAATCACTTAAATAATGCACAAAATGTGGTGCTCCTCGATAAAATAAAGATGATTCTAGTCCTATGAAAGTTTTATGGTACTTTCCAATCATTACATGGTTTAGGAGCCTATATGGAAGTGAGGAGACTTCATGACAATTGACATGACATGCAGATACAATAATTAAATATGGGAAACTATGTCACCCGATAGACTCTCCTCAGTGGAAGAGAATTGATCATGAGTGTCCTGAATTTGGAAACGAGCTGAGAAACATTTGTCTGGCGTTATCTACAGATGGGGTGAATCCTTTTGGTTTTCAAAGTAGCAGTCATAGTACATGGCCGGTTATGTGGGTAAATTATAACCTACCATCATGTTTTTGCATGAAATGAAAATACATCATGTTATCTAAGCTTATATTAGGACCAAAACAACTGGGTAGTTATATTGATGCTTATTTGGCACCATTGATCGAGGATTTCAAAATATTGTGGGATTCATGTGTTACGTTGTATGATGATTACAAAATTAAGATTTCATTGTGAAATCCATGTTGTATGGGATGATAAATGAATTTCCTGCTTATGAAAAGTTGTCAGGATATAGCATTAAAGGAACTCAAGGGTGTCCCGTTTGCAAAAAAGGTACACAGTTAATTAGGTTGAAAGATTCATCGAAAACCGTGTTTCTAAGACATCACAGATTTCTACCCCGACGACTTACGTACCGATCTTGGATGACATCATTTGACGGAAGTTTAGAAGAACATAGAACACCGTATCCACTAATAGGTGATCTATGTTTTGAGAAAGTAAATGATTTGGACACTACTTTTGGTAAACAGTTTTCAAAAAACCTTACGAAAACTGGTTGGAAAAAGAGATCAGTTTTTTTTGAATTACCATTCTAGAATTGTCAGTATGTCATACATTTTCTTGATGTTTTGCATGTTGAAAAAAATGTATGTGATAGTGTCATCGTCACATTACTAAATTCACCCGGCAAAACAAAGGATGGAATTAATGCTAGATGGGAATACGAGAAGTGTTGGCACCAGTGAAGGATGAAAAACAAACATTTCTTCATCCTGCTTCTTACACTCTTTCTTAGCAGGAGAGATATTAGTTTTCAAACTTCTTAAATGACGTAAAGGTTCCAGATGGGTATTCATCAAATATCAAGAACATTGTTTCAATGAGAGATTTAAAATTAAAGGGTCTATAATCACATGACTAACATGTTTTGATGCAAGATCTAATTCCTATAGATTTACATTTCATTTTTCCCAAGAATGTTTGCTATACATTAAAGAAGCTCTATTTTTTCTTTAAAGCTATATGCAACAATGTTATAGACCCAGTGAAATTTCCAACTATGGAAAGAGAAATTGCCATCATATTTTGTGAATTGGAAATGTTCTTCCCGCTGACATTTTTTGATATGATGGTTCATTTGACGGTTCATTTGGTGAGAGATATTCAACTATGTGGTCTTGTACATTATAGATGGATGTACCCCATTGAACGGTATATGAAGATTTTGAAAGGGTATGTCAAAAATCGAAGTTTTCCAGAGGGTTGTATTGTGTAGAAATATTTTGTTGAGGAAGCCATTGAATTTTGTACCGAATACCTATCTGGTGTAGAAAACGTTGTCCTACCAAAATCTCGTCACACTGAGCAGCTTGAGGGTGAAAGAATTTCTGGAAGAGAGGTTGTCATAATCAATGTTACAGATCGGGATCAAGCTCACCTTTATGTTTTGCAAAAAAGTTTCAATGTTGACCAATATGTTCAAGCCCACAAAGAAATTATTAGGCATTTGAATCCTTATAGGTATGAAAAATGGATATCAGATACACATAATCAACAGTTTATATATTGGTTTTGGGACCATATTTTTAAGAAGTTAGATGAAATTCTAGACTCAATTTCAGAACGACTTTGATGGATTACCGGAGGAGAAAGTGTGTATGTATTATCTTACAATGCTTATGCAGTTAGTGGTTATACATTCTATACTCATGAAAATGATGAAGAAAATACCCTGTAGAATAGTGGGGTTACACTTCTGGCTGAGGCGATGCATGATTTCGGTACTAAGGAAAAAAATCCAATTTATGCGAATATGTCATACTTTGGCATCACCAAACAAATATGGGAGTTGGATTACACAAAATTCAAAGTGCCAATTTTTCAATGTGAGTGGGTTGATAATAGGAGTGCTGTTAAAATAGATGAATTAGGATTCATGAAAGTTAATTTCAGTAAGGAAGGGGAGAAAGACAAACCATTTATAATGGCATCACAGGTAGTACAAGTATTTAATATTCCAGACCCCACAAACCAAAATTGGTCAATATTTCTGTTATCGACAAAAACAACTAAAGGGTCAATTGAAAGATTAAAGGAGGATGAACCTTTTATTGGGACTTCAAAATAATTTCATAGAGGTCCCAATGTAGACGGTGTTTTTTATGTTTGAGGAGACCACAATGAAGGGATTTACATAGTCGATAGAGGAGTCAAATATCTTCATCCTTTAAAGAAAAAAAAGAGAGTACAATAATCAGGTTATTTGTTTATTGTAATATACATTGTGTTACATTATGTTATTATATGTTAGCTTCTGATTTTATGTAATCTAAATTAAATGTTAAACCACTTCTGTAGATAATAACTTCTGCACTTACTGATGCGCCCAATCCCAAGGCATAAAAGGTCTCTCAACCAGCTGTTGGGGGTCACAGTGCAGGGCAATAACAGGTTTCTCAACCAGCTACTGGAAGTCGCAGTGCAAAGCAACAATAGGTTTCTCAACCTGTTGTTACTGGTCCCAGTGCTGAGGTATAACAGGTTTCTCAACCTATTTCTATTGGTCCCAATGCCGATTCCAGCGCTCCGGAGGAACATATTGATGATACTTTTGAGGAAATGGTAGGAAATAAAACCCTTAAAGCGCAAAAAAAAAACAAGAGCGCCGTAGTTTGATAGTGTTAGCTAGAATCCTTAACACTACTGGAAATGGGGTCTATCCCCACGCACCTATTCCCACGGTTCATTAAACCGTGGGGATAGTATGTTTTTTTGCTGTTTATACCCACGGTTTTATTAAAACCGTGGGTATTAATTTTTTTTCGAGCCCTTGTATCGGGCTCCTCCTCAATCTCTCCTCAAATCCGCGACGCATCGCTCTACCCTACCTCCCCAAGCCGCGACGCCGCTCCCCGACCACTGACTCCCGACCCTCCCCTCTCCTCTCCGACTCCCCTCCCCGGCCTCCGACTCCCCTCCCCGGCCTCCAACCCCGGGCTCCGACTCCCGGCTCCGCCTCCCGGCTCCCAACTCGCGGCTCCCGACTCGCGGCTCCCGACTCGCAGCTCCCGATTCGCGGCTCCCGGCTCCCGACTCCCGGCTCCCGACTCCCGGCTCGGCCTCCCGGCTCACGACCTGGACCTCCCGGCCTTCTCAGTAGTGATTTTTTTTATGCTGGAGTCCCAGATTTCCTGGTAATTTCTTAGTCTTGGTTGATTTCCCATAATTTCATCATATTACCTCTTGATAATCAATTAGTGTTGTAGTCAAAGGTAGCAGTTGATGCATTCATAGGTTAATGGAGTGGTTTGATTCTAAATTTTTTTAAGCAATTTCATTTTTTTATGATGGAATACTAAAAGATGAATGATATAAATATCCTGATTATCAAACCCAGTGAGAATATTTCCCCAAATTAATTTAGCATTGATAATCCTAAGATGCACTATTTTGGCCTTAAAATAGTATATATGAAGGTATGTACATACACATGTTGAGCAGTTCCGGGTGGTTGTTTATAAATCTATCAAGTTTCAGGTGTTGGCTTGGTTCCTCTTTGAGGAAGGGTACCCTTCCAATTCCTCAAATTTATTAATGCATTAATTAGTTTCTTACCACACTTTTTCTTAGTTTTTAGTTAATGCAGTGAATACATTAGATTAAATTTCTCTTAATCTTGAATTTAGTATGTTTCATGATTTAAGAGTTAAAGGTAATAAATGATTGTTTCATAAGAAATATCATGTTTATATATTAAAACCCCTCCAACGGAGGTGCGCTGTCTTCAAGTTAAAAAACAATTATTAGACTTTTAGGATTTATTGTCTTGTTGTACTGATATTTCTTTATGAATTGATGTTATGTTTGAATTATGTCATATATGACCCCTAATGGAATTAAAAAAACTAAGTTTTCCTTTTTAAATGATTAAATAACCAAGGAACCGTTTAAGTTCTTTGACCGGTTTTTATATTGGAATTACCCATGTAGAATTGTTTCCCATAATTTTCATTTTAGTATGTTGACATGTTTGAGCCACCATTCGGTGAGCCTTAGATTTAAATTTCTAAGGGTATGATTTTTAATATTAAATGGCTTGAATTATCTTTTGAATTTCAGAATGGAAATTACCCTGTATGCACAGCATTTAACCCGCCTAATGTAAGTGCTTCAATGTAATAATTAAATGTGAAATAGAAATTGTAAAGTATACTAAGTACATGAATTAGCCGTATTAGATGTAATTGAAAAATATGTTGCGTATTCATAGAACCCCTTACCATGTTAATGGAAGGTACCAGAGTGAACCTTGATTATTGAAAATTCCTTAAATGGATTAAATGAGTGGTTTCAAGCTACATGGCCTTGTCACACTAATGAAAGGCTAGGGTTGAACAAAATTGACTTATTGATTAATTATTACTTGATTAAAGGGTTTCATGCTACTTGGCCTTGTCACACTAATCAAAGGAAAGGCTTGAACCAAATGGAATATTATATGAATTCAATATCAAAGTAGGTGTGGCCTGACTCAAGCTCACCTTGGATACTTGAGAGAAAGCCTTGAGCACTCAAGGACCCTATTCCGAATTCAAGGATACAACTTTCTTAGGTTGAGACCTACATAGAACCTGATCCTTGTCTAACTTTAGATGCCTGGTATGACACCATATAATCCCTCATGTATTACAACAAGATTCCTTAGATACACTCCTTGGTTCCAGAATTGACAAGTAGGTGCCATGGTTAAATCCTAGCCCAATATTTTCTTAGACCCATTTTACCTTGGATGAACTTCTTAGACTAGATAGTCCTCTTATTGTGGAATTAGTTGGACTGTTATCCTTGGATTACACTCTTACCCCATGTGAGGCTATAGTTATTACTAAGTTGTTGACACTTGAGGTCTATGTTTCCTTGGTTATAACCTTGGAACTTCATTATTAAATATCATTACATGTTTTCTTCTCACATCTTAGAACCTCAATATCTTTCTCATATAAATTATATTTAAACTGGATAAAATTGATTAATGAAATGGTTACACATTCTGACACCAGTCAAAGGCTAAAGAAGGTATAACTGCTATGTGTCCCATAGGAACCTGTACGGGTGATGTTTATTTATCTCTCTATTATTATTCTATATACCAGTGAACTATATATTTTATACTGCACTATCTAGATTGGGCTGGACATCAGTGGTTCCATCCTATTATTATTTATATCTCACACCCTACTCAGGCCGCTATTACATTGGGATACTCGAGTATACTTTCATTTTCTCAGGACCTTGGACCTTGCTTTTCAATGTATGCTTGTAACTAGAGTTAGGAGAAAAGGACTGAGTTGGATCTCGGGATGCTCAAGGAGATCGCCCATGGATTTTGATGTGACTTTATTATTTTTTTATTTTATTGAAAATAATGATGTAATGTTTACTACTTTTAGATATGTATCATTACCATGTCATGCATTCATCTGTTGTTTAAACTACCATTGACCACTTTAATTCAGTTATAATAATATTTATCTTATGCTGCTTTGTCATTTATTTACTACCTCTTTCATTGTTGATTGTTATTTATTCAATTTTACCACTGTGTATATGTGATAAGAGGGTATAGTCCCCACTATCACCTCTCGAGACCCTCACTACAAGTCAAAAACCTCTAACGTATGGGGAGACTCACCAGCCCCCCTGCCCTACACAACCTCTCCCCCTCCCTCTACTGCACCAGTCCCTCCCCCTCCCCCTTCCCTTGCACCAGCCCCTCCCTTAACCCCCTGCTGCAACATCCCCTCCCCCTGCACCAGCCCCTCCCCCTCCCCCCTCTTGCACCAGCCCCTCCCCCTACCATGCACCATCCCATCCCCCCCACCAGCCCCCCCCCCACTACACCAGCCAGCCCCTCCCCCTCCCCCCTTCCCTTACATCAGCCCCTCCCCCCCCACACTGCACCCCCACCAGCCCCTTACCCCATGCTTCCCCAGCCCCTCCCCCTCCCACTTTCCCTACTGCACTAGCCCCTCCCCCTTTCCCTGCTGCACCAACCAACCCTCTCCCTCCCCCCTGCACTACTTTCCATGTGGAGTGTCTTTTTTAACTTTTTTCTTTAGTTTACATCTCAAGGAAGACCTTTTTCTCTCTTTCCCTACTTATTCAATCATGAACTCCTCTTGTCATTAAATACTTGTCATTAAATATGTTTTGCTAGCTACTAATATGCTTTGATTGATTTAATAATAAAATTGATTGTAATGATTTTTTTAAATATGATTTACATTGTTGATTGAATGATAATTTTTTTTCTTGTTATAGAATGGATAGAAGCTGGATGTATCGTACCGATCAGATTTCAACCGAGTTTCAAAATAATTTGGAGAATTTTTTAGATTTTGCATTTAGCAATGCGTCAGATGGAGGTTGTATACAGTGTCCCTGCTATAATTGTGTTGGAAGACCATGGTTAAGACGAGAAGAAGTTAGTTACCGTTTAACGAAATTTGGATTTCAAGCAAACTATAATGTTTGGTTTCACCATGGAGAGACGAGTCAATCTTCGACTGTTCATAAACGAAATGAACTAAGTGACATGGAGAATTTGATATTTGATCGGTTTCCATATGTGCATCATTCCGAGAGAGATAGCATGCCGGTGCAAGAAGACAGTGATATCAGTACACATGAGGAAAATGCTGAAAATGATGATGTTGACATAGTGAAAAATTTATTGGATGATGCCAGAACTCCAGTATATCAAGAATGTACTAGAATGACCAAGTTGGAATTTTTAATGCGGTTATATCATGGGAAAACTATGTATGGGATTTCTAATACTGCCATTGATTATATTCTTACATTTTTGAAGGACTTGCTTCCTGATGGTGCAGATATTCCCTCAAATCATTACATGGCATGGAAGTTAATTAAGCAGCTTGGATTTGCTACTAATAAAGTCCATGCTTGTCCGAAAGATTGCAGTTTATTTTTGGAGGAAACTGCTGACCGTAATGACTGTAAAGACTGTGGTACATCTCGATGGAAGACAAATGCAGATGGAACACCGTCTCGTGTGCCACAGAAAGTCATGTGGCACTTTCCATTGATTCCCAGACTTCAAAATCTATTCATGTCTCCAGAAATCTCAGCCAATATGCGATGGCACGATGTTGAGAGAATTAAAGGAAATGATGAGCTGGTCCATCCAGCAGATGGATTAGCATGGAGGACATTTGACGCACAACATCCTGATTTTGCAGCTGAGGTGCGTAATGTCAGATTGGGCCTATCATGTGATGGTTTTAATCCATTTGGTCAGATGCTTACTGCTCATAGCACGTGGCCGGTTTTTATTCATGTTTATAATCTTCCTCCGTGGATGTGTATGAAAAAACCTTTCACTTTCTTGAGTATACTGATATCTGGACCTTCGGATCCTGGTAATGACATAGATGTATACTTGCAGCCTTTAATAAAAGAGTTGAAACAACTTTGGGATTTAGGTGTGCAGACATTTGATGCTTCTTCAAAGAATACGTTTCAGATGCGTGCTGCCCTTCTATGGACCATAAATGATTTCCCTGCCTATGCAATGATGTCTGGGTGGAGCACGAAGGGAAAACTTTCATGTCCCGTTTGTATGAAGAATACACGATCGAGAAGGCTTAAATATCGTTGTAGTTTCAGTTTCATGGGGCATCGCCGATTCTTGCCAATGGATCATCAATACAGGAAGAATAGTCGGAGGTTTGATAATAATGTTGACACTGAAGAACCACCTCAACGTATGTCAGGAAGTGATGTGCTTGATGAATTGAAAGATTTCAGCTTTTCATTAGGAAAAGGTCATTTGACATCTCGAAAGAGGAAGAATGCTGATACTGAAGTCATTTACAATTGGAAAAAGAGAAGTATTTTTTTTGTGTTGCCATATTGGTCTACTAATTTGTTACGTCATTGTTTAGACGTAATGCATATTGAGAAAAATATATGTGAAATGTTGCTTGCAATTCTTTTGAATATTAAGGGGAAGACCAAAGATGACTTCCGATCTCGTCGGGATTTATTGGATTGGGGTATTCGACCAGAACTACATCCTGTTTGTATCGGTGAAAACAAATGGAAAGTTCCCTGTGCTTCTTATGTGATGACACAGGCAGAGAAAGATCAATTTCTGGCAGTATTGGAGAATATTAAGGTTCCAGATGGCTATTCCAGCAACATATCTAAACGAGTCAACAGAAGACATTTGAAATTGAAATCCCTAAAAACTCATGATTACCACATCCTTCTTCATGAATTGATTCCAATAGAAATTCGACATTTGCTATCCAATAATGTAAGGGTGGCAGTGATTCGGTTGTGTCATTTTTTTAGAGACCTTTGTGCTAAAAGGTTATCCAAATCATTGTTGATAAAAATGCAGCAAGAGGCACCATTAATTCTGTGTGAGTTGGAAAATTTTTTTCCTCCATCCTTTTTCACTTGCATGCTGCATTTAACAGTTCATCTTCCAACTGAGACACTTCTTGGGGGACCAGTTGCTTTTCGGTGGATGTATCCCACTGAAAGAAATATGTGCACAATGAAATCATATGTCCGAAATAAGAATTATCCTGAAGGTTCCATTGTGAGGAGTTATCTGGCCCAAGAATGTATGGATTTTTGTTCAATGTATTTGTCTGATGTGAGAACAAGATATAATCGACCAATGAGAAATGAAGATGAGCAGTATGAGGAAATTCAACCCTCGTTTCCATCTCTTCCCCAAACAGGTGGAATTGTCGGGTCATATACATTGGTTACATTGAGCTCTGAAGAGCGGAATATGGCACATCGTACAGTCTTGTTTAATTGTGGTTTGTTCGATGCCTATATCAAGTAAGTAATTTGAATATATATATGTTATCTCATATGATATCATATCACATATACCTTATACTTTTATTTTCATTTTATGTAGAGAACATAAACAAATTATAAGTAGAGTTCATCGGTCTTTGCCGTTGAGAAGGAGAGAGGCTATGCATAGCCAAGAGTTCCCAGCTTGGTTGAAATCAAAGGTATGACCATTACATTAAATACCTTAAAATATAGATATATATTTAATTATATTACTCATGTATTCCAGGTATTGAGTTTACCTGCTGACTTCATTTCTCAAGAATTAAGAGCATTGGCTTTTGGTCCCAATTCTTTGGTTCGTGACTGAAAATCTTTAATAATCAATGGATACAAATTTGTTACAACTGATAAAGCGGTGAAAATGAGAACACAACATGATGGCGTTATGTTAATTGCTAGAACGGATTGTTATGCCAGTGCATCTGATAGTCGACCTCGATATGAAGATGTGTATTATTATGGACTGGTTGAGAAAATATTGTTATTGGATTACTACTCTCGAGGTCGAGTCACTATGATGCAATGTAAATGGTTTGATTCAATGACGCGCCATGGTACATTTATTGATGATTGCGGATTTAGAGTTATTGACATGAGTCGATTCCTGCATACCGATGAACCATACATTTTGGCATCAATGGCAAAACAAGTGTTTTATGTGAAAGATCATCTGAACCCTGATTACGGTGTCATTAATGAAGTAATCCCAAGACATATTTTTCATGATGCTGGGGATGAAATTGTCACCATTGACGCCCCCATCGGTGTTAGCCAAAATATTGCATTTGATGACACAAATTGTCCCATTGTGAGGGATGATGTTGAACCTGAGGTAGTGGAGGGTAATACATAAAAGCAACCATATATATTCAGAGTTCATTCAGTTTACCTTGACGTGAGTTTCTCAGGTTGGTACTAATTTAATTACTTTAATTTACTTTTAGTTTGAAATGATATGTCTGTTTTAGTAATGTTTGGTTTTGTTTCATTTAATTCTATTTCTTTCAATTCAGAAAAGTGGTTTTAAAATGTGGTTTTAAAAATTGTATAACTTGGTTGTAAATTATCATTACTGAAAGATGTTATGACATTTTTTAAGTAGTATCTATGATTTGTAAAAATTGTTGCTAAAAAATATTTATTTCATTCTTATGCAGATTATGAAGAAAACTACAGAAGCTCGCAAGAAGAGATTATTTGATGCTGATCCTGTTAGACGTGAGCGCGAGTTGTCTTCAGTGAGTATATTAATTTAAATATTTATCTTCTGCATTACAAATAATATCAAGTTCATATTTTTGATCCAATTTTTTTAGGGACATGTAACTCCAGAGAATCCTCTTCCCAGTATGGGACCGAGTAGGGATCCTCCTAGACCTAGGCGGAGCTCCCGTCTTACCACTCCCCACACTGACCCATTAGTGGACATCCCATCTACCACACATGTCCGCCCTCCGCTTGAGACCCCTGGGATGTTCCCATACATGCCTCCATCATCATCCCGTTTACCCTCTTTTTCCCATTCCATGTCCACGCCGACTCGACCGATGTTCTCACCTGCACAGTTTTCATATCCATTCATGTATCCCCAGACCTACTATGCATATTCTGACATGTCTACGCCACATCCTTTTCCTACCATCCATCCTTCACATATTGAGTCTGTTCCTTCAGTTTCCACTCCTGTTCATGAAGATCAGCCGGAGCATGCTGTGGAACAGATACTTCCTTCGGAGGATGCTGATCCAGCACAGTCTACGGATGCCTCACAGCCTATTCAAGAGCCTGCATCAGGTTTTTTTTATTATAAATGTTTCAAATTATAGCATTTCACTTTTTTTCTATTGTATTGTCACCTAACTCTTCTCTTTTCACCTCTTATCTTATTTAGTGGGATCTTCTAGTAGGCGACGTGGGCGCACTCGAATGCGGGATGCTTGGAATCGTGAAACTCAGATTATGGTGGATTATAATTCTCAAAATCAAATGGTAGGTAAAAATGCTAAGGAGTGTAGAAGTTTCATGGCTACTTTAGCCAAATATCATGATATCGTTCCGGTGGAGCCGGTCTCATGGAGACATATCAGTGCCGACATCAAGGATAGGGCATGGGCGCAGATATGGGTACGAAAATTTTATAAATTTATATTGATATTAGTAATGTATTTATATGACTTAACATGTTTGTTGCAGAGTCGATTTAACTTTCCTAACAGTGAAGCTGCCAAAGCTGCTAGGTTGAGTGATCTTGGAGAGTATTGGCGGTCATACAAGTATGAGTTACATATTGGTTGGAGGAGCAGAGTGGGTACTGAGTTAGAGGGTGTACCCACAAACCCTGACTGTCCAAAAAGTCAATATCAAAAAATGACCGCACATTGGAATACTGAACAGTATAAGGTACTACCCATCTTTACTGTTTTTTATATAAAATTTAATTTTTATTACTTGTATTGTTTTTTTTTTTCTTAGGAAGTGTCAGCGAAAAACAAAAAAAACAAAGATGAAATGACATATCTACACACATTGGGGCGCACTACAATGCCCGATAAAGAGAAGCGGCTGGTACGTTCATCTGAATTAAAATAATGTCTTTATTTATAACATAATGTCTTTATTTATAACATGTCATCATAACTTATTCATGCTTTCCCTTGGTTAGTCCATGTCTTTACCTCAATGTTTGTGGGTCTTTTTTGCAACTCACTTCAATCCAATATTTTGCATTTATCATATATGGTTGTAATTCAAATTTGTGCACTTTTTATATGCAGCAAGCTGAATTTGGCATTGAAGGTCCTGTACCTCGTGCCAAATTATTCTTCTTCAGTAGAAAAAAAAAGGATGGAACTGCAGTTAATTCACAAACACAAGATAAAATTGTAAGTTTGTTTATTTATATTTCAAACATTTATACGAAATTCATAATTTAATATGTTTATAATTTCAACAGTCTGCCTTGGAGGCCATGGATGAGAAGGAAGCTGACAACTTAGGGCCAAATGATCATTTCAGTCAGGTGTTAGGTGTGGAGCATCCATGAAGAGTCCGTTGTAGACCAGGAAAAAACATTGTCCCCTCAAGGTATTGGTCATCATCAGACTCCTCTAAGGCCTCTGAGTTGGAAAGTGCGCGTGCTGAATTAGCTGCGACAAAGAAAATAGTATTAGAGGAGCGTGAAAAAAGTAAGCTGATGAATGAACATTTCATGAAAGCTCTGTCAGTTTTGAGTCAGTCACTACCATCAGAGGTTGCTGCCACTTTTCATTCATGTATGACATCAATGCGCTCTTTAAATAATGCCTCAGGTGATTCCCATGAGGGTCCTAGTGGCGATAACGGTGGTGGCGATAGAGCTGACGAGGATGTTGCTGATGATGTTGTTGGTGATGAGATTGCTGATGATGATGCTGACGGTGCGGTTGGTGATGATGTTGCTGTCGATGTTGCTGCTGATGATGATGATGCTGGACATGAGGATGACAGTGATGGCGATGGGGGGGATATTAATCCCCTCCATTTTTGACTTAGCAGAGAGACGTGTGTTGGAGTTTAATGTTTTTTTTGTATTGGTGGACTGCTTGTATGTGAATTTCTTTATGCAATGAAATTCATTTTGGATTATGTTTTCATCAGGGGTGTTATTTGTCAGTGATTTAGGTAATTTTCACATGCCATTCTGTTTACTCCTTGTTTTTTCATGAACTTTCTGCAGGGGGAGGTGGGGGGGGGGGGTGGGCAGGGGGGGAGGGTGGGCAGGGGGGGAGGGCTGGGCAGGGGGGGAGGGAGGAGGGGAGGGGGAGGGGGGAGGGGCAGTGGGGGGCTGGGCAGTGGGGGGCTGGGTAGTGGGGGGGAGGGCTGGGCAGGGGGGGGAGGGGGAGGGGGAGGGGGGAGGGGGTGGCTGGGCAGGGGGGGAGGGGGGGGGGGGTGGTGCTGGGCAGTGGGGAGGGGAGGGGGGTGGCTGGGCAGGGGGGAGGGGGGGGGCACTAATTGTTTTGAATATCACACTTTATCTGGTGATATTTCTGGATCTGTTTGACCACGATCAAATCACATTCTTATTTATTCTCAACTAGTTTAGTGTGCAAGGATGTATACATACATGTTTTGATCTACTGCTACTATTTATTCATCAAATATCCTTTTAAGGACTACAATTTGGATTCATACATGTTTATCATCTGCTGAAGTATTCATCCTACTACTATAATAATATTTTCTATGCTACTGCTATGCGTTTTTGAATATTTTTTCTACAAAAAGATCTTATATTCTTCTGAAGGAGCATTATTTGAAGATTATTTTTATTTTCTGGGGGGGAGGGCTGGGCAGGGGGGGGAGGGGGTGGCTGGGCAGGGGAGGGAGGGGGTGGCTGGGCAGGGGGGGGGGAGGGGGGGCTGGGCAGGGGGGGGGGGGGCTGGGCAGTGGGGGGGGGGGGGGGGCTGGGCAGTGGGGGGGGGGGGCTGGGCAGTGGGGAGGGCAGTAGGGAGGGAGGGGCAGGGCAGTGGGAATCCTGCACTAATAAGTGCGAGATCTCTACAACAGGTATGTTTTCCTAAAATTGTGGAATAAACCTCCCAACCATGCATCATTTTTCATTTGCATTTACACACTATATGAATGCAGGTTATTGGTCGTAAAATCATGGAGTTGACCCCCTTTTCATCCAACATATGAATGCAGGTGATATGTTTTAACTATTGACTCCATTGTATATTGATTTTTGTGGGTCATGTCTAAGAGTTTCTAGACATACTTTGATTGTTCTCATCCCAGCATAGCGATGAACCAAAATATTGGTGAATGTGCATGGGCTGATGGAATGAATGCCTTCAATTTACAAGCATGGAGAAGAAACTTAAGAGATGTGTATCATTTATGTCTCAGGGAGGATTGATGAAGGTATTTTTTTCCCAACTAACTCTTCAACAGGATAGGATGTATGGAAGTTTATATTGTTTACAACTCAAGCAGTAAATGATACAGTGATAATCACATTCTTCATGAGTTTGACTGGTATTTCTTATCATCATATTCAGGCTTTTTATTCTGCATTTTAATCTGCACTTTAGTATTTTATTGTCATGTAGTAATAACAAAATTTCTATATGACATTTCATTGCTTATGAGTCTTATATATTCATTAATAATAATTCATGGTTTTATTTGTTGCATGTACAGATTGTAGCAAATTAAAGTATGATTACCAATCAGTGGTTTGCCATTCGATCTTTATCAAGGTGAGCTGACAAATCTATGTGCCAATCTAACACGTCATTTGAGCTTATTCATGCATGACTCATCTATGTGAATTCTTCTTTGAGTTAAGAGTCTTCTCAGAAAAAAATGAAATGGAGTGACAGGTTCATGCTATGCTCTTTTCAGGACATATCAGGCAGAATTTCAATGCTTTTTCGAGCCCGGTTCTTTTAGTAAGAAAGAAGGATTCTTCTGGAAAATTATGTGTTGAATATCAGGCTCTCAATAAAGTAACCATCCCGAATAAATTTCTGATACCCGTAGTGGATGAATTGTTAGATGAATTACATGGGGCAAGGTACTAATCTAAATTGGACATTAAATCAGGTTATCATCAGATTCGAATGCAAGAGGAAGACAATGAAAAAACTTCTTTTCGTACCCATAGTGGAAAATATGAATACTTGGTCATGCCTTTAGGCCTTATCAATGCTTTGTACACTTTCCTAGCTATGATGAATGAGCTCTTTAGGTCTTTCCTACGAAAGTTTGTACTTATTTTTTTCGATGATATTTTAGTCTACAGCTGCCAATGGAAATCTCATCTCAAACATTTTACAGTGGTTCTTTTTTCATTAATTTGGGTAAATGTTCTTTTTCTCAACTGAGAAGTAGCTTACTTGGGTCATGTTATTTCTGAAACTGGTGTTTCCATGGGCACTACCAAGGTTTAGGTTGTTTTAGATTGGCTCATTCCTATTTCTGTTAAGGGGGTCTGTGGTTTTCTCGGCCTCACTGACTTCTATAGGATATGTATTCGCAATTATGGTAAAACAACATAACCCCTTACTGCTCTCTCTAAGAAGGATAATTTCTCCTGGACTCTAGAGGCCACCCAAGCTTTCCATAAACTCAAATGGTTCATTACGAAGGCTGCTGTTTTGGTTTTAACAGATTTTTTCCAACAATTTGAGTTGGAATGTGACGCTTATGGTTGGGGTGTGGGTGAAATACTCATGCAACAACGTTTCCCTATCGCTTATTTTAGTAAAGAATTGACAGCTTCTAACTTAGCCAAGTCTACTTATGAAAAAGAAATCATGTCGTTGGTATTGGCCATCCAACATTGGCGGCCTTATCTTATTAGAAACTCTTGTGTGGTGTATTCAGATCATCGTAGCCTTAAATTTCTTCTTCATCAACGGGTTGCTACGGCTGATCAGAAATGATGACTTGCTAAATTGCTTGGCTACAGTTGTTTGAAGTCACGTACAAACCAGGCCGTGAAAATTTTGTCTTCGATGATCTGTCTGGATGCAATGATTCTACTGAGTTATTATTTATCTGATCTCATCATCTAGGAACCTCACCCGAATTTGTAGAAGGGTGTTTTCAATGACCCATATTTCAGCAAAGTCATCACGGTGCTGTGGGCGATCTCTACTACTTTCCCTGCTTATAATTTTCAGCAAGGGGTCCTCCGCTATAAGGGTCGTCTGGTGTTGTCTAAGTCTTCTCCATGGGTGCCTAAATACCTGTATAATTCTATTCATCCCCATAAGGAGTTCATTCCGGTTTCTAGTGCACCTATAGGAAATTGGAAGCCAACTTATATTGCATCAGGATGAAAAACCAGGTTCTCCAATTTGTCTGCCAATGTGCCATTTTCCAATAGAATAAATATTCCGCACACTCATCGGTCCGCCTTCTTCAACCACTAAAAATCCCCCAGCAGGTATGGTTCGATATCTCTATGGATTTCATCACCATACTTCCCAAATATTAGGGTTATACGGAAATCTTGGTCGTCATTGATCGCTTGTCTAAATATGGCCATTTTATTCCCCTTAAACATCTTTACACAACGCGCAGTGTGACACAGTGCTAACGCCTCTACGCTGGATGTTCTCATCTGTCAGGAGTGCCCGATGCTGAATGCGCCAAGTTAGGATGTTGTGATTGGTTGGGATACCTTTGCACCACCGGTTTTCCGATATCTCGTCGCGTTCCATTCGTTCATTCAAGGAGGAGCAGTAACCACTGCTCGAGAATTTTCCAGATGGAGAAGCTATGAAACAGCAGCTATCCGATTCGTCCACCAAAAAAATAATGTGAAATATCTGCCTCTTCTCGGGGATGATAATGGCTTCAATGAGGCCTCGATGGCAACTTGCCTCCCTGGAGGTCATGTTTGGAATAGGGCATCCCAGAAAGTAATGTTTGGTGCCTACCTATTTAACATTCCATCAGTTTATTTCCCCACTCCAATCACCCAGTGAGAATGCTCCTACAAAATGGAAAGATGAGACAACATTCATTTATCCAGGTTGGACAGGGTCCACCTCTTGCGCGGCCAATCCTCCCATTTAGCGCCTTATCTACTGAGCATAAACCTAGCCCAGAGAGAGGACCCTTTGATGATCTTCCACACAAGCCTTGCCTGCATGCCTTGCATGGTTTCCGTAACATTATGAAGACCGACACCACCCTCGTCAATTGGTTTTTTCATGCGGCTCCAGGAGGCCCAATGGCATCTCCCTAGCTAGTTGGCATCCCATAAGAAGGCCAACATGTTGTTTTTGATCGTAGATATTGTTCCCTTGGGTGTGATAACTGAGAAAATGTGCATGGGTAGTGGGGTACAAAACGTGCATAGCAGGTGGTACAAAAGCTCAATTCAACTGAAAACATTGGTTTGGAATTGTCTGGCATATTTTATTCCTCTAGGTATTCCTACACATTTATAGATCTCCAAACCTCACCGAATTAGGTATATCAGGGGTCATCCAATCCTCTATTCATCACAGATTAGCATTCATTTCTTTAAATCTTCTGAGAAAACATCCTCTCATGCCATCCATATCATCCTATTTGAAACTAAGTGGAAGATGTTGCCCTGCCGATGTCGCTGGACCGGGCCAACACGCTGCGGTCACGCCGCGGTCACGCCGCGGTCACGCCGCGGTCACGCCGCGATTTGGCCCTGCTCCAGGACGACACCCTGCGGCGGTTACTCCTCCTTAGAGAAACATTGAATGGTTAGCTCTATAATTTTTCGTATTTCCTCATTCCTAAACTATATCTCCTCTCAGCGCTGCCTCTCATCCATCTTTCCACAAAACGTGCATAGCAGGTGGTACAAAAGCTCAATTCAACTGAAAACATTGGTTTGGAATTGTCTGGCATATTTTATTCCTCTAGGTATTCCTACACATTTCTAGATCTCCAAACCTCACCGAATTAGGTATATCAGCGGTCATCCAATCCTCTATTCATCACAGATTAGCATTCATTTCTTTAAATCTTCTGAGAAAACATCCTCTCATGCCATCCATATCATCCTATTTGAAACTAAGTGGAAGATGTTGCCCCGCGGATGTCGCTGGACCGGGCCAACACGCTGCGGTCACGCTGCGGTCACGCCGCGGTCACGCCGCGGTCACGCCGCGGTCACGCCGCGGTCAAGCCGCGGTCACGCCGCGGTCACGCCGCGGTCACGCCGCGGTCACGCCGCGGTCACGCCGCGGTCACGCCGCGGTCACGCCGCGGTCACGCCGCGGTCACGCCGCGGTCACGCCGCGATTTGGCCCTGCTCCAGGACGACACCCTGCGGCGGTTACTCCTCCTTAGAGAAACATTGAATGGTTAGCTCTATAATTTTTCGTATTTCCTCATTCCTAAACTATATCTCCTCTCAGCGCTGCCTCTCATCCATCTTTCCACAAAACGTTCATAGCAGGTGGTACAAAAGCTCAATTCAACTGAAAACATTGGTTTGGAATTGTCTGGCATATTTTATTCCTCTAGGTATTCCTACACATTTCTAGATCTCCAAACCTCACCGAATTAGGTATATCAGGGGTCATCCAATCCTCTATTCATCACAGATTAGCATTCATTTCTTTAAATCTTCTGAGAAAACATCCTTTCATGTTGTCCGAACCAGATCATCCTCATCCTCTGCACATGTCGTCTGAACCGGATCAGCCTGTTGTGATAGAAATTCAATGTCTTCTTTTGACTGAATTTCACACCAAACCAAGAGATAATAAATGAGTCAAACAATCAGACAAATGGTTTAGGTTCTTTTTCCTCTGCTCACTACACCTATGACTCTAAAACTCTAGATGCCACTGGCACTGCTATAAAAACCAGAAAACTCTCCACTAATCTAAACGTCATTCATACCACTGGTTGTCCTATAAAAAATAGGAATCCTCATATTAGTCTAAAGTCTCTTTAGGCTAAGGCACAAACAAAACACACTAACATTGATAAACAAGGTACCTTGACACTGGAACCTATAAAACATACAAAAGGAAGCACAACCTCTGTACAAGACCCCACGCTAATGCAGGCACATTTTGAACCCATCGGGCAGAGGCTCCTTCCATTAGATCTGGACGCTATCAAGATGCAGAATATAGATGATTCAAAGGACCCAGGTATACCTACTCTTCATTCTATTAATTTAACTTTTGTTGGTGCTAAATCTGTAGATAATATGAACTATTATGAACAGCCTGTATCCCTATTATCTAACCAAAATACCATTTCGTTGATGCTATATAACATGAACATTACAAACTCAATTAAGAATGCTTCAAGAAATGAACCAATAAAGAAGAACTCTGGCAGGGGGACAAGCAGGGGGCAGGGTGGGGGGGGGGGCTGGCAGGGGGCAGGGGGGGGGGGGCTGGCAGGGGGACAAGTAGGGGGCAGGGGGGGCTGGCAGGGGGACAAGCAGGGGGAAGGGGGGGGGGGGGGCTGGCAGGGGGCAGGGGGGGGGGGGGGGGCTGGGTGGGGGGACAAGCAGGGGGGGGGCTGGCAGGGGGACAAGCAGGGGGGGCTGGCAGGGGACAAGCAGGTGGCAGGGGGGGCTGGCAGGGGGACAAGCAGGGGGGCTGGCAGGGGGACAAGCAGGGGGAAGGGGGGGGGGGGGCTGGCAGGGGCAAGGGGGGGGGGGGGGCTGGTAGGGGGACAAGCAGGGGGAAGGGGGGGGGGGGGGGCTGGCAGGGGCAGGGGGGGCTGGTAGGGGGACAAGCAGGGGGAAGGGGGGGGGGGTTGGCAGGGGCAGGGGGGGGGGGGCTGGTAGGGGGACAAGCAGGGGGAAGGGGGGGGGGGGGGGCTGGCAGGGGCAGGGGGGGAGGGGGGGTGGGGCTGGCAGGGGACAAGCAGGTGGCAGGGGGGGGGGGTGGCAGGGGGACAATCAGGGGGACAAGCAGGGGGAAGGGGGGGGGGCTGGTAGGGGCAGGGGGGGGGAAGGGGGGGGGGGCTGGCAGGGGGACAAGCAGGGGGGAGGGGGGGGGGCTGGCAGGGGGAAGGGGGGGGGGGGCTGGCAGGGGGGCAAGCAGGGGGCAGGGGGGGCTGGCAGGGGCAGGGGGACAAGCAGGGGGGGGGGGGCTGGCAGGGGGACAAGCGGGGGGGGGGGGGCTGGCAGGGGGACAAGCAAGGGGCAGGGGGGGCTGGCAGGGGGACAAGCAGGTGGCAGGGGGGGGGGGGGCTGGCAGGGGGACAAGCAGGGGGGGCTGGCAGGGGGACAAGCAGTGGGCAGGGGGGGGGGGGCTGGCACAAATTTTTGCTAGATGTTTTCATTTCCATGGATTTTATTGAAATCATCACTCGACAATGCGTGACAATTGAATCATCACTCGACAATGCGTGACAATTGATGTATAGTCATGGAACCATGTTGTCACTGGGATGAAGACACTAATGTGGGAAGATATTAATGTAACATTATGAAATCATTTTTTTTAATTTATTAAAATAAAATAAAATATGAAAACATTTACTTACTCTTCATCATCTATTGTAGAGTGTATTTATAGTAGATTCCTCACACAAGAAATATGTATTAAGAGTTTCAGGAAGGATTCATAGAGGTTTCCACACAATTTTAATGAAATATAATCTTAAAGATATTGAAGGTAAAATCAAGCCACACCCACCTCCTATTTATGTACACTTGATATCCCAAGGAGCATGGGATGCGTTTAGAAACCTTCGTGGGGAGCATAATTTTTAGGTACATTGTGTGGGGTAATACATTATTTGACGTTTCTTGTATTCAACACTTTGATTGATAGTTTTTTTAATTTATTAAACATCAACTGAGTGCTAAAAAATAAAAAACGCGCTACAAAAATAGTGTACCCTTACCTTAAAGCAATGATGGGGTATGCTACACTTGAGAAAAAATTGGTACATCTTTTAAATCTACCGTACTACTTGTATGTGACATAAAACAACACCATAAGCATGTTTCTCAGTTTATATGCAGATTGATGAATCAAAATCGAAATCCATATCCATCCCATGCCATGTGCTATAGAAGGCAGCTTGTGTAAATAAAAAGGGGATACTAATAGATGAAAACACACAAAAAGTGTGGGAAACATGTGTAAGTATGACATAATATAAATTTGATTTGCTTTAAATCGCTATTACATTACAATGACCATTTATTTTTCTATATTTTCTATCTGACATAGTGATAGGAATCAATAATAATCGCACCAGATGCAGACATACTTTCAGCAGCCTTGAAGTAGCTAGAAAATTATGGCCATGTTAGAGGTGCAGGTTTTGGGGTGACACCCCGAACATATTTTCAAAAAAAAAACAAGCAAAGGATCAAAATGAAAAAAATGGAAAATCTATAAGAAAAATTAGCTATTTTTTAAGAATAATTACAATACCAGAGAGAGATGATAGCAACATTGATGGGGGAGAGGCAAAGATAAGAAACAAATCAACAACAACCCATGCGTGATGATCCCGCCCCACCCCACTAGCTTTGAGGTGAGCCATTCCCCTAAAAAACCTGACTTAGCTGAGGTAATCAATGTTTTAATAATTGTTTCTGCGAAATATGATTCACATAGACACTGATACCTTTCCTGTACTAATATTATACAGGGTGAAAATGACTGTGATTTATAACTATCAACTCCCACCTATCGCCTTGTAGTGAGGGCTATGGTGTTCAATACACATAACGACATGCTACACAACAAAAAAATTCTAACAGATTATCTTAGAGTGTTAATTAATGTAGCTAATGAGCCGAATGCTGAGATACCTGTTCCAAATGACGATGAGGACATTCATATGGTTGAACAAGTTGTTGTAACATTCATCGGATGACCGACAATTCTTGTAAAAAAATATGTCGACAAGGAGGTATCCATTTCCAATTTATTTTTCATTTGGACATTTAAAATTTAATGAAAAAAGGTCTGAACAAATGAATGTTATTATATAACAACAAAGAGAAGGGGGTGAAACAAAATATCAGCTCAAAACTATATCAAGGATCAACCAACTGATTGAAACGGTCTACTGAGAGCACCTTCACCCTAACCATTCTATATCCAAAGTTAATATCATTACAGGATCATGTGGATTCAAAGTTGATAAACAACAATTCTCACATAGTTGATTTTGAAAAAAAAATGTATGTAGAGGAAACATTAGATTTCATTAGTGCTGAAAATTTAAATGAAATCCTCTAGTATGAATGGATAGGCACCTCAGTTATAAATGTATACATGAGGTATGTTTTCATGATTTTATTTTACAAAAGCTGATATACTCTGATAATTATGAAAAAATACATTTTATATTTTTCACAGGTGTATTTATGAAAAACAGTTAAAGGGATTGCCCCATGAACAAAAATTTGGACTCATTTGTCCTCACACAACCTCTTCAAAAGACGAAATAGATTCTGATAAATAGTCTTCAATAATGTCATCCCCACTCAAATCATTTGAATTTTTTTTACTGATGACATATACTTTTTAATACCAACAATTCAGGGGTAAAACTATTCAATTTAATCATATCAACTATATTTTTGATTTCTTTATTTACTTATACCATTTTATATTTTTAGGCCGCATTGGATGCTAATTACAGTCAATTTGGATACTCCAAAGATTTATTTTCTGTATTCAATGCATGGATATCCAAAAAACTGACCACGCATGATGGCGTTTGTTAATTTATAATTCACTAGATCCAACATTTTAAAACTAGACATGTAGTTATATAATTTATGTTATCTTTTAATGAGGATTATGTTATGATAGGGCGGTTCATCAATATCTTCTAATGCATGGAATGAATCTAGGGGCTATGGATAAGAAAGCCTAAAAGATCTAAAACTGGAAAAGTATCATGGTATATATAATAACATTGCACTATCAAAACACATATAATAAAAAATTACTTATTGTTTTTGATGTTTTTGCAGTGTCCAAAAAAAACGGAAAGGACTATGGTTATTATGTTTGTAAGTTTATAAAGGAGATCGTATTTCATCAACAAACTAGCATCCCTGATGAGGTATTTTCGAAAATAATCGCGAGTTCATTTAAAATATTTATTAATCCTTTGTGTATTTATATTTTTTCAGTACTAAAATGACTGTCACAAAAACTCATATTTAGAAATGATATATATGTGTTTAGAAACTAATGGGTAGCATACCTGATGGAATATTGTACACAAATAGGATGTAGGTGAATTCCTACCACTTATGTTATCCATATATGATCATTGATATCTCCCTTGTTTACACTTATTGATCATATATGATCACCCTTTATTATGTTTTATATACTTATGTTATGAAGAATGTTTTTAGAAATGATTTTTCTTTCTAGTAAAGCATAAATCATTGGACTACACTAGTCGATAGTGTGGAAGTCGACTGATTCATAGTCATTCAGTCTACTCACGAGCATCTTAAAAGATTGATGGGAACTAATATCTTGGATTTTAAATTTTCTAATTTTTGTATCCCTTATATGTGGGTGGGGTTGTCCATGAGGGATGGGGGTGTCTAGAAGTTTGGGGGGGGGGGGGTGTCCAAGAGAGGGTGTGTCCAAGAGGGAGGGGGTGTTCAGGTGTGAGGGTGTCCAGGTGGGGAGGGAGGGGGTGTGTCCAGGGGGTTGTCCATGAGTGGGGTGTCCAGAAGGGGATGAAGGGGGTGTGTCCAGAAGGGAGGGGGTGTCAAAACAAATATCCATTCAATTCCATTAAATATTGATAATATACAATGGGTAGATCACTTATAGTGTAGCCTGAAGTGGGTCCGTAGTGAGGCTTCAAAAGTTCCAACCAACTAAACCAATTCCAAGCCCATATAATGGCCCAATAATTATATTCCAATTCAATTTGAGGCCCAATATATCTTATTTAATGTCATAAAGACCCAACATATGCATCATAAAGACCCAACGCTTTTTAGCACTGTTAAAGGTGGTTTTTAGCGCTAATATAAGCCCTATTTGTAGTAGTGAATCGAGAAAAATATTAAACATTTTATTAGTTAAATAATAATTGATATTCTTAATAAATAGTATATATTAAATATATAGATATATATGAATGTATATAACTGTGATTTATATAAAACAAAATATTTATAATTTACATCAAATAGTCATATATTTAGTGAATAGTGGTTTTTAATTTAAAATTAATATTAATTAAAAATACTTAATAATTGCATAGAGTAATAGACATAATTAAATGTCGTTAGATTTTACAATTTTTCAGGGATTAAACGTGTGTTATAATGATTCAATATATATTTAATTAATTCATTTTTATATACAACACTCACACAGACAAATTATCCATTTTTTCAATATAGTTAAAGTGTACTTATTTTTTTAATTTCACTCAATTTTAACATGAATTCACTTTAGATTAAATATTTATTTATAATTTTAGAAATATATTTGTAAAAAAATATTTATAATTAAAAATATTTATAAATATACATTTACTATATTTATAATTATAAATAATTAAATATAATTTTTATTTTTTTTTATATAATTATAAATAAATAAATAAATATAAAACATTATTAAATTTATGATAAATTTATTTAACTAATGAAGATATTTTCAATATTTATTTATATATTTATTTATTATATATATATATATATAACATAAATATATATAATGATATAAATATTATTTTTTAAAATATTTATATTATTATAAATAAATAATTATATATTTAAATAATTATTAAATTATAATAAATATATTTAAATAAATAATATATTTACTATAGTTATATTTATATATATTTGTTAAATGTATATATATATTTACCATTTTTTATTTATAACTATAATTATAAATCCTTTATCATCGCCAAAGTAATATGCACCGATAAATGGAATCTTTATCGGTGCTTATTACTTAAGCGCTGATAAAATGTATCTTTATGAATGATTTTTGGGAAGCACTCATAATCTATTTAAAAAACCATAACCAGTCACAAACACATCGTGAAATCTGAATATTTCTATGGAATCCACCCTCACCGATGCTTCTCCTCGATGTATTGAACCTCAAATCAAGGCTTGATTCAAGGTTTTAACAATTCAAACACTCAAATAATTACTTTGAACAATTCATGGATCGAATTAATCCATGGATGGAACATAATTATTTATATACTATCTCTTGAACATATGTCTTTATCTACCATTTCTTGGGAAACTAGGGGTGTAAAACATCAATGGTTCTGGCTATGGTGGGGGATGTTTTGCAACTATAAGTGTGGTGAGTTAGATATTTTGGATATTTGGCTGTGGAGGTCATCTATATTTATTCTTGGGATTTTTGAGAGTGTGAAGCACTTATACTGTGAGCCATCCCAGCTTCGCTTCCAGGCCATATGAGAATATCCTTCCTTCTCAATTGTATTTGTGAATTAATATAGGGAATTTGTGAGATACAATTTTATTTATGTGAATGTTTGTATGAATCATGCTTTATTTTATTTGGATAAATACTATAATTAAGCATATGTTAGAGTTCACACCCTATTTTACATCATCCATAAAAGTTTGTATGTATTATTTCCCCTGATGGTGGTTGGGTAGCCTATTAGACTTCTTCCTAGTGTATTTAACTAACTAGTTATTTTCATGATTTTGTAGTATATAATTTTTATGGGGTGTGATGTTTTATAGATTTATTAATTTTGGGATTCCACATAGATTTCTATGTGAAGTAAGGGTAGTCCACTAAGAAAATGTGAGCTCAATGGAGTCATTGCATCTCCGTAGAGGAAAGTGTGTATGGGATATATATTGTAAGGGTTAGTGTGTTTTCCCCCTTATCTGTGATATATCTTATTATTCTATATTATTGATTTATGTTAACTTCTTTATGGACCTCCCTATAATTTCAAGGATGGATCAATTTGTATTATATGCCCCCCTATAATCCTTGATATGGGTAGACTTTATATGATGACCTACCTAGAATCCTTAGGATGGGTTCGTGTGGTTATATGACATCCCAAGAGTCTTGATACGATTTCAAATATTTGACATACCATTAATATTAAAAGTAATAATTACTTAGTTTGTTACATAAATTATTCTAAAAAAATAGAACGATGGTTATAAAATTCTTTATATTTGAAATTATTTTTTGGTATTTATCATTTAAGGTCTACATGTATTGATTCCACCCCTAGAAATATATTATTATAATCCATGTATGTGAAATAACTCTTTACTTATTAAAATTTTTTATCAATACATTTTTATATATTCTAGATGATTTAATGAAAGTTTATTATTCACGTTTATCATGTTTGGGTTTCTTATTACTCCTTAATTACCTATATTATATTTTCATTTTTAGGGGATTTAAGAAATACTTTATGTGTGTCAAAAAACAGCTATTATTGCATTTTTTTGCATGAGACTCATCCCGCATCTCTTTTTTAGACAACTTCCATCCTCATTGGTTTCATATCCCGAATATTTATCATATTTTGTTTCTTGAGAATCATACCACCTCTCTTTTATGTTTCATTTTCTTCTCTATGAAGTAGTCATCCTATGAATGACTACCTCTTAGTTTATTTCAAGTATCATATGTTCGTATCCACAAAAGATCGAGGATGTGTGTCAAACATGAAAATGAAATGATAAATGTTCGATAGATGAGTTGATGAGCATAAGAATTTTCTATAACTTTCACATTTGAATGAATTCAAAGGGTAAAAACTACCATTGTGGGGATTTTTTTTTATAAATTTAGTTACCCATTTTCTTAAAAGCATACTAAAATTCTTTGAAGTAATTAGATGTTGGGTTTCCCTTATTAGAATTGTCTATAACTTTTACCTTTGATAATGAATATCTTATGTGTGTTTTTGTATTTATTATAAAGAATTAATATTTTTTGGACCCAATAGGATGGATATGAATGGAAAATGGATGCAAGATGATCATTTGAGAAAAGAGTATGAATACAGAGTTAAATAGTTCATGTTGTTTTCAAGATAGTAATCATGCAACCATTTTTAATTAGTTCTTCAGTGATTAAGTTGTTTTTATTCAAGAAAAATTACAATGGAAGTGTTATAAGAATATATGATTTGTTATAGAATGATCCTAGCTATAAATATTGGACTAATCTTGGAAAACAACTGAACTTTCACACTAATTGGGATGATACTGTGGTTTAAGGAACATTTGATATGAATACAAGTGTAAATGCTGATGGAGATCACATGAAAGAAATAAAAATGGAAATTGATGATGAGATTTTTTATTATCCAAATTAGTTTGAGAATTTACACATCTATTCCAAGAGACCATTGTATACCTATTATATTAAATTCATAACATTTATTATTGTATTGAAGTCATATAATTTGAATGTTGGTAGTGGATGGAGTGACACCAGCTTTACATAACTACTTGTTCTCCTAAATGATATGATACTAGAAGAAAATAAACAACCATATCGAACATATGACACTAAAATATTGCAACATTAAATAGAAATGAACTCTAAGAGAACACATGCTTGTCCAAATTATTACATATTGTTTTTCAAGGACCATGAATCATCCCTGAAATTCCCTAAATATGGTGCAGGTCAATACAAGAAGAATGAATCAAGTCCTTAAAAAAATGTATGGTACTTTCTTATCATTCCATGGTTTAGAATACTATATGGATTTCAAGAAACCATTAAACAATTGACATAGCATGAAAATTCAAGAATTAAATATGGGAACCTAAGTCATCAAAAATATTCTCCTCGGTGGAATAAAATTGATTACGTGTATCCAGAATTTGTAAACGAGATGAGAAACTTTCATCTTATATTATTTAAAGATGGAATAAATCTTTTTTTTATGGAGTAGTACTCATAGTACATATACCACAATGTTGGTAAATTGTAACTTACTTTCATGCTTATGCATTAAGCACAAATACGTTGTGTTGTCTCTTATTATATCTGGACCAAATCAACTCGGTAATGATATTAATGTCTATTTGGATCCATAGATCAATGATCTGACATTGAGGTGGGATACTTGTGTTAAAATGTATTATGATCATAGAAATGAAGAATTCAAATTGATGTCCATGTTTGAGGGGATGATAAATGACTTCAATATGTATAGAAATTTATTAGGCTACAGAGTTAAATGAATGTTGGGGTGTCCCATTTGTGAAAAACACACATACTTAGTTTAGTTGAAACATTCCTCAAAGACTTCGTTTTTTAGGAAATAATTTTTTTACCTTCATGATATAAATACTTCTCCTGGAAAACAAAATTCCATGAGAATATAGAAAAATTCACAACACTTTATCTAGTATTGGGTGCTCAACCATCAAATAAAGTAAAAGATATTGAACCTATTTTAGATAAAAACATTTTCAAAATACCTTAAAAAACCAAGTTGGAATAATAGATCAATTTTCTTTGAATTATCGTTTTGTATTATTTGTATGTCAAAAATTTTCTTGAGGTAATTACTATAGAAAAAAATGTATTTGATAGTGTTATTGGCATTTTACTAAATTTTACTAGAAAAAAGAAAGATGGAATCAAGGCTTGGTTAGACTGTATTGAAATGGGGACATGGTAAGAGTTGGAACCGATAACTCGTAGAAAAGATAATTTTCTTCCTCATCAGCTCACACTCTACCTAAATAGGAAAAATTTCAATTTTTACTTTTACTTAATAGTGTAAAAGTTCTATAGGTGTATTCATCAAATATCAAGAATGTCATGTCAATGACTAATTTGAAGTTATTAGGACTAAAATCAAATGAATTTCATGTCTTGAAGTATGTTTTAATTATTTTTGAATTTCATTATTATATTCATCCAAATTCATGGAATACTTTAACACCTTGAGAAGTTGGGAATTATTTTTTTCTAATTAATTTAATCTTTCGATATTTTTCATTTCACACAACTCTGAAAATAGTTTTTATTATTATTTATCAGTAATGATGTCAACAATTACTCTCACATGGAACCAATTTGGAGTAAATTACATGAAACCAACTTGGAATATGATACACATAACATTTACTTTGCGTAAATTACACACAGTCATGACTTGTCATAAGTTGCATACAATATTGATGTTTCTATGAAAGATCATGTTACTGTTATAATAGTTTAAATGATATAATTATAACCTAGTCATTAAACATAGTAATATTAATAGTAATGACTACTTTAAAAATATTTTTTATAATGGTTTTATATAAATAAAATATATTGATAGTGAAAGATAAAAGTTTTGGTAAAGAATTATATGTTTTAAAATATTATTTTCTCAAATAAACTACATTTCATGTCATTCTATGAAGAAAATTAAATTAAATTTATACACATAAATATTTAATTTTTTAGAATAAAATTTATTTTTGATTTTAGAACTCTGAAATTATATTAGGGTGAATTTTTTGGATTTTTCTGAGAAACTTCCTTTTTTGGTGAATAGTGAAAAATACCGCATTTTAGTTAACAAATTCCTTTTCCTTAAAATAATTATTAATGATAAATTATAATATAAATTTACTTTAATGTTGAATTATCTCAATTATACATCTATTAATACTATTTATGTCATTATAATCAATTTTACTAGGAAATTTAATACAAAAACTTAATAAACTTTTGATCATTTTTCTACCTTAAAAACCCATAATTTCATCCCGTCTGCAGGATTAACATGAACTTATTTTTTATGATTTGGTTAATTATATTTTGAAAAAAATACATACACCATTTTAATTTGTATGATATTTAGAGTCTAATTTGATCATATTGATTTTTGAGAAAAATTATTATTAAAAGTGATTAAAATTAATCACCTAGATTAAGGTCAAATTAAGCTAAATTAGGGACTTGACCTTAATCATGGCCCAAATGAACTAGAATGTTTTCCAAAACCTATTTTCTTGACCTATTTTGGCCATAAACCTTACATAATTTATTTATTCTTGTTTGGTATGACTTTTTTAGTCAAGAACATTCGTAAACCTAACTTATTTTAAAAAATTCCAAGTGAGTCCTTTACCTTCCCTATAAAAGGCCACTAACTCTCCCACATATTCATAACTATCAAAACTTTTAGGTTCAGAAAGTATCATCCCAATACACTTCTAAATATCCCTCATATCCTCTTAGAATTATCTCCTTGGGCATAAATCAATCCAAGGAAGCCTTTTTGACACAAACCCAATTAAGAGGAAACCTCTTCTCTTAAAATCCTTTCTTTTATTTTCCTTCTCCACCCCTCCAATATTTATTCTGGGATTTTATAAGAACAAAAATATATTAAATTTACTAATATTTTTTTATTATATGGTTTTTTTCAACACTTACACACACATCTATCTAACGGGTAATGAAAATAATGTTTATATGTACGGTGAAATACTGCCTCACTAAAAGATGAATGTTCATTTTTCCTTTACCGCCTCTCATGGTGGAAATTATGATGGAAAATAAATTTATATATTTCATATATTATATTTATTATTTATTTAATATTATTTATTCCTTTTTATAACACATATATTTTTTTTATTTCCATTTTTTTAGTATGATAATTTCGTTTAAGGAATTGTGGACTGCCGTCCCCTTAATGCGATATAATTTGTTCATACACTACATGGATTTCATTAAGGATGGTTTTAGTGAATATATATGATATCATAAAGAAAATTTAATAGGTATATATATATATATACAAATATATACACATATGTCTTTTAATTTGTTTCAACACAACAATTAAACTGAAATGGCGTTCAAGCGTACGTACGACCAACCGTCTCCATAAACGGTGTATTATATTTCATACTTATATATTTTAAATACTAATATAAAAAAATATAACGGATATAAATTATATTTATATCATGGTTTACATTCTGAATATCCTAAAATAAGAATAAGGACCAATGATATAACAAATTAAGACACATTCCAAAAAAAAGCAAATATTTCCCGAAGTGAAACCTTAATATGAAATTTCTAACAAGAGGGTAATTTAAATTCATAATAAATCCATATATGGTATTATATATAAGAATAAGTTTATTTAAAATATATATAATAAATTTATATTTATTACACATGAGGTTCAAATGAGTACAATGATAGTGAATACACTAGTTATGGCGATTTCATCTCACTTTTTATTTCCATGGGATACATGTTTTATTCACAACATATTACTTTATGAATATTTACGTATCCATTTTAATATCTTTTTTTTGATGGGGTTTATGTTTAAAAAATTATCAAATCGGTAAAATAATTTTGTCCCAATTTGGATTCTTAGATAATCATGTTTTTATGCACCTAATTTATTTTTTGAGGTGTGTATAATTACATTTTACGTGTTATATAATTATTATCCTTATTTTAATGTAATTTTATTCATAATTTAATTTACTTTTCTTACTCAGAGAGTATAATACTAATTAATAGATTGGTAAGAGTTTATTGAAACATTCTCATCGATTTTTGAGATTGTTAATGATTATGATTCTTTGATGGAATAATATGATGCGTATCTCAAGAATAGTCATTGGTTTACTTATACTCTATTTATTCAAAATATATACATGTATTAGTACCATTTTTACACTCTTTGGTACATAATATATTTAATAAAGTGTTTTTAAGAAAGCCCGACTTTATCCTCCCCTCTGTCAGAAATCTGTATTCATTTTAAACCATGTTTTCTAAAAAGGATTTCCAATAATATTATACTAATATCTTATGATCATTAAAAGAAATTTTTACATTTTTTTCTATTTCCAATGTTTCCAAAGTAATATTCTTGTCTTTTTCTAAATGAGGCATTTTTTTATCATTTTTATCATGGAAAAGGAATTTTTTACCTCATTTGACATATAGATTTTTCTTATGTTAATCCATTTAATAATTTTTTTCTTGTTTAAAGGTTAATTTTAAATTTTTATTTTTAAATATATTTTCAATGAAATGGTTTTCAAAAGGTTTTCAAGCTTCCTTTTAGGTTTTTATGGAAAATGTTTTCCAAATTTGTTTAGGTTTTAAAGATTATTTCTCAAAAAAAAAATATTTACCTCAAGAAATTTTTGCAAAATATAATTGCAAGTTATTTTACATATAATATAACAACTGTTTATGTTACTCATTACTTTCTAGGAAATTATCCAATTGTTCAATTCGTATTATTTCTTGAATGGTTTATGTTTTGATGAAATGATGCTTAAGACCCCCATTTTACTTCCCCATGTTTAATGCTTTTGAAACCCACTTATTTTCATAAGTTATGATTTATTGAAGTGATTATTAAACCTATCTATTTTAATAGGTTATAATGTGATGAAATGTTAATTATACACATGTTCTTTCTTGAGTTATGATTTTATGTTTATAAAACCTATCTATTTTTATGGGTTCAGATATGGTGAATGTTTTATTATATTATATCACATGTATGAATGATTTTATTATGATGTGGGTGGGATATATATCTCCCACCAATTTATTGGGTAATGATAAGTTTTTTATGACTTAGAGGGTACATAGGTTGTAGCCTTACCCCAGATACAATAAGGTACATGGGTTTTAGCCAAATCCTAAAAGAAAGAGGGTACATCGGTTATATCCCAAGCCTAAAAAAAGAGGGTACACAGGTTGTATCCCAATACCAATAACAAGAAAGTACATTTGTTTTATCTCAATATTAAAATAAAGAGGGTATACAAGTTGTAGCCTAATCCTAAAAAAATAAGGTACAATGTTTTTAGCCAAATCCTAATATAAATAGGGTACATGGGTTGTATCCCAAGCACTAAAATAAAAGGTACATGGAATATAGCCCAAACCTAAAATTAAGGGGGGTACATGGGTTCCTAGAACAATTCATCAGTAGGTACATATGTCTTAGATTTATCCTAAAATGTTATAAAGGTCTTGGTAGGTGTACTTGAAATAAAATTCTATATTCTTATATTTATGTCACACATCATATGTATTATTCCTCTATTACGATTTCATGGCTCAAAATGTTTATTTCCATATGATTCAGGTCTTATAAACTGCCAAGATTATCCCATAACTCATTTTTATTAGCTTTGATATGTAGGATATGATATTCTAGTGATATTTATCATGTTATTATACCTTTATGTTTATGATATGCATACTCATTTCCTTTATTTACCCTTACTGAGCATCGAATCTCACCCCTTTATATTGTTTCCTTTCCATCAGTTCTAAAGAAAGTTATTAGGTATAATTACTAAAGGTGGAGATCTTCATTAGAGATGTTTAAGATCTTTCACAATGATAGAATATTTCATTTCCATGTTCCCAAATACACTAAACTGTTATGGTCCTCAGACATGTATTTTTGTAATGTACTAAATATTCATCTAAAATAATGTAATATCCATTTATGATAGGCATGGGTCACTATAGTTAGTATCAAAAGAAAGGTTTAGTCAACAATTTTAAACTAGGATGATAAAAATTTAGTGATATCCATAGTTATATTTCTTAAGATATGTCAAGGGATCTATCTAAGGTTAAGTATATGGATGAGTCAAAATTTAGGAAAATGTCTTGTAATTTTTGGTAAAGGTTAGTGTAAAACACCAAATTTTAAAAAATTAAATGTATGCAACTTTTTTTTAATTATATATTTATAACTAGACTTTAAACATAATTTTTTCACTTCTATGTTTTGAATTTCAAAAAACAGTCATCTATAATTGTGTTCAGTAAGTTATTTGTAGTTTAATGGAACCAAATTATTATTTGGTGAAGAGTAACATACACTAATCATATTAATATTAATAGTAATATGAAACTAATTAATAGTAAATTATATTATTATTTTATTTACATAAGGCTTTAAAATAATGACATATTGGTTAATTTTTCAGTGTGATATTAAAGCTGTTATAGTTTTTAAATTGTTTATTTTTGAATAAAGGATCATTTTATTTAAAAAATAAATTAATAATATTTAGAAAATTATTTTCAAAAAATGGAGTTCAATTTTTAATTCAACATGTCGATATATGGTTTGGTTGAATTTTTGGGAATTTTCTGGAATTCTAGAATTTTTGATGAATAGTAAAATACGATAAAATACGACAAATGCTAAATACTGGATTTAATACATCATAAGTGATGCAAGGATGATGTTAGGACACTTTGTTATAAATCACATGTCATTATTACTATTTGGGGTCACATGATTTAATACTATTCATATTCTTGAGAAAAATATTATAATAATGATTAAAATAAGGAAAAATACCCCCTCTCCTCCACTATAAATACCACCCTCATTAACCACTTCCTACCACACCTCTAAAGAATTTATCCTTTCCTAAGATATATCCAATACTCTTCCCAAGTATCTTCCCCACGTCTTAGATCTTCTGGTCTCAATAAAAGGTAAAAACCAATGGCCTTATGAAGGATCTCAAGGAGAAGAGATCAATAGGTAAACATCTTCTTTTGTTTTCTTTATTTTCTTTCATTTTACGTTATTATTTTTAATTTGCTTTGGATTATATTGAGATATATCATTAAAAATACCCCTTACTTCCCATATTATGTAATAATTATGAGATAACCCTTTTCTCTCATCAAAAAAATTTTATGAAATTTTAAGCGACGTCGTTAGGTTGCCAAATTTTCGTAAGGGATTTCTCAACTTTTTTTTTCTAGATTCCTTTCATTTCTTTTCCTTTAATAACATTCCCTTATATAATATGATTGAGTGATAAAATATCTTACATATTCTGGATTTCATCATGTTTATGGAATACTCACCACTAAATTTATTCTCCTCTTCCACTTATTCAAGAAACTAAAACACCGTTTGTGATGTGTTGATTTACCAACATCGTGGACGATGTGATTTCAATTTCATTTAATTTCCTCAATAATGGTCATGAAACCATTTTATGGCTAAAAAAGATTATAATTTATGTACTATATCTTATATAAGGCTCTATAATCATTTTATTTACATGTTATTAATTTATAAAACAAATGAGTTCATTATAATCAAAGAATCACCAAAATGACCTAAACAAATGTCAATAATGATATAAATTTAGTATCATCATCATGTAATAATTCAAAATGATAAAAGGTATAATTTATGGTTATGGAAATATGTAAATACCACTCCATTAAAATTCTGGTGTTTCACTTCCAATCTACAAGAATATCCATCGTGAATCGATCATGGAAATCATGTAAAGAACGCACCAAAAAACAATGGAAGGAACAAAATAATAATAATTAAAGTGTGAAATGAGGTTATGAAACGATCATATAATATGTTATAAACTTCTTAATGTTTCTTTAAAATAATAATAACACTCTTTTAACCATTATACATGAGGTTTAAATAGTTTTTAAGTAAGAAAACCCCAAGGAAAGGGAATTCTTAACCCAATTTGTATTTATTGGGTTAAAATTATACTTCCTTATTTATGTGGTATTATAATTGTTTGTATGATGAGTTTGGGTTATATTGTGTTTAATTATTTGTATTTATAGTGTACATAAATATTCCATTCACGATATTAATCCTCTCTTCAGTTTTATGATATTTATAAGGGAATTTTCTTTTAAAAACCTCTTTTAAAATTGAGTTTTATGAAATTCAAAAGCAATGTTTTTAGGAAGTTATTCATTTTGTATGACTGTGTTATGGTTCTTGGGAATTTCTTTTTATTAATGATGGGACCTATATCTCCCTCTAATTCATTGGGTATGTGTACATTGGAGGTCGACCGTATGGTTACTCCAAGTGTATCTGCGATGGTTAAACAAATTTTAAGGTAGTTGTGAGGGTTACAAATTATAAAGTGTCCAAGAGGGTTAAAAAATTATGTAACTAATTCCCCAATATACCTATATGGTTCTATTTATGTTCTTATGTTCTGTGGGAATCTTTCAGAAATCTCATCATTCACAAAGCAAGTATATATGGGTGACAAGTATATCTTTTGAAAATGATTTCATATGTTGCAAGTATTTATGGGATAATGTGTTCATTACTTCTTTTTGTATTGCATAATGTTCTTTTTGTAATCGTCCAAAGTTTTAAATTATTTTCACAGGTTATATATTTGGGTAATATAAATAAGGAATCCATGTTAAATGTTTTGAGAACTGTCAAAGAAACCATGTTTTATTTGAATGTTTTATATTTTGGAATAAATTAGTATTGTTTTATGGTATCCAATCTATATTAATGTGTAATGTTTTGAATTTTTTATTTAAATTTTCTCTAAAGATATAAAATTAAAAAGATCCTCAATGTGAAGGGAAGTTATTTCTTGACTAAATTCAAGATTATATAATGAAATAAGGTCAGGTCCGTATAGTTTGAATCAAAGGATGGTTTAGATAAATTTAGTGGTTAGGATGATGGTAATATAATACCATAAATGTTTTATTAATCTATGGTTAATTTGAAATGTTATTGAATTTAAATATTTACATGTTTCTTCGAATAAGATATGTTTGCTTAGAATGGTTGTTCGTAGAAGAAATAGGGAAGCTGAAGAGAAGAGGCACCAACAGAACGATATCCGTCTGAATCTGTTGCCTGGAATGGTAGGTATTATAAACAGGTAGTTTGTGAAAATAATGGATCAGATAACACATGAAATAAATTATGGTGGAATCCATTAAAGAGAATAACCATAGGTACCACAATAAAACATGACTATAGGGGACCATTTTAGGAGACAATACCCTCCTTATTTCAATGGATCTTCAGACCCAATAGCGATAGAAGGATGGATTAAATCCATTGAAAAGATATTTGATGTTATGGGGTGTTAATATAAACAAAAGGTAAGTCTTTCCATTTATTATTTTGAAGGTGAAGCTGATTAGTGGTGGTCAATGGTAAAGAATATTAGGGATAGAGAGGATATTGATGACTTATAATGGGATGAATTTTAAAAGTACGTTCCTTGAAAAATATTTTCCTAAGTTGATGTGACTTAGGATGGAGAAGAAATTACTTGTATTGAAGCAAAAGAAAGAATATTTAGTGGATTTTTATGAAGATAACTTCACCCAACTAGAGAGTTATGATCCAAATATTATTATGGATATTGATAACAAAATGAATCACTTTTACTCAGGATTGAAGCCAAGGTATCGAAGGGAGTTGGCCTCCTGTGAATTAAAAATTTATGAGAAACTTGTTTGATGTGCTGAGAGGGTAAATATGGAGTTTTTTTGATGATCACGTGCACATTTACAACAATGAGAAGAAGAGGAACAGATGGAAATATATGGGTAATAATCAACCAAATTAATATGATGGTATGAAACTCCATTTTCCAGTTTGGGAAATGGGTGGAAAGAATCACCCTGGGGAATGTATTATTAATTCAGGGAAGTGTTTTTAATATGTTATGATTGGACATATGTCCTGAGATTGTAATGAAAATTATCCAAAGAATAATCCTGATAAGAAATCTGTAAAGTGTTTTAAATGTGGTGAGATCAGTGATTATGAAAATGCCTACCTAAAGAGAGAGCTAAATGATTCTAAGAATCCAAACTATAAGCAGAAAGGTGTAGTGAGATCCTTTGCGACTATGTTAGCAGATACTGATCCATCCAATGATGTTTTATAAGGTTCCTTGCTTGTTTACTCAGATTTTTCTAAAATTTTGTTCGATAGAGGGTCTACACATTCTTTCATTTTTGAAAACTTTTTTGGTAAATTGGAAATATCACCTCAACCAATGAGATCATAACTTTTGGTTAAAACACTAGGGTGAAATATTATATCAAAGATGAATTATAAGAATCTTTATATTTTTGTATTTAGAAATTATTTAGTTGCAAACATTTTTTTTTCTTTAGTGGAGTTTGATATTATTCTGGGTATGGAATGGATTTCTATTTATCATTCTAAGGATGACTGTAGAGCTAAAGAAGTTGTTTTCTAAAAAGTGTTTTAGTTTTTATACAATAATGAACCCATACAATTGATTACATATCAGAAAGATGAGACACTATTGAATGGTAGAAATGAAAGTTATCTTACTCACATTATTTAAAACAAGGTAACTGTTCAGATTAATGATGTGACGGTGGTAAATGAGAACCTTGATGTTTTCCCTGATGAGTTACTTGGTTTCATACCTGATTGGAAAGTCAAATTCACAATTGAATTAGTTCCTGATTCTATGAGAATTTCAAAACCCCCGTATCATATAGATCACAAAGAACTTATTGAATTGAAAAATAAGTTGCATGATTTTCTTGATAAATGATTCATTCGTCCTAACACTTAACCATGGGGTGCCCCTGTTTTTTTCATTAAAAAGAAAGATGGTTCCATGAGACTTTTCATTGATTATAGACATTGGGTGACATCACTATTAAAAAAAGCATCCTTTACCTCATATTGATGGCTTTTTTGGTCAGCTCCAGGGAGATCAGTACTCTTCCAAGATTGACTTGAGTTCCAGATACCGTCAGTTGAAAGTGAAGGAGGATGGCATCCCGAAAACCGATTTTCATACTAGATATGGGCATTATGAATTTGTTGTTATGCCATTTGGGTTAACTAATACACCTGATGTATTCATTAATCTTATGAATAGAATATTTAATGAGTTCTTGGGTATGTTTGTGGTTGTGTTTATTGATGACATTCTAATATTTTCTAAGAGTAAAGAAGATCATGAAAAACATTTAAGGGTTGTTTTACAAACCTTGAAGGAAAAGAAACAATATGGAAAATTCAGAAAGTGTGAGTTTTGGTTACAAAAAATTTATTTTCTTGGGAATATTGTAAATAAAGATGGAATAATAGATAATCCTTAGAAAACAAGAGTGGTTGATGAATGGACAAGACCTAAAAATGTTACATACATTAGAAGTTCTCTTGGATTAGTAGGTTATTATTGATGGTTTGTTAAACAAATTTCATGGTTGCCCGGTAACTACATTAACAAGAAAAGGGGTTAAATTTATTTGGATAAAAGAATGCGATGTTTGTTTTCCGGAACTAAAGAAGTGATTGGTTAATGCTTCCGTTTTAGCCTTTAATTCTTGAAATGGTGAGTTTTTCATCTACAATGGTGATTCTTTGAAAGGACTTGGTAGTGTTTTGATGAAGATTGATTAGGTAATTGCTTATGCTTAAAGACAAATAAAACCCCATGAGTTAAATTACCCCAAACAAGACTTGGAATTGGCAGCTACTATTTTTTCTTTGAATATTTGGAGGCATCATTTAAACAGATCCAATTGTTAAATTTATACTGACTATAAAATTTTGAAGTATATATTCCCACAGAAGGAATTAAACACGAGGTAAAGAATATGGCTTGAATTGATAAAGGATTATGATTTCAAAATAAACTACCTTCCAGCAAAATTTAGAAAAGTGTTGCATTCCTTGAGAAAAAAACATCATGAATCATTAACCATGTTATGTTTAGAACATGATTCGTTAATTAATGATTTGATGAATTTTGGATTAGAAGTTTTTTGGATAAGAAATAACTCTATTTTGTTTTATGTTTTAGTGAAATCATCATTGTTAACCAGAATTAAGCAAGAAAAAAAGGAAGTCTGTGAGCTACAAAAAAGGTTGAATTGGTTAAATTAATTAAGTTTCTAGAATTTATCCATGATAAAGATTGTGTGTTATGATTTGGAAAAGGGTTTTTTGTGCCTTTTGGTTCACAGCTGAAGTAAGATTTGTTTAGGGAAGCCCATGTTCTCCATTTTCAGATTATCCTAATAGTACTAAGATGTAGAGGATCCTTCAGGAGTATTACTAGTGGGATGGAATGAAAATGGTTATCACTGATTTTACCATGAAATGTTTGTCTTGTCAACATGTTAATGTAGATCAGCAATTAGTGAAGGGGATGCTTCAATCTTTTCCAGTGTGACAGTGGTAATGGGAGAATGTATCCATGGATATTGTGGTGTGACTACTTAATACATATCGAGGTAACAATGTGATTTTTGTTATTGTTGATTGGATGACTAAATCTACCCATTTTCTTCCTATTCGAGATACAGTGTATTTCAATTAGACTTCTTGACTGTGCCTCAAAGAGATTGTTAGGTTACAAGGAGTTTATCTTTCCATTGTATTTTACCGAGATCCTAGGTTCACTTCTAAATAATTTGAGGGGCTTCAGAAGTCGTTGGGTGTAGAATTAAATTTCAATACAAATTTTCATCCTCAATTACATGGGCAGTCAGAACGAATGATTTAGACCACAGAGGATATGCTTCGATCTTATTCAATGTAATAACAGGGAAGACGAGATCAAAATATTTATTTAGTTGAGTTTTATTATAATAAATGTTTTTATTTGAGTATACAGATGACACCTTTTGAGGCATTGTATGGTAATCTGTGTCAGACTGCAACATTTTGGGATGAATTCGGTGAAAAAAAGTAGATGGGTCCAAAATTAGTAGAAGAAGTGGTTGAGAAAGTAAATATGATCTAGCAGCACATGAGGACAACTTAGAGCATGAAGAAATTTTTTGCATATAATAGAAGGAAAGACTTCTCTTTCGAGGTAGGTGACAATGTTTTCCTTTAAATCCCTCCTTGGAAAAGTGTGATACATTTTGGTAAGAAGGGAAAACTAAGTCCACAATTCATCATTCCTTATGAAATCCCAGAGAAAGTTGGAAAAATTTCATATCGAGTAGCATTACCATAGAGTTTTTCTCAAGAACATGAGGTTTTTCATGTTTCGATGTTGAGAAAGTAAGTTCTAGATTCAAATCATTTCTTAATACGGGAAGCAGTTTAGCTAGAAGACAAATTTTCTTATAAAGAGAAACTAGTTCAGATTATTCGAATGGAATAAGTATTGCGGAATAAGGTATTCGAATAGGTAAATGTTTTTTTGGAGAAACCACATGGTTGAAGAAGCAAAATGAGAGTTTGAAAATGCTATGTGGGAAAGGTAAACACACTTGTTTAATAAGTAAATAAAATTGCAAGGACACAATTTCAGAAGGTGGAGATAATGTAACACCCCAAGTTTAAAAAAATTAAAATTCTTGAAACTATGTTTTAATTAGATATTTATAACTAACCGTTAAACATAATTTTTCCTCTTTTTTTTTTGAATTTCGAAAAGTAGTCATCAACAATTGTGTTTAGTAAGTTATTTGGAGTCTAATGGCACCAACTTAATTTTTAGTGAATAGTAACAAACCCTTATGAATAGTAAAATGAATAGTAATAAGACCCTAATGAATAGTAAATTGTATTATTATTTTATTTTCTTAAGGATTTAATATAATGACATCTTTGTTAATTTTTCAATGTGATATAAAAGCAGTTATAGTATTTAAATTGTTAATTTTTGAATAAAGTTTCATTTTTTTTAAAATTTAAATAATAATATTTATAAAATTATTTTCAAAAAATGGAGTCCATTTTTTAATTATACAATTAGATTAATGGTTAAGTTGAAGTTTTGGGAATTTTATGGAATTCTAGAATTTTTGATGAATAGTAAAATAGGATAAAATATGATAAATGCTGAATACTTGATTTACTGCATCATAGGTGAAGAAAGGACGATGTAAGACCACTTGGTTCAGAATCACATTCCATTATCCAAATTTTGGGTCACATGAATTAATAATATTCATAGTATTGAGAAGAAATATTATAATAATGATTAAAATATTTAAAAATACACCCTCTCCTCCTCTATAAATATAACCCTCATTCCCCTATTCCTCTCACACATATCAACCCTTGATCCTTACCTATGTTCTACCAAATAATCCTCCCAAGTCTCTTCCCCACTTCTTAGAGCTTCTGGTCTCTCTAATAGGCCAAAACCAAAGGCCTTAAGAAGGATCTCAAGGAGAAGAGATCAAGAGGTATACATCCTCTTTTGTTGTCTTCCTTTTCATTCATTTTAAATTGTTCTTTTTTATTTCCTTTGGATTATATTGGGATATGTCAATCTATATCCCCCTTAATGCCCATATTACATAATAATTTTGAGGGAAACCTTTTATCTCATCAAAATATTTTATGAAATTTTAAGCGACACCGTTAGGCTGCCAAATTTTCGTAAGGGATTTGTCAACATTTTCTTTTATTTTGAGATTCCTTTATTTTCTTTTTTCATTACTCACCTCTCCTTATCCAAGAGGAATGAATTATACAATGTCTTACAAATTATTTATTTCATCATGTTTTTGGAATACTCACCATTATATTTCTTCTCATCTTCCACTTATTCACAAAACTAAAACATCGTTTGTGATATATCGATTTACCAACATCGTGGATGATGAGATTTCAATTTAATTTAATTTATTAAATACTGGTCATAAAACCATTTTTATGGTAGAACCTGGTTATAATTTTTTTATTATATATTATATAAGATTATGGAATCATTTTATACACATGTTATAAATTTATAAAGCAAATGAGTTCTTTACGATCGAAGAATCACCACAATGACCTAAACAAATATCAATAATGATTTAAATTATGAATCATCATCATGTAAGAATTAAAAATGATAAAATGTATAATTTAAGGTTCTATAAATGTGTAAATTCCACTCCATTACAGTTCTGGTTTTTCCTTTCTAATTGACAAGAATATCTATCATGAACCGATCATGGAAATCTTATAAAGAATGCACCCAAAAATAATGAAAGGAACAAAATAAAAATAATTGAATTATGAAATAAGGTTATTAAATGATAATATAAAATGTTATAAACATTAAAATATTTCTTTAAAATAATAATAACACTCTTCTAACCATTATACATGAGGTTTAAACAATTTTTAAGTAAGAGGAACCCAAGGTAAAGGAATTCTTAACCTAATTTCCATTCATTGGGTTGACCGTCTACTTCATTATTAATGTTGTATGATAATTGTTTCTATGATGGGTTTTGTTTATATTATTTTTAATTATGTGTATTTATAGTATATATACATATTAAATTCAATCTATTAAGTCTCACTTCAATTTTATGATATTTATAATGTACTATTCTTTTAAAAACCTCTTTTAAAATTCTATTTTACGATATTCAAAAGAAATGTTTTTATGCAATTTTTCTTGTTGTAAAATTGTGTTATGGTTCTTGGGAATTGTTTTTGATGAAGTGTGGTACCTACATCTCCCTCCAATTCATTGGTTATGTGTATGTTTAATGTTGGACGTATGATTACTCCAAGTGTAACTGCGATAGTTACAGAAATTGTAAGGTAGCCGTCGGGGTAAAAAATTGTAAGGTAGATGAGAGGGTTAAAAAATTATATAAGTAATGACCTAATATAACTATAAGGTTCAATTTATGTTCATATATTTTTTGGGAATCTTTTGGAAATATAATGTTTCAAAAAGAAAGTATATATGGGTGACAAGTATGTCTTTTGAAAATGATTTCATACATTACAAATATTCACAGGCTAATCTATTTGTTCCTTATTTTTGTATCCCTTAATGACCTTTTTGTGATCATCCCATGTTTTAAATTATTTTCAAAAGTTATAAGGATTTGTAAGAAAAAGAATTAAGCCAAGTTAAATGTTTGAAGAACTGTTAAAGTAACCATGTTTTATTTGAATGTTTTATATTCTAAAGGAAATGAATACTACTTTATGGTATCCACTCTGTATTAATGTGTAATGTAATGAATATATTATTTTTGTTTTCTCTAAAGCTCTAAACTTGAAAAGATCCTCATTTTTAAGGGAAGTGATTTCTTGACTAAATTCATTATTATATAATGAAATAAGTATGGGTCCTTACAGATAGAGTGGGTTGTTTCCTAAAAATAAACCCCTATCCGAATAATTCATGTTGATGTGGATTCAGAAAAGATGTACCTAGGGGTAAAAACTCCAAAAAGATATCTAGATACTGACTTAGGTTAATCTGGTACATGAAAATGGGCCTTGCGATACACTTGGTTTGAAAATTCTAAGGGATATAATTTAGAAATTCATAAAATCTTCACAAGCCATCATAAAGTATTTAAATAAAGGATTTCTATGAATAACCTAAGATAATACTAAGTTTTCATAGATTAAACAAGTTGGAGCCTTGATTTAACACCATATAATTAATTTTTCATGATTATATGGTATCTAATTATGTGAAATTTTTCTCCTACTATGCCTTCTGGTTTTAGTCAATGGGTAGAACTCGAAGGGACATGGTTCACATTTAATGTTTCAGATACAAAAAATTAGGAGCATTATGTGAACCGATTTCCCATGTGTAAATATCATAAAGAGAATTTGGAAGGTCATACATGTATTGGATATACTTCTAAAGATAAAGAGTCCTAAAACAATATGTGAAAGGAATGTGATGTTATTGCAGTATTGTTTGCATTAAACAAAAGAAGCATGATTAGATTGAGGTTGAGGAACCTTAATAAAAGGCTTATATTTAATATTATAGGAATATTGTATTAACGAATACGTTGATAATTCCTTAGTAATGGTTTATGAATAAATTTAATGGAATTAAGTATTTATGGTTTTGAATTCAAAGATTATGATATATGAATTGTGAAATATATGATTATTTTCAGAATATGTTTTCATAAAGTAATGAAAATGACATGTTGGATGGTGATGAAGACATAGAGAATTGATTTCATGGAAATGTGATATTTTGATTAAGGGAAGGTAACCATTAATTAATGACTAAAGTTGAGATAATTATGTTTGGATAAAGATATGCTGGATATGAATATGTAAATTGGAAAGTACATATTACCTTGGAAATGATAATTTCTAAAGTGTTCTATGATTATGTTAAGGACTTCTTGTATTTAATGAATATATCTATTATTCATTAGAGTAAAGAATCATGTATGTTTTTCAAAAGGATTTATGGTAGTTAAGGTTATTAACATGTTTCAAGGGAATATATGATAAGGGTATTTACATGATTGGAATGTGACCAAAAATTGGTACTTTGAGATATATGGGGGATTAATGTTAAGTTTCATTCATGAATTTCTTTATAAATCTTATAATTTTTATCTTTTGGAAGGTTTATAAGCTTAACCATCTATGGTATAGTTAAGTTAAACATTGGATGAAGTTTGTGAGAAAAATGTATTATCTTACCACATGAGGATTTAAGAATATTGGACAAACTATTATTAAAACGTGTTTTTGATGATTAATAATGACATTTGGGATGACATATCATGGATCACATTATCTATTAGTGCTTTAGGATTGAAATATTCACCTTCCTTTTTGGAAAAAGTGGTGAATTGGTTCAAGGAACAAAAAAGGACATGGTTTTATATAATCATAAAAGTATATATTTTCATGAAAATTCATTTACTTTAGGAAAAAGGATCTTGAAACCCAAAATGTTATCATATTATATTTTTTTCTCATGAATTAGATGGTCACTTAGTTCATCACATATTTATGGCCTTATGATTGTTAACTTTTTCCTAACTTTGTTCTATATCACTCTCTGCCCAAACATGATGGTTATATTTCCCTTTCATGTCCATGTTCTCTCTTTACACTTATATTATCCCATGTGGAGACCCATTTATAGGTTACTTTGGGTATCCATTATTTTTTCAACTTTCTTTTTAAAAAGGAAGTTTTAGTATCCATTTTTACAACGTGGTTTTCTATGAATGAAACTTTTATGTATTAAACCATTTATAACCTAGAATAATTTCATGGGAGAAATTAATTTTAAGGGGGGTATAATATAACACCCTCAGATTTTCTAAATTAATTTTATCCAATTAATATAATATTTTGATATATTTCATTTCATACAACTCTGAAAATAGTATTTTTGAATCACTAAGTCAAAAATTAATTTCACATGGAATTTAATTGATGCACATTAAATGGAACCAAAATAGAATAACACAAATAGATCACTGACTCGACATATGTTACACATTACCAAGACCTGATGTTTGTTAGAGGAAACATTGATGTGTCTACGAAACATCATTTTACTATTATAATTATTTAAATGACAGAATTACAACCTAGATGTTGAAATTATTAATATGAATAGTAATTAAAACTTTTCAAATATTTTTATAATGTTTTTATAGAAATAAAACATATTGATAATGGAAGATATAAATTTTGGTAAAGATCTTATAGGTTTAAAAATAATATTTTCTGAAATAAACTATATTTTATATTCTTATATGAAAAAAAAATAAAAATTTTATACAAATATATAAATTGAATTGGATAAAATAAAATTTAATATTGAATTTATAATGATGAAATTATCTTAGTGAGGATTTTTGGGATTTTTCTAACAAACATCATTTTTTGGTGAATAGTGAAAAATACAACATTTTAGTAAATAACTGACTTTCCATTTAAATAATTATTAATGTTAAATTAGAATTTCAATTTGGTTAAAGGTGAAATTAGATCATTTTTACATATATTAATACTATTTATTTCCTTATAATAAATTTTACTTTGAAATTGAATATAAAACATAACAAACTTTTGTACATTTTTTACATTAAAAACCCTTAATTACTTCCCATATGTGGGATTAGCATTAAAATTAATTTTTTTGCATATGTGAATTGAATTTATAAATAAATACATAAACCATTTTAATTAGTAATATATTTATAGTATAACTATTTTATTTTTATTTTTGACCAAAATGATTAGTAAAAGTTATTAAAACTAATCACATTTATTAAGGTCTAATTAAGCATAATTAGGGACTAAGCCTTAATATTAGAGGCCCAAATTACCAAAAAACTTATCTAAATCTCATTTTAAGTCCATATTTAGCCTATAAAACTAACATTATTTTTTTAGTTTGGTTTTAATGTCCTGTTTTAGGTAAGAACATTCGTGCACCAAACTTGTTTTAAAAAATTTCGAGTGATTCATTTTCCTTACCTATAAAATCCCCCACCTATCCCACTTTTAAATACCTATAAAACCTTTTATTATCAGATAATATCTACCCAATATACTTATAAACATCCTTAACTTACTCCAAGAAGCCTATCTTTTTGAAGAAATCAATCCAAATAATCCTTTTTGTACAAACAAAATGGACTTACCTGATTAAGAGGTAAGCATTTCACTCAAGATCCTTTATTTTATTTTCCTTCTCCACCCCTACACTCTATTTATTCCTAGATTTTATAAAAAAAAATGTCTCTTAAATATATTATTATGTTTTTATGCGATTGTTTCAACCTACCATTATGCACACTTCTCCTGGGTAACAAATATACTGTTTATGTGTATAATGAACTACCGCCTCACTAAACGATGATAATTCATTTTTCATTTAACTCATTTCATAGAGAAAATTATGAATAATAAACTATTTATAAATTTAATATATCATATTTATTATGTATTTAATATTATTTATGACTTTTTAAAACACATATCTTTTTTACTTTACAATTTTTGTTAATATGATAATTTCGTTTGAGGAAGTGTGGACTACTGCCCCCTGAAATAGTTATGATTCATTAATACACTACATGGAATGTATTAAGGATGGTTTTTGTTAATATATTTGATATATATGATATAATAAATATACTTTTATAATTATATAAATATAGATATATTCTTTTTAATTTCTTTCAACATGGCAACTAAATAGAAATAACATTTATGTGTGTGTACGACCAACCATCTCAATAAATAGTGTATTCATTTTCATACTTATATATTATATAGATTATTATAAAACAAATATAATTTATATAAATGATATATATATCATTTTTTACATTCTTTAAGTCATGATATAATTATATTGACCAAATATATAACAAATTAATACACCTATGAAAAACAAATCGAACATTACCCGAAGCGAAACATTAACATGAAATTACTTACAAGAGGGTAATATAATGTCATAATAAATAAATATAAGGTATTATATATAATAAAATTTTTATTTAAAATATTTATATTAAATTTATATTCATCAAACAGGAGGTTTGAATGAGCACGATGAGTGTAAGCAGACAAGGTAAGGGTATTTCATCTCACTTTTAATTTTTGTGAGATACATGCTTTATTCACCAATGATTCCTTTTATGTGCTCTGTATAATTACCATGGTTGTTTTAAATATTTTTTATAAATAAATTTATGGGTATTTAAATATCCATTTTATTAACTTTCATTCATGGGGTTCAAGTTTCAAATGTTATAAAATCGGTAAATTAGTTTGTCTCAATTTTATTTCTTAAGGACTGATGTTTTGTTACGCTGCTAACCTCTTTTTATAGGTGTATAGACATCCATTTTACATGATATATCATGAATATAATTTGTTTAATTATATTTTAAGATTAATTTAATTTCCTTTTCTTACATGGAGAGTGTGATCCCAAGTAACCATGTGATAAGATTTTATTAAAACAATCTCATCACTTTTCGAGATTGTTAATGATCTTTCTTATTGGATGAAATTTTATGTTACATATCTCATGAGCACTCACGAGTTTCATTATAATTTTTTTATTCAATATATATCAGTGTATTAGTACCTTTTCCCAATATTTCTTACATAATATAGTTAATGATGTGTTTTTAGGAAAGCCTGACTTTTCCCACTCCTCAGTCAGAAATCTGTGTTCCTTTAAAATCATGTTTTCTAAAAAGGGTTTAAAAGAATATGATACAAATATAGCATGATAATTAAAATATATTTTTATAGCTTTTTTATTTTAATAATTTTTTCAAAGGATTATTCTTTTCTAATTTTTATGAATGAATTTTATAAACCTTTTTACCCTATAAAAGGAATGTCCTTTTTACCTCGTATAACATGTACAAATTTATTCACCATCAATAATTTGAGTATTTATTTTCATGTTTAAAGTATAATTTTTAAGTAAATATTTTTAATATATATTTTTAAATAAATATTTTTCCAAATTTTTTCAAGACTATTTTTATGTTTTTAAGGAAAATGGGTTTTAAAGTGTTCTATGTTTCAAAGAGCCTTTCTTAAAGAAGAAAGTATATTTACGTCAAGAAATATTTTCAAAATATCCTTACAAGTTATTTTAAATATAAGATAAAATCCAATTATTTTACTCATTTACCTTATAAGAGATTATCAAAATGTTCCATTCATATCATTTATTTTATGGTTAATGTTTTGATAGGACTATGATCAAGACACCCATTTCACTTCCACAGGTTTTAGGATTTTGAATCCCTTTTCTTTTCATAGGATATGCAGCGAGGAAGTGATTATGTAACCTAGATATTTTTATAAGTTATGTTGTGATTAAATTTTAATGATTCCTATTTCATTTCATGGGTTATGATTTAATGTTTATAAAACCTATCTCTTTTTATGCATCATGATATGACAAAAGTTTTATTATCTTGTAGCTCATGTATGGTTGATTTTATTATGAGATGGGTGGGACCTATATTTCCCTCTAATTAATTGGATAATGATAAGTTTTATGGGATATTAGAGTGTACATGGTTTGTATCCCCATACCCAAAAAAGTCGGTACATGGATTGTATCCCAAACCTAAAATAAAGAGGGTACAAGGGTTATAGCCCAATCATAAAAGAATGAGGGTACACAGGTTGTAGCTGAATCCCAAATACAATAAGGTACATGGGTTGTATCCTAATAATAATAGAGAGATGGTATATAGGTTGTATCCCAATCCCAAAAACAAAATGGACATAGGTTTTATCCCAAGAATAAAATAAATAGGGTACAAAAGTTGTTTCCCAATCCCTAAAATAGGAAGCTATATGGGTTGTTTCCAAAGCCTAAAAGTAAGAGGGTACACATGTTGTTAGCCAAATCACATAGCAGGTACATGGGTCATAGCCTAAGATTAATTTGTTATAAAGGTATTGGTAGGTTTCCTTGACATAAAATTTTCTATTATTATATGTCTGCCACAAATCCTATGTCTTATTACTCTATTATGATTTCAGGGCTCATAATGTTTATTTCCTTATGATTCAAGTCTTATGAATTGCCAAGATTAATCCCATAAATCTTGTTTATGATCTTTGATATACTTGGTATTATCTTTTAGTGATCTTGATCGCTTTATTATACCCTTAAGTTTATGATATGCATACACAATTCCTTTATTTACCATTTCTTAGAATCTTACCTCACCCATTTCTTAAATTTCCTTTCCCAAGGTTATGAAGAAAGGTATTAGGTAGAATTTCTAAAGGTGGAGATATTCATGTGAGATGTTGAAATTATTTCACAAAGATAAAAATTATGCCTCTAAGTTTCCAAATATAGTAAATTATTATGGTCATCAGGCATGTATTTTTGTAATGTACATAATATTAATATAAAATTAAGTAATATCCATGTATGTTAATCTTGGGTTTGTAAACATACATTTTCTAGACTAGTCTTGTTTTTTAAATACATATGAAATAAATTTATAGACCCTGTGAAGTTTCCAAAAAATGAATAAGGAGGTTTTAGTCAAATTATTGGAATTAGAGATGTTATTACCACCATCATTATTTAATAAAATAGTCCACATAATGGTTCACCCGGTTAAAGAGGTTCAACTATGTGGTCCTATATATTATTTATAGATGTTCCCCATTGAATGGTATATGAATATTTTGAAAGTGTTTGTCAAGAATCTCTGTTGACTAGAAGATTGTATTGTAGAATGTTATATTGTTGAATAAGCTATAGAATTATATACCAATTACTTATCAGATTTCGACAAAATCGGTCTCCCAAAGTGTCATTATTGAGAATGACTTATGTCCAAAGGGATTTCCAGAATAGTTGTTTTTATAATTACCTTGACAGATCGAGAGTAATAACACCATTACATTTTACATAATAGTAACGATATTGATCCATACATTTAATCCCACCAATAAATTATTAGAGATTCAAATCCATCAAGATATGAAGGATGGATCACAAATACCCATTATTAATTGTTTATAGGATGGTTCCAAGATCAAATTTATAAGGAGTTATATGAAAATATGAATTCAATTGTCGAAAAAATTCAATGGATATCCATGAAACTGAATGAAAATGTTATATCTTACAATAGTTTTCTAATAAATGGTTGTTTTTTCTAGAAAAAAGAACACAATGACTATAGTATGGTGAAAAGTAGTGGTGTTAGGATCATGGTGGATGCTACGAGCATATATAGTTCCAACGATAAAAATATAATTTAATAAAATATGTAATATATTAGCATTATAAAACATACATAAGTGTTGGATTATTAAATATTTCAAGTTCATATTTTCTGTTGCAAATGGGTTAACAATATGAATGTATTGAAAGTTGATGAAATGTGATTTATGAATGTGAATTTCACTATGGGAGGAGAAAAAAATGATAAATTCATAATTTCATCACAAGCTGTGCAACTATTTTATGTCTCTAATCCAACAAATAAGAATTGGTTGATTATCATGCTAGAGGCTAAAACAAATATCGTGTCAGATGGAAATTAAATAGAGGATTAGCCTTTAATTGGGTTATCATAATCAGTTCATTCTAGTCCCAATACTAAAAATGTTTTTTATGTTATAGTGGACCAAAAAGAGGGGATTTGGATTCTCAATAGAGGAACCAAATCCCTAAAACATTAAAAAAAAGAAAGAGAGTTGAATGAGAAGGTAAAATTGTTTCTTAGTATATTATGTTTTTCCTAATAATATTATATATTCTCTACTAAATTACGATTATCTAAGTAAATTTTTTGATTACTCATGAAGAAAATGTTTTCGGAACATGATGATGTTACCAATCCCTCAGAAGAAAAACATATAAAGAAGGAAACCCTTTTGTAGGATGTAAAAGTAATTTTACAATACGACTTCTCTTTTTTATCGAAAAATTATATAAATGAACCTTGATTTATTTTTCATTATTCCATGTAGAGTTTATTTATTTAAAAATATTTATATCCATATTTCATGCCTTTATTGGGAGATTAGTGATGCAGACTTTTCTTAATCATAGAGGAAATTATGATGTTTTTATAGTAAAGTCATTGTCCATATAATTAATGTATTTTTTCATATTTATGTTTAAATAATTTATTTTCATTATTACTCACATAATAATTGTTTTCTTATACTAGTGTACTATTTTGTTCTAGCTGGGGTGTCCTGCCCTACTTTCGTGACTTTATGAACAAAAAATTCAACATACTTCTTCGCCCTGAAAATATTTTCACCCCTATAGTGTTGCATTTATCACTTTCCTTCAAGTTCCCTCCACTACCTTTGTAGAAAGATTAAAAATGCAATCTTTGCAGAATCAAAATGGTAATCTTGATGTTTTCACAGTAAAAAAACTATCTATAGAATTAATTTATTATTTCATATTTAGGTTTAATTTATTTATTTATAGTATTACTCATATAATAATTGTTTTCTTATATCAGTGGACTCTTTTGTTTGAGTATGTGTGGTTTTCCCATACTTAATACATTTATACAGCAAAACATTGACAAACTTCTTCTCCCTAAAAAATATCCACGCCTATAGTGTTATCATTTATCACTTTCATTCAAGTTCCCCCCATTTCTCATTTTTGTCTATAAAATTAATTTATTTTTTCATATATGTGTTTTATTTTTTATTTTTAGTATTTCTCATATAATAATTATTTTCTTATATAGGTGGATTCTTTTGTTCTAGTTAGGGTGGTTTTTTTGAAGCTGCTCATGATCATGAGAGATTATAATTAGTGTCTACAACTGAGATAATGATATTAAGGAAATTTATCAATAATTCATACAACTAGAATTAAAAGTTGAATTCATACTAATTATTTAATTAAAGTTTTCATCATTTTATCTATCGTTTGTAAGATAATTTCCATATCAATTTTATCTAATAATTATTTAGTTTTTTTTTCATATATCTTTTGGGGATTCATATTGAATCTATTTTCATAGCCAATAAACTTTCTCATTGAAATAAAGAAGTGTATAGGAAGATCATGTGATCATTCGGGTGACTTATCTTGATATAATGGGCACATGAGATTCATCTACTATTTTGTATTTAAATAAAAAGAAAGGTTTTTCTAATTATATTGAGTCAATATATAGTGTTGGTAGTTTGACAAAGAAATTAAATGTAAATCATTGTAACACTGGAAGTTATTATGAATCTTGATACTTTGGTATGTGTAGGAATCAACCGCAGATAAATCCGACACGCGGTGTGACTGGTATGAATCAAAGGGCATATTTTTATTTAAGATTGACATTAATTTTAGGAAAAATGACAACTAACATACTAAAGACCAATAAAAAAGTTTCATATTGTTTTTATAATTCAAATAAAATGACCCATAAGTCATTTGTGACATATAAGAATTATCTATACCTCAATCAGATACACGATATGCCCGATATGACTTAATGTGTATGTTATGAGTTTAAAATTAATATTTTAGTTCAAAAATTATAACTGACTAAAAAATGATCATACACACTTGTATTTTATTGATAACTTTAGAAAATGATTCATAGGTCATTTTTGACATGTAGGAATTAGTCTCATGTCAAACTGATACCCAATATGATCAATATGAGTCAAAGTTCATGTTTCCTGTTTAATATGTCATTTAAGTAAATAAGAAAAGTCACATAATAAAAATGAAGAAAACCGTTTAATATTGTTTTGATAACTTAGGGAAATGATCCCAAAGTCATTTTATATGTGTAATAATTTGATTTATCTTAATCTGATTCATGGTGTGACTAGTTTGACTCAAATTGTTTCGTTTTATTTAAAATTGACCTCAATTTTTAATAAAAAGAAAAACTAAACTACTCAAAAATGAGAAAACACATTAATAATGTATTTATACTTTATTTAAATGATCTAAAATTAATTTTGATGTCTATAAATCATACACACCTAAAGTTTATACACGATTTTGCTGGTATTACTCAAAGTGTCCATTATCATTTTAAAATTGATATTTTAGTTTAAAATGTGTTAGTCTCTTAAAACCTGTCAAACGTGGTTTGGTTTTATTGATTATTTATAAAAATTATCCATAATTAATTTTTAATATATAGGAATTAGTATCACATTAATGTTATGCTTGATGGGATCAGAAGGATTTTAAGTGCGTGTTTCTTGTTTAAAATGACATTTTAGTAAAAAATAAAAGTGACCCACTGAAAAACGAGAAAACAGATTTGGATTATTTTTAAAATTTATGAAAATGATCCATAAAACATTTTAGATGTGTAGGAACCATCCATACCTCAATCTAATGTATGGTGTGACTGTTATGACTTCAAGTACACCTCTTTATTTAAAATTGACATCAATTTTAGTAAAATGGAAAACCAACCTACTCAAAATCATGAAAACACATTTATATTTTTTTGGTACTTCAATAAAATGATTCATAAGTAATTTGTGATGTTGAGGAATAATATGAACCTTAATCCTATACAAGATGTGCCTAGTATGATTCAAATAACCCTTTATCAGTTAAAGTCAATATTTTGGTTCAAAAAGATTAACTCCCTGAAAACTGATCAAACATGATTAGATTTTATTGATAATTTAGGAAAATGATTAATAAATCATTTCTGACATGTAGGAATTTGTTTTATAACAAACAGATACATGATGTGAGAAATATGAGTACGAGTTTGTGTTTCCAATTTAAAATTACGTTTTAGTAAAAAAGCGAGGTGACATACTCAAAACCAAGAAAACACATTCAGTTTTTTGGTATTTTATAACAAAAATTCATATGTCATTTGAGATGTGTAGGAATTATCCACACCTAAATCTGATATATGGTGTGAATGGTATGAATCCAAGTGCACCTTTTAAATATATGTGTCATTTTAGTTTAAAACACGCATCACATTGCCAAAACTGAGCAAACATGCCTAGATTATTTTCACATCCTTATATCTACTATTACTTAATTGATTTCATTATTATTTTAATCTTTTACTTATTTATATTACATCGGTTAGTGGAGTTGGAATAAAAAAGTGAAAACCTTTGTAAATATGCTTGGGGAGGCTCTAAACGAAGACTATCCAAAAACAACCACACGACACAACCACTAGGGTACGCCATTAGGTATATATCTTATAATTGTTTAATTAATTTTCATATATATAGTGCTTGAATATATACAAGAAATGGAGTGACATGTAATAATCAACCCTAAATCAATCTGATACATAATGTTACTCATAGGACTCAAAGTTTAGTTTAAAATAATCACTTTATGTAAATTTATTTCTTTATATTATCACTGAAAAATGAATTTTTTTCTTTATATTGATACTTGATTTTTTTGGCATCTGATGGTGTTTCTCTTGGTGCGGTGTGCTGTTACAACACATTGTATTGGTATTATAGTGTTTTGTAACAGCACAATGCAATATGATCCTTTATGGGATCTTTTGAAAGCATTGATAAATGGGTTCATTATCTGCACTATTTAAAGCACTAATAAATTATTACTTTATCCGCACTTTTTAAAAATACTGATAAAAGTATCCTTTCGCGGTGGTAAATAAAAGCGCTGATAGAGGGGTAATTTATTAGTGATAAAAAATGTGCTGATAAAAGACAAGTGATTTTAATTTCGATACAGTAGTCAGAACTTATCTAGCATTGATAAAGGCTATTTTTAGCAATGTTAGAGGCATGTTTTGTAGTATTGAAAATTACATCAATTCGTAATGCGGTAGTACACTGTACACACGAATGATGATTTCATTTCATATTTTATGAATAAGTAGATAGATTAAAGATATAAAATCAATATAATATCATCTTAGAATATGGTAGATATTTATGTCATTAATTAAGATTGGTTTTAATATTTTTTAAAAATGTTGAAGAAAAAATACAACAAAAACATTCAGTTAAATTCTATACCTCTTCTTCAAACAACAACATTTTCTTATCACTATAAAACCTATATGGTATGTATTATTCCAAAAATAAGATCTAAGGGACATAGGTAGGGATTTTTATAGGGATTTTGGTAGGTATTGTTTGAAAAAATTTCTTTTAAAGTGTAGAAAGTAGAGGATAGGGGGTGTCCATTTATAAGTGGGACAGATGACACACATAGAAATTTTCAAAAGACTAAAATATATTATGGTGAAACTCAATAAAAATGGATATAAAATTGATAATTTATGAATATAAGATGATATAGGTTATTAATATGTCCATACAATATGATCTATACAAGTTTTTAGGCCATTTTAAAACTTAATACTTTATTTTAACTCATGGTAATCCTATTTTAATCTTAATCATGATAATTTTTTTACTATATTTATTATTCAATATAATTAAAATTAAGTTGAACTTATCAATTAATATTAATTATGATTATTTCAAATATTTAATAAATGTTATCAAATTAAATTAACATAAGTGGTATAATTTTATTTTAAATTAAACTCATAAAATGCATTAAAAATTCATTTTCTAGAAAAAATTTGTTTTTAAGCATACAAAAATTTTATACAAAAAAATTAGTAATATTTTTAAAAAAAATTAATTAGATTAATAATATAAATAATATAATTTTCCTTTTAAACAATTTTAAAATAAAAAGGAACCCTATAAATTCTGGAAACGAAAAGACAATTTTAATTAAAAATAATTTTTTTTCACAACTCATGAGAAAAATAATTTTTTTAAAAGCAATTATAAAAAATTATTCCCAAGATAATTTTGTTATGATGAATTAAAAAAGAATATAATTTTTTTCTATTTGAAATTATAATTTTTTTAAATTATATTTTGAAATAAAACAATATAATGCATGAAAACCCAATTTGGTTAGAAATAAAGACTTTTCCTTTTGGAATCAAAATTACCTAATAATATTATAATGAATATAACACTATAAAATATAATTAATGGATATTAGAAATACGTAAAAATGATTTATTTTAAAATTACCTAGGTTGTAACATTCTACACATTTTTAAATTTCTATCCCACAATTTTATTTACTTTTGAAACAAGTTGGGATATCTTTCCCTCATTTCATTTTACAATTCCCAAGTTGCTACATCTATCATATGGGTTTTCCAAAAATACATAACTTGGAAAATAAATTTATTCCACAACACTTTATCTATATCATCAAGAATATGTACTAGTTATTTCTCATAAGAAATGTTTTCTTCTAATTGTACTACTTCAGGGATAAAAATATCAGATGCATCTGACACATATTTTCATCTAACTGTACTACTTCAAATTAATTTTGGAGTTAACTTTTTCTTTTTACCAAAATGAATAGCACGTTTTTGGGGAGATACTTTAATAAAAACATAATCACCTCCCCCAAATAATAGATATTTACTCTAATTATCCACATAATTTTCCCTCTTTAAGCCATCCCGATATGTTTCTAAATCATATTCACTTTATCCACCATTTCTTCTACCAATTTCTCCCCAAAAACATTATTTCCCTAATTTTATCTCAACAAGATCAAGTCCAAAATCAATTTCTATATAATGTCTCAAAAGGAAAATCTGTATACTAAATGAAAATTTCTATTATAAGAAAAATAAAACAAATTTAGATATTGATCTTAAATTCCCTAATAACCCATTTAACAAGATTGAATCATATCGTCCGAGGTCTAAATCACTCAATATAATTATCCATTAGATTGAGGTGAACGTTTGTACTAACATTTAATTTAGTACCCAATGAGTTATGAAGTAATTTATAGAAATTATAGGTGAATATGAGATCATGATCAGATACAATTGAAAAAGGTACTCCATTTAATCTGATTATATCATTAAAATAAAGTTGATAATGTTGATTTAAAGACATATTATCTCAAATGTGAATAAAATGATAATATTTAGTTAATCGATGATTAATTACCAAAATCACACTATTATATTACATCAAGATGAATTTGGACATCCAATAAAAAAATACTTAGATATAATATCCCATTTCCATTTTGACACCAGTAAATTCTTAAGGCCCCACTTCAATTATTTTCATTCAGATTTAACCTATTGTCATGTCAAAAATTTCGTAGTAAAACAAAGAATATCTTTTTTCATTCCTTTATAATAGAAATATTATCAAAGGTACAAATATATTTTTATACTACCAAGATGAATTGAAAATAAAGAGATATTATTCTCACAGAATAGTTTTTTCTTCAACTCAGGGTCACATGAAACATATAACCTTTCTCAAAATATAAAAAACATTCTTTTCCAATATTAAACTCTCGAAAATTACCCTTATTAACTGATTTTACCAAAAATCTATAAACCAAACCCCTTCTAAGATAACTCATTTCTATCTCACAGGGATGATTATACTGACACCTAAAACTAAATTTTGGGAGTTCTAATATGTATAAATTATAATCCAACATTGATCAAATCATTAATATAGATTAATGTTCCAAAAATAACATAGTTAATATTGAATTATCATTCCGACTAGAAGCAAAAACTATTCTTTTTTTCTTTACCCATATGTTATTGGATTGTGTAGTTTTAATACTTTCTCAATTCCATATATATATTTTTATCTCATATTAAACTCTTTGTGAGTTAATACATTATTTAAACTTTTATGATCAATATATTTTTCTCACTCTACTCCATATAAATGATGTTTCTTAATTTTCAATTAATGAAAACACCACAACCAACAGTTCAAGGTCATGTGTAGGATGATTTTACTCATTATATTTTAATTGGTGGGATGAATGGGAAAGTACCCAATAATTATACATTAAAATTCAACTGAATCCCTTCAATAAATCATCTTTATAGAAAACCATGTCAACATTTCTTGATGGGAGGTCCAATAATAAGATCATTTATTAATATTATTTTCAATTATTTGAAACATTCATCTCAATATTTTATTAAAATGTACCTAACTCCTTTTCTGTCTACTTGGTTAGTGGGATAGATAACTATGTAGAGTTTTAAAAAAACTATCAAAAATATATTGGTAAGCCAAGAGAAATATGAATCTCAATAACATTTTAAGGTAATGACCATTCATCAACCATATTAGTTTTATAAATATCAATTGATGTTCCATATTTATTTATGATATCTCTGAGGAATGAAATTTACTATATCCAAAAATATAATTTTCAAAAATTTACTTATAACTTATTTTATTGTAATATTTTTAAAACAATAATTAGATATTTTTCTTGATCCTCTTAAATTTTTGAATAAATGAAAATATCATCAATAATCACAAGAAACTTTTATCTAAAAATTCTTGGTTAACTCTATTCATAATATCCATGAATACAACCGAATCACTTTTCAACCCAATGGGAATAACCACAAACTCATAATTCCCATACCTAGTCAGAAATTACATTTTCACAATTTCATCCTCAATCAAATTTAAGTGATGTTTCACAAACCTGAGATCAAATTTTGATAAATACGGAGCTCGATGAAACTAATCAAATAATTCATTGATATGTGGTAGTAGGTACTTATTCCTAAAAATGATATTATTCAATTATATACAATCCATGAAAATCCTTATAAAAACCTCTTTATTTTTAAAGAATAAAACTAGAGAACCCCATTGTGAAGTGATAAGATTAATGAAACATTTATCAAGTATTTTCTGAAACTAAATTTTAAATTACAGAATTTCTACTTGAGCTATTCAATAAAGGGTTTTTTAAATTTTCTTAACATCAAACAGTAAGTCAATAGTAAATTCAACCTCCTGTTTAGGTATAGTGCTTGAAAACTCATCAATAAAATCTTATAGATATTATCTTACTATCGAAACATCATTAATCTTAATAGTTTCTTTATTTTCAACAGTATTATAAATATAAATTTAGTTTACATATTATAATAGTTTCTCATCTTCTTGATATATTATAGAATGTACAAATTCTATCTTTTAAACAAATAAAAACTCATTTAGAAAAACAACTTCCCTAGATATGTAATCTATCTTAGAATAATAAACTAAAATCCAATATATACCCAAAGTAACATTTAATTCTACAATTTATAATTCAACCCCAAGGTATTTTTACTAAAATTCCTAACATAATTTCTTTACCTGAAATATTCATTTTACCTACAAATTTATTATAAGTAAATGAATGTTTAGATCTTGAATCAAACAGGACATTATAATAATCTAAATAAAAAATTAATGTACATTTTACCACATCATTTAATGGTTCAACATCCACTAAATTGGTTTCAAAGGATTTTCACACACCCTTATATTGGTAGTCTTTGTGATTGGCATCATTTTTTCTATTCTTTGAACACACATACAGATAATGACCAATATTGTTACCTTAAAAAACCATTAATAAAAACTTATAAAAAATGGTCTTACCGTGACCAAAATATATATTTTATAATTGTGAGCTATTTTTCCAAATTTACCACATCAAAATCACTTACCAGATTTTATAATAATTTCCCTCAGTTTATTTTTACCCTAGTTATCACTAACTAGGAACATGATTTTATTACCTTCATATTTATTTGATGGATTCTTCTCATTTACCTACCTCATTGACCTATTTTAATACTTGTTTTCATAGGACACATGATCATAAAAAAACTACAATTTTACATTCTTAGAACGAAAAACATGTTTATCATAACTTTTAATTTCAAAAGAAGCTAAATATATTTAGTATTTTGGATTTAATACTAATTAAAAGAGATTAATTTTACTATTAGGATCCCATATACAATTTGGTGCATAAATTTCTAATCAAGTGACATTTTCTTCATTAATGGCCACAAAATATTTTTCCTTCTATGTTAATTCTAATAATTGATTATCTATCATATGTCTAAAAACCATAGAAAAATAAATCTCTAGGAAAATATTCTTAAATTTATCCAATTAAATGGATCAATTATAGTCTCATTCTCTAGTTTTATTAACCATTGACCACTATGGGCTGAATTCAACTTCAAAACAGTCAATATAAAGAGTTACCGTTTGATGATAAAAAAATCCCATGACTTAGAATAACTTTTAAAAAACCTTAATCCATCCCTTATCTATCATTAGGTCAAAATATCTTCTAAATTTTGGAGGGTGCTACATCATAAAATTATCCAATATCTACATGTTCTTCTATAGTAGGTCTTCTAATTCTATGAAATGGGTTCCAACACCATTTTTAGACAATATAAACAAATTCATCAAAGAAAAAGCTACTCAATTCCTTTTCCAAGCATTCCTAATTACTGATTTATAAGGATATTGACCTCTTGGTCCCTTTTTACTAAAGCGTCCTTATTTCCTATATGATAAACAATTCTAAATAGAATTAGTTTGGATGAACAAATAGGTAATCTTAAAATTATATATCTTGATAACCATAAATTAGAATCTCTTAAGGGTAATTACCTACAATATCATACCCTCTATAATTATCTAAACCTTTAATCTGATATCAATTACAAGGACCCAACCTTAAAAATATATAAATTTTATATTTATGAAATAATTCATTTTATTTCTTTCTCAAATTCCTTTTAGGTTTATAGTTTTAGAGAATTAGGTCATCCCACTTAAAAAAAATAAAATATTACATCATAAAGTGGTCACTTTCCCTTAGTATCCATTTTCATAACTATAAAAAAATTTTGTGAATAAAAAGTTTTATTTTACAGAAATATCCTAAAAAATTTAACCTTGATCACATACTTCTCTCTACTAATCTGTAAATCCCACTTTAAAACTTTCAAAAATGCAAGATGTGAAAAAAATATAAATAAGGTACATATAAAAATAAATGAAGAAAATAATTAATCTATGAAAACACATTATAAAATTTTTCTTTTTTTTTATAATAAACTTTTATCTATAAATATTTTTTTATCCATGAAATCCACTTCATTACTAAAATGATTTTATAAAAAATTTCATAAGAAATAGTAAAGGTAAAAAATATCATAATGGTTTCTTTACATTTTTGAAAAACTAAATATTTTTTTCACAAAGTTATACATTTCACCCTTAATATGTAATATTAACATTAAACTTAAGATCACTAGGTTACCTTGTGAAATCATAATATATCTACAAAAACACATAGAAAGAATAGATTAATCATAATGGTAACTTTTTTCCTCGTTTTAAAATCACTATTACAAGAACTTTAACAAATGGAGTAACCTACATGGTAAAATCCAATAATGTGTTAGGAGAAACATATAATAGGTTAAATCTTTCCATTTACCCAATGGACAGTAGAGTTTTATCTGGATCACACATCATCATGAGCTATATTGAGCTCACCCATAATAATGAGCACTATTATGACCAACCGTTATCATGAAAAATTTCCAAGAACCAAAACAAAATCATAACACATAAGAGATTTAATTTTCCCCATTAAACTAATAAAAATATTTTTTCATCTATAAGAAAAACATTTTCAGATGTTGAAATATTTATAAAATTTAAAACACTTATTAAAAATACCCTAAAAAAAGGGAAGGAGGGTTTTTTGATAAAAAATATATTCTTATAAAGGAATCCAATCATTAAATAATCGTTATGGAAATGGAAACAACCATTTAATCCATACATATTAAAATAGAACATTAATTTTATACGTTTAAAAAAAATTTGTATGAAATCCACAAAAAATTCCTTTTGATGACCTTTTCAAGATAGTAAAAGGTGGTGTATATTTATATTTATAAATAATTAATATAAATCTCAAAACATCAATAGTACAATAATTAAATAATTTAAAATAAATCTTTAAAAGATTTTAGAACATGGTTTTTAAGATAAAATATCCCTTACCTTGAGTATGACTTGTCACATATGTTCTTTACCCTATATTTAATATTTTTATCAATTATTTAATTTATTAATAATATTTTATCAGTTTAATACTTATAATTAAACCAATTTTCAATTTATTTTATTGATATCGTTAATTACTTATTTTGTTAAGTCCATGTCATGTGTTTTTCAGGATGTCAAGTTCAAAATTTCAAAATATCTTCTGTATGTTAATAGTTATCAAAGAGATAATTATTCCATAATATCAAAAATAATAATCAAGATATAATTATAATTTTTAGAAATTAATTATAATTTTAGAACAACCTATGTAATATGTTTATGAAAAATGATTTTTTTTACACACTTGGAGACAATAGGCCGTATGTACACATGAGTGATGTTTCCAGTCTTAAAAAATTTGATGGAAAGAAGTTAAACATAATTTTATACTTATATAATGATTGTTATATCTTTAAATAAACATATATATACCATCAATGTGTGTAGTTGATTAAAAACTATTCAGTTTGCTTTATTGAGGTGGTAATCCACATGTACACACAAACAAAGTTTTCATTTTTCAATGAATGGAAAATTTAAAAAATAGAAGACATATTATATTTAAAAATAATAATAATTTCATTAAAATCATATATATACTTTAAATATATTATTATAATAAACCATGATAGGAAGTGATGGAAAATGAATTACATCGGTTCATAAGGTGGTTATCTTCTATACACACGAATGATTGTTTCTTTTCCAATTAGATGATCAAGAAAATTGATTAAAGTTAATAATTTAACTTAATAACATATAATTATATTAAATTTAAATATTTTATTTTATTGAAATTTTTATAATTGTTTTTGCGGATGTAGAAGAAGAAATAAAACTAAAATATTCAATTAAAAGTTATACCTCTTTTCCAGAAATCATCCTTTTCTTAACACCTTAAGCCCTATAAGGTAGGTATTCTCCTTAAAATAATAGATATAGTATGTGGGGAGGGAATTTATAAATTTTTGTTTTGGTATTTTAGAAAAAAAAATTCTTTTTTTTGAGTAGAGAAGAAGATAGGGGGTTTCTTTTAATAAGTGGGGAAGATGTAACACTTATAAATTTTCAAAAGATTAAAATATATTCATGTCTTAACCAAGAATAATGGGACCCAAATGGAAAATTAATTATTATTATATGATATTGGGTTTAAATCTAGATATAATATGTGATCAGGAAAAGTTTGAGGATTTTTTAACCCTTATCACTTTAGTTTGACTCCGGATAAACCTATTTTAACCTTTACCTTGGTATCAATTTTTTGGTATTTATTACTATTAATTATGACCCAAAATTAATTTTAAATTACTTAATATTATTAATTATCATGTTTATAAATATTTAATCCATTTTGTCAAATTAATTCAATGATGTTCGAGAATTTAATTTAAAATTTTACCCACAAAGCATGATGAATAGCGGTTTTCCAAAAAAGATTCTTCTCATGTATTAAATGTTTTTATACAAAAACCTAGAATAAAATTGACCCAAATGAAATTAATTAGATTATAAATAATATAAATAATCTAATTTTACTTTTAAACCATTTAAAAAAATGAAACATTGTAAATTCTTGAAACCAAATGACAATTTTTAATATAAACATTTATATTTCACTATTCATTTGAAAATTCAAAATTTTTAGAAAATTTTAATAATTCATCATAAGAAAATTTTATATTGATGAATTAAAGATATATATTTTTTATAAATTAAAAATCTATAATTTATAAATTATATTTTTAAATAAAACTATACAACGCATGAAACCCAAATTTTGTTAGAAATAAATCATTTTCCTTTAGACTAAATATTTTCCCAATATTATTGTAATGAATAAAACTCTATAAAATAAAATTTATGAATATTAATATTACAGAAAGATTATTTATTTTATAATTACCTTGGTTATCACATTGTATAATTAATAATGATGATTTGGATAGTTGTTCTGGGGATGAGGAGCATTAGGTGTTGTTTCCTGGGATATTGTTTATTCCCTAGAGTATATTGGAAATAGTTATGTATGATTTTCATAGTTTATCATTTGTAGTAAATATAAGATATTAGAGGATTTATCCTGAATTTAAGAGGTATTTTTTGGCAGTTTATGTTAAATAGAGCTGTAAATTAATTTTTGTCTCAATGTATTGTGTTCTAATAGTTTAAAGACAGACATCCAGTACCCGTTATACTGTTGTATCATTTGGAATTTTTTTAGTGGATGTTGGAGGATATATATATGGATTATATTTTAGGTTTTATCAATACACTAAGAGGGTTTGATTATATTTGAGTTATCCTTAATTTTTTGATTAATTTGTCTCTTTTATTACCAATTAGGTAGTTAGGTTTGGTTGATAGTTTTTAAATACTTTATGTGATTAAAGTTGGTGAACCATTATAGAGTACTAAGGTAGATAGCTTCGTATCAATAATTTATTTTTACCTCATGAAAGTGGGAAATATTATACACTAATTTGGTACCTAATTATGCCTTATAATTTTATTTCATGCACAAATTAATGCCCAAAATAAAGGAAAGATCTATATATTAGGTGATATGCAAAGAGAATATATCTTATTTTTACAGAGATCATGGGATGAACATTTATCATTGGTGTAGTTTCTTAACATTTAAAATTTCCATTATTATATTGTTATGAAACCTTATGAGGCTTTATATTTTTTATAATATTACTCACCACTGTTTTTGGTTAAGGTTTGAGAATTTACAGTAATTGGGATAGATATAGTGGAATATATGATAGAGCGTGTTCAAGTTATTATATATCATATGAAGACTATATATATTAGATAGAAATACTATTAATATTGTTGGAGGAGGATTCTAGAGTTTTTAGTCAAGGATCAAGTGTTCTTATGAGTTTATATTCTATTTGGGCATCAATGATTTATAAATGGTATTAAGTTTCAATTTAGATTTATTGTTTAATTCAACTTATTGGAATGTGTTTTATAGGAGTGCTATTGGTTGGCTTACACAGTCAAACAATTTTATTAATGCATTTCATGTTTCAAAACATCCAAAGTATTACCATGATACTATGCATATGATGAATTTGAGGGATGTGAATTTCAATGATGGAATGATCTTCAGGGAGTATCTGGAGGAAATTTCGGACCATATAATGATTTTACTATAGGGTTGATTTATTCTCTTATTACAGCAATAATGTAGAGAAAAACACTAGGGAGAGGGAATTGAAAATGTGTGTACAACAACCTCAATTACATTAAAAGTGTTTTTTATTAATGATTTTTGATTTCTGTGTATTAATAAAAGATTTTTGAAAATGATTGTTTAGTTATATATATTATTATTATTGAATTATTTTTAAGGTGAAAATTTTAAAAGGGGTGTGTAATGTGGTGATATTTAATTTGATATTTTGGGTGTTTGTAAAATAATCTAAGTTTCTAGAGAAGAAGCATAAAATGGTAGATTTTCCAATCATGGTGGTTGTTCCCAAATTATCCCTATAGGTATATACGCTTGTTATAGTATAGGTAGGGATTGAATCTATAGGGACTACATAAGTGAACTTGCGACACTCAAATTTTATGGAAGGATTAGATATGAAGTTTCTATCTTTTTAAGAACTAATGAGTCAATTAGAAAACAGTTAACCAAACAAAATTACTAGAAATAAATTAATTAAAGTTTATGGGCCGATCCAAGTTTGTTGTTTGGGATAGAATGGATGTAATTATTTTTCTTTGGATTTTATATTAACTAGTTCTAGAGGTATCCGATCAATGAGTTAACTCCCTAATATCATTTTCTAATTTAATTCATACACAATTTCAATGATAATAACCAATTCAATTATAGAATCACTTCAAGATTATTCTAAGGAATTAGATCGTACTAGCACTCAAAATGTGTGAACACTAAATTCAATGAATGGAAAGAAGAAATAAATCATCGAATAAAAATCTTAATATAATGATCTAATTTATATATTAAAACACATAAAATAATATCTAATACATTCCATTGATACTTCCTTGGATCAGTACATAATAGGGTCATCCCTCCATTGATTATAATCTATCAATGAAAGTGGGAAGTTGACTTCTGAGGGGGGAATTAAAGAAGAAAAAATTGAAAATGATCAATCCACCATTGTGTGAAGAAATTTACAAGGGTTGGTGTGAACAAGTTCATAACTTCATTCAATAGTACTAAATTTATATGGATAATGATATAAAAATTGAGTAAAAATAACTTTTATTAAAAATTTAAGGTTAATGAAAAACTTATATGGAAAAAACTAAAGACGTCATTACAAATTAAAAGCATAAAATTCCAATTGAAAGAAAAATATTAGACAAAAATGAAAAACAAGGATACTATTCCCTTCACCACTATATCCTCATATAGGAATATTTAGAGCCTTAGGTGAACCCACTATCTATAAATTCCATCCCTATTAATTGAAATATTCCAAATTACGAGGAGAAAATCAATTGAAATTTGACGTTTCAATGTTGACCAGGAAAATCATCCAGATTCACCCCCTTTGTTGATGTGTAAATTTGCAACTGAATATGGCTGAAACCGAAGGGGTAATATAGGGAAAATTTCTTCTTAAATGTTCCCTTTAACATCTATGAAAATTTTAGGAAAATTTGACCATCCATTTTTAAGTTATGCTCGATCTAGTGAGATGACTTTATGGGCATTCAAATCTATCCCACCATTTAAATGTCAAATAGGGCTCCCCTTATCTCCCTGGAAACTTCAAAATTTGCTCCAACCATAGTTTAATAAATTGATACCCATATTTTTTTATTTATATAGTAAAAATTTGATCTTCATTAGTCTTGGATTATGGACCCCACTTTTGTTTGATAGGCCTTAGGCCCATTATGCTTTTTCATAAAATTTATGTATTCGTGCCCCAAAATATTCATCTTCCCTTGAGATTCATCCATCTATCCTAAAAAAATGTTCAAAAAATATTTATTAATCACATCCCAAAATATAAAATTCTAAAAATAAAATAAACGAATTCGATAAATAAATGATTTTTTGGGCCCAAATTTTCACTTTAAACTTGAATTTCACTTGTGATGAGAAATTAAGTTGATTTTATAAAATGCACTAAAATTATTATTTTTGGACTTTTAAACACATGAATATTAATATATATTCAATGAATATTATCCCCTTTTTAATATTGAATCACATGGAATGATTTTTCAAATAGGTGATTAGATGAAATTTTCTATGTCTACCCATTGGTGGTGGTTTGATAATTTTCTGAGGTGATGAGATGCATTCTTGATGTTTCGTATTGTGGTGGAATTTCATTGTTATTATTAATTTAATTAATTCATATTTTAGGTATTAATTCAATTTAAATAAATAATATGTAATGTGATATGTTTAATGTGGTGTTGGTGATGATGTAAAATTATTATAATATGTGGATCTATATATTTGTTTGCTGAAATGACAAGTTTAAGAAATTTATTGATATGTTTTGAAATAAGGGTTAGAAAAGGTAAATTGAGTGAGTGGGTTTTTTGGAAATAAACAGAATAAATTAATTGGTGGAGTTGGTGGAGGAGGTTAGAGGAATTAAGTGTACATAATTTAGCTTTCACTATTGAAAATATTTTGGTATTTCTCCATCCTCTCTATTCTCTCAAGATAAGTGAATTTTTATTTATAATGTGTGGTGGAAAATAATAGAGGTGATGAATAAGATTTTTGAATGGATAATCATGTCCCTCTAAGCACATTTACTATTTACTTTTATGTATTTACAATATTTTTTAACCTCCCCAAACCAATGTAAATATAAATAATGAAATAATTATTTCTAAAAAATAATTAAATTGAAATAACTGTGAAACTCATGGATTATTTTTGATTTTGATAAATCATCGAAGTGATACATATATATTATTGGAAATATAATTTTATGAATATAGAATATAATTCGATAGAGATGGAAAATGATGAATGAGTTGTATGAATTTTAATGGATTAAATTTTTGTTGACTATTTTTTATAATTAATATTTGAATTATTTATCTTTTTTTACAGTGGGATATTAATTTTTATAATTGTTTATGAGATTTTATGAAATATTTTCAAAGTCCCTTATATGAATCTAGGGTCCAAAAATGTAAAAAATGGTAAATAATACCACGAAAGTGAGAAGTTTAAATTATTACACTTTGTAAGAGGCTATTCCAATTTGGAATGGGGTAAATGAAATTATATTATAAAGAATTTAGAAGTTTCTATGAGTGTTGGGTGATGAAATAACCATAAGATACTCATATTTTTTCAATATATTCATGGGGATATAACACATTTTTGGAGTTTCTGGACCTTTTTTAGCAATGATTTATACAGGATGGTGTAATTTCTATAGGGAAATTCCACTTTTTTATGGGGTTGTTCCATTTTTAGTAAGCATAATGCTTCCAAATGACTTTTGGAAATGATGATTTTGAGATAAGATGATAGTTTTAGTGAAACTCATGTTAATTTTGAACACTAGAAAACTTATATTGTGTAATGTTATGTAGATGTGGATGTGATAGATGTGGAATGATTTTGGTTTCTTGAAAGGGGTCCCTAATAAATGTTGGTTGTGTAACAGTTCTAGTATATGCATAATATAAGTGAAAAGCTTGTAATGTTGCGTAATTATTTTACATAAAACTTTGTATGTGTAACGAACAAGTAGGGGAAATAAATGGATGGTGGTAGTATAAATAGATTTATAATGCGTCATTGCGATGAGTAAGTTGTTACTATTGACTTGAAATTGGTGGTGTTACATAATAATAATAGTGAGGATGATGTAATATTGTTGTGAATGTTGTGGATAGATGTAAAGGACATGTGATATGAAGTGGTGAGAATGATGGTTGTTGAGAGGAGAGTCCATATTGGAAGACTCCTAGTAATACAATTAGACTCCTTGTGGGTGAGAAGTTTCTAAATGGATGCTAGTTTTTGTGGGGAGAGTATTTGAGGGTGGAAACATAGAATACTATTGAGAGTATCTATGTGTGGAAAATGATACAACCAATGCATGGTGATGTCTTAATGATATCCTTGTGTTTGAATAACTATTGGGTGGTGACGATGGATGGTTAGAGAGTTCCCTACTCATGGATATCTACATGGGGTGATTATGGATTGTTAGAGAGTTCCCTACTCATGGATAACTACTTGGTGGTGATGATAGATGATTTTAGAGTTTCTTGTTGATGAATTACTACATGGTGGAGGTGATATTACAATGAGGTCTCCATGTGTGGAAGACAACTTGGATGTGGTTAGTGATAGTGGTTGTTATAATGGTTGTTTTATTATGCAATATGAGGAGGATGTGATTTGGTTGATAAGTTCCTATTATTTTGTTTGGAAGGGAAGTGATTAGATGGTTTATATTTTTAAGATACTTATATATTAATTTTTTTTATTTTATTTATATCATACATGGTTTCATTATTATTCTTTATTCACATGTTCACAAGAGATTTTTGGGGAGGAAACTACAAAGTATATTTAAATTCTCAGCCCTAATATATATAACTATTTTTAGATTATGTGGATAGAGATAGTGGTGGGTATTAGGTTACGATAGATATAGGCTCATGAGACTTTTTGGAGGATATAGTTATAATATACCATTCCAATGGTTTGAAAGAGATGTTGGTCATGCTTTTGTTTTTTTATTCTAGATTTATTTTCATGAAAACACTTGAATTTATATAAATTATTCATGTATTTATATTTTAAATGGATTTATATTATTCATGCTGTTGTAAATTTTTTATTTAAAAATGTAATTCCTTTTATATATGTGAGTATAATATTTCCTCAATACTAGTCACCAACCCATGTTATATAGAGGTTAGACTTTGAGGGTAATACTCAAACTCGTTAGTAGCTCCGATGGAGTCCTGTAGAGGTTTGTTCATATCACATAAGGTTTATATAATTAGGTTTAAACCATTTCTATGTATTTACATGTACTTTCTATTGATTATTCATAATGAATCTCTCTTACCCTTCTTTCTTTTCTTCTGGTGGTACAAGAATACCCTAGAAACAAGGGGGATCCCACCCATGAATTGTTTGATTTATTAACCCATGAATACACCCCAGTATGATTCATTTGTATTTTTCATCTATAAATTCATTAACTATTGTGTTTGAAGATAATATATTTGGCCAACAATAGTGTGATGTATGTATATTCTTTATTTTATAGCGTATGTGGTCTCAGTTTCAATGCATGGAGATCTTTTGTTGTGGTTTATTAATGTGTTAATTTACCCAAATAACTTTTATTCAGTCACAAGAAACCAAAAATTATTGTCTTATGACAACATCAAGAGCCTATAACTTCTTCCTATCATTTAATAGTAGTGAATCCTTCCCCTTCTTCAGCACACAACATTAGTTCTATGATCCCACTTTGAACACAAAACTCAGTGAATGCTTATATTCATATTTTTATCTTATTTTTTTCTAAATCTCCCACTCTCATTTTCTTTTCTCTTACACTGTGTATCTCATTTTTTCACTACTTATTTTTCAAATTTTTTGAAAAACATCCCAATAACATACCCTATCTCCATATAAGAATTTTGAATTTCAGATTCAAAAACTAACATCCATTTTTTATGATCCTAAAATACTACTCAAATTAGAGACATTATATCACACAAGGCATTCCAATCCATTTATATGTGCTTTAGATACAATTAAATTTAGAATTTAATGATCCTAGGTGGCACTAATAAATACATATCATCAAAATAAACAAAAAATCATGTAATCCATTAAATATTATAAAAACCTCATTTTATTGCACTAAAATTATTATTTATATAATTGATAAAAAATACACTTTTTATACAACTAAAACATTAAAATAGATCCATAAAAACTCTAGTGGAGTTAATGTGTGTTATTTCCTAAAAATTCATGGCCATGAATTTTTTTTCCAATTCATGAGAATTCTGGTAGTCAGGTAGTGAAATTGAAATTATTTTTTTTTCTTTAAATTCGTTTGTTTTGAAGATTTAATATAAAAAACTGTTAAAGAGTTATTAAAAATATCTTAAGAGGTATCCCTTCACATATTTATCCATTTGAATCATGTATTATCATATGTTTATAATAAAATCCCACACACACTCCAATGAATCATGTGTTATCATATGTTGATAATAACCCCATTAGATTTATTTATCAAACATTTAATAAAATTTAATGACATCTTAATCTCTATCATTATGAATAAATTGTTATTACTTAGTAATTTAATATACAATAGTATAAAACTTAGTATTAAAAAAAATTAATAATTAATAATCTCAATGATTTCCAAGAAAACTAGCACTCACACACTAAATTTTACTTAGAAAATATACACATCTTCCTAAAAATGTCCCAATATATGTGTCAGATAAAAATCCTATACACATACTCAATAATCCATTATAATTGTTTATTATCAAATAACACACTCATGCTTCGCTATAATCAATGGATTTTCCTTTATAAAAAATCCACCTAAAAATATTCCCACCTTTAAATAAATCACACTCATTACAAAAAAATTATTTGAATTTATATTTTCCCCCTTTAAATAGTAAAATCAAATTAAAAGTGAGAGAGGGTATGAAAATGAATTAATTATCATTTTAATAGTGAAGTATTGATTTTATTCCTTAATATGCATGGGATGGTAGAAAAATACATATTTTACTAACAATTACTTTGATTAAGAACACTCTTATATAACTCCAATTTCCGATTATGAGTACTCTTCTCGTTCTGAACTCCTGAAATAAAACATTTTGAGGAAAACAATTTCTTCTTGTATCACCCCACTTCCTAATTTTCCTCATTCTTAAAAATTTTAATAGTGCTTCCCTCATATAACAACTAACATGAACTAACCCATAATCAACCCTTTTAAGCTTTTTTAAGATATGAATTCCTCCCCAATCCAACCTTAGATATCCTAAATACTGGTGAATAGAATCGAGTAGGAATATCACACATAATTGGAGGCCTTATCCTAAATCAATTGTACAGAATGCACACCTCCACAAAAAATATATTAATGAAAAATACACAGAAGTAACTAAATTAAATATATAAATAATATTCATGTAATGAATAATAATATCCATAAAGGTAAATAGAGTATAATATATACTGTAAAAAGGGAAAGATACAAACTTAAAAACTAGAAAAGGGAAAAAATAAACATAAAAATTTATGTATAAAGGTTTACACAGTGCGAAGGCTATACACATGAACACCGACCATTACCACCACCTCCAATTAATACTATGCTCCACCAATTTCTAGTCCCCCAAGATCACCTCCAAAATAACTATTATCTATTTATGACATGAAACGTTTTGGAAAATAATAAAATGTTGGGTTGAGTATATATATACCCAGTAGGACACCCCTAAAACTGAAGAGGAATGACAAAATACCATCTAACTCAAAACCACAATGGTTGTAAGGAAATAATAACCCATATAAACATAGATATACTTTATGAGAGAGATAGGGATAAAAAATTTTACATAAAAGGAATAACCTCTCTATAAATACTAACCACATAAGAAACAATAAAAAATCCTAGTAATCTAAACTACCAAACTAGAAACCTCTCTACCTCTCTAGAATCATAAGTGATAACTCACATAATATTGAATATAACACAACAAGTGAGGATATTACACAAAATATGTGTGTAACACATATAAAATTAGGGTGGAGAAAATAAATTTAGGGAGGGAGATATTGGACCCCTGAACACTCTGATTATCTCACATTAACCCCTTGTCAGGACTACAATGCGAAAGAGAGTAATCAACAAGCCTCGTATCACATCTAAAATATGATGCTGAAAGTAAAAACCTCATCACATAGTATGAGGAAAGACAACCTAGATAAATTATTCATGTAATTTAATTCGATTCACGAGAAAATAGATATGAAAATACACTATGACAAGAAAAGTATATGACATGTACTATGGGGTTACACGTCTTAAAACCCTGAGCATCTTTCAGGCCATGTACTAACTCACCTCATGGTGTATAAAGGTCCACATACACATCATGTTTTATATTTTACACAATATGTGTGATCAGTGAGGGAATCTACGTGTAACTATATTAAACAGTATTTACATGGTGGTACACTATGTGTGATGCCCATGTTGGAGTTTGTCTGTGCTTCTAGCTAACCAAGTTAGGTATTCTTATTATCTACACACCGTGTAATATTTAAATTCACCAAGAATATTAGATATCTATAAATATCTTCACCACCAACTTCCAAGCCTTTGATAAATCTATAACCTTCTCCAATTTACATTTTTGTGGATGTATTTGTGGTATGTGCACTAAAACGGGTAACATAACACCATGGTGATTCATGTGATGGTGTGGTCGACCACCATTCTTAGTTTTAGCATGAATGTGATGAATGTTGATAACAAGTACTACACTTAGTTTATAATCCCTTACAAACTTAGTAGTTGGTTCATTTATACAATGTTACACTCATTCATAAATGTTTTCATTGAATGAATACCAAAATGATGTAACATTAAGGTTCTATGAGATGACACATGATATGTTTTGTTATAGAAAACACTCTTCATTTAATGAATAGTATCATAGATTAATAGATAAGGATTCAATTATTCTCCTATTATGGGAATGAAGTGTCTATTTTTAGTGGTGATTTTATGATATCCCAGACTCTATATTCCATTCTCAAAGCTCATTCATTGCTTGGTGAAGGAACTTACACCCCTTCAAGCATTTGAGAGTCCGTATGAAGCATTTTTGGATCCATGGACATGTGTTCCCCCCTCATAGGTAAGAATAATTTTTATACTCCTCCTTGTGATACTCATAATGAAAACTCCATTAAAGATATAGATGTAATCTGCTGATGTTTAAGTATTATAGGTATGTTATTTTATGATCTTTTATTGGATAAATTTATGTGTTTGATTCCTTAGAAATAACTTCATTTTTTGGGTTCCAATTCCATTTCCAAGTGTAATATAATGATACAATTATTTTCATTAATGTTATATAGTTATGTTATTGAAGGATTAAACATTTTAATCCATTTAAAAAAAACACTATCATTATGACCTACCAGTGCTCGTAGTGTTTCCATGGTGACTTAGAAATGCCCAGATCAATGTTACAATGGTGTAGTGATGACCATGGTGGTTCTTTGTAGAGACCCAAATCTTTACGTACATATACATTACATTAATTTTTCGGAATACTTAATACATAACAAAAATAGACACACACGGACCGTAATAGTTTATTGTCTTTGGAAACTCGGAATATAATCTTCTAATCATGATGAAAGACCTTCAACATCTCCTATAAAGATCTCCGCCTTTGTTTTCTTACTTAAAACCTGTCTTTATATCGCAGGGAAAAGAAAAAATATAAAGGGCGAGCTCAAACGCTCAGTAAGGGTAATCATGGAGAAAATAAAACAAACCATATACATTTGAACATAGAAACATGAACATAATGTTTAAAAATCAAAATATTGAGCAATGACATAAAACATGGCAGTACGTAAGGCATAGATAATAATTGAAAATCAATCATGATAAAATAGGATGGGAATAAAACATGTAATTGTGGCAACCATTAAGCACATGTTATGATTTCCATAGTAGCCAAGGCATTGCTGCCAAGACCATCTTAGTGGACAAAGTCCCTTTCTGAATCGAGTTCACTCCTCGTTCCAGTCCCGTATCACTGAACCGGATTAACTTTCCATTCCAGCCATGTATATCTCATGGGATATAAATCTTTACCCAATTAATTAGAGGTAGATATAGGTCCCACCCATCTCATAATGAAATCATTATTACTTGTGCCACAAAATAAACATATATCATTCATAATAACCCAACGAATAAAATGGGTTTCATAAAAATCATCCCATCATCACATAATCCATATAAAAGAATTGGATATCATTTCATAATAATAAAAGTGATACCATGTAAATCATATAGACTTTATACTTGAAACATACACATATAAAAGAATGTCATCTTAGATGGAATGTCGTTTTGATAAAACACTTGAAATGAATTCTTGAGGAAAATATCCTTTCTTCTTCAAAATCAATTTCTTTTCACAAAAATTCCTGAAATTTTAAAAGAAAAAGATTTGGTTTAAAATAGTCATGAAATCTTTTGGTGGAAGCTTCATGAATGTAAGGCTTTATAAAACTGTAAAAATCCTTTCATGCCGTATAAGTTAAAAAAACATTCTCCTTGTACTTTTGTCGAAAAAGTCAAAAAGTACCACGTAACGTAAACAAAAGAAATATTCCTTACATACCATGTATTAAAATTTAAAATTGGTAAAAAGGAAATTAAACATACATAAAAAATATTTTAGAAAACATGGACATGGATGATATCAATAACCCCAGTAAATACTTACGTATAAGTAGTCTCGGATAAAAATGAGATTTCCAAAATTATCCCTTACCTTAGGTCTGATATGATTCGTATGTATCTGAACCTCCTATATAATGATTTAAATAAAGTCATTGACTTATTACAGAATCATATTCATTGTTATGATATCATATATGGTTCACTTATGGCTTTATATTACCTGTTCTTTTGTAAAGTCCATGTTAAAGCAGCGTTTTGGGTATAATCGTTTCATTTATCGTACGTGTTTCGATTTGTCATTCTTGATATTATTACTCATATCCTTATTTAAATAATTTCAAAATGTAAAAAATGATTTATATATAATATATACTCATTATATAAATATATATGATAGATCGATAAATTGAATGAAATACACCGTTCATGGAGACGGTAGGCCGTACGTACACATGAACGCTATTTTTGTTTCCTTATTGAATTATATGGAATTAAGTAAATGAAAAATATATGTACATATATATAGTATCATTATTATGTAATATATTTCATGATTATTTATTACATAGATACTTTATAATCATACTTGAATGGTTAATCATGGAAAATGAATCTCATCGCGTTCGTGGAGACGGTAGTCCGTACGTACGCACGAGCGATGATATCATTCCCATGAACGTGGAATTGTATTGAAGAGTATGTATAATATTTAAGAATCAATATCACTTTAAAATAATAATATATAGTTATTTATTTACACCATTATACCCATCCATGTAAGGTGGTGGTCGAAAAAAATATTACACCACGGCGTGGAGATGTTATTCCGTACATACGCACACGCGGTGACTTTGTTTTCCATAGGATGGATAGAAGGTGAAATATGGTTTTTTCATATATATAATTACATATTAGTATATGAGAGATACTGATGTTATTACTTCATAATGAAACAACTAAAGAAGAAGAAGTAGAAGAAGAAATAAAGTTGAAATAATTGGTAACAGACATTACCTCTTCTTTGAAGTGCCTCTTCGTGACCTCCTCTTAGAGCACTAAAGACGGTCTTTGAAGAAGACCAGGACCTCTAGGATGTTTTTAGGGAAGTGGAGAAGAGAAATTGGCAGTGTTTGGCAGAGTTTGAACGCTCAAAGTGGTGTGAGGAAGAGAGGGAGGAGGTAGCATTTTATAAGGGAGGAGAGGGGAACCTTAGGAAAACTTAAAATATTATTTTATTATAATGTCATATTCGGTTTTTAATAGCTCCAAATTTATTTATTTCAAAGCAAATGTGTGGATGGGTCGCAATAATCTCATCCAATAGAATTTGGACAAGTTTTGGTTACTATTTTAACTTTATCATTTAGATTTAACTCTAAGTTAAATAATTTAACTTTTACCGTGTCTTTTTGTTTTCTTATACTATATGATTAATAAACTTACTATAACAAGCCAAACGAACCCCAAGTGGTTCATTATTAATATATATATCCTTATTTAAGTCATTTGGGCAAACCTTAGATTTTTAGGAATAAAATAACAATTAATAATATAATATTTTTTTTAAAAACGATTTTATGTCAATTTTGACACTATTTGGTACTTGATTTTTGTGAAAATCATAACAGAATTATTAGTTCTAAAAAAGTTACTTACATCAATAATAACATGTCATATTAACCTAGAAAATTAGTTAAATTCATAAATTGTCTCAAATTACATTGATTTGGGTATTTATAACATTAATTATGTTAATATTTCATTAATAAGGTAATTAATGCATCATCATTGTGTCATAAATAAATTTAATTATTTATTGTATAAAAATTAAAAATAAAATAACATTAGGTATGAAATCTTTTTATCTTTCTAATGAATATTAATATCTAATTAATCTTATGTATAACCCTATATTAAAAATGTTTTAGTTATTATACTTTGATTTTAACTATATTAATTCTTCTTTGAATAAAATAATAATAAATATCCTAATCTTATTAAAGTGGACCTAAAGGGTAATATTTTATTCCTAAGGTTGTTTTCGGTCGAATTTCACTTATCCACTAGAATTAGGACATGTATTAGGGTAATAATAATATCATTTTTACCCTTAATTACCCTATTTACTTTTAACCGTGGTAAATAAAAGAAAAAAGTTACTATTGACAAAAAATTATTTTTATCTCATTGAACCACATTTTAGTCCTTGATATTAACTGTGTCTCTCGGAGTTTCAAAATTCCACTCACAGAAGCAGTAAAATTAAGTTTTATGTGAATTTCCAAATTCTCCTAGAAGGTGGGTAAAAGACGGTGAAAAGTTCAGTAAAATTTTTATATATATAACATTATTATAAAATGACTCCAATGAAATTAATTGATCTTATAAAGGTATTATATATAAATTTTGACCCAAAATAAATTTAAATAAAATAAATAATTATTTAAATAAAAAGTCGGTTTTTAAATAGTAAACCAGTGTTTTCACTATTTATCAAAAATTGAAAGTTTTCAGAAAAATAAAAAAAATTTACCCTAGGATAATTTCGATATTCCAAATCCAAATATGAAGTTTATTTTTAAGGATAAAATTTATAAAATTCAAAAAAGTGGGTATTAATATTCATAACGGCTTGTTCATAATAATATTACAATAAAATATCATTTAGTGAAACTCGATATTGCGTACTACACACGCTATCGAGGAAGGTATTGATTGCATGTAATGCAAGCCAAGTCAGGGATGCATTTAGTGAAAGCTCCGTTCGGTGTTGCGTATAACATAATCAAAACACATTTCATTTATACATTAAATGAAATCTATACTTAATGTTGCCAAGAATAATTTCACAAAACGAACTTGAAATTGTGTGTAACATGAGCCAAAAATAGTGTTGCGTATACTTCAAGCTAATACGATGTTGCATATAGTGCAAGATAATATTGGTGTACAATAGAATAAATCAAAGAAATTAAAAATAATATATCTCATAAAATCTCAGGGTGTTACATTCTACCCCCCTTAAAAGAATTTCACCCTCGAAATTCGTCGAGGTTATAAATGGTTTACTACTTGAAAGTTTCTTTCATAGAAACCCACATCGTAAAATGGAATACTAAAACTTCATTTTAAAAAGGGAAGTTAGAATCATAACAGTCACCCAAAGTAACTCAGCACTGGGTTTCCACATAGGACAACATAGTTGAAAATATTAATATAGAAGAGAAATATAACCATGAAATTATGATGAAGAGTGGTAGAGGACATGGCTATGAAAAATCCAAAAATCACAAAACCATAAATTTGTGATGATTTAAGGTACCATCTAAGTCATCATATATAAGGGAACTAGGACAACATTTTTGGTTTTCAAGATCATTTACTTAAAGTTGAATAATTTGAATTAGGATAAATACTTACTTTATTTCGATATAATCCCACCGTTTTTCGTGCCTTGAAAAATTTCCACTTCTTCTCTTAAAGAAATGAAGCTGAATTTGTCATTCGGGAAGTTTTAGCAGATCATGTGATAGAATGATGGGTCATTCCATCTGTCTCAAACAAAAGGTTAGAAATTGTTATATACATAAGTCCATCTATGGTGAGATTAATCGGATATGGTTCCAAAATGGACTTATACTTAATCTATCATCCTGGTTAATAAAATAAAACTAGTTTCTACAAACTAGGGACTTCCTGTAGGCCAGTGGTAGGCGATAAAGGCTTGTCGAACTTCGGTTGTGGGTTCGATTCCCGAAACCCTGTCCGACGCGATGGGTTGTCGCCCGTTCAGCATGTTGTCCCTTTTCTTAAACTACACTATTATAACATTTTATCAATAATATCAAAAAAATTCTAGCCTTAAAAAATACTAACTTATGTTAAACATAATCCATTTCAAATCTTTAGGATTATCCAAAATACTTCTGTCCAAGCTTATAGTATAAAGAAAACAATTACTAGAAATGTCATCTACCGAGCATGTGAATACCATCATTTATCCCTGATATATCTTGTTGATCACATTCCAATCATGTGAATACCATATTCATGTATTCTCTTGAAAAATTAATACCCATTTAACCTTAGTGAAAACATGAATGATGTCAAAAGTTTACTTTTTCCACATACCAAAATCCCAAAATTCTATATACTCAAACCATGATATCACTTAGTCCTTATATCAGTCATGAGCTCATGAATACAATCAAACATATTATTTTCTCCTTATCCGTATATCATCTTCCTTCCAAAAATATCTGAACAACCTTTCAGGGTTACCGGTACCATTCCACATATACATTCAATTACTTTAGGAAAAACAATAGTTTAACAATCCTTAGATTATTCTTTATTCCATAGTACCATTAAATATACAACATAACTCTTGATAAACATAATATCATTCCACTACCTTCTTAAAAAATTGACTGAGCTTCAACACTTCATTAATATCATATATCATTTATAGTCTCCTCATCATCATCTACATAAATACTACCCATATGACCATGCTTATTCTCTTCATGATATTTTCCCCTAGGGCATTGGTTTGCATAATGCCCATAAATTCCACATTTAAAACATCTAATCATTGTTGATGTCATAGAAATACCATTATCCTTGTCCATGGTGTTAACTGAACCTTTTCCTTTGCACTTACTGGATCTGTTTCCTTCTTTTCCAAACCCAAAGCATCTTCCAGTTCCTTTCAAACATTCTCCTTGATGCCTCTTCCCACATGATTTATATGAGGGGAATTGAACTTTCTTTCCTCTATGATCATCATGAAACTCCATCTTTCTCTTATTATCTGAGTGGGGATACATACCAAATTTGAGATTATTGATCATATTATGAGATTTCTGATTAGGCATAATAATGATGTTTGGACTTCCAGATCCAGTTTCATTTGGTTTCTCATGAAGAATATCATTCCATTGTCTATCATATCCTCCATTATCGGGAATCTTCCTGTTTCCAGCCATTTTCTAAAACCCAAAAAGAATAGTTTGAGAGGCAAAAATCATTATCAATGGGGATAAAATTCAATATCTAACATCTTAGGATAAATTCTAATATCATTTCCATAATTCTAGGACTATAAACTATACTTATACTTAACCTTGGGGACATCCCTAGACATACCTTAGGAATATCTCTAGGGATTTCACTAAAGTTTTCGCATCCTAGTTTCCAAAGGTTAACTAAACCTTTCTTCTGATACCAACTGTAGAGACCCAAAAATTTACGTACATAGACATTACATTACTTTTGCGGAATACTTAATACATAACAAAAATAGACACACGAGGACCGTAATAGTTTAGTGTCTTTGGAAACTCAGAATATTATCTTCTAATCGTGATGAAAGATCTTCAACATCTCCCATAAAAATATTCCCCTTTGTTTTCTTACCTAAAACCATTCTTTATATCCCAGGGAAAATAAAACATATAAAGGGTTAGCTCAAATTCTCATTAAGGGTAAGCATGGAGAAAATAAAACAAACCATATACATTTGAACATAGAAACATGAACATAATGTTTAAACATCGAAATCTTGAGCAATGACATAAAACATGACAGTACATAAGGAATGGATCATAATAGAACATCAATCATGATAAAATAGAATGGGAATAAAACATGTAATTGTGGAAACCATTAAGCACATGTTATGACTTCCATAGTAGCCAAGGAATTACTGCTAAAACCATCTTAGTGGACAAAGTCCCTTTCTGAATCGAGTTCACACCTCATTCCAATCCTGTATCACTGAATCGGATTAACTTTCCATTACAACCATGTCTATATCATGAGATATAAATCTTTACCCAATGAATTGGAGGGAGATATTGGTCCCACCCATCTCATAATGAAATAATTCTTACTTGTGCCACAAAATAAACATACATCATTCATAATAACACAACGAATAAAATAGATTTCATAAACATCATCCCATAGTCACATAATCCATATAAAAGAAATGGATATCATTTCATAATAAAAAAAGTGAAACAATGTAAATAATAGAGACTTTATACTTGAAACATACACATATAAAATAACGTCATCTTAGATGGAAAATGGTTTTGATAAAATACTTGAAATGAATTCTTGAGGAAAATATACTTTCTTCTGCAAAATCAATTTCTTTTCACAAAAAGTCATGAAATTTTAAAAGTAAAAGATTTTGTTTAAAATAGTCATGAAATATTTTGTAGGAAGCTTCATGAAAATAAGGCTTTATAAAACCGTAAAAATCCTTTCATGCCGTATAAGTTAAAAAAAACATTCTCCTCGTACTTTTGTCGGAAAAGTCAAAAAGTACCTCGTAACTTAAACAAAAGAAATATTCCTTACATACAATGTAGTAAAAGTCAAAATGGTTAAAAAGGACAGTAAACATACATAAAAACTATTTTAGAAAACATGGACATGGATGATAACAATAACCCCATCAAATACTTACGTATAAGCAATCTCGGATAAAAATGAGATTTGCAAAATTATCCCTTACCTTAGGTCCGATATACTTCGTACGTTTCTGAACCTCCTGTATAATGATTTAAATAAAGTAATTTCCTTATTACAGAATCATATTCATTGTTATGATATCATATATGGTTCACTTATGACTTTATATTACCCGCTCTTTTGTAAAGTCCATGTTGAAGCAGCGTTTTTGGTAAAATCGTTTCATTTATCGTACGTGTTTCGATTTGTCATTCTTGATATTATTACTCATATCCTTATTTACTTAATTCCAGAATGTAAAACATTATTTATATATAATATATACTCAGTATATAAATATATATGATAGATCGATAAATGGAATGAAATACACCGTTCATGGAGACGGTAGGCGGTACATACGCATGAACGCTGTTTTCATTTCCTTATTGAATTATATGGAATTAAGTAAATGAAACATTTATGTACATAAATCCAGTATCATTATTATGTAATATCTTTCATGATTATTTATTACATACATACTTTATAATCATACTTGAATGGTTAATCATGGAAAATGAATCTCATCGCATTCCTGGAGACGGTAGTCTGTACGTACGCACAAGCGATGATATCATTCCCATGATCATGGAATTGTATTGAAGTTTATGTATAATATTTCAGAATCAATATCACTTTAAAAAATCATATATAGTTATTTATTTACACCATTATACCCATCCAAGTAAGGTGGTGGTCGAAAAAAATATTACACCGCGGCATGGAGACAGTATTTCGTACATACGCACGTGTGGTGACTTCGTTTTCTGTAGGATGGATAGAAGGTGAAATAGGTTTGTTTCATAATTATAATAACATATCAGTATATGAGGTATACTTATGTTATTAATTCATAATTAAACAACTAAATAAGAAGAAGTAGAAGAGGAAATAAAGTTGAAAGAATCGGTAACAGACATTATCTCTTCATTGAAGCGCCCCTTCTTAACCTCCTCTTAGGGAACTAAAGACAGTCATTGAAGAATACCAGGACCTCTAGGATGTTTCTAGGGAAGTGGATAATAGAAATTGGCAGGGGTTGGCCGACCTTGATGGCTCAAAGTGGTGTGAGGAAAAGAGGGAGGAGGTTCCCTTTTATAAGGGAGGAGAGGGGCACCTTAGGAAAACTTAAAATATTATTTTATTATAAAGTCATATTTGGTTTTTAATAGCTCCAAATTGATTTATTTCGACGCTAATGTGGGGATGGGTCGAAAGCATCTCATCCAATAGAATTTGGAAAAGTTTTGGTTACAATTGTAACCTTATCATTTAGATTTATCTCTAAGTTAAATAATTTACCTTTTACCGTGTCGTTTTGTTTTCTTACACTAAATGGTTAATAAGCTTACTATAACAACCCAAACGAAACCCAAGTGGTTCATTATTAATTTATATATTCTTATCTAAGTCATTTTGCCAAACCTAAGATTTTTTGGAATAAAATAACAATTAATAATATAATATTTGTTTTAAAAACTATTTTATGTCAATTTTGACACTATTTGGTACTTGATTTTTGTGAAAATTATAACAGCTTGATTTGTTCGAAAAAGGTTACTTATATCAATAATAACATGTCATATTAACCTATAAAATTAGTGGAATTAAAAAAATGTCTCAAATTACATTTATTTGGGTATTTATAACATTAATTATGTTAATATTTCATTAATAAGGTAATTAAGGCATTATCATTGTGTCATAAATAAATTTAATTATTTAATGTCTAAAAATTATAAATAAAATACCATTATGTAGGAAATATTTTTATATTTCTAATGAATATTTATAGTTTAATTTATCTTATGTATAACCTTATATTAATTTTTTTTAGTTATTACACTTTGATTTTAACTATTTTAATTCTTCTTTAAATAAAATAATAATAAATGTCCTAATCTAATAATTGGAGGGTAATATTTTAGTCCTAATGTTGTTTTTTTTGTTATTACACTTATCCAATATAATTAGGACATGTGTTAGGGTAATAATAATATCATTTTTACCCTTAATTACCCTATTTACTTTTAACCGTGGTAAATAAAAGTAAAAAGTTACTATTCACCAAAAATTATTTTTATCTCATTGAACCAAATTTTAGTCTTTGATATTAACCTTGTCTCTCGGATTTTCAAAATTCCACTCACAGAAGCGATAAAATTATGTTTTATGTGAATTTCCAAATTCTCCTAGGAGGTGGGTAAAAGACGGTGAAAAATTCAGTAAAATTTTTATATATATTATATTATTATAAAATGACTCCAATGAATTTAATTGATCTTATATAGGTATTATGTATCAATTTTGACCTAAAATAAATTTAAATAAAATAAATAATTATTTAAATAAAAAGTCGGTTTTTAAATAGTAACCTAGTGTTTTCACTATTCATCAAAAATAGAAAGTTTTCAGAAAAATACCAAGAATTCACCCTAGGCTAATTTCGATATTCCAAATCTAAAGATGAAGTCCATTTTGAATGATAAAATTTATAAAATTCCAAAAAGTGGCTATTACTATTCATAACGGCTAGTTCATAATAATATTATAATAATATATCATTTAGTGAAACTCGATATTGCGTACTACACACGCTATCGAGGAAGGTCTTGATTGCGTGTAACGAAAACCAAGTCATAGATTCATGTATTGAAATCTCAGTTTGGTGTTGCGTATAACATAATCAAAACATATTTCATTTATACATTAAACAAAATCAATACTTAATGTTGCGTAGAATAATTTCACAAAACGAACTTGAAATTGTGTGTAACACGAGTCAAGAATAGTGTTGCGTATATTGCAAGCTAATACGGTGTTGTGTATAGTTCAAGCTAGTCTTGGTGTGCAATAGAATACATCAAAGAAATTAAAAATAATATATAGCATAAAATCACGGGGTGTTACATTCTTCACTTGGATTCCCTAGGTAGCAAGGGATTCACCACGTCTTGGCTTCCCCCTGGAGTAACCTGTTTTATTCCCTGTGGTAGTTCTATCCAAGACGATCATATCTTTTTTATAATGGAATATTTCAATTCATAGTAAAGCATATAAAGTTTAAAAATTAATTTTTAACATTTTAATTTAAATGGTTTAGAAAATGTTTATAAATCATTATAAAAGGTATATTAGGATATTTTAATTAATAAAAGGTTTATAAATTAATTAATATTAAATTATTTGTAATTAATTTAATGTTTTTAAAACATTTAATATATTCATAAATATTAAATGTTAATATTTAAAATTTCTTTTCTCAAATTACATGGTATATGGAATGATCTAGAAATAAATTTTTTACCTAGAAATGATAATATGTAATTAATAAAATGGTAATAAATTATAATATAAGGTTTAAATATAATATTTCTTATATTTATAATATTGAATTTTTCATATATAATTAATTTTAAATTGTAAAAACTAAAAGTGGGGAAATATTTAAAGTTTTTATTTAAACCAAATAAGAAAGGTTTTGATTATTGATTTGATCTAATGTTTAAATAGTAATTTGAAATTCCATATGATATTTAATATGAAAGGGTTTAAATTAGTTTGTTTATAAAATATTTAATATTCAAAATTATGGAATTGAGATAATATTAAGAAAAATTATTTAATGTTTAGAGTTATATTATATTTGTGAATAGTACATATATGTATCAGGTTATGAAAAATAAATTAAATGTTTATTAATCTATTAAATTCATTTATTATTCATATTTATTGACTTTTTTATGAGTTGTGAATATTGTGCATGTAAAATTTATTTGATAAATTACATATAGGAAAGTGTCCTTCATGAAAACATAGGTTCAATATCAAATTATTTGGTTTTCATCTACCATGTTCTTAGTATATAATTATAGTTAAGTTCTTGAGAATAGTTATAGGACATAGTTTGTTCATATTAGGAATTAGTGTTTTCATGAATTGAATTCTCTCTTGAGTAAAGTGTCACCAATGAGAGGGAATTGGTTTTGGACCACTTATCTGCCTAGAAGACTATGCAATGTCTAGAAAGGTGAATGAGGTTGGATATCTTTCACTCCAAGCTTACTCATATGAATATTATCAATATATTATAAATATATTCCTTTATATAAAAAGTTTATATAACTTATACGTACGATGCATTTGGATATCTATAAAATTGTTTTGACTTCTCTAGATGGTCGATTCACCTAATTTGAGGGATTTGTAATGAGATACACATTAACGCGGCATGAACACATTAATTTGGTGGTTGTAATAGTTTTTCCAAAAATAAGTATTTAGGGACATTCATACAAAAAAGGTATAAAACATGTGAATATAAATATTATATAGGATGTAATAGTTATGAATTCAATTTTTATATGATATATTTTAAATTCGTGAGACATTAAACGAAAACTCCATAAACACAAAGTGCACGATTTATTCCAAATAAGTACTTGTCAAGACCCTGATCGTCAAATCGGGTAGGTCATATTAAATTTCGGTGGCCCTGAATTATCCTTCATTATCATTTTTATCATTTTATTTAGGCTATAATAGATGAGATATCCTAATAGGAATAGGTCACCATTTGAATTGATTTGAGTGAATCCAAACGATGGATTTGGATAATGATTCATCTGATCAACTATCCAAGAACCAAAAATTGTATAATTGGGATTTTGCTCTACCTAAATACCTTAGTGATGGAAGAAACTATAAAGAAACCTAAAACTCAGTGAAATATGGATCTTCATTCACTAAAAGGTTATGATGTTTGGGGATATTAATTTTAGTGGGTGTTCTATCAGTAAAAATATTCAATTAAAAGATATAAAACATTAAACTCACCCATTGATATGTATTCATCATAGATTATTATACACATCACAATAATAATTTTGAGATCACTAATAGACATGACCTATAAAATAAATATTGGTATATAGGGTTGATAATTGTTATCAACAAGGAAAAATTAGAGTACTCAAATGTCAATGTTATAAATATCAATTTTATAAACTCTGATTCATGGTTTTTGGATATTTGGTCTCTACCACACTTTTGTTTTGAAAAAATAAAGCTCAGAGATAGGAGAGAATCGATGATGGGTTAAGTATATCTTTATGTCAGTAATGTAGAATTATTAGTTATATTGGAAGTTGTAACTTATATCCTAATCATGATCAATGGATTTTTCCTAGAATTTGATAACTATTATTATATTATTTCTATAAATAGAACTTTGATTTCTATATCTTGTTTAGATAGTGTATTTTAATTTTTTATTATGGAAAAGTGTTGTTCTATATATATAAATAATATTTTTTTTGGAATTATGAATATTTTAAATGGTTTATAGATTCTAAATTTAGAAAATACTATTTATAACATTTATAATAAGAAGGTTAGGGTTGATTCTATTTCTATATAACTGTAGAATTTTCACCATGGAAAAACAAATGAGAAATGTGCTTAAAGAATATATAGATTTTTATTGTTTGAATCATTATATTATGAATCATTTGATACATGTAGATGTTGTTTATATGTAAAAAATGATAGACACTTTTTTTAGAAAAGGTGAGAGATCTAGTTGACTATTATAACATATTAAAATTGATGTATGTGGACCCATGGGTACACTAGTGAGTGGTGGTTTTAGGTTCATAATTAATTCTTCCAATTAATTTAGTTAGTATAGTTATGTTTTTATGATAAAAAATATTAAACATCTTAATTTTTTATGTGTTTTAGAACAAAGAAAAAAATCAACCGGGTAAGAGTATAAATATTCTTTGATCAGATCAGAGTGGTGAATAATTATGTTAGTAATTGAAAACTCATTTGGTAGATTGATCATCCTAAAATAATTAAATGGTGTGTAAAAATGATAAATCCTACATTTTTGATGCATTTCAATCGATGATGAGTTTTTGTGACCATCCTATTTCATTACGGGTTTATATTTTGGAAACTTCAACATTTTTACTAAATCATATTACATTTAATGTATTGTTGATTGAAATAATGTGATATAAACTATGAAACTTCCTAAAATGAATTTAATAATAATTTGGGGTTTAAAAGAACACATACGAAGATTTTATTTTGATAATATTTTCTCTAAATCAGATAAATACTTTTTTATATTTTATCCCAAGTTAATTGTGCGATATTATTTATTTAACCCTATTGAACACAATGTGTTTATAGAAATAACTAGTATATTTATTGATAAAGAATAAATAAATATAGGTTTCAATGTGAAGAAATTTGAAAATGGGGATGTTAGAGAAAAATAAATAGAAAGTGTTCTTAATATAGATGTTAAGGTGGTTCCATAAAGAGTTATGAAATATGAAATCAATCAATTTATACCAGAGCCTTGAATGTTTAAGTGGATCCATCAAGTTCTAGTAACATATGGATTTCACACAGGGATATATGATGAGATATATTTTCATAGGTGATCAACCTTCCACTTACTAGGAAACCTTTGAGTGTTTTTATTATGATAAATGGATAAAAAACATGAGATCTAATATGGTGTCCATGTAAATGAACCATGATTTGAAGTTTTGGGATGCACATGAATGAGAAATACCCAGAGTGATTATGTGGTGTTTCTATAAACAAATTGATATGGATGGTAGTGTGTCTTCAAATAAATAACATATAGTGGATAATGGTTAAAAAATCATGTTATTGACTATGAAGACACCTTTTTACCTATTGTGATGATAAATTCCATTCATATTTTTAAATCCATAATATATCATTATGATTATAATATATATCTAATGGTAGTAAAAGTATCTTTACTTATAAAGTATTTAGTTAAGGACATGTATATGAATAAATAATTTGATTTTGAAGTGATAAATAAACCTAAAAATGATTATAAGTTCCAACGATCCATTAATGAACTGAATAAGGATTCTTGAAGTTAGAATATATGGTTTAATGGTGTAATAAAAGACTATAGTTTAAAAAAATGAGAACTATTACTGTGTATATAATTGATTTTGCAGGAGAATTGAATTATTTCCAATATTTTATATAAATGAAATTATACTTATTACAAATTATATTCTAACATTTCATTCTATGATGATGAGGCTAGGTAATTTTTTTCTCAATGAAATACAAGGATGAAGCTTCCAACAAAGTTGGTATGAAGATATATAGTGATAAATCGAAGGAGTTTCTTGGTGTAAGTTTGAACACATATATTGTTAATGTGATAAAGTAGTTTATCATAGAGAACTCAAATAATGGGTGTTTATTATTGTTTCTTAGAATTAATATCATGAAGATTTGGGATTCTTATAAAGAGTTAGATATAACTAATTGAAAAATTTCCTATAACAATTGTTTGAAACCATCTATATAGGTCCCAAAAACTTTGGTATGGCCAATACCAATGGTTTGGGAAGACGATGGGTGATTTTGTGTTGGGAAAGACCTATACCAATGGTTTGGAGAAATTTTTTGGGATAAGTAACTCTAAAAACATTTCTAGTAGAGGTTTAAACGCACAACCTCCACATTAAATATCAATGAATTTACCACTATCCTATAGTTACCATTGTGAATATATTTGGATATATATATATATATACATTTGTAATTTATATATTTATTTATTTGATGATTTTAAATCAATGTATTGATATAAAATAAGGGTACATATACCAACAGTTCTCAAAACCGCTGGGACATGACTTTTCCATGCCCTTTCTCAACGGTTTACCCAAACCGTTGGAAAAATTGAAGTCAAAGTACCATTTCCCAATAGTTTTGGGAAACCATTGGGAATAGTGGACACTTTCATAATGATTTGGGCAAGCCATTTGGAAAATTAGACCCTTACCCAACAGGTTTCCCAATCCATTGGGAAAGGTGGTCTCAAAGTACCCTTTCCCAATGATTTTCCAAAACCATTGGGAAAAGTGGACCCTTTCCCAATGATTTTGGAAAACCATTAGGAAAAGTTAACTCAAAGTACTATTTCCCAATAGTTTTTAAACAATTTTTAGTAAAAGTGGAACCTTTACCAATGGTTTGGAAAAAACCTTTGGAAAAGTAGTGTCAAAGTAGCCTTTCCCAACGGTTTTGGGAAAACCGTTGTGAAAGGTGACCAATACCAATAGTTTTTATAAATAATTGGTATTGAAGCGTTGGTATAGTTAGTATTTATAGTAGTGATGGATGTATAGAATTCCTTGGTCATACACTATATTTTCTATTATCTATTCCATGTTGTGTACTCAAATTGATGTCTCTTATACTTTGATTATAAAAAGTAGATACCAATATAATCCTAGTGAGAGTCACTGGATTTTTATAGAGAACATAATTAAGTATTGGAGAGTGAATAAGGATAGGTTATTGTTTTTTAGAGGATATAATTAATTTATAATAAATGGTTACATAGATTATATTTTCCAATTCAATAAATATTATATGGAATATCAAATTAGATTCTTGTTTTTCCTAAATAGTGGAGCTATTTGTTGGAAGAGTTATAGAAAATCCTTCACACTTAACTTGAAAATAAAGGTAGATTGCATCATTATATTAGATACTGTGAAGAAGGATATTTAAATAAATATATTCTTTATTGAAATTTAGGTAATAACTATTATTGAGGTTGTAGTTTAGATTTTTTTAGAATAATGGGGATGTTTCTTAGTCTAAGGAACCATGTTCCCACCAAATTGATAATCATGTCCTTAAAAAAATACCACCTTATATGATATATCATTGAGAGGGGAGATATAAGGATTAAATGAGTGGCTATATGGGAGAATATGATAGATCCATTAATGAAAAAATTACCATAACACAAACATGAGGGAAATGAAGAATATCTTGGTGTGAGACACATGATAGATTAGTTGTTATTGTTGTAAATATATCAAGTTTTTGTAGTAAATAAAATATTCATTTATCAATAATTTTTGTTTTCAATAAATTATTAAACACAAGTGATCAAATGATAATATCCCCTAAAATTTTGACTTTGAGTTATCCCTAACCAGTGATCATCACATAATATTATGGATGGTAATGATATGATAATGTTATCTTCAATAGATTATTATACTCTTTATAAAGAGTTGTATTTGAGATATGAAGTATAGATTTATGATGTAATAAGTACATAATTTTTTAATGGATAGATACAATAATGTTTATCTCATGAAATTTCATATTGTCATTGATATACTCATCGATGTATTGTAACATCCTAGATCCAGTTTCCACTAAAGATGCACAGTTCCGAATTGGATACATGGCCTCAATCACATCTCCACAAATTCCAGAGGCTGTCGACTAGCAGTAAGGGCCTTGGGGTGATAGTGGGGAGACAATTTCCTAATTAGTAGAGTGTAACATAGTAGAAATAATAAAAAATCAATAGTAGAAGCCACAATACCGTACAACCGAAGTAAATAGTCTAACAAGCACAAATATCCATTTAAATTAATTTCTTTTTCATTATCAATTAAATTACTTTTAATTATATATGTCTGGAGATCCAACATAAGACCGACATCCCCCGTATAAAAGTAAGCACAAAAAATGTCTCAGAAGGCTATATAAATAATCAAATGTGAAGACTCAATCCAAGCTTGAGCTTTGGATTAGAAAACACATAATAAGGAATTAAATTTCAATATTCAACTTATAACCTAATTCCATCCTTGACATTCTTTGTTTTAATTCAAGTGTCACTCCAAGTGAAATTCCACCAACATACTATAATCCTGTTCCAGCGTACCTCTTATGAACCTAACATCACTCTAGGTGTGGTATAACTAAAATTAAACTCATGACATGTAAAAACATAAAATTGATCCCATCCATGGAATCCCTTAATGTATACACAGTTCCCTTAGTCATTTAAGTATATCCTCCATTACCCAAACCACTACATCCGTGGTTTGCTCACAGATTTAACATAATACCCTCTTTTAGTCCGTCCATGCTATTCTAATATGAATCCATGGTTTCCCCAAGGTATAAGGTAAAATAGTCATATGATCCTATCCATGGCCTTTTAACCTCAGACCACGGTTTAACAATTACTATTTACCCTCTAATCATTTTGGATTTATTCAAAAATTTCATGAGGCATGCAAAGGTTAAAACCCAAAAGCATCAAATATAAATCACCCCTAAAGGATGTCTCAAGCAAGGATAAACCTCATAAGGATTGTCCTCCCAATTACTTCCATGGGAAAATTTCTTATTAGAAGCATCACATATAAATTAAACTATTACATGGCTTTAACATTAACGATCTAACACGGGTAGGTTCAAAATCAGAGAGAAACATTCCAAACGTGCTTATACAAGCATAGTCATACAATGTTCAAGGGGAGAACCAACCATTTCATACCCTAACCAATTGAATTAAAATTTAACAACCTTGTAATTTAATTAAATATATTAAATCATTTTTAACAACCTAATAATGGGAAACAAAGGCATGCCTCATAGTCATCCTAGTCCAAACGAGCATAAACAGTCGTCCAAGGAAACTCCCCAATGGGATGGCTCTCAATCAAGGTATACAACCTACAACATGATTAAAATCACTTATTAAATTACTTAAAAATCAATTGGAAACAACAAGGTTTATTTATAAATTAAGGAAAAACCACAAAAATGGGTGTTCTCACTATGAAATATATAAATAGATTGACAATTAGAGAAAGGCACGATACCACCTACCTAGTACTTGTACAACTCTCCGCATCCAACGTCGGCCTCTAATTTGGCCTAGAATGGAGTAGATCTGAAAAACAAGTATAACCACCAAATTCTAGATTACTAGGTTAAGAGAAGGAGATATGATGAATGTATCAATAGGAATCAATAAATCACCATAGTTGTTACAATGCAATCGATGACATTAGAAACAGTGTTTGGATGAAGAATTGGGAGGAAAACCTACCTCAAGTCAACTTGGAACTACTATTCACAAACCAGTCGGTTAGGGTTCTATCCTTATAAAGAAGTGGATACTACCCATTTTGTGAAAAAGGAAAATACTTGATGTGTATAAGAAAATACATTCCATGTATACACCTAGTTATCCCTTTTTTTCCAACATTCCTTAGACATCATGAACGTGTCCTAGATAGACAATTACATAACGTGTATCAGAATTACACTGCATGTAACTACAAGTCATGTCATGTTATTGGCCTAAATCCAACCCTTGACCTCATTTACCTCCTATTTATTAAGTAAAAACAAAAAAGAAGAGATCTTTACCTCAAAGGAAGAACTGTGTTCTTAAAAAATTACCCCCTTAAAGAAATTAATTCCTGAATTTTCCTTCCAAGGGTGGTGAAGCAACATCTAAGAAAAAAATACAACCACTGCTATTATACACTAGAATCCCTCTCCTAGGTCTTATCTTGCACTCGGTCGTTCAACCACAACACCCATACTAAAGGAATAAACCGTCCACAGAGAACCTTCGTGCTATGAACCACAATTCATATAGGATTCTCATCAAAGGATGAATCTACCTATAACTCAACCTCCTCTAGTAGAAAATCATGATATGATTATGAAATGTAACATTAGAACAAAAAAACGAGGAATAATTCATGAAAAGACCGTTACCCATAGGGTAATTGTAATCAATATTCAATCGGAATGACTCTCTGCTGAATATCGAATGACCCACCATATCTCAGTGAAATCTTACTCTATCTCCTGATCCTATGGTGTCCCAACCTTGGTGAAACATGTTGGAAAACCCGATACTAACCTCAAACTCCAAAGTTCATCTACAGTGATCAACATATGATTTCTGACGAAAATTCATGGTAGCCATCCTCTTATGAATCAACTATACATGCTCAGTTATCTCCTGGACAAGATGAGGTCCCATCAAAGCTGTCTATCCTGCCTCATCCAACATAGGGGTTATTGGCATGGCCTACAATACAAATCCTCATATGTCGCCATCTAATTAGTATCCTGAAAGCTACTGTTATAGGATAAATCAACTAGGGGTATGTGTCTCTCCCAAGAACCTCCAAAATCTAGGACGCATGCCCAAAGCATGTCCTCTTGTGCCAGAATCTTGTTCTCTTACTAGCCAAATGCTCGGGGTTAGTAAGCTATGTTCAGAAGCACTTGCGTACCAATTTCCCTTTGTAGACCTTAGCAGAAATGAGAAGTAAACCAGGTTTCCCTTTCTAAAAGTACAGAACCTGGGACCTCGTGCAACTATACAATCTCATTTATGTACAACCTCCAAAGTTCATCAACACTAAAGGTTTCCTTGATCGACATGGAATGTGCAACCTTTTTGAGCCATTTGACAAAAACCCATACAACATAATTACCATGAGGAAACCTCAATAATGTTATCTTTAATTCCATTGCGACATAATTTCATTTCCACTTAGTAATGGGTAGTGTTATAAAAGTTCGGCTGGTCGTTGGTGTTCCACCTTTACTCACAGACAAGTGGTGCACCTCATGACAAAACCAGCTACATATCTTTCATCGTGCATGTCTACTGAAACCCATAAAAAACATTATAAATGTGGGATCTCATCATCTCATATCGTACATCTAGGTGGAGGGTCCTCCCCTACCACACTCTCCCATTGAACTAGGCCTTTAGAATCAGATAGATTCATTATCTCACTTTTCTAGTAGGGTAAAGGTAAAAGATAAAGATAAGAGATACATGTGTCCTTGACTGTCATGAACCACTAAATGTATCTTAAATAACAATTTTGTAAGCTTTCACTTGCTACTGGCCTACTTCACTGCCTACATATGATCCCTCCAGCTCCAAACATCATCCACTACATTTCAATTACCTGGAATTTAGGCAATATCGAAGTCAAAATAATGAAGGTATTTTACCCACCTTTGCTGCCTCTGATTCAGATCACACTATGTAAATAGGTACATGAGGATTTTGTGGTCCATTTATATTACTATATTCTCTGCCAATTAGTAATTTATCCAACAACGTAATTCATGAACAACCACCATTAACTCAATATCGTGTGTTGGGTAATTCCTCTCATGTGAACTCAACTGTTGAGACCCATGCACAACAACTTGATACCCTCTCATAAGAACTACTCCTATCCTGATACCTGATGTGTCATAGTACATAGTTTAACTACTCCCTATATCTGAAAAAAATCTGTTTTGGCACCGAACAAAATCTCCCTTTCATCTCCAAAAAGGCCCTCTCAAATGAATCTATCCATACATACTTCAGACACTTTTTAGTCAGGCCCATCAATGATGCTGCTAAATGTGAGAAGTATTTTACAAAGTGCCGGTAGTAACCAACCAGCCCTAGAAAACTCTTCAACTCGAATATATTGTTAGGCTACTCCTAGGAGACTACTTCTCTACCATTCTCTAGGTCCAATGATACTTCTGTCTCCAAGATGATGTGACCTAAGAAGTGAATCTGATCCATACAGAAGTGACACATTGGGAGATTAACATATAACTAATGTTGTTTCATTATACTCAAAATGATCTCAAGATGTGACGCATGGTTATGTCAATTATGGGAATACACCAAGATATCTTACAAAGAAACCACAATAATCAAATAAATATATGGATGGAATACTTCATTCATCTATGCCATAAATACTACCCAGACATTCATGAGACCAAACTACATTACCAAGTACTCATACAGACCATACTAGCTCTAAAAGGCTTTGTATGGTCTATCAAATGATCTAACATGCACATGATGATAACAGTATCTCAATTCAATCTTTGAGAAAACTCGATCTACTCAAATATGGTCGAAGAGATCATCTATAATCGGTAGATGATACTGATTCTTAACCTTCAACTAGTTCATTTTATGATAATCCATACATAGGCTGAGGGTACCATCCATATTTTTTAAAAAAGACTAGTGAATCTCACAGAGAAGTAATGGTTCAGATGAAATTCTTATATTCCAAATACTCTAGATTCCTCTTGAGATCTTGAAACTCTAACATATCCACCCTATATGGTGGAATGGATGTCGGTGGAGCTCTAGGAAGTAGTTCAATAGAGAAATCTACATCTATCACCAGAGGTAAACCTGAAAATTCATCTGAGAAGATGTCATTTAAATAATCAACTATAAGAGGGAAATCTATCTGACATGTTCCCTGGTCATCCATATATAAACTCACAATCTAGAATTCCACCCCTCCCAAACCACAATGCTCTAATCAAGATCAGCTATCTTGGACATCTGATTCCCCTCTATGTAAAAACTCTCCACCCGATGGTGATGTGAAACAAACCCTGAAACTATAGAAATTAGCAAAGGCTTATAATGTAACCAACAAATTCATTCCAAGGATGACATTAAATCCCATCATCTATAAGAAATTGAAGTACCATACAGAGTGACAACCACCAATCTCATGGGGCCACACCTTGAACTGAAGCACATATGTCGTTCTGATCCCCAATATAGTGTCCTAGAATATAACATCCTAATTAAGTAAAAACATAGAGCCCAAGTATCTCCACAATGGGAAAATATATGATACTATAAGAATCCAATGTATAAAAAAGTGCAGAAACAACAACAGAGGCTACTAGAATAGTACCTATAAAAGTTGAAGGTCCTAGATCCTGCTCCTACTGAGTCTATTGCACTACATAGTTCTGAACTATATAACGACCCTATGATACTTCCTAGCTATCCTAAACAAATCCACATTGTTCTTGCTGAGAACCTAGGGTCTGGATACCATGGTAATGATCCCCACCTCAGTCTGAGTAGCCAAATGTACCCCAACTCTCTGTCTGATGAGAAGCTACTGAACCTGCCCTTGAACGTGAGGTTAGTGCAGAACCTCTCTCACCAGCTTCTAGTGGAAAATTCCTTCATAAGTTCTATAGATGGACTATCGTTCTGCAAGATCAACACTTTACTAGGTCCATCGAAAACTGTGGTATTGAATGCCTTATCCTAATGCACTAGTATCACCTCACTTGTCTAACAGAAGATACATTCTGACTACTAGAATCACTGTGAGAAATATCCTCATGAAGCTTCCTATTACAAGTTAAGACAGTACCAGATCTCCATGCGGAATTGTCCTGGCTCACACCTCCATATTCACTCAAGTTACACTTGTTAATTAGTAAATAATTCACTATAGCAGATACAATAGTCAACCTCAAGACATTTACATGTGTTCAAACATCTTATCTGAGACCATCCTTAAATCACCTAGCCTTCGATATATAGTCACCTATTAAATATGTGTGAAATAATTACACATAATAAAACTAGTATAATAGTCCATAACTGATAATATTACCTACTCTAGATGCATAAAATCTCGGGCTCTATCAGTCCTCTGTGTATCGGGAAAATAATAATCATAAAAGACTGTCTAGAAATTTCCCAATCCTATAACCGAATGACGCTCTACTTGAGTGATAACTTCCCACCATATCTTGGTGGAATCACGTAGCAGATACGTCTTGAGAATTACCTTCCTCTTCAGATGTGTCTCTAAAATCTCAAAGATTCAAAGCATGGACTCCATCCATGACTCCAAAACCCGTTGTAAAGTACCGTGTTTTTTACCAGGTTTAAATTATGAAGGTGTTCAAACTTTTATTGTTTATCAATGGGCTGTTTTTTAAATCATGCTCCGGATCATTATTCTGAGTGTCGGAACACTTAAATGTGTTTTTTGGACTTGAGAGAATAGATGATAATTTTCCCGAGTGTTCTGAGAAGTCTTAGGAGCAACAGATCCGGAAAATTCATCTTTAATGGATCTGCACGGGCTGCGCGTGGTTTCAGTCCAATCCACGAAGCTTACCCAATTTAATATTTTATTTATTTTAAATAAATAATATTGAATGGTAGATTTTTGTTTAAATAGAATATTTTGTTAATAATAATGATGTTATTATTATTATTTTTTTTGGTGTCAGAAATTATTTAGTTGCTAAAATATTTTAATTAGATGATTAATGATGTGTAATAGTAATGTGAAATTAATGAGGCCTTTGGTACGTCAAAGAAGCATTTTTTTAAATGAGGAGTTTCAGACATAATGAAGATTCTTTCAATTAAATAAGGAGTTTCAGAATTAATAAAGAATCATTTTTATTTAATAGAGGTGTTGGGTTTTATCCTAAGTTTGAATAATAATAATAATGCCATTATTATTATTTGGGTTTAATGAGTATAATAATAATTATTAATTATGGTTATTATTATTATTATGAAGAATAATAGTAATTGAATTTGGGGTTTTTTAAATTAAATCCATGGAAAAGAAAGAATTAAATAATTGTTGGGAAATAGTGGTTTCATTTAATTAAATTGAGTTAAATGGAATATAATTAAATGATGTGTAGTGGAAATTTTTTGGGTATTTTAAAAGAAGCATTTTATTCTATGATAATAATAATTATGGTTATAATTATGGAAGTTTCAAGTATTTAATTTGAGGTTGAAATTAATTTAATTAAATGAGTTGTTGGGGGATTCTTTTAATTTAATTAAAGTTGTGATAAATTAATTAAATGACATGTAAATGAGGGGTTGGGTGTTATCAAAGAATGGTTATATTAAATGGTAATATTAAATGATGTGTAAATGAGGAGTTTGAAGTTATTAAAGAATGGTAATATTAAATGGTAATATTGAATGAGGAATAAATGTCGAGTTGGGTTAAATTAAATTAAATTCAAGGTAATGAGGAATTTAATTAATTACAGCTAAATAGAGGTTTATTTAATTAAATTGATGGTTAAAAAGGATTTAATTAATCACTATAAAGTGGGGGTTTTATTAAATTAATTCATGTTGAGATAATTAATTAAATAAATGAGTTTTAGGTTTTATTTAATTAAATTCCATTGGAGAGAATTTAATTATTTTTATGTGTTAATGAAGTATTGGGTTTAACTATGAGGGATGTAAAATAATTACTGATACAGATAATATAATTGTTATTATTATTATTATTATATTAAATATACTAGTGTAATGAGGTATTAATTAGATGATTGAGGGAGGTTATTTAAAGGAGGATACACACAACATGAGCAGCGCGACCTGCACCTGGCCTCCTATGAGGCGCGCTACACACCTTCAACCAGGTTCTTCTCTGCATGTCGAATCCTTCTGGTGTCTTCATTATTCTTGTCCTCCTCATCAAGGTTTGTCTATATTCATATGATTCGTGATTCACATCAACCTTTTGGCTCCTCCCTCACCCTTTTTTCTTGGCTGAAACCCTACGATTTAGGATTAATTGGTTTTTATTTTTTCTTCAGTTCTAGGTTTGTTGTATGGGTTCATCTAGACCCATTTGACATTTTTCCAAATACTTCCACCAAGGGAGAATCATTTTGGCCCTGTTTTAGTTCATTATTTCTATATTAGGGTAAGGGTATAAACCCATTATTTAGTTTCACACCCCATTATTTGGTTGCTTATGGTGTTTTTATGTTGCAGTTAATATTTTGGGTGTGTGTTGGTTCCCGCCACACTATTTATGGGTTCTGGTTAATGGTGTGTATGTGTGAATTCATTCCAATAAAAACTGGTTTCCTCCAATAAAATCAAAGGGATGCGTATTAAATCTGGTTCCACCCCATGGAAGTCTCATTTTCTAGTCCTCAACTTTAATAAAGGCATTAATAAAATGCTTGCTGCAATTTTGTTAGAATTTAAATTATGTGGTGAAGTATATTCCATTAAAATGTTAATTGGTATGTTTGATTAAATTTCTAAATGTGATATGTGATATATTGATGCAAAATTTTTGAGGTTATTAAATGTTGCTGCCCATGTTAGTTAAATGAGGACATGACCATGTGTTGGTTTTAAGCATGTATTACAGAATTGGTTAAAGTGATATTCTTAAATAATTAAATGATGTGATAAATTATTATTTTTTAAAAATAAAAATCATTTTGATAAGTCATTTTGGCTTAATTGACGTAATTAATGGTGAACTAATTATCTTCTTTTATAGTGATTGATTTAAATAACTAATTGTGAAAATTAATTATGGAGAGTAGATATTTAGAATGAGATAATTAATTTTTGGAAAATTATTTACGGGATGTGAATTATTTTATAGATTAATTAATTGAAGGATTAATTGATTGTAGTGTATAATTAGTTAATTGTTATGTTAACTAATAGATTTAGTACATTTAACTAATCTATTGGATTAATAAGGGAATTTGGATAGTTTATTTGTGAATTAATTATCATACTTTGGTCAAGTAATTGGGATAATTAAACACTAAGGTAATTATCTAGTTAAATTTCATGTGGTTACAAATAATTAATTGTTAATTTATTATTAACTATTGTGATGTTGAATGGTTAATTAGTTAAAGAATTATTTTATTGGAGATTTCTGTTGTTAATTAGTTGTCGAATTAATTAATGGATTTTATTAATTTATTTTTGAATTAATTAATAGATGGTTATCCAGTGTTAGACATGACGCTCTACATCAATGATATATATATATATATATATATATATATATGGTTGATAACTGAGTTGTAAGATAGGGATTGAGGCTGAAAATACTCACAGGGTGCTAGAAATGGCATTCTAGATCTAGATTCCATGAAAATTTTATTTTGTGGGATAGGGACTGGTGAACTAAATACCCATGGGTTGTGAGATAAGGACTGATGCTCCAAATACTCATGATGGTGTTAGAAATGACATTCTACACTCATTAATTGACATTATACTGTGGGTCCAATTGTTCATACCGGAAATGAATTAAATTGTTTATGAAATCTTGTGGGTTGTAATTATTTTCTATTGAATATGGGAAATGGTTCAGACCCTAGCACCACTGTTGTAGGTATTGAGATACACGGGTCTAGGGGAACCCAGGAGAGAATCACTATGTATAGTGGAAGGGCTTAGATTTTGGTATTGGTTGGGTGAATCACTATTTTTCGTAGTTATGATCAGATATAATATATGAAATATTAAATGAAATATATTAAGACTTGTTATCCAATCCAAAGAAAATGCTTGGATTTTGTCTTTACATTTATTTCTTTGATGGTCTTTAGATACATCTATTGTGAATGACTTATACAGGGAATTTTCATCTTAGGAAGGATATCAAGACTTTTATAATTTAATGGGGTTTGAAATTTTGATTATTGAAAATGAATGTGTGGTGACTATTGTGTAAGCATCAAAATAGTATAATTAAGGTTCAACCACTAGCTGAGGGCTGAATCAGGTAATTGGGTATATAGTTACAAGGTACTTTTTAGTTTATTTATGCATTCTTTCACACTATTTAATTTTTTTTATTGAATGTCTTGATTAGGGGTAGAAATGGGTGGTCGAGGCCTACTAAGATTTATATCTCACACCCTACCCATACCGCCATTGAACTGGGGTACCTAAATAGATTTTATTTGGTTGCAGGACAATGCAGTTCACATATACTTGGGAGATAGAAGCAGAGGACCAATCAGAAGCTCGAGATGCTCGAGGAGACCGCCCACATGGCTTGAGTCATAGGTTATTTATTTCGTTATTGATATTTAAAGCAGGATGTATTTTTTGTCATATTCATAGTTGTACCATCATCACATGCATGAATTTTATAACATTGGCATTGGACATTTTGTTTTATACAAGATTTATAAAATTAATTCTTCCTCTACATTATCGTTATTCACACTGTTTATGCCATTTGATGATATTTTACACTTTTTACTTTGATAAGAGGGTATAGTCTCCCCACTAACTGCCCTCAGACCCTCACTTCTAGTTGGCTGCGTCTAGCAAATAGGGAGGCATTCTTGAGGTCATGTGGCGACCGGTCTGGCCCCCAGTTCAGGGGTGAGCTGGGTCAGACCTTAAAAAGTTATATCATAGTCTTCTTTTCCTTTGTCTTACTATATTGGGGTTGGTAGATAGGATACTCAGAATGTGTTAGCACTTGGGTTAACAGCCATGTCTCGGACTGATCACCATATGTACGAGAAATGACATAGTGTCCATGGATGGTAATTGATGTTTGTACTGTTTGTGTTTATAGTTGATATGATTTCACCTTGAGTGACTAGTTTTTTTCTTCTTCTTATGGATTTTTAGAATTTTGAAAATTTTCATTATCTTGATATGGAAAGGAAGTTACATACATGCATCATCTTAGGCACTTAAAGATTCACATGTTATGCATATAACATGCCATGTGGTTGTAGTAGTTGGATTCCTTCTAATATAGATTGTGTGCCTCTAGTGAAATCCCATGTTTTGATATTCTTTATCATGCCTTTGTAGATAACATGTTTTGGTTATATATTCAACATTCTTGTGTTATTATATACCATACTGTCCCTATTATTAACATGTTTTGTTGTTATGCTTCCGTGTTATATCATACAATTTTGTTACTGCTTATGATAAAAAGCTAGATATGTTTTGATGTGTGAAAGGGATACTAAAGTTAAAATGTTAAATTAATGTTGATGTGATAAATGGGATCCAAGTGCCAAAAATAAGGTGTATGCGAACCTTATCGATTGGTATATGTCCACATATGTGTTTGAACATTATATAACTATAGTATGTTTGAAAATTGTTATAAAGTTATAACTGCCGAGTTTTGTTTGAAATGAACTATTATTGGGTTGATTTTTTATGAAATCATATTAAATAAATGGGATCCTCCGTAGTTTAATTTTGTTGGTAATAGGAATTTAGATGCTAAATTGTATCTTTATATTTGGATAAAACAATATGTGAAATGTTTAAAGCGGATGTTTGTTATAGAATGTCTATTTTCTTGTGGGGAGTTGATTGAAAACTAAGTGACTTGTTGTGGAAAATTACTTGTGTGATTTTTGAAATTCATAAAATGTAAAAATGTTGAAATGAATTAGTTAAAATGTCTAAAATGAAAATGAGGCTTTTTAACCTCGTGATTTCAATTTTGCATGACTAGGAGAGAGGGTTGTTATTTATATTTCGCAAGGGGCTATCCCGTGGTAGAAAGTACCCTTATATTTTTTTGGGCATTAAGGTAAGTTCATCCCACTAATGAATTTTTGGGACATAAGTGTTTTGACATGCCAATAGGTTTAAGTTATAGCTTTTAGGATCAATGATTGACATGGTGATCGAGGTTCGAAGAATGTCACATGCATGTGTTAAGGTGTTTTGAAATAGCACACTGGTGAGTAGATGATCCTTTCATGCGAAGACATGGAAAATCCTAAGGTGGGTAGTGACACAATAGTATTCTTATAAAGAAGATTAATAACATTGATGATATATGCATCGAGGTTTGTTTGATGATTCCTTGGCCGGAGAAGCTGGAATTTTATGTATAAAGTCAATTGATGATAGTACGACTGATACTTTAGAGACTTGTGTTGCTCTAAGTGTTCTCTTTCGAATGACATGAGAATTTAACCTATTTTTAAATCATCATGGATACACTAATATAGCTTTAGTCTTATGGTACGCTAATGTTTTAAATGCTGTTGGGCTTGACGAGTGGTTTCTATTTGGGTTGTACATGGGATGCGTGGTTTCTTTGGGCAATGCCTTCATTCATGTCATGGAATGTTAGTTTTTTTAAAATATCCGTGTGATGTATTGACATGGGAATGTCACCAAAGGTCTGGTAAGGAGTTCGGTGTACATGCAGTTAGTGATGTAATAATTTTAAAGGACATGTCACCAGTTTAACGGTGAGTGTGGGTTTTGGGAACATAATTACTTTCCATAAATCATGAAAAACTAGTTTATGTTGGTCAATCGAATTCAACCTTTTTATTTAATGAATTATCTATAATTTCCTCAGATGTAATATCTCTTTCAGTCAGCTTTGGATCGGGTTTTAACGAATGAAGTGGCTGAACTTATGTTTTGGTTAGTAGAAAATTTGGCATTTGGAAACGTAATGTCTTTGTTAAAACAAATCTTCCAGACCTTGGTGGGTCAGAATCTATTATAGTAGTTCCGGATGACTTCTCTAGGATGATAATTTTTTTAAGGTGGGGATATTGAAAAATCCCTTATTCTTTAACTGGGTTTAAATTATGAAAGTTTTTAAACTTTTTACATTTATCGAGGGGTCATTTTTTAAACCTATCTCCAGAACATTATTGTGTGTGTTGAAACACTTAATAGTGTTGTTTTTGGACTTGGGTGAATAACTAATAATTTTCATGGGCGTCTCAAAAAATCTTGGGAGGACAGGATCAAGAAAAGTGCACATTAATGGATCTGCATGGGCTACGTATGGTTGCGGTCCAACCCGTGCAGCTTACCGAGTTTAATATTTATTTGTTTTAATTAAATAATATTAAATGGAATATTTGTGTTTAAATATAATAACATGTTAATAAAAATAATTTTATTATTATTATTATGGTGTCATAAATTATTTAAATGTTAAAAGGATTTAATAGGATAATTAATGAGGTTAAATAGTTATGTTAAATTAATGAGGCCTTTGGGTATCTCAATTTTTTTTTTTAAATGAGGAGTTTCAGATTTATTGAAGATGCATTTAATTAAATAATGAATTTCTGAATTAATAAAGAAGTATTTTTATTTAATATAGGTGTTGGGTTTTATCTAATTTTGAATAATAATAAAAATTTCATTGTTATTATTATTGTTTGATGAGTATAATAATAATTATTAATTATGGTTGTTATTATTATTATGAAGAATAATAATAATGTAATTTGGGTTTTTTATTAAATCCAAGGAAAAGGGGGATTTATTTAATTGTTATGAAAAAATCGTTACATTTAATTAAATTGAGATAAACAAAATCTAATTAAATGATGTTTTGGGGGGATTATTTTGGGTTTTATCAAAGAAGAATTTTATTATATGATAATAGTAATGATGGTTATTATTATGGAAGTTTCATTTATTTAATTTGAGGTTGATATGAATTTAATTAAATGAGTTGTTGGGGGTTACTTTTAATTAAATCAAAGGTGTGATAAATTAATTAAATGACATGTAAATGAGGAGTTGGGTGTTATCAAAGAATGGAAATATTAAATGGTAATATTAAATGATGTTTAAATGAAGAGTTTGAGGTCATTAGAATTGTAATATTAAATGAGGAATAAATGCGGAGTTGAGTCTAATATAATTAAATTCAAGGTAATGAGGGATTTAATTAATTAAGGAAAGATAGAGGTTATTTTAATTAAATTGACGGTTAAAAAGATTTTAATTAACCACTATGAAGAGGGGATTTATTTAATTAATTAATGTTGAGATAATTAATTAAGTAAATGAGTTAGATTTTTTATTTAATTTAATTCCATTAGAGAAAATTTAATTATTTATATATGTTAATAAAGTATTGGGTATTAACTAAAAGGGGTGTAAAATAATTAATGATAAGGATAATGTAATTTTTATTAATATTAGTATTATATTAAATCTATTAGTGTAATAAGGTAATAATTAGACGATTGGGGGAGGTAATTGAAAGGAGGAGGCACACTGCATGAGCAGTGCGACCCGCACGAGGCCTCCTTCGAGGTGCGCCACACAACTTCAATTGGGATCCACTCTGTACGTCGAATCCTTCCTATGTCTTCATGTGTATTTTCTTCCTCATCAATGTGAGCCCATATGCGTATGTTTCATGATTCAAATCAACCATTTGGATCCTCTCTCGTCCTATTTTCTCAGTTGAAACCCTAATGCTCGAGATTAATTGGGTTTCCCTGTTACTTTGGTTCTAGTGTTGTGTAATGGGATCCTCTAGACCCGTTTTTCCTTTTTCCAACTACTGTAGGCAAGGGAGAAGCATTTAGGATCAATTTTGGTTCATAGAGGCCATATTCGGGTAAGGGTTTGACCTATTATTTGGTTTCACACCCCATGATTTGGATGCTTATGGTGTTTTTGTGTTGCAGTTAATATTTTGGGTTTGCATTGGTTCCCACCACACTATTTATGGGTGCTAGTTAATGGTGTTTATGTGTGACTATGTTCCAATAGGAACTGGTTTCTTCCAAGTAAATGATATATATTTGTATTCAATATGGTTCCACCCCGTGGTAGGATCATTTTTTGTGTCCTCAACTTTAATAAATACATAAATAAAATGCTTACTGAACTTTTGTTAGTATTTAAATTATGTAGTTAACTATTTATATTGAATTCTATTCAAATGTGAATTTAGTAAGTTTGATTAAATTGATAAATGCGACATGTGATATATTGACGCCAGACTTTTGATGTTTTTAAATGATGCTTCGAACGTGAGATAAATGTGGACATGACCATGTGTTGGTTTTAATAATGTATTTCTGAATTGGTAAAAGTGATACAATTAAATAATTAAATGATGTGATACATTATTTTTTTTAAAAAATTAATTAACGTGACTATAAATTTTGGATTAATTGACGTAATTAATGGTGAAATAATTATGGGGTTTTATAGTGATTGATTTAAATAATTAATTATTGAAATTAATTATGGAGAGTTGATATTTAGAATGAGATAATTAATTTTTGGAAAATTAATTATGGGTTGTGAATTGTTTTGTAAGTTAATTAATTTAAGGATTAATTAATGTTAATGTATACATAGTTAATTGTTGTGTTAACTAATAGATTTAGTATATTTAACTATTCGATTGTATTAGTTAGAGAATTAGGATAGTTTATTAGTGAATTAATTGTCATGTTTTCAGTCAAAGAATTTGGATAATTAAATGTTGAGTTAATCATTTAGTTGACTTGGTTGTGGTTAAGAATAATTAATTTCTAACTAATTATTATCTATTTAAATTTCGAATGGTTAATTTATTATAGAATTAATTGATTAGAGATTTATTTTGTTAATTAGTTGTCAAATTAATTAACAGATTTGATTTATTAATTTATGAAATAATTAATGGGTGGTTTTGGTGTGTTAGACATTATGTTCTACACCAATGATAAATATATATTTATGGTTGATATATGGGTTGTGAGATAGGGGTTGATGCTCCAAATACTCACGGGGTGCTAGACATGACATTCTAAATCCAATTGGCATGAAAATATTTTTTTATGGGACATGGACTAAGGGTCCAAATACCCATGGGTTGTGAGATAAGGGCTGATGCTCCAAATACTCATGAGGGTGTTAGACATGATGTTCTACACCCATTAATTGACATTGGATTATAGGTCCAATTGGTCATACATGAACTGAATTAAATTTTTAATGAAAGTTGATGAGATGTAATGACTTGTGATTGAATATGGGAAACGATTTCGACCTTGACACAACCGAGGTAGCTATTTAGATATGGATGTCTAGGGGAACCTAGGAGTGAATCACTTTGTACAGTGGATGAGATCAGATTTTAGTATTGGTTGGGGAATCATTAGTTTTAGTGGATGCTCTTGGAAATAGTATATGAAAGATAAAATGAAATATATTTTGACATGTTATCCAAGCCAAAGAACAAGCTTGGATTCAGTCTTTACATTGATTTCATAGATGGTCGTTAGATACATCTGTTGTCAGTGTCTTATACGAGGAATGATGGGATTGGGATGGATCTCAATATATATATAATTTAATGTGGTGTTAATTTTTTATAAATGAAAATGAATGTGTGATGACTTTTTTCTAAGCATGAAAAATGTATAATGCATGTTCTGACACTAGCTGAGGGATGAAGTAGGTACATGGGTATATAGTTACATGGTACTTATTACTTTATTTATGTATGCTTTCACATTATTTAAATTATTTATTGAATTTCTTGATTTGGGGTAGATACCAGTTGTCCCGGTCTACTGAGATTTATATATCACACCCTACTCAGGCTGCCATTGAACTAGGGTACTCATGTAGATTCTATTTGGCTGCAGGATTGTGCTGTTTGCATATACTTGGGATATAAGAGTTGAGGACCGAGTGGAAGCTCGGAATTCTTGAGGAGATCACCCACATGGCTTGATTCATAATTTTTTATTTCTTTATTGAAATGTAAAGTATGATGTATTGTTTATCGCATTCATAGTTTTACCATCAGAACATGCATGAATTTTATAACATTGGCATTGGCTATTTTGTTTTATAAAATATATATAAAATTATGTCTTCCACTACTTTATCATTATTCACACTGTTTCTACCATTTTTTAGATATTTTAAACTTTTTTTAATCTGATAAGAGGATATAGTCTCACCACTGACTATATATAGAGCCTCGCTGCTTATCAGCAACCTCTAGCCTACAGGGAGGTGCACTTGAGTTCATGTGTTTCCAGATCTGGCCACCCGTTTAGGGGTGAGTGGGGTCGGACGTTACACTTGTGGTCAAACATCCACTAAAAACATGGGTGGATATTGCTGCTGGAATAAACATGTCAGGTCATCCATAGAAGTGGTAGGGTGTAGTGCTCCCTGAAAGGTTTGCATGAACCTCAAAAATCCTTAACATAATTGTGCATCAACACCTACATCCTGTATAGCAGCTGGTACCACAATTGGCACAACCGAGGGATCCATTGGTAGCCTATGGCCTTCCACCTATAGGGTATGATCACTACCACCCTCTTAGAATACAACATGAGGTTTTCATGGTGGAATGACTCTATAAAGTCAATCATACACCTCAATTCAAGTTCATTATCAAGGTTCATAGTTCAAAATCAAAAAAATAAAAAGTCCCTCAAGGGTTTCCAAAATAGGATTACATGGTGTGTAGACGCCATACACAATGTGTATGATCTATCTCTCACATGGAATTGTACTTACAATGGCCTGGGTGTGTAAGCACCCTCGGTTCACAATGTGTAACGTGGGTACATGGTGTGTACTTTGTGTCCGTCAACCGACTTAGTCATTCACTGAGTCAATTTACGTACCAAAAGAAAATTTCAGACCAATTTATTTTGTCATTAATTTATGTTTCAAAAATTTAGTTCACAATCATATCCTAAATTGTATGATGGATTTTGATCCATGGGGGCCCATATCCCCTCAAATAAAAGCTCGACATCCACCTATTTCACATTATAACACGATTCAATACAAGGAAAAAAATGATCCACAAAATTATCATCCAAGAGGTACCATACACCTCAGGGACCAAATATTGTTGTCCATCCAGTTCGAACCATAACACATATCAATACACCTATCACAATAGTTCGCATATCTATCAATGTTCCTTTTATAATAGAATGAAATCAGTAATGATCCAAAATGGAATGGAAAGAATACATGGCATGTGGTTTCTATAAAGTGTCTATATAATGCATGAAATGGAATACTCTCCTATCTTTGGGTTTAGAACCCCAATGATATCAATAATAACAAAAAATACAAGAACATCACCCAATGGTGAAATCAAATAAAATGTAATAGTCAAAAACCTGAAAATCCCAATTCAATCCAAGGTAATTTGGTTTTTCCCTATACATGGGGTAGCTGATTTTGGGAAAATTTTATTACCGAATCCCATTTAATTTTCCATGTCTTTTTTCTATCTCCAAATAAAAAATAAAACTATAAAATATCCTCTCATACCACTTTGTAACATCCTGGATCCAAATGCCACTCATGGTTCCCCATAACCGGTTAGACACATGGCCTTAAGGGTATCTCCCCAAATTCTAGAGGCTTTCTATTAGTAGTGAGGGTATAGGGGTGATAGTGGGGAGAATATTACCTTATTAGAAGAGTGTAACACAATGGAAAAAATAGAAAATCAATAGTGAAAGCAGCAATACCATGTAACAAAAGTAAATAGTTCAAAAAGCTCTCGTATCCATTTACATTCATTTCATATTCAGTAACAATTCAATCACATTTAATTATATAAGTATCATGATTCAACATAATCCTGACATCCCCTTTATAGATGTAAAAACAATAGATGTCTCAGAAGTCCATATAAAAATAAAAGTGAAGACTAAATCCAAGCTTGTGCTTTGGATTGGAAAATATGTCATAAGAAATTACATTTCAATATTCAGTTTATAACATAATTCTATCCCTGACATTCCTAAGTTGGAATTTAAGTACCCATCCATGTATAATTCAACCAACGTCCTACGAGCCCGTTCAGGAAAACCTCTCATGAATGTGACATCACTCTAGGTGTGGTATAAGTAAAAGTCAACTCATTTCATTTAAACACTTCTAATAGATCCTATCCATGGAATCCCTAAATAGATCCACGATTTTCTCAGTCACCTATGGATTTCCTCCATGAGCCCGTTAACTACATCTGTGGTTTGTTTATGGCTTTAACATAATACCCTCTTGGATTCAGTCTATGGTATTCTAATCTGAATCCATGGTTCACCCGAGGTATAAGGTACACTAGTCATATGATCTTATATGTGTCCTTTTAACCTGATACTAGGGTTCACCCATTTCTATTTAACCTTTAATCATTTATTTTTTAATTTAACATTTCGTTAGGAATGCAAAGGTCAAAACCCAAAAGCATCAAATATAAATCACCACCAAAGGGTGTCTCAAGAAAGGACCAACCTCATATGTATTGGCCTTCCAATTACTCACATGGTAAAATTTCTTATAAGAATAATAACAACTAAATTAAACTATTAAATTTTTTTAACATTAATTAGCTCACGTGGGCAGGTTCATAATTGGAAAAAAACATTACAAATGTGCTTAAACTGGTATAGGCATACAATGGTCAAGGGGAAACCATCCATTCCATACCCTAACCAATAAAATTACAATTTAACAACCTTGTTATTTAATAAATAGTCTCAAAACGTTTTTATCAACCCATGAAGGGGAAATAAAGGCATGCCACATAGGCATCCTAGGTTAAACGACCATAAATTGTCATCCATGGAAATTGACCCATAGAGTGGACCTCAATCAGTGTATACAAATTAAAACATTCTTTAAATAACTTATTAAATTACCTAAAAATAAATAGGCAACAAAAAGGGTCAATTAAAAATCAATAAGACAACCAAAAAATGGGTGCGGGTAGTTCGTAAAATATAAATATCTTGGAAATTAACGAAAGTCATGAGAATACCTACCTCGTTCTCATATGACTATCCTTATCTAGAATCTACCTCTATTTCATCCCAAAACATAGTAGATCTAGAAACAGAACAAAAAATTCCAAACTCTGATAAAGAGTTTGAGATAAGTAGATATGAATAAGAACTAATGAGGAATCAAGAACTCATCGAAGGGGTTCTAACACAACCAACAATGTTCAAAATAGAGTCTAGATGAAGAATTGGGAGGCAAACCTACCTCAAGTTATTTTGGCGTTGTTGTTAATGAACCATGGGTGAGGGTTTTTCTCATATAAATAAGAATATGCTAATTCCATTTTTTAAAAAAGAAAAAGAAAATAGATGACAAGTACTGGAAAATACACACCATGTATATGCATGGTTCTCCATTTTTTTTTTCTGACATTCCTTACGCGTCATAAACAGGCCCTGCCCAAACTATTACATGGAGTGTTCTGGGATTACATGGATTGTAACCCCCATTCAATTCATATAATAGGTCTTTATATATCCATCTATCTATTTATACCTCCCCTTTATTATGTACAACCGTAAAAGAAAAGATATGTACCTCAAAGAAAGAACTGGGTTCTTACATGTATTCATATTTTCAATCATTGTTACAAAATATTGGAAAGATACATAGAATGAGAACCCTCATACTTTTATTCCCTAATTAAAAATTAATAAATTAACTTAGCTAATATATGTGGTGGTTGGGTATTTTTTCGATCATATCATTGGTTGGATCATTACCAAGATGATATTTTTCCACTTATATGACAAGTAAAGACATCTTGACCTTGATTATATTAAACTATGAAAATTTATATCCATGCTTAGTTGATTCACATATGATGTAATCAATTTATTAAATGAGTTACATATGATTTACTCATTAAATAGATGAATTACATGTGATATATTCATTGACATGGTTAGTATTTTTTTTGAGAATCAAGAAAAGAAGTGTTGTCTTATACTATATTGACATGTTACATGTCTAGTGGTCACTTAATATATGTGAAAAATATTATATTGGTATAAATATTATCTATATGACATATATTGCGTTAGATATGTTCATATAGAGATATGAGTATATTTTATGGAGATCACCCTAGTCCCCTTAGTATCTTGTGTAACACTATTTATTTTCCAGAGGCCTCTCTTTTCTTAAGTCTATGAAATATGGATTTTAAACTTTTGGATAATGATAATATTTCCCAATAGGTCACATATCAAGGACCATGGATAAGGATCAAATGTTGGACAATGTGTTTATTCTAAGACTAAGAGAATTTCATGTAACTGTATCCAATGTTTTTCAGATGGATTCATAAATAGTTTTACATTTTTTCCTCAAGTCCTTTTAGATTTTTGTGTAAGTGGGATATTGCTTTATTTTATTTAATATGGGCACCACTATGTAACAGAAGTGTATGTGATTATGTGGCATGAAACCATTCATGGGTTTATAATGTAAGTGATGTATGCAAGTTCCTTGTCATTCTCCACTTGGTTTGACATCTGTTATGAACCAATGATTTGGTTTGTTTTTAGAAATTGAAACTAATTCATTAAAGTGTTCAATGAATGAACACCAATATGTTTTAACATTTAATTTACATAAAATGAAACCCTCTATGTAATTTTATAGAAATAAATATTTATTCAATGAAGATAATATAGGATTCCTATATAAGGATGCAACAATTCTCCTATTGTGGTAATAAAGTGTGGTTTCTATGATGATTGCATGCCAATTGAAACTATATTCCTTTAATGATGCTCATTTATCATTAGGAGAAGGCACTAACAAAAATGTATGTGTTTGAGAGTCCCCATGAAGTGTTCATAGATCTATTTTTTAGTGATACCCCCTCATAGGTTAGAGGAATTTATTTACTTCTCCTAGTGTTATTTAAAAAGAACACTCTATCAAAGAAGAATATGGAATTTGATGATGCTTGGGTGTCATTGGTATACTATTTTCTGATTTTTTTTCTAGATACACATTATTTAATTCGATTCCATAAAGATATATCTATCTGCATTTGGGTTCAATTACTCTACCATGGATCTTATGATGATCCAATGATTACTAGTAACAGTACCCCCAAATCTTGAATTCTAGCATTGAATAAAAAAATATAGTTTGTAATAACCTAGCGTGAAATAACATATCATTTTCCCAATAACCCATGAATTCATGAAATTGTAAAATTTTCCATCACTTGATAGAACTCTCATGTGATTCAAATATATCTGTTTATTTCAAAATAAATAATTGCGGTCTTGGATTTGATCATGCAATTAATTAGAAAAATTTCATCAATCTACAAACCAAAATGAAGGATTGTGATTAAAACATTAATAATATGGGATGTAGACCAAATAAAAAAATGTTAGAATAAAATATGTTTGTTGTGGGACCTAAAGACCAATAGTTGATAAATAATTCATAGAACATGAGGTAGAATAAATATAAACCGAGAATTTTCTGGTCACCTTGAAATGAATGTGTTAAAAAGGATGTGAAATTTTAAAGAAAAATATGAACATAGAAAATACATGATCAAAATAAAAAATAAGAGAGAAAAAATAATAAATTCCTACCCCAATCTTGGATCGATCATTGATAAAGAACTTATTTGTATTGGGTGACATTGGAGGTCCCTCATCAAGCACATTCGTCAAATTTTCAGGCCTCGATCCACCGAATATCCCCTCCTATCACCCTATCTATAAATCTAGGGTATTATGGATAACCATATCAAGAGTAGTTAATGATTCATTTAAATGGGTGATTTAGTTCAACCTCAAATTAGATCAATTTTTTTGACTAATTAATAAATCCACCCATTATGGAATGACCTATGGAACCCCAATGTGTATGATAAATATAACAGTCCTATTGTAAAACCCCCATTCCAGATGCACCAGTGGTCTCAAATTTCCCATAAAGGATTATTTTAGAATAAAATTCATCATTCCCATGAAATCACATGTGTGAACTAAGAATAATATATTATTTACAATATATTATTTTTGAGGCACTGATACATCCAAATATCTTAAATTGGCTAATGTATTATCCAAAAAATATTATTTAAATAATATAGAGGTTCAGATAACAAAAGTCGAGCTTCTAAAACCTCCCTAATTTGAAGGCTTTTCTCTAGGAAAAGAAAAACCAATGTAAAAATGTGGTGGTAGAGAGACTATATATTTTTTTATGATCACACAAGATATCCAAAAGGTTACCATGATACCTAAGGATACAAAACTATTGAATAGCATGACTTTGAATTTACATATCATGTTGGTCCTTGATCACCACTGAATATTGCTAAAAAGTGGATCAATCGTAAATTCCCATCTCGCCCCCATTCAATGATGTGTGATGGGTTGTTCATGTATCAAACCCCTTGTGACTCAGATAAAACAATATGTTCTTATTTTAACTATAGGGTAAATAGAAATAGGTAAAAAAAACTCACCCATACAGTAGATGATTTATAATGGGCTGATGAATCATTGGGAATGGTTAACACCCTTAATAAATATCCATAATCCTTAGAATGCCAAAATCTTTCAGAAGACCTTATATCACTTCTTGAAGTCAAAGGGCCTTTAACATATGTCCATAAAGGTCTCTTGATTACTCTGAGTGGTATTAATTTTCTACTGGATAACCTAAAATTTATTTTTCATTTCGTTCAAAAACTATAACCCCATAAGAGATGAATCTACTACCAGCATCAAGTATAGATATGAAATATAGGGTCTCCCATATAGTGACTTTAAAGGATCTTTGCCAATGGTGGAGTGGTATCTATTTTTTTAAATAAAATACAATAAAGTTTAGTGATCCTCCTAGATCTAGCTGAAATTCAACACACAAGACCTTAGAATATTCTTGACAACCTAAAAGGTCCACTCAACATGAACATAAATCAAAGGGTGGAATTATGTACACACCTAAAAACAAGTAGTGATTGTGTCTTTCAAACGTCTACATAACTGTGAAATGAAACAAGCATCTTCTTCAAAAGAAATATTTAGAGGAACCCAATGAGATCAGATTATCTTCTCTCCAAGAAATAAACCTAATATCTCTACCAAACTCTATAACTAGATATTAAAGAAGCAGGCCGACTTTTTCATTTGGTTGAAGATCACCCAAATAACCTCATGACCTCTCCATAATCATGGAATCCCCATCATGAAATCCATCGATATGATATCCCAATTACACTCTATAACCTCAGGGGGTTGAGTAAATTCAGATGAGACATGGTTTTATATATTTACCTATTGTTAAGTGGGGCACCCTGATAAAAACTCCATAAAACTCTACTTCATATCTATCCACCAAAACTGACATCAACGGTCATGGTACATCATCTTCCCTCTAGGATATACTGCTAAGGGTAACAAATGGAACCCCCTCATCACTTACTAATGCTACAAGAATAGATCCACTATCCATCCTTGAAAGAGGGTCATGTGCTCATCAACTTCTAATTATCCATATTGTACATCACTTGAGAATATTCTATCATGAAAATATTCACTATATATGTTTCCCAGTCAGACATCCATTACACGCTCTAGAAGTGGAAGGGACCCCACCATCGATAGAGGAAATTCAACTTATGCCTCACCCAGTAAGGTTATATGTAATAATGAAAATTACTCAGAGGCCTCTATCAATGATTAAGAATGATAATTATAGAGACTCTATTTTTTCATGATAATACTTTAAAATATTTATAAGAATATTATTTTATATTTGGGCGATGATGCGACATGCGATTACAAGGCCCGATGTACTCAAAATTAATTTTATAAAATATTTAATATGTTTTATATTATGTACACATAGTTAGTTAATGAAAATGGGGTATATCAAAAATGGCTTATCGAATAAAAAATTTGAGATAAGGGTTGGGTCCAGAACGCGGTGTTTCCCCTTGGCATGACATTAAATAAGTCAGTGTGGGACGTTCAGTTCCCTCGCTCGTTGTAAGATAATTTTAAGTGATTTAATTAATTATTTTAATTAATTAATTAAAAACAGTTTAACCTTATTTATGGATATAAGTTCATATTTAAGATATTTTTCTTTATAACTCTGATTTACCAACAAAAAAACCCTCTCTTCCTATACTCTCCTTCCTTTTGAGGAATGACGAGTGACGAACGACAAAAAAGCTTTGGATCTTGGAAGATCAATGCACAAATAATGCTACTACTTCTTTTGATCATTGTGGAAGTGTGTTCTTCATCTAAAAAATTGTTCCAATCTAGGTAGGACTATTTTTTTATGAATCTGATTAAATAATTAATCTTGTTGATAATTAGTTCTTCAATCTGCGTGCCTTTGGATAATACCAATTGCTAAGAACATATTGTTTCTTAATTCTTCATCTTACCTAGATTGCACATTACTTATTGATTGGATAGGAATTCTTGTACAATTATGCAAACCCTTGGTTTGAGTGCCTTTGTACCCTCTTTCCTTACAATCTTCATCATGAAATCCCTATGGATCCCGGTTTGACAATTAACGGGCTACCAGTTTCCCAGATTCATCAAAAATTTACCGCATGATGAAAGAATTGTGATAAGAGAGTAGATCTATGTAAATTGGGGCATAGGAATTGTAGATATTCAATCTTCATAATTTTCGAGCTTAGAATGAAGGAACAATGGCCTACAGAAGGGGCAGAGGTCTGGCGTGGGTCCGTCTCTAAGCAGGTGGTGTCGATGGTCGAAAAAACATCTAGCTGCGAGGTAGTGCGCACAAAGTAAGCAGGTGCAAGGCGGGCCGACATCCCTTAGTGTAGCCACTGAGGCTGCTTAGTTTTGACTTGATGGTGGTCAAATGTGGTCAATTTGGTGAATGTAAATAATAATAATTATTCATAATTGATAACGGATTAATAAAATTTTAGGTGATGAATCATTTTTATTATTATACTAAATAATAATAATAATAATATAGTTGACAAGAATTTTGAAATATTGGATAATATAGATTTAATGAGATTTAAATTCTTATGATGAGATATAGAGGAGGCGTAGATATGAGAGGAGATCTAGCATGTTTTATAGGGATATTTAATCGTCATTATTTCGAATAATAATTTTATATAGAATGGAACTAATGTTGGAAAATCAAGGGAGGTGAATAAGCTCTATGGATGTGCACAAGCTCCTTCGAGCATGGGTTTTCCTTAAAAAATAATAAATAAAAGTAATAATAATATAATAATGTTATTAATATTTTTATTGGGAAAAACGTGTTTCGGTTTTAACTTGTTTGTATGATGTCGGATTGAAAAACTATCAGTGGTAGCATGAATCTAGAATTGAGACAGTAATTTTAAGACCAATGTTGGATACCATTTTCAGGCCCATTTCTCAGGTCAATGAAACACCATAGAATAATAAAATTATTATTATTATCCTCAGATCTTTTATATGACACTTCTCCCTCATACGGTGTCATAGTGAAGAACCATCAGCGTCACTGTGACCCTAAAATTAAGATGGTTATTTCAAGACCAATTGTGAGTATTTAAATCCAGATCGAGTTGTGGACCCCATGAGGCCTGGTTCACATGTGTTGTAGGGAAATGAATCTATTTTTCACTAGGTATCCAATTTGAAAAATGAATAGTTCATCTTGTGTGTTTTTCGGTGAGGATTGCAATGGATCAATCTGTATAATATTTTTTGGGACCAAGGCTTGGGACCCACATGATTCCATTCAAGTGCAATGCACTAATATATGAATTTTCTTTATGATATCCATTTAGGGCGAATGATTTATCAATCATGTGTGTTTTTTTCCAAGGATCGCAATGGTTTTATCTTTTTGGTTATCTGGTTCCATTTGAGGAGGCCTGCTAGTAAAAGTAAATATTTGCGCTTCAGTTTAACAACAGGAAATGCACACTTGTCATCATTTTGGCTAGAGATATCATGTACTCTGGGAGTATACTAACCATCCTAGGGGTACTGGATTTGTAGTTTAGTAACCGAGTGTGGATATGTGTAACACCCCATGATTCCATGGTATGCTTCTCTTTGAATAATAGAGCAACATGTGTTGTATGCATCCTCGAGTTCTGACATACCGCGACCAATCCATGTAGCAGTTATGAATAGTAATAACCACCTTTTGAAATTATATAAATTTTATATTTCAAAATGGACTTCATTTTTGTATTCAGAATATCAAAATTATCCTAAGTTGAAGTTTTTGTAATTTTCTGAGAACTTCCAATTTCCTATGAATAGAAAAAATGTATAATTTTTTTAATCAAACTAATTTATAGTGATAAATTATAATATTGAGTGGTTTTAAAGTATAATTAGAATATATTTTTACCATTTTATCCATTGGTGGTCATTAGAATTAATTTCACTCTGAAGTTGGACATAAACAATTGTCAATCTTTTGATATATATTATTTCTTTAAAACACGCTATTTGTTGTGACAGTGAGAATTAATTATTAAATTAATTAATTCAACTTATATATTTTTAATTTTCTTAAAATAGACATCATTTTTTAATTAGGAATATCAAATATATCTTAGAGTGAATTTTTGGTATTTTTTCTGAAAAACATTAATTTTTGATGAATATTGAAACCACTAAGTGGTAGTTAAAAAACTAATTTTTCGTTTAAATGAAACTTTACCACTTCGGTGAATTGAATTTCAAAAATCCGAAATACATGGTTGTCATTAGTAAGTAAAATGTGGTTCAATGGGATGAAAATAATTTTGGTTGAATAGTAACTTTTAAGTTTTATTAATCACGATAAAAGGTAATTAGTGTAATTTAAGGTAAATATACTGTTATAATAATATGAAATTACCTTTACAAATGTCCTACCCTTATTGGATGATTAATGGCCGACCAAGAAAATCCATGGGTCAACTTGGGGACCCCATGGAGCCACTTGGGTAAGAAAATGACATTAATAACTTTTTATTTAAAGTGAAAATAAAATTGTCACAAACATTTGTAGTATTACTAAAATAATTATTACATGGGGTTATATAAGTTAAATTTTCAACTATAAATATTCATTGTAAAGATAAAATGATTTCCTACATCATGGTAATTGTTTTATAATTTTTAGACATTAAATAAATAAATTTATTTATGACACCGTGACGATGCAACGATTACCTCATTAATGAACAATTTAAATAAAATGAAAAGATAAGGTAAAATATATAACTTACACTTCTCTAAAACATATTTTATTGGTATATTTCAAACCCTTATCACCTTATGCTCGAAATATATCATTGTGGGACCTTTAAAATCCGAAAATCATTTCATAATAAAGTAACATTTCATGACTTTACAAAAGTGCCCCTCCTCTCCTCTTATAAAATGCCCCCAACTATACAACCTTATTCACACCTTCAGAGCCATTTTGATTGGCCAAACTCTTCCCAAATACTCTCTCAACTTCCCTATATTACTCCTAGAAGCCTCACTTTCGGCAGAAGTCTTCCCAAGGAGGCCTTTGGCTCAAATAAAAAAGAGTTACCCGATTTTAAGGTAATGTCTTCTCTTATGTTTTTTTGTTTTATTTTGATTCTCCAACCCCATAAACTCGTTTTATTCATTTCTTTTGTAACAAAAAAAATATCCTCAATATAATTGTATTTTTTATGAGAAGGATTTTATTTACACTTACACACACCTTCATCTAATGGTTAAAGTACGTACTGTTTCTGTGGGTGGCGAATTACTGCCTAACGAAACGATGATTGTTCAATATTCTTTTAAAACCTCTCATGGTGGCCATTATGATGAAAATATTTTTATATATGATATATATTATGTTTAATTTTTTCCTTATGCTTCTGTATTTTTCATTTATGTCATACCTTTATGATTTCCATTATGAGTAAATGCGATAATTTCATTTTAGGAAGTGCGGACAACCGCCCCCTCAAAGTGATTAGATTCGTTAATGCCAAAAGTGGGACATATAAAGGATGGAGTTAATGATATTATATATAATATTATACTATAATTATAATATACCTTTATATAATTATTATGTCACTCCATTAAATATGAAATTGAAATGAAAGTAGCGTTCATGCGTACGCACGGCTTAGAGTCTCCATGAATGGTGCATTTCATTTCTTACCTCTAAATGTTATGTAATATTATAAACGCATGTATCTACTGGATATATATGATATATATGATACCTAAATCATGAATATATTTCTGGAGATAATGTATATTCTACCTCATAAAAAACTTGTAATTATAAGAAGTTTATAGTTGACTCATGAACCAATGATCAACAAAACGACCGTTATTAACTTAAATGACTACATAATTTTCATAACATGGTAATAAGTGATATAAAAGGGATAATTAACTTGAAAAAGGTTCTTAAGCAATTATATATTAACTCTAGTTTATTGTTTAGGAGGATAAATAATGATTGAGTCAAGTCAGACACGAGGTAAGGGACTCCGTCTCAATCTCCTTTCATTGAGGAATATTTTGTTTTATACACAACCTTCTTTTATATGGTGTATAAACCCATTTGAATTTTACTTTTATTCAAAAGGAATATTTTTTTAAGAAGTGTTTTAATAAACCACAAAAGGAATGTTTTTGTCTTATGTATGCGGCGACAACGACTTCTCCGCCACCGTGAGCATTATTTGTGTTTCGGCTTCCTCTACAAGACATAAATTTTTTTAAATGAAAAATAAATACCATGTTTTAATTTTATTTAATTTTGGTATTGAAAATGGTTTTGATAATGTTTTTATTATATCAATGTGTTGTATTTATATCTTGTGATTGAAATGTGGAAATTTTATGTTTCATTTATCCATGCTTTATGTGATACGATTATGTTATGGTTTATGATATGTTTAAACCTTTTCATATAAGGAATGCGTTGGACTTAATAAGTGACGGGTGGATCCCACTATAGCTCCTCGATGCATCGGTAGGTCTCATGAGACAAACTAGTGTCTTGGCATGAGGACTTGACAAAACCTTATTTGTAGTCTTGGAACGAGGCCTTGGCTATGTGGTTATGATAGTCTAGCATTATGCATTCCATCATTATGAAATTTGTTATTGATATTTCATGTGATTATTCAACTAGTAGAATATCCATGTGAATAAGTAAATGGAATTAGTTCATTTTATTTTTTCCATATTATGTTGAAGTTCAAGTTTAAAAGGCTTTTTTCGTTATACATTGCCTTAAATGTTTATGTTTTTTTCTGAAAGTTTCCACTATATTGTTATCCTTACTGAGCATTTGAGCAAACCCCTTTCTATGTTTTATTTTCCTAGGATGTGAAGAAATATTTTATTACTGACCTATAGGGATAGTCTGAAGGGGATATGAGTGTGAACTATGGAGACTATGTTATTGTGATTTTTCACTTTATGATGTAATGTGACATTTATGAATGTTTCTAGTGTTTCCAAGGCTACAAAACTAATCAGTCTTTCGAGACTTGATCTTTTGTGATCATTCCAATGTTACGTAATAATGCACCGACTCTGGGTAACTGGGGTCAGGGCATTACAATAGGTACATGTCCAGGAAAAGAGGTGGTTCCACACAATATATGGTCCCCACACACACCGTGTACCACTTTATGAATATTATTTCTATCATATCTCCATATTTTGAACTCAGAATTCAGTATATGAGTATCCTATCCGGAGTTTTTTTTCACATATAATGTGATGGTGCCCTCCGTAGTGGATTCTTGTATGTGATATGAGATGCTCTGGGTGAGACGCCTATCTTGGGTGACACCAAATGACTACAGCGGCGTGCTTTTTGAGAGGTACCATCCAACAGGGATTGTCAGTGTTCCTTAGTTCTTTCTAAAACGTACCATCTAGAAGGGATGACTAGTTCAGTTCTGAGCCGACCCACCCACTGGGCCGGGTAGCGTAGTCCTCAAGGAGATATCGAGCTAACCCAGGGAGTAGTCCCTGAGGATATACCTTGATGACCTATAGATTAGTCCTCAAGGATATATCGTGGTGAAGAAGAGCATAAAACCCAAGGAGACATTGAGCCGACCCTCCTACCTTTCCGGGCAGTGTAGTCCTCAATGGATCAAAGAAAAACATTGACTTGGTATAATGGTGGTGAGGCGTGGTTAGATTTACCTAAGGACACACGAGAATGATGGGGGATTTCCCCTCTAAGACACTTTCTTGTGATGTGACCTAAAATCGTGCAGGTGAGTCAGTTCCTTCCAAAGTGGATAATATTGAAGTGCAGTGACTTGAGCTTCTTTGACTTGTAGCTCCTGGATATACACATGTGGTGTTGGTATTTTTAGATGGAATTTTACTTGGAACTCTTTTCTACTCACTTTATTGGGTTGAGCTATGAGATGGAGATCCCCTTAATCCATCATTTGTGTTTCTTTGACTAATAATATATATATCAACCTATTACAATACCAAAATCTTAGGTTTAGTTACTCACTTTCTAGGAGAGGCGTAGACACATTAGGTATGACACGTGCTTTCCGTGTCTAGATTCTAATGGTTGGATGAGTCTCCTCTCCTACTATAGGATGTGAAGATTTGTCGCGGAGTTCATCTCAACACCATTTTGAGCTCCTTGTGTTTGTATGAGTCCACTTTCACTATCTTGATGGGTTGAGCTATACTCCTTCCCTTCACTCTTTTTGTACCTTGTTTTCTCTACCGCTTCTCTTCAGTGTATCTCCTTCTACTCCCTGTTCACCTTTCTGGGGTGTTCTACTAGGTATGTCTATACCCACCACTACCTGGGATTTTCCCAAAACATGTCGTGTCTTTTGTAGACGACATACAAGTGAATCGTGACTTTAGAAGTTCTTAGGGATATGAACAGTGTGGACAATGTATGGTGGTTAGAGTTGGGATATAGAAGTGGGTCTCCCTTTCCAGTTAATATTTTTAATTTTCCTTCTAATTTGGATTGTATTCTAGTTTGGGTGGTGTTTTTCCACTTTAATTTTCTGTATACACTACCATAACCTTGGTACTGTCTAGAGTTTCTTGCATGTTCATTTTATTTACAACAATTGCATCTTTTATTTGTTTTTCCTCTACAATTTTTCATTGAGTTGGCTATGTGTGTGTGTAAAGGTGTTTAGTCAAACGTATCCCCGAGTTTTTATGCCTTCGGTGCTAGTCTCCAACCCCTAACCTATGAAAGCATGCTTGGGGTAGTTTCATATCAAGCCTGACTTGGGTCGGGTCATGAAAATGTTGTATTAGAGGTGGTTCAACCCTTAGGATGTTGTTTGGACATTTCCATAAAAGGGTTTTGGTTAGGTTTAGGGAAAAAATGTCGAAGTTTCTCGGGAGCAGCTCTCTAGGCAGGGAGTCCAGTGATGATATAGGAGGTCGATAAATCCATTCACCTGGACCATGATTAATCGCTTGTCGACTCGGCACCCAGAGACACTTGTTGCAGGGAACAATGGTACATGAATCATATAGGATTTATTGTTTGACTATCCATCTTGAGTCATATCCCTATCATTGATGATATATATATATATATATATGATCATTTGACTGTGATACTCCTTGATAACATTTAGGATGTCTCTGTGATGACAACCAGCCAAGATACCAGCTCCGGTTTGTGATGACGACCTTGTGGGTGACGGGGCCTCAGTTTAGGATCCATCATTCAATACCAATTCTTTAGGTGGGAAGGTAGTAGAACCCCCACATATTATGTTGAAAACTGACCTAGTAGAGTAGGATGAGGATATGTGTAGGATGAGAACACTTCACCAGTTCCAATGATAGTGACAGCTGATGTTCCGAAAGATCCGATGGTGGCTTTGGCTTCCAAAATTTTCCACAGATCAGTTGTGAGATAGTGGAGCCCATTTACTTAGATACTCGATGAGTCAACACTCTCATGAGACGACTTCCAGTAGATGTTTCTTGAGGAGAACTACCCATCATGATTGTGATCCATTTGAGTTTAGGGGATCCTCCAGTTTCAGTAGAGAGTGATGATGGTAAATGAGTACATGACTAGGTTCACAGACCTCACACGCCACTCTTTAGACATTCTCCGTGACAACTAATTTCAAGCATAGAGGTTTGAGCAAGGACTCTGTAGGGATATTTGTAATATCATATTACCCTTGTGCATCCCCACTTATAATGGGGTGCTGGATCAGAAACTAGTGATAGAAAGCCTCCTATCACTCCATATATCTGGTTTGGGCAGTGGGTGGAACAACACTGAGACATCTACCCCTGCTAACAAATATCAGTCCAAAAGATCTTGGCATATGAGATATTCTCATGATTGGTCTCATGATAATATTCATAGGGGGATGAGGCATGATAGAGCGTCAAGATAGCCTGGGAAGGGCCAATGCTACAGTTGCGATAGGCATGGTCACTTGGCCCGGGACTACTCGACTAGGCATACTGAGAATCTCAGGTAGGCAGTAGGTGTACCACCATGATAGAGGCAGTGTCATGATCATGGTGGTCCCTAGGGAGACAATGTTGGTAGAGGAGCGGGAGGTTCTGGAGGTGGGGGAAGACATTATGGGTTGTTTCCACCACCCCCAGACAACCCATGTCTAGCTCAGGAAGCCGAAAGATGGGTCCATATACAACTGAAAGCATTGGATGTATACAATCCTATTAAACATGAGATGATAATAGGTACACATTGAATATTTTATACTTTTTACTGTAGATATTTTCGACACTGTGTGAAGGAAATTTTTTCTCCCTGCTCTTTGCTGGAGGTATTATCGGGGTGACACAGGGCGTCAGTATAACCCTGTGCTAGTGTTGTTTGACATTGCTACGAATGTGAGAGGAGTGGTGGATGAGTCCCTCTGACTAGTGCGTTCAAGGTTCAGTTGTGCAGTGAAGTGTCTGGTTTGGGGCCACTCTATTTATAAGAGGGGCGAAGACAAGCAGGGTATGCCATATGATTTTCGTGTTTATCCTATTATAGTGGTATGAGTTTACTAAACTACCTTGTTCGTTGGTACCTCACATGCTCAACATTAAGTCTGGATACTACAGTTATCAAGTATAAGTTGAGGTAATGGAGAACCCATGAACAGAACTATATGAATCTCTATTTAGTACTAATAGAGATAACTTTTCTATGAGGATGTAGAGATTCTATCTTTTGTGAGATATCTTGTGGGTTACTCAGACACCAGTGTTCTGGGTATATCATCACCTAGAGAGACTTGAACCTAAGGCGACGACATTGGTTGAACATTCTTTAGGAAAACAACTTCGAGATAGTATATACTCTAAGAATGAGAAACTTTTTAGTAGATTACTTTACTAGGATGTACCAGGCCTATCTATTATGGGAATTTTCAGTGAAGTTAACATTCCTACAGCTAACCCTGGTGGAGCAGGCAGTTACAATTCTCCTTCAGCTGATAGTGTTGACTCCTTCGCTTCTCAAGAATGTAAGAGAGTCACAGTTGTGATGAATCAACTGTTAAATTATGTGTGACTAGGTATCCTTGGTTGTTTCACAATATGTATATTTTTAAGGAGGGGATCGTGAGGCCCTATTCGAAGTACAAACAGTGATTCAAGTCGCGCTAAGGGATAGAGATGTTGTCTACCACCTTTCCCTACCTCTAATAGCAGGAGTGAGAGCACGAAATATTCCACATGTCATAGATGAAGAGATATATGTGTGTTTCATGGAATTTCATTTAAAGGAGAAAAACTCATAAGGTGGACCGTCTCTTTATTCCACATGTTGTGGTAGCACTGAAACATCTAGGTTTTAATGGGAACAAGAGAGATAGATGTAAGATCAGTATCCAGAGTTTTTGTTTAGTTTTTATTTTTGGGGAAAAAATATTGAAGTAGATAATGATGTGGAGACGAGGTTTCTTCCCAAAAATACTTTGAAATATTTCTAAGAAAATTATTCTAGAGTTGGGTGATGAGATGAGGTGCAATTCAAGGTCCCGGTGAGCCCAAAATAAATTTTATATTAATATTAAATATGTTTTATACTATTTACTCATAGTGCGTTAAATAAAATAGTATAACTCTTAAAAATTTGATCAGATAAAAAATACGAGACAAAATTTGGGTTCCAAATGCAGTGTTTCCCCTAAGCGCAACATAAAATAAGTCAGATTGGGACGTTCGGATCCCACGCCTATTGGCAGAGCATTTTAAGTGATTTAATTATTTAATTTAATTAATTAATTAAAAATAATTTAACGTAATTTATGTATATAAATTCATATTTTAGAGGGTTTTCCTCATAGCTATGATTTTCCAATTATGATAAACCCTATCTTCCTCCCATCTCCTTCCTATTGAAGAACAACGGCCGAAGAGTGACAAAAATGCTTTATATCTAGGCAGATCGAAGCCCAATGAATGCAGTAGATTCTTCTAATCATTGCGCATGTGTGATCTTTATCATCAAAAACTGATCCAATCTAGATAGGACTCGTCTTTGGTGGTTTATTCCTCTGATTAAATGATTGAACATATTGGTAATTAGTTCTTCAATATGAGCTCTTTTCGCTAATCCCAACAGCTAAGAATATATTTTTTCTTAATTGGTCATACAACTCGAATTGCAGAGTCTTGATTGCTTTCCCAATAATTCTTAGAGAAAAATCAAAACCCTTTGTTTGTGTGCCTTTAACCCCTCTTTCCTCACGTTATTCACCATGGAATCTATGTGGATCCCGATTTGACAATTGCCGGGAGACTGTGCCCCCAGATTCAGGATGAATTTATGGAAAGAAAATAGAATCACAAGAAGAAACTAGATCGATCTAGATTGGGACCAGGTAATCATAGATCCACAATCATCATAATTTTTGGGCTAATAATGAAGTTTCGGTGGCCTACGGAAGGGGAAGCGGTCTGGCACTCATCTGATGTGGAGCAAGAAGCAGGCGATGGATGATGCGACTTCCAACGATGAGGTTGTGAATGTGCGATTGGTAGGGGCTAGGTGTGATATAGGCCCATGACATAGCTTTGGAGGCTGCTCGACATTAACATGATGGTGGTCGAACATGGTCAATGCAACAAATGTAAATAATAATAATTATCAATAATTGATGATGGGTTAATAAAATTCTAAGTGATGATTCATTATTCTTATTATAATAAATAATAATAATAATAATAATAATACTGTTGACATGTTTTTCTAAATATTGGATAATATATATTTAAAGCGATTTAAAATTTTAAGATGAGATATGAAAGATGTGTGGATATGGTAGGAGATCTAGCATGTTTGTTAGGAATATTTAATCATTATTATTGAGAGTAATAATTGTAAATAGAATGGAATTAATTGTTGAAAATTAAGGGAGGAGAACAAGATCCATGGAGGTGGACAAACTCCTTTGATAATGGGGTTTCCATGGGAAAAAAGATAACATAAAAGTAATAATAATATAATAATTTTATTATTATTGTCTTTGAAAAAAATATTGTTTTCATGGTAACATCTTCGTATGCTGTCGGATTGACGAATCATCAGTGGCATTATTGCCCTAACATTGATATGGTAATTTTAAGACCAATGTGGGATACCTTTTTCGAAATCATTGATAGGGTAAATGAAACACCCAATAATAATAAATTATTATTATCCATGGATCTTGTATCAGACACATCTCCCTCATTCGGTGTCAGAATGATAAACTGCCAGCGATGATGCGACCCTAAAATTAAGATGAATATTAAAAGACCAATTTTGATTATTTAAATCAAGATCAAGATTCTGGCCCCACAAGACCCAGTTCACACGTGTTGCGGTGAAATGAAACTTTTTCATCGGGCATCTTTTTGGACAAATGAGTAGTCCATCTAAGTTGTTTTTCTGCGAGGATCGCAATAATGTGGTCTGTATAGTTTGACTCGAGATCCATGTGTGGACCAAACATGACTCCACTAAATTGTAATGTGATGATATATGAAATTTCCATTGGATGTCCATTTAGGATGAATGAATAGCCGATCTTGTATGCTTTTATTCAAGGATCATAATGGTGTGATTCGTTAGGTTATTCATTTCCATTTGATGAGGATTGTCAGTAAAAGAACATTTTATCACTTTGGTTTGACAACGAGCAATGCTTGCTCCTTATATTTTTGGATAGACATATCATTTACTTTGGGAGTACACTAGCATGCCTAGATGTACATGATTTTCAATTTAGTATCAGAGTATGGATAGGTACATGAAAAGGCGAAGAGGCCAGGCCAAAAAACTTGTGGGCCCTACATTCATCGTGTACCACTTTATGAATCTTCTATCTCTCATATCTCCTTCTTTTGGAATCTGAATTTGGCATATGAGTAGCTTATCCAGAGTTTTTTTCCAAGTAGAATGCAATGGTTCCCTCTATAGTGGATTTTGGGACCCAATGCGAGATATTTCGGGTGTGATTCCTATCTAGAGTGACACCCAATGACTACAACAACATGCTTTATGGGAGGTTCCATCAAGCAAGTATAGATAGTGTTCCATAGTGCTTCCTGAAGGGTACCATCCAGTAGGGATGGACAGTGCAGTTTTGGGTCGATCCTCCTGCTGGGACTGGTAGCATAGTCCCCGAGGAGATATTGGGATGACCTAGATTACTTCCCGATGAGATACCAGGATGACCCAGAGAGTATTCCCTAAGGAGATACTGGGTTATCCTAGAGCATAGTCCATGAGGAGACATCAGGACAACCCTTCCATTGGGCTGGGTGGTGTAGTACTTGATTGTTCAGAGAAGACCCTCAACTATGCGGTGTAGTGGCGAGGCATGGTTTGATTTAGCTATGGACTCACAAAAAAGAGGTGAACATTCCCAACTGAGACACTTTCTTGTGCTGTGACCTAAAACTGTGTGAGTTTGTTAGTCATGATCAATGCAGATAGTATCAAAGTCCAGTGATTCTTGCCCCATTGACTTGTAACTCCTAGATAGACACATGAGGAGTTTGGATTTACAGATGACGTTTTACTTGGAACTGTTGGCTACTCACTTTCTTAGGCTGAGATATGATATGGATATCCCCTTACTCCCTCATTTGGGTTTCTTCAAATGAGCATATATATATATATATATATATATATATATATATCTATCCTATTACAGTACCCAGCTGTTGGGTTTGGTTACTATCTTTTCAATAGAGGTGAAGAGGTGTAGGGTAGGCCACTTGCTTTTTGTGTCTAGCTTCTCATGGTTGGATGAGTCTACCTTCCTTCTATAGGTAGTGAAGATTGAATCAGGAGTTTTTCTCCTCACCATTTTGATATCCTTGTGTTGGGATGAGTCTAATTTCACTCTCTTATTGAGTTTATCTTTACTTATTCTGTTCATTCTAATTGTACCTTGTTTTCTTACTGATTCTATTTAGTTTATCACTTACTACCCCTTCATATTTTCGTGGTGTTCTACTAGGTCTTAATATAATCACCCCTACATGGGCTTCAGCCAACTCATGCCATGTCTTTTGTAGATAACAGATAGGTCGATCATGATTTTAGAGAAGCCTAGGGATACAGACTCTGTGGACTATGTATGGTGGTTAGAGTTGGGATACTAGAGGAGGGCACTCTCGCATGTTACACTTTTTTAGCTTCCTTTAGGTTGGGACATGTTTCTTGTTTGGGTATGTGTTTTCCCATTTAATTTTTAGTATTCACTACTATACCCTTTGTATTGTATAGAGGTTTATGCATGTTCATTAGTAGCATCTTTTATTTATTTTCCCTCTTCACTTTCTCATTGAGTTAGATAAGTGCGTGTGTACAAGTGTTTAGGAAAAATCCTCTCTGAGTAGTTATGCCTTTAGTGCTAGTTGCCAATCCCTTACCTATTGAGGTATCCTTGGGGTAGTTATGGATTGATCCTGGATTGGTTCAGGTCATGACAAGAATTACTTTTAAGAGAATAATCCAACATGTTTATTTTCCTAATTATGTAGATAATCGCAAAGAAATTATCTTGTAGGAACTATAACTAATGCCTCTACCTTAGGCTAACATATCTCTGGGTAAATATGCACCTAATACTTTGATGTTTCAAGTAGAATAAAAACAACTTTATAATAAGTTAATGCCTTCAACCTATCATGGTGAAAACTACCACTACAAACTCAAAATCACGGTATGTGTAGATCTACTCATGTGCTCTATACTAAAAAGACCATATAGTAATAACTATCCTCATTTGTATCAGAAAACAACCAAGACCATATCTATAGGCTTTATAGAACACCAAATACTTGAAACCCTCCTCCAAAATACTTAATACATGATCAATGATCAACCGATTCTTTAACTATTTGAAATATCTCCGTAAGGTGTCAGACTAAATGAATGGTTGTCCCTTTTGCGAGGGGAGAGTCATGGAGAAAAAATACTACAGAATTATTCCTCAAATATATGATTTTACTTTTCATACGAATGTAAAATCCTCACCTCAAAACAAGACATTGGTTGTTTTCCCTGATACGACTACCTCAATCCTTTCTAGGTTCCTAGATACTCTTGCATTTGAAATTACATGCCCATTTAAGTGGATCTCAGTAATAATTAACTAGTTCAGAATACCGATGCACATAGATATAACATTTATCACACCAAAGATAATACCCAAGAACATGTAATGACTATAGTGATATCTAAATACCATCCATGAAATATCATCCTTGTAAAGAAACCCAGTGATAACTAGACCTGGGATAGATTTTAGTGGACCACTTCACACCCTATAAATGGTTAAAGAGGTTATGAATCCTTGGAAGAGGGTAATTATTCATGAATGTATCATGAGTAATATGGTAGAAGTTAATAAAAAGTTTCAAGATACATTTTTAATTTTTGGTTAATAACACTAGATTTTCACATGGGGAAACACTGGTCTAATGAAACATTTCTCATATGTTCCTCCAACTATACTCTCATCTCCTTAATATTATTTGAGGTTATTAAATAAGTTTAAAAAGATATTGGTGTGATACCGAGTTATAGATCAATACAAAAGTTGACCTCTAAATGACTGAGAAGTAAAAGAATATACTTACGGAAAATATTTATTGCCTTATCTACTAATGCCGGAAGATGATCACCTAAGGAATTTGACACACCTAAATCCAAACCCTAAGACTGGTGGGTTATCAGCTATAACTTATTATGCACATGGCCTGCTCATCTCAAAATAAGGTACCACTCTCCCTTGAATCAGAATTTTGGTCCATCAGCTAGGAATAACATCACATTGTGATGTTATAAATATATCTAGTAATCTATTATAGTTATATAGTACACACTAAGGATGATGTCATATAACCTCATTATGGCCACCATAAGGCCCCATAATAACCTCTCTCCATTAAATGGAATATCTCAACATAGGTAGATCTATGTGAGCATGGGATCAATTCAAGTAAGAGTATCTATCCACATGGGTGATACTTGGGGCTCCACTAAAATCTATATATATAAAACTGAGGATGTAGAAATGAAATAATATATCACAACAGTTTCTAAAAGTTTGTGTGGTAGTATAGATAAAACACAAATCCTACCTTAGATCATGTTAGGTGCTTCCTAGTTATAATCCTCCCCCACTTGCGTCAAACATCGTTATTGTCTTCTAGTCCTATTAACCTTTTGGGGACTACGTTGGGGTAGTAGTGGTGGAAACTAATTTTAGTATTCTCCTTCTCCTGGTACAACATTAGCTTCTCTACCGAAGTCTATTCCTTAGCGAACACATCTGGGAGGACCCAAACTAGGTTGTTGGTATTAATTAGGATGGTTTTCAACCTCTTGATTTCCATATACTCTATGTGTATTTGGGAAGTTATGTGATTGTTGAACTATTACCCTAAAATCATAAAAAGTCATGTCCCCTAGATGACTATATTCCTTTTCATGACTCTAGTGATACTAATCCAAAGTCCTGAGACTGCACACATGATTCCTTCTTAGGTAATTACCTTAATTTCTGAAATAAAATGGAAAAAGTATATTAAAATGATATTAGATTTTTTCTACTAACACCTGATAATTACTACCCCTATAATAATAATATCTCCATCACTAATGATCACTTCATCGTCGAAACATTAACGTGAATATAGAGGGGAAACCACCATCTTAAATGTATCTATAGAGGATGATTTAAAACTTATATGCTTGGAAGAACAACTCATGGATCATATTGAGGGAGTAATATGTGAGACCATTGAATAGAGATATATACTCAAAAACTGTCACTAAACCCCACTGTAACTCCAACAACTCTTGAATTCTCATGGACCTTATTGTTACATGGTAGTACTCCTCATGGAAGTGATTCTCAAACTCTATCCAAGGAATTTTCTCCACATCACATGTATTGGAAATCTATATACACCCATAATTAACTACACCACATTGAATATTTCACAAATGAATTACCAAATAATTGATAGGAGTATAGTCAAAGAATTAAACTTGAACAATCATCTCAATCTAGTCCTCGCCACTTGAGGATCAGGATCACCTTAGAATCCAAGTGGTCTCTATCATTGGAACTTCTAAAATGCACTCAACCTAATCACATAATTATCTTATTCCACATGAATAATTAACAACATGGTAGGAAGGTGTATTACCATCTTCACTAAAATTGGTGGTTCCACTCCCTACACAACAGATGAAAGTAATTATATATACATTCCTAGCATCTCTCTGACCTCGCAATTCTCTCTACCCTCTCGTGATGATGGTGTCCATGGAGCCGGATCGTCCCCCTGATGGGGGAGGGGGATTCGCCGTCTCACGAGAGAGCTCAGTCATTCTAGCCTTTCTCTAACCTAGAATATCATACTTCTTTTTCGAAAGATTTGATTAACCCTAAGGTGCCTGACCTAGTAGATGGAGTACCGAACCTTCCTCTCTCTCTATCTGAGTTTACGGAGTCTTCGGCCTTGCTGAACAAGGCCCTAGTGGCTTGTTTCAAGAACAGAAGACCTTCGGTGCATGATTTCGATTGTTTTGTATTTGGTTCGTGGGATCTTCATGAATGAGTGGTCGTGGGTTTATTGGATAGCAAGCGAATAGTGATTTGATTTGAGTCTGAGACAGGCCTCATCTAGGCTTGGGCTAGGGAACCTCGTATTTTCAATAGCATCAGTTTTATGCTCCTACGATGGTAGTTTGATCTTCATATGAATCGGGATTCCACCTCCATCGTGGTTTGAGTTTGTTTTCCTAACTTACCTTTACTGTTTCAAAATACATATGTTATTTGTTTAATATGAAACATGGGATGAAGATAACTTTGTTCCGATTGTCATGTGGAAGCGGTTTTCCATCCGGTAAATCCTAGGGTGTGTGTTGAAATGGATGCATCACGCGCCCCTTTTGAGTATATTTGGATTACAATCGGGGAGGATTACAGATGTAAGAAGAGGGTTGTATATGAAAACTGGATGGATTTTTGTGGTTTCTGCAAGTGGTTGGGACATTCGACTGAAGTTTGTCGTGTGAGGAGGGCTGGTCACAATGGAAAAGAGGTTAGGACAAGCTCTGATGAGGGTATACGGCACAATGAACTGGGAAAAGATTCAAGGATGGGTCTGGATTCGAAGAGAAGGGGGTTGCTGAAATATGGAGGGGTCCTCAGAGGAATCCTTCAGTGGGGGATAACCTTGGCTCTGGTTCTGGTGTTATTTCCATGGAGGTAGATAAATGAATTGGAAATACTAGCATTGGGATGAACCGGGATGAGGTGGGAGTTGTTCGGTCTCCTACTACTGTGGGACTTGAACAGGTTGGAAAGGAGCGGGAAGACAGTCTTGTGGAGGTGGTTAACATGGCCAGATCGATTAAAGATCTGGATCCTTTGGCTAAGACTTTTATTTCTTTGAATAATAGGTTTGATGTCCTGACGGAGGGTAGGGTGGATGAGGTTCTAGATGAGGAGGCCCTTTCAGGGGGCGAGGGTGATGTTTTGTTGGAGGAGAATAAGCAGGAGGATTTCTTGGGTATGGAACCAGTGACAGGCCCTGGGGAAAATGCTGAGCAGGTACTTCTTGTGGAACTTGTTGGGGGGGGGATAAGACACCTGAGGTCCATCTGGCTGAGTGTAAGGGGAAGGAGGCACTTGTTATGGCTGGCGAGGAGCTCCTCTTGCAGTAAGGGCGACAACACTTGACAGAATGTATTCATGCTGAACAGAGGCTGAGCGGTTCTGCTGGAGGTCTTGTAGCTGGGTTGAAGGAAAAATCTGGGGAGGGGAAGAAGAGATTCATGGGAGGAAAGGGGAACTGGAGTCCCCCTGATGGGTGCTCTTTTAGAGATATTGTTCATGATGGGATAGAGAAGGGGTCTGCTGGTGATAGACCCCCATCTGCAACCTCATCAAGGAGGCCAAGAAGAGACTACTCATATCTCTCAATCCCAATGCGGACATGGTCTGCTTCTAAAAGGAATATCCAGGTGGTTCTTTCCGTCAAAAAGGGAAGAGGGGTTAATAAGGCAGCATCTGTTATGAATAATTTGGAAACACTTGGCAATCAGGTTCAATATGCTAATTTTTGGAGAAATCCGGAATTTGAATCGGCTACAGGAGAAGACGAATCATGTTTGGGATACGGGGATGATTGTGGTTATTATGATGTTTAACTCTATGTTGGTTTTGTATGTTTGTTGTTTTGGTTTATGTTGTACTGGTTTGGCATTGTATGTTGGGCACCGGTCACCCATAAACCAGCTTTTATAAAATTAAAAAATTATTGGCAGGAAGTACCATATTGGATAACCTTTGAATAAAAGCCTTGTCACTAAATTGGTTATCGATAGGAGAGTAAATAGGTTGAATATAAATTCCACACCACTATTTTGGAATTTGGGATGTTTGAATATGTGTATGTGTCCATTGGTTATTATAAGACAAACTATTTTTATTAAATCCTATATAGAGAGATAACTCAAAAATGATGTGTAAATCAATGAATCGTTCCTATATGATGCTAGGATCATTAATTTATTCCATGAAACTATTGCCTTAGTGTACCAAGTCTACAAGTAGGTTACTAGACTCTTGGTGAATGGATGGGTCAACTACTATTCTATCATTGGGTTTCCTATATAGGAAGTCAAATTTGAGACCCCTTAGCACCATTGTGGTAAATCCACACTCAAATCCTTAATAGACCTCAATATCTAAACTCTATCACAAGGGAAAAAACCCTTTTTATGCCACTCTTGAATGGCCTAGCCCTTTGAGACCCCCTTTGGAGGTGGTACATCAAGCGTGCCACCCCAAACCCACCTCTTATAGGCCATGTATTATTGATTTGAACCAACTAGTAATATCACACATAATAATAGGAATTAGACTAATATTAAAATACATAATGTAAACCTCCACATATGACATAATAATTCAAAATAAATTAAATAAACTATCTTTGATATATAAATATGATTCATTCTAACACCACTATGATTAAAAAAAGAATTAAATTCATAATTTATAATGAAAAATGGAAATATACATGCTAAAGGACAGGAAAGGGAAAAAAGCCTAAAAGTTGAGGTGGAAAGGTACCTGTATTGAATAAGATCGAGATGTGATCATAAACCATTACCACCACATCGAAGTACTGATAATATCCAATAATGCATAATATACTAATCTCCCCAATAATCCTCCTGCCTTTTGTATAATACATGATTTCTATGGGAAAAACATCCATGTAGTGGTGGGTATATACATACCTAGTAAGATACCCATAAAACTATAAATTAAGAACAAAAGGATAGTAATCTAAAAAGAAAAAACATAATAAGAAAATAATAATCCATCTAAACCCATATATTATTTAATAGAGATATCATCTTGGATATAAAATGAAGTACACCACTATATATCCTAACCACATGAGAAGAAAAACACAACCCTAAGAATCTAATCTACCTAACTATTAGACATGTTTCATCTCTATAACCATAAACGAAACAATATATTTAAATATCTCAATGTAAATGAGGTAAACACACAACAGATGGGTTTACAATAAATAAGATGATAATGGCACACAATGTAAGAGAGATAGTGGTAATGATTCCCTAAATGCTCTGATCATCACACTAAAACCCTATCATTGATCCTATGGTGCTAAAGAGGCTAATTATCTAGAAATGACTTGCATCTCACCTATAATACTAATGGTAATAACACCCCAGGTACTAAATATAAAAATAAAAAATATGGACAATTCTTGTTCCCAAATCCGAGTCATGAGAAATAAATTTGAAAGTCCACTATGACTAGAAACTTACATGACACATATATATGGATAAATGAAATATATCCCCTCAACTCCAAACTAGTTATGTACTTACTCACCCCATGGTGTGTAGAGATCCACTTATATGTCATGTACGATAGTTTACATGGTTTTGAGACACACACTGTATCTAAAATACATGATTCCCTACCGTGTTGGGTATATGACCTGTCCATAGTGGTACATGGTATGTGACACCAGTGTGAGTACTCAGTTTGTGGTTCCAGGCTTTCATGTCATGTGGTGTATGGATGGATGATGTGACTCTATAGAAACATGACTTGTGGTCCATGGGTTCCAGCTGCTACATGGTCTGTGAATCCACTCAACGCACTATGTGATATTTATAATCTCATATAAAACCAAATTCTACAAACCCGGGAGTAGAGAATGTGTGTTATTCTGAGCTAGATGATATGTATTCTTTTAAATCACATATAATATAAAAATATATTGGAATTCTATCAAAATCATTATACTCACACTTAATTGAGCCTGAAATTCCACCAAATTCCACTTCCATGTATATAGTACCTATGAAGGTAGAATTTAGTGCTTTAGTCATCGAAAATCGAGTTCATAATATCCTAACATAGACTCATGCCTTGTTGCCTTGATGGTCCCATATCATTATGCCATTACACAACACACCATATTCTAATGAAACTCCCACATGCCTCAAACTTCAATACCAATACCCAAGAAATCATCATGATATATATTTAACAATATGTAAAACCTGGCCTCGTTTTATCAAAACTCTTGACATAATGAATGCCACTAATGAATTCATGAATAATGAGTGAGGGAAACCTATATAAAAACCTAGGTGAGAATAAAATATGCCTTTCATAAATCCCAAAAACTGATCCTTAATGCAGAATTTTTATAACAATATGTACACCATAAATAATCCAATAATTTAAAGGCTGATTCAGAATAAATTAGTTGATAGGAATTGTGTTTTTGAGGTAAAATTCGACAATAAAAAATCAATTATCAAAATAAAAATGAATGGAGAAATGTAGTAATTTAAAATATTTTCCTAAATCTTGGATTGATTATTGATGTAGGAGATCCTTTTGTTGGGAATTATTATTGATCCCACATCAAGCTTGTTTGTCAGATCTTGAAATCTCTATCCCCCTAATGACCCCATTTTCTCACCATTTCCCTCAATCTCAGTTTTTGAGGCTAACCCCATAAAGTGGGGGTTAATAATGAATTTAAAGGGGTGATTATGGTCAACATATATTTATATTATTAAACCAATAAATTAATTAATTCATCAAATTAAATTTATTAATTAAAAAACCCATGATGGTTTGGCCTTGGGAACCTAGAGTGTATGAAAACTACACTGATACAAGGGTAAAACCCCCCATTCTGGATGGCACAAAGGGTTCATATATCCTATAAAAGTCTTATTTTAGTTGGGAATTCCTTATTCCCATGTAAATTAACACACAAACTAGAAAACTATTGTTTATATTATATTATTTTTTTAGAACAGCAATGACCATAACTCTGGACGAGCTCAATGAATCATCTCAAAAATATTATTTCAAATATTCAAATGGTTCAAACAGAAAAAATAGAGTCACTAAAACAAAAACTTATTCAAATATTCTCCGCATTAATTATTTTATCACTTCTATTATGGACCACATTTTCAAACTTCTGTAATGAAATATTGTTTATCTATCCATCTTGGATTCATTAATCTCTACAACTTCATATCCACTTCTTTGGTATTATTGCAAGATAAATAATTCATTACATAACCATTTCACACGGATATATGATAAAAAATATATATATTATTCTATTGAATATTTTGATATAGAAGTATGATTAAAATATTATACTCATATCCTATACAAAACCAATAATGACAAAAAAAGTCCAATTTCTCACTAAATAGTGTATCCTTCTCGCAATAATGGTTTTTTACAATTAATCATTTTGAAAAATTATATGAATTCTATTTGATAAACTATAACACCAATATATAATAAATATGTTATTATTTATTTGAATTTTTTTTTCATGAATTTTCTATTCACACACAATGATAGATTGTTCTTCAAATTTATATTTTTATGAATAATATGAATTTCACTTTGTCTCATTTTTTTCAATTTTTTTTACTTTTTTATTTTTTGGGATCTATCCCTATTTATGATTATTATATAATCCTTATTTATTATTGGTTTTGTAATATTTTGATTGAAATAATATCCAAGTAACAGTCTAGCCACAAAACATTTCTCTTTCCTTAGTAATTTTTCTTCTTCATTAATATAATTTGAAAAAACATATATAATTTTTTTATATGTCATTATTTTTCTAGAAACTTCTTTTTATTAGATTCTTGATCTTTCTAAATTTCTGGAAACTATTATTCTAACTCTTAAATGTTTTTTTCAACATTATCTCAATTTGAGATTCATGTACTGCTTCATCACAACTCTCTTTATAATCACTTGATGACACTTTTTTAGAGTCATCTTATTTTCTTGTCTCTGTAAAATCAATTCTTTTAGTGAATATAATTTAAACCAAATTTTTTTATAACAATTTACTTTTTTTTAAATTATAAGACTTCTTGATTGAAAATTTAAAGAATAAATATTCATTATATTCACTTTATTTGTGCTCTATAATGGATAAACTTTTATCATTTGAACACTTCTTGAGATAAGTAACATGATATTATCAAACTTCCCATAAATATTATCACTAGAATAATTACATTTATCTTCTTCCTTGATCTCATTAAATTTTCATTCACCATCATAGATATTTAGAAACATATTTCAAATCCCTTTATTTGTTTTTATTCCTTTCACCATTGTGAATAGTTAATTTATAAGTGCATAATGAATGGAATTTCTTTCTTACCGATGAAAAATTAATCTCCTTATATAGAAAAAACATCAGTGCACTATTTTTTTTATAGAAAATAATAATTTGAAGATATGGATAAATAAAATTCTTTCTAATGTGAAAATTATTCCCATTGAACAAAAAACCTTCATTTATATTCATGGAACAAAATTTCTCCATCTTGAATGAATAAAAACCAATGATAAAAAATCTCTTAAAAAACTTTATAATATATTTAATACCTATTAATAAAATCTAGATGCTAAATTAACACAAATAAAGAAAGAAAAGTCAAATACCAACTAATATAAACACACTATGCAATAGAAATCTTCAAAATACTTATGTTCTTCAGATTAAAACATGAACACAATTTGATACCAAATGATATGTAACAAGCATGATTAGAGTTAACTAATATTTGGGGGGGGGGGTTAAATAGTTAATTTTTTTTCAACTTTACATCTTATTTTTCTAAAAAATGAACCCCATCACTTGTTAGAGTGACCGATCAACTTTCTATAAATTTTACATAATAAAAAAACAATCGTCTTTGTGACTACAAATGTACAAGGTTAACATTTAAGAATGATTTTATATATCCTTAGCCTGATATAGAGAAAAAGACACCATATGATCCACTAGAAACCCTATGCGGAATATAATTATTAGGTAATATCCATAAACTAATAATATGAGAATCAATAATGATGTATCCCCATACATTATAATAGGAATTACACCTTTTATTTATGCTATTGCAATGTTATCTTCCTTCTATAATCAGGGAGTAAAATTTACTTTTTCATTGTTGATATTATTATCTCCTAAAAATAGAAATTTACCCAACAATTTTTCAAGTCATATAATAGGGGTGGGTTTGTTAATTTCTTTAACCCACATAAATGGTGTGACGATTCTTCTTTAAAAATACAAATTAGCGTGTAATCTTATTCTTCTCTTCATATTATTTCGTCATCTTATATTTATTTTTCTTCTAGACTGCATTTATATCTTATTTTTCAATCTTTATAACATTATTTTTCTACTTATTTGTCAATATTATTGCAAACTATCACTCCTTAATTAAATACCATCTCCCTCCATGAATTTAGAATATAAAATTGAAAAACAATTTTTTATTTAAAACTTCTATAAATGCCTACTAATATTTGAGATATTAAGTAACTCAAGGACTTAAAGTCACAATATATATTCTTTAGAGACATTGGGGGTCAAATTAGAATGATACATGGTAGTAAAATTTTTTCCTTGTCACTAATATAAATTACAAATTGTGCAATATGTTGAAACTTATGGGAACCCCATTGAGTGGAACCAAAAGTCCATTAGAGCTAACTATAACTCAAAAATACACTCTTTCTACAAAAGTAACTCATTTTCAGTACCATAAAACTATGGTGATAGTAATGTGTTCTAATTCCTCAAAATTCATTGCTATAAGAACTCTAATTCCAGTCAAATGAAAAATTGGTAGTTAAGGAGATCACTTGAAATGCATATTGTTAACCCTCTTTTAGCTCTAAGATTAAATCCAAAACAACCTTCCACTAATATTCAAATGATCTCTAATTTCTTTCATTATATATTTTTTCATGTGATTAAAGTTTTATATATTTTAGAATTGTATTGATAACAAAATTTAATACACACTTTATTGAATCAACACAAACTCCATGAAATATCAAAAATTATTCCATGGATAAAAAATTACTCCTCTATATATTTTTTCAAATATTTTGAAATATTGACATCATTAGTGTAAGTAATAATTATGAATAAATATTAATTTTTGATCTCTTAAAAAATAACTCACACCCTAACACTTATTTAGAAATTCCAAACTCTTTAATGTTTTTCAAATATATCATTATATTTGTTCCAAACAAACTTCCTACTTATATACTAAGAAAACCCTTAGAATATTTCATGATCCAAAACATACACATGCCATTGAAATAATAGATTTACCATTTTGAAAATATTTACATAAATGTATTCTATCCCATAATACCAAATCACTATCATTCAAGTAAAAAAAATATATTCTTTGAAGTTTTTTTGTTATATTCCCCTTTGACAAGAAAATACAATGAATAGTTATACCAGGAATGGAAATTCCTACATTAGACATTGAATTCCTATGAAACAATTTTCTTCTTCAACTACCATGAAATAGAATGAAAATCCCTCTTTGGACTAAAATTTGATTAATTGGACACACTCTTCTTCAACTTAAATTTCTAATTAGTTTTACTCTTATACTTCTCAACTTCAGAAATATTATATGATAAAGGTACTACTTATTCATGTTTCACTCTTCTTCATTTTATTTTTTATAATTTTACATGATATTATCATGAAATTATAGTACCTTCGTTAACTATTTTTTCAACCCACATTATTTTATCTCTTTCACTTGAGACCACTATTTTTTCCTTCTTTATGAATATATTTTCTTTTACATCCATATTCTAGTCAATAATCATCAATAGATTCCTATCCAATTCATTATCCTTCTTTGAAAGAAAACATTTTTGTCACATAATTCCATAAATTATTTAAATTAAAAATTTTAAATGGATTATTCCATTAAATTTTGTAATCTAGTAAGATCCTAATTCAGTCCTTCCAATAGCCTCTAAAAATAAATAATTTCCATATAAGTGTAATATTCTCCCTAAACTATAAATATATCAAGGAGAAAAAATCTTTTGAAATTCATCATCATGAATTTTTTAATAATTTTTTTGATGATCTAGAACAATATAATTCTCGACACATATTAAAATTATTTTTTAAATTTTTTATCTTTACTCATAATAATAAAATAATCTTCATATTAAAAAAACCTAGAAAATATAAAATTCTGAGTTTTAATATTGTTTTTTTTTCACTTTTATCATCTTCAGTTGGGTTCTGTATTATTATTTAAAAATCCCTTGATCATCTTCATTTTTTTGAATAATTTTTTTATTAAAATAATCTTTATGTATCACTTTATCTATCTGACACTTCTCTTTCATTGAGAATTGTTATTCTTTATGCTTGGAATTTGAAAATGATTCTGGTATTTTTTAAAATGATTTCTTTTTCTGGATGCTTCACTTTGAGATATTATATCACGTTTTACTTTATAAGACACCCCTCTTCCAAATATTAAATATTATTCTTTATCATGACTTACATTTTAGATTAATGTTCTACCTCCTCATAACTATATTTATAAACATTTGATGTAAATTCATTTTATTTATCTTGAATACTTCACTCTATAACATCTATTATTGAAGTGAATGTCTTAAGAACAATGTTTTTTTGATTAAAATGTCCCTCTTTTGAACTTATCAAGCTTATTCCTTGAGGATTAATTTTATTAATCTTATTCAAATTCACTTTTGACTTCCTTTTTCTTTGGAAAACCTCTTATCTTCTAAAAACTTATTGAGATGGGTGACACAAGCTTTAAAATTTTACATCAGAATATTTTTAATTATATAAACTTTAATATTCTTCATTTATCTATTTTACCTTTTGACCACCCTCATTTTTATTCAAAATAATTTTCAAAATAGCACCAATAGTCTTGATTCAGTTCACCTTAAAAAAATTTCTTTAAGAGTACAAAAAGATGGGATTTCGTTCTAACCAATCATACTAAAAATTATTCTCTAAAACATATTGAGATAAGATATAGATATATCTTATCCTTAAAAATTTTAAAATTATACTCTTAAAACACAATAAATTCATATTTATTCACTAAATTAAAACTCTATCTTTTTAATAAAAAAGAATATAAATTTAAATCAACTAGAAAGGTACCTCAAAAACTATTCAATATATTTTAAATATCAAATGTATGGTACCTTGACTCCAATATAGATAAAAAATTAAAATACCAACTGATGCGAGTAAACTTTACAACAATACCTTTAATCTCATTAAGATATTTTGAGGAAAACATGGAAACACTTTGATACCAACTGATATAATACTATAATTGTGAGGGTTCACTAAGCGGGTGGGGGTGAATCAATGAAAAAGTTCCTGATTTTTTCCATTTATTTCTTTGAAACCAACCTTGGCCACTTTTTTGTGTGATTGATCACATTGATATAAATATTATACACTAAATAAAAAGAATCACTGTGATTATATCTAATTTAAAAAGTTTACCATAAAAAATTAATGGATATATCCTTATAATGATCAAGATAAACAAAGACTATACAATACACTATAAAAACCATGTAGAATAAAATGAGCATGGAATATCCATGAACTGACAATACAAGAATCAATTATGATGACTATTTACATAAGATAACTTGAATTATACTATCAATATTTCTTTTTTAAATATTTTATTCTTTATTCAATGTGAGAGAAATATTTCCTTCTTCTTTTCTAATGTTATTTTCTCTAGAAAATATCAAGGGATCAAAAACTTCTTCCTCTGTTTTTCATTCTCTCTTATTATTCTCCACGGTTTTTTCTACTCTCTCATTGTCTCAATAACATTTTTACACTAATTATTTTTCAAAATTCATGAAAAAAATTCCTCTTTCATCAAAATATATATTCCCCTATTGATTTTGAATTACAAACTAAAATAAATCTTATAACTTAAAGTACTGTCAACCCACATTCAGATTTCATCAATTAAATCACTCAAGGACATCACATCATTGTATATATGATTTAGAGATGCTAAGGATTGAAATTTATTAAACTATGAGGGACCAATATTGTCTTAAATTTTTTTTACCTCTATTAGTGAAATCTATGAAATCTTATTAGAACCCCATTGGGTGGTATTAGTAGTTAGTTGGAGGTAACTACTACTAAAAAACACCTATATCTACCACTAGAACTCTTGCGAATTTCCACAACAACATTAGTGGTAATAATGTGTAATAATACAAAAAATTAATTACTTTGAAAACTATTTTTCAAGTGAACTGGAACTCTGGTGGTCAAGTCAGACACTTGATACACTTCGTTTTCTCTTTAAATTATCTAATCTATAAGCTTCAATCCAAAATAATCATCCAATGATCTGCAATATATCTGAACAATTTTTCTTTATTATATTATTTCATGTGAATAAAGTGTTGAAATGTTTTGAAAATAAGTTCTGAAACATGCTCCAAGGTATCAATACAAACTAAAAGAATTTTAAATATAATATTCCATGAATTAAACACGTGGATTATTTTTACAATTTAAAATTTTCTAGAATATTATTTTTCTAAAAGATCATTATAAATTGAGTTCATTAAATACTTTAATCATTTCATGCTTATTTTAATGTTTATAATTAATTTTAATAGTTAAAATTTATACTGAATTATTTAGAGTACCTCATATTTAAAATTCATAAATAGTATATTCCTATGAATCAAAAATAACTTGAGAATAATCATACTAAAAATTCATAAATAATCATACGTTTTTTTATCATTTTTAATCTTTTGATACATTTTTTATACTTATTAATTAATTTTAATTATGAATTTTTCTAATAATTCAATGTATTTTAGATGACCAATTCAGGTGTAGTTGGTTCCTCAAGATCACATAATACTCTATAACATCATTATCTTAAAATTTCATGAAAAACAAAGAATGTTTTTCAGTTTTATCTTTTGTAGATATTAATACATAAAAGGAATATTAAATCATTTCAAGCTCATTATAAATAAGATTCATTCATGGTCCATTCAAGTCATATAAGGAGTATGCATCCTTTCACTTCTTCAATACACACTAATGGTGTGATTATCCTAATTTAGACATACAAACCAGTGTGTACTGTTATTCTGCTATTTAATTTTTTATTTATTTTTAATTATTTTTATTCTGATTGGGTACAATATTTTTTTGTTCTCACACACCGTCTATATCATTATTTCAATGTTTATTTTTTCAAAAATCACGAAAAAATTAAATCCTTAATTAAATTTTACCTCCCTACATGAATTTTGAATTTCATGTTCAAAAAATAATTTCTATCTTAAAAAAACCATAAAATCTACTAAAATTTGTGATATAATTTCACTAAAAATCTTTAAATTATAATATATATGATTTATAGACATTAAAGGTAAAACTTAAATGATCCTATGTGGTAAAAATAAATCTACATCGTCAAAATACCATAAAAATGGTGTTATATATTGAATATTATAGGAATCAAATTGGTTAAAACCGAAATTCCACTAGAGAAAAATATTAATGAAAACCTCGTTTTTATAATGTAAAGACCAAAAAATTCTATGTAAATTTTGTTTTTTAAAATTATTTGTGATTATTACAAGTCTACCAAAATTTATGGCTCTTGATTCCAAGGCCTGGTGTTCCTGGAATGGAATTTTGAACTTTTTTTAAGGTATGTTCAATAAACATATGGGAGAAATTTTATCTCTTTTAAACTAGTTCTAGGATTAAAAATACGAGGGAACCGTTGAATCCATAGTGCTGAGATTCATTTAAGGTAGGCTTAACATCGACTGTAGTAGGTTGGGTGAAAACGTTTGCTTGTGGGACATTTAAAGAAATCATAAAATAACTAGGTTGTTATTTTATTTTATCCTTCCACCTCTTGAGTAGTGGTGGTGGGGACCATGAAGCTGATCATACATCTAATATAGGATATTAAATGTCTGGTTACACCTTGGTTTCATAACCAACCCTCATGTAATTAATATAGCACATTAATTACATCATTTAATAAAAATTTAATTTAGGGGAGGACTAATTTTATAGCAGATCACAACTTCACCTCCATTTATGAGTTTTGGATTGTTATTTAATTCAATACATTTCCACGATTCTTTTCCTCATTCTTGAATTTTTGGGTGGTTGTTGTGGGGTCTTTGTACGTGGATTATTATTAAAGTTATCATTGATAAATTAAAATTGATCCCACTTGTAATGATTTTAATGCAGAGGGTGTGGGCCAAATGAACAAAGGCTATCCACTCCACAAATTTGTTGCTGATGCGTTCTTCATGGGACGATTTTCAACTTGACTGAAAGTGGAAACCAGGAGGTACGCAATGTCGGCGGCTTCCCGAGAGGGAGAAGTATTCTTCGGAAGGATGAAAACTCCACCATAGCTCACCGGGGGGCCCATGGAAGATCCACTGGTGTGGAAACGGCATGACGAAACCATCTTATAGCATCGACGGTTGTGGCAGTGACTAGCGCTCGCTGGTTGTAGTTGAGAGCGACACTGCTCGGTGTCGTGGCAGACGAACAGGCGGCCGATAGTGGAGGTAGAAGGCGGTGCGCTGTTGCGCACTATATAGAAGTGAGGGAACTACTCCCTATGGATCCAGCGGAAACCCAGGTGGTGCCACATGGGTCCTTCAATTTAAAGAGCTAAATGACTCTTGAGACATTTAGGAGGCCGAACGCGCGACCCTCGCGAGGGTCGCGCCAGCCAGTGAGCCGAGCTTCCACGACATATCCCCGCCGGGGGTGGGGGGGGGGGGTGGGCTAGGCTGTGGCCCATCCCAACCAGGCTGGTCCAGGCCAGTTCAGGCCGATCCGGGTCAGACCCGGACCGGGTCGGACCGGTCCGGGACCCCTCTCGGGCCCAGAAACTGTTAGATGGTTGTATCTTACGAACCAGATATCCGTTAGAAAAACCGTATGCAGTGCTGGGATCCTTGGAGCGAGATGTTATTTCTGAGATAATCCATGAGAGGTTTGGAGAAAGTTTGGGTATGAACAGTTTGGGTCAACTCTATATCAAATTGGGCCCTCGGTACTAAGATGCCAATAACTTACAGACCATGTGTCCGGTTGATGTGTCGTCTATTGCATTAGAACCCTTATGACTTGATAGATCATTTGGTAATTTCTTCATGGGATATCGTGATGGTTGGATAAATAATGATGGTTTGTGGAGCGTTCTATCCCAAAAACAAGTGTACTATTATCAAGGATCATGTGGATGGAAGAGACTGGAAGAATAAAGAGAGATTCTTTTGGAATCAGCACCGAGTGATTCTATGTGAATCAGCACGCAACGATTCTCTATGAATCATCACCGAGCGATTTTGTGTGAATCTAAACCTAGTGATTCTGTGTGAATCAGCACCCAAAAATTCTGTGTGAATTAGCATCAAGCAATTTTATATAAATTAGCACACAACTATTTTGTGTGAATCAACACCCAGTGATTATGTGCGAATCAGCACCCAGTGATTCTATATAAATCAGGACCTAGTGATTCTTTGTGAATTATCACGAAGCGATTTTGTGTGAATCAACACCTAAAGATTCTGTGTGAATCAACAACTATCAATCATGTGTGGGTCTTTTGAGTGTTAGTACCTATCGATCCTGCGTGGGTCAGAAGCAGTGCCTCTTGACAGAATAAGACGATCTAGCTTTATGACTAACCATCTATACTACTATAATCAGTTATACCTGGCTTGAGCTCTGTCTTTTTATTTGTGATTTTTGATTGATATCATGCTTGTGGTTTTCATTAGTGGAATTATGAGAGACCTTCGGGGGTCTCAGGGTTCCTACTAGGTATTGTTATACTCACTCTTACATGGGCTTCACCCACACATTGTTGTGTATTGTGCAGACGACGAGTAGACTTGAATTAGATTTGGAGAGCTAGTAACCGACGTTGGACGACAGTGACAGTTGATGTGGGGAGCTTTGTAGACAAGATGTACCTACCCTTCAGGTAAGATCCCTGGTGGACGATCTCAAGAGTTGTTTTCTGTTTTTAGTTGTAGTTGTATATTTTCTGTTGGGCTTGTCTTCCAGAACCTTACTTTCATTACAAACTTTTACTATAGAAGTTTTACATCATGGTTCCATCTTGTTATATTCTAGTCTATGTGTCTATACAGGTTTAAAGGTAATGCCTTCACATTTTAGGGATACTCCTTTCTAGTGCTAGTCACCAAACCCTGGCCTATGGAAGGTGGGCTTCGGGTAGTCACGACATGGGCCATGAGGGATGGGTTGTGACAAAGTGGTATTAGAGGAGTCGGTTCTACTGAAGAACTAATACTATGATCTTTCCAATGGAGTAATAGTGTTAGATGTTTTAGTGTGGTTTTCAATTAAGGGATTCCATTTTTAACGCAGTAGCTGACGTATCCATACACCAGGACCCTGAATTCTGATTTCCGTCTTAGTACATGAAAACACTTATTGTGTGAGATTTGGAAATGTTTTAATTTTGATATCTTTGAGTCAGCTCACCAGGTATAACTTATTAATCATGGAACTCCTATTTCTTTTCAGGATGCCTCGGCGTAGACAACCAACCAAGATTCCTGACAGAGTACTTGATGATGGCCCACTAAGGGATGGGGCTTCGGTTCAGGGCCCTCTTACTCTTTTCTCACCTTCGGGTGGTGCACCAGCAGTACCACCACCCATTGGGCAGTAGTTTCCACCAGCCCAACTGGCGGAAAATGCACTCTAAATAAGAATGTTTCACGATTTTTAGCGGCAATGGCCTCTGTTGTTTTGAGGTGAGATAGATCCCCAGGCTGCTGAGGACATGCTAGAGGCTGTGGCACAAGTTTTCTGCCTAGCTGGGACACCAGAAGATCATATGGTGACCCTACCTTCCAATCTGTTCCTAGTAACGACAGGAATATAATGGTGTCTGACACTCTAGTTACATGATGAGGTGAACCTCACCTAGATAGACTTTTAGAGCCTCTTCGGGGTGGAGTTTTTGACAACGACATTATGCTCTGTGCATTTCCAAGTGTTGCTGTACTTATACCCAGGTAGCTTATCAGTGGCCCATTACTCAGGGATATTCCATGAAATCTCGATCTACTCTACTAACATGGTATAAAACCATTCTTTAGGGCCTAGAACTTTGATTAGTGTCTTCGGTGAGAGATCAGAGTTTTGATGATATAACTGAATATCCCAAAGCAGGACGGAGTGCTCGAGTGGGAATTGTTAGTGGATAGATTCATAGCTGGGAAGGAACTAACGGTGAAATCCATCACCAGATGGTAGGTAGATGAGTTATGTGCAGCTGGAATTAAGCAGGTTGTGCATATGCCCAAGTGGACCATACCTTCCAAAGGGAAACCAGAAGATGTAGAATTGGAGTTGCGATGCTCCCGAGGCAGAGGGGGTCAGCAGTGAAGAAGACTGTGCTTCACGTGTGGTGGGTAGGGCCACACATCTCATGATAGCCTGACCCGCCGCACTGAATATCAGCTGATTGTCGAGGAACCACTGAGTTAGCAGTCAAGGTTTGAGCGAGGAGGTCTGCAGGGAGGCGTACAAGGCAAAGGAGCAGGCCATGTAGCAGTTGGTGGATGATGGTTTGAGATTCTACCACCACCACCCCTAGGTGGTCCACCCCAACCACATGTAGCAGGTGGACAGGGACGAGCTCAGATATACACAGTAGAGGCTTATGACCACGGTGCTCCAGATATGATTAGATTTATGATCTGTTTCTACTCCACCCTAACTTCTGTACTTATAGACACAGGTTCCAGCCACTCTTTCATTGCCACCACACTTGTTCGGAGCTTGGATATTTTGATGGAGCAGTTGTCCCGATACTTGTGATTAGAGACTCATATGGGTGAGGATTTGACAATTACACACTGGTGCAGATAGTTTGAGCTCAGTCTAGAAGGTGAGATTTTTGGCTAGGATCTCCTAGTATCATCATTGAGGCCTTAAGATATCATCTGGAGTATGGACTGGCTATCCATAGTCCATGCTCATATCGACTGTTTTACGGGAAAAGTGTGGTGTGTCCATGGGGATTGTATCGGGTTTTCCTTCATCGGTGTGAAGGAAAACATTGTAGTACATGATGTAATTTCTTGGAGGAGGGTGTAGCTGATCACTCACTAGTTGGCTAGCCACACCCTCGGAGCAGTTGATGTGAAGAGTCTGAGATATCCTGTAGCGGTGGACTAGTTTTCTATTGTCTTTCCTAATTTTGTCCCGATAGTACCCCCTCATAGAGGGGTATAATTTCACATATACATTTACCTTAGGATGACATAGATATCTACACCATCATATTAGATGGTTCATATGGAGCTTCATGAGTTGTGGGTACAGTTGGAGGACTTACAGAGGAAGGGGTTTGTAAGGCCCAATGTTTCTCCACGGGCAGCCCCGATCTTGTTCTCTAGGAAGGCAGATGGGAGTCTAAGGCTTTGTGTTGACTATAGGTGCTTGTACCAAGTGACTATGAAGAAAACGTATCCTCAACGGAGGATCAATGATCTCTTTGAACAACTGAAGGGAGATCGTTGTTTATCGAAGATAGACCTTAGGTCAGGCTATCAACAACTTAGGGTATGAGATGAGGATGTATCGAAGACGACCTTCAGATATCGGTATGGCCATTATGAGTTCTTAGTGATTCCCTTTGGCATAAAAAATGCTCCGAAAATGATCATGAGGTAATGAAAAGGATCATATATCCTTACCTCAGTAGTTTTGTAGTGGTCTTCATTGTCAACATCTTGATATACTCAGTGTTGGAGGAGGAGCCTTCCATGCACCTATAGATAGTTCTTGATACACTCTGAGAGAACCAGAATTATGGAAATCTATTGATGTGCGAGTTATGGATACAAGAATTCCACTTTCTAAAGCATGTTACCTTAGAGGCTGGAGTTGTAGTGGATCCAGTGAAGATAGATGTAGTGCTTTCTAGGGAGCCACCCAAGAGTGTGACCAAGGTGCGGAGTTTTTAGAGATAGGCTGGGTAATACCAAAGATTTGTTCCTGAATTATCTAGTGTAGTGTCATCCTTGTCTACTTTTACAGAGAAGGGGAAACCTTTCTTGTGGATGGAGAAGTTCCAATAGAGTTTTAATGAGCTGAGGCAGAGGTTGACGAGTGCCTCCATCTTGAGGCTACTAGAAAAGGGTGTTGGGTATGTAGTCTACTGCAACTCATCATGGACCAGACTTGTTTGTGTCATAATAAAGGAGGGAGTGATGATCACCCACGACTCCTGGAAGTTGAGACAACATGATCAGAACTTTTATACATATGACCTAGAGTTAGAAACAGTGGTCTTTGCACTGAAGATGTGGCGACACTACTTGATGGGTAAACGATTTACTATTTACTTTAATCACAAGAGTCATCGGTATATCTTCTCATAGGACTTAAATCTGATACAATGATGAATGATAGAGTTACTCTATGAATATGACAATGAGATAGTCTATACTCATGGGAATATGAACATAGTACTAGGCTCACTCAATAGGATGTCTATTCTATTGCTACTGAGTGAGGCGACAGAGCAGCTATCCACATTTCAATTATCCTTCGTGGATAGTGATGGAGAATTTAACCTCCAGTCTATGGTTGTCACCCCCCAACTTCTTCAGCGAGTTCAGGAGGCTCAACTTGGGGACATAGACTACGAGTCTCAACGTGATGAGATATCCTTAGGACATGCTCTTTATAGACTTATTGAAGGTGGGGAGCACATTATCCTCCATAGAGGATGCACCATGGTACCAATGATGATATGATAGGAGGCATTGAGGGAGTTCCACACATACCCTTTGAGGTACATCCTAGAGTGGAGAAGATGTACCAGGACCTCCGACAACTGTATTAGTGGCTAAGGATGATAAAAACAGTGGCAGAGTTTGTATATAGATTCCTCACCTGTCATCAAGTGAAGGCTGAGCATTAGGTACCAGTGGGCTTAGCTCAACCACTTCAGGCACCATAGTGGAAGTGGGATGGTATCTCCCTAGACTTTGTGATAGGGCTACCACGTACGTCAAGGGGCCATGATTCCATATAGGTGATCATTGTCCGACTCACCAAGTTGGCCCACTTCCTACCTATCTGAGTGCTAGGATTAGTAGAGATCTTGGGAAATCTCTACGAACATATGATTGTGCAACTTCATGGGGTTTCATCAATGATTTTCTCAGATTGCAATGCTTATTTTAAATCCCTCTTAGGTAAGGGATTTTCAGATGAGTTTGGGAATCAGCTACGTTTGAGCACCATCTTTCACCCTCAGAAAAATGGTTAGATGGAGTGGACCATACAAACACTAAAGGAAATGATTTGTGCATGTGTCCTAGATTTTGGCCACAGTTGGGAGGACCACCTGCCTCAGGTAGAGTTAGCTTGTAATAATATTTATCACTCCCCCATCGACATGGATCTGTTTGAGGCCTTGTATGGGTGACCAGGCAGATCACCTATTTGCTGGACAGATCCATGGTGGGTTAGAACTTATGGGTCCAGAGATAATATAGACTTCCACTGAGAAGGTTCAGATCATACAGGAGAGGATGAAGACATCATAATGCCGGTATAATTCTTATGCCGACAGGAGATGGATACCGTTGGAGTTTGAGGAGGGAGACCATGTATTCCTACGGGTCTCACCTCGAGGAGGATTACAAAGGTTTGGATGGGGTGGTAATCTTTCTCAGAGGTTCATTAGACCATTCTAGATCCCCAACAGATTTGGAAAGATGGCAAACAATCTTTCTCTTCCCCCACATATGCACCAGGTGCATAATGATTTCCATGTGTCGCAGCTGAGGAGGTACATGAACGATCCATCACACATTGTCGATTAGGGAGACCTAGACATCGACGATGGGGTGAAGTTTGCAGAGTTACCAATGGAGATAGAGGAAAGATAGGATCGGGACCTTCATGGGTGATCGATTCCTTTGGTGTGAGTTCATTGGTAGCAAGGGAATCTCTAAGAGATCACATGGGAACATGAGGCTCAGATACGTGCTCATTACCCCCATTTGTTTCCCTAGTTTTGATGTATTTTTTTTGGGATAAAATACCTAAGGTGGGGAGAATGTAAATACCAGGAAATTTCATTTATTTTTTTTAAATAAATTGGGATTGATACAATTCTATGAAAATTGACGTCACTTTATTCCTAGGACCGGTGTGCCCGAAATGGATTTTTGAACTTTTTCAAGATACGTTCAGTAAACTTACAAGCGTTATTTACTATCTTTTGAACCAGTGGTCAGATTAAAAATCCAAGGGCACCTTTGAATCCACAGAGCTAGGGTTTTCTTAAGGGAGGCTTTAATTCTACCATAGTAGGTCGGGTGAAAAAGTTAGCTTTTGCGACTTTTAAAGAATTAATAGAACAATAAAGTTGTTATTTTATTTTATCCCACCACATCTTTTGAACCAGTGGTTGGGACCAAGAAGGTGCCCAGACATTTAATATGGGATATTAAATTCCTGGTTACACCTTGGTTGGGTAACCACCCATCGTGTAGTTAATGTAGCACATTCATTACGTCAATTAATGGACCTTTAATTGAGAGGAGGATTAATTTTCTACCCGATCCTTTGTTTAATTAAAATTATGGAAAAAGGGAGTTTTGGGGGGGATGTTGTGGTATTTTTTGACGAAGTTACTATGATCAACCCTTCTAATGAAAAATGGAGGTCTTGATGGCACCCATTGATGAAACTATTCAGGATTGACGAACGCCGGTGGCTTCGTCAAGCGAGGACTCTTCTCCCTCGACAACTGCAACATCATCTCCATTTACGAGATATGGGTTGTTATTTAATTCAAGTAACTCCTAAAATTATTTTCTTCCTTCTTGAATTTGCGGGTGGTTATTGCAGAGGGTTTTATGGGGTTTATTATTAAAGTTATCTTTGATAAATTAATATTTCTCCCACATGTTATGATGTTAACGTAGAGGGCTCATGACAAACAAACCTAGCCTGGACCATCTTCAACTCTATTTCTTGATGTGTTCTTCATGGGAAGATATTTAACTTGATGGAAATTAAAAACTGGGAGGCACACAATGTCGATGGAATCCCGGTAGGGCTAAAGGTGCATCCGGAAGGAAGAACAGACCCCCGGAACTCACCCGGTGGCCCACAGAAGATCCGCCAGTGTGACACTAGTGCAATGGAATAGGAGACCGACACTAGCACCAGAGGTGGCGGCCGACGCTCACTAGTCGCAGATGAGGGTGGCGCCACTTAGCACTGGGGTAGACGAATAGGAGGCTGACTCTTGGCTGGCCACGGAGGCGGGAGGCAGCCCGCCGTCACGCGCTGATGTGAAGTAGGCCGTAGCTTCAAAGATATGGCGAAGGGAGGGACCTGACCCCAGAGGGTCTCATAGAAAAGCATGAGGTTCCACCCAACACCACCAATTTAAAGAGTCAAATGAATCTTGATCCATTTGGGAGGAGGACCGTGTTACCCCCACGCGGGTCGTGCCAACCGGCGGGCTGAGCTGCCACGGCGCAGCCCCACCGGGGCGGGCCGAGTCCACCACATCCCAGACCAACCGGGCCAGTCCATGCCAATTTGGGCCGGTCTGGGTCAGAACGAAACTGGGTCGGTCTAGACCTGAACCCCTCTCGGGCCCAGAAACACTTAGAAGGTAGTATCTTGTGAACCAAATGTCCATTTGACGGAACGTCTATGGTGTTGGGACCATCGGAGCGAGATAGTACATTTGAGATAATCCATGGGAGTATTGAAGATATTTGGAGTATATCAGGGTTGGATCAACTCCGAATCCCACATGGCCCTCAGCCATAAAATTCAAATAACTTACAGACAAGGCGTCTGGTTGAGGAATCATCTATTGTGTTGGAACCCTTTTGACTTGACGGATCATTTGAAAACTTCTTCATGGGACTTTATTCTAGTTGAAAGATGAATGATGGATTTTGGAGTGGTTTCTCCCAGAAAAAAGCATACTATGAGCGTGGATCATGTGGCTGACTAAGATGTGAAGAATAAAGAGCGATTCTCTGTGAATAAGCACTGAGCAATTCAATGTGATTCAGCATCTAGCAATTCTAAGTGAATGAGCACCCAACGATTCTGTGTGAATCAACACCAAACGATTCGGTGTGAATCAGCACACATCGATTATGTGTGGATCAACACCTAGTGATTCTATGTGAATCATCACCCAGCGATTATGGGTGAATCCACACACATTGATTCTATGTGGATCAACACTAAGCAATTCCATGTGAATAAGAACATATCAATTCTATGTGAATCTGCACTGAGCGATTCTGTGTGAATCAACACCCATCGATTATGTGTGAATCAGCACCTAGCGATTGTCTGTGAATCATAACCATGCCATTCAATGTGAATCAACACCGACCAATTCTGTGTGAATCAACACCCAATGATTCTGTGAGAATCAGCACCTATCAATCCTATGTGGGTGTTGTGGGGATTAGTACCTATCAATCCTATATGGGTTAGAAGCAATGCCTCTTGGCGGAATAAGATAATCTTGTTTTATGACTAATCATCTGTACTACTGTATTCAGTTATACCTTGTTTGAGTTGTGTCTTTTTTTTTATGATTTGTGATTGAGATCATGCTTTTGGTTTTACTTTGTGGAATTTTACGAAACCTTTAGGGGTATCGGGGTCCCTACTAGGTATTGTTTTACTCACCCCTGCACAGGATTCGTCCGCACCTTTTTCAGTCTTATACAGACGACGGGAAGCCTTTACCAAGCCTCAGGGAGCTAGGACAAGACGGTGGACAATGATGATGGTTGACATGGAGAGATGTGGATACGAGATGTAACTACCCATCCGATAGGATCCCCAATGGATGATTTTAGGGGTTTTTTCTGTTTCCAGTTGTAGTTGTATCTTTTTAGTTGGGCTTGTATTCCATCCCCTTACTTTCAGAAAACATTTCTAATACAATTGTTTTTCTTCGTGGTTGGATCTTGTTGCATTCTTGTATGTGTGTTTGTAAAATTTTAAAGGCTATCCCTTCCCATTAGGGATACACCTTTCTTGTGCTAGTATCCTACCCCTGGTCTACAGAAGGCAGGCCTAGGGTAGTCACAGTATGGGCCTCGAGGGACGGGTCATGACATATACCACTAGAACTCTATTTTAGTTCCATAAAAAATTTAGTGGTAGTTATGAGTTCTACTGACTAAAAATTCATGTCCATGGGAACTTTGGTTTTAGGCCACCAAAGCATTGACAGTCAAGGAGAGAACATGACATAGTTTCTCTTAGAATTTTTCCATATCAAAGCATCGTCCCAAAAAGTATATTTCCACTTATATTAAACCCATATTAAAAAGTTTTCATTTTAATATTTTTCCATGTGAATAAGTTTTAAAATTTTCTTATTTGTATTGATAATAACATCCCATACACACTATAGTGAATCAACCAAAACACCAATTAATCTCAAAATATTCTTTTTTTCTTCCACAATCCTCACTTTTATGTTTTTATTATCTATTTAGAAATGTTCACCAATACATCATTTTATCTAATCCTTATAAAATATTTATCATTCAATCAGTTCATTTTCTAAATGAGTTTATTTTGTGTACAAAATAATAATGATTAAAAAAATAATCCAATAGCTTTCAAAAAACAACTAACACTCAATTTCATTTCCAAACTCTTTAAATTTTCCCAAAACTATGATCGGAAATGTTCCAAACAAAATTCATACGCACGTACAAAGATAACCATTAAAAAAAATTCACGATAAAAAAATGCACATACAATTTAAATAACAACTTTCCCCTTTTAAAGAACCATCCATAAATACATTCTAAACTTTATAAGAAATAGTTATCATTTTCCAAAAAACAATTCGTTGAATTTATGTTTTTATCTTACCATTTGAAGTAAAAAAACCAATGAAAAGTGAAAAAACTGATGGAAATTCATACCTTATCATTTTAATGGTGAGATACAAATTTTATTCATCAAACTCTTTGGAATGAAAGTGAAATTCCCCATTGACCAAAAATATAATTGATTCAACATATTCTTCATTAGATTCTATTTTAAATAAGGTGTTGTCTTATTCTTCTCAAATTCTCTAATATAACATGATAAAGGAAGTACTTTATTTTTATTACACTCTAATTCATTTTTTTATAATTTTAAAATAATATGTTGCAATATTTGATCCTTCTTTAACCCTTTTTATATTCTTAATTATTTTATATATTTCACCTGAGACCCCTCTTTTTCATTCATTATGAATTAATTTTTCTTTATCCATATTTTTGTAAAAAATCTTCAGTAAATTAATATACACATCCTTTTTCTTATTTTAATGAAAATTTCAATGAATAATTCATTCTATTGTATCTATTTTTTTGATATACATTTATTATGTCATTAAATATTTTGATCCCAAATATATGTGACACTCTATTAGATAGAATCCCAAAATAAACAATTTTCATAAAAGGTTAACCTTTTCACTAAATATTGAATCTATCTTGCAAAATTACTATTATGAAATTCATTATTTTTAAATATTTTATATTTTATATTTAATGATATTGAAGATTATAACACTCTATTCATTTTTTTCTGTATTATATTTTTCTTGAATTTTTCTCTTAATAGAAAAAAATATTTTTTTCATCAATATAAAATTTTTTTGAAAAAAATTAAATTATGAATTTTTATTAATTTAGATTTTCATAAATTTTACCTTCTTAAATTAGGATCAATTTTATTATTTAAATATTTCATTATCATCCTTTATTATTATTTGTAATTTTTATGTATTAAAATAATCTTCAAGTATTTCTTTAGCCACAAACACTTGTATTTCCACGGTCATTCTCCATCTTCATGTATAGAATTTGAAAAATCATAAACAAAATTTTAAATATGATTTATTTGTAGAAAATTTATGGAGATAAATTTAAGCTCAGTCTAGTTTTCAATAAACTACTCAACTAAATATTAAAACATATTATTCAAAATAACATAAATTTTATATTAATATTCAGATTCCTCAAAACTCTATTTATTATGAATTGAAGATCCTTATAATGAAATTCTCGAACTTATTACTTGAAGATTAATGTGAAGAATATTATTCATATTTACTTTTTTCTTTCTTTCACATTGGAAAATGTTTTCTCTTCCAAACACTTGTTGTGATGAGGGACATGATTTTATCAAAATTCATATTAAAAAAATTATCAAAATTTTATATTTAATATTCTTCTTGAATCTGTTTTACTTTTTAAACACTCTCATGGATAGTAAATAACTTATCCGAAACACCATTGTTGGAATTAATTCCCTTAACTTTGATGAATAAATTTTTTAAGAGTGCATAAAAAATGGAATTTCATTCTCCCGAATTAAACATAATGTTATTTCTATCTTTAGTTTTCATAAATTCTCCATAAAAAATTATAATGAATCCATGTTTGATGATGTCCAAGATTTAAAATTTTACTATGAGAAGATATATAAATGAAGAATCCTTCCACATTTAAAATTTCATCCCATAAAACATAGAAACCTCATTTTTATTCATTGAATTAGTTAACTTTTTCATGAATTTATAAAAATAAGTTATTCAATACCTCTTAATAAAAACTTTTAGCCAAATTCATTATATTTTAATGGAAACATGGATATTACATTGACTCTAATAGGTAGAGAAAACTCAAATAGCAACTAAGATGAGTTTACATTAAAAAAATTACTTCAAGCACCTTAAATTAATTGGAGGAAAACTAGAACACACTCTGATACCAATTGATATTAACCTAGCTTGGTAATGGTTCATTTAGAGAGAGAGAGCGAGAGAGGATGAATCAATGAACAATTTTTTTTGATTTCCCCTTTATAATTTATTTTAAACCAAAATTCATAATTTGTTAGTGTGATTGATCCCATTGATATAAATAATATACTCAAAATAAAAATAATCACTACAAGGACATTTAATGTAAATGGTTCAACATTCAAAATGAGTGGCTGCCTCATTCAGATGATTCGGAAAACCCAGGACCATAAAACTTAGTAAAAATATCATGTGGAATAAAATGAGTATAAAATATCCATGATGTTTTAACACAATAATTAATGTTTTTTTTAGTTTTTGATCATCTGATTCATTTTTTATAGATATAAAGTAATGTAATTTTTTTCAATTATTCATATAATTATTGATTTCTGATTCAAGTTGAGTTGATTTCTATTGATCCAAAATGAATCGATATCATCATTATTTTAAAGTTTCATGAAAAAATGAATGTTTTATCATCTTTACCATTTGATCCTTGTTCTACAGTTATATTTTGATTTACATACTTAAAAGTAATATTAAATCCTTTCAAGATCATCAAATATAAGAATCATACCTAAAACTCTTCTCCTATTTAAATGTGTTTTTATAGATAAAAATAAAATAAAATATTTAAATATCACCTTTAATCTTCTGAGTATCTTAAAAATTAAGTTCACAAGTGATCCATTAATATTGGAGTCTAATTACTTGATAATTAATTTCTTGTTTTTTTAAAATAAATATTTTTTATTCATTTTTATCATTGGACACGTAAAAAAAATTTTAATTCTTAATTTTTTCATATCATTTTAATATTGTTAGACATTGAATTGATACATTGTTTATTTCTAGAAGATATAAATGAATTAAGAAATTTTATAATAGTAGATTACAATGAACTAATCTCAGTTTTATATTTTTGTTAATTTTATTCCATTTTCACACTTAGAATTGATTTTTAGTTATTAAAAAAAGTTTTAAATTATTTATAGAACCTTAGATATTTAATTTTGGAATGATTTTTATATTGGTTATAAATTACTTGAATTGGTTTGAAATAAAATTTCATGAATAATGATTTTTTTCTCATTTTAGATTATCTATTTATTTGACACTTCAAAATTAATTTTAATCATTAATGTTTGTTTTCGATCATTTTATATTCGTTAATAATTTTGTTTTTATGAAATTCTTATAAATTATGAAAAACATGAGAAACATTACCATAAAAGTTTAAGGAAAAATCAACCATATTTTAAACTCTTTGATCATTTGAGGTAGATTAAACATATAAAAATGAATTTAAATTCTTCAAATCCATATTTTATTATTTTGGGGACCATGAACTTTGGATTCTTCCATGGTTTTTTATTTAATAAAAAATGACTTTGGAATCATTTTCCAAAAGTTCCATGTAAAGTTATCTAATTTGGTAATTTTGGATTTATTAATCATAATTAGAAACTTAGAGATGGATTTTAAATTTTCAAAGATATTTTTGATCATTTATATCACCGTGTATTCAAGATTTTTTCATTGTTATTTTATATTGGTCATAAATGACTCAAATAAAGTTTTCCATAAAATTTATAATAAATTCATCTCATTTTCCCAATTTATTCTATTCTACACTTTCCTAACATATATATAATAACATTAATATATAAAGTCAACTTTAAATCATTTTTAGAACCCCAAAAATCAGATTCATGTGTAATTGATTTTGAAAATTCACAAATAATAGACAAATGTTTCAAACAATTTACACAATAATCTAAAATAGCGTGTTTATTTTTTAACATTTAATTATTATTTAACAATTATTATGTAATATTAATTCATAAATGATATTTTTAATAATTTTTTTCATGAATTGTCCAACTAAGTACCTATATTGGCTAGTTGTTAGGTTGAATGTTCCATGCCACGCGTACCTCTAATAGAACATTGCTATTTTCTCGGACTAATAAGACATAACAGACACATGGGAGGTCTTAACCTAACGAATCCTAAAAAACAAAATTTCTCTAGAAAAAATCCTAAACAATGAAATACTATACCGAATTAAAAAATGTTGAATATTATATACGTGGTAAATACCTAATATCCATAAGAACAAAAAAAATGAAAACTCTAGAAATAAGAAATATACATGAGACAAACATCCCAAATATAAGGAAAACCTTGATTAATTGGGGAAAAGTAATTCCTTATCACAACAAATCCCAATGAAAATAGTGACTATAATTATCACTATTAAGAAACAATATGTAACAACTTTACCAAGTCCACATCCCCCATGATGACCCCAAACGAGTCATCCGTCTTCAATGAAGACAACACATATAGATGAAAAGACCATATTAGTGTAAGTGAAAACATACACATTAATATAACACAAAACAAAAAGGGAGGAATGAATGGAAAATCAACACAAAAAAAAGTTATTTGTAATAAAGATAATATTAAGGCCCATATATAATTTGAAAAATTGAGACTGTTAGTGTTTTATTGAAGTACCAATATCATAACTAACTATACAATGATCATATTCCATAGAAAACCCAAGGTATATAGTGAACCACAACATTCATAGCCTCTAAACTAACCATAATCTCATAAACAACTCCATCTCTCTAAATTTTCAGTTTTAGAGCCAAGACTTATCGTTGTAAGTGAATTGTTAAAGGAAAAAATGGTCTAGGTAGAGGAACCCAACCTCATTGATCAAGGCATGTTGATCAAAGGAGTACCTAATCAAAAGATGGAAGTCCTATGGATATATTTTTGGTGACTTATTTATACCATCTGTAATTTGGGGAACCCAAGCCTTAAAATGTAAATAACATACAATGGAGTACCCAAAACCATTATCTAAATAGATAACACATATTTCAGGTTTGTGTGGGAGTTCTAAAATCCAAAAAGTAGAAGTGGGACCCATGACATATCATCTACCGATCTCCAAGGGTGTAGTGAACCCTATTTCTACTCGAAAAGACTTATTTTAACCTAGTAATTATCCATATATATCTAAATGAAAACACCTCATAAGTGACACTTTATGATGAATATTATTTTACAATCATGTTCTATATAGAAAAAAACATAGAATAACTAAATCAATTTTCTGATTCTAAGATCTCTATGAGAATATGTGAAATATATGAGAAAAGTAAAAGTACATGGATTTTGATATCATTGAAACTATATATTTTACTTTTTGTGGGATATGGGTATATAACTCTTCACCAAAGTCATATATCGTTAAATACATGGTGTGTTATTTCTAGACACACTCGGTGTGAACATTTAACAGTGGTTGGGTGTGTACCAATCATTGATCAGTGCTTTCCCTTGGCCATAATGGTGTGTTCCAATGGGTTACAAACTATATGTATCCTTTTTGAAGCCACAAATAACCCATTAATATGGGTCATGTCATGTGGGTGAGGATGGCCCACATTTTCCTTATCTTGGGTCTGGATATTTGACTCATTGAGTTTATTTCACTGCCCGACAACACAATACAATCTATTTAGACTATATTATGCCCTTATCATTGCCTACTAGTGGGTTAAGGTCCACTTGGTCACCCCCAAATATGAAATCCATGTGGAATATGGATTTTGATGGATCTATGACTAATCTAATGGTTAGGGCGCAAACATAAACCCTTCTTATTTGAAAACCCTTATCACCAATCCTTTAGGCCACGAAATCATTGCTGGATAACCATTTCTATCACCCCATCCAAAATCTCTATAAAAATTTTCCATACTTGATCCTGATTCCATCATTATATCTCTTGATTCCAACCAACCAAGACTTATATATCTTCGGCTCATTCCACCACCTATCAAACACCCCATACTGTCTCACTGTTCTCATGGAGCCACATTACCACTGATCCCAATCCACACTTTCAACCCTTCTCTATCATGTTGAATTGATCTATTAACACCTTTATCCACTACCAAATATGATTGGGGTTTATGAGTTTCATCATCATGGTCACCAAGTGAGAGAAAGAAAGATAGAATAGAGAATACTGGATTGGGGGGATCAATAGCTCAGTATCCTTCACATGACACCACTAGCTTTTTTAGGTTTTACTTCATCACTCCTCTATATGGAGAAGGTTGGGTAGGAGTAGAGGGGTGGTGGCTAAAAATATCTTGTCCACCCATTCATCATTAATGAATCCTTATTCTTTTATCATTACAGAAAATCACTAGATTGAATAACATTGTATTTTATGAATTATTGGTTTCTAGAATCCACACAAAAAAAATTAATGAGAAATTTTACATAGGATGTATAAAGATGTTAAAAAACAAGATCTTATCTATAGATAATTTTTTCCTTAAGATAAGTATTCAATTAGTGATCCCACAACTCCTCCACAAATATCATTCACAGACTAATATTGTAACACTTCAATGTTTTATGAAGTATTTCCATTAAATAATTTTAATTCTGTAATAACTTGCATTACTAGAAATCACGATTTTAAATGAACCATGAGACACCCTTAGAATAAAATAACCTTTATAACCTACCCGTTAGGTTAGAAGGAATAAATATAACAAACTTATCAAAATGTATGGTCAGTCCATTTGATACCTATTATTTTTGAAAATCATAAACCAATTATATATTTGTATTTTTGTATAAATAAATTTATTAAATTAATATTATTAAATTTAATAAATGAAATATATATGTTATATACTTAATAATATATTTTTTATATTCATCAAAGGGATATTTTTTTATAGGGTATGAATTAAATTTATTTGATGTATAAAAACATATATATTTTAAAAAGTGTAATTTTACCTCCTTTTAATGGAGAACAATTTTTAGATTAAGATTTTGACACAATAATATGTTTTGAATGAAAAAACACTTTATATTTGGAATTGGGATATAAAAATCTAATTTGGAGGAATTTTTAACATTTTTTGATAATATTCATATTTTGATGAATAATAAAAATACACTAAATTTTAATTGAATTTTTTTCATCAAATTAATTTATGTGTTTTGTTTATAATATTAATTTGTTTTAAGGAAGAAATATAATATATTTTTATAATTAAATATAATCTATTTCATTATCATTAATTTTATAATATATTCAGCTATAAAAAAATTTCAATATTTTGCAGTGTTTTCACTTTTTAAACTCGTTCTCTCTTTCCGATAATGGGATTAATTTTAAATTAATTACTAGAAATTATTTATTTAAATTTTTTAAAAATGGATTATATATTTCAAATCAGAGAGACCAAATTATTTAAATATCTTTCTTTTATTTTTGGGTATTATGAATAGTAGCTTCAGTAATTTTTATTAATATGATAAAAGGGTAAATCGGGTAATTAAGGGTGAGAAAACTATTATATAATTATACAATCTCTAGTATTAATATTTTTGTATGATTAAGTTTCAACCTAAATAATAATTTTGTCAAAATGGTGTCATTTGAAATCCACTTGAATGAGATTAGGATATTTAATTTATTTTATTTTAAGAAAATTTAAATATGTCACACTCAAATTTTGATAAATAATCATATTTAGTATTAGGTTATAGAGAATATGAAATCAATTTTAATTAAAAATTTTAAATCTAATTTTTTTATTTATCATGGTATTTTTTTTAAATTTTTAGGAAATGAATAATTTTCTTATTGGTTTATAGATTAATGATGTAGAAATTATTTAATTGATAAAAAATCAATAAACTAATTTTTATTAAAAGTTTAATAACAATTAAAATACCCCAAAAAATGAATTTATATTATTATTCTAGTATATATAGTCTATAATAATCAAAGGGAAAATTTATTGACCATTTGAATCCATATGGAAAATATTATGATACTTATATTGTTTGATGTAAAGTAATGCTAAAGCTGTAACATTTATATTTTCAAAATTTTAACATTTTTAATATAGATTTTTTAGAAGAAAAATTATACTAAAAGAAATTATTATGAAATATAGTGTATTAAATTCATCATAGTATTTTATTTTAAATTTTTATTCAACAAATAAGCATAATAAATAATTACACAAAACTGTTGTAGTAGTTATTTTATTAAAAAAAATAAAGAAAATAAATGTTATTAAAATATTAAAATAAATATTATTTGTGGTAATTAATATATAAAATTAATTTTCTAGATGTACTTCACCTATTATTAATATAATAAAATTGTTAGTTTGAAGTTAAACTATTTTCTTAATATTTTTAAAAACCAATGAATCGAATAGTGTCAAAATTTACACTATTGTTTGTTTATGAAAACTAATATTTTATTAAATTATTTAAAAACAATAAATCTTTTTTAAAAATATATAATAATTATTATACTGTATAAAAGTTTATATTTTAATTATTTATGCTCTAATTAATATCAAATAAGTAAATATTTCCCCCCTTTAATATTTAAATATTCGTTTCCCTAGTTTAAAATTAAATAGAATAACTAAGTGCTAATTAAAATAATAAGATTTAAATTGACAAAAAGATTTATCAAAAACTTATTTTTTGATAATATTATAACCCTATGTCATCTCATCTTTGAAATTGGGACATTTTGAAGTATTTTTGGCAGGGTTTTATTTTATTATAAATTAATATTTATGGAGTTTCCAAAAGTGATCCTCACCTCAATTAAAAAAGGACACCTCCTCATCCACCTATTAAATTCAATTTGAGATTTAAATATAGGTAATTCACAACCCATTTAACTTTTCAATATCCCTATTAACATTCTATAGGTTTTCGTCTACTTCGATGAACAACTCTAGTTCTTTAAGATTAGATTTAGAGGGAGCACATTAAAGAAGAGGTAATGTATTCTTCTAATTCCTTCAAAATTCATTCTTCTTAAAATTCCTCTTCATGAGTTGTTTAATTATAAATTAATAACTCAAGTATCAATTATATACTGGTATTTTATTATTATTAAGAAACAACCATATTCCACCTTCTATCAATCTTATGAAAGAGGAAATCACCATGGATGCATACATATGACTTACAGTCTCCATGCTCTGGTGTAATCTATTTTTTCACCAGCGACTTTTTTTGTATCAGTATAATGACTTAAGTAATTACTATATATAATTATTATAACATTATTTTTTTTCTTAAATATTATACACCATCAAATTCACTTCCATTCAAAAATTATGGGAGTGATGTCTTCCCTTGTGCGTATGTATGCCCTACTGTATCCACGGTGCGATGCGATTCATTCTAAATGATCTTCATTAAAGAATGATTATATAAATGAATTTAATGAATAAATATGATATATATTATACTAATACCATTAGGTAAGTGATATAACTACATCCTAATAAAAGGAACAAGAACATATCTAAAAAAACATGCGTAAAAAATAAAGAAGTTAATACCCGATGGAAGAGAAATAATGTTACTGAGAAACAGATGATAATATGATTACATATGATATTGAATAATGACTATGATTCAGGAATAAGTCAATGATACTATTTAAATCATTATAAAGGAGGATTTTATATACAAGGTAAATTGGACCACATGTAAGGGATAATTTTGTTATCTCATTTTTTTCCGAGATTGTTTATATGTAAGTATTACAAGGGTATATCTACCATCCATGTTCTTGTTTCCTGAAAATGTATTCCAAAATATTATTTAGATCCTTATATAATTAATTTAATTAAATTTTAACAATTATTTAATTTTTATTAAAGGGTATAAAAGGAATCCTTTATAATTCTCGATTTGAGGTACTTTTTGACTTCCCAACAAAAGTACTAGAAGAATGTTTTCTTTTAACTTATACGACATGAACAAACTTTTAAATTTTCATAACATCTTATTTATATGAATACTCCTTTACAATATTTAAAGTTCATTTTCAATGAAATTATTTTCTTTTAAAATATCATGGAATTTTGAGAAAAGAAAACGTTTTTGATGAAGGAATGATATTTTCCTCAAGAATTAATTTCTTGAGTTGTATCAAAATTATTTTCCATATAAAATCACATTACTTAAATAAGGTTATGTTTCCATCAATTTTATTACTAAGGTTCTATTTTTTTTATGATAGAATTATATCTATGAAATCAATTTATTTTATATGGATTATAATGGGGTGATGTTTAAGAAACCCATTTTATTCTTTGGGTTATGATATGATGAATGATTTTTGTTTTTAGGGCACATGTAAGAATGATTTCATTATTAGATGGGTGGGACAAATATATACCTCTAATGAATTGGGTAAAGATTTGTATCTCATGAGATAAACATTTATAGAAATGGAAATGATCTCAGTTCAGTATTACAGAGTTGGAATGAGGATTGAAATCAGTTTAGTAAGGGAATTTATCCTATATGATGGTCATGGAGATGAGCCTTGACTGATATGAAATGATTTTCAATGAATATATGAATTCTAAAAATTACATGTCTTATGTTATAAATTTTGGTAAAATGTTCATTGATTTTTTATAAACATTTAGGATTTATCCCATTACATTATATCATGATTTTTAATCATATGTAGGATAATATTTTCAATTGTTATGTTCTTATTTGTTGTGATTATTCTACGATTGACATCTCCCTTGTTTACCCTTACTGAGCATCCAAGATAAACCTTTCTTATGTTTATTTTCCCCAGGTCCTGAAGAAGGGTATTATATATGATATGTCAAAAAGGGTCAAGTTATAATGGAATAAGCGCGAGATAATGTAGATGTCATATGAAACGATTGTTTAAATTTTACCAGTTAATAAAGACACTATACTTACAAGGTCCTGATGTGGTTTTGTTTTATTTTTTAGTGAATTTTATTAAAATTTTAAGTAATATCTATGAATGTAATTGATGGGCTATTATATTTTGTTTTAGAGGAAAGGTATAGTTTACCTTTTGAAACTAGGATGAGAAAACATTTGGAAGAACCCTAAGGATATGTCAAAGTGTTGTTTACAATCATAGTGTTTTAGAAATGATCATGAATAATATGGGATAAAACCTAATGTTTCCTAAATTGAATTTTTAATTTTTATTATGGGGTTCTCCCATTATTATTAGTGTTTATCACACTATGTTTTTGGGTTTTAGTCAATGGATGGAACCCAAAGGAACCAAGTTAATGATGAATGCGAAGAGAAATGCAATGATTTTCCTCCTAAGTAATGTAATGTTATGGGAGATGGAATGAAAAATCTTATAGCTTTTATCACACTACCTTCACAATATATGAATCATGTAGGACATCCAAATGATAAAAATAGGGAACAAAATTCTATTGAGTGATTTATGAGGCATCATCCACCTTTTTTAGTGAGTCTTCTTATCCATTAGTGGATGAACAATGGATCAATACCACTGAAAATATATTTTCAGTTCTCCAATGTTTATAACATGATAAATTACCCTTAATAGTCTATCATTTGGAAGGTGAAGCTGATCAATGGTGAACTCTTATCAAGAATACGGGGCATATGGATGAAATTGAATCCAAGGAATGGGACGAGTTAAATAATTAATTTTTCAATATTTACATTCCACATTTTCTTTGAACAAAAATGGAGAAGGATTTCCTTAAGCTTAAGAAATAGGATGATGAATCCTTTGGTGCCTATGAATAAAACGTTTCATTATTTGAAAGGTATCCTTCTGGAGTTGTTGTCCAATCTAAGAGTAAAATTGATCGATTCTTTAGTGGCTTAAAATCAAGTTTTCGAAGGGAATTCTCCATAAGGGATTTCAATAGATATGATAAAATCGTTTGATATGATCTAAAAGTTGAGATAGAGATTGAAGTTACCCATCAGTACTATGGGTTTGATAAGAATAGTGAAATGGAATTCAAGGGAAAAAATAAAGACCACACTGAAAAGAAGATGGGATTTCCCTTATGCCCAATGTGTGGAAAGAAACATGGAGGAAATTATCTTAAAGGTTATAGAAAATGATTTATGTTTGGAAGTGAAGGTCTTTATGAAGTTTAATACTAAATTGATGGGGAAAAGTTTTCTAATGATGAAAATAGAGAAATGGATACACGTAAGGAACATACTACACCTCAATGTTAAAAGTGCTAGGAAATGAGGAATTATGACAATCAATTATCTAATCCAATGGTTATTGATTATGATCAACATCAGAGAACTATTGGGGCCAAAGATAGGAGAATGTCACATGTTATCAGGATTGATGATGCAGAGTATGAAAATTAAGTGGTGAAAGGTATAATTACTATCCACTCTAAAGTAGAAAATGTTTTACATGATTCTAGATCCTCCCACTCTGTTATTTCTATGGAAGTTTCTAGGTTTTTTTCCAAATTACCTCAACAATTAGATTCTGAGTTGGGTGTGACAACTCATAATGGTGCAATAGTCATATCTAAAGTTTATAATACTTCTCTAGTTTAAGTATTTGGAAAAGTGCTTCCTGTAAATCTTGGGATCCTTCCTATATTGTAATTTTATGTGATTCTTGGAATGGATTGGATTTCTATATATGGAAATCATACTAATTTCTAGGGAAGGGAAGTCAAATTTCATATTCTAGATCAATTAATGATCATATATCGATGCAAGGATTAATATGACCTTCCAGTTGAAATTTATTCCATATTATGGGTCTTGATTCATTTAAATGATGGTTTTCTATATGAAATGACTGGGGAGAAAGTCATCATTAATAATTAACCTATTGTATGAGAGTTTGGTGATGTCTTTTTAGAATAATTTCTAGGTCTTCCACTGAATCATGAGGTTGAGTTTTCAATAGAACTCATACTAAGTGCTATGACTATTTAAAATACACATTATAGAATGACCCCAATTGAGTTGTAGGAATTGAAGATGAAACTCCAAGGGAATCCTTACAAGGGACTCATACAGCCGAGTTAATCACCTTAGAGAGCACCTATTCTATTTGTTAAGAAGAAATATGGATCAATGAGTCTCTATATTGATTTTAGAGAACTCAACAAGATCACTATCAAGAAGAAATACACTCCTCTATTCCTAGATTAATTATTTGACCAATTATGCAGAGCTCAATAATTTTACAAGATTAATATCTCTTCATGATATCATTAATTAAGGTTCAAGAAGAATGATATACCAAAGAATTAATTTCGTACAAGTTATGGACATAATGAATTTATAGTTATGAATTTTATCTTACTTATTCCCCTAGTGTCTTTATGGATCTAAAGAATAGAGTCTTTAGAGACTATCCTGATCTATTTTTGATAGTCTTTATAAATAATATTATATTATATTTGAAGATCAAGGAATAATATAAAGACCAATTGAGAATTGTACTGAAGACCCTGAGAAAAGGGAAGCTTTATCAAAAATTTAACATGTGAAAATTTTGTCTTTAGAGGGTTTCATTTTTAGGACATATAATCTCAAAATAGGGGATATCTGTGGATCCAGAAAAATGAAAGTTATTGAAAGTTGGTCAAGACCAACAATGGTAACTGAGATCTAAAATTTGGATTGTTTGGATGGATATTTTTGATGTTTTGTGAATGTTTTTTCAAGACTATGTAATACAATTCCTAAGTTTTCTCAGAAAGGAGTTAAGTTCATGTGAATAAAGGATTGTGTAGATAATTTCAAAGAGCTAAAAAGAATGTTATCCAATTCACCTATGCTCACAATCTCTTGTAGTAGATAAAGGTTTATAATCTACAGTGATGCATCCAAGAAGGTTATATGATATTTTCTCACAGAAAATGATATGGTGATAGCTTATGCCTCATATAATTGAAAATCCATATGAAAAAAATGCCCAAATCATGATTTGGAGTTAGTTTTAGTAATATTTTCATTAATGATATGGAGGTATTATCTTTATAGTGTATGGTGTGATATTTATACTTACCATAAAGGTTTTAAGTATATTTTATCACAAAAGGAGTTTAATATTTTCCAAATAAGTTGGTGAGAGTTGATTAATGATTATAGATTATCTATATATTACCACTAAGGGAAAGCGAACAAGGTGGAAAATACTTTGAGTAGAGGTGACAATACATGCCTATTCATGGTGAGGATCACTAAAAAGACCATATTTATGGATTTTAATGGGTCGGATCTTGAGATTTTAAATGAAGTGGAGAAATATTATCTTTCTCAAATAACTGTTCAACCAGAATTTGACATAGATTTTGATGGAATAATACATTTCTAGAACTAGATTTGTATTCCTCCCAGACTAGAATTAAATAAGGAATTACTGGATGAGGCTCATAGTTCTCCATTCTCTATTCATACTAGAAGTAAAAATATGTACACAGACCAGAAAGAGTATTTCTGGTGGGATGGGATGAAAAGAGATATTGTTGAATACATCTCTAAGTACTTGGTTTGTTAGCAAGTTAAGGCTGCGAGAGAGAATTTTAAGGGTATGTTACAACCATTACCCATAATGGAATGGTAATTGGAAAACATCACTACATACTTTGTCATAGAACGTCCGAAAACATCTAAAGGTCATTATGCTATATGGGTTATAGTTGATTACCTTATGAAGTTGGCACACTTCATTACTATTATAGAGGACTTCGCTCCTGATTATATTTCCAAGATATATCTAAAGTAATTGGTAAGATTTCATAGAGTACCCCTTTCCATTATATTTGATTGGGATCCGAGGGTTACCTTAAATTTCAAGGGAATTATTCAGCAGGCTCTAAATATAGAGTTATGTTTCTATACTACTTATCATCCTTAGATAGATGGTCAGTCTGAGGGGACAATTAAAACACTAGAATACATGTTAAGAGATTTCTATATTAATTTCCTTGATGTTTGGGATCAAAACTTACCTTTAGTGGAATTTTCTTACAATAATATCTTTCAATATAGTATTCAGATGGATACTCATGAAGCCCTATGTGGAAAAAAGTGCAGGAACCCAACTTTCATGGATGATGTTGGGGAAATAAAGCTATTATAACTAATCTTGTTGATGAAATGGCAGAAAAGGTTAGATTTATTCCACAACACATAAAATCATCTTTGAGTTTTCAAAAAATATTTGAGGATAACCAATGAAAATTCATAGAGTTTGAAGTGGGTGAAAAGGTTTTTTTTACTAATATCTCCCAAGAATAAAGTGATGATATTTGGGAAGAAGGGAAAACTGAGCCTTTTGTATATCGGTCCATTTGAAATTCTCGATCATTTTGGGAAGGTAGCTTACTGACTAGAACTTCCACCCAGTCTCTTTCAAGTAAGTGATGTGTTCCATGTGCCTCTCCTAAGAATGTACATACCTAATCCTTCACATGTAAAAAACATAGAAGTTGTTCCACTAGAGAAAGATTTTTCTTATGATGAACAAAAGATAGAGAATCTAGATTGTAGGGAAAAAATTCTATGACATAAGACCACATGCTTGGTTAATGTTTTATGGTAGAACCACCAGTTTGAGGAAGCTATGTGGGAACTTGAGTATATGACGAGGGAAATGTATCCTCATCTATTTGTATCCATGTGATGTATTTCTATGGTGAAATTCAGTTTAAGGGGTAGAATGTAACACCTAGATGTTTTTATGAAATATTTTATTTAAATAATTATAATTCTTCAATGGCTTTCATTACCGTAAATTATGAGTTTAAACAAAATGTGACATTCCCTTATTATAAAGTTATATTTTTAACCTATTCATTATATTATTTATAATAAATATAGCTAACTACTAAAAATGTATAGTGATTCCATTAGCTACATATTATTTACGAAAATTATAAATCAATTATATTTTTTTATTTTTATATTAATAAATTCTGTGTATTACTATTAGTAAATGATATTAATGAAATATATATGTTATTTACTTAAAAAAATATTTTTTATATTCATCCAATATATTTTTTTCCATATGGTATGAATAAACACTATTTGATGTATAAAAACTTATATTTTTTAGAAGGGTAATTTTAATGCCTTTTAATGGTGAACCCTTTTTAAATTAATTTTTTGAAACATTAATAATTTTTATATAAAATAATATGTTCTTTTAATGGGATATATAAAAATTTAATTTTGTTGAATTTTTAATATTTTTCTGATAACTTTCCAATTTTGATGAATTGTAAAAATAAACAAATATTTATGTATAAAAAAAATTTCATCAGAAAAATTTATATGGTTATATTATAATATTTAAAGGTTTTAATGTTAAGATAGAATATTTTTTATCATTAAATATATTTTATTTCATTATAATTAATGTTACATTGAATTCAAGTGTAAAAATATTTCAATGCTTTATAATATTTTAACTTTTGAAATCCATTATTTCTTTCTAATAACAGGATTAATTTTAAATTAATTACTGAAACTTCTCTATTTTGAATTTTGAAAAATGGATTCTATATTTTCAATTAGTATGTCCAAATTATGAAAATAAATTTATTTTATTTTTGGGTAGTATGAATAGTTACTTTAGTAATTTTTATTAATACAGAAAAAGGGTAAATTAGGTAATTAAAAGTAAGAATACTATTATAAAATTTTCATAAAAATTGTATTATTATTATATGTTTTTTCTTCAACCTAAATCATCTTTGGGTTTAGATGGTTTCCCTTGGATGCCACTTGAATTAGATTTGGACATTTATTTTATTTTATTTAAAAAAACGTTAAATATGTCTCACCCAAATTTTAATAACTAAGTCATTTTTATTACAAGTTTATACATAAGATAATTATATTATAAATAATCATTTGAAATATAATTTTTTTATTTATAATCTTAATTTATTTTTAATTTTTATGATATAAATTTTTACCTTAACAGTTTATACATTAGTGATGAAATAATTATTTAATTGATGAAAAAGCAACAAACTAATTTTTATTAAATTGATAATAACCATTAGAAGACCTAAAAAATTACCAAATATTATTGGTTCAGTATATCCCAACCATAATTGTAAAAGGGTAGATTTATTTTCAATTTTAATACATATGGAATATATTATAACACTTAAATTATTTTATTTAAGGTGATGTTAAAGTTGTCACATTCATGTGTTCAAAATTATAGAATTTTTAACATAGAATTTTAGAGAAGATAAACTTAAATGAAAGTTTTATTATGAAATATAGTATATTTATTATCATCATAGTATTTAATTTTTAATTTTTATTCAACAAATAAGCATATTAAATAATCACACAAAACTATTGGAGTAGTTATTTTATTAAGGAAAAAATATATTAATTTTTTTTTCAAATATGAAAATATGATTCGGGATAATTATTAAGTCCAATTAATTTTATAGATGACCATGAACTATTAGGAATATAATACAATATTTCCTTTGAAGTTAACCTATTATATTAATATTTTTAAAAATCAATAAATTGTATAGTGTAAAAATTGACAACATTGTTTGCTTATTAAAATAATGTATTGTTAAGTTTTATAAAAATAATAAATAATTTTTAAAAATATATAATAATTTAAATATGGCCTGAAATATAATAAGGTATTAATTTATTGTCTAACTGACATAAAATAAGTAAAATTTTCACTGTTTTAATATTGATATTTTTGTTACCCTAATTAAAATTTAAATAGAATAACTAAGTGTTTATTAAAATAATCAGTGTTAAATTGAGAGAAAAACTTAAAAACATTTTGTTGGTTGATGATATAAAAACCCTAAATCGTCTTATATTATAAATTGGTACATTTTGGTGGTTTTTGGGTAGGGTTTGATATTATTAATAATTAATATTTATGGAGTTTCTAAAAGTGCCCCTCACATCAATTTAAAAGGACACTTCCTCTCTCACCTATTCACTTCAATTTCAGCCTTAAATATCTTAAATTTCATACCCAAATCAATTATAAACTTCCCTAGTTACTTTAAAGATGTTCTTATATTCTTTAAATATCATCTGTAGTGCTTTATGAGGAGATTTAGAGGGGTTACGTTGAAAAAGAGGTAATCTCCTCTACCAATTATTTGAAACTTATTTCTTATTGTATTTCCTCTTAGTGAGTTGTTTCACTATAAAATAATAAATAAAGTATAACCTATAAATAAAAGATTATTATGATTATGAAATAAACATATTCCACCTTCTATCCATCCTATGAAAAATGAAATCACTACGTATGCGTACGTACGACTAACCGTCTCCACATCGTGGTATGATCTTTCTTCCACCATCACATTAATTGGATGAGTATAATGATGGAAATAATAACTATATATTATTATTATAACATGATATTTATTCTGAAATATTATACACCATCTACTTTAATTCCATTAAACAATTATGGGAATGATATTCTCACTCGGGCATACATATGACCTACCGTCTCTCTGATGCGTTGCGATTTATTCTACACGATTTTAATTCAAGCATGATTATATAAATGAATTGAATGACTAAATATGATATTTATTATACTAATATTAATATAAAATTGATATATATACAACCTAAGAAGAGGAATAAGAACTTATCCGACAAAAAATTTATAAGAAAATAAAGAAGTTAATACCCGATGGACGTGTAATAATGTTACTAAGAAATGGATGATAATATGATCATATATGATATCATAAGAATGAATATGATTATGTAATATTTCAATAGTGTTATTTAAATCAATATAAAGTAGGATCATATGCATAAAAAAGAAAATCTGACCTCAGTCAAGTGATAATTTTGTATCCTAATTTTTATCTAATATTTTTTATACATAAGAATTTATTGGGGTATATTTATCATCCACGTCCATGTTTCCTAAATATTTATTCCAAAATATTTTTTTATCCTTATAAAATTGTTAAATTTCAATTTTACCTATTATTTATTTTTTATTAAATATTATGAAAGGAATATTTTGTCATTTTCGGTAAGAGGTACTTTTTGACTTCCCTACAAAAGTATGAGAAAAATATTTTCTTTTAACTTGTACACCATTAATGGATTTTTTAATATTTGTGATGCCTTATTTAAATGAATATTACATAACAATATTTCATGTTTATTTTAAAATAAATTCTTTTCTCTTAAAATTTCATAGCATTTTGATAAAATAAAACATTTTTGAAGAAGAAAGGATATTTTCCTCAAGAATTAATTTCAAGTGTTTTATCAAAATTGTTTTCCATCGTAGATGAAATCCATTAAATCGGGTTATGTTTACATTCCTAATATTACTATGGTTTTATTGTTTTTATAATGGAATTATATTTATAAAATCAATTTATTTTATATTAATTATGATAGAATGATATTTAAGAGGCCCATTTTATTCTTTGGGTTATGCTATGATGAATGATTTTTGTTTTTTTGGCACACAAAAGAATGATTTAATTATGTGATGGGTTAGAACAATATCTCAATACAGTTCATTGTTTAAATATTTATATCTCTTAAGATAAACATGGATAGAATGGGAAATGATATTTTTTGAGTATTATAGGGATGGACTGAGGAGTGAACTCTGTTAAGTAATGGAATTTGTTTTTAATGATGGTCGTGGAGATTATCCTTGACTAATATGAAATGATTTTCTATGCTTTTGTGTATGCCAAAAATTCAAAGTCTTATATTAAGAATTTTATGAATATTTTTATTGATTCTTTATGAATTTTTATGATTTATCCCATAACAAGATATCATGATCTTTTATTCATATGCTGGATATGATTTTCATTTGTTATGTTGTTAGGTCATGTGATTATTCTATGATTGATATATACTTTGTCTTCCCTTATTGAGAATCTACGCTCACCCATTCTTATATTTATTTTCCCTTGGTCATGAATATAGGCATTATGTATTATATGAAAAAATGGGCTAGTTATAAAAGAATAAATAGGAAACAATGTTGATGTCTTATGAAATAGTAGTTTATATTATATCAGTTTCTAAAAACACTATACCTATATAGTCCTATCATGATTTTTTTTACATTTTTAATGAATATTATTTAATTTTGAGGTAATATATTTGTATTTAACGTAATGCTTTTTATAAATACCTCTAGGGGTTATCTCAAAATGGGTCTAAATTACCTTAATGGATTTTAAATCTAATGGTTTTATTTATTATAAATAAATATTATGGAAAATGGAAATTCAATATTTGTGGATGATGGGTGATGCAATGAGTATCCACCCAATGAATAAGTATAGGATGCCTATGAACTTATGGGTAAAAGAGTATTTGGATTCTATATTGGAGAGAAACCCCAAAATAAGGTGATTGAAAGAGATGATACTCACGGAATTATGTGACTATTGATGATGGAATAAGGTTTAGTTGTTTAAAATAATTGACATAGGAATGAGAACAACCTCTTATGTTCAAATTCTAGAGATATTATTAAAATATGATAGAATATATTTGATTAGGGAGGTTAAAGACCCAAGGTTATAGATAAACCATACTAGTTTAACTAAGCTGCAAGGATATTGATATTAGTGTCAAATAAAAATTAGTATAATAATTGAAAACTAATTTTAAATAATGAATAAAAGTGAAGTGATGTTTTTGAAAATACACAGCTTGAGTATTTAAATATCATAAGATATTGTTAATTGTTCTTAATAGGATAAATAAGGTTTCGATAAAATCACAAAATATTTTATTCATATTTTTTAGTTATATTTTAAGTGTTCAGTAATTAATTGAAGTGAGTAATGAATATTCTTATCATACTCAATAAATATATAAGTTTTGTCTATATGTTGAAAAACTATCTAAGTCTTCCAATATGAATTTGAGAAATCATAAATATGACTTTGATACTCTCAGTGTATGACTTTATAGTTAAGTAAAACTTTGAGAACCAATATATTCACTTTCTATAGGTAGATATGAATTCCCCTAGAACTTTATTCTATATGCAGGAGTTTTGAATGAGGCACACCAGAATTTCTCCATGCATTCCTTATTGAGCTATTGTGTATGGTATTCCAAATGTTTTAAGATATTTTTTAGTGAACAAAAGATAATTTTTTAGCCTATATGATATGTTATATACTCATTTGATATTTGATTCAAATCATATAATGTTTATGGTGTGAATAAAAAATTATGCCAGTCAGAAGATATTTGTTATCTTATAAAAAGTTTCTTCATGAAAATATGGATTTCTCTAGAGATAAATATTTTAGTTTCCAAAATGTATATTCCAAGGAAAAAATTGATTGGTATAATGTTTAGACTATTTTACATGGATCAAAACATCACAAATTAAATATGTTATAAGAACTAAGTTACAAATAAGCTAAGATCCACACAAAGAGAAAAGAGATATATGATGAATGAGTTTTATGAAATATGAATAAGTAGAAATGGAGTTTCCAAAAATTTTAATTATTCTAAAAATTAATATTTAAATTATAAGAGATGTATTTAAATTTCATAAAAACCACAATTATTTTTGGGGTTGAAGCCTTATTTAGTGATAAATATACATTTGAGATGATTGAAAAATAGAACAAGTTCATGATGATAATTTTGAGATATTTTTTAGTTTGAAGTTAATATTGAAGATTATTAAATATGGAAATGAGGAAATATTGATGATAAATGTGATGTGATTAATTGTTAAAATATAAAAATCCTTTATTATACATACTGAGAATGTGTATTTCAATATATGGTGTTATTAGATAATCATTTTTGAAAATTATGGTTTTATAATAAGATTAGAGAGTCTTATTTCTATAACAAAAGGGGCCAAGGTGAAATTGTGAGTTCTAGATATTTCAATAAAGTAATAATAAATGTTTATCAATATATTTCTGTTGGAAAATAAGAAAATATCCTTGTACATTGGAAATATCTAGATGATTCATTTTTCTAAGACAGATAATAGAGAAAATGAGTAGAAATTAAAGGAAAGGGCACTCCTGCCATTCTATAAAAGATAAATTGTCATTCTAATAGAGAATTTAGATCATAGGAGACATAAAAATATTGAAATAGTGATTAAATGTAAATTGAGGTTTTGTGAGTCATCCATTTATAAGAAATGTGAGAAAAAGTAAATAGAGATTGTGGAAGACACCCACATACAAAAAAACGAGGAAAAGAAAAATAATAGATTGTAGGAACCAAATAAGTTTTTTATTTTATATATCGTAATAATTGAAAACATTATTTTTGGTGACATATGTTTATAAAAAAATAAGTATAGAGACATCAGTGAGTTTGAGTGTTGATATCTTGAGCCAAGTGTAAACAATAGAAAGTCTTGAAGATGGATAATAATGAGATATTGATTCTACTATGAGTAGGTTAATCATCTTGGTATCAAAGATAAAGGATGAAAATGATCCTATAATATCCATTATCCAAAAAGGATAATAATAATAACATAGAATAAGCTATGGAAATAATGAATGTGTTGCTGTTATTCATATATATATGTCAATACTGTTAGAGATTAAGGAGATACTGGATTCCATAATCACAATATATCTAAGTGAGTTGTGAAATCTAGGTGAATTGGTTTCGAAGAAGATCTATAAAGATAAAACAACAGTAACTGAGTTTCCAGAGTTTCACATTATTAACTTCTAACAATCAAAGAATCTATGTTAAGAATAAGGAGATCCATTTTGAGGATTACATTATATATCTTAGCTAATAGTTTATTAAATAAAATGGGATAATAGAAAAAAAGTTGTGTATACACAGTGGGAGGGAGTGAAACCAGTTTGACTTTAGTTAGGAAAGTAGATCATAGTGTGACTCTATGACACCATTAAGAAAGTATAAAAATTGTACCTATGAGAATAAATGATAATGTGTGATGTTTTATGGGTTTATTAAGACCCATTGTATTCACTTTATTCTATATTGGACAATAAGATGAATCATTTGGGTGAATAACCAATCATGAATAGGGGCAGGTTACCGACATTTTATCCAAATCATGAAAAAATACTACATCCCGTATTTAATTTATTCTCTTTAATTTCATTTCATTAATGACTAATTGAAAAAATGATAAATAATATAACTATATTAATTGATAATAGTGGTTAATAACCGTAGGGTGTTGAAGATCTAATGTAGATTTGGATTTTAGTTCAAATTAGAAAAAACCTGATCCACCGCCTGTCTCGTATGTGCACCGATACTAAGGGGTATGTCAATTGGTACAATATAAAAGGTTTCCTACAGATCTATATAAATTTACTTTCCCTCATATTTTTATCAAAATTTGATGACGTGATTTTTTGAGTTTTTTTAATAGGAGCTTTTGATGGAAGAACCAATTTCTATTCCTATTTCAACATAATCTAAACTTCTATACAAGAAATTAATAAATAGTAAAAGGGAAGAGGTTAAGAAGACAAGGAATAAATGAAAATATCTGAAGAATAATAATTAAGTAAAAGTATTAAAAATGGAAATTATCTTGACAGATTTGTTGGTTATTATTCCTGTAATGAAGAATGTTCAAGTTATGGAGATGTCAAGTTCTGGGATAAAGCACTTCTTGGTTTTTTATGCTAACAAAAAATATTATCAAAAAATGTTCTAGATGAAGTTTTTGTAAATATATTAGACCATATTAGGATAATAAACAGTGAAAAAACATATATTGAAAAGAAATATTATGTTATATAAATCACATTATCTAAAAACATTACATATGCAACACCTTCATAAAACTAATGATAGAAAAGGATGAAACTATCAATATTTTCAGTGCAATAAATCTTCAATATGTGTAAGACTTGTAAATAATAATTTGGGAGAAGTATTTGTTTAAATATACAGTAACAGATGTAATCCATTCATTATAGAAGATTTATAAATTTACTATTAATTCCAAGGATTCACAATTATATTTCAAAGAAAAAAGATTAAAATTTATTGATAATTCTCTACAAGATATAAGTGAAATACTTGTAGTTCAAGATTAAAATATGAATTAGTAATGTGATGAAAGATTTAATTCAGTTTTGGTTGGGAATAAGAAACTCAGTTTAAAGTGCCTTAATTTATAAGTATGAATGAAACTTCTGGAATTAACCCAAACTGATCCTTCCCAGACCAGTGAGAATCGAACTACTAATTATCATATTTTGTTGACATTTTTTCCCTCAATAGGGATGAATACTAGTGGTAAATATAGCTTGATACCCATTGGAAAATCTTTCACCTCATACTCATGTAATAAGGAAATACACTATGCTAAACAATTTCTTTTCATTAATTCTTTTTTGGTTTCTAATAAAGGGGAAAAAATAAAATTCTATACAAATACTGGACAAAAAGTTCTAATAAACCCACCATTGTGTAAATGGTGTATTTAATCTTGTCCAAGAAGGGAATCTCAAAAAATGGTTCCCCAAAGAGTTAGTGAAACTACTCAAAAATAGTAAGGTGATCAAGTAGAAAAATTTGGGAGGATTGAGCTTACAAACCAAAGAAGGAGTCATGTGCATCACAATTGGTGTTTCTATAGGTTTATATATATATATATATATATATATATATATATGTAGATATGGAATGATGGTTCAATATATGAAAGTCAAATAATACCTAAACTAATTGGGAGTAAATCACAAGTTATAAAAAAACTTTTACACAAAAGCGTTAAGAAAAAAAGAAGCGAATTCTATATCATAACACCCTTTGATTAAAAATTATATGTTTTATATCCTTTAAAACTGAATGTGATAGAATTTTTTCATTAGACATAAAAACAAACAAAAATGAACCAAAAAACATTATGAAATAGTTAAAATGTATCCATATAATTGTCTTTAAAAATTAATGGTAACAATGTTTTGAAATATATATTTAAAGAAAATAATGTTCCTCATTAATACAATGGTATTGATAAAATTAAATTACTTTAGCTGAATAACTAATAAGGCCATTCTGTACAAAAAATATATTTTTTCAAAAATGGGATTTCATATGAAATATTTTATGAAACTAAATATATCATGGATTAATTAAATTATTTATATGAATTTTATATCAATAATAATTTGATTATTAATTAATCAAAATAATATTAAGGATAATTAATATTTTAAAAACATATATTTTTTTAAAATAGTTTCCCTTTTATTTTAATGTTCTTTCTTTAAAAAATTAATATCTTAAATTATAGAATTTTTATTTTTAAAAATTAAATTCATTTTTTGATTTAGTATAAATATATTTTCATAGGATGTTTTTTTGTATTTTTAAAAAAATATTGTTTTTAGGTGATTAGTGAAAAATTGCATTTTGAAAAACCATGATTTTATGACATCAATATGTTATAAGCATAACTGAAAGCTTATTAAAAATATTTCTTAAGAAATTAAATTTATTATTAGTTACAATGTATATGTTAAAATATTAATTTTAATTTATAAATATATATTTTGAATTTTAGAACATAAGTAATATTTTGGTCAAAAATTGTTTTAAATACATTACACATTTATTTTTTTTAAATTATTTTTTTATAAATTTTATAAACTAAATATAATAAAAATGACTTTAAAATTATAATTATATGTTCCATATTATTTTATAATTTACATTTTTATGCACAAAGGATAAATTAATTATGTAAAAACTAGTTACCATGATAAAATCCATAAGGGTAAAAAGGTTTAACCAAAGAAATAAAAGGCCGAATATACTAAAAACATGTTTTAATTTGAGTGTTTAAGGTATCTATTTAACAATCTTATATCCACACCATTATTATTCTTTTTTTAAGACTTCTTATCATGTGAAACATGTTCTCTCTTTATATTAATATGAAATATTTATAAAAATTCCATTCCCACCACTTATAAAAGGGGATTTTGAACACCCTCTACGGATAACTCTAAATTTTGGAATCATCATGAAAAAATGACAAATTTCATTCCCAAAGAATGTTATTTCCATTTTTAGATTCTTTTCACAATAATTTAGCATAATTACTAACTTTTCAAGGGATCCTCTAAGGTAAGCTCAATGTTTTCTATGTACGTACTAAATTTTCCCAAAGATTGTTTTTTTCTAATTTTCCATTTTAAATTTATTTTTCATTGTATTTTATAATGACATTATTATTTATAGTGTACTTAATGTTTTTATTTTGTTAATAATAATTAAAAATCCATTCATCTTTTCCATTATGAAAAATGGAAACATCAATCGTGTATTGTACATACTATTGCATACACAAAGTTAATTATTTAATTTTTTATATATTTTATTTATTATTTATTAGAATCTATTAAATTTTGATTCAATACCATAAAAATATATAAATAATTTCTTTATTCTTATATAATAATATTATTATTAAAAAATAAACCACTTTCATAACTATACTCATCCTTTAATTATGGTCTGTTAATGTTTGTGTTGGTCTAACCACTTATTTGATTAGAGTTATAAAATAATATCATGGATTACAATGAGAACTTAATTATTAATAATATAGGATATAAATAATTAAATAATGATTGATTTTATTTCTATAATTTTAACATTAATACAAAACTCATTAATTAATACACTAATGTTTGTTCATTAAAAATTACTGAAGCTTTCTCATAACTGATTTTATTTTTAGAATTATTACTATAGAATGAGATTATAACATTGAAAATAATTATAAAGCTTCAATTTTAGTACCTTGGAATATTTTGTGTAATGTACCAACCTTGGTGACACATTAATAAGTTCCTAGTGTCAGTTTTCCACATAACCTTAGTATCCCAATTTGGGGGCCACTATAACTGGTGCCTCTTGCCAGTTGAACACATGACCTCAGGGACACCTCCCCATAATACGGAGGCTTCCAACTAGTAGAAAAAATATGTAGGAATACATTATAGATATTATACTTTTTCCAAGAGTGAAACTACAACATAAAATAATATAGACAAAACTAAGAAGCATCTAATAAATTCCCAAAACTAGTTAAATTCCCACAACCTTAGAAATAATTATTTTGTGTCATAGTGATGTCAAGTTCTATTAGAAAAATGAAACAAGATGCTAATAAAGTCCCCAAACTATGCATCAACTCAACACATAGTTCCCACATCCATTTCATATACCAAATTCCTTATAAACCATCTATAATTATCCCTTTACCCTTGTCCTAACCTATAACCATCATGTATACTTTGGTACATCATGGCGGACCGAACATGGGGTGAGACAAAATCAGTAGGCCACTAGCAATGGTGTCTATAAAATATAAAATCTAATAAATGTGTATAAATATGTATATACAAATAATATATAGGTAGTTAAATAAAATAGGTTTCTATTAGCCCCAAGCTCTTTCAGTTCCACTATAGTACTAACACACCTAGCCTTCTTCATCCCATGTTAGAAGTCTGAAACATATATTAAATGGGTCACATAATGACATTTGAGGATCATAAATATGAGTATCCCAATCACGGTGAAGAAATACATCACCAAAACCATTTCCCAATGTGGACTTCCATGACCAATATCTTTACCTTGATGTAGACAATCATGGCCAACACCCATTCCTTGATGTGGACCACCATGACCAACATCCTCACCATGGTATGGACAACTATGAATAAAACCCATATCTATTTCACTAACAAACAATTATTTTGGTTTAACAAACTTGACAAATTTTTACCACATTAATACATTAAGGGGAATACCTCTTCCATTTATCACATTTCCTATGGTTCATCACTGTCATTTCAATTATCCACAATCCATAACTAGCCAATTTTATTATTTAGTTACAAGTAAAACCACTGAACCTACTTCTTAAGCATTTTATAACATGAAATTGACCATTAAACCATTTATCACATTTACCAACATATAAGCCATAAGTCATTTAACCTATTCAATTCAATCCAAACACCACATTATTCAATTTTAGTATGATAATCACAATCACAATTGGTTTATTATCATTAACCATTTATTCATTATTTTACATTTTATTTCTAATGTTCATTGGAGTGGATCACCATAGGGGTGATTGAAAAATTGGTATAATCTTTAATAGCAGATCACATGAGGTCATTATGAAGTTAGAAACATCATTTAGACACCCAATTTTTTATTTCCGTCCATGTAATTAAATGCAAAGAACAACGATACAAGTAAACAACCATATAAAAATGAATAAAAATCAAGACCATAATATATAACTTTTAGAACAACTACCACAAGTTCATGGACAATAATTCATCCCACAACAACCCTTGATTCAATCCCAAACAACCCTAAACTCCCAACCTAATAATATACTAGAAAAAAGGGTTTATAGGATTCATAATAAGAAGAAACAATGTACTATGGTACTTACTTAAAATGGAAGGAATATGAGTGGAAATCTCACCTAGATCTTTTATTCACAACCAAATCTGATTTAAATTAATAAAATTTGAGGGATAATATTCCTTAGAATAGGGGAGAGCTCCTGGTTCATCAATAAAGATATTTGGGTGGAAAGAGGATGAAAATTCCATAAGAACCCTTAAATTCGGATGTGGTAAAATGGGAATCCCCCCAAATGAGGAGGACAGTTGGACAAACCATTCACTGACCATTAATCACCCTCAGTCCAACAGGGGCTAGGATTTATTATTTTATAGAGAGACCACATGACTTTCCAAACTGTGCAGATGACATCTATTTGGATCTATCCAAATCCAATCAAATTTTAATCCTCCTTTAATCATTTATAAATTGTTCACCACACCCTAAAATATGCATGGTCATTGTTTATGGTCAGTACTAACCATGTGCCAACCGTTCTCCCAAGATATCCCAGACCCTCTAACATCCCGCCCCTAATTATTTTCTTGAGAATGTGGGAGGGTGTTTCTTGGTATTAAGAGACAATGAAAAGGCACTAAAGGATGGAAATAAATGCTAAGGGTTTCGTTTACAATGGGTTAATATTTTTCATTTGAAAATAAAACAACCAGAAAAACATTCCATTGCAAAATAAACCACAACTTGATGCATGATATCAATAAAAGACAACTAAAGCAATACATTTATATCAAAATCAACAACAAAGAGTACCACAATAGAAGACCATAAAATATCCAAGTACACATTGGAATACTAGAAAACCCATTAAAAATCAATGAAACCATATAACTTCAAAGATCCAACCAAATCCATGAAGAAACTCCAAAAATATCCTAGGGACCATGGAGAACCACTAGAGAAGTATTATACTTTAAAAACTTTTTTTTGTTTCCTAATAGAAAATATTTACAAAATCACCATAGTTTGATAGTAAGGGTGAGTAATGAAACTATGTAGTTTTTCCCCAAATGAAATTCCTACTCCCACCACTAGGATAAAACAAGTTAAAAAATTTATATAATTTTTTATAAATAATTGAATAGTTTATAACAAATCCAAGCAATTCAATTCCAAAAAAAATTTCCACACTAAAAGAGTTTTCTCAAAACTAACCAATTTCCAGGGAAATAAACCAAAAAATTCCTTAAAACCAATTTTCAAGTTCCTTTTTTGGAATAACCATTCCATTCCCCAAATCCACACATCCAACCAAGCATTAAAAACTTGACCCCCCTAAACTCGAGAGTAGTGAGTCATCCTACCACTAATCCATCACTTAATGAACCATTTTATGGGTAAAATACTTGAACCTCATCCATACCACTAATTACAAGGGAGGATTGTTACCCTTATCCATCCTGAATGCACAAAAACACAAAAACCCATTATGCTAAAATCCAATTCCAAAATAACCATTTAAACTATTTCTATAAAACCTTTAATTTTTATTGAAGACATTTCAAACAATCCATTTAAATAAAACCAACCTTTAATCGAATTAATTTTCCATGCAACAAATCCAAACAATCAATTTTAAATCATCATTTTAAAATCATATTTCCAATTTCACTTTCCATAGAAGGCCCAATTTTTAAAATTCTACAAACCATTAACATATTGAGTTTCCAACAAGAAATTCAAAATAATTTCACCAAAAACTTGAATCAAAACAATCAAATTGAAAAAAATCATTCATGTTTTAATAAGAGGAGTCTAGAGTGAAGCCACCTACCTCATGATTTATGGAGAAAATGAAGAACGATACTAAATCGCTAATGAAACTAGGTTAAATATCAAAAAACCAGCCTAATATACCATACCCTATCATAAATAAGACCAAATATAAACACATTTGGCACCAAAAACCATAGATATATCCAAAATAGAAATAGATCTTAGAAACTGAGAGAGGGAGAGATATATATCTAAGGAAAACCACCAAAAACAACCATAAATGATGACTTACCATGATATCCAAGCTTCAACACACCAAGAACAACATCAAGATTTTATCAAAATTGACGGGGAAGGATTATATATCATTATAGAGGGAGAAATACTGAGTTAGGGTCCATTTGGGAAATAATGATGGGTCAAAATAAAAACTCGATGTTGATCCACTTTTTATGGATCTTGTTTTTAAATTGTGCATGGTTAGTGATAAATTTATAAAAACTGTTCACAAATCTTGCACCAGGTACTACCACATGGGGGAACATCACACTATTGGGTTGCATGATTATAAAACCATCCACCAACCATGAAATATCTCACTATTTCAAAATGAATGATTTCTACTAGGTGGCCACATGGTTTGGAAAACTATGAGCCTACATATGTGCCTTCCCCTTAGCCAATGTCGCATTATGCACAATTTCTTATAGGAGTTTCAGGGTTTCCACTAACCTTTCAACAATAAGAGAAATTTAGAAAATCCCTAATAACATGTCTAAATATTTACAATGCCTCACAAAATTTACAAAACAATTTATATAGTTAAAACACATAAAAGTAAATGTTACTTACTTAAAATTAGGGGTGATACACTCTCTCCACAATCATCCTTTCAGTCCCTAGAAATTATAAAAACAACATTTATCTATAAGAGTTATGGACATTTCTTTTTTATTTCCTTATCCGATTCCCATGTCTGTTGCTGAATCTAACCATGTTTCCATAAAAACCACAGCAAACTAATTCTTTTTCAATGAACTAATTTCTATTGCATATCCACAATTCGCACTGGCAAGTACACCAATGATGCTTCCATCTCTAGGTCGATGTGAGGCCGTCAAATCACATGTTTAGGATCCGGATGATACTTTTTCAGTTGAGATACATGAAACACATTATGCACAACATAGAACTATAGTGGGAAATACAACTAATAAACCAACACACCAACCCGTTCAAGTATATGAAAAGTGAACGTATATCAAGGAGATAAATTTCCCTAAATCCCAAAACAATGATGACCAAGACATGTAGTGATTATCAGAGAACATGATCTCTTACCTCAAAAGATAATGACTGTTGATGATTATTTTCATATGATATCTAATGACTCTTAACCATTTCTATGCATTTACTGGTCAACTAAATCTTCTCTATTGACTCTTGTACAAGTTTCTTCAAAACTAGTAAGGTCTCACCTATTTCCACCCAATAAAGTGGAGGATGACAAGGAAACCCATACAATGATTTAAAGGATCCATATGTTTCAATGAAACATAGATATTGCTATAATAGAACTCCAGTGATAGTACATCCAACTCCCATGAGCCAACAAAATCCATTACACAAGACCACAACATGTCTTCAAACATTTTTATTTTCCTTTCCGAAAAGTCATCCTTTTTAGGATGATACGCTGCAGTAATAGTCAACTGAGTTCCAAGGGATTTATGTAAGTATTTCCAAATTCAAGATATAAACCTCAAATCTCTATCTAGCACTGTTGGAACTCGTACACCATGCCTCTTTTACACTTCTCAGATATAGATTTCTAACAAGTCCTCCACTATATGAAATTCAAGAATAGGTATAAAATGATATTAATTTGTGAAAAAATCCAATGTCACCTATATAAAATCATTCTTATGAACTGTTCTTTGAAAAACTATTATAAAATCCCTCCCTACATTCTTGTATTTCTAGATATATATTGGTAAAGACAAAAACATACCTATTGGTCGTTGATTTTTTGCCTTAACTTTATGACAAGTCAAGCATCTCAAAACCAAATATGGCATATGTTTTTTAATATTTACCCTTAAAAATGTGATTCAAATTTATTATTTATCTTCTGTACTCTATTATGAACAACCCATCTCTAATTGTGTTTTCCATGAAGAATTTTTTTTTGAAAAATGATAGGTATGACCATCTAATTTTTGGACCACAACACTAAACTATCAACTAGATTCCATCCCTAAATGGTATCCCCACCATTTAGTTTCGACCTAATCGTAACGCATTATGAATCCAACATCTGTGCCTCTTTAACTATCTTTACTAAATTAAGAACAATTGTTTCTTGAAATGAAACTACAACTTCACCTCGATATTCTCATTTCAAGTGAATTTCAGTTTGTGCTGACATGAGCTGCCACTCGTCTAAAGTTTCATTTTCCAACTGAGCATACAAATTCTTTCTTAATGGATTCAACATCGAATTTCCCTTACTCAGTGTATACATGAAGTCAAAGTCTAACATTTGGAGATACTACATCAAACATTTTTGTCCCAAATTCAAATCATGTTGCAAAAAAATATGATTCAAGCTCTTGTGGTCTATAAGCATAGTAAATTTCTTAGTAAAGAGGTAATGATTCCAAGTATTGAAAGCATGTACTATGTAATCTAACCTCAAATTGTGTTGGGTAGTTCTTATCATGAAACCTTAGCTGAATTGAGCCATAAGAAACAACATTATCTCCCTTCATGACAACATATTCCAACCTAGATCCCAAATCATCACAATACACCGTGTACCCTAGTCCCAATTTCTACAAGACCAATATTGGAGCTAATATAAGGTGAAAATTGTGCTATTTAAAAGTTATATGACATTCCTCATTCTGTGGTAATGGATCTTTATTCCTTTTTAAAATTTTCAATGGTTAATCCAATCCTGAGAAATCATGAATGAAGCATCAATAAAAATTATCAAGACCAAGTAAAATATATATCTTAAAGACATTATTTGGAAGTTGGTAGGAGATACCAACTTCTGTCTTTTAGGGATCCGTAGAAACCCCTCTTTCTGATATTTCATGGTCTAGGAAACAAACCTATTATATCCAAAAATCACACTTTGTTAATTTGGAATATAGAATATAATCCCCCAATTCCAAAAACTATCCCCAAGTGTTGTTCATGATCAACCATTATCGTTGAATACACCAATATGTCATACATAAACACCACCTCAAAAGAAACTAGATTCCTTAGAAATATACAATTCATCAATTCCATAAGAACCAATGGTGAAATAGAATGACTGAATTGAATTACCATATATTCATAATGGCCATATCTACACTTGAAATCTATTTCAGGAGTATCATCCTTTTGGACCCACCATTAGTGATATCCTGGTTGAAGTAAAATTTAGAGAACCACTGAGCTCCTGTAAATTGATCAAATAGTCCATCAATGAGTGGAATTGGATACTTATTCTTTATCGTAACCTGATTGATCTTAATATAATCCACACATAACTGAAGAGTTCTATCTGCCTTTTTGACAAACAAGATTGATGCTGCCCAGAAAGATGTACTCATCTGAATGAACCCTTTTCTTTCTAGGTCCTATAATTAAACATTCAATTCCCTTAATTATATAGGTGTCATCAAAAAATATGGAAATGAAATATTATTGGTCCTCATAAATAGATCAATCATAAACTACACATTCTATATAGGCGGTAACCTTGAGAAATTGTTTAGAAATACATCAATAAACTAATCAAACACTATTGGAAAATTATTATTATCAATCTCTTCCATTGATGCCAAAGTCCAATTCACTAGCTGGTATGAGATCATTCCAACAAGATCGTTGCACCTAACATTACATTCCATTATTCTTTGAACAGATTATTGACTCCATCCTCAGTTGTGAAACTATCCATTATTTTATAACAATCGATGTGACCGTGAATATTTTCAACCAATCCATACCCATGATTATGTCATCGACATCCATTTCTAGCATTGAGAAGTCCCAAATTAGCTTGGCTCTATCAATAGTTAAAGAACATGTTCTACACACAAAGATTCGTCAATATCGTTGAAGAAGAGGAGTTTACAGTTTTAACACAGAAGGCATAATATCAACATTTAAATACATCATATCAATAGAATGAGAAATATAAAGGAATTATATTCACTCGTATGGAAAAAAATATTTCATCAGGGTAGAATTACAAATAATCATACCTCTCACCATTAATTGACCAGATTGGTCATCCAAAAAAACCTTCTCATCTCCATATAATTTCTCAGTTGAGGCACTTTGTTCCTTATTCCAATGTTGATATTTCCCTTGTTGATGAGTCATGGTATTCTAAGAATCACTGTGAATAGATCTTTTTTGTTTATGAGAGGTATTTTTATACCCTCATTCCATCAAATTAGATGATTCCTATAAAACCTGAGAAGTATCGTGAACATCTGTCCTTGGAGAACTAAAAAAATAGAACTGATGATAACCCATATGATTGTAAGTGTGGCATGAAATATGTGGTTTAGTACACTCTATCTTCATTTTTCTAACAAAACCACACTAGAAACATCCCATTTTTTTGGGTTTTGGAGGAATATTGTCTGATATATCCATCTGATTTTGACGTGTTCTACATATTTTATAATAGGCCCCCATCTTCCTCTTTCCCTCTCTCAGTGTTAGAGTTTCTACCTCCTCTCATGAATACAACCCTACATGATCCACATGGACTTCCAATAGTAAAAGATATCATAAAAATATTATCTGGTTCCACTCCAGACTCAATGATTTGAAAGGCCTGAATGGTGGTTTGAACCAACTGTTTTTTCACCTATGGCTCTGGTGAAACCACATTCTTAATAACCTCAGCTAGTTGGATCCTATGATACCTACCTAGTTCCATGTTTTATTAAACAAAAAATTCCATAAGCCTCACTATCTATCAACTACAGGATAAGATACTTAAAATTCTACCACATTATACTGTCACAACATTTCTTTCCAAAATTCAACTTTTACAATGTTCATCCATTTTTAAAAATTTCTACTTGATTTTGAAAATTATACCATTTTAGAAATACCAAAATCCTAATATTTTTCAAAGTCATTAATTTGATACAATTTAAACATTTTTCAAAAATAAAAACATTGTAAAAAATAATATATCGTTACTCAAAATGAAATTTTCACTCCTAGTGGGGAGCCATTTCTATAACAAATTTCATGATTATATCATTGTCTGAACCCATGAAAATGAGATTCCAATTTCTATAAGTTTCTCTAAAACACTTATGTACCAAACTCACCGGTAACTTGAAGTTTAGCATAAAAAGGTTAGCTACGTCATTTTATACACTACATTTCAAGTCCCAACAATCCTACTCCTTCCTACAAAACAAGATTATACCACTTTTAACATTCTTCCCCTACACATTTTCTTGAGAAGGTTGGAGGACGTTACATGGCCTTAAGTGACATCCCTAAGGCACAAAAGGCTAGAAATAAATTCCAATGGATTCATTTGCAATGGGGGATGTTTTTTTTGAATATAAAACAACCAAAAAAATATTATAATACAAAATGGACCATTAAATAATGCATCATATCAATGAAAGACAACTCATGAATTATATTTATATCAAAACCAACTATAAATTGTACCACTACAGAAGACCACAAGACATAAAATTACATAATAGAAGAATAAAAAACCTAAACAACTCAATGAAAACCACATATTCAAAGGATACAACAATCTCCATGCTTCAACATCACACACATACAAATTATAACTACGTACCACAAGAGAAGGGGGAAAATTTACCATTTCCCATGTCCTGATAGACAATATTTGCAAAAGAACCAAATTTCCAAAGTATGGGTGAGTAATGAAACTCAATAGATTTTACCCAAATTAGTTCCCTATAGGATAAATTTTTTTATCACATTTATATAAAAATATTCATATAAAAGAATTTAACAATTTATAAAAAGGCTAAGTAATTCAATACAAAATTAGTTTTCCATACTAAAACTGTTTTCTCAAAACCAACCAATTTCCATGGAAGGAAACATTAAAATACCTTAATAGCATTTAAAAAGTTCCATTTTTTCGTAACCATTATATTATACATATCCAAACAACCAACCACGCTCAAAAACATAGACCTCCCTATACTCATGAGTGGCAAGTCATCCTTTCACTAACATGTCACATAATGAACCATTTGACAGGTGAAATCCATGACCATTATCTATAATATTAATGATGGGGAAGACTTATTAACCTTATCTATATATAATTCACAAAAACACACACAACCATTTTTCAAAAAACCAATGTCAATATAACCATTTCAACCATTTCAATAAAACTATTATTTTATTGAAAAAATTTCAAAATATTGATTTCAATAAAATTGAAATTTTATTAAAATCATTTTCCATTCAAAAAAATAAAAAAAACATTTTAATTTTTTTTTTAAAATTTCAATTTACTAAAAAATTCCAAATTTATAAAATTCTATATTAAATTACTGAATACTATTTCCAACTAGCAATTCAACTATATTTCATAACAAATTTCAATCAAAACAATCAATTTTAAGTTAAGACTTCAAGGTATAATAATATGAGTCAAGAGTGAAGCCATCTACCTTGTAATTTTTTGTGAAAACAAAGGTCACTAAAATTCCAACAAAACAGAGTTAAATATAAAAAAATACACCTTATTTCTCTTCCCCTATTAGAAAAAAGATCAAATATAAACCTATTTGGAATCAAATACCTTTGATATATCAACAATGGAACTAGATCTAATAAAAAGAGAGAGGGAGAAATTTAGTTCAACAAAAACCACTAAAAATGACCACAAATTATGACTTACTTTGATAGCTAGGCTTCAACGCCCCTAGAAATGCTTTTATACATGGTTTCTAGTATGAGTTTCATGGTTTCCACTAACCATGCACTGACCTCGATCCTTTAGAAAATCCCCCCAAAAAATTACAAAAAGATTCCAAACCCTCTCAAACTTCACCCAAACACTTTTTATACATAAAATTAGTAAAATAAATGTTATTTATATGAAATTACAAGTACTGGAGACCATTTTATCTTTTTTAATTCCCCAAACACTTTAAACTGCCCTAAGTCCACTCATACTCCTTAGAAATATTTCATTAACCATTATAAAAGGACATATCCCAAAATTTAAACAAGAATGTACCTCCTTAAAAGGTATAGATTTTATAATATCGCCATTATATAAAATCTTGTCCTCAATCTACATTCCCCCACACCATTAAGCCTCCATAGAAAAAAATCAATCCACCAAACTCAAATATCCTCCTCCATTTTTAATTTTTTCTCTTGAATGTTACTATACCGACACAACACTCAAAACAATGGTGTGGTATTACCCCACAAAACATTCTCCCTACAATACATAATACAAACAGGATTCTACTTAGAGGATTTATTATCCACAAGCACCAAATGATCAACATAAATCACATGATAAGGGCCAGGGTGATAATTTTGATGTGGTGACACATTAAAACAACAAGAATACAACCATTCCACTATGAATATCAAATCTTTATGCCACCTATCTGATACTACCCCAAATCTCAAATATACCACATACCTAGGTTATAACTTTCTCAGTTTTTGAATTTGATGGTGACCCAATCTTGGTGAAACCTTAAGAAACACATGACCACAAAATTTAAATTCAATAGGTTGAAGACCTCAATCTATGACTTCAATGTACTCCAATATATAACTATACATTTCCTAATCATCCAAAAATTCTATAATGTATCCTCTATGTGACTTGGTCCCAATAAATCTGATTCCCCAAATTACATCCAACATAGGTGAAATCTACATGGCCTACCATAGAGCGCCTAATATGCTTCCATATGAATATTCACCTAATAATTGCCATTATAGGTGTACTCAAAAAGTGCTATGTGTTTCTCCAAATAACCAGAAATGTCTAAGATACATTCCCTAAACATTTCCCTTAGCATTTGGTTAGTACAGTTTGATTTTCCTTCCTTCTATTGGTGGAAAGATATACTAAAAAAAGACTCGGCCAATTACTTCTAAATTTTTTTCTAGAAGTGAAATGTAAAACATAGATAATGATCTTAAACAATACTCCTAGTAACCCCATGTACACATAATATCTCCAAAATATAAAAGTCACTCAACTGGACAACATTTAAAGTATCTCATATTAGACATAAGTGTGCTACCTTGGTCAAATAATCCACAATTACCCATTTTTCACCATTCTTATAAGGCATCCTCAAAATTCCCACCCAATTTGTTTTTGAAAATTTCTTCCCTTTTCCATTTAAGAATGGTTAATGGTTGTGAAAGTCCAGATTAACGCAGATTCTTCGCCTTTAACTACAGACATGTGTTGCATCATGTCACTAATTATACAATATCCTTTTATAATACCAACCATTAATACTATCTTTGAATATTGAGATACATTTTTGTCAAACTAGGGTGTATCTTCCACTCTATGGCATGAAAATAAAACATTACTAATCATATATATAGGGAGGACTAACTATATGACCATGAAAAATAATTATCTCATCGTCATCAATAGTCAAATATGAAGGTGGCTCCCCACTTTCAAAACTATCTCCCAAGGCTATAAATTATGAATCCTCACACTAACTTATCTAAACATTATTTAGAAGAGAGGTATCAATATAAATAAAATGATATTCATCGGCTCATTATCCCACTGAACACAAATATACATCTTAATTAAGAAAGACATCATCTTCCACTAAGAACTAGACACTTGAACATTTTGAGTATGTGTTTTTTGACTGAATGCATTAGCAACACTTTTTACATTACCCTATATAAAGTCTAACTTAGATATAAAAAAATACATGTACTCAACCCTTATCCACTACCTAAATTAAAATCACATTGTGAAAATATGTATTTCAGGCTCTCACGATTATTATAAATGTCAAAATTTTAATTTAAAATTCAATGCCCTCAATATTTTTGGGTACAAACCAATACATTCAACATGATATCATGTGTAGGATAGTTTTTTTCATGTGGATTCAACTACCATGATCAATACTCCATGTTAGAAAAGTTTTTTATGAACCTTCAATAATAACCATATAATCCTAAAAATATTTTAATTTAAAAACACAGTCATGTGAAGATCCAATGAGACCACTTCTTCAACCTTTTCTTGGTCCACTAAAATACCCTCTTCTGAGGAAATGTTAGACAGTAAATGATACTTGTCAATACATAAATGAAAACGTGATATATTGAAATAAATACAAAGTTTTATTAGTTTACACAAGATGATGTGATGATACATTAGATGATCTTAATGTTTTTGGGAGTACATATTGATGTCATCTACAAAATCAACCACAAACTGATCCCAGTGTGGGTGAAGGATTCCATTGTTCAATGTCATAAACATAATAAGATCATTCATAAAAACTAAATTCATTAATAAGAACTCATAAAAATCATACCTAATCCTAAAATCAGTTCATAATATATTTTATGTTCTCACTCTAATGAACCTGACACTAGTAACCGAATGTGGTGCCTATTTTATTACACTGACATAGTTACACACGGTCCAATCTAAAGGGAATGATCAGTTTAGAAGTTTTGTAGAACTAAATATATTCTCGATACACATTTTACGTTGGTAACATAAAATAAAACATAATACACTAGAAAATAAAATGAACTGTATCTTTGAAAACTCATTTAGTGATTTCATCTTCATCTACTCAAGAAAAGAAACCAAAATTAGTGTGAGGTAAAATGTTACATACATAAGAAGCCATTATTAATTAATAAATAATAATAAATATGAAATGTTAAATAAATTAACAGACATTACATTTATCCAATAACATGACTATTATAATTAGATAACATATAATAAATATGGAAATGTAAATAACTGAAAACACATTCCATTTAATAAATAATTGAGAACAAAATCTTTCAAGAGATAATATAAAAGAGAAGATATAATGCACAATACTTATGACTATATTATAAATTAATTAAATTCTTAATTATTGGATATCATGATATGGGGAATCATGATACTTCTTCTGTCAAGAACTTTCTTCAAGACTTTTTAATAATACTTGGTAAAAATACATCTGATTTGGCCAAATGGTCTGTCCAATTAGAACTATCAATGCATTGTGGGGATATCTATAATTGGGCCAAAAAGTATATATATTTCTAAGTAATTACTCATCTATCCAACAATCTATTTAATTCATGAAAAATTATCCCTTATCATTAAAGATCTATATTGGTTAAAGGATACAAATTTATCAATATTCCCAAGATAATTATATAACTTTAAAATAAAAAAATTTTGTAAAAAAATGGTATATGGTTTAGGAAATAATCACATCCATTATAAAAGAATGTTTATATTAAAGATAAATGTAATTTCCAATGAAAAATTATCATAATAAAGTTACTATTTCAAGAGAATGTTAACAATCACAAAATAAAGTGAGATTGCACAATGAATTTTACCACTAGGTTTATATCAAGTCAAGTCCCCATGGATTAAATAATTCAAATTAAAACATAAAATACCATGAATTATTAAGTATTAATTACATTACATGTAAAATGGGAATTATATAGACAATATAAAAAAATTTGGGGCACAATAATAAAATATCCCTAAATAAAGGGAAATCAAGACGAATTCATTTTCCTTGAGTCCCAATCATGTTGCATGTTCTATACATTCCTGAATGACAAAATTATGTTAATTATTTAATTTATTAATATCCTTATCAAGTTTATTATTCCTCTTATTTCCTTAAAATCTTGTAATATAAAATTACATAATTAATTAATTTTCTATTGGGTGTTTTGATGATATTTGACTTATGTGTCAAAAATGGCTTCTGAAAGTTAATATGGTCAAAGTGGTAATTATTTCAAAATTTATACAATAATAATATTTAAATAATTATCATATTTACAACCTTTATATTTTTAATAACAAACATGAAATATGGTTTTGATAAATGAAGTAAGTTACGATCGTAGAGACGGTAGGCCATACGTACATGTTAGTAATGATTCCATTTTTCAATACTCATTATGGAAAAAAAGTTAGTAATATTTTATATTCCTATAATGATCATAATTTAAGAAATAAAATATTATTTATTTAAATATAATTATATATATCACCCATGGAGTGTGGCTATCAAAATAGAGTCACATCGATTCATGAAGGCAATATTCCACAAGAATATGAATGATGTTATTATATTTATAGAATGATAAATATGTCATGAATATCATAATTATTTAATTTATATAACATATATTTATTAAAATTATCCTTATCAAATTCCATGTAAATTATTAGTGAAAAAATAATCACATCACTTCGTGTGGCGGTAGTCCACTTTACTCAAGAGCGACGTTATTGTATCCCCTATGAAATGGAATGTAAAAACACTTATATTATATAATTAATAAAGAGGTACAATTGAGTTATTAATATCATATATATACTTTATATCTATTATCATTCCAAATCATGACAGGTGTTTATGGAAAACATGTCACATCGGTCTGAAAAGTGCTAGTTCACCATACACAGGAGCTTGAGAGAAGAGGTTAAGAATATAGGTTATTAAATTAAAATAATAACATATTTATATATGGTAGATACTATTATTATTATATAATAATAAATAAATTATATTTTTTTGAGTTAGAATAAGAAGTTAAATAAAAACACCAAGTTATAAATTTTGCTTCTTCTAGAACCACCTTTTTAGGGTTATAAATAAACTATTACTAGAATGAATTTAATACAAAAACAACTCATAGTATAAAGTTATGTGATTTGAGAAGTTTTTTGGGTAGGTATTTTTCTAAAAAAATTCTTTGACATTGTAAATAAGATAGGATAGTAGGAGACCTTTTATAAGTGAGGATAGTGAAACACTTGTTATTTTTTTAAAGAAAAATGCCTAACCACATTTTTCTCATTTCAAAAAGGATAAACAATTGTATATTATAGATTCTTAGACATGATAAGGTAAAAATATTTTCGAATAATAAATTTTGGGAAAGTTTTTGGGTACTTTTAATCTTTATGTTTTAGTTTTACCCGTATAGGTCTATTTTTATATTAACCACTGTAATTAATTTTTACTATCTACACTATCAATTTTGGTCAAAAATTATGTTGAAGTTGTTAGATAATATAAATTAATATGGTTCAAAATAAAGAATAAATTTTCCCAAATTACATCCATATAATTTTAATAAATTAATTTCAATTTAATCCCTCAGTCATGAAGAGAAAGCGGGTTCTCAAAGAGAAAATGTTTAAATGTTTACAATGTTTTTATATCAAAATTAAAAATGAAATTGATTACAATGCTATAAATTGTATTAATAGATATATAATTAAACTAATTTTACATAAAAAATAATTTTAAACATAGTTTAACAATATAAATAATTAAAAATGTATTTTTCAGTTAAAAGGTAGTTTTCAATTAAACAAATTTTACCATATCTCTCATTATGCATGATTTCTATTATGAGTTTCATGGTTTCCACTAACTATGCACCAACCCTGAACCTTTAGAAAATCCCAGAAAAAATTTCCAAAAAGTTTCCAAACCCTCTCAAACTTGTCCCAAACACTTTTTATACATAAAATTTATAAAAAAAGTTACATGCATGAAATTAAGTGTGATAGAGACCCTTTTATACTTTTTAATTCCCGAAACTCTTTAAATTTCCCTAAGTCCACTCATCATCCTATGAAATATATCATTAACCATTATAAAAGGACATATCCCAAAATTTAAACAAAAATGTACATCCTAAAAAGGTCTAGATTTTATAATATCCCCACCATATAAAATTTTGTCCTCATTATACATTCTCCCAAATCATTAAACCACCGTAGAAAAAATTTCAATCCACAAAACTCAAATATCCACCTCCATTTCCCATTTTTTATCTTGAATGTTTCCATATCGAGACAACACTCAAAACAATGGTGTGGTCTCACCCCACAAAACATTCTCCCAACAATCCATAATACAAACTGGATTCTCCTTGGAGGACGTAACAGCGACAAGCTCCAAATCATCAAAATAAATAACATGATAAGGGTCAGGGTGATAATTTTGATGTGGTGACAAATTAAAACATCTGAAATACAACTATTACACTATGAATATCAAATAGGTATGCCACCTATCTGATCCTACCCCAAATATAAAATATCCCACATACCTGGGTTCTAACTTTCTCTATTTCTAAATTCGATGGTGACCCAATCTTGGTGAAACCTTATGGAACACACGACCACAAAAATTTAAATTCAATAGGTCAAAGACATCAATATATGTCTTCAGTGTACTCCAATATATAACTATATAATTCATAATCAACCAAAAATTCCATAATGTATCCTCTATGAGACTTGGTCCCAATAAATATGATTCCTTAAATAACATCCAATATAGGGGAAATCTATACGGCCTACCATAGAGCACCCAATATGGTGCCATATGAAGATTCACCTAAAAATGGCTATTACAGGTGAACTCAAAAAGTGCTTTGTTTTTCTACAAAGATCCACCAATTTCTAGGGTATATTCCCCAAACATGTCCCTTATAATTTGGTTAGTACATTTTTATTGCCCATCCTTTAATGCGGGAAAGATATACAAACAAATGACTAGGCCAATGACTACTAAAAAAATTTCTAGAAGTGAAATGTAAAACATAGATCAAGATCTTAAACAATACTCCTAGTAACCCATTGTGCACATCACATCTCCCAAATATAAAAGTCACCCAACTAGACAATAGTTAAAGTATCTCATATAGAAAAGAAGTGTGCTACCTTGGTCAACTAATCCACAATCACCCATTTTCACCAATATTAAATGTAATCCTCAAAATTCCCACCCAAAAATAATTGAAAATTTATTCCCTTTTTTATTTAAGAATAGTTAATGGTTGTGAAAGTCCAGAAAGATGCTGATTCCCAGCCTTTAATTTTAGACATGTGTTGCATCATGCCATGAAACCAACAATCTCATTTTTAATCCCAACCACCAACACTATCTCTGAAGATAGAGATACATTTTTTTAAACTAGGGTGCATCTTCCACTCTATGCCATGAAAATAACACATTAATCTTCCCATATACATGTAGGCATAACTATATGACCATGAATATGAATGATCTCGTCCTCATCAATAGTAAATTTTGATGGTGGCTCCCCACTTTCAAAACTATCTCCCAAGGCTATAAATTCTGAATCCTCATAAAACCTTACCATAACATTATTCAGAAGTGAATGATAAATATAAAATAAAATGAGTATCATCAGATCATTATCCCATTGAACAAAAATATACATATTAGGAAATAAATACATTATCTTCCAGTCAGAACTATACCCTTGAACATTTTGAGTATGTTTCTTCCGAATGAATGAATATGAAACACGTTTTCCATTCCCATATATGATGTATAACTCAAATTAAAAATAATACTACTACTCAACCCATATCAACTACGTAAATTCAAATAAAAATATGAAAATATGTATTTTAGGCTCTCAAGGTTAGTATAAATGTCAAAATTCTCTCCCAAAAGACAATGGAATTGATATTTTTGGGTGCAACCCACTACATTCAATGTGAGATCATTTGTAGGATAGTTTCGTTCATGTGGATTCAACTACCATGATCCATACTACATGAATCAATTTTTCTATTTCAATAGTTTCCTATGTCAAATCCTATATGCTACATACAACCAAGTATAATGCATACCAGGAATGAGAAAGTTCAAGATCGTTGTAGTGGTCAACCTTTTCTTCAACTTCTTAAAATAATTCTAACATGCTTCAAGACCCAATATTTTTAACTTTATTAGTCTGTCCCAAGAGTTGGGATTCCAAGTGAGAAAAGTTTTTGAGGAACCTTCAATAATAACCTTTTAATCCTAAAAGTATCTTAAACACAAAAAGATTCATGCACTGATCTAATGAAACCACTTCTTCAACCTTTTATGGGTCTACTGAAATACCCTCTTTTAAGGTATTGTCTCCCAATAAATGATACTTGTCGATAAATAAATGAAGACTGGATATATTGAAATAAATACATCATTTTATTAGTATACACAAGATGATCTGATAACGCATGACATGATCTTCTTGAGTTTGAGAGTACACGGGGAGGTCATCTACAAAATCAACCACAAACAGATCCTTATGTGGGTGAAGGATTTAGTTTTTCAATGTCATAAACATAATAAGATCATTCATAAAACCTAAATTCATTAATAAAAACTCATAAAAAACATACCTAATCCGAAAATTAGTTTACAATATATTTTAAGGTCTCACTCTAATGACCCCAACACTATTAACCCAATGAAATTATTCTTTTATTACATTGACATAGATACATATTGTCCAAACTAAAATGAATTATCAATTTAGTAGTTTTGGAGAACCAAATATATACTCAATACACATTTTACATTGGGAATATAAAATAAAACAAAATACACTACAAAATAAGATGAACTGTATCCTTCAAAACTAATTTAGTGATTTCTTCGTCATCTCCTAGAGAAAAGAAACAAAAACAAGTGTGAGTTTTAATGTTACATACATAAGAAGATATCATTAATTAGTAAATAATAATCAATATGAAATGTTAAATAAATAAACACACATTCCATTTAATCCATTACATGACAATTATAATTAGATAGCATAAAATAAATATGGAAATGTAAATAACTGAAAACACATTCTATTTAATCAATAATTATGATCAAAATATATCAAGAGATAATATCAAAGAGAAAATATCATGCACAATAGTTATGAATATATTATAAATTAATTAAATTATTAATTATTGGATGTGATGATATGAGGAATCATGATACTTCTCTTATCAAGAAAATTATTAAAGACAGTCTAAAACTAGTGGGTAAAAAACCATATGATTTGGCCAACTGGTCTATCCCATTAGAACTATCAAGGCATCATGGGGATATCTATAACTGGGAAAAAAATATCTACATGTCCAAATAATTAAAATTAAAAACTTAAAATACCATGAATTATTATGTATTCATTGCATTACATCCAAAATGGGAATTATGTTCACCATATAAAAGAAATTTGGTGCACAATAATAAAATATCCCTGAATGAAGGGAAATCAAGATGAATTCATTTTCCTTGAGTCCGACTCATCATGCATGTTCTCTATATTCCTGAATAATAAAATTATGTTAATTATTTACTTTATTAAGAACCTTATTAAGTTTATTATTCCTCTTATTCACTTAGTATCATGTTATGTACAATTACTTAATCAATTAACTTTCTGTTGGTTGTTTTGTTAATATTTGACTTATGTATCAAAAATGACTTATGAAAGATAATATTGGTCAAAGTGGAAATTATTTAAAAATATATAAAATAATAATCTTTAAATAATTATCTTATTTAAAACTTTTATATGTTTAATAACAAACATGAAATATGGTTTTGATAAATGAAGTAAGTTATGATCGTAGAGATAGTAGGCCATACATGTACATTAGTAATGTTTCCATTTTTCAAAGGTCATTATGGAAAGAAATTAAGTAATATTTTATATTCAAATAATGATCATAATATCATAAATAAAATATTATTTATTTAAATATAATTATATATATCACCCATGCGGCGTGGCTATCAAAATAGAGTCTCATCGATTTATGAAGGCAGTAGTCCACATGAATATGAACGATGTTATTATATTTATAGAATGATAAATATGTTATGAATATCATAATTATTTAATTTATATTACATATATTTATTATCTTTATCCTTATAAAATTACATTTAAATTTTTAGTGAAAAAAGAATCACATCGCTTCACGTGGCGGTAGTCCATTTTACACAAGAGCGACGTTATCGTATCCCCAATGAAATGGAAAGAAAAGATGTTTAATTTATATAATGAATAAATAGGTATAATTAAGTTATTCATATCATATATATAATTTATATCCAATATCATTCCAAATCATGATAGGTGTTGATGGAAAATGTGTCACATCAGTTTGCAAGGTGCTAGTTCACCGTACAGAGGACTGTTGCTATTGTTACCCATTTAAGGGAAGTGGTGATGAATATAGGTCATTAAAATAAAATAATAACATTTCTAAATATGGTAGATACTATTATTATTATATAATAATAAATAAATAATATTTTTTGGATTTAGAATAAGAAATTAAATAAAAACACCTAGTTAAGAATTTTTCTTCTTCTAGAACCACCTTTTTTGGGTTATACATAAAGTATTACTAGAATGAATTTATTACAAAAACAAATCATAGTACGAGGTTATGAAATTTGGGAATGAAATTGTTAGGTATGTTTTTAAACAAAATAGATTGACATTGTGAAGAAGATAGGATAGTAGGTGACCTTTTATAAGTGAGGATAGTGAAAACTTGTTAGTTTTTAAATGAAAAATGACAAACCACATTTTTCACAATTCAAAAAGGGTCCAAAATGGAATATTCTAGATAATTAGTCATGATAATGTCAAATTATTTACTAATAATATATTTTTTAAAATATTTTGGGTAATTTTAATCCTTATGTTTTAGTTTTACCTGTATAAGTCTATTTTTACATTAACCACTGTAATTAATTTTTACTATCTACACTATAAATTTTGGCCAAAAATTATATTGAAGTTATTAGATAATATAAATTAATATGGTACAAAATAAAGTATCAATTTTTCCAAATTTAATCCATATAATTTAAATAAATTAATTTGAAGTTAATCCCTCAGGCATGAAGAGAAAGTGGATTCTCAAAGAGAAAATGTTCAAAAGGTTACAAAGTTTTTATATCAAAATTAAATATGAAATTTATTAAAATGATATAAATTGTATTAATAGATATATAATTTAACTAATTTTACTTTAAAAATAATTTTAAATATTGTTTAAAAATATCAATAATTAAAACAAAATGGTAGTTTTCTATTAAAATGTAGTATTTTTCACTATTCATCAAAAAATGAAATATTTCAAAAAAAAGTAAAATTCACCCTAAGATGATTTTGATATGATTATCTAGAAAATGAATTTTATTTAATCAAAGAAATTTTCTAAATTTTTTAAAAATTTATTTTAAATTATGCATGTAATTTCCAACTAAGCTCCCTTTTAGAAAAGGTACAGATTTTTAGAAAAAATTTATTTTTAATTCAAATGATTATTATATTTATTTATAATCCATAGATAAAATATTAACAAGTTTAAACTATATATTATTTTTTCCATACATGAAAATTTATTATATAGGTTAAAATTGAAATGTTTAAATAATATGTTAATAGAGTATCTCATTTTGTTTAGACCTGATGTTGCATGAAACCCAAGTTATCAAGGAAATTAAATTTAATCTAAAAGAAATATATTGTAAAGTCTAGTGGTGTTACGTTCTCCCCTCCTGTAAAAACATTTTTGTCAAAATTTCATAAATATTAGCTTTTAAATAGATTTGGGTACTCATTCTTTATAACATCCTCTCGATCCCATGTTGCTTCTTATATTTTGTGATTTCATCAAAGTACCTTTACTAGATGAGTCATCCAATTCATTAATAATTTCTATCTAGTATCAATAATGGGTTCTCCAAATTAAGAAAGATCAAGTTCCAATTTTATTTCATCCTAGGTGATTACATTCATTGGGTCTGGCATGTACTTCTATAACAATGATATATGAAACATGTCATTTACTTTTGACAGACTCGGTTGTGTTTCTAAATGACAAGTAACCTCTATTTTTTTTAAAGGTGGAGCTTTGATCAAAAGACCAAAGAAATTTTATTACCAAAGAGAAAAGAAAGTTTACAAGAGTAAAAAAGATGGGATCAATAAGTTAGATTATCACATCTATTACAATATAATGCTTCATATGGTTGTATTTGAATAATTGAATGGAAATCATTGTTTTTGGAAAACTATAACAATGGAAAATAAAGATAACACATACCTTTAAGGCCTGGTGAGCATTTACTCAACATTTCTTCCATTTTTGGAATCATTTTTCAGATTATCGGTTAGTTTGAGGATAATTTTCAATGCTCAAATGAAGTTTAGTGTCAAGAGACTTCTGAAGGATTTTCTAGAAATTTGATGTAAAATGAGGATCTTAATCAGATAAAATTGAAAGAGGTTCACCATTATGTATTATGAAATAATTTTTTAGGTCCATTCAAGGTGATGAAGAGGTAAATATTCTCCTATAGTGAGTAAATAGGAATGATAGGTTATACATTCAATGATTACCCATATTCCAACATTCTTTCTAGGAGTACATGGTAGTCCTATACCAAAATCTATAACAATGTCATCACATTTCCACATAATAATATTAAGAGGCTTCATGACTACTCTAGGATGTTTCCTCATAACTTTAAGTAGTTGAAAAACTAAACATTTATGCACATAATTATCAATTTACCTTTTCAGGTTGTCCCACAAAAAATGATCCTTAAAATTCCTATACATATTTGTGATACCAAGGTGTATAATGAAATGTGAACTATGTGCATCATAAAAAAATTCCATTTTCAACTCAGTTATAGATAGAACATATATTATCTTTCTAAATTTAAGAGCACTATCTTCATGAATTAAGTATACTAATTTTTTCATCCTTCAAATCTTTAATTTTCTTTTGAAATTTCACATCATCAGATTGATAACTTTTTATCTTTTCTAAAAATGACAGTTCTTCAGTCATTTGAAAAATGTGGTATTCCTCCCCTTACTTAATAATTTCTATATCCATATTTACTAGATGCATTAGCATATGATCCCTCACATTCCCCATTTGGTCTAGAACAATGATATTTCCTACTCAATGTATTTTCTATAGTATTTTCATTCCTTGGAAGGTAGTGGATTGAGAAATCATAATATTTGAGTAAGTTAAACCATATAATTTTCATCATTTTTTGAACTTTTTGTATGAAGATGTATTTTAGTCACTTATAGTCTATGTATATCACACATTTCTCACTGTAGTGATAATGTATCCATATATTTAAAAGGAAATACTACAGTTTCAAACTCAAGATTATGGGTTGGATAGATTTTTTCAGGATTCTTCAATTGTGTTGATCCATATGAAATACCTTTACCATTTTCATTAGGAAATAACTAAGTCCCTTTTTTAATACATCACGATATATCACAAACCCACCATTTCTAGATGGTAGAGTGAAAATCAGAGCATTGAACAATATCCCCTTTTTTTAACCAAAACATTCTTTACATTCCTTTGTCAAGACAAATATAACCCATTTATGTGTAAGATTTGTTAACAGGTTATAAAATCGAGTAAAATTATGAATTAATCACTAATAATACCCTAACAACCCAATGCCACTACTTACATCAGTTATTTTTATTGACATTGTCCATTAAATGACTGCCTTTTTCTTTATAAGATCAACTAAGATCCCATCCTTTGAGACAACATGTCGAAGAAAAAAACTTCATAAATAAATAAATCACACTTACTAAGATTACTATATTAATCTTTCCTTATAAGAGTCTTAAGAATGTTATGAAAGTGATTGTCATGGTCCTATTAGCTTTTGGAATACACAAAAATATCATCAATGAATACCAGAAAATAGTTATCTAGATATTCCTTGAAAAATATATTCATTAGATTCATAAAAATAGATGGTTAATTAGTCAATCCAAATGGAATTACTGTAATCTCTTAGTCTCCATACCTTATTTAAAAATATATATTTGGAATGTCTTCCATCTTCAATAGTAATTGATGTTACCCTAAACAAAGTTCAATATTTGAGAAATATTAGACATCATGACTTTGATCGAATAAGTGATGAAAGAAAGGTAGATGATACTTGTTCTTTTTTCATTGTAGAATTTATTTCCAAATAATCAATTCACAACCATATTGATCCATATTATTTCTTAATGAAGAGAACATGAGATCCTTATAGCGAAACACTAGAGTGATTAGACTATATATCACCTAACTCATCTAGTTTTTTCTTCAAAAAACTAATTCCTATGAGGAAATTCTATTGAGATGATTTTATATTTTTCTTTCAATAGGGGATAAATCAATGGAAAACTAAACTTCATGCTCTGGGGGATGTTTGGGTCATTTCTCAAGAAATAAATCAAAGTATTCAGGTATAGTAGGTACATCATAAATAAAAATATTACCTTCTCCATCATAATTTTGTTTCCTATTATTCTCTAAGAATATCATTCAATATAGTTACTAGGGGTGGATCTAAATTTTCCTCAGATGATGAAGTCACTAATCTAAATATAAGGAATTCTATATATTCCTCGCAAATTTAAATCTCCATTTTCTTGTAATAAATTTTTGCATCATATTTTAAATGTCAGTCCATACAAAGTATTATATCAAAGTAAAATATAGGTATGATAACAAATTTAGAAAACAGAGAATGTTTATGTTTTATAATGGGGACTTCTTAACACATCCTTATTTTTGCAAGACTTCCCCTTAGAGTTTTGACTAACTTGTACCTTGTTAAATAAAAGTGGAAATTCAAAATTTTCAAAAATAATTAGGTAGATATACATGATTGTGATGATATGGAATAAAATAGATAATTACCTAAATATGAAGATACAATTAAATTACATACCTCTACATAATTAGGAACTTCCACTTCTCTTGTAGTGATAACTAAATATTTTCCTTCTACCCATGGCCTTATATATTGTAGATTTCCTTGATGCTTCAAAAATTGGTGTGAATAATACCCCATTTATTTATTGATAAAGGACTAGAAATTGTTGATTTATTTTATCCCCTTATATTCAAGAGAAAAATTAGAATTATTTATGCACTTGTAAAAATATATCATTCCCTTCAAGAAAATCCCATGAAATTTCATTCCACAATTTTGATATGGTGGAAATTTCTCCATCCTCTTTTTATTCATTGATACATTCCCTTTACCTTGATCCTCATTTGATCTCTAATTTTATTATTTCCCCTTAAATATATAATTAAATTTCTCTTCATTTAAATTTTTTTCTCTTGAGGGAAATATTTTAGAATAATTTATCCTTAAAATATATCCATTCCACAAGTTCTATTTCCCATTCCTTGTATTTTGGACCCATGAACACTGTTGATTAGATTTTTCATTGATAAAATAAAATGGAACTGTATACTTTTCCCTTTCATGACATCCTAAGGAAACAAATATAGTCTCTAGATACTTAATCCATTGCTCGACTACCATTTGATTGTTATTCCCACCAATTTATGGGGATTTTGTGGTATAAAATGATCCAACTTATTAGAATATTTATGTGGAAAATGTTTATCTATCTCGGACAAGTTATGTGTCCTAAATTGATTAAGATACCCTATTATAGCCATAATTTTCTCAATTCTCATACCAGTAGTATCAGATTCTATTGAATGGAAATATCTACATTGTCCATGAGTATTGGTACTCTTCTTCCTTCTAAGAACCATTTCACATCAATGGTATATACAATATTATCTCATAAAATTACGAATTTTAAATCATAACCTATAATTTTAAATATGTTGTAACTCTTAAAATAAATTAAAATTTATTCATTTTTAATATATGAATCATTAATTTGGTTTGTTTTGGGATATTTTTGGTTTTCAAATCCATCATATTGTTTTGTTAGTCATATGGGGATTGTCCTAATCTTATCCCCTAGGAGTGTTAAATTATGTGCATAGAAAGGCCCATTTTCATGAATCAAATGACTATTAGTTCAATCCCACTTTTCCCTTTTTGGACTTTGTAACCCTAGGTACCTCTATTCCAAAACCACGCCCACTCATAGTATCAAAACATGGATATATTTTTCAGAAAAAACTTATAATATATTCCTCACCAAAACTATAATATGTTCTTCTATACTTATCATCCAATTATATCATATGATTTTTTAGATAATATATTTTTTAGATTATATATTTCCCAATGTTACTATTAAAACAACCTCTAATACCAACTGTAATGATCCATACCCCATTAACCTAGAGCTGGTGCCAATTTTATTACATTGGCATAGATACAAAGGGTTAAATCCCAAAGGACTAATCAATTTAACAGTTTAAAAGAAAATATATATAAATTATACCCATTTACTTTTTTAATATAAAATTAAACATAATAAATAAAAGAACAGATGAACTTCATCTTTGAAATCTCATTAAAGGATTTATTTTTCTTATCCTAGGGACAAAAAAAAATACGGGTGAGCTGAAATGAAATGAAAGGATTATGTAAAATGGAAACTATCAGGAATTTATAAATAATAATCCATATGGAATGGTAAATAACTATAAAAACATTCCATTTATTCTATAACATGGATTTCATAATTAGATAAGGAATAATCATATAGCTCAGTAAATAACTAAAAAACATTTCATTTAATTAATAATAGAAAGAATAAATAAATCCAAAGATAATATCACATAGAAAATATCATGGATAATAATAATAACTATATTGTAAATGAAGGAATGCTTAATTATCTGACTTCATGATATCAGACCTCATTATACCTCTATATTCAATATCATTCTTTAAGAAAATTTAAATTACTATGTAAAAATAATCTGATTTGGCTAACTCCTTTGTCTCATAAGACATGTCATTACATCGTGGGGCTATCTATAACCCAGAACCAACCTTATCTACATATCTATAGAATTAATCAACTATATAATAATAAATTTAATTTATAAATCAACATGTACTATCATCAAATATCTTTATTGATTAAAAGATACATATTTATCAATATTTTCGAAGATAATAAAATAATTTTCAATGTAAACACAATATGTAAAAATAAGGACAGTTTTTTTTTGAAATAATCATATAAATAATAAAATAATTTAGAAATTTGATATAAATTTAATTTAAAATGAAAAATGATCACAATAAAGTGAGTTAAAAAACACACAAGAATGTGAGATTGTATAAGGACTTTTACTAATTGGTAATTTTCGAGTCAAATCCCATTCGACGATATAAATCAAATTAAAACATAAAATTTTATGATTTATGAATTATTCATGATATTACATGTAAAAGGGTCAGTATGTACACTATATAAATGAAATTGGGGTCATAAAAATAAAACATTCTTTAATGAAGGGAAACTGAAAGAAGTTCCTCACATTGAGTCTGATTGACCTCATAAATTTATTATCATCCTTAATAATAAACTTATGTTAACTATTCAATTTCATAAAAAACTTGTTTCATGTTTACTATTAATTTTATTTCACTTAAGACATTGTTATATGTAATTAATTATTGAATTATTATTATATACATCAAAATACCCATCCTTGATAATTTTATGAAAAACATGTCATATTGGTTCGGGAGGCGGTAGGCCGATGTACACCTGTGCGATGTTATCATTTCCCATTTGAGGGAAGAGGGGACGTAAATAGATTATTAAATTTAAATTATAATATTTTAATTAATTTTATTTAGTGTTTATATTGTGTAATCATAAATTAAGAATATTTTAAGGAGGTTGAAGATGAAATAAAATAAAAACACATAGTAATTAATTTTACCTCTCCTCATACCACCTCTGTAGGATTACACCTAAAAAATTCCTATAATAGATATCTAACCAAAAAAATGTTCTGGGATAAGGGGGTGTAATTTTTGAAGTTATTGGGGTGGGTATTATAAGAACCAAAATGGTTTTAACATGTGAATAAGTGAGGGGAGTGGGTGGCCATTTCTAAGTGAAGTGAGTGGCACACTTGTAATTTTTGTAAAGGAAAAGGTTTTACCACATTTTTCAAATGACACAAGGGAAAAATGTAAAATATTATAGATACTTGTATATGATAAAGTACTGATATTTTTATTTAAAATATTTTAGGGAAAAATTTAGATCATTTTCTTACTTTTTGATTTATTTTAACACTCGGTAACCCATTTTTTTCCTTAACCACAATAATTCATTTTTATTGTTTTCACTATTAATTTTAGTAAAAATATTTTGTTTAACTTTTTTGATAATATAAATTATTTTTTTTTCCAAATAGGGAATCCATTTTTCCAAATTATATTCACATAAGTGGAATAATTTAATTCAAAATTAATCATGTAGACACGATGATGATGCATGTTTTTGAAGAGAAAATGTTCAAATGTTTATAAAGTTTTTTTATAAAAATTAAAAATAAAAATTATTCCAATGACCTAAATTGGATTAATAGATACAAATTTTAACTAATTTTACATGAAAACCAATTTAAAAATAATTTTTCTTTATAAATAACTAAAACAAATAAAAGTAATCAATCAAAATTCAATATTTTTCATTATTCATAAAAAAAATAACCATTTCTGAAAAATCTTAAAAATTCAGCCTAATTTTTTTTGATATTATTATTTAAAAAATTAATTTCATTTTATCAAATAAATTTTCTAAAATTTTTAACAAATAATTTTAAATAATGAGCACAATGAATGATAAGACCAACTTTTAGAAAAGATTCAAAATTTCATAAAACATTTCTTTTTCTACCAAATGAGTCTTATTTTTATTTCAAATCATTAGAAAAAAAATGTACATGTGTAGACTATAAATTTTTCTATTCATACCAACCAATTTAATATCTAGGTTAAGATGGTCAAGTTTATATAATATTTTAATAGAGTATCATATTTTTTAAACTCGATATTGAGTCCATCACAAGCTATCAAAAAAATAAAATTAGTTATGAAATTAGTATAATGTAATGTTTTGGATGTAATAATCTCCCTCAGATGATGATACCCTGACCTTAGATCAATCTTGAATTATAGGCTGGCACCCCTCAACTATCAAAGATTTCATCAATATGTATTAAATGATATTATTTCTTAACTGTGATCTGATTTAATTTCTGTTAATTGACACACAACCATAATGTTCCATCATCCTCATTAAAAAAATATAACCCCACAGTGACATAATTTGATTGATAAACCCAGTATTATATAATTAATTCAACTTATTTTTATGTTATTGGGGTTCTGTGGTTCCATTTTATAAGGTGGAAGATAAATGGGCTCAGATATAGGCATCAACTCAATCATGAAATTAACGTCTCTCTCGGGTTGAAAACGTGAGAAGCCCTCGAGAAATACATATTGAAACTGATCCACTATAGGAGGTAAGAAATCATTCTCTAATCCTCAATCATCAAGAATAATACTTTACACCTAGTCCATGAGATCACACATTTTTTGTTAAATTGGACCTGCATGACCTTCATGGATATTCCACTCTCTATAGTGGACATAGGTGTCACCATCATGAGAAATAAAATGCACTCTACTATGATTAAAATACACATGAGTATTTTATGTAACCAAGTAATCCATCACAAATATCATTTAAAAAATTATCATTTCATTCATGTACAATTCCCAAAGTAAATTGTACCCACTAACATTTATGGAACAATATCTATATTGGTGAATATCGTCAGATTACACCGTCAATGGCATGTCGATCAACTTCACACTAAACATACACACCAATGATAGCGACAAATCACTTACAAACCAGGATTATATAAATGAGTGTGAGGATTTTGTGTAAAATAAAGTGCTATAAAGTGTAGAATCTACAAGAATCATATATCAAATGGTCGATGGTTTGGCCTTGATACCAACTTGAGGAGGTTTAATAGAATGTATTTATCCTATTACCCTACCATAGGATCTTTTATGAGTCCCATACACCACACATCCCTACTAATATGGAACATATAGTCCCAAAGTACCATGTATAACACCCTGATCATTATGACTTTTGGAACTCCAATTCCTTAACTAATATAGGGTAGCTGATTCCCAACCAGTGCTCTGTATCTTTCTAGATCATCCATCAATACCGATATGCTAAGTATTTTAGTAGAACCTCCATATATAACCAATCCTTCCATATGATAGATACTCCACCAGGGGTTGAAGGCACTAATAATGCATGTGGCTAGGCCTGTCACACTGGTAGCATATCACATGATTACTACTTTGAGAGGTCAGACCCCTCCCCTATTTTCCCTATCCACCACCACCCTAGTGAAAATTCCAATAATGATGCTTCCTACTATCAGAAGTTGTACCACCAAATTTCCCAACATAAGCCCTTCTCTCACCTACTGAATCATACTTCAAGTTACCCTAAAAAATAAAACCCTATCCCTACCTCAGAGAACCACTTTAAATGAATGACATTTACTTTGGAATTTATCTCACATCTATGTCAATCATGAAAATACCTAACTGTAGCAACCTCATAACCCATAAAAATTGGTTAAAAATTCCTCAAATCAGTGAAGTGTACAGCATAATTCCATACCGACATAATCCCCTTGTACAATCATGTTAAATACTTTGTCTTTCCTTTACATAATGGTATTATGATAAAATTACTCCATAAATTTCTCTTGGAATTATTTTTATATCATTCCCATTGACTACTGATCCCAAAATTGAATATCCAATCAACATTTCATTGGTCCTAGTAACATGTAATATTCCAAATTTAATCTCTTCATAGGAGGTGTCTCTAAGTGGGTTAGTATCATTTTTATGGACTAAATCCAGACTAAAGAAACTTCATGCACACCATCTCTTGCAAACATTAGAGGTTTCTAAAGCTGAAAATATATCATCAGGTCAAACATACTCATCATTGCCCACCCTAGGTCTATCTCCATAAACTGTATAAAATGGGAGATGTTATGAGGAAACTTCTCTTCCCTGTATTACCTAAAATCAATTCAGGTTCATATTCCACTATTGGTGGAACATTATTGGCGATTTCCTCTTTTCTCCCAATCGATAAACATCACCGTGGTGGCATCTATCTATAATGATGGACACATAGATTAAAACATACAACATAGATTTTTCCAAGTTTAGGAAAAAGAAGGCTTACAAATGGCTATAAGGAAACCACTCTTCATACCATATCTCAATGGTTAAAATTACATCCCATTTCTACACTCAACCATCCTTATCATGGGCCATGGATAACCTGGGAAAAACCAAACATCCATCATCACAAGCCTTTATTTTCCACCATTTTCAACCATTTCACTTTGGTAAGTTCATTTCTCAAACCAATTTAAACTCTTTATTAGGAACCACTATTTTAAAATCCAAATAAAACCAAAAAAATAATTTTCACTTTCCTATGACAGACCATAAATTTATTTTCTTGAGTGCCTAAAACAATGCATGTCACATAAATCCTCAGTGGTGAAAATTATGGCTGCATATTACAACCATGGGACATGCCAATCCAAAAATAAAATGTCAAAAAATAGTGAAATCACAAGATAAGTGTGTCACTCTAGGTTAAATAAAATCCAAATATAAGAGAAATCATAAAAAACAATAATCCGACCATTGGTACTTGATTTTTTTCCACACACGGGTAAGATACTCCCAGGAATTATTATATTAATTGACCCAAAAATAATAATAATATACTATCTATGCTCCAAAAATATTATTGAATTAGAATATAAAAGATCTAATAAAAAATTGTAATGTTATATACTACTTTTCACTATAACCGGTTCCCCGTAAGAATTTTCCACATGACCTTAGGGGTGCCTCTCATACTCCAGAGGCTACTGAATCATAGTACAGGTCTGTCGGAACACATTAAGGATAATATAACCAATTAGAAGAGTGAAAAATAGTGAAAAAATATATAGACAATAACCAAGTATCATTTAATAAATTCCCAAAACTCGGTTATTTCCCACAATAATAAAAATAAATTTGTTATGTCATAGTGGTGTCATTTTCTAGTAGAAAGAAAATACAATATGATAAGAAAATCCCCAAAATGGGCTAGACACCGCATTCGGTTCCCTCATCCATGATCCATCCCAAATCCTGTATCAACACTCTAGTATAGATCCTTTTCTATTATCTTGACATATAACCCTGAAATATGCTTGGGTACCACTTGGAAGCCCAATCAAGAAGTGAGTAAAACTCAGTAGGACACCACTAATGGTGTCTAAAAAAATATCCAGAATAATAATTGTGTACACAAAAGTGTAGGAAAAAATATATTTTTAGGTAAATAAAAGAGGTATCTATTATGCCTAAGAAATCTTGATTCCAGTATAGTACCAACACAAAAAACCTGATTTTTCCAACATTGGAAGCTTGAACCATATATTAGGGGGTCATATAATATCATAAGAGGATCATCAACCCATGTATCCCAACCATGTGTTTATTTCCTTGACCAACACTGATTCCCAATGTGGACCTCCAGGACCAACATTTTACATTATTGTGGACCACCTCAACCAACACCCATTCTTAAATGTAGACCACCATGCCCAATATCCCCACGATGGTGTGAACTTACTTGACCAACACCCATATCAATTTCATCATCAGAGACATATCATATGTTAACATATTTGAAACTTTTTTACTCATTAATACTTCAAGGGGAGTACCTCTTCGATTTTTCACAATTCCCAGGGTTCATCACATTCATTACATTTAACCCCAATCCATAAATACCCCATTTTTCATAATTATAAAAAAAATTATTACATGCAAATTCTATCCTTAAACATTTTATTACATTTATCAAATTACAATACATAACTCATTTAAATTATTCATGTCAAGACAAACACCCCTTTATTAATTATTAGCAAGCTAAACATAATTACAATTTATTTAATCTCATAAATCCTTTAATTTATCATTGAAAAAAATAAATTCTCATGTTTAAGAGAGTGGATTACCCCGTGGTTGACCATTGCCTCATCTACTCTTTAATAATAGATCCCTTGAGGGCCATGAAAGGTTGAAAACATTATTTAGACACCCAATTTTTCATTTCCTAGAATGTAATTAAATGCGCAACATAAAAACACAAGTACACAACCACATACATATGAATAAACATCCTAACTATGCAATATAACGTGTATACCACCATCCTCAAGATTATAGATATGTATTCAATGAACAATAGCCCTTGATTCATGACCAAACAAACCTTGAAAAAAATTTAATAATCTATTGAAAACAAGGGTTTTAGAGGCTTTAGAAGGAGAAGAAACAATACACCATGGTGATCCTATAAAATATATGTAATATTAGTGGTAGACTAAACCAGAGTTTATGTTCACAAACAACTGGGCTACAAATGACTCCAAAATTACGAAGAATGATCCTTGAAAGAGGGGAGGTATCCTAGGACATCATTCAAGATGATGGAGGTAGAAAGGTAAATAAAATCATATAATATACCTTAATGTCCTAGGGGTAAAATGGGACGCCACCTTCAATGAGGTGCATAGTTTGGCCGCACTATTGGTGAAACCGTACACCAACCATGTGGTACCCTCTAACCAAGAGGGGGCCTAGGTTACATGAATTTTTTTTAATAGAGATTACATGATTCTCAAACCATGCTGAAGCTGTACAATTGTCTCTTTCCGATGATTCATGGCATACTAGCCCCTAGAGAATAGGTTTTCAACCACAAACCACCCCCACAAGCCGCATGGACGTGGCACACTATTAGTACAAATCATGATCAAACCAGTCTCCCATAAAAAAAACTCTTTTATGATTTTATGTATCCTGAAATCCCTTAAAGCCCCATCTCACCTCATACTATCAAGAAGAATCTCATTAACCATTATAAAGGGGTTAACTCAAAATTTAAATAGGAATGTTCCTCCTCAAAGTGGTTGTAACTTACATCCAATAATGATGAAAATTTGGAGATTAATGAATAATAACACTTCCAATGTGAAACTATTTCAAAATTTTCAATATTAATCACACTAGATATTGAAAACATATAATAACCAACAAATTCACATGTAGAGAATAGTTATAATTGAAATTTCCTGGCCTCAATGTACATAAAACCATTAGTTGGATATGTTTCCACATATCCTCAAGTGTGCCTCCATGTACAACTGTTGCTACCAACCAATAGTGACGGTCTCATTGTGGTATAGTGGGGAGACTATACACTCATTATCAGAGTACAACATTGGAATAATAGATGATAAATAAATCACTCAACAATGTAAGTAGTATAAATTTAGATAGAGCATAGGAATATAAATATAATAACAGATAAAATTGCTAATACCAACTATATAATGTGAATTCATGTCCATTGAATCCTATAAAATGAAAAGTAGGTAATGATACGAAAGTTAATACTATTCCACACATGAAAAACCGGAAAAGAATAAAAATCCTGAATGGTGGTCTCCATGAGAATTTTGATTAATAGTTCAATCCTTTACTCTAAATATCTTATGTACAATTCACAATACAAGCAATAAACCATGGACCTATGAACATGATATTTTCTTGGGTTCCCCAGTGTCATGGTGGCTTGAGTAGGTTTTGAGATATAATTAGTAAGACACCACCAATGGTTTCTATATCGTAATTGATTCTATGAATATAAATATATACATGTGCATGGATGATAAATGAACTAAATATAAATAAATAAATAAATACAATAAGTCAGGCTCACATTCCTCAAGGACACCTAGCCGACCATACCTTCATCATCCTAAATCTAAATTCCTCATAATATATATATATATGTATATATGTATATATATGTATTATAATCCTAGTGATGTTTATAGAAATATACATGGATATATATTATAAGCTAGGACCCAGGGTGTAATACTAGTGTCATGCGTAACACTACTCATAGTAATATTAAGTGTCTTAGAAAAATAAATAAGGGATGGCATGCCGGAGGATCATATTCAATATAGGCAGGCATGGTGAGTATTGTAATCAATATAAGATTCCTTGCTGAGTATCATATTGAACAAAAAGGAGGGTCAAACCGAACCTCATAATCAAGGGGGCATGGAATGTCATGCCCAACAACCCAAGTGATGTGAACATCATGGAAACCTCCTTGACCAAGGGGGTGTGGCCATTCATATGTAACGACCCTACATGGGTCCCCTTTAGTCATTAAGAATTATATGTTAATCTATTTTCCTTATAAGCCTTTACCCCGATGTTCCATAATGAAGAAACCATCATTGATAAAAGAGAATTAGATCCTTTTAATACAATCCATTTGTCCTTTTGAAATAGGCCATGTGATTATCCATTTGATTTATATATTTTATTTATAAAAAGGTAAAAATCCATGCTTATAAGCATGCCAAAACACAATTTAATTATAAAATAATTAATAATTCCATAACCATAACCCTTCCATCCAAATTTAAATATAAAAAATAGGTTGAAGTATGACTAAAAGTATTGGGGGCCATGTGAACTATTCATAACCATGGACACTAAACATGCAAGGGTTAAATATAATCCATACTAACATGCATTCCACAACTAGTTATCAAGTTCATTTAATAATAGAATGTGCCAACCCCTTAGGTAGTGGTTCAACCACTAGGACATAATATAGTGGTTCAATTCACCCTTTCATTTTATAATTAATCATCACATTTATATTTTAAAAGACAACTCACCTCAATAAGGGGTTTTGTTAGAAAATTATTATTTCATTAATAGATTCCAAGGGTCAAACCCTAAAGTGTGGTTTACATTGAGGGAGAAAACCTTCAATGAATCAATTCAGTGGTAGAATCCATTTAATTCAAGGAATTAGGTTTTACACATTTATGTTTCAATTTTAGAGGAAATAATGATTAATTAATCTGTAAAAAATGGAATAAATTAATAATTCGACCAAACATTGGGGAATGTTACAGAACACCTACCTTATACCAAAGATGGTCCACTCATCTAATATCATTGTTTTATTAGGACGGTTTGAGAGATATTAATGAAACATAAATTAAATCATTAAATAGGATGAATTATATTAGATGAAGATAGTGAATGAGGTGAGAAGATAAACATTGAAAGGAAGAGTGAGGAGTGATAGACACACTCATATGATTCCAACGTGATGACCATCACTCAAAATAGCGGCTAGATGGAGGTGATATCTCTATATTGATGAGACGATAGGAGAGGAGGAGATCCATTGGAGGCTTTTTATGTATGGTTAAGTGAAGTGGAATAGGAGAAAAAATAAACTAAAAAAGTAGGGAAAATAGTTGTTTTTTACCCATTTAATGAGGCGCATGTCCTGGACACATGGTTGGTAAAACCGTGCGCTTACTATGCTTCAACCACTTGCCAAGGAGGGGACTCAAAAAAGTTGTCCACATGAATCGACAAACTATTCACAACCTATGTAAAAGTCCTATATCAAGGTGATTGCAGAACCTGCACGACTATTGAGCTTCTCTCACACCATTATGCCAAACCACATGATACCTGTAGCTCCACTAGACCAAACAAATAGTTTCCTTTAGATTTCCTCATGATCTAATAAAAAAAGTGTACCTTTTTCATCCTACTACAGATCTATGTTTTTAAGGCCCAACACCCCCTAACACTTGACATAACAATGAAGGATCCTCTAATGGCTTATATCAAGTCTAAATACAACACATTAGAGTATCCCAACTATTGTAATTTCATTCTGAATCTTAGATCACAATTTATATCGACCACCAAATTGAAAATTCATATTCCTTTGAAAGTTTCATCTAATCCAAAAAACAAGGGACACTAAAATATCCCTACCTTATAAATTCTCATCCCCAAATATCCTTTGGGGATTAATAAAAAACACTAGACATTATCATTACATGAAGTTTCATCCAAATATCTGTGTTGTGTTTTAAAATGTTGATTCTCTTCCACGAATCACCTCAATCATACGGTACATAATCCATTAAAACTAAATCCAATGCTCATTTTCTGAATGGAAACATCAAGATGATGGTTACCCAGGACCATCATACTAAAACCATTATTACATCATTATTTCTTTAATATCTTATCCTATGGTGCTTCCCACCATAGATTATAGAATTTAACAGCCAACCATGAGCCATGATACTTCCCACCACCGATATTGCATATTTATGCTTTCCCATAATGTTCTAGTGATTATCACTCTAGGATTATCAGCTTGAAAGAATGTCCAATACCAGTCAAACTCATTTATCTAGGTCAAGATAGTAATCCATAAGATACTTAGTTGACTCACGCTACACTTACCTTGCCCCGACGATGTTTGAGAAATGGTTCCTCACCAAATATGTTCCTTATGGAATAATATTGAAAGTCGAGCCACATCCAATTTCTTATTATAGAAAACATTCAGCTTATATGGATAGTGTAACACAATTATTAACATGAAACCTTCTCCCAAGCCTCCTTGCATTTACTTTTAAAATGTCTACTAATGCTCATTTCCAACTTCTAATTAAATCTAAAATTCATACATTCCATTAAGTTATAATTCCTTCACACAAATGTTTATGCATACCCAATCGAACACACTTGGATTGTCACCCTTAAAACATACCATCCTTGCTCGACTAAAGTCTAAGTAACCTCATAATAATCAAATAGTGTCAAAAGATATCATCTTAGGTAATCCTCACTTTAGAATTTGCAAGTGAGATGTCTCTAAAAATCCAAAACATCCACATATCAGGTGCACTAGTTGGGATGAACTATATTTAAATTTAGAATGGATTATAAATGATTCGATCCCAAAGTTCACAGGATTCTTTCCAGATGGGCTACATGAACTCCCATATTCCAAGATTACTCTAATAGTATTTCAAGAATTACTAGGTAGTCTTGAGACACTTCCATCATAACCTAGCTGATGTGTACGACTGGGTTTTCAACTAACCATACCCATATACCCAAATAAATAGAAACATAAATAATTAGGGTCAACTATTTTATAATAGTAGAAGAACTAATAATGGTCGACTTTTTTTAAAAGATCTCAACTTCAACTAATGACACATCAACAACCTGACCATGATACCTCCACCTACCGGGCCAACCCACAATCACTTAATCATGACCACCTATGTCCAACCCGAATTGATTTTTTCTTTAAAAGTTGTGTTGAATTCTAACCACAACATTGTTGTGCTGGCTCCCAGGCACCGATATATTGAAATCCCACTAACCTCTTGTGAATTCCAAATAAACTTTAACCATTTTTGAATGTTTCTTCTTGGTTGTGTTCCTTATAATTATAAGGAAACACACTTGTCATATTTAATCAATTATCACTATATTTGGAGTGTCCTAGTCATCATATTTATTGAAAACAGAAATCCCATGACACATGCTCCATCGACCACTGACTTTGGGTCCTATACATTGCAAACAAATCTTTTTTCGAAGCACTCATTTGAAATGAGAAGGAAACTAGCTACATAAAAGTGTTCTAGAATATATTTTATTTATATGTAAGCATGACACTCTTCCCACGTTATATCCACACACAATATAATATCAGGTGTAAAAGGAAAAACAACTAACTAGTGTGTTAGAGCAACTAATCCTCTATATGACATCATCTCAAGCATTAGGACTAGTTAGATTTCTTCTCGGTCCAAGGACAAACTACTCTAGATATGACCCATGGATGCTACATAACAATTCATTTCTTTAACGATTTCCTCTGAAATCCATTGGTTCGTTGTACCATTAATGTAACATGATGGGTACTACATGTAGCAACACATATTACCCCAAGATTCATTTTCACAATAGTTACTATTTTGAAATTATTCATAGGCTTATAGATATGAATAATATTATTAAATAGGTCATTAAGATATATATTTTTGTTATACATGATTTCCATTTTTTTTGTTTGTCAAGAAATAAGCTAAGGATTTTTGCATCTCAATTTTTCTTCATTGAGATTTTATTTGTATTCACAGCTTGTTAAAATTTATGGTGTTTATATTGGCCATATATTTTATTTTTTAAATTTTCTGGAAATTTAATGGATTTATATGGATATCTCATATTATATATTACATGGTCCTTTGATTCAAATGATACCAAACCTATTAGGGTTTTTGTTTACCCAATTTATTTATATTGGGGCCAGAAACATATTTATTGGGAATGCTAATTTAATATTATTTTATTCAACCATTTCTATATTGTTATTGTATTTAATATTTTACTTTGAGTAAATTATTATCTAAATCAAATACCCATTTCTATGTATGGTGTTAGTTGATGGATGATTACAGTGAAAGATATTCCTTTTATTGATTGTGGAAATTATTGACATAACAGTTTACCCAATATTCTATATGTTTTTAGTTTGAGGGACGATTAGATAGAGAGATATTCCATTTATTTATTTAAAAAATTATTGACTTCACTATATACCTTTTACACTATAAAATTTTATATTTATTGATCCTTATATAAGAATCTATTCCATTTATTGCTTGAGGAAGTATTGATAGTCTATATACATTTCATTTTATTATGTATTTTAATTTATTACTGAAGAATTTTGGTTTTTTATTGTATATTTTATTCATTAATTCATATGATGAGGGCATGGGGATTACTTTTTGGCATGTGAGGCCTATAATTTCCCCCTCGATTCAACAGTAGGTCTCATGAAACAAACTAGACTAGGTATTCAATATATTTCTGGACACTTATTTATAATGTCTTGATACAGGACCTTAAAGGTATGTTTATGATGTATAAGATCAAAGTCTTGTTTGAAATATTATGATGTTTAGAATAATGAATTATGGAATTATAGAACTGGTTATTTATAACCATATGATTATTTATAGTGTTGTGTCATCAATGGATTTTTAAAGATTATGTGATTTTTTATATGAAATTATTTTATTATCGTTTATTAACTTCCATATTATTCATTCCTCGTTTATTCTATAATAACTTCTACTTTCTTCTTTACCATAGTAATAATTTTATCTCATCCTTATTTGGTTTCTATTTCCAAAGGTTATTAAGAAAGTTATTTCACATGATTTATCTTGAATAACATATCATGTGTGGAGATTTTTTTAGAGATGATGATGAATTATTATGGATTAATTAGTTCCTAATAAAATGGGGAAACATGGCCATTCATTGAGAATAACATGGTCTTTATTAGTTTATGATTTTTACCAATTATGTAAATCTATAAAAGTATGTGGTTTTGGGAATTTACTATTAAAAACTATTTTATTTAAGACATAAAAAAATTAGGTAGTTATGTATGATATCTATATTTTGTATCAAATGTAGTATTTAGAGTATATGTTTTCAGCACCTAATACGGGAGGGTTATTTTTTGGCACCACATTTTTTATAAGTATAAATTTGAATCACTTAAAATGAATATAATTATTGTTACATGAATGGTCCCTTCTTGGAAGAATACCAATATGTCTTCTCTAAAACTAAATCTTATTCTCATGTATATAGGAGACAAAAACTATAGAAGAATCAAAGAAATAAATGTGATTTATCCTTGAGGAGTAAAAAATGGAATAAAGTTTCTTAGAATATTACTCCCAAGAATTAAGTGATGAAATATGAGAAATATGTACCACCATATAAGAGTTTATTTAAATACTATTTTATAAAATAAAATAACATGGACCATTTAAAATTTTTCATGAAGATCAATATTCAGGGGTGCAAGTTGAACCTAAAAATGAGCCAATCAACGAATGGAACAGGAGGATTTGTATGGTTAAAGAAATTGCATATGATAAATTTTAAAAGTTTCCTAAGAAGATTATCCAAAAATCTTATGATCTGTGTGAAAGGTGAAAGAAGGAAGGAAATATAGACATTAAATTCATTACATAGATACCTATTCAAAATGCGATTAAAATTGATTAAGTAAAATATAAATTATTTTATATTTATTTTTTAAAACTATAATTACACAAAAATTAGTATGGTATACATTATATATAAAGAGTTTATAATCATATTACTTGATAAGTAAAAAAGATGCTAAATAGAAAGTTATATATCAGAATAATCAAAATTATTTAGTTAATAATGTGAAAAATCCAATTCCATAGAGGAGGAAAGATACAAACAAGGATACCATGATATATTAATATGTTTATATTTATAAACAAATGAGAGTTAAATAATGAAGTTCTCATAAATCTTATATCCATAAAGGAAGGAGCATCTGGGTTGATGAAAAATTATCAACCTATTTCTTACAACTAAGAAGAGGAGGAAGAAAAACCTTATTCCCATATCATTGTATATGTGCATATATGATTGGAATTGAAGGTATCATTATGAAAAGGGTGTAAATATATTATATATATAATTTTAAATATGGGTAATGTAAAAACAATCATTTTTTACTGATATTTCAATTTTTATTCATTTTCATATGGTATCATACATGAACTGATATTTATATTTCTTGGAGAATATTTCTAATTGAATATTACCATGGTGAAGTTGAATGGAAATCATCCCTTAAGGGGAGCAATTAATGAGGATGATATAAGATATTTACAATTTTTTTTTGAAATATAAATTCTATACAACCCCAATAAAAGACAAATTTTGATATATTATTTTTACTCTCCTAACTCTCTCTTTTTTTATAATTACCATATTATCAAATTAGGATGACAGTATAAACAAAATAAGGAATAAAAACAACTTTGAATTGAATTTTTTGATGTGTTTTATATGGGTGAGTTTATCTTTACAAAATTCACTCATAATAAAATAATACAGGTTCAAAAAAACGCGAATTCAGAGTTTGTGTCCCATTATAAATTTTTATGGAAAACATAAATTATTTAGTAAATTAATTCATGTTTTCTAAACTAATTTGGTTATAAAGATAATATTTACACTATTGTTTTTGTGTATTTGAATTATTTAATACCCACCAATTTAAAAATTTGGGATAACATGCATAATTTTTGTATTTTATTCGTGTTTTGAGCTTAAATGTTGAAATTTATTTGTTTAGTAATTTTAATAATTTTTCATCACTTCTAAAATTTAAGAATAACAGTTTATATATTTAAACAAATTGAGAATTGTTTTTTGGATTCTTTTTTTCAGGGTAATAAACATCTTAAACTAGACCAAGTAATCCTTCAAACATCATGGGGAAAAAATAAACTAGTTAATATAGAAAATATTTTTGGTTGATAGAACCTACCAATCCGTATAAAATGATTCATATATCAAGGTACATGAAACCAAATGGGGTTATTATAGATGAATATAAAATAAAACATAGATAACCATGTGAAATTTTATTTTTTTGGAGAAAATATTTTATTAAGAATGTCTATACATGAATCAAATTTGAGGAATATAAAAATTCCCTTCAGCTAGAAAAATATAGATTTAGTAACTTGGGTATAAATTTTTTTACACTCATCCAAAGGATTTGAAATTTTAATGGTACATGAAAATTTTATAACAACTATCTATCAACTGGAGGATAAGATACTTAAAATTCTACCACATTATACTATCACAAAATTTCTTTCCAAAATTCAACTTTTACAATGTTCATCCATTTTTAAAAATTTCAACTTGATTTTGAAAATTATACCATTTTAGAAATACCAAAATCCTGATATTTTTCAAAATCATTAATTTGAAACAATTTAAACATTTTTCAAAAATAAAAACATTGGAAAAAATAATACATCGTTACTCAAAATGAAATTTTCTCTCCTATTGGGGAGCCATTTATATAACAAATTTCATGATTATATCATTGTCTGAACCCATGAAAATGAGATTCCAATTTATATAAGTTTCTCTAAAACACTTATGTACCAAACTCACCGGTAACTTGAAGTTTAGCATAAAAAGGTTAGCTACGTCATTTTATACTCTACATTTCAAGTCCCAACAATCCTACTCCTTCCTACAAAACAAGATTATACCACTTGTAACATTCTGCCCCTACACATTTTCTTGAGAAGGTGGGAGGACGTTACATGGCCTTAAGTGACATCCCTAAGGCACAAAAGGCTAGAAATAAATTCCAATGGATTCATTTTCAATGGGGGATGTTTTTTTTTGAATATAGAACAACCAAAAAAAATTTATAATACAAAATGGACCATTAAATAATGCATGATATCAATGAAAGACAACTCATGAATTATATTTATATCAAAACCAACTATAAATTGTACCACTATAGAAGACCACAAGACATAAAATTACATAATAGAAGAATAAAAGACCTAAAACAACTCAATAAAAACCACATATTCAAAGGATCCAACAATCTCCAAGCTTCAACTTCACACACATCCAAATTATAACTAAGTACCACTAGAGAAGGGGGAAAATTTACCATTTCCCATGTCCTGATAGACAATATTTTCAAAAGAACCAAATTTCCAAAGTATGGGTGAGTAATGAAACTCTGTAGATTTTCCCCAAATTAGATCCCTATAGGATAGAAAAATTTATCACATTTATATATAAATATTCATATAAAAGAATTGAACAAATTATAAAAAGGCTAAGTAATTCAATACAAAATTAGTTTTCCATACTAAAACTGTTTTCTCAAAACCAACCAATTTCCATGGAAGGAAACATTAAAATACCTTAATACCATTTCAAAAGTTCCATTTTTTCCTAACCATTACATTATATTTATCCAAACATCCAACCATTCTAAAAAACATATACCTCCCTATACTCATGAGTGGCGAGTCATCCTTTCTCTAACATGTCACATAATGAACCATTTGACAGGTGAAATCCATGACCATTATCTATACTATTAATGATGGGGAAGACTTGTTACCCTTATCTATATCTAATTTACATAAACACACACAACCATTTTTCAAAAAACCAATGTCACTATAACCATTTCAACCATTTCAATAAAACCATTATTTTATTGAAAAAATTTCAAAATATTGATTTCAATAAAACTGACATTTTATTAAAAACATTTTCCATTCAAAAAAATAAATAAACATTTTTAAATCAATTTTACAATTTCAATTTACTAAAAAATTCCAAATTTATAAAATTCTATAATCAATCACTGAAGACTATTTCCAACTAGCAATTCACCTAAATTTCATAACAAATTTCAATCAAAACAATCAATTTTAATTTAAGACTTCAGGGTTTAATAATATGAGTCAAGAGTGAAGCCATCTACCTTGGAATTTTTTGTGAAAATGAAGGACACTAAAATTCCAACAAAACAGAGTTACATATAAAAAAATACACCTTATTTCTCTTCCCCTATTAGAAAAAAGATCAAATATAAACCTATTTGGCATCAAATACCTTTGATATATCAACAATGGAACTAGATCTAATAAAAAGGGAGGGAGAAATTTAGTTCTACAAAAACCACTAAAAAAAACCATAAATTATGACTTACTAAGATAGCTAGGCTTCAACTCCCCTAGAAATGCTTTTATACACAGTTTCTAGTATGAGTATCATGGTTTCCACTAACCATGCATTGACCCCGAACCTTTAGAAAATCCCCCCAAAAAATGCCAAAAATATTCCAAACCCTCTCAAACTTCTCCCAAACACTTTTTATACATAAAATGAAAAAAATAAATGTTACTTATATGAAATTACAGGTGCTGGAGACCCTTTTCTCCTTTTTAATTCCCCAAACACTTTAAACTACCCTAAGTCCACTCATACTCCTTAGAAATATTTCATTAATCATTATAAAAGGACATATCCAAAAATTTAAACAAGAATATACCTCCTTAAAAGGTATAGATTTTATAATATCCACATTATATAAAATCTTGTCCTCAATCTACATTCCCCCACACCATTAAGCCTCCATAGAAAAAAAATCAATCCACCAAACTCAAATATCCTCCTCCATTTTCAATTTTTTCTCTTGAATGTTACCATACCGACACAACACTCAAAACAATGGTGTGGTATTACCCCAAAAAATATTTTCCCTACAATACATAACACAAACATGATTCTACTTAGAGGATTTTTTATCCACAAGCACCAAATGATCAACATAAATCACATGATAAGGGCTAGGGTGATAATTTTGATGTGGTGACACATTAAAACATCAAGAATACAACCATTCCACTATGAATATAAAATCTTTATGCCACCTATCTTATAATACCCCAAATCTCAAATAGCCCACATACCTAGGTTCTAACTTTCACAATTTTTGAATTCGATGGTGACCCAATCTTGGTGAAACCTTAAGAAACACATGACCACAAAATTTAAATTCAATAGGTTGAAGACCTCAATCTATGCCTTCAATCTACTCCAAGATATAACTATACACTACATAATCTTCCAAAAAATCTATAATGTATCCTCTATGTGACTTTGTCCCAATAAATCTGATTCCCCAAATTACATCCAACATAGGGGAAATCTACATGGCCTACCATAGAGCGCCTAATATGCTTCTATATGAATATTCACCTAACAATTTCCATTATAGGTGTACTAAAAAATTGCTATGTGTTTCTCCAATGAAGCAAAAATGTCTAAGATACATTCCCTAAACATGTCCCTTAGCATTTGGTTAGTACATTTTGATTTCCCTTCCTTCTATTTGTGGAAAGATATACTAAAAAAAGACTCGGCCAATTACTTCTAAAAAATTTTCTAGAAGTGAAATGTAAAACATAGATAATGATCTTAAACAATACTCCCAGCAACCCCATGTACACATACTATCTCCCAAATATAAAAGTCACCCAACTGGACAACATTGAAAGTATCTCATATCAGACATAAGTGTGCTACCTTGGTCAAATAATCTACAATTACCCATTTTTCACCATTCTTATAAGGCATCCTCAAAATTCCCACCCAATTTTTTTTGAAACTTTCTTCTCTTTTCCATTTATGAATGGTTAATGGTTGTGAAAGCCCAGTACGACACAGATTCTTAGCCTTTAATTACAGACATGTGTTGCATCATGTCACGAATTCTACAATCTCCTTTTTTAATACCAACCACCAATACTATCTATGAATATAGAGATACATTTTTGTCAAACTAGGGTGTATCTTCAACTCTATGGCATGAAAATAAAACATTAATAATCATATATACAGGTAAGCCTACCTATATGACCATGAAAAATAATTATCTCATCATCATCAATAGTCAAATAAGAAGGTGGCTCCCCACTTTCAAAACAATCTCCCAAGGCTATAAATTATGAATCCTCACACTACCTTATCTTAACATTATTTATAAGAGAGGTATCAATATAAATAAAATGATTTTAATCGGCTCATTTTCCCATTGAACACAAATATACATCTTAATTAAGAAAGACATCATCTTCCACTCAAAACTAGACACTTGAACATTTTGAGTACGTGTTTTTCGACTGAATGCATTAGCAACACCTTTTCCATTACCCTATATAATGAATAACTTAGATACTAAAAAATACATGTAGTAAACCCTTTTACACAACCTAAATTCAAATCACATTGTGAAAATATGTATTTCAGGCTCTCACGGTTAGTATAAATGTCAAAATTTTAACTCAAAATACAATGCCCTCAATATTTTTGGGTACAAACCACTACATTCAACGTGAGATCATGTGTAGGATAGTTTTTTTCATGTGGATTCAACTACCATGATCCATACTCCATGTTAGAAAAGTTTTTTATGAACCTTAAATAATAACCATATAATAATAAAAATATTTTAATATAAAAAACAGTCATGTGATGATCCAATGAGACCACTTCTTCAACCTTTTCTCGGTCCACTAAAATACCTTCTTCTGAGGCAATGTTAGGCAATAAATGATACTTGTCGATCCCTAAATGAAAACTTTATATATTTAAATAAATCCAAAGTTTTATTAGTGTACACAAGATGATGTGATGATACATTATATGATCTTCATGTGTTTGGGAGTACATTGTGAGGTCATCTACAAAATCAACCACAAACTGATCCCAGTGTGGGTAAAGGATTCTATTTTTCAATGTCATAAACATAATAATATCATTCATAAAACCTAAATTCATTAATAAGAACTCATAAAAATCATACCTAATCCAAATATCAGTTCACAATATATTTTATGTTCTCACTCTAATGAACCTGACACTAGTAACCCAATGTGGTGCCTATTTTATTACATTGACATAGTTACAAACGGTCCAATCTAAAGGGAATGATCAGTTTAGAAGTTTTGTAGAACTAAATATATACTCGATACACATTTTACATTGGTAATATAAAATAAAACATAATACACTAGAAAATAAAATGAACTGTATCTTTGAAAACTCATTTAGTGATTTCATCTTCATCTACACAAGAAAAGAAACCAAAATTAGTGTGAGTTAAAATTTTACATACATAATAAGCCATTATTAATTAATAAATAATAATAAATAAGAAATTTTAAATGAATTAACACACATTACATTTATCCCATAACATGACTATTATAATTAGATAGCATATAATAAATATGGAAATGTAAATAACTGAAAACACATTCCATTTAGTCAATATTTGAGAACAAAATATATCAAGATATAATATAAAAGAGAAAATATCATGCACAATAATTATGACTATATTATAAATTAATTAAATTATTAATTATTATATGCATGATATGAGGAATCATGATACTTCTACCGTCAAGAACTATCTCCAAGAAATTTTAATAATACTAGGTAAAAATCCATCTGATTTGGCCAACTGGTCTGTCCCATAAGAACTATCAATGCATTGTGGGGATATCTATAATTGGGCCAAAAAATATTTAAATTTCTAAATAATTACTCATCTATCCAACAATATATTTAATTCATGAAAAATTATCCCTTATCATTAAAGATCTATATTGGTTAAAGGATACAAATTTATCAATATTCCGAAAATAAACATATAACTTTAAAAGAAAAACATATTTGTAAAAAAATGGTATATGGTTTAGGAAATAATCACATCCATTATAAAATAATGTTTAAATTAAAGATAAATGTAATTTCCAATGAAAAATTATCACAATAAAGTTACTATTTTAAGAGAATGTTAACAATCACAAAATAAAGTGAGATTGCACAATGACTTTTACCGCTAAGGTTTATATCAAGTCAAGTCCCCAGGGATGAAATAATTCAAATTAAAACATAAAATACCCTGAATTATTAAGTATTCATTACATTACATGTAAAATGGGAATTATGTACACAATATAAAAAAATTTGGGGCACAATAATAAAATATCCCTAAATAAAGGGAAATCAAGATGAATTCATTTTCCTTGAGTCCCAATCATGTTGCATGTTCTCTACATTCCTTAATAAAAAAATTATGTTAATTATTTACTTTATTAAGAACCTTATCAAGTTTATAATTCCTCTTATTTCCTTAAAATCATGTAATATAAAATTACATAATCAATTAATTTTCTAATGGGTGTTTTGATGATATTTGACTTATGTGTCAAAAATGGATTCTGAAAGTTAATATTGGTCAAAGTGGTAATTATTTCAAAATATATACAATAATAACATTTAAATAATTATCATATTTACAACCTTTATATTTTTAATACCAAACATGAAATATGGTTTTGATAAATGAAGTAAGTTACGATCGTAGAGACGGTAGGCCATACGTACATGTTAGTAATGATTCCATTTTTCAATGATCATTATGGAAAGAAAGTTAGTAATATTTTATATTCCAATAATGATCATAATATAATAAATAAAATATTATTTATTTAAATATAATTATATATATCACCCTTGTAGTGTGGCTATCAAAATAGGGTCACATCGATTCATGAAGGCAATATTCCACAAGAATCTGAATGATGTTATTATATTTATAGAATGATAAATATGTAATTAATATAATAATTATTTAATTTATATGACATATATTAATTAAATTTTGCCTTATCAAATTCCATGTAAATTGCTAGTGAAAAAATAATCACATCGCTTCGTGTGGCGGTAGTCCACTTTAAAAAAGAGCGACGTTATCGTATCACCTACGAAATGGAAAGTAAAAACAATTATATAATATAATGAATAAAGAGGTATAATTGAGTTATTAATATCATATATTTACTTTATATCAATTATTATTCCAAATTATGATAGGTGTTTATGGAAAACATGTCACATCGGTCTGAAAAGTGCTAGTTCACCATACACAGGAGCTTGAGAGAAGAGGTTAAGAATATAGGTCATTAAATTAAAATAATAACATATATATATATATATGGTAGATACTACTATTATTATATAATAATAAAGAAATTATATTTTTTTGAGTTAGAATAAGAAGTTAAATAAAAACACCAAGTTAGAAATTTTGCTTCTTCTAGAACCACCTTTTTAGGGTTATACATAAACTATTACTAGAATGAATTTATTACAAAAACAAATCATATTATAAAGTTATGTGATTTGAGAAGTTATTTGGGTAGGTATTTTTCTAAAAAAATTGTTTGACATTGTAAAGAAGATAGGATAGTAGGAGACCTTTTATAAGTGAGGATAGTGACACACTTGTTATTTTTTTAAAGAAAAATTCCTAACCACATTTTTATCATTTCAAAAAGGATAAAAAATTGTATATTATAGATACTTAGACATGATAAGGTAAAAATATTTCCGAATAATATATTTTGGAAAAGTTTTTGTGTAGTTTTAATCTTTATGTTTTAGTTTTACCCGTATAGGTCTATTTTTATATTAACCACTGTAATTAATTTTTACTATCTACACTATCAATTTTGGTCAAAAATTATGTTGAAGTTGTTAGATAATATAAATTAATATGGTTAAAAATAAAGAATAAAATTTTCCAAATTACATCCATATAATTTTAATAAATTAATTTTAATTTAATCCCTTAGTAATGAAGAGAAAGTGGGTTCTCAAAGAGAAAATGTTCAAAAGTTTACAATGTTTTTATATCAAAATTAAAAAGGAAATTGATTACAATGTTATAAATTGTATTAATAGATATATAATTAAACTAATTCTAATTTAAAAATATTTTTAAACATAGTTTAACAATATAAATAATTAAAAATTTAGTTTTCACTTAAAATGTTGTTTTCAATTAAACAAATTTTACCATATCTCTCATTATGCACGATTTCTTTTATGAGTTTCATGGTTTCCACTAACTGTGCACCAAACCTGAACCTTAAGAAAATCCCAGAAAAAATTTCCAAAAAGTTTACAAACCCTCTCAAACTTGTCCCAAACACTTTTTATACATAAAATGTATAAAAAACGTTACTTGAAATTACATGTGATAGAGAACCTTTTCTACTTTTTAATTCCCCAAACTCTTTAAATTTCCCCAAGTCCACTCATCATCCTATGAAATATATCATTAACCATTATAAAAGGACCTATCCAAAAATTTAAACAAAAATGTACAGCCTCAAAAGGTCTAGATTTTATAATATCCCCACCATATAAAATTTTGTCCTCATTCTACATTCCCCCACATCATTAAGCCTCCGTAGAAAAAATTTCAATCCACAAAACTCAAATATCCACCTCCATTTCCCATTTTTTATCTTGAATGTTTCCATAACGAGACAACACTCAAAACAATGGTGTGGTCTGACCCCAAAAAACATTCTCCCTACAATTCATAATACAAACTGGATTCTCCTTGGAGGACGTAATAGCCACAAGCTCCAAATCATCAAAATAAATAACATGATAATGGTCAGGGTGATAATTTTGATGTGGTGACAAATTAAAAAATCTGAAATACAACCATTACACTATAAATACCAAATAGTTATGCCACTTATCTGATCTTACCCCAAATATAAAATATCCCACATACCTGGGTTCTAACTTTGTCTATTTAAAAATTCAATGGTAACCCAATCTTAGTGAAACCTTATAGAACACACGACCACAATATTTAAACTAAATAGGTCAAATACGTTGATCTATGTCTTCAATGTACTCCAATATATAACTATACACTTCATAATCAACCAAAAATTCCATAATGTATCCTCTATGAGACTTGGTCCTAATAAATCTGATTCCTTAAATAACATCCAATATAGGGGAAATCTACATGGCCTACCATAGAGCACCCAGTATGGTGCCATATGAATATTCACCTAAAAATGGCTATAACAGGTGAACTCCAAAAGTGATATGTTTTTCTACAAAGATACACCAATGTCTATGGTATATTCCCCAAACATGTCCCTTAGAATTTGGTTAGTACATTTTTTCCCATCCTTCAATGTGTGGAAAGATATACAAACAAATTACTAGGCCAATAACTACAAAAAACATTTATAGAAGTGAAATGTAAAACATAGATCAAGATCTTAAACAATACTCCTAGTAACCCCTTGTGCACATCACATCTCCCAGATATAAAAGTCACCCAACTGGACAACAGTTAAAGTATCTCATATCGAAAATAATTGTGCTACCTTGGTCAACTAGTCTACAATCGCCCATTTTTCTCCAATATTATAAGTAATCCTCAAAATTCCCACCCAAAAATCATTGAAAATTTCTTCCCTTTTCAATTTAAGAATAGTTAATGGTTGTGAAAGTCCAGAAAGACGCTGATTCTGAGCCTTTAATTTTAGACACGTGTTGCATCATGCCACGAAACCAACAATCTCATTTTTTTAATCCCAACCACCAATACTATCTCTGAAGATAGAGATACATTTTTTTCAAACTAGGGTGCATCTCCCACTCTGTGGCATAAAAATAACACATTACTCTTCCCATATACATGTAGGCATAACTACATGACTATGAACATTAATGATCTCGTCCTCATCAATAGTAAACTATGATGGTGGCTCCCCACTTTCAAAACTATCTCCCAAGGCTATAAATTATGAATCCTCATACAACCATACCATAACATTATTCAGAAGTGAATAATAAATATAAAATAAAATGCGTGTCATCAGCTCATTATCCCATTGAACACAAATATACATCTTAGGAAATAAATACATTATCTTCCAGTCAGAACTAGACCCTTGAACATTTTGAGTATGTTTCATCCGAATGAATGCATATGAAACACGTTTTCCATTCCCATATATGATGTATAACTCAAATTAAAAATAATACTACTACTCAACCCATATCTACTACCTAAATTCAAATCAAAATGTGAAAATATGTTTTTTAGGCTCTCATGGTTAGTATAAATGTCAAAATTCTCTCCCAAAAGACAATGGAATTGATATTTTTGGGTGCAAACCACTACATTCAATGTGAGATCATTTGTAGGATAGTTTCGTTCATGTGGATTCAACTACCATGATCCATACTACATTAATCATTTTTTCTATTTCAATAGTTTCCTATGTCAAATCCTATATTCTATATACAACCAAGTATAATGCATACCAGGAATGAGAAAGTTCAAGATCAATGTAGTGGTCAACCTTTTCTTCAACTTCTTAAAATAATTCTAACATGCTTCAAGACCCAATTTTTTTAACTTTATTAGTCTATCCCAAGAGTTGGGATTCCATGTGAGAAAAGTTTTTGAGGAACTTTCAATAATAACCTTTTAATCCTAAAAGTATCTTAAACACAAAAAGATTCATGCACTGATCCAATGAAACCACTTCTTCAACCTTTTATGTGTCCACTGAAATACCCTCTTCTGATGTAATGTTACCCAATAAATGATACTTGTAGATCAATAAATGAAGACTTGATATATTGAAATAACTACATCATTTTATTAGTGTACACAAGATGATCTGATAATGCATGACATGATCTTCATGAGTTTGAGAGTACACGGGGAGGTCATCTACAAAATCATCCACAAACAGATCCCTATATGGGTGAAGGATTCAGTTTTTCAATGTAAAAAACATAATAAGATCATTCATAAAACCTAAATTCGTTAATAAAAACTCATAAAAAACATACATAATCTGAAAATTAGTTTACAATATATTTTGTGGTATCACTCTAATTACCCCGACACTAGTAACCCAATGAAATGCTTCTTTTATTACATTGACATAGATACATATTGTCCAAACTAAAATGAATTATCAGTTTAGTAGTTTTGGAGAACCAGATATATACTCAATACACATTTTACATTGGGAATATAAAATAAAACATAATACACTACAAAATAAAATGAACTGTATCCTTCAAAACTAATTTAGTGATTTCTTCATCATCTCCTAGAGAAAAGAAACAAAAATAAGTGTGAGTTTTAATGTTACATACATAAGAAGATATCATTAATTAATAAATAATAATCAATATAAAATGTTAAATAAATAAACACACATTCCATTTAATCCATTACATGACAATTAAAATTAGATAGCATAAAATAAATATGGAAATGTAAATAACTGAAAACACATTCTATTTAATCAATAATTGTGATCAAAATATATCAAGAGATAATATCAAAGAGAAAATATCATGCACAATAGTTATGACTATATTATAAATTAATTAAATTATTAATTATTGGATGTGATGATATGAGGAATCAGGATACTTCTACTATCAAGAACATTATTCAAGATAGTTTAAAACTAGTCGGTAAAAAACCGTCTGATTTGGCCAACTGGTCTATCCCATTAGAACTATCAAGGCATCATGGGGATATCTATAACTGGGAAAAAATATCTACATGTCCAAATAATTCAAATTAAAAACTTAAAATACCATGAATTATTATGTATTCATTGCATTACATCCAAAATGGGAATTATGTTCACCATATAAAAGAAATTTGGTGCACAATAATAAAATATCCTTGAATGAAGGGAAATCGAGATGAATTCATTTTCCTTGAGTCCGACTCATCATGCATGTTCTCTATATTCCTGAATAATAAAATTATGTTAATTATTTACTTTATTAATAACCTTATCAAGTTTATTATTCCTCTTATTCACTTAATATCATGTTATGTACAATTACTTAATCAATTAATTTTCTGTTGGTTGTTTTGATAATATTTGACTTCTGTATCAAAAATGACTTATGAAATCTAATATTGGTCAAAGTGGAAATTATTTAAAAAAATATAAAATAATAATCTTTTAATAATTATCTTATTTAAACCCTTTATAAGTTTAATACCAAACATGAAATATGGTTTTGATAAATGAAGTAAGTTACGATCGTAGAGATAGTAGGCCATACGTGCACATTAGTAATGTTTCAATTTTTCAATGGTAATTATGGAAAGAAAGTAAGTAATATTTTATATTCAAATAATAATCATAATATCATAAATAAAATATTATTTATTTAAATATAATTATATATTTCACCCATGTGGTGTGGCTATCAAAATAGAGTCTCATCGATTTGTGAAGGCAGTAGTCCACCTGAATATGAATGATTTTATTATATTTATAGAATGATAAATATGTTATTAATATCATAATTATTTAATTTATATTACATATATTTATTATCTTTATACTTATCAAATTCAATTTAAATTTTTAGTGAAAAAAGAATCACATCGCTTCGCGTGGCGGTAGTCCATTTTACACATGAGCGACCTTATCGTATCCCCTACGAAATGGAAAGCAAAGATGTTTATACAATATAATGAATAAATAGGTATAATTAAGTTATTAATATCATATATATAATTTATATCCACTATCATTCCAAATCATGATAGGTGTTGATGGAAAACGTGTCACATTAGTTTGTAAGGTGCTAGTTCACCGTACAGAGGAGCGTTGCTATTGTTACCCATTTAAGGGAAGTGGTGATAAATATAGGTCATTAAAATAAAATAATAACATATCTAAATATGGTAGATACTATTACTATTATATAATCATAAATAAATAATATTTTTTGGATTTATAATAAGAAATTAAATAAAAACACCTAGTTAAGAATTTTTCTTCTTCTAGATCCACCTTTTTTGGGTTATACATAAAGTATTACTAGAATGAATTTATTACAAAAACAACTCATAGTATGAGGTTATGAAATTTGGGAATTTATTTGGTAGGTATGTTTTTAAACCAAATAGTTTGACATTGTGAAGAAGATAGGATAGTAGGTGACCTTTTATAAGTGAGGATAGTGACAAACTTGTTATTTTTTAAATAAAAAATGTGAAACCACATTTTTCACAATTCAAAAAGGGTAAAAAATGGAATATTCTAGATAATTAGTAATTATAATGTCAAATTATTTACTGATAATATATTTTTTAAAATATTTTGGGTAATTTTAATCCTTATGTTTTAGTTTTACCTGTATAGGTCTATTTTTACATTAACCACTGTAATTAATTTTTACTATCTACACTATATATTTTGGCTAAAAATTATATTAAAGTTATTAGATAATATAAATTATTATGGTTCAAAATAAAGTATCAATTTTTTCCAAATTACAACCATATAATTTAAATAAATTAATTTGATGTTAATCCCTCAGGCATGAAGAGAAAGTGGATTCTCAAAGAGAAAATGTTCAAAAGGTTACAAAGTTTTTATATCGAAATTAAATATGAAATTGATTACAATGATATAAATTGTATTAATAGATATATAATTTAAATAATTTTACTTTAAAAATAATTTTAAATATTGTTTAACAATATCAATAATTAAAACAAAATGGTAGTTTTCAATTAAAATGTAGTATTTTTCACTATTCATCAAAAAATGAAATATTTCAAAAAAAAGTAAAATTCAACCTAAGATGATTTTGATATGATTATTTAGAAAATGAATTTTATTTTATCAAATAAATTTTCTAAATTTTTTAAAAATTCATTTTAAATTATGCATGTAATTTCCAACTAAGCTCCCTTTTTGAAAAGGTACAGATTTTTAGAAAAAATTTATTTTTCATTCAAATGATTATTATATTTATTTATAATCCATAGATAAAATATTAACAAGTTTAAACTATATATTCTTTTTTCCATACATGAAAATTTATTATATAGGTTAAAATTGAAATGTTTAAATAATATTTTAATAGAGTATCTCATTTTGTTTAGACCTGATGTTGCATGCAACTCAAGTTATCAAGGAAATTAAACTTAATTTAAAAGAAATATTTTGTAAAGTCTAGTGGTGTTACATTATCCCCTCCTGTAAAACCATCTTTGTCAAAATTTCATAGATATTATCTTTTAAATAGATGAGGGTAGTCATTCTTTATAACATCCTCTCGATCCCATGTTGCTTCTTCTATTTTGTGATTTCTTCAAACTACCTTTACTATATGAGTCATCCAATTCATCAATAATTTCTATCTAGTATCAATAATGGGTTCTCCATATTAAGAAAGATCAAGTTCAAATTTTATTTCATCCTAGGTGATTACATTCATCGGGTCTGGCATGTACTTCCATAACAATGATATATGAAACATGTCATTTACTTTTGAGAGACTTGGTTGTGTTTCAAAATGACAAGTAACCTATATGATTACATATAAGATTTAATATTGTATAATGTATATTGGGATCAGTTTTCCTTTCTTAATGAACTTTATGACATCGTTCCATTGGGATTGTAACGGCCCGAAATTTTGAATAAATCTTGTTTCCCAATTTCATGTGTTAATTTATTTTATTTTTATACTCAACAAAAATGTTTTATTTGATAAACATGATTATAATTAAAATGAGACCATTGGGTTCTGACTGTTATATGACCATCGGTCAATATGACCGCTGTGAACAAAATGTTTTTATTATTGTCTCTAAATACAAGTAATATTGGTTAATTGTTATAGAAAGAAGATTTGATGGCCTCACCCAGTAGTATTGGACCGATCGAAGCCCATATAAAAGAACTCGGGAAGGAGGTAGCACCACTGGGCTTTGCTCTGGACCAAACCCAAGCCCAACTTCATCGTGTGAAGCTAGAACGGAATCGCCTTTGTGAGAAGTTCAAACTGATAGAAATTACTACTCATCCGATGTTGGCCGAGCCTCCCTCGGATTCTCTGACCTTAGAACACCATACACTTAGGTCCTATGCTGGTGTGATAAGGGGCTATGTAAGGAGACCGTAACTGCCTTGCGTAATCCTTTGTTTTAAATAAAAATTGGGATTTCTTATTATGATGAAGTTTATGAATTTTCAAATGACCGTATAAATATAGTATGCATATTTTTTGATGAATTTTAGAAAATGGATATTTTAAAAATGTTTATGTAAACCTTAAATAATTAAAAATGTGTAATGATTTTCGAAAAATGGTCTTCTACAATTATGTTCAGTACAAAATTTAGAGTCTAATAAGATCAACTTAATTTTTGATGAATAGTAAATTATGAATAGTGATTTTATGATTAGGATTAGTAATGTGTCCAAATTGATTGGTAATCTCATTTAAATAAAGTATTAATATAATCTAGGCACCTTGATTAAGTAATGTGATTCAATAAAATGGTTAAATAACAGTTTCATAAATTATTATTCAAGTATTATTTTTTTCGGGTGAATAGTGATTTTTAATTAAAAATCTAATTAAAAATATTTAGAAAATTATTTTTATAAAACGGATTACATTTTTGAACTCAGAGCACCGATATTATGCTATGGTAATTTTTGGGGTTTTTTCTGAAAAAATGAATTTTCGGTGAATAGTGTTTTTATTTAAAAAATAAATTAAAAATATTTAGAAAATTATTTTTATAAAATAGAGTTCATATTTGTAATCAGAGCGTTGATATTTGGTTAAGGTGAAATTTTGGGATTATTCTGAGAAAGTTGAATTTTTGATGAATAGTGAAAATACAGTTTTTAAGTTACGGGTGTCTAATGACATCATTAAATGATGTATTAAGTTTGTAATCAATATGGTCGACTTTTGAACAGTAAGATAAGGTATTAGGTGACCCAAGTGGCCAATACCATGGGAAAATACCATGGCCAGGCCCATGGTTTTGCCAAAACCACTAATGAGGTGTCCCTTGGCAATAAATGCCTTGTCCCCTCACTTTCCCTATAAATACCAAGCCATCCTCTAATCCATTCGACTCCCCACTCTCCCCCAACAATGTTCTGGTCCCATTACCTCCCAATGAGTCCTCCCATGGTTCCCCCAAGCCCTCAAGGTCCCAACCTTTGAGTTTTAAGAGTTATGTCTTAAGGTAAGGGATCTGACCTCTCTCTTTCATTTCAAGTAATCTCTTTTATGTCATTACTTTTATGCTACATGTTCATATGTTGGAGGATGTTCTTTTATACTCCTCTTACTGCCCTTTTTATGTTCACATAATTAGAGATCCCCTCTTACTCTTGTTATTTCGTTTTATGAAGTTTTAAGTGGCGCTGTTAGGCTACTGAAATTTTTATAACGGATTCTTTCTCCCTTCTCATTTTTCAAGATCTATTTTCATGTAAAGTATTTCAAGTTACTTTTTGTTATGTTGTGGTATGATCTCTATATCTATCATTCTGGACTCTTATTTTCATATGATTAGAGACCCCATTTTATCTCTTAAATTCAGTATTTTGAAGTTTTAAGTGGCGCCGTTAGGCTGCCGAATTTTTAAGTGGTTCTTCACCCTTCTCGTTTTGAAGTTCTACTTTCATGTCAAGTCTTTCAAGTTACTTTTTGTTATGTTGGGGTATGATCTCTAAATTAATCATAATGATATTTTACGATCATATTATGAGATACCCCATTTGATCTCTTCAATTCAGTATTTTGAAGTTTTAAGTGGCGCCGTTAGGCTGCCGAATTTTTAAGTGGTTCTTCACCCTTCTCGTTTTGAAGTTCTACTTTCATGTCAATTCTTTCAAGTTCCTTTTTGTTATGTTGGGTCATGATCTCTATATCTATCATAATGGACTCTTATGTTCATATGATGAGAGACCGCATTTGATCTCTTCAATTCAGTATTTTGATGTCTTAAGTGCTGCCGTTAGGCTGCCGAATTTTTAAGTGGTTCTTCGCCCTTCTCCTTTTGAAGTTCTACTTTCATGTCAATTCCTTCAAGTTCCTTTTTTTTATGTTGGAGTATGATCTCTATATCTATCATACTGGACTCTTATGTTCATATGATTAGAGACCCCATTTGATATCTTCAATTCCCTATTTTGAAGTTTTAAGTGGCGCCGTTAGGCTGCCGAATTTTTAGGGGATTCTTTCACCCTTCTCATTATTTTCAAAGTTCTACTTTCATGTCAAGTCTTTCAAGTTCCTTTTTAATTATGTTGGGATTCTTCCGGTTATTTTGGTGAGTATTGAGTAAGGTGTTTCCAAGAAAATACATCCCTGTCTGGATACGAGCAGGTAGAGGTGGCTCTGGCACAGATGTACATAGGGGTAAAACCCGAAAACACCGCTTTGAGCTAGACTCGAATGGGAACTGGTACACGACAAGGGGCCTTGATGCACTCTTGGTTATGACACTCCCGAGAGATTTTTTTTGGTAAATTCATAAGCTTAGTATGAACCATTGTTAAAGGAACAAAGATAAAAAAAATAAATATTCACATAAGAATATATGATCATGGATAACCAAGATGGGAACCTAGGGGATCACAAGTTCGGGTATACTTTTTTCTACAAGTTATCCTTATATTCTTTCAGTTCCTTTTCATGATTATTGACTAAGTACATAAGCCCCTAATTATTCTTTCTCTTCTTAGTTAATGGTGGTAAATGGAAGAACATGTACAAACAACCAATGTGATAGGAAATGCGACGATTGTCATATTAATAAGATAGGGATTATTAGGGGATTAAAAAATGATTATTATTTTGGAAGATGTTCACTATTTTGGAGACCCTATATGATCGAGGTAAATAGATTACTACGGTATTTTCATTGAAGAGTAAGGTTGACTTATATTTTGAAGAATCGATAAATTTAAGGTGGAATTATAGAAATTTAGGTTACTTATGGGAATGATTAACCTATCTTGGGTAAAATATGTTTAGGTTAGATACTTTTTAGGAGTGGTTGATGTTGTTTAGAGATGAACAATGAAGTTTTATTTGGAAGACTATGTTATCAAATCCTTCTTGTGTTTGGGTTTCAATCTTAGTTTGGTTTATTTTGAGGAAATTTAAGGACCGTTATTTATGGAATGGACTATGATGAACTTTGGGTAGTACCATGGAACTTTGAAGATTTAAAAGTAGTTTCCATTCCTATGGGATTATTTATTTTTGAAGAGTTGTTTTACCATACCCTTTCGGTTTTTGGGATAATGTTTAAAGATAAAATAAATAGATAGTTAATCTTTTGTGGATTATGTGATTCTCTAGAAGATGATTATTGTGTTTTGATGAGACCAAGTAGTTTTGAATGCTCATAGTTTGGAGAAAAGATTAGTTTTGGGTAGAAACTTATTAAAGGATGAAACTCTACATGAAGGTAGATATATTTCCTTATGTTTTTGTTCTATGTTGTAAATGAATTCCTCAAAGTTATGAAAAGGAATGTAAAACAAAAACGTTGTTGGATTACGTTTCCTACTAGGTAATCAAAGACCGCTTGCACACATCATAATTTTGGGATTTTTGGTGGTTAAGTTCCTCCTAATCATGTTTTCTATCACTCTCCTTAGGACGCGACCCTTTGATTTCTCCTCCATGTCCATGTTTCCTACATGGAATCCTAGTATGAGTAAACTCGGGTGGCCTTTGTACTTCCTTTTCTTTCTTTTAAAGTAATGGTGTCACTAAATCTTTTTCCGATGTGGGACTTTCAATGAAATTTCAAAACCCAATTTTTAAAATTGTGAGGACGCAATTTCTTAATGGGGGAAGATTGTAACGGCCCGAAATTTTGAATAAATCTTGTTTCCCAATTTCATGTGTTATTTTATTTTATTTTTATACTCAACAAAAATGTTTTATTTGATAAACATGATTATAATTAAAATGAGACCATTGGGTTCTGACTGTTATATGACCATCGGTCAATATGAACATTGTGAACAAAATGTTCTGATTATTGTCTCTAAATACATGTAATCTTGGTTAATTATTATAGAAAGAAGATTCGATGGTCTCACCCTGTAGTATTGGACCGATCGAAGCCCATCTAACAGAACTCGGGAAGGAGGTAGCACCACTAGGCTTTTCTCTGGACCAAACCCAAGCCGAACTTCATCGTATGAAGCTAGAATGGAACCGCCTTTGTGAGAAGTTCAAACTGATAGAAATTACTACTCGTGCGATGTTGGCCGAGCCTCCCTCGGATTCTCTCACCTTAGCACACCTTAAACTTTAGTCCTATGCTGGTGTGATAAGGGGCTATGTAATGAGACCGTAACTGCCTTGCGTAATCCTCTGTTTTAAATAAAAATTGGGATTTCTTATTATGATAAAGTTTATGAATTTTCAAATGACCGGATAAATATATTATGCATATTTTTTGTTGAATTTTATAAAATGGATATTTTAAAAATGTTTATGTAATTATGAAATAATTAAAAATGTGTAATGATTTTCGAAAAATGGTCTTCTACAATTATGTTCAGTACAAAATTTAGAGTCTAATAAGGTCAACTTAATTTTTGATGAATAGTAAATTATGAATAGTGATTGTATGATTAGGATTAGTAATGTGTCCAAATGGATTGTTAATCTCACTTAAAGAAAGTATTAATATAATCTAGGCACCTTGATTAAGTAATGTGATTCAATAAAATGGTTAAATAACGGTTTCATAAATTATTATTCAAGTATTAGTTTTTTCAGGTGAATAGTGTTTTTTAATTAAAAATATAATTAAAAATATTTAGAAAATTATTTTTATAAAACAGATTTCATTTTTTGAACTCAGAGCACCGATATTATGCTATGGTAATTTTTGGGGTTTTTTCTGAAAAAATGAATTTTTTGTGAATAGTGTTCTTATTTAAAAATTAAATTAAAAATATTTAGAAAATTATTTTTATAAAATGGAGTTCATATTTTTAATCAGAGCGTTGATATTTGGTTAAGGTGAAATTTTGGGATTATTCTGAGAAAGTTGAATTTTCAATGAATAGTGAAAATACAGTTTTTAAGTTACGGGTGTCTAATGACATCATTAAATGATGTATTAATTATGTAATCAATATGGTTGACTTATGAATAGTAAGATAAGGTATTAGGTGTCCCAAGTGGCCAATACCTTGGGCAAGCCCATGGTTTTTCCAAAACCACTAATGAGGTGTCCCTTGGCCATTAATGCCTTGTCCCCTAACTTTCCCTATAAATACCAAGCCATCCTCTCATCCATTCGACTCCCCACTCTCCCCCAACGAAGTTCAGGTCTCATTACCTCCCAAGGAGACCTCCCATGGTGTCCCCAAGCCCTCAAGGTCCCAACCTTTGAGTTTTAAGAGTTATGTTTTAAGGTAAGGGATCCGACCTCTCTCTTTCATTTCAAGTAATGTCTTTTATGTCATTCCTTTTATGCTACATGTTCTTATGTTGGAGGATGTTATTTTATACTACTCTTACTGCCCTTTTTATGTTAACATAATGAGAGATCCCCTATTACTCTCAATATTTCATTTTATGAAGTTTTAAGTGGCGCTGTTAGGCTGCTGAAATTTTTGTAACAGATTCTTTCTCCCTTCTCATTTTTCAAGATCTATTTTCATGTAAAGTATTTCAAGTTCCTTTTTGTTATGTTGGGGTATGATCTCTATATCTATCATACTGGATTTTTATTTTCATATGATGAGAGACCCCATTTGATCTCTTCAATTCAGTATTTTGATGTTTTAAGTGGCGCCGTTAGGCTGCCGAATTTTTAAGTGGTTCTTCACCGTTCTCGTTTTGAAGTTATACTTTCATGTCAAGTCTTTCAAGTTCCTTTTTGTTATGTTGGGGTATGATCTCTAAATTTATCATACTCATCTTTTATGATCATATGATGAGAGACCCCATTTGATCTCTTGAATTCTATATTTTGAAGTTTTAAGTGGCGCCGTTAGGCTGCCGAATTTTTAAGTGGTTCTTTAGCCTTCTCGTTTTGAAGTTCTACTTTCATGTCAATTATTTCATGTTCCTTTTTGTTATGTTGGGGCATGATCTCTATATCTATAATACTTTACTCTTATGTTCATATGATGAGAGACCCAATTTGATCTCTTCAATTCAGTATTTTGATGTTTTAAGTGGCGCTGTTAGGCTGCCGAATTTTTAAGTGGTTCTTCACACTTCTCATTTTGAAGTTCTACTTTCATGTCAATTCCTTCAAGTTACTTTTTGTTATGTTGGGGTATGATCTATATATCTATAATACTGGACTCTTATGTTCATATGATGAGATACCACATTTTATCTCTTCAATTCAGTATTTTGAAGTTTTAAGTGGCGCCGTTAGGCTACCGAATTTTTAGGGGATTCTTTCACCCTTCTCATTCTTTTCAAAGTTCTACTTTCATGTCAAGTCTTTCAAGTTCCTTTTTAATTATGTTGGGGAATTATCTCTATATATATCATACTGAACTCTTATTTTCAAATGATGAGATACCCTATTTGATCTTTTCAAATCATTTTTTTTGAAGTTTAAGTAACGTTGTTAGGCTGCTGAACTTTCATAAGAGAAATCTAATTTTTGTCTTCCTTCTATGTTTTTCATTTCAAATGGTATGTCCTTGAAATTTCATTACCATGATCATGTATCCTTCTTATTATGTCCATATACTATTTTATGGGTCATTTATGAATGTTTGACCCATTTTCCCTCTCTTTTTAATGTCTTCTAAAACCTCGTAACATAGCCGTTATGTTGCAGAATTTCCGTCTCAAAATGTCTCTCTCTTTTTCTAAATTTCTTTTATATTATTAAGTGAATACTAAAATCTATTTCTTCTAAAGGGGTCTTCACATATATACCAAAATGTTCTATTTTAAATTCTAGGATTTACATACATGAGACCCACCTTCCTTTTCTGTGGGTTTTAAAGTGATGTAAGGATCATGTATTTAAAGCAGTTTTTTAACGTTATGATTATGAAATGAAACCAATTTATTTTATGCTATATGTGTTATTTATGAAATGTTTTATGATGATATATGTGGCTCACATGATAATAAAGGCAAATTTAAGGGTGCGCCCTGATAGCGCTCCAATGCATTGGGTAATGATGTAACCACTAGAGATTACAATTTTCACGATACCTTGGTGAATAACCTTGGTAATTTTCAGATGACACCTTGGGGATGGACCTTGGTGATATGTTCATGATTGTCTATGTTAAATGATGTATCCACATCTTTAAGTTATGAAAATGTTATTTTTATTATGATATGCCTCATGATTTCATTCTCATGCCTTAAAGTTCTTTTCATGACCTTATTGAAGTATCTCAAGTTCACATGTAAAATGTTTATCTTGTTTCCCTTACTGCGCTTTTTTCTCACCCTTTCATTTGATGTATGTCCCCAGGTTATGTGATGCAGTAATGAACCTAGGATGAACATGAGGAGAATCCATTCAAGTGTTTTATAAGAATGTTTTATGTTTTCATGTTTAAAGTTCTTGGTTTCCCAGACACTAAACCATAAAGATCCTCAGTTTTGTAAAATGTAATGAAAGTTTATGTGATAAAAAGGGAGGGATGTTATAGGGATACTTTCAAGAGAATGTGATCTCCCACTTGGATTTCCATATCTCTCCTCTGATTGTCATTATAAATCATTATCCTACTTTGAGATTCCTTAATGTTATATTTAACTTTGTTATTTTCTCTTCAATAATTCCAGGGTCTATGAGACTCCTTTCATGAAATTCATCTCAACAAATTAGATTGTGACATCTCTTACAATATAATGCTTCATATGGTTGTATTTGAATACTTGAATGGAAACCATTGTTTTTGGAAAACTATAATAATGGAAAATAAAGATAACACATACCTTTAAGGCCTAGTGAGCATGTACTCAACATTTATTCCATTTTTGGAATCATTTTTTAGATTATCCATTAGTTTGAGGATAGTTTTCAATGCTCAAATGAAGTTTAGTGTCAAGAGACTTCTGAAGGATTTTCTAGAAATTTGATGTAAAATGAGGATCTTAATCAGATAAAATTGAAAGAGGTTCACCATTATGTATTATGAAATAATTTTTTAGGTCCATTCATGGTGATGAAGAGGTAAATATTCTCTTATAGTGAGTAAATAGGAATGATAGGTTATACATTCAATGATTACCCATATTCCAACATTATTTCTATGAGTACTTGGTAGTCCTATACCAAAATCTATATCAATGTCATCACATTTCCACATAATAATATTAAGAGGATGCATGACTAATATAGGATGTTTCTTCATAACATTAAGTAGTTGAAAAACTAAACATTTGTGCACATAAATATCAATTTACCATTTCATGTTGTCCCACAAAAAATGATCCCTAAAATTCCTATACATATTTTTGATACCAAGGTGTATAATGAAATGTGACCTATGTGAATCATAAAAAAATTCCCTTTTTAACTCAGTTATAGATAGAACACATATTATCTTTCTAAATTGAAGAGCACTATCTTCACGAATTAAGTATACTAATTTTTTCATCCTTCACATCTTCAATTTTCTTTTGAAATTTCTCATCATCAGAATGATAACTTTTTATCTTTTCTAAAAAAGACAGTTCTACAGTCATTTGAAAAATGGGGGATGCCTCCCCTTACATAATAATTTCCATATCCATCTTTACTAGATGCATTAGCATATGATCCCTCACATTCCCCATTTGGTCTAGAACAATGATATTTCCCAATCAATGCATTTTCTATAGTATTTTCATTCCTTGGATGGTAGTGGATTGAGAAATCACAATATTTGAGTAACTTAAACCATATAATTTTCATCATTTTTTTCACTTTTTGTATGAAGATGTATTTTAGTCACTTATAGTCTATGTATATCACACATCTCTCACCGTAGTGATAATGTATCCATATATTTAAAAGGAAATACTACAGTTTCTAACTCAATATTATGGGTTGGATAGATTTTTTCTGGATTCTTCGATTGTGTTGATGCATATTAAATACCTTTACCATTTTCATTAGGAAATAACTAAGTCCCTTTTTTAATACATCACGATATATCACAAACCCACCATTTCTAGATGGTAGAGTGAAAATCAGATCATTGAACAATATCCCCTTTTGTTAACCAAAACATTCTTTACATTCCTTTGTCAAGACAAATATAACCCCTTTATGTGTAAGATTTGTCAAAAGGTTATAAAATTGAGTGAAATTATGAATTAATCACTAATAATACCCTAAAAACCCAATGCTACTACTTACATCAGTTATTTTTATTGACATTGTCCATTAAAGGACTGCATTTTTATTTATAAGATCAACTAATATCCCATCCTTTGAGACAACATGTCGAAGAAAAAAAACTTCATAAAGCAATAAATCACACTTACTAAGATTACTATATTAATCTTTCCTTATAAGAGTCTTAAGAATGTTATGAAAGTGATTGTCACGGTCCTATTATCTTTTAGAATACACAAAAATATCTTCAACGAATACCAGAAAAAAGTTATCAAGATATTCCTTGAAAAATATATTCATTAGATCCATAAAAATAGATGGTTAATTAGTCAATCCAAATGGAATTACTGTAATCTCGTAGTCTCCATACCTTATTTAAAAATATATATTTCGAATGTCTTCCATCTTCAATCGTAATTGATGTTACCCTAAACAAAGTTCAATATTTTAGAAATATTAGACATCATGACTTTGATCGAATAAGTGATGAATGAAAGTTAGATGATACTTCTTCTTTGTTATTATAAAATTTATTTCAAAATAATAAATTCACAACCATATGGATCCATATTTTTTCTTAATGATGAGAACATGGGATCCCTATAGTGAAACACTAGAGTGATTAGACTATATATCACCTAACTCATCTAGTTTTTTCTTCAAAAACACTAATTCCTCTGAGGAAATTCTATTGAGAAGATTTTATATTTTTCTTTCATCAAGGGATAAATCAATGGAAAACTAAACTTCATGCTCTGGGGGATGTTTAGGTCATTTCTCAGGAAATAAATCAATGTATTCAGGTATAGTAGGTACATCATAAATAAAAATATTACCTTCTCCATCATAATTTTGTTTCCTATTATTCTCCAAGAATATCATTCAATATAGTTACGAGGGGTGGATCTAAATTTTCCTCATATAATAAAGTCACTACTCTAAAGATAAGTAATTCTATATATTCCTTGCAAATTTAAATCTCCTTTTTCTTGTAATAAATTTTTGCTTCATATTTTAAATGTCAGTCCGTACCAAGTATTATATAAATGTAAACTATAGGTATGGTAACAAATTTAAAAAATAGAGCATGTTTATGTTTTATAATGGGGACTTCTTAACACATCCTTATTTTAGTGAGACTTTCCCTTAGAGTTTTGACTAACTAGTACCTTGTTAAATAAAAGGGGAAATTCAAAATTTTCATAAAAAATTAGGTAGATATAAATGAGTGTGAGGATATGGAATAAAATAGATAATTACCTAAATATGAAGATACAATTAAATTATATACCACTACATAATTAGTAACTTCCACTTCTCTTATAGTGATAACTAAATATTTTCCTTCTACCCATGGCCTTATATATTGTAGATTTCCTTGATGCTTCAAAAATTGGTGTGAATAATTCCCCATTTATTTATTGATAAAGTGCTAGAAATTGTTGATTTATTTTATCCCCTTATATTCAGGAGAAAAATTGGAATTATTTATGCACTTGTAAAAATATATCATTCCCTTCAAGAAAATCCCATGGCATTTCATTCCACAATTTTGATATGGTGGAAATTTATCCATCCTCTTTTTATTCTTTGATACATTCCCTTTACCTTGATCCTCATTTGATCTCTTATTTTATTATTTCCCCTTAAATATATAATTAACTTTCTCTTCATTTCAATTTTTTTCTCTTGAATGAAATATTTTAGAATAATTTATCCTTAAAATATATCCATTCCACGAGTTCTATTTACCATTCCTTGTATTTTGGACACATGGACACAGTTGATTAGAATTTTTATTGTTAAAATAAAATGTAAGTGTATCCTTTTCCCTTTCATGACATCCTAAGGAAACAAATATAGCCTCTAGATACTTAATCCACTACTCGACTACCATTTGATTGTTATTCCCACCAATTTACTGGGATTTTGTGGTATAAAATGATCCAACTTATTAGAATATTTCTGTGGAAAATGTTTATCTATCTCAGACATGTTATGTGTCCTAAATTGATTAAGATACCCTATTATAGCCATAATCTTATCAATTCTCATACCAGTAGTATTGGATTATATTTAATGGAAATATCTACATTGTCCATGAGTATTGGTACTCTTCTTCATTCTAAGAACCATTTCACATCAATGGTATATACAAGATTATCTCATAAAATTATGAATTTTAAATCATAACGTATAATTTTAAAAATGTTGTAACTCTTAAAATAAATTAAAATTTATTCATTTTTAATCTATGAATCATTAATTTGGTTTGTTTTGGGATATTTTTGTTTTCAAATCCTTCGTATTGTTTTGTTATTCATATGGGGATTGTCTTAATCTTATCCCCTAGGAGTGTTAAATTATGTGCATAGAAAGGGCCATTTTCATGCATCAAATGACTATTTGTTCAGTCCCACTTTTCCCTTTTTGGACTTTTTAACCCTAGGTACCACTATTCGAAAACCACGCCCAATCATAGTATATAAACAGGGATATATTTTTCAGGAAAAACTTATAATATATTCCTCACCAAAACTATAATATGTTCTTCTATACTTATCATCAAATTATATCATAGGATTTTTTTAGATGATATATTTTTTCCATTATATATTTCCCAATGTTACTATTAAAACACCCTCTAATACCAACTGTAATGATCCATACCCCATTAACCCAGAGCTGGTGCCAATTTTATTACATTGGCATAGATACAAAGGGTTAAATCCCAAAGGACTAATCAATTTAACAGTTTAAAAGAAAATATATATAAATGATACCCATTTACCTTTTGAATATAAAATTAAACATAATACATAAAAAAATAGATGAACTTCATCTTTGAAATCTCATTAAAGGATTTATTTTTCTTATCTTGGGGACAAGAAAAAAATATGGGTGAGGTGAAATGAAATTAAAGTATTATGTACAATTGAAACTATTAAGAATTTATAAAGAATAATCCATATGTAATGGTAAATAACTATAAAAACTTTCCATTTATTCTATCACATGGATTTAATAATTAGATATGGAATAATCATATAGCTCAGTAAATAAGTAAAAAAACATTCCATTTAATTAATAATAGAAAAAAAAATCCAAATATAATATCACATAGAAAATATCATGGATAATATTAATAACTATATTGTAAATGAAGGAATACTTAATTATCTGACTTCATGATATCAGACCTCATTATACATCTATATTCAATATCATTCTTCAAGACAATTTAAATTACTAGGTAAAAATAATCTGATTTGGCTAACTCCTTTGTCTCAAAAGACATGTCAATGCATCGAGGGACTATCTATAACCGAGAACCATACTTATCTACATATCTATAGAATTAATCAACTATATAATAATAAATTTAATTTATAAATCAACATGTACTATCATCAAATATTTTTATTTATTAAAAGATACAGATTTATCAATATTTTCCAAGTTAATAAAATAATTTTCAATGTAAAAACAATATGTAAAAATAAGGACTAATTTTTTTTGAAATAATCATATAAATAATAAAATAATTTAGAAATTTGATATAAATTTAATTTAAAATGAAAATTGATCACAATAAAGTGGGTTAACAAACACACAAGAATGTGAGATTGTATAAGGACTTTTACTAATTGGCAATTTTTGAGTCAAATCCCATTCGATGATATAAATTAAATTAAAACATAAAATTCCATGATTTATGAATTATTCATGATATTACATGTAAAAGGGTCAGTATGTACACTATATAAATGAAATTTGGGTCATAAAAATAAAAAATTCTTTAATGAAGGGAAACTGAATGGAAGTTCCTCACATTGAGTCTGATTGACCTCACAAATTCATTATCACCCTTAATAATAAACTTATGTTAACTATTCAATTTCATAAGAAACTTGTTTCATGTTTATTATTAATTTTATTTCACTTAAAACATTGTTATATGTAATTAATTATTGAATTATGATTATATACATCTAAATACCCATCCCTGATAATTTTATGAAAAACATGTCATATTGGTTCGGGAGGCGGTAGTCTGATGTACACCTGTGCGATGTCATAATTTCCCATTTGAGGGGAGAGGGGATGGAAATAGATTATTAACTTTAAATTATAACATTTTAATTAATTTTATTTATTGGTTATATTGTGTAATCATAAACTAAGAATATTTTAATGAGGTTGAAGATGAAGTAAAATAAAAACGCATAGTAATTAATTTTACTTCTCCTCATACCACCTCTTTAGGATTACACCTAAATAATTCCTATAATAGATATCTAACCAAAAAATATTCTGGGATAAGGGGGTGTAATTTTTGAAGTTATTGGGGCTGGGTATTAGATGAACCAAAAGTGTTTGAACATGTGAATAAGTGAGGGGAGTGGGTGGCCATTTGTAAGTGAAGTGAGTGGCACACTTGTAATTTTTGTAAAGGAAAAGGTTTTACCACATTTTTCAAATGACACAAGGGAAAAATGTAAAATATTATAGACACTTGTATATGATAAAGTACTAATATTTTTATTTAAAATATTTTAGAGAAAAATTTAGTTCATTTTCTTACTTTTTTATTTATTTTAACACTCGGTAACCCATTTTTTTCCTTAACCACAATACTTCATTTTTATAGTTTTCTCTATTAATTTTAGTAAAAAAATTTTGTTTAACTTTTTTGATAATATAAATTATTTTTTTTCTAAATAGGGAATCCATTTTTACAAATTATATTCACATAAGTGCAATAATTTAATCCAAAATTAATCTTGTAGACACGATGATGATGCATGTTTTTGAGGAGAAAATGTTCAAATGTTTATAAAGTTTTTTTATAAAAATTAAAAATAAAATTTATTCCAACTACCTAAATTGGATTAATAGATACAAAATTAAACTAATTTTACATGAAAACCAATTTAAAAATAATTTGTCTTTCTAAATAACTAAAACAAATAAAAGTAATCAATCAAAATTCAATATTTTTCATTATTCATAAACAATTAACCATTTCTAAAAAATCTTAAAAATTCAGCCTAATTTTTTTTGATATTATTATTTAAAAAATTAATTTCATTTTATCAAATAAATTTTCTAAAATTTTTAAAAAATAATTTTAAATAATGAGCACAATGAATGACAAAACCACCTTTTAGAAAAGATTCAAAATTTCATAAAACATTTCTTTTTCTTTCAAATGAGTCTTATTTTTATTTCAAATCATTAGATAAAAAATGTACATGTGTAGACTATAAATTTTTCTATTCATACCAACCAATTTAATGTCTATGTTAAGATGGTCAAGTTTATATAATATTTTAATAGAGTATCTTATTTTTTAAACTCGATATTGAGTCCATCACAAGCTATCAAAAAAATAAAATTAGTTATGAAATTAGTATAATGTAATGTTTTGGATGTAATAATCTCCCTCAGATGATGATACCCTGACCTTAGATCAATCTTGAAGTATAGGCTGGCACCCCTCAACTATCAAAGATTTCATCAATATGTATAAGATGATATTATTTCTTAACTGTGATCTGATTTAATTTCTGTTAATTGACACACAACCATAATGTTCTATCAGACTCATTAAAAAAATATAACCCCACAGTGACATAATTTGATGGATAAACCCTACATTATATAATTAATTCAACTTATTTTTATGTTCCTGGGGTTTTTTGCTTCCATTTTATAAGGTGGAAGATAAATGGGCTCAGATATAGGCATCAACTCAATCATGAAATTAATGTCTCTCTCGAGTTGAAAACGTGAGAAGCCCTCGAGAAATACATATTGAAACTGATCCACTATAGGAAGTAAGAAATCATTCTCTAATCCTATATCATCAAGAATAATACTTTACACCTAGTCCATGAGATGACACATTTTTTGTTAAATTGGACCTGCATGACCTTCCTGGATATTCCACTCTCCATAGTGGACATAGGTGTCACCCTCAAGAGAAATAAAATGAACTTTACTATGATTAAAATACACATGAGTATTTTACGTAACCAATTAATCCATCACAAATATCATGTAAAAAATTATCATCTCATTCATTTACAATTCCCAAAGTATATTGTACCCACTAACGTTTATGGAACAATATCAATATTGGTGAATATCGTCAGATTACACCTTCAATAGCATGTCGATCAACTTCACACTAAACATATACACCAATGATAGCGAAAAATCACTTACAAACCCGGATTATTTAAATGAGTGTGTGGATTTTGTGTAAAATAAAGTGCTAAAAAGTGTAGAATCTACAAGAATCATATATCAAATGGTCAATGGTTTGGCCTTGATACCAACTTGAGGAGGTTGGATAGAATGTAGTTATCCTATTACCCTACCATAGGATCTTTTATGAGTCCCCTACACCACACATCCCTACTAATATGGAACCTATAGTCCCAAAGTACCATGTATAACACCCTGATCATTATGCCTGTTGGAACTCCAATTCCTTAACTAATATAGGGTAGCTGATTCCCTACCAGTGCTCTGTATCTTTCTAGATCATCCATCAATACCGATATACTAAGTGTTTTAGTAGAACCTCCATATATAACCAATCCTTCCACATGATTGATACTCCACCAGGGTTTGAAGGCACTAACAATGCATGTGCCTAGGCCTGTCACACTGGTAGCATATCACATGATTAGTACTTTGAGAGGTCGGACCACTCCCCTAGTTTCCCTATCAACCACCACCCTAGTGAAAATTCTAATAATGATGCTTCCTACTATCCGAAGTTGTACCACCAAATTTCCCAACATAAACCCTTCTCTAACCTACTGAATCACGCTTCAGGTTACCCTAAAAAATAAAACCATATCCCTACCTCAGAGAACCTCTTTAAATGAATGACATTTACATGGGAATTTTTCTCACATCTAAGTCAATCATGAAAATCCCTAACTTTATCAACCCCATAACCCATAAAAATTGGTTAAAAATTCCTCAAATCAGTGAATTGTCCAACATATTTCCATACCGACGTAATCCCCTTGTACAATCATATTAAATACTTTATCTTTCCTTTACATAATGGTATTATGATAAAATTACTCCATAAAATTCTCTTGGAATTATTTTTATATCATTCCCATTGACTACCAATCCCAAAATTGAATATCCCATCAATATTTCATTGGTCCTAGTAACATGTAATATTCCAAATTTACTCTCTTCATAGGATGTGTCTCTAAGTGGTTTATTATCATTTTTATGGACTAAATCCAGAACAAAGCTACCTCAGGCACACCATCTCTAGCAAACATTAGAGGTTTCTAAAGCTGAAAATCTATCATCAGCTCAAACATACTCATCATTTCCCACCCTGGGTCTCTCTCCATAAACTGTATAAAATGGGTGTTGTTATCCGTAAACTTCTCTTCCTTGTATTACCTGAAATCAATTCAGGTTCCTATTCCACTATTGGTGGAACATTATTGGTGATTTCCTCTTTTCTCCCAATAGATAAACATCACCATGGTGGCATCTATCTATAATGATGGACACATAGATTAAAACATACAACATAGATTTTTCAAAGTTTAGGAAAAAGAAGGCTTACAAATAGCCATAAGGAAACCACTCTTCATACAATATCTCAATGGTTAAAATCACATCCCATTACTAGACTCAACCATCCTTATCATGGGCCATGGATAACCAGGAAAAAACCAAACATGCATCATCACAATCCTTTACTTGACACCATTTTCAACCATTTCACTTTGGGAAGTTCATAGATAAACCAATTACAACTCGTTATTAGGAACCACTATTTTATAATCCAAATAAAACCACAAAAATAATTTTCACTTTCCTATGATAGACCATAAATTTATTTTTGTGAGTGCCTAAAATAATGCATGTCACTTAAATCCTCAGTGGATAAAATTATGGATGCATATTCCAACCATGGGTCATACCAATCCATAAATAAAATATCAAAAAATAGTGAAATCACAAGATAAGTGTGTCACCCTAGGTTAAATAAAATCCAAATATAAGAGAAATTATAAAAAACAATAATCCGACCATTGGTACTTGATTTTTTGGCCACACACGTGTAAGATACTCCCAAGAATTATTATATTAACAAGACCCAAAAAAATACTAATATACTATCTACGCTCCAAAAATATTATTGAATTAGAATATAAAAGATCTAATAAAAATTTGTAATGTTTTGTACTACTTTTCACTATAACCGGTGCCCCGTAAGAATTTTCCACATGACCTTAGGGGTGCCTCTCCATACTCCAGAGGCTACTGAATCATAGTACAGGTATGTTGGAACACATTGAGGATAATATAACCAATTAGAAGAGTAAAAAATAGTGAAAAAATATATAGAAAATAACCAAGTATCATTTAATAAATTCCCAAAACTCGGTTATTTCCCACAATAATAAAAATAAATTTGTTACGTCATAGTGGTGTCAGGTTCCAGTAGAAAGATAATACAATATGATAAGAAAATACCCAAAATGGGCTAGACACCGCATTCCATTCCCTCATCCGTGATCCATCCCAAATCCTGTATCAACCCTCTATTATAGATCCTTTTCTGTTATCCTGACATGTAACCCTGAAATATGCTTGGGTACCCCTTGGCAGCCCAATCAGGAAGTGAGTAAAACTCAGTAGGACACCACCAATGGTGTCTACAAAAATATCTAGAATAATAATTGTGTACACAAAATTGTAGGAAAAAATATATTTTTTGGTAAATAAAAGCGGTGTCTATTATGCCTAAGAAATCTTGATTCATGTATAGTACCAACACAAAAAACCTGATTTTTCCATCATTGGAAGCTTTAACCATATATTAGGGGGTAATATAATATAATAAGAGGATCATCAATCCATGTATCCCAACCATGTGTGTATTTCCTTGACCAACACTGATTCCCAATGTGGACCACCAGGACCAACATTTTACATTATTGTGGACCACCTCAACCAACACCCATTCTTAAATGCAGACCACCATGCCCAATATCCTAACGATGGTGTGAACTTACTTGACCAACACCCATATCAATTTCATCATCAAACACATATCATATGTTAACATATTTGAAACTTTTTTACTCATTAATACTTCAAGGGGAGTACCTCTTACATTTGTCACAATTCCCAGGGTTCATCACATTCATTACATTTAACCCCAATCCATAAATACCCCATTTAGCATAATTATAAACAATTTTATTACATGAAAATTATATCCTTAAACAGTTTATTACATTTATCAACTTACAATACATAACTCATTTAAATTATTCATGTCAAGACAAACACCCCTTTATTAATTATTAGCAAGCTAAACATAATTACAATTGATTTAATCTCATAAATCCTTTAATTCATCATTGAAACAAATAAATTCTCGTGTTTAGGAGAGTATATTTCCCCGTGGTTGACCATTGCCTCATCTACTCATTAATAATAGATACCATGAGGGCCATGAAAGGTTGAAAACATTATTTAGACACCCAATTTTTCTTTTCCTAGCATTTAATTAAATTCACAACATAAAAAACACAAGTACACAACCACATACATATGAATAAACATTCTAACTATGCAATATAACTTGTATACCACCATCCTCAAGATTATAGATATGTATTCAATGAATAATAGACCTTGATTCATGACCAAACAACCCTTGAAAAAAATTTTATAATCTATTGAAAACAAGGGTTTTAGAGGCTTTAGAAGGAGAAGAAACAATACACCATGGTGATCCTATAAAATAGAAGTAATATAAGTGGTACACTAAACCATAGCTTATGTTCACAAACAACTGGGCTTCAAATGACTCAAAAATTACGGAGAATGATCCTTGAAAGAGGGGAGATATCCTAGAACATCATTCATGATGATGGAGGTAGAAAGGTAAATCAAATCATATAATATACCTTAATGTCCTAGGGGTAAAATGGGACGCCACCTTCAATGAGGTGCATAGCTTGGCCGAACTATTGGTGAAACCGTACACCAACCGTGTGGTACCCTCTAACCAAGAGGGGGCCTCAGTTACATGACTTTTTTATAGAGATTACATGATTTTCAAACCATGCCGAGGCTTTACAATTGTATCTTTCTGAATATTCATGGCATACTAGCCCCTTGAGAATATGTTTTCAACCATAAACCACCCCCACAAGCCGCATGGACGTGGCACACTGTTAGTACAAACCATGATCAAACCATTCTCCCATAAAAAAACCCTTTTGTGATTTTATATATCCGGAAATCCCTTAAAATCCCCATATCACCTCATACTATCAGGAAGATCTCATTAACCATTATAAAGGGGGTTAAATCAAAATTTAAATAAGAATGTTCCTCCTCAAAAGGGTTGTAACTTACATCCAATAATGATGAACATTTGGAGATTAATGAAGAATAACACTTCCAATGTGAAACTAATTCAAAATTTTCAATATTAATCACACTAGATATTGAAAATATATAATAACCAACTAATTCACATGTAGAGAATAATTATAAATGAAATTTCCTGGCCTCAATGAACATAAAACCGGTAGTTGGATAGGTTTCCACATAGCCTCAAGTGTGCCTCCATGTACAACTATTGCTACCGACCAATAGTGAGGGTCTCATTGTTGTATAGTGGGGAGACTATACACTCATTATCAGAGTACAACATTGGAATAATAGATGATAAATAAATCACTCAACAATTTAAGTAGTATAAATTAAGATAGATCATAGGAATATAAATATAATAACTGATAAAATTGCTAATACCCACTATATAATGTGAATTCATGTCAACTGGATCCTATAAAATGAAAAGTAGGTAATGATACAAAAGTTAATACAATTCCACACATGAAAAAAAGGAAAAGAATAAAAATCCCGAATGGTGATCTCCATGTGAATTTTGATTACTAGATCAATCCATTACTATAAATATCTTATGTACAATTCACAATACAATCAATAAACCATGAACCTAAGAACATGATATTTTCTTGGGTTCCCCAGTGTCATGGTGGCCTGATTAGGTTTTGAGATATAATTAGTAAGACACCACCAATGGTTTCTATATCATAATTTATTCTATGAATATAAATATATACATGTGCATGGATGATAAATGAACTAAATATAGATAAATAAATAAACATAATAAGTCAGGCTCACATTCCTCAAGGACACCTAGCTGACTATACCTTCTTCATCCTAAATCTGAATGCCTCATAATATATATATATATATATGTATTATAATCTTAATGATGTTTATAGAAATATACATGGATATATATTATAAGCTAGGACCCAGGGTGTAAGACTAGTGTCATGCGTAACACTACTCATAGTAATATTAAGTGTCTTAGATAAATAAATAAGGGATGGAATGCTGGAGGATCATATTCAATATAGGCAGCCATGGTGAGTATTGTAATCAATATATGATTCCATGCTGAGTATCATATTGAACAAAAAGGAGGGTCAAACTGAACCTCATAATAAAGGGGGCATGGAATGTCATGCCCAACAACCCAAGTGATGTGAACATCATGGAAACATCCTTGACCAAGGGGGTGTGGCCATTCATATGTAACGACCCTACTCGAGGCCCCTTTAGTCATTAAGAATTATACGTTAATCTGTTTTCTTTACAAGCCTTTACCTCGATGTTCCATAATGAAGAAACATTCATCGATAAAAGAGAATTAGATCCTTTTAGTACAATCCATTTATCCTTTTAAAATAGGCCATGTGATTATCCATTTGATTTATACATTTTATTTATAAAAAGGTAAAAATACATGATTATAAGCATGCCACAACACAATTTAATTATAAAATAATTAATAATTCCATAACCATAACCCGTCCATCATAATTTAAATATACAAAATAGGTCGAAGTACGACTAAAAGTATTGGGGGCCATGTGAACTATTCATAACCATGGACACTAAACATGCAAGGGTTAAAGATAATCCATTCTAACATGCATTACACAACTATTTATCAAGTTCATTTAATAATAGAATGTGTTAACCCCTTAGGTAGTGGTTCAACCACTAGGACATAATATAGTGGTTCAATTCACCCTTTCATTTTATAATTAATCATCACATTTATATTTTAAAAGACAACTCACCTAAATAATGGGTTTTGTTAGAAAATTATTAATTCATTAACAGATTCTAAGGGTCAAACCCTAAGGTGTGGTTTACATTGAGGGAGAAAACCTTCAATGAATCAATTCAGTGGTAGAATCCATTTAATTCAAGGAATTAGGTTTTACACTTTTATTTTTACAATTTTAGAGGAAATAATGATTAATTAATCTGTAAAAAATGGAATAAATTAATAATTCGACCAAACATTGGGGAACGTTACAGAACACCTACCTTATACCAATGATTGTCCACTCATCTAATATCATTGTTTTATTAGGTACAGTTTGAGAGATATTAATGAAAAATAAATTAAATCATTAAATAGTATGAATTATATTAGATGAAGATAGTGAATGAGGTGAGAAGATAAACATTGAAAGGAAGAGTGAGGAGTGATAGACACACTCATATGATTCCAACGTGATGACCATCACTCAAAATAGAGGCTAGATGGAAGTGATATCTCTATATTGATGAGGGGATTGTAGAGGAGGAGATCCATTTGAGGATTGTTATGTATGGTTAAGTGAAGTGGAAGAGGAGAAAAAATAAACTAAAAATGTAGGTAAAATAGTTATTTTTCCCATTTAATGAGGAACATGTCCTGGACACATGGTTGGTAAAACTGTGCGCTTACTATGCTTCAACCACTGGCCAAGGTGGGGACTCGCAAAAGTTGTCCACATGAATCAACTTACTATTCACAACCTATGTAAAAGTCCTATATCAAGGTAATTGTAGAACCGGAACGACTATTTAGCTTCTCTCACACCATTATGCCAAACTACATAATACATGTAGCTCCACTAGATCAACCAAATAGTTTCCTTTATATTTCCACATGATTTAATAAAAAAGTGTACCTTTTTCATCCTTCTACAGATCTATGTTTTTAAGTCCCAACACCCCCTAACAATTGACATAACACTGAAGAATTCTCTAAGGCGTTATATCAAGTATAAATACAACACATTAGAGTATCCCAACTATTGTAATTTCATTCTGAATCTTAGATCACAATTTATTTTGACCACCAAATTGAAAATTCATGTTCCTTTGAAAGTTTCATCTAGTCCAAAAAACATGGGACACTACAACATCCCTACCTTATAAATTCTAATCCCCAAAAATCCTTTGGGAAATAATAAAAAAACACTAGACATTATCATGTCATGAAGTTTCATCCAAATATCCGTGTTGTGTTTTTAGAATGGAAACATTAAGATGGTGGTTACCAAAGACCATCATACTAAAAACATTATTACATAATTATTTATTTAATATCTTATCCTATGGGTCTTCCCACCATATGTTCTAGCATTTAATAGCCAACCATGAGCCATGATACTTCCCACCACCGAGATTGCATATTTATGCTTTACCATAATGTTCTATTGATTCTCACTCAAAGATTATCAGCTTGAAAGAATGTCCAATACCAGTCAAAATCATTTATCTAGGTCAAGATAGTAATCCATAAGATACTTGGTTGACTCACGCTACACTCACCTTGCCCCGACGATGTTTGAGAAATGGCTCCTCACCAACTATATTCCTTATGGAATAATATTAAAAGTCGAGCCACATCTTATTGCTTATTATGGAAGACATTCAGCTTATATGGATGGTGTAACACAATCATTAACATGAAACCTTCTCCCAAGCCTCCTTGTATTTACATTTAAAATGTCAACTAATTCTCGTTTCCAAATTCTAATTAAATCTAAAATTAATACATTCCATTAAGTTATAATTCCTTCACACAAATGTTTATGCATACCCAATCGAACACACTTGGATTTTCACCCTTAAAACAAACCTTCCTTGCTCGACTAAAGTACAAATAACCTCATAATAATCAAATAGTGTCTAAGGATATCATCTCAAGTAATCCTCACTTTATCATTTGCAAGTGAGATGTCTCTAAAAATCCAAAACATTCACATATTAGGTGCACTAGTTGGGATGATATATATTTAAATTTAGGATGGAGTAGAAATGATTTGATCCCAAAGTTCACAAGATTCTATCTAGATAGGCTACATGAACTCCCATATTCCAAGATTACTCTAATAGTATTTCAAGAATTACTAGGTAGACTTGAGACACTTCCATCATAACCTAGGTGATGTGTCCGACTTGGTTTTCAACTAACCATACCCATATACCCAAATAAAGAGTAACATAAATAATTATGGTCAACTATTTTTTAATAGTAGAAGAACCAATAATGGTTGACTTTTTTAAAAAAAAATCTCAACTTCAACTAATGACACATCAACAACCTGACCATGATACCTCCACCAATCGGGCCAACCCACAATCACTTAATCATGACCACCTAAGTCCAACCCGAATTTATTTTGTCTTTAATAGTTGTGTTGAATTCCAACCACAACATTGTTGTGCTGGCTCCCAGGCACCGATATATTGAAATCCCACCAACCTCTTGGGAATTCCAAATAAACTTTAACCATTTTTGAATGTTTCTTCTTGGTTGTGTTCCTTATAATTATAAGGAAACACACTTGTCATATTTAATCAATTCTCACTATATTTGGAGTGTCCTAGTCATCATATTTATTGAAAACAGAAATCCCATGACACATGCTCCATCGACCACTGACTTTGGGTCCTATACATTTCCAACAATTTTTTTTCGAAGCACTCATTTGAAATGAGAAGGAAACTAGCTACATAAAAGTGTTCTAGAATAGATTTTATTTATATGTATGCATGACACTCCTCCCACGTTATATCCACACACAATATAATATTAGGTGTAAAAGGAAAAACAACTAACTATTGTGTTAGAGCAACTAATCCTATATATGACATCATCTCAAGCATTAGGACTAGTTTGATTTCTTCTCAGTCCAAGGACATTCTACTCTAGAGATGACCCATGGATTCTACATAACAATTCATTTCTTTAACGATTTCCCCTGAAATCCATTGGTTCGTTGGACCATTAAAGCAACATGATGGGTACAACATGTAGCAACACATATTACCCCAATATTCATTTTCACAATAGTTAATATTTTGAAATTATTCATAGGCTTATAGATATGAATAATATTATTAAATAGGTCATTAAGATATATATTTTTGTTATACATGATTTCCATTTTCTTTTTTGTATGTCAAGAAATAAGCTAAGGATATTTTCATCTAAATTTTTCTTCATTGAGATTTTATTTGTATTCACAACTTGTTAAAATTTATGGTGTTTATATTGGCCATATATTTTATTTTTTAAATTTTCTAGAAATTTAATGGATTTATATGGATATCTCATATTATATCTTACATGGTCCTTTGATTCAAATGATACCAAACCTATTAGGGTTTTTTTGACCCAATTTATTTATATTGGGGCCAGAAACATATTTATTGGGAATACTAATTTAATATTATTTTATTCAACCATTTCTATATTATTATTGTATTTAATATTTTAATTTGAGTAAATTATTATCTTAATAAAATACCCATTACTATGTACGGTGTTAGTTGATGGATGATTATAGTGAAAGATATTCCTTTTATTGATTGTGGAAATTATTGACATAACATTTTACCCAATACTCTATATGTTTTTAGTTTGAGGGACGATTAGATAAAGAGATATACCATTTATTTATTTAAAAAATTATTGACTTCACTATATACCTTTTACACTATAAAATTTTATCTTTATTGATCCTTATATAAGAATCTATTCAATTTATTACTTGAGGAAGTATTGATAGTCTATATACATTTCATTTTATTATGTATTTTAATTTATTACTAATGAATTATGGTTTTTTTTGTATATTTTATTCATTAATTCATATGATGAGGGCATTGGGATTACTTTTTGGCATGTGAGGCCTATAATTTCCCCCTCGATTAAACAGTAGGACTCATGAAACAAACTAGACTAGGTATTCGATATATTTCTAGACACTTATTTATAATGTCTTGATACAGGTCCTTAAAGGTATGTTTATGACATCTAAGATCAAGGTCTTGTTTGAAATATTATGATGTTTAGAATAATGAATTATGGAATTATAGAACTGGTTATTTATAACCATATGATTATTTATAGTGTTGTGTCATCAATGGATTTTTTCAAGATTATGTGATTTTTTATATGAAATTATTTTGTTATTGTTATTAACTTCCATATTATTCATTCCTAGATTATTCTATAATAACTTCTAGGTTGTTATTTACCATAGTAATAATTTTATCTCACCCTTATTTGGTTTCTATTTCCATTGGTTATTAATAAAGTTATTTCACATGATTTATCATGAATAACATATCATGTGTGGAGAAGTTTTTAGAGGTGATGATGAATTATTATGGATTAATTAGTTCCTAATAAAATGGGGAAACATGCCCATTCATTGAGAATAACACGGTCTTTATTAGTATATGATTTTTACCAATTATGTAAATCTCTAAAAGTATGTGGTTTTGGGAATTTACTATTAAGAACTATTATATTTAAGACATAAAATTATTGGGTAGTTATGTATGATATCTATATTTTTTTGTCAAATGTAGTATGTAGAGTATATGTTTTCAGCACCTGATACGGGAGTGTTATTTTTTGGCACCACATTTTTTATAAGTATAAATTTGAATCACTTGAAAATTAATATAATTATTGTTACATGAATGGTCCCTTCTTTGAAGAATACCAATATGTATTATCTAAAACTAAATCTTATTCTCATGTATATAGGAGACAAAAACTATAGAATAATCAAAGAAATAAATGTGATTTAACATTGAGGAGTAAAAAATGGAATAAAGTTTCTTAGAATATTACTCCCAAGAATTAAGTGATGAAATCTGAGAAATATGTACCACCATATAAGAGATGATTCTTATACTATTTTATAAAATAAAATAACATGGACCATTTAAAAATTTTCATGAAGATCAATATTCAGGGGTGCAAGTTGAAACAAAAAATGAGCCAATCAATGAATGGAACATGAGGATTTGTATGGTTAAAGAAATTGAATATGATAACTTTTAAAAGTTTCCTAAGAATAGTATCCCAAAATCTCTTTATCTGTGTGAAAGGTGAAAGAAGGAAGGAAATATAGACATGAAATTCATTACATGGATACCTATTCAAAATGCGATTAAAATTGATTAAGTAAAATATAATTATTTTATATTTATTTTTTAAAACTATAATTCCACACAAATTAGTATGGTATACATTATATCTAAAGAGTTTATAATCATATTACTTGATAAGTAAAAAGATGCTAAATAGAAATTTAAAGATCAGAATAATGAAAATTATTTAGTTAATAATGTGAAAAATCCAATTCCATAGAGGAGGAAAGATAAAAACAAGGATACCATGATATCTTAATATGTTTATATTTATAAAAAAATGAGAGTTAAAGAATGAAGTTCTCATAAATCTTATATCCATAAAGGAAGGAGCATCTGGGTTGATGAAAAATTATCAACCTATTTCTTACAACTATGAAGACGAGGAAGACAAACCTTATTCCCATATCATTGTGTATGTGCATATATGATTGGAATTGAAGGTATCATTAAGAAAAGGGTGGAAATATATTATATATATAATTTTAAATATGGGTAATGTAAAAACTATCATTTTTTATTGATATTTCAATTTTTATTCATTTTCATATGGTATCATACATGAACTGATATTTATATTTCTTGGAGAATATTTCTCATTGAATATTACCATGGTGAAGTTCAATGGAAATCATCCCTTAAGGGGAGCAATTAATGAGGATGATATAAGATATTTATAGATTTTTTTTGAAATATAAATTCTATACAACCCCAATAAAAGACAAATTTTGATATATTATTTTTACTCTCCAAACTCTCTCTTTGTTTATAATTACTATATTATCAAATTGGGATGACAGTCTAAAAAAATAAGGAATAAAAAAAACATGAAATAGAATTTTTTAATGTGTTTTATATGGGTGAGTGTATCTTTACAAAATTCACTCATAATAAGATAATATAGGTTCAAAAAACGTGAATTCATAGTTTGTGTCCCATTATAAATTTTTATGGAAAACATTAATTCTTTAGTAAATTAATTCATTTTTTTTAAAAGGTTGGGGCCGAAGCCTCAATTTATTATTTGAAAGCAAAGACCTCTTTAGACTTGGTAGAGGGAGACCCATTACATAGCCCGAAGGCCCAAGGCCAAATGTCCTGAATACAAGGCTTGAAAGCCCATTGTTTTGGCCCAAAGGACCCCTCGGTGAACAGTACTGCTGCAGTACCCGCGCTGCTACAGTACCTCCTACAGTACCACCGCCGCTACAGAATCTGCTACAGTACCTCCACTGCTACAGTGCTGCCGCTGCTACAATTCCGCGCTGCTACAGTACCAGCTACAGTACTGCTACAGTACCTGGGAAATTCACCCCTGCCCGGATTCGATCCTGGGTCTTTTGGATGCCAAGCAGGAGCCTGTACCACTAGGGTACAGGCTCGTTGGAATTAGTAAATTAATTCATGTTTTCTAAACTAATTTGGTTATAAAGATAATATTTACACTATTTTTTTTGTGTATTTGAATTATTTAATACCCACCAATTTAAAAATTTGGGATAACATGCATCATTTTCGTATTTTATTGATGTTTTGATCTTAAATGTTGAAATTTATTTGTTTACTAATTTTAATAATTTTTTATCACTTCTAAAATTTAAGAATAACATTTTATATATTTAATCAAATTGAGAAATTTTTTTTGGATTCTTTTTTTCAGGGTAATCAACATCTTAAACTAGACCGAGTAATCCTTCAAACATCATGGGGACAAAATAAACTAGTTAATATAGAAAAAAATTTTGGTTGATAGAACCTTCCAATACTTATAAAATGATTCATATATCAAGGTACATGAAACCAAATGGGGTTATTATGGTTGAATATAAAATAAAACATAGATAACCATGTGAAATTTAATTTTTTTGGAGAAAATATTTTATTAAGAATGTCTATACATGAATCAAATTTCAAGAATATAAAAATTTCCTTCAGCTAGAAAAATATAGATTTAGTAACTTGGGTATAAATATTTTTACACTCATCCAAAGGATTTTAAATTTTAATGGTACAAGAAAATTTTATAACAACTTTTAGGAATAAGTTTTGTTGATATTTGGCCTAGAATGGGGGTTTAAATTAAGAAAATATTTGACTGATAGAAACTAGAGAAAACATTTTCCACCCCTCTCCATTATATATTTTCATTTCATCTTTTTTATAAGGTGTTTGAAAGAGAGAGAAAGGGGTGGTATGTGATAGAGAGGTTTCAGAAGATGAAGTTCATGTATATTGGAATGTAAATAATGAATAATAAAGGAGTTGCATAAGTAATGTAAGGATCTGTGCCATGTGGTTGTTGTAGGAAGAAACCAAAGTACACCCTCTTCTGAGTTTAAATCTCCATGTGTAATGTATTTTGAATTTACCTTATTCATATATTTTTTTTATGAGATAATGTTTTATTTCATGAGTATATTTTTACTGGCTAATGCTGTTTGTCTAGTATATTGATTAAGATAATTTATTTCAGTATTTAAATTTCTCCAGTGAGGTCTTTTCATTGATCATGGTGATTTGGTTCAGGTTTAAATTATTAAAGGTATTAAAGTGGTTGAATCAGTCTTATAGGGGGAAATAATCTTATCTTGGTATTTATATTACATACATGGAAACATAAGTGTTTATATTGATTTTGTTTGATTTTATTTTAGAAATTCAATTGGTAAATATTTTTAAAAAATGAAGTGGGGAGTGTCCTGGTGGTTTATGATTATCCAAAACTACCATTTAAAATATTATTTCACACCCCATTAATTTTAATCCAAATTTCGATTTTTTCTTGAATTTTATTTAACTTTATTTTACTCTTTTTTTTCTATGATACAAAATATAATTAAATACCAAAATTATCTTTCCTTAAAAAAAAGAAAAAGTGACAGTTTTTTACTCAAATTTAAATCCCCTTGAGAGATAATTTAAGGAATGATATTTACAGGGAGGTTTCTAGAGTTTATTTTTAATATTTGTATTGCATGAATGGAAATTATAACCCTAAATTGTTTTGATTGGAATTGAAAATAATTATAATTTATCACTCTTTAAATAAAGATATTAGAAATCCCTCTATCCCAAGTAGTTAGTGTATCACTAAGAAATAAGAATGAATTTATTTAATCCTAAAATTAAAATAGTTGACAATATAACCATGGAACAAATTAATTTATATTATGATGAAAATAAAAAATACATATGAATATCCTGATTCACCAACTATATTTGTAAATAAATCTAGTTTTATTCACTAACTTCCATAATTTAATGGATTCCAATTAGAAGATCAAAATAAAAAACTTCAAGAATTTAGTTTTATTTATGTTAACATGATTTCTCAATGAGTTGATGGAAAAAAATGCAACTAAGTTCATTTTATTTTTATTTAGAAAGGGTAACCAAATAATAGTTTGTCTATTCACGTTAATATTTGATTAGAAATGATAATGAATTAAATAATAATTTCCATGAACTTTTTTCCACTTGTAGAACCACTTCAATTCAAAAAGAGTTTTTTTGTATTTGGAAAACTAATTTTGAAACTTTCCACAAGTACTAGTAATGATTCCAAATATTCTATTTTTGCTATCCCCACCATCAAATAAAACAAAAAATCTTTATTCAATATTTTTATTAAGGATTTTTATTACTGATAGGATAATGATTTATTCCGTTGTAAGAGGAGGTTTAATTTAAAAAATACCTATAAGCTATTGGAGTCTAATTAAAAACATGAAAAAAATGATCAACAATTTGGAAGAAGAGGATCTATTAATGTGAAATTTACATAATAATTACCCACTTCTAGTATTAAAAAGAACATGATTGTGATTAAATATACCGATTTTATATCCATGATTTGATTAATGATGTTGTCCAATAACCAACCAACTCCACCCAAACTTGAATGAAAATTTCAAATGAAATTTCAATATGAATTATATTCTTCCAATGAACATTTTAGTAATGAATTCCCATAAATTAAAGATCAATTTGAGAATTGTAATGCCATTTTTCTTGTAAATAAATTTAAATCAAACTAATGTCGGCCTTTCTAATCCATTTTTTAATCAAAGCTGGAAAAACCACTCAAATGAAATATTGTGACATCGAGTATAATAAAAAATTTATTTCCATGGTTTGATAAAGTAATTCTCAACCAATATATTTTAATTATAAATCTAATTATAATTAGGGGATAAAATTGTTTTCTTCCGAAACTACTCCAATGATACAGAGTAACCTTAATGAATAAATGATGAAACCACAAGAGGCAATGGTGAAATAATATAATGCAACGAGACAAAAATAGAAAAAGATGAATAACTGGATTAATAAATTGTTCAACTAGCCTATGATCTTTGAATCATGACAAATAAAATTATTGGATGTTTACCAACGCAACCTAAACTAAATTCAAGAGATAAAGAGAAAGAAAATGTGAGTGATATTGATCATATGGGTAGTAGTGATTTAACTAACCCTCAAACAAAGAAACTTAAACCTAATTGGTTAACTTTAAAATTATCAAGATACATTCATGTCACTTCCATTTGGTTGAGTAAATATTAAATTGAATCCCACCATTGAAGGAATTATTGGAAATTTTAAATTTCCTTTCAATAAAAACACAATGTTAAAAGAAAATTCCCTGTTTAATAGAACTAAAAAGGATAGGAAGTGTATGTATGAAATTTATGTTTCTCAATTTTATGTTCAAAATAGCCAAGGACCATTCAAAGAACAAATTTCCTATTTTTGGTGCTAAAAACTACTGAATAAAACTAAAAAATAATTTGATAATGAGGTATTGGAATATTTTAAGAATGTTTAATTCATCATACCTTTTCTTGATTCTATGAGATATATTCCAAGATATACTATTTTTTGAGAGAGATGTGTTCCTAAAAACAAAATTCAAAGGAGGTGAAAAATTAAATTTAGAAAGGAATGTTTCATCCAAGATTCAATATGATTTTCTTTTCAAATGTAAGGACCCAAGAACCTTAACCATTCCCAAAAAACCCATGGTAGTATGATTTCATAGATGTCATGATTTATTTAGGAGCATCTATTAATGTTATTAAAAATTATAGTTACTCATATTTAAAGTTAAGAGAGCTAAAAACCTTTGGAATTATCAATCAACCTACCAACTGAAGTACCAAAAAACCTAATAGAGTTATATAGGATATTTTAGTTTAGGTGAGAGATATGATTTTTCCTATGTTTTTTGTCATCAATATAGGGAGAACCTTTTTAAAAACCTCTAAATAAATAATCAATGTTCACAAAGTAACACTTTCAATTGAATTTAGAAGAGATATTGTCATATTTAATATTTTTTAATCTATGAAACACCCGTTTTGGGATCATTTATCCACTAAGGTGAAAAATATTAATTTTTATTTTACTGAAATTGAGAAAGGTGAAAAATATTAATTTTTATTTTACTGAAATTGAGAAGTATAAACCTTGTAATTTTATAGAAGATGAAATTAATATAAAAATAATTATTGATAATCAGGAAAATGATTTCAAAAAAAATCACTACAAAATTAGAATATATGGAAATTTATTTTGAAAAAGATCTTGAGAACCCAAAAAGTGATCAAATTGATTTAAAAATTGAATGCCATTTCTAATATTAAATTTCAATAAATATCCTCACCTTTTATTAGTGTAGTTATCCACACGATCGTCACACCTTTGATCTAAAATTTTATTTTTTGGAAAATAAAATGGGAGATGAAATTAAATTTATTTAATCCTGAAAGACTTATTTGACCATTGAAAATACCCCACCAAAGATAGAGTTTAAATCACATCATGAGAACCTAAAATATTCATTATTAGCTTAGAATGAACAATTTTATGCCATAATTTCAAAAAAAGAAGCTAGAGACAAAATGAATCAACTGTTAGGGGCCATTAAAACACACAAGATCTCTATAGGATTGAATCCATATGATTTTTTGAAATTCATCCCTTAGTGTGAATACAAATAATTTTGTTGGAGGAAAAAGATAAACCAATGATAAAATTTAACAGAATATTGAACCCAACACTTTATGTGGTTTTTAGAAAATAAATCTCAACCTTTTTGGCTAATAGAAATATTTTTCCCATCTATGATAGTCAATGGTAGAGACATTTCCAAATATTCACTAAAAATGGAAGATTTATAACACTAAGGAATGAATTTGGTTAGCTTTTCTCGATTAAGATTCCAAATAAATGGATAATGTGAAATGAATATTGGAAACTCAACATTGTGATGAGAAAAGAACATTTACCATTTCAATTTATTTATTATGTCCTTGAATGATTATATGAAAAACCCCAATATGATTTTCTTAATGTATTCTACAGTTTTTTACAAATTCATATTGCACCACTAGATTAAGATAATTCCACAATCACATGTCCCTTTGGAACCATTTATTATATAAGAATACCATTTAGTTTATGTAATGATCATGGATCTTTTAAAATGTGTATAATAGGTATTTTCAAAAAATTTGTAGAAATTTTACAAGGATATTTTTATAGATGAATTCAATTTTTATGTATCATTATTTGTAACAATTTTTAACATCTTGACTCATGTTCTTAAAATTTCATTTATAATAATATTGTACTCAGTTATGAAAAATTAGTATATCAGGGGATTCTACATGATCATGTTGTGTCTGTTGATAGAATTCAAGTACATAAATCCATAGTTGAGGTCATTTATTCATTACCATACCCACAAAGAGTGATAGATATGAGATCATTACACAAACATTATAGTTTTTATAGGTCATTTATGAATTATTTTAGAATGTTTATGCTTACTTTGTCAAGATTTATAAAAAATCCATATAATTTGTCTCTTATTAATGTTTTAAACATGCCTTTAGTGAGATAAAACAAAAATCTATAACCCCTCACATTGTTCAACCACCCAAATGGGACAAGATATTTGAAATCATAACTGATGCACCTATCTTTTTTCTAGGGATAGTTTTGAGTCAAAGTATTGAATCAGATGTGATAATTTTCACTAACTATTCTATAATCATATTTTTGATGATGAAACATTATTCAAAACCAATAATTTTTAGGTAGATATTGGTTTTACAAGAGTTTTATGTTGAAATAAAGCATAAGCAGTGGAGTGAAAATATTATTATTAATCATTTGAGTATGAAACCAACTATTTTGAATAGAAAGCTACATATTTTCCCAATTATTAAGTAAAACATCCCCAATGAGGAGTTATATTATTTTCTGAGATAAATAAAATGGTTTACTAATCTTATAAATTATTTGGATACTACTGAAGATCCCTACTAGTTTTAGAAGAAACAAATTTATAATCTTGTGAGTGATTCTAAGAATTTTATTTGGGTAGATTTTTACCTATGTCATGTTATTAGAGACTAAATGACTAATAGATTCATTCCAAATTATGAATTTTAATGAGTTGTACATTTTTTTCACTTTATGTCTTGGAGGGTACATTAGACCGAGAATAAATTCAAGAATAAATCTTAATTATGGGTTTTATTGGATCACCATTTTTGTGATTCCTCTCAATTTTTTTGAATATGTAATAATTTTCAATTTTCGGGTAATATTTCCTAAAGGAATGAAATGTGATGATTCCATAAATGTATCAATATTTTTAAAGGAAATATGTTTTCTTGATTTTCTTTTACAAAGTTTATAATCAGTGATAAATGCACCTACTTTTGTAATAATACATTGAAATATCTTTGTAAGAAATATGGAATTCATAATAGGGTCTCTATATCCTATCAATATCATATAAATGGAATGGATGGGTTGTAAATTATATAAATTAAATAAATTAAGGAAAAAAACAATCAACCCAAATCATATGGATTAATTTTGGAGACTATAGGATTCACTCTTGGCCAATAGAACTGCATTCAAAACCCAAATAGGCATGCCACCAGTTAGATTAGTCTATTTAAATTCCATTCAATTTCATGGTGATTTATAACATAAATATTTTTGGGTTGTCTAAATAGGTAAAATGAATCAGGTTTTAAATGGTAATGAAATAATTTTTTTGCATGAGTTGTAGGAGATAAAAAATAATAGATATTAAATCACATGGTTTTACAAAGAACAAACCTAATATTTTCATGATAAAATTATTCTCAACAAACGCATCATATAAAGTTATAAAGTGTTTCTATTTGAATCCATATTGAATTTATTCTGAGGTAAATTTCATTCTGAATGGTCTAGACCATTCATTGTTTCTCATTTTTTACTTTTTTTTACTATCTACTTAAAATAAACAAACAATGGGACATTATTGACTATAAATGTTCATTGGATGAATATTTTTAGAGATATTTCTATGATCCCATAGGGAGGAGATCTATATCAATTAAACTGAATACAATTGAACATTGGTTATGTAATTACTTATAAATTTTAATATAATATATTTATTTTTTGGAATTTTATTTTCTAACATAAAACTATTTAACAATGAGGACATGACACAAAATAAGTGCAGGGGAGGAACAACCTTGGTAGATAAAAATTTTGTGTGTTTTCGATTCAATTTTTTGTTTCCAAATTTTATTTAAATTTCTGTATGCCACTGTTATTTTTGTTTTTTTTCTTTCCTAATTTATATTTTTATGAATCTTGTAATCTTAATTAGTTATCTTTTTTATTTTTGAAACCCATGTTATTGAGTTAACTAATTTATCCTAGGAAACCAAATGTAGAATAATGATGAAAATTACTTTGTCTCAAGTTAAAAAAACTTAATAATTTCAGTAAAAGAATTTCTATTTTTGAATATCATACCTAATCTCATTTTTTTCAAAATCAACTTACAATGATACCTCTAGACCCTTTTGTCATATCCTTTACATTCACCTCATTTTTTGAGGTAACTTATAAATAATTGATTCTACTATAATTTGATTTATTTTTTCAAAACATGATGGATTAAGGTTATTATGTTTTAAATTATTGAGGAATTTATCTTGATTTAAAATCCCCAATTCAAATAGAGTACTTATATTTCTGTCCTTCCTCATTCATCTAATCCTTGTATCTCTTAGTATCCACAAACTGCCTATTAGGTTAGCCACATTATAAGACAATTTTAAATATTAAGCCTACTCTATAAGTGAAAATTCACGATATATTTGAACTTATGTTTGGGAGGAATCTATGTCTTTTTGTGTTATATTTTTTAGTTCTACTTTGGGTGGAAATTCACATTTTAAAGAGATGTGTTTACTACTATAAGAAATTGTTTTTCCAAAATTTGTTCCTTATGGATCTTTCATGAGAAAATAAAATAGTACCTCTCTGGATCTTTTAAGGAGAAAAAATTATTTCATTTTTGGATCTAAAAAAATTCTTTGAAAAAATATTAAAGGACTATACATGTGTTAATATTATAATTATTCAATTTTTCATTTAATAGAGTCTTACCCTCCTTATTGTACCTCATAATTTTTGGCATCTAAAACCTACGAACAAAAATCCATTAAATAACCCTGTGAATTAATCATGATGAACAAATGTTCTTCACTAACATCATGTGGAGATGTATAATTTTATTAGGACTATGGTGATTTTTTCAAGGGCCTGGATGGAATTTTTTTTTTGAAAATTTATAACTTTTTATGATATAAAATTAATGTACGGTAAGTGTTTTGTGTGAATGAATAGAGAAATGAAGGGTAAATATATTTAATGAGCTAAATGGAGAACTTAAAATAATGGGTTTTGAAAAGGAATGAAATATTTGGCATCTTTTTAGTAAATTTGTGGATCTCATTGGTATGTGTTTTGAATTTTTCTTGATTTTATTTTGATGCTTACTTATCTCATAGTCATATTTTTATGTGTGGTAGAATTGAGAAGAAGAATATTTCCATTATTTTTCATGAGTGTTTAAATTATTTAATCCCAACCAATCTACATATTTTTGTTGAGTTGTATTATTTTCGTATTTTAGGAATGTTATGAGCTTAAAAGTGAAAATTTCATAATTCTCTAATTTTAACTATTTTCTATTACTCCTATATTTCAAGAATTACTTTTCAATATTAATCCATAATATGGAATTTTTTAGGTTTTTTTTCATGCGATTTAGGTTCCTAAACAAGTCCAATTTCTAATTAAAACAGAATGTGCCCTAAATAAACCAGTTAATGTAGAATTTTTTTAGTGGCTAGAATTGATCACTCATCATTAAATGAAGCATATATTGGGTTAACAAAAACAAAATGGGATTATTCTATATATTTATGATATATGATTCAAATAGGAATGTGTAAATTTAATTATATGGGGGAAATTCAACCGTTAATTTTATATATACACATGTCAAATTTTAGGAAGATTAAGAGTCGCTCGAGCCATAAAATGAGATCTTAATTAATTTGGGGATAATTTTATTTACGCATGTCCTAAGGCTTTTAAAATTTTAGGATCAGTTGGTAACTCAAATTCTAACAACTCAATAGAATAACTCTTATTGTGATTCAACATTTAAGGGGATATAAATCGAGTAAACCATGGATGAAATAAAAAACAAGATAATTTTTTTACCCCCTATCCATTATATATTTTATTATCCACTACTTTTTAAGTGGTCGAGGGGAGAGAGAAATGAGATGATTATGTTAGAGAAATTATAGTAGATGATATAAATGCATATAGTAAAGTATTGAGGGGGGAAAACAATAGTTTCACAAGGGTGGAGATGTTAAAAACTAGGTGGGTGTTAATGATGACAACCAAATGATACTCTCTTCTGAGTTGTAATCATCACATGTAATAAATTTTGAATTTCCCTTTACTTGTATTTTTGAATGAAAGGGGACATCTTATTTCATTAATAAATTTTTAACAAATTTATTTTTTATGGTTCTCCAATCTATGGACTATTGTTATTTATTTCAATATTTAAATTTATTCAGCGAGGTATTGTCATTGAGCATATTGGGTTCAGTTAGGTTTGATTTATTAGATTTATTCAAGTAGTTAAATTATTCCAATAGGAGGAAAAAGTCATTTCAATGTCTTGATGTACATAAAAATTTAGTTGGTCATAAAGGGGACTTTGTATGGACAATATGAAATTTAAAGGGGAAATATTCTTAAATAAGGAATAGGGAAGTGTCTGGGTGGTCTGTAGTTGTCCACAAATACTGTTTAAATTGTGATTTCACACCATTTAATTTTTATCCATGTTTCTGTGTTGAACTTGAATTTTATTAAATTTTATTTTATATTAATTTACTATGTTTTTTCATCTAATTAAATATTGAAATTTTTCATCTTGAAAAAACAAGACAAAAGTGATAATTTCTTAATTCATTTGGAACCTTTTCCAGAGACAATCCCTCGACTACTAAATTTAATTTCTCTAACTGATTGATATTTTGATTTGGGTTTAATAATAAAAAACCTCACCTCAATTGGACCTTATAGACATAAAGTTAACTTTAATTAGGTTCATTACTATGAAATTTAGTGGTTTCATCCTCTTGAAGAAGGAAGAGAACATCAAGGGGAGAAGAAATTTTTAGGTTAATTATTTTAAAGGAGGATATATCCTTTACTTATAAATAATGTAATAATAAGCTAATGTAAAAATGTTTCACTTTAATTTATTTTCAATCACAGTTAGAATATTACCATTTAACTTGGGGAAAATAGGGTATTAGAAACAAATACCATGGGGGTGCTTGAAGTAACCAAATGGATTTGGAATTCCATGGTTTTATTCATTATTAATGAATGTTAGAAAATTTTGAATGTAGATTTTTGTGGATTATGGGTGTTGGATAGCTCAAATCTATTAGTTTTCACTATGATTAGGAGGGGTAAATTAGTGATCCATTTTTTACTAACTATTCATATTCAATCTATCCTTTAAGGTCACTTAAAGATTCAATCCACTTTTCTTGTCTATCTCTTCCGCACCTCAAATAATTTTTTTAAAAAAATTATAGAATAAAAAATTTAAGAGGTTTGGTACATATATGCACCCCTTAACATATTGATTAGATATCCCAATATGGATACTACACTATAATCTTTTTTATAAATTATAATGGATGATATAGAGTCGTGCTATATCTCAAATTCTAATTCCACACATGGGGATCATTAGACTGATTCACAAAGTGTTAATATAATTTGCACCATGCATCACGCTCTTGAGTTACACTATATTGTCATTATACTATTTCAAAAAGTGTTACTATAGTAAATACTATCTTTCTAACTCTTGAATCACACAATAAGATCTTTATATCATATCACACAGTCTTATGCCATATCCAAGGATTGATCTAATACAAGATGATCTTTTCCGCAACTTAGTTCCTTCTACTCCAGTAGATATTGATCTTCCAGCATGAGATTTCAAGATCTGACTTGCACATATATTTGCTCAAGAACTTTAGCACCAGTGCTGGTAAAAATATTTCTTCCAAATATAGTAAAATCCAAATTTACCATGGCTTATTTGAATACATAGGAATGTAAAATTATAGAGACTCTTAAATTTAAATATTCTTCTTCTTATCTTCGATACTTAATATACCAGTATCTCAGATTATCATGAAATATTGGAAAGTGTTCTCTCAAATCATAGTAAACAATCATCAATGTGTTGACCACATATTTATATTAACAAAATCATCAAAAATATTATTTTCAAAATATCATATAAAATGATTCAATATTTTAATTTTGGAAATATCATGATATTCAGCATAATGATATACTCATCTAAATTGGTCAACTATTTTCTAATTTATCTCTCATTTATGCTAATTTAAATTTTTATTCAATTGATTATTTAAATCCCATGAATTGTATGGATTAATTCCACCTATGAAATATTATTTAAAAATATAAGATCTATACATAAATCATTATCTTTTTTCATGAAACTATTTATTTAAATCATGGAATTATTACTACATAATAAATATCTTATTCAATCCCCATTATCCTGGGAATTATTTCATGATTAAAAACCCATAATAATAAATCATTAATTATATACGTAATTCTTGTTCATTTTCATGTAAATAATGAATAACCACATTCTAAATAATTATTCATTCACAAAGCCATGCATCATATGTGGACATTAAAGTTCTATTTTTTAATGAGGAAGCAACTAATATTGGAGGAATTATATACTAAAATCCAAGTCTTATCATCTTCACATGATTCAAAATAATTCAAGAGCATATAAATGCATGGATATATAATCCAAACTCACTCATGCCTTCTCCCATGTTAGAGTGGATAAACTACTTTTTACCACGTGATCATATCTCGCAGTAGCAGACCAACTATAGTGTACCCAACAATAGCATATCACGATTGCACCCTAATAGTTAAAAAACATCAATAGTAATACCATTCCTTGTTTTACCATTCCTTGTGGTAGTATTCTTGGGGGTAACAAACCCTATGATAGCATGTACGGTGATAACACCTTGATATATCAAGAATGATGATAACACCCCTAGTTTCTGTGTTCTGTACAACACATGTGATTGATAAAATAGATTGTGTGGTGATTATGCACCAACTCCATACCCTTACGTGAGCTATGGAATCACGGATTTACCTTTACATTGGTCGATTTACTCTTATGAATGTTCATTTACACAACAATCACCCTTACATAGGTTAATAAATACATTAATCTCATTTACATTGTTCATACCCTTACAGGGGTTTCAAAATACCTTTACTCAACCTTATGTACCCTTACAAAGGTCACAAATTACCTTTATATAAGCGTTTAAATCTAAATATACCCCATTTCATTCTGGTTTAACCTTACATAGGTAAATACTTAGCCTCAAATTTCTTGGTTACACTTACATAGCAATATGATCACCTTTATATAGTGACCTAAGTACCGATGTGATGCAATTTAATACATTTTTGCCTTGAATTACAAACTTAATTCAACATGGAATTAGAAAGAGTTAACTTTTCACATGTAATGATTTTCTCAATTTATCATTACATATTAGTCAAAATTGTTTCCTTACCTTTATGTTTGTATATTAATTCCTATTTTACCATTACTTAGGTAGCCAAATTAACTATAAATAATCCATAGCCTTACCAAACACCTGAAGTTGAATTCCCAAGGCCTTATAGCATAAAAAATAAATTATAGACACTTTCTCTCCAACCATAAACAAATTAATTTCATTCCATTGAAGATCAGCACATAATCATCATGAATCCTTCTCCAAATGGATGTATTATTAGGTATGAAATCAAATGCCCCCACTTGCCTTCTTATTATATCCAACACATATTCACTATTTATTTTGATTAAATACAATTCAAGTCCATTGGGTTCAATAATCTCACCATTTGGTTTTGTTGTCAATACCCTTAACAATTCACTAAGTCAATATGTGAATTCTATATATTTTCTTCTACTACTAATTTACGATAAATAAAAAGATGTATTTAAGGGTCGTAATATTAACTCAAAGAGTGGAACCACATTCTTTCTCGATGTAGTGATATTTTAGTAATTTAACTCTATATATACATTGGATAACAAAGTGTAAAATAAAATACTGTTGTTAATAAATCATCAAACATGTCTTTCAATAATATTAATATGTGGTACTATCCTATTTATCATTGAGCATATTGATTTCAAGGGCTGTGAAAATGATTTATTAACGATATAACTTATATTCAACTCAAAAAAACAAATCAAAATTGTTCACGTGCATAAAATATTACTCCATTTGCAGGTTATCATTGTCATGATTCAACACTCCCCCTGAAGAGGAAGTTTTATATAATCTATTATGATATTCAAGTGTGATTATCATACCTATGGTTTAGTGTTACTCCTTTTGAAGTGATACAATCCATTAATCATTATAGAAATAGGTTTCCTCCACAATGAATAACTCATACTATTAAATTCCCTAAATTTAAGTATATATTAAATAATAAAGGAATAATTAGGACCTCAAATGTTTTAGAAGACTTATTGAAGATGATTGTTTTCACTCCATGGTTCCTTCATCTTCTTCATGAGAGGCTTTACATTTGATGATCCTTCAATCTTTGTTATCTCAGAATATATGATTGATATCTCATTAGCTTTTGACACTTCTAATATGTATTTCTTCTTCTCTTCAGTACCAAAAGAATTTTTTTTCTATCCACATATTATTCATGTTATCATCTTAGGCTAGTTGGATTTTTGTGAAATTTTTTATTTCATTCCGAGTTTGTCCACTCCTACCACACTTCATAATTTTTAGGTAATAATTTTTACATGAATTCTCAATAAAATTAACTTCTTCAACTATAAACACTTTCTTTCTATTTACCTTAGAATGATTATGTTCTTTTTCTATTTGTTTGTCATTAACAATTTTTCTAGGCTTGAAAACTTGAATGTTCACAGTTAGAGTATTGTATCACTAAGAGGGGGAGGGGTGAATCAGTGATACCATTTTTATTTTATGTTTCTTTTCAATTGAATCAACCTTTGCCTCCTATAAAAGATTTCAATCCCCTGATGACAAAAAAAATCAACACACATCCAAAGAAATATAATGATTTAAATGGTTCACTATTCAATAAGAATAGCTACATATTTGGTATGGTTTGGAAATGATCAGATACCATACAATCCACTAGAAATCAATCATTGTATTACAATGAGTTGGATGTTCCCTTTCACTTGTGTATCACTATAAAAAAATACCACTAGTGCATATTCACCCTCGTATCACCATAAGGTAATACAACTGTTTTTTAAGAACTGATGTTACCTGTGGTTCTTTTAAATTAAACAAAATTTTCCAATTGAAATACAATTAATCAATTTTTTACCCAAAACAAAGTTAAGAACCACCAAGACTTTGTTATGAAAAACTGAGTCCAATAATTTTGGAGTCTGATTCCACTGGCAGCTATTCTTACAAAACAATACTCCCAGAATAATTTTTTGATTGAATATGATAGAGTAGAATTCGCGCCACTTCAATTCCTAAATAAAATTTTCAAGCCGAATAGAATATGAATGAATTGGAACCACAATTTTTTTTAAAGATGAAGTGAATTGATCTCTTCTTCTCTCTAGAAACCCGGAACTTATCTGTCTTTTGTAGTGAACATTGTAAGAATCAGAATGCACACAATACTTTCTCCTTTTATAGGTGACCCTAAATAGGTTTAGTCAGGAATCCCAAAACATTTTCTCCCTCACCTAAATTCTCCCATAAACCATTTCCCTTGAAATTTCTGAATGCATTTTGACTTCTTCAATGCTTCTCAATTATTCTCTAAACTTCCACAATATTCCCCTTTTCTTTTTCTTCATTATATCATTTCAATTTTTGAGATCGATTTCAATTTTTTGGAATACAAGGGTCCAATCTACTGAGTCTGATTCCTCATTATTATTGCTGAATAGGATTATAAGAACTGATTTGAATCAAAATATTTTATATGAAATTTTATATCCCCATCGACAAATCATTTAGAAATATTATTTTATTTTCTTTTCTATGGTTCCACTTGAGAAATAATAATTTTTTAAAAAACTAGTCCATGAAGCATGACTACCTTCATGACTTATAATTCATTGAGGTTCAACTTTATCATCATCTGACATCAATTGGAATGTATTAAGACTTTACATTCATTCCCACTTCTTTCTTTTCATTTGAATCCAAGCATGATCTTTTTTGAATAAAAATTGTCCAGATACAATCATTTCTTCTTATGATCATTCTAGTTTTGATCAATATGGTTACTATCATTCTAGATATGATTACTGGTCACAGTTTTTGGGTATGATCAAGTACAATCTCAAAACAATTATCTACCTAGATACGATACCATACAATCTAATAATGATGATCTTCCCAGATACAATACAATACAATCTGAAAACGATGATCTTTGATCAATACAATGTTTATTTTTTGTTCATTTTTACCAAGATACGATCATTTTGAAAAACAATCAGTACCATCTCTTACTCTTCTATATGCATTCCTTTTCAACTAGAACCACTTTTCAATCAGCACCATCTATTCAATCCGATGGCATATCCCTTCAGCACCAAATTTCATCGGCACCACCTGATAACAAATTGAAAATAGATCTTTTACTTCCACTAAGTATCCAATTATTTTGAAAGAAAATTGATACTCTATCTTTATATTTTTATCGCTACAACTTCTTCAATCGGAACTACCTCTTTAATCTGTATATGATTGTTTTGAAAAACAATCAGCACTTCCACTTCATTCTGGATACGAATGTTTTTAAAAACAATTGGTTCCACTTATTTCTCTCTGCCATATGGATACAATAAATCTGAATATGATTCTTTTCCAATTGGACGCATCTCTGTCACTCCCCCTTTCTTCTATCAAGCATTAATCACAAGTTATCAGTATAACTCATGATTTATATGAAATAAAAATCAAAAAAGTATCATCAAAATTACATCATAAAGTGTCATAACTTTCCATTGACCAATATTTTCTTATTTTCATCTCTTTCTTATCCTCGGAAAAAAATTTATGAATACATGAGTCCAGTTTTCAGAAAACATTGGTCCGATTCTTTTCAAAACAATCCAAAAACAATTTTTTTCCACAAAAGAAAGTGAATTGATTAACTTTATTCAAAATATACATTGAAAAAAATACAACACTTGAATACAAAAAACCTACATCATCATCTTGGTCCTAAAAATATCCTTCTTTGTTTTTTTTTGTCAACAAAGTTTCATAAATCGCAAAAATTTGTAATCTCTTGTAATGGATTACGTACTAATAATTATATGCCTACGTGAGCTATCACATTATATGAAACAAGAACCATTGATTGAAAAAACCATGCAATCCAAAAAAACGGATCATTATAACCTCTTTCTTTTATATTTATTTTCTTTATTATCCTTGGGAGACAATTCAATTTATTTTCCAAGAACCACTCAAACAAATAGCTAGAATAGTTCACACACTAAAAAATGTTTAATTCATAGCTTACCCAGAACTCCCTATTTTGTGTAATTTATTTATGATACAAAACAATTCTCCCCCATGGAAAAATAATCCAAAGGTAAGATGAGAGAGGGAAAAAATACACATACCTCAACCTTTAATAGAAAGAGGTTGGAAACCCATGTCCAACATCATTTTTGGGAATGATTCCTTCAAAAAAGTTTTTATGAAAATATCAACAACTTGTCCCGATGATGGAACATATGCAAGATTCAATTCATTATTCTCCACAAGCTCTTTGACGAAATGATATTTGACATCAATATGTTTGGAAAAATAAATTTTCACAATATTCTTGGTTATATTGATTTTAATTTTATTGTCACAACCCAATAGAAATGGTAACTTCACTTCAACATGTAAAAATTCCAATTGTGTTTTTAACCACAAAGTTGAGTAGTGGCTCGAGTAGCAGCAACATAATCAGTTTTAGGCAGACTGAACGTCACTGAATATTATTTCTTTGAATTACAACTAACACAATTATTTCCCATATAGAATACTCCACTAGATGTGGATCTTCTTTCATCAACATTTCCTACCCAATCAACATATGAATACCCAAATAATTCAATACAATTTCAGCTATCATATTTGATTCCAAATTTGTTTTTCCTTTTATGTATATGAGAATTATTTTGTCCTAAAAGTAAATGAGATTCTTTAGGTTCATTATGAAATCTAGAACATAAGGTAACGTCATACAAAATGTCAATTCTTGTGGTAGTCAAATAAAATATACTTCTAATCAGCTTTAGATACTCTTTCTAATTCACTTGTTTTCCTCCTCCCTCTTTACTCAGCTTTGTTCCCTCTAAAATTAGTGAGGAAATGGGTTCTGAGATTTCCATTCCAAACCTTTCAAGAATTCGTTAGCATAATTTTCTTGGGAGAGGAAAATGTATTATTTATTTTGTTGGAATTTTAACCCAATAAAATATTTCCTTTCTCCCAATATTGAAATTTTAAATACATTCTTCATTTATTCATAAAATCTTTCACAAATTCATTCATCATTCACATTAATGATAACATCATCAACATATACAATTACAATGAGGGTATACTCCGGACTTTCTCTGTATTAAAGCTTGTTATCCACTCTTCTTTTGTTAAAATTCATCTTTCTTAAGAATGTATCCAATATTGAATACCATGCCCCCAGATCTTGTTTTAGTCCATACAATTATTTTTTCAATATCCACACATAACCTTCATATTTTCCAAAAAAAATCCATAAGGTAGTTCAATATAGTCCTCTTCTTGAAGATCACCATTTGAAAATGTAGATTTAACATCCACTGGAACAATCCTGTAGCCTCATAGTGTAGAAATAGAAAGTAAGATTCTGATTGTTTATAGTCTTTCCATTAGAGAAAAGGTTTCAGAAAAAATCAATACCCTTAATCTGTGAAAAACATTTTCAAACTAATATTTCTTTATTTCTTATAAATTAATCTTTTTCATTCATCTTTATCCATAAAACCATTTTTTCCAATGATGTTTTTTGATTTCATTCTTGGGTATGAGTTCCCATGTATTATTATTTTTAATCTGATCAAATTCTTCATTCATGGATTGAAACCATTATGGATACTCAAAATCTTCTTTCACATCATTCAGTTTACCTTTTTAATTCAAAGAAGTATGTGTAATGGAATTGGTTGTTCTTCTTATTTGAACCTTTTTATGTTGATCACAAATTATATTCTGTGTTTCCAAATGTTTCTTTATCCTTGGATAAGATTTTTGATGGTCTTCCACATCATTGGAAATAGCTTATTCTAATAATTCACCTTTATTAGGATTACAATAATTTGTATCCTTATAAGAATTATCATATTCAACATTCTTAACTTCATTGTCCACCCGAATATGTTTCACTTTCTCAGATACTTCAATTGCATTTACATCATCTGAATAAACAATTCTTTTCATTTCTTTTTTGAATCATTTTTACCCTCTTCTTTCCGAAGAATAGCAAAGAAATATTTGATCCTTACCTTTCTTATTAGACTTAAAATAGTTTCCACCTTTCTTGTTTATAGTAACAGGAATCCCTAAAACTCTTAAGTGATTTAAACTTAGAGTTTTTCCATTAAAACATTCATAGGGAGTCTTGAATTATTGAGGCCTATAGAAACAATGTATAAAAATATAAACTAAAGTACTCATGGATTGCCTCAAAAAGTAATGAGAAAGTCCATTCTCAAGTAACTTGTTTCTTCCCATTTAATCTAGGCTTATATTATTTCATTCAGTAACCCCATTTTTTGGGGATTGTATGGGCTGATATACTCATTTCTAATTCCATGCCTCTCAAGGAAGTCTTCAAACTCTTCACTTTTTATTCACCACCATTACCAGTTCTCAACATAATCATAGAATACTCAAATTCTTTCTTATATTTACTTATGATACTTTCAAACATTTTCAAAGTGTCAGATTTGTGTTTCATATAAATAACACAAGTATTGTGAGTAAAATCATCTATTAATGTAATAAAGTACTTATCTCCATGTATTTATTGTTTTCTCATTGGCCCACATATATTATAATTGATCATCTCTAGGGGTTATTTTGATAAAATATCAACTTTCTTACGCACAACATTTGTAATTTTTTTCCTGGTAGATAATGCTACACATATCTCTTCTTATTTAAAAATCTAGAATGTCTCGAACACTATCTCTTTTAGGTAACTTTATCATGTTTATCTAACACATATTACCAAGTGGTTTATGCTATGATTGATTCTCTTCCACCATCCTCATGTAACAAGAGTTTTTTGAATTACCAAATAGAAAAAAAATTTCTTTTCGTATTTTGGCCTCTTGTAAAAATGTTTCCATCTTCTTTACTCTTAAAAAACCATCTTTATTGAAGATATCCTTGTTACCCTTATCACACAGCTATAAGACACTTAGCAATTTTTGTTTCATCCAATAAACAAACAATGTTTTCTTATATTACATCTTTTATTTTCAAATAATGGCTGACCCAATACACTTTATTTTCAAGGATTCATCAGGGAAAAATGCCATTGTTACTTATTTATAGTCATTCAAATCCTTCAACAGTTTAATATATTATGTCATGTGAGAAAACACCCACCATTATGTATCCATGGTTATTCTCCTTTCATGTATTTTAATACAGTTTCAACAAAAAGTTTCTTTTTCTCTATTCTTTTCATTCTTCACCTTCAGATTTCAGGAAGTGAGAATATTTGGATGAGCCAATAATAAAACAGGACATCCTTTTTCAAGGTGTCATGGTTGTTCACATCTTTCACAAATATTTTCCAAGGGATGGAACCTATTTTCAATCTAAACTTCATTATTTTCAGATTTCTTCAAGACAACCATCACATTTTTTGTTCTTTGAGGAGATGAATCCACCTAAATCTCTTCCTTTAATATCCAATGGGATAATAATAATGTTATTGATAGAACCGACACATATTTATTGTGTACCTAAATTCCCCACAATACTGGTAATATCCATAGAAATAGTATTTTCCTTTGAAACCTCCATACTTATCAGAATTGTTAAAATATTTCTCCACCATCTTCTTTTCAAATTGAATTTTATTATTCTTTTTATTTTCAGCCTTGATAGTATCAGATGTATTTGAAACTTTTTGAGATCCAGATAAAACCTTTTTGGAATCAGGATGTTTTGTAACTTCTGAATTCTTCACTTGGAGTACATACCTAACTTTCCCGGTATTCTTCTTTTCAGACACAGTTTCATTATTATTCTCACCTTTTGAAGGAATCATTTTTAAAACCATATAATTATTTCTATTATGAGGATATTCACCAAACTCATTGATAGATTTTTTCAATCTTAGACTTTTATTTTCAGCTTTAGAGAGTTTTTTTTGGACAAGTTCCAACTCTTCTTCATTTTCCTTCAACTTCACTTCCAAATGAACATTATGATTATTATAATCTTCAAAAGAATTCAATAAATCACAAATCTCTTTGACCAACTTTTATTTCTCACTAGAGAAAAAGTTTTGGTTTTTAGTGCATTCATCTTACAATTTTTGTTTGATTTTCAGGCCTTTTAATATTTCTCAAACATTCATTCAACTCTTCTTTCAAATGCACTTCAAGTTTAGTTTCTTATTATTCAGAACTAATTATTTCAAATTCATCATCATTCATTGTGGCAATGAAAGTATTTTCATTACCATACATAATGGATTTTTCCAGATTCATTGTCACATTTTTAGAAGAAACATGTTCTTTTTTATTTGAAGAATTTCTTTTCTTTTCCTTTGTCTACCATTTTCTTCCACAGTATTCTTATATTTATTTCTTCAAGATCTCTGTCTTCTTATTTCATTATTCATGGAAAATTATCCACAATGTGAACAACACATCCACATTCAAAAAAATTCATGGGAAGTCCCACTTTGTATTTCCCTATACCTCTTTTGAAATTATTAGAAAACACGGAAAGGATTTCATTGAGTTTTTTACATACCTCGTTTTCGGAGTCAGAATCACCGGATTCATCTTCAATAACAATATTCTTTGAATTTTCTTTCCTTATATCATTGAAAGACATTTCTATATCAATAATTGTTTTCCTCTTCATAGCATTCAATCTTCTCATTTCATACGTGATAAGAGTTTAATGTAAATCATAAAGATATAATGTTTCAGGATCTATGTCTTCCAATGAAGAAACTTTTTCATTGAATTTTTCAGGTAGTATTATCATGATATTTTCAAAAAATTTAGAGTGTTTAACATTTTCACCATGACATATGATTATAATCACAATCTCATTTACCCAGGTAAATAATTACCCAAAAAATTCATGCTCACCTATATTCAAATATCAATACTTCAATCTCTATATTTGTAACTTTTCCTTATTCACTTTTGTATTTCCTTCATATATGTTTTAGAATTTATACCATATTCCATTTTCTATGGAAACAAATTTCACTCTCAAGAATTCACTTTCAAAAGGTGATGATAATATAGCATTCATGTCCCTTCCTTCATTCTTAAGAAACTTCTTGCCAGTAGGTGTAAGTGGATAACCATCATCAATGGGAGGAAACCCAACTATTACAGCTTCAATAACATTAGAACTGATAGAAATAAGATATGGTGACATTTTATTTTTCTATATATGTTAGTTCATCACATCAAAGACTGGAATACATTTACTTTTAAAACATTTCATGGTCTCCAAAAGCAAAGAATATCCAAGAGAACCTTGATCTATTACCAATTGAAAGTGCCTAGTCGAAGTATTGTTTCATTGAGAGGGGGGAGGGGGGTGAATACGTGACACCCTTTTTCTTTTATATTTATTTTCCATTGAATCAACCTTCACCTCCTGTTAAATATTTCTATTCCCTGCTTCGAAACAAATCAACCCACATCCAAAGGAAATCAAATATTTACAAGGTTCATAATTCAATAATATTAACTAGGTCCTTGGTATGGTTTGGAAATGATCCAATACCAGAAAATACGCTAGAAGTAAATCCTTGGATTACAATGAGTAGGATGTCCCCTTTCACATGTGTAGAACTATGAAACAACAGAAAAAGTCCATGTGCATCCTGTTAGAACAAAAAGTCAATAAAATTGTTTTATAAAAACTCATGTTAACTATGATTCTTTTCATTTCAATAAATGTATTCAATTGAAATTCAATTCATCAATTCCCTAACCAACATATAGGTAAGAACCACCTGGACATTGTTATGAAACCCTGAGTCCAATTTTTTCTAAGTCTGATTCCTTCTAGTTTGATTCATAAAAAGAAATACCCCCAGTATAATTTTCTTATAGAATACGATAGAGTAGAATCGACACCACTTCAATTCCCGAATAAAATTTTCAATACTAATAGAATATAATTGAATAAACACCACCAAAAACCATTGTAATGATGAATAATATTAATCTATTATTCTCTCTAGAAACTCAGAGCTTCTCTCTCTTCTGTAGTGAACATTGAAAGCATTAGAAAGTTAAACGTACTTTTTCATTTTATAGGTGACCCAAAATAATTTTAGGCAGGAATCCCAAAACATTTTTCTTCTCACCTAAATTCACCCAAAATCCCACTTCCCTTGAAATCTTAGAATGCATTTTGACTTCTTCAATGGTTGTTAATTCTTCTATAATCGTCTAAAATCATCACATCCTCTTCTTCAAAATTCCAATTTAGTTGCTGAGACCAATTTCAATCATTAGGAATACATGGGTCTGATTGTCTAAGTATGATTCGTTATGCTGATTATTGAATACGACTCTCATAAACAATTTGAATCAAAATATTGTGTATGAAAGTTTATCTCCCCCTTCAAAAACAATTTGGTAATATTCTATTATTTTCTTTTCTCTTGAACCACATGAGAAACAATACTCCATTCAAAAACCCTTGCTTGGATCATGACTACATTCATGAATTTGAATTCATTGAGGATCAGATTTAGCATCGTCTAACATCAATTGGATAGTATTGTGACTTTCCATTCATTCTAGCTTATTTATTTTCATCTCAAACCTAACATGATCTTTTTTGAAAACAAATGGTCTGGATACGATCATTTATGCTTATGATCATTATAGTTATGATCATTCTCATTAAGATCATTATGTATACGATTACTTTTTATGATTGCTGGGTATGGTCAAATACAATATAAAAACAATTATCCACCCAGATATGATGCAATGCAATCCGAAAATGAAGATCTCACCTAATACGATACAATAAAATAATAAAATGATGATCTATCTGAATATTATAAAATAAAATCAGAGAAAAATGATCTTTGATTGGTACCATGTATATTATTTCACTTATACCTAGATACAATCAATTTGAAAAACAATCAGCAATATCTCTCACTCTTATATTAAAATACCTTTTCAACCAACACCAATTTTTAATCAGCACCACCTATTCAACTGAAATCAACTATTCCATTAGCACCACCTTTCATTGGTACCACTAGATTAAAAATTGGCACCAGATATTTTACTTCGACTCGGTATCCAATTATTTTTAAATACAATCAATACTCTATCTTTCTCTACTTATCAGTATGGCTTCTTCAATCGGCACATCCCCTTCAATATGGATAAAAATGTTTTGAAAAAAAAATTCACTACCTCTTCAATCTGGATACCATTGTTTTGAAAAACAATTGGTACCACTTATTTATCTCTACCATCTAGAGATGATAAATTTGAATATGATTCTTCTCTGATTGGCAACATCTCTTTCACTCCCCCTTTCTTCTATCCAGAAGGAATCACATGTTTTCAAAACAAACTGAAAATAATTTTTTCCACAAAAACTGTAGTGATTCCCTTTCTTCAATACTTACCTTAACAAAAAATGAAAACACATGAATATAAGAAAAATTCATCATTAACTTGATCCTAACAAAAATAACATTCACTCTTAATACTCTCAATTTTCTTGTGCTTCTCATATACTTCATTGTTGGATATAAAATCTTCAATTTTTTAATTATATTTTAATTTTCATTTTGGGGAATCTCACTCAGTAAGATTTTTCCAAATTTCTCATCATTATGACCATCTTGACCACATATTCCAAAAACATTATTCAAGAACTCATATTTGTTACATGTTGATAGTTTAAATGATATATTGGTTAAAAGATTCTATTTTTGATAATCTAATCTCATATATTTTGTATAAATCCCCCTTGATTCTTTAATATTTCTAGGTAGTCACTTATTAAACCAGTATAAATAATATTTATTACCAGACACTCCAATGCACCAAAAATAGCCTTTGAATGTTGATCTAATACACTGAAAGTAGTTCTTCTATAAATATTGTATTTTCTATATTTTAACAGCTTTTGGTTGTTTCTTTTTAAGAGGAAACCTTTTGGATGGAATAGAACACTCTTCCTCTGTGCAATATTTTTCCTCATTTTATTATGTTTCTCAAATAAAATTCAGACTTTTCATTTATTCATATAGCATTTGAAATAAAAAATTACATTGAGTTTCATTGAGTTTAGAGTCAGACTTTTTTTGCAGACCCCTTTTTTGAGTAGCTTGGTAAGATTCACGCGTAATCTTAACTTCTTTGGTGAATAATTATTTCATCTCTATCAATTCACATTGACATAAAAGGAACATCGATTGTGTCTCATATAATTATTACCCCTTCTCATTAATCATTTATTCATGATTATTCTCCATCATTTCAATTTCAAATATATTTAACCTATTTTTCTTGTTTTCTACAATGAAATCAATTTAATTCTTATTAATCTCTTCTCTTCTAAGTGATTTTCATTAAAATATTTTAGTATCCTTTCAAGATAAGTAACTTTATTCATATAATACATTTTCTCATTAATCCATGTCTCTTAATTCTTGAAACACACATCATTCTCCTTTATCAACTTTATTTTATACTTATTTTGTTTTGTATTATTCTCAATAGTATATTCTAGAATATTTTTTAAGAACCACTCTAGTTTATTTATCTCCTCACCTTTTAGGTCATCAATTTCTTCTTTATATATTTTTTATTTCTCTATTAAACACATATTATTTATGGAAGTTTATTCATTTGCTTTCTCAATTCTTAATGATCAATATTCATTAAAATTATTTATCATTAGATTTATTTTATTTTTTCATGAAAACTTATTATTTTTTTAATCATAGTCACATTTTATATTTTTCTTAGATTTAATCATGTTTAATTCTCCTTCTCATTAGATTTGGTGAAATTATATTTATTTATTAAACAATCATATGAAAAATGTCCAACACCATTATAGTTTAATCATTTTAGTGACTTCTTTCATTTTCCTTATAACACCCCGAGATTTTATAAGATATATTCTTTTTAATTTCTTTCATATCTTCTATTTTACGCTACACCAAGATTATCTTGTGCTATATGCAACACCGTATTAACTAGGAGTATACACAACACAATTCTTGGATCGTGTTACACCCAATTTCAAGTTCGTTTGATAGTTTTTATTATACACAACATTGAGTGTGTGTGTATATATATATATATATTAAATTTATAAGTGAAATATGGTTGTATTTTGTTACACTCAACAACAATGGAGTCTTTAACTACACTCCAACGCACTTGGCTTACATTACACGCAATCATGACCTTCCTCGATAGTGTGTGCTGTACGCAATACCAAGTTTCACTAAACGACGATATATTGTTATAATATTATTATGAACTAGCCCTTATTAATAGTAGTATATAAATTTTGAAATTTATAATATTATAAATCATCTTACACATTTTATAGAACATGGTATGAGAACAAAATAATTTTTTCGGGTAAAATATGTATTTTTCCAAAATTGCAGTTTTGCTGCATTTTGATGGCGCACCCACGTTAAATCCAGTTTTAGACATGTTTATACGTTTAATTTGACAAAATAAAATTCTTCCTTCGAATCAGGATATAAAAATTTAATTTGGATAAAATTTTCATATTATTCTGATAACTTTCACATTTTAATGAATAGTAAAAACACGCTATATTTCAATTAAAAACAATCTTTTTCATCGTAATAATTTATATGGTTATACTATCTTTTTAATTAAGTTTAAAGTTTAATTAGAATATATTTTTACCATTTAATTCAATGTTGGCCATTGGAATTAATTTCACTTTGAAATTGGACATAAAGAATGGTCAATCTTTTGATAGTTATTGTTTCCTAAAAACACGCTATTTGTTTTGATAATGGGAATTACTTTTAAAATTAATTAATTCCACTTAGATGTTTTTAATTTGAAAAAATAGAAATCATTTTTGAATTCTGAATATCAAATATAGCTTAGGCTGAATTTTTGGTATTTTTCTAAAAAACTTCAATTTTTGATGAATAGTGAAACCACATAGTGGTAGTTAACAAAACTGACTCTTTCATTTAAATGAAATTTTACCATTTCTTTGAATTGAATTTTAAAAATATGATATACATGGTTGTTATCAAGAAGTAAAATTTGGTTCAATAAGATGAAAATATCTTTTGGTGAATAGTAACTTTTGACTTTTATTTACTGCGGTTAAAGGTAAATAGGGTAATTCAAGGTTAAAAGAATATTATAATAATTAAAATCACCTTAACACGTGTCCTAAAATTATTGGATGAGTATTGGATGATCATGCGTATCCTCAGGTTGATTTTGGGACCCCATTTAGCCACTTGGTAGTGATAATGACAATTTGGATTAATTAATTTAATGTAAAGACAAAATTGACATTAACAAAAATCTTTTAGTAATTAATTTTTATAAGGGGTTATATAAATTATCTTTTAGAATATAAATATTAATTGGAAGGCTAAAACTATTTCCTACATGGTGTAAAGAATAACTATATATGGTTATTATAACACCATAATTTTTCTGAGATATTATATCATCCACTCCAATTCTGTTCAATAATTATGGGAATGATATCATCGCTCGTGCGTACGTACAGACTACCATCTCCACAAATGCGATAAGATTAATTTTCCATGATTAACCATTCAAGTATGATTTTAAATTATATATAACAAATAATCCTGAATGTTATTACATAATAATGATACTGGAGTTATATATATATATGTTTCATTTACTTAATTCCATTCAATTCAATAAGGAAATGAAAACAGCGTTCATGGGTACGTACGACCTACCGTATCCCTGAATGGTGTATATAATTCCAATTTTCAATCTATCATATATATTTATATGCTGAATATAAATTATATATATAAATCATGTTTTAAATTCTGGAATTAAGTAAATCAGGATATATGTAATAATATCAAGAACAAAAAATCGAAACACGTACGATAAATGAAACTATTTTACCAAAAACACTACTTTAACATTGAATTTACAAAAGAACGGGTAATATAATGTCATAAGTGAACCATATATGATATCATAAAAATGAATATTATTCTGTAATAATTCAACGACATTATTTAAATCATTATAATGGAGGTTCAGATACATATGAAGCATATCATACATAAGGTAAGGGATAACTTTTCCAATCTTGTTTTTATCTGAGATTATTTATTCGTATGTATTTACTGGGGTTATATTTATCATCCATGTACCTGTTTTCTAAAAATGGTTTCATGTATGTTAAAAGACCTTTTTACCCATTTTTGAGTTTTACTACATGGTGTGATTGGAATCTTTCTTTTTTTCACTATAGGAGGTACTTTTTGACTTTTCCTGCAAAAGTACGAGAATAATATTTTTTAAATTATACAGCATGAACGAATTTTTACGGTTTCATAACGCCTTATTTTCATGAATCTTACTCTACATGATTTCAGGAATATTTTGTACAAAATCCTTTTCTTTTAAAACTGCATGACATTTGGTAAAAATAAAATGATTTTGAAGAAGAAAGGATATTTTCTTCAAGAATTCATTTCAAGTGTTTTATCAAAACCATTTTCCATATAAGATGGAATTATTTCATATGTTCATGTTTCAAGTATAATTTATCTATGATTTACACATTTTAACTTTTCTTATGATGAAATGATATCCGTTTTTTATATGGATTATGTTATGATGGAATGATGTTTATGAAACCCATTTTATTCATTGGGTAAGGATGAGTGATTTATGTTCATGTTGCGGCACATGTAAGAATGATTTCATTATTAGATCGGTGGGACCTATATCTCCCTAAAATGCATTGGGTAAAGCTTTATATCTCAGGAGATAGACATGGCTGGAACGGTAAGTTAATTCGGTTCAGTGTTACAGGACTAGAACGAGGAGTGAACTCGATTCAGAGAGGGACTTTTTCCACTAAAATGATTTTGGAAGCAATGTATTGGCTACTATGGAAATCATATCATGTTCTTAATGGTTTTCAATAATTACATGTTTTATTACCGTGTTATTTTATCATTATTGATGATCCATTATGATCTATACCCTATATACTATCATGATTCATGTCATTGCTCAAGATTATAATGTTTAAATATTTTGTTCATGTTTTGAAGTTCAAATGTGTATGGTTTGTTTTATTTTCTCCATGCTTACCCTTACTGAGCATTTGATCTCACCCTTTATATGTTTTCTTTTTCCCAGGATATAAATAAAGGTTTTAGTTAAGAAAAAGAAAGGAAGATCTATATGGGAGATGTTGAAGATCTTTCACCAAGATTAGAAGATTATATTCCATGTTTCCAAAGACACTAAACTATTACGGTCCATTGGTGTCTGTTTTTGTTATGTATTATATATTCCACAAAATTAATGTAATGCCTATGTACGTCAGGATTTGGGTCTCTACAGTTGGTATCAGAGGAAAGGTTTAGTCAACCTTTGGAAACTAGGATGCGAGAACTTTAGTGATATCCCTAGATATATTTTTAAGGTATGTCTAGGGATGTACCTAAGGTTTAGTATAACTATATGTTACAGTCCTAGAATTATGTTGACGATCGTGAATAACCTAGGGTGAACCTAAGGTGTCATGGATTAAAGAATGTGTGATAAGTTAGACTTCCCATAAGTAACTTTTTATGATTATATGGTTCCTCATTATTTTAACTATTTCTTACACCATGGTTTTTGGTTTTAGTCAATGGAGGGAACCATAAGGAATTGGGTCAACATTGAATCCAATGAAAAAATTGGTGGCTATGAGCATATAAATTGCGTAATTCCTAGAAAGAAAGATTTTGTGATTTTTCCGAATCAGTCATCGTGATATATGATTAATAAGGTGAACTTTAGTTGTATTACCAATTCATGAAATAAGAGGAAGATGGAATTTTATGAATGTTCACATGTTGAGGAGCATAGAGAAAGAATGATTGATATTTTTAAAGAAGGGAAGAAGAACCTTGATGAATACATCAAATGGAGGGGAAGATGTTATCTGTGTGGAGAGAAGGGTCATAGAGTGACAGACTCTTATGGAGTTCAATGTCTTATCTGTGGAGAACATAGGCATTACCCAACTCAATGCCCTGACCTAATAGGTTACTTCTAAATCAAGGAAGGACTTATTCCATGAAAATAATTGAAGATGATGGTTTGAAGTTTTTATGTATTGGTATTCCAGAATAATGATGTTGAGGTACTTTTATGGTATATTGGAATACCTATATATTGGTCCATCGTGTTTTTCCATAAGAATATGGCATCGTTGACCATGAAAAGTGATTGAAATATTTTTTGAAGGTAGTTGATATGTGAATAATGAAAGGATAAGAAGATAATGAGATGTTTGATAGTATTAATGAGCTCATTAATGGTATACGGACAAAGTGATATCATGGTTTGAGTATATAGAAATTTTGGGACTTTGGTATGTGGAAAGAGTTAACTTTTGAGGCACTCATGTTTTCACTAAGGTTCTATGGTAATTCATGTTTTAAAAGAATACATGATTAAGGTATTCACGTGTTTGGAATGTGACCAACAAGATATATCTTATTATATATGGGGGATAGATGATGGTATTTACATGCTGGTTATGTGACCTTTCAAGTAATTGTTTTCTTTATACTATGAGATTGGACATATGTATTTTGGATAAGCCTAAAGATTGTAATGGATTATGTTGGACATAAGTCAGTATTGTTTAAGGCGAGAAGTTTTTTTGACAATTTTTCTGGAATTTTATAATAGTGTAGTTTTAGATAAATGACAACCCATATGACATGTGACAAACCATCGCGTCGGACAAGGTTGTGAGAATCGAACCCACAACCAAAGTGAAACATGCCTTTATAGCCTACCACTAGCCTACAGGAAGTCCCTGGTTTGTATAAATTAGTTTTATTTTATTAAGAAGTATGATAGTTGAATTATAAGTCCATTTTTTGAAACATATATGATTATCCTCACCATAGATGGACTTATGTGTATTTGAAAACTTTTGCTAACCTTTTGTTTGAGACAGATGGAATGACCCATCATTCTATATCATGATCTACTAACACTTCAAGAATGACAAATGCAACTTCATTTCTTTAAGAGATGATGTGGAAATTGTTCAAGGCATGAACAACGGTGTGCTTGTACCAAAATCAAGAAAGTATTTATTCTAATTTGAATGTTTTCAACTTTAGGGAAATGATCTTGAAAACCAAAAAATGTTCTCCTAGTGTCCTTATATCAGATGAATCAGATGGTACCTTAGATCATCACAAATTTATGGCTTTGTGATTGTTGGATTTTTCATAGCCATGTTCTCTACCACTCTCTATCAGAATCTGATTGTTGGTTTTTCTTCTTTATCCATATTTTCACCTATGTTCTCCTATGTGGAAACCCATGTATGAGTTACTTTGGGTAATCATTACGTTTCATAATTTAGTTTTTAAAATGACATTTTAGTATTCCCTTTTACGATGTTGGTTTCTATGAAAGAAACATTCAAGTAGTAAACCATTTATAATCCTGACAAATTTCGAGGGCGAAATTCATTTTAAAGGGGGTAGAATGTAACACCCCGAGATTTTATAAGATATATTCTTTTAAATTTATTTCATATATTCTGTTGTACGCTAAACCATGATTATCTTGCACTATATGCACCACCGTATTAGCTTGCAGTATACACATAACTATTCTTGGAACGCGTTACACAAAATTTAAAGTTTGTTTGATAGTTGTTGTTCTACACAACATTGAGTGTATATATATATATATATTCAATGTATAAATGAAATATGGCTGTATTTTATTATACGCAACAACAAAGGAGTCTTTCACTACAAGCCAGCCTGACTTGGTGAGCATTACACGCAATCGTGACCTTGCTCGATAGCGTGTGTTGTACGCAATTCCGAGATTCACTAAACGACAATATATTGTAATAATATTATTATGAACTAGCCGTTATGAATATTAGTATCTAAATTATGAATTTTATAACATTATAATTCATCTTACACATTTTTATAGAACATGGTATGAGAACAAAATACATTTTTCGAGAAAAATATGTATTTTTAAAAAATTGCATTTTTGTCGTCTTTTGATGGCGCACCAACTTTAAATCTAGTTTTTGGCATGGTTATAATTTCAATTTGATAAAATAAAACTCTTCCTTGGAATCAGGATATAAAAATTTAATTTGGATAAATTTTTCATATTATTCTGATAATTTTCATATTTTAATGAATAATAAAAACACGCTATATTTTAATTAAAAAAAACTTTTTTCATCACAACAATTTATATGGTTATATTATCATTTTAATTGGTTTTAAAAGGTAATTAGAATATATTTTTACCATTTAATCCAATGTTGTTCATTGGAATTAATTTCACTTTGAAATTGGACATAAAAAAGTGTCGATCTTTTGATAGTTATTGTTTCTTAAAAACACGCTATTTGTTTTGATAACAGGAATTACTTTTAAAATAAATTAATGCCACTTCTATGTTTTAAATTTGGAAAAATAGAAATAATTTTTAATTCAGAATATCAAATATAGATTTGGCTGAATTTTTGGTATTTTTCTGAAAAACGTCAATTTTTGATGAATAGTGAAACCACTTAGTGGTAGTTAAAAAAACTAACTTTCATTTAAATGAAATTTTACCACTTTTGTGAATTTAATTTCAAAAATCTGACAGACATGGTTGTTATCAAGAAGTAAAATGTGGTTCAGTAAGAGGAAAATAATTTTTGGTGAATAGTAACTTTTGACTTTCATTTTCTACGGTTAAAGGAAACTAGGGTAATTCAAAGTTAAAAGAATATTACAATAATTCAAAATTACCTTAACACTTGTCCTAACCTTATTGGATGAGTATTGGACGACCATGGTAATCCTTGGATCGATTTTGGGACCCCATGGAGACACTTGGTAGTGATAATGACAATTTGGATTAATTAATTTAATGTAAAGGCAAAATTGACAGTAACAAAAATCTTTTAGTAATTAATTTTTCTATGGGGTTATATAAATTATCTTTTTGACTATAAATATTCATTGGAAAGATAAAAATACTTTTCTACATGGTGGTTTTCTTATATAATTTTGAGACATAAAATAAAATAAATTATTTATGACACAATAATGATGCAGTATTTACCCCATTAATAAATGATTTAAATAAATAAAATTATAATGATTAAAATATTATCCAAAACATGTCCGATTATGATTGGATGATTTTATTTCTACCATGAGTCATCTTATATTCATCTTTAATGATTTTTGGACGTTTTGAAACCGAAGATAAGTATATAATAAAATAATATTTTCACACTTTCCAAAGGTGCCCCTCTCCTTCCTTATAAAAGGGAACCTCCTCCCTCTCCTCTTCACAACACTTTGAGCCTTCAAGATCATGAAAGCCCTGCCTATTTCTCTTATCCACATCCGTAACAACATTTTGAGGTTCTGTTCATCTTAGAAGACCAACTCAAGTCCCTTAAGAGGACGCTTAAAAGAGGTGCGTCGAAGAAGAGGTAATCAATTCTACTAATTCTTTCATGTTTCTTCCTTCTTCAACTTCTTATTCTTTAGTTGTTTCATTATAAAGTTATAACTTCAGTATCACTAATATAATGATATGTTATTATAAATATGAAACATCCCCATTTCACCTTCTATCCATCCTACGAGAAACAAAATCACCGTGCATGCGTACATACGAAATACCGTCTCCACACTGTGGTGTAATATATTTTTCCACCACACCCTTACTTGGGTTGGTATAATGGTGTAAATAATAACTATATATGGTTATTATAACATATTAATTATTCGGAGATATTATATCATCTACTCCAATTCTATTCAATAATTATGGGAACGATATCATCGCTCGTGTGTACGTACGGACTACCGTGTCCACGAATGCGATGAGATTCATTTTCCATGATTAACCATTCAAGTATGATTATAAAGTACATATAATAAAAAAATCATGAAAGATATTACATAATAATTATACTATATTTATTTACATATATGTTTCATTTACTTAATTCCATTCAATTCAATAAGGAAATGAAAACAGTGTTCATGCGTACGTACGGCCTACCGTCTCCATGAACGGTGTATTTCATTCCATTTTTAGATATATCATATATATTTATATTCTGAATATAAAAATATATATATAAATCATGATTTACATTCTGGAATTAAGTAAATCAGGATATATGTAATAATATCAGGAACAACAAATCGAAACACATACGATAAATGAAACGATTTTACCCAAAACACTGCTTTAACATGGAATTTACCAAAGAACGGGTAATATAATGTCATAAGTGAACCATATATGATATTATTACAGTGAATATGATTCTATAATAAGTCAATGACTTTATTATACAAGAGTTTTGGATACATACAAACCATATCATAAATAAGGTAAGGGATAACTTTTCCAATCTCGTTTTTATCTGAGATTGTTTATTCGTAAGTATTTACTGGGGTTATATTTATTATCCATGTCCCTATTTTCTAAAAATGGTTTCATGTGTGTTTAAAGTCCCTTTTACCCATGTTTTACTTTTACTACATGGTCTGTATGGAATATTTCTTTTTTTCATCATATGAGGTACTTTTTGACTTTTCCGGAAAAAGTACGAGAAAAATGTTTTTTTAACTTATACGACATGAACAGATTTTTACAGTTTCATAACGTCTTATTTTCATGAAGCTTACTCTACATGATTTCATGAATATTTTAAAAAAAATATTTTTATTTTAAAACTTCATGGCATTTTGTAAAAGGAAAATTATTTTGAAGAAGAAAGGATATTTTTCTCAAGAATTCATTTCAAGTGTTTTATCAAAACCATCTTCCATATAAGATGGAATTATTTCATATGTGTATGTTTCAAGTATAATGTATCTATGATTTACATGGTCTCATTTTTCTTATGATGAAATGATATCCATTTTTTATATGGATTATGTTATGATGTAATGATGTTTATGAAATCCATTTTGTTATTTGGGTAATGATGAATGATTTATGTTCATGTTGTGGCACATGTAAGAATGATTTCATTATGAGATGGGTGAGACCTATATCTCCCTCTAATTCATTGGGTAAATATTTATATCCCATGATATAGACATGGCTGGAATGATAAGTTAATCCGGTTCAGTGTTACAGGACTGGAACAAGGAGGGAACTCGATTCAGAAAGGGACTTTGTCCACTAAGATGGTCTTGACAGCAATGCCTTGGCTACTATGGAAATCATATCATGTGATTAATGGTTTTCCGCAATTACATGTTTTATTACCATGATATTTTATCATGATCGATGATCCATTATGATCTATTCCCTACGTACTACCTTGTTTCATGTCATTGCTCATGATTTTGATGTTTAAATATCATGTTCATATTTTGAAGTTCAAAATATATATGGTTTGTTTTATTTTCTCCATGCTTACCCTTAATGAGAATTTTATCTAACCCTTTATATTTTTTCTTTTCCCCATGATATAAAGAATGATTTTAGGTCAGAAAAAAAGGAAGATCTCTATGGGAGATGTAGAAGATCTTTCACCAAGATTAAAAGATTATATTCTGAGTTTCCAAAGACACTAAACTATTACAGTCTTTTGGTGTCTGTTCTATTTATGTATTAGATATTCCAAAAAAGTAATTTAATGCCTATTTACGTCAAGCTTTGGGTATCTACATTCATCTTTCTCCTTTTCATACATATTTGTAAGTAAGGATGCCATTTGATTGAAATGATTCATAGATTCTTCAAATTTAAAATCAATTGATTCTATCTGGTTATTCTTTATCTTTAACATTACCCTTTGACTTAGATTCAAAATCTATATCATATATTTATTTGTTAATAAATCCTAGTATATATTTATTTCATTTCACATGTTGTGAGAGTATTGTAAAGGTCATCTATTAATATACCTTTTCTGGCATCCAGTTTATAAACCTTTGGATGAAACCTATCTAGAAAGTTTCTGATCTGATTATTCTTAATGGATGATTCATCCATATTCTCAAATTTTTTTTTGATAATATTCAAAATATCATTTACTCTTTAATGTACTTGTAAACACTTTTATCATCACAGATTTTTATATCTTCAAATATACTTATCCATATATTTATTTTGGCTTCTTTAACTCTTATATTTCCCTTATAAATACTTCATAATTTCCCCTAAACCTCCTTAGTTGTTGGAAGTCCCTAATCATTATTGAATACCATCTCAGAGAGGGACATAAATATATAATTATATACGACCCCATACATTAATATATTTTCCTTATTTTCAAAATTCATAAAAGAATTATCATTTATATGTAGAAGTCAAAATATTGAAATATATCTCACTTATACCCCAAGTGATTAGAGTTATGCTATATTAATATTTAAAAATCCATGATTGTTCTCACTATTGAAAGTGGGAACACCAATTCTATTAAATGAATTTATATTATCCATCTGTAGTAGTCTAATGGATCTTTCATAGGAGTCCTTTTCTTTGATACCAACCGTATATCCTAGATTAGTGAGAGACAGCTAAAAGGGTAAAGGGAGAATTAGTGATCCCATTTATTTTTATAAATTTATCCTATTAGATACTACCTACGAGGCTGGTAATATAATCAATCTACATTTCTTGTTTCTCTCAACCTATCCTTGAATGATGTATAAAATAAATGCAATGAACCTAAGGATTTATAATGTTTAGTTCAAATACATAATCCTTACAATGTTGGTTAGATTCCCTAACATGGATTATCTATTATAATATTTTTATCAATTATTGTAAGACCCCTAGATTTTATGAAAAATATTCTTTTAATTTCATTAATGTCTTGTGCTACACCAAGATTACCTTGTGCTATATGCAACACCGTATTAGCTTGGAGTATACGCAACACTATTCTTAGATTGTGTTACACAAAATTTTGATAATAGTTATTCTACGCAACATTGAGTATATATATATATATATATTCAATGTATAAATGAAATATGGTTGGATTTTGTTATAAGAAACAACGAAGGATTCTTGCACAACACGCAACCCTGACTTGGCTTGCATTACATGCAATCGCGACCTTTCTCGATAGTGTGTTGTACGCAATACTGGGTTTTACTAAACAACGATATATTATTATAATATTGTTATGAACTAGCCGTTATGAATAGTGTTAACTAAATTTTGAATTTTATAACATTATTATTCATCTTACACATTTCTAGAACATGGTATAAGAACAAAATAAATTTTTCGGGTAAAATAAGTATTTTTCAAAAAATGCAGTTTTGCCGCCATTTGATGGCGCACCCACTTTAAATCTAGTTTTTGACATGTTTATAAGTTCAATTTGACAAAATAAAATTCTTATTTTGAATCATGATATAAAAATTTACATTATATAAAGTATTGATATTTTTCCGATAACTTTCATATTTTAATGAATAGAAAAAACACGCTATATTTTAATTAAAAACAACTTTTTTCATCGTAATATCTTATGTGGTTAAATTATAATATTGAATGGTTTTAAAGTATAAATAAAATATATTTTTACCATTTAATATAATTTATGTCATTATCATTGATTTTACCTTGAATTCGTAGGTTAAATCAATTCAATCTTTTGCAATGTTTTAAACAAAGACCAGTTTTCTTTCGACAAAGAGATTAATTTTAATTTAATTTCAGCAACTTTTGTGTATTGAATTTGGAAAAATGGATTCCGTATTTGGAATCAGTGGATCCAAATTAGGTTAACAAGCTACTTTTTATTTTTGGGAATTATGAATAGTAACTACAGTAAATTTTATTTACCATAGTTAAAGGTAAATCGGGTAATTAAGGGTAAATATAATATTTTAAAATTACCCTAAAAATGTCAAAATCCTATTTGATGACTAAAGGTCGACCCATATCACCTAAGGGTCAGATTAGATTCATTTAATTAAATTTTGTCAATGAAAATAATTTAATTATTATTAAAACCAAAGAATGTGACAACATGTCACTTTCTTAAATCTTATAAGTATAATAATTTTAAACTAGTGATAAACTTCATAAAACTTAGAAAATGAATAGTATCCAGAAATATAATACAATTATCTACATCATAGGAATTTATTTAGAATTTTTAGGGATTAAATAATTATCATTTATTATGACCCAAAGATGATGCAGTAATTGTCTAATTAATGAAATATTGACATAATTGATGTTATAAATGCCCAAATAAATGTAATTTGAGACTTTTTATGACTTAAACTAATTTTATAGGTTAATATGACATGTTATTGTGGATTTGAGTAACTTGGTTCGAACTTATCATTCTGTTATGAATTTCATAAAAATCATGTACCAAATAGTGTCAAAATTGACAAAAATTAGTTTTTAAAACAAATATTATATTATTAATTGTTATTTTATTCCTAAAAATCTAAGGTTCCACCAAATGTCTTATATAAGATTATATTTATTAATAATAAACAACTTGGGGTTCGTTTGTCTTGATATAGTAAGTTTATTAACCATATAGTGTAAGAAAACAAAAAGACACGGTAAAAGTTAAATTATTTAACTTAGAGTTAAATCTAATTGATAAGGTTAAAATAATAACCTAAACTTGTCTAAATCCTATTGGATGAGATTATTTAGACCCATCCCCACTTTATAATCTAAATAATACCCTTTGGAACCATTATAAATCGAATTTGACCTTAATATAAAATAATATTTTGAGATTTTCCTAAGGTGCCCCTCTCCTCCCTTATAAAAGGGCACCTCCTCCCTCTCCTCCTCACACCAATTTGAGAATTCAAGCTCGGCCATCCCCTGAAAAAATCTCTTCTACACTTCTCTAGTATCATCCTAGAGGTCCTGGTCTTCTTCAAAGACCATCCTTAGTTTTTTAAGTGGAGGTTAAGTGAAGGCGCGTCAAAAAGAGGCAATATCCATTACCGATCTTTTTCAATTTTTTTCTTCTTCAACTTCTTCTTCTTTAGTTGTTTCATGGTAAAGTAATAACATCAGTATTTCTTATATACTGATATGTTATTATAAATATGAAACAACTCTAATTAACCTTCTATCCACCCTACGGAAAAAGGAAATCACCGCGCGTGCGTACGTACGGAATACCGTCTCCACGCCGTGGTGTAATCTATCTTCCGCCACCACCATAATTGGATGGGTATAATGGTGTAATGAGTAACAATATATGATTATTATAAATTTATATTGATAATGAAATAGTATACATACACTTCAACACAATTCCACGACCATGGGAACGATATCATTGCTCGTGCGTACATACGGACTACCGTCTCCACGATGCGATGAGATTCATTATCCATGTTAACCATTCCAGAATGATTATAAAGTATATATAATGAATAATAATGAAATATATGACATTTTAAATCTACTGGATTTATTTATATATATATGTATGTCATATACTTACTTGCATTCAATACAATAAGGAAAGGAAAACAACGTTCATGCGTACGTACGGACTACCGTCTCCACGAACGGTGTGTTTCATTTCATTTATCTATCTATTGTATATATATATATATATACTGAATATATATTATATATAAATCATGTTTTATATTCTGGAAGTAAGTAAATCATGATATAAGTAATAATAATTTTAAGAACAACAAGTCCAAACACCTACGATAAATGAAACAATTTTACCCAAAACGCTTTTTAACATGGAATTTACAAAAGAACAGGTAATATAAAGTCTTAAGTGAACCAAATATAATATAATAACAATAATTATGTACTTGTAATAAGTCAATAACATTATTTAAATCATTATACAGGAGGTTCGGACACATACAAAGCATATCGGACCTAAGGTAAGGGAAATATCAAAATCTCATTTTTATCCGAGATTGTTTATACTTTGGTATTTACTGGGGTGTGTGTTATCATCCACATCAATGTTTCCTCAATATGTAATATTTATATCCTTCTAAAATAGTTTATATTCAATTTTACCCTTCGGCGAGTTTTTAGTAAAAGATATGAAAGAAATCTTTTATCGTTTTTCGTACGAGGTACTTTTTGACTTTTCTGACAAAAGTACGAGAAGAATGTTTTTTTAACTTATACGGCATGAATGGATTTTTAAAAAATTATTTACAAGACGCTTACATTACATGTTTTCAAGTTTATTTTAATAAACTTCTTTTAGTTTATAATTTTATGACATGTTAAGAAAGGAAAAGTGTTTTTGAAGCAGAAAGGATATTTTCTTCAAGAATGGAGTTCAAGTGTTTTGTCAAAATTATTTTCCATCTAAGATAATAAAGGATTATGTTTTTATCCCTATTATTACATTGATTGGATTATGTTGTGATGGAATTATATTTTTATGAATTCCTTTATCTTATATGAATTGTTTTATGATGTCATGATGTTTAAGATTCCCATTTTTATTACATGGGTTATGCTATGATGTATGGTTTTCTGATTTTGTGGCACACATAAGAATGGTATCATTGTGAGATGGGTGGGACCTATATATCCCTCCAATTCATTGGGTTAAGATTTTATATATCATGAGATAGACATGGCTGGAATGGTAGGTTATACCAGTTCAGTGAAACAAGACTGAAACGAGGGTGACTCGGTTCAGAAATGGACTTTGTCCACTAAGATAGTCTTGGCAATGAGTCTTGACTAATAAGATATGATTCTCTATGATTATGTGTTTATGCCACAATGTTTCATGTTTTATGTTATGATTATTGAGATTTCATTTCACTACTATGATTTATCCCATGTTATGAAATTATGCTCTCTTTTGCAGGTTAAGATTTCCAAAATGTTATGTTCTTATGAATATGATGTGATTGATATTTCTTTTCTTTACCCTTACTGATCATTTGAGATCACCCTTTTTTGTTTTCTTTTCCCCAGGATATAAAGAAAGGTTTTAGGTGTAAAAAAGGAAGATCTTTATGGGAGATGTTGAAGATCTTTCACCACGATTAAAAGATTATATTCCGAGTTTCCAAAGACACTAAACTATTACGATCCTTGTGTGTGTGTTTTTGTTACGTACTAAGTATTCCACAAAATTAATGTAATGTCCATGTACTTCAAGATTTGGGTATTTACAGTTGGTATCAGAGGGAAGGTTTAGTCAACATTTGGAAACTAGGATGCGAAAACGTTAGTGAGATCCCTAGAGATATTTATAAGGTATGTCTAGGGATGCCCCTAAGGATAAGTATGCGTATAGGATATAGTCCTAGAACTACGGTAAAGATCTTAGAATTTAACCTATGATGTTAGATATTGAAGTTACTCCCCATTTATTATGATTTTTGCCTTTAACACTATTCTTTTTGGGTTTTAGAAAATGGCTGGAAACAAGATGATTCACGATAATGGAGGATATTATGGACAATGGAATGATATTCTTCATGAGAAACCAAATGAAATGGGATTTGGAAGTCCCACCATCATTATTATTCCTAATCAGCAATCTCATAATATGATCAATAAACTCAAATTTGGTAAGTTTCCTAACTCTACTAATAAGAGAAAGATGGAGTTTCATGATGATCCTAGAGGAAAGAAAGTTCAATTTTCCCAATGTAAATCATGTGGGAAGAGGAATCAAGGATAATGTTTCAAAGGAACTGGAAGATGCTTTGGTTGTGGAAAAGAAGGACACAAAGCCAGTAAGTGAAAAGGAAAAGGTTCAGTTAACACCAGGGATGAGGATGATGGTATTGCTACAACATCAACAATGGTTAAATGTTTTAAATGTGGAATGTACGGGCATTATGCAAACCAATGCCCTAAGGGAAAGTCTCATGAAGAGAATCAGTATGGTCGTATGGGTTGTATTTATGTTGATGATGATGAAGAGACTAGAAATGATATGTGAGTTGAAAGAATTGTTGAAGCTCAGTCAATGGTTTAAGAAGGTAGTGGAATGATTACATGATTATCAAGTGTAATGTTGTATAAGTAATCTCATGGTACTATGGAATAAAGAGACATTTAAGGATCGTTACACTGTTGTCTTTCCTTGAGTTTTGAAAGTGTATGACTAATGGTACCAATATCCATTAAAGGATATTCAGATATTTTTGGAATACAGATGATATGCGCATAATGAAGGGATAAGGAGAAAATTAAATGTTTGATAGTATTCATGAGATCATGACTGATATAAGGAGAAGGTTATGTAATGGATTTATTATATAGAATTTTTGGATTTTGGTATGTGGAAAGAGTTAACTTTTGACAGTATTCATGTTTTCACTAAGGTTTAATGGGTATTCATTTTTCAAGAGAATACATGATTAAGGTATTCACATGATTTGAATGTGACCAACAGAATATATGGGGGATAAATGATGGTATTCACATGCTTGGTTGATGACATTTCAAGTAATCATTTTCTTTATATTATGAGCTTGGACCGAATTATTTTAGATAAGCCTAAAAATTGGAATGGATTATGTTGGACATAAGTTAGTATTGTTTAAGGATAGAAGTTTTTTCGATATTATTGATGGGATGTTATAGTAATATAGTTTTAGAAAAAGTACAACCTGTAGGACGGGCGACCGCCCATCGCGTCGGACAAGGCTGTGGGAATATAACCCACAACAGAAGCGCGACTGGCCTTTATCGCCTACCACTGGCCTACAGGAAGTCCCTGGTTAGTATAAACTAGTTTTATTTTATTAAGCGGTATGATATATGAAGTATAAGTTCATTTTTGGAACCATATACAATTAATATAACCATAAGATGGGCTTATAACTTTTTCTAACCTTTCGTTTGAAAGAGATGGAATGACCCATCATTCTATCACATGATCTGCTAACACATCACGAATAAAAAATTCAACTTCATTTCTTTAAGGGATGAATTGGAAATTGTTCAATTCACGAACAACAGTGAGATTGTTCCAAAATCATGCAAGTATTTCTTTTAATTCATCAACTTTAGGGAAATGATCTTGAAAACCAAAAATGTTGTCCTAGTTCCCTTATATCCGATTAATCAGATGGTACCTTAGATCATCACAAATCAATAGCTTTGTGATTGTTGGATTTTTCATAGCCATGTTCTCTACCACTCTCCATCAGAACATGATGGTTAGATTTCTCTTCCATATCCATATTTTCACCTATGTGGAAACCCAGTGATTAGTTTATTTGGGTAACCGTTACATTTCATACGTTAGTTTTTAAAAGCCATGTTTTGGTATTCCTTTTTACGATGTGGGTTTCTATTAAACAAACTTTCGAGTAGTAAACCATGTATAACCCCGATGAATTTCGAGGGAAAAATTCATTTTAAGGGGGGTAGAATGTAACACCCCGAGATTTTATGAAAAATATTCTTTTAATTTCATTATTGTCTTGTGCTACACCAATATTACCTTGTGCTATACACAACACCGTATTAGCTTGTAGTATACGCAACACAATTCTTGGATCGTGTTACACACAATTTTGATAATAGTTATTCTACGCAACATTGAGTATATATATATATATATATTCAATGTATAAATAAAATATGGTTGGATTCTATTATACGAAACAACGAATGATTCTTGCGCAACACACAACCTTGACTTGACTTGCATTACACGCAATACTGGGTTTTACTAAACAATGATATATTATTATAATATTGTTATGAACTAGCCGTTATGAATAGTGTTAACTAAATTTTTAATTTTATAATATTACAATTCATATTACACATTTCTATAACATGGCATAAGAACAAAATAAATTTTTTGGGTAAAATAAGTATTTTTCAAAAAATGCAGTTTTGCCGCCTTTTGATGGTGCACCCACTTTAAATCTAGTTTTTGACATGTTTATAAGTTCAATTTGACAAAATAAAATTCTTGTTTTGAATCAGGATATAAAAATTTAAATTAGATAAAGTTTTGATATTTTTCCGATAACTTTCATATTTTAATGAATAGTAAAAACACGCTATATTTTAATTAAAAACAACTTTTTTCATCGTAATATCTTATGTGGTTAAATTATAATATTGATTGGTTTTAAAGTATAAATAGAATATATTTTTACCATTTAATATAATGTATGCCATTAACATAGATTTTACCTTGAATTCGTAGGTTAAATCAATTCAATCTTTTGTAATGTTTTAAAGAAAAACCCGTTTTCTTTCGACAATGGGATTAATTTTAATTTAATTTCTGCAACTTTTTTGTATTGAATTTGGAAAAATGGATTCCATATTTGGAATCAGTGGATCCAAATTATGTTAATAAGATACTTTTTATTTTTGGGAATTATGAATAGTAACTACGGTAAATTTTATTTACCATAGTTAAAGGTAAATCAGGTAATTAAGGGTAAATATAATATTTTAAAATTACCCTAAAAAATGTCAAAATCCTATTGGATGACTTAAAGTCGAACCATATCATCTAAGGGTAGGATTAGATTCATTTAATTAAATTTTTTCAATGAAAATAATTTAATTATTATTAAAACCAAAGAATGTGACAACACGTCACTTTCTTAAATATTATAAGTATATTAATTTTAATCTAGTGATAAACTTTATGAAACATTGAACATTAATAGTCTCCAGAAATCTAATACAATTATCTACATCATATTAATTTATTTAGAATCTTTAGGGATTAAATAATTATCATTTATTATGACACAAAGATGATACAGTAATTGTCTTATTAAGGAAATATTGACATAATTGATGTTATAAATGCCAAAATAAATGTAATTTTAGACTTTTTATGACTTACAATAATTTTTTAGGTTAATATGACATGTTATTATGGATTTAAGTAACGTGGTTAGAACTTATAATTCTGTTATAAATTTCATAAAAATCATGTACCAAATAGTGTCAAAATTGACATAAATTAGTTTTTAAAACAAATATTATATTATTAATTGTTATTTTATTCCTAAAAATCTAAGGTTTGGAAAAATGACTTAGATAAGATTATATATATTAATAATAAACTACTTGGGGTTCTTTTGGCTTGATATAGGAAGTTTATTAACCATATAGTGTAAGAAAACAAAAAGACACGGTAAAAGTTAAATTATTTAACTTAGAGTTAAATCTAATTGATAAGGTTAAAATAATAACCTAAACTTGTCTAAATCCTATTGGATGAGAGGATTTCAACCCATCCCAACTATAGCTTCGAAATAAGACCATTTGTAACCATTATAAACCTAATTTGACCTTAATATAAAATAATATTTTGAGATTTTCCTAAGGTGCCCCTCTCCTCCCTTATAAAAGGGAACTTCCTCCCTCTCCTCCTCACACAAATTTGAGCATTCAAGCTCGGCCAAACCCTGAAAAATATCTTGTCCTCTTCCCTAGTATCATCCTAGAGGTCCTGGTCTTCTTCAAAGACCATCCTTAGTTCTTTAAGTGGAGGTTAAGTGAAGGCGCGTCAAAAGGAGGTAATATCCATTACCGATCTTTTTCAATTTCTTTCTTCTTCAACTTTTTCTTATTTAGTTGTTTCATGGTAAAGTAAAAACATCAGTATTTATTATATACTGATATGTTATTATAAATATGAAACAACTCTAATTAACCTTCTATCCGTCCAACGGAAAAAGGAAATCACCACGCCTGCGTACGTACAGAATACCGTCTCCATGCCGTGGTGTAATCTATTTTCCACTACCACCATAATTGGATGGGTATAATGGTGTAATGAGTAACTATATATGATTATTATAAAGTGATATTGATACTTAAATAGTATAAATACACTTCAACACAATTCCATGACCATGGGAATGATATCATCGCTAATGCGTACGTACGGACTACCGTCTCCACGACGCGATGAGATTCATTATCCATGTTAACCATTCCAGAATGATTATAAAGTATATATAATGAATAATAATGAAATATATGACATGGTAAATCTACTGGATTTATTTATATATATATTTATGTCATATACTTACTTCCATTCAAGACAATAAGGAAAAGAAAACAACGTTCATGCGTACGTACGGACTACCGTCTCCATGAACGGTGTGTTTCATTTCATTTATCTATCTATTATATATATATATATATAATGAATATATATGATATATAAATCATGTTTTATATTCTTGAAGTAAGTAAATCATGATATAAGTTATAATAATGTCAAGAACAACAAGTCCAACACCTATGATAAATGAAACGATTTTACCCAAAGCGCTTCTTTAAAATGGAATTTACAAAAGAACGGGTAATATAAAGTCATAAGTGAACCATATATATTATCATAACAATAAGTATGATTCTGTAATAAGTCAATAACCTTATTTAAATCATTATACAGGAGGTTTGGACACGTACAAAGCATATCATACCTAAGGTAAGGGAAATATCAAAATCTCATTTTTATCCGAGATTGTTTATACATTGGTATTTACTGGGGTGTGTTTTATCATCCACATCAATGTTTCCTCAATATGTAATATTTGTATCCTTCTACAATAGTTTATATTCAATTTTAACCTTCGGTGAGTTTTTAGTAAAAGATATGAAAGGAATCTTTTATCGTTTTTCGTACGAGGTACTTTTTGACTTTTCCGACAAAAGTACGAGAAGAATGTTTTTTTAACATATATGGGATGAATGGATTTTTAAAACATTATTTCCAAGAAGCTTACTTTACAAGTTTTAATTTCTATTTTAATCAACTTCTTTTAGTTTATAATTGTATGGCATGTTAAGAAAGGAAAAGTGTTTTTGAAGCAGAAAGGATATTTTCCTCAAGAATGGAGTTCAAGTGTTTTGTCAAAATTATTTTCCATCTAAGATAATAAAGGGTTCTGTTTTTATTCCTATTATTACATTGATTTGATTATGTTGTGATGGAATTATATTTTTATTAATTCCTTTAAATTATATGAAATGTTTTATGATGTCACGATGTTTAAGATTCCCTTTTTTATTACATGGGTTATGCCATGATGTATGGTTTTCTGATTTTGTGGCACACATAAGAATGATATCATTATGAGATGGGTGGTACCTATATCTCCCTACAATGAATTGGGTAAAGATTTTATATCTCATGAGATAGACATGGCTGGAATGGTAGGTTATACCGGTTCAGTGAAACAGGACTGAAACGAGGGTGACTCGGTTCAGAAATTTACTTTGTCCACTAAGATAGTCTTGGCAATGAGTCTTGACTAATAAGATATGATTCTCTATGATTATGTGTGTATGCCACATTCTTATGGTTTTCATTTCTACCACAATCATATGATATCTTATATTTTATTAAATGATTTTATGTTATGTTTTATGATCCTTCCATTTATTTATTTCATGTTATGATAGTTGACTCTCTTTCTATCTCACACCATGCATTTTTTATTTTACTCCCTTATTGGGATTTGTCGATGAACCCTTGTTTCTTGTATGTCGCCAAGTTATCCCATGTTGTAATAAAAGTACAGTGAGATCTCGTAGACATTTTTGAATTTGAAAATAAAAGAATATGTTTTTGTTTTAGAGAATTTTTAGGATGTGGTAAATAATAGAAATGTTTTGGGACTCTATATTTCTAGGTGTATTTAATGGAAAACAATGATAATAACTATGTAATAATTTATGTGTGGGATGTGGGTCGTTATAGAATACTTCAATGTCTTAACTTTGGATCAATGTCACCAATTAATGTTATAGGATCTCCAATATTATATGAATGATATTTATTTGAAAATAATATTAAAAAAATGTTCACAGAAAATACAAAAATTTATTCTAAGGATGAAATATCATGGGTGATTCTGAAGAGTAAATTCCATTATAATTTATCATTCCCTATAACCATAACACAATTATGGTATACCTCTGTGAAACTTTATTTATATACTACTAGAGTATATAATTATAGTGGTATATAGAGTCCTTGTAGTGTAAAATTCAACTCTATAACTAGGGTAGGTGTATTTAAATAATTATAAGTACATAGATTGATCAATATGGATAAAATAGAGGACAAAACACATATAGTACCTCAAATGACTTCAAATCATTCTAATTTATGAACCAAAATTTCAAGAACATTTCCATTTCTATATTATCCTCTATGACATCATCGTAGAATGACACTGGTTTTTATATGATTAGATTTATATACATGATAATGTGGAATATAACCCAAATGAATCATACTAGAACCACAAAATATAAATGGTTTAAGGAGTCACCGATCAGAATAATTTTACTGAATAGTTAGTTGTTGCACTATTATTGGATATTTCCTTAGAAAAAAACATATGCATATCTATTATTAAAATTTAATAATTTCTCCTCTAGAGACAATATAAATAATATAACATGATCCTAATATTACTTATTTCTCTATAAATAAAAAAATACTCCTTTTCCACCACTAGATATATATGAGCTACCAACTACAATGAATTGAGATAATTTTAGGAACAGAAGACTATACTTATATAAAATAATCCATATCATAAAATAATGAAAAAATAGTATCTGTATCTCATTTTAATATAATTTCACTAAATGAAGTTCTGTATAATTATCATCTATCATAAAAAGTTCTCTACAAACTCTACTTTCTTTATCTATTTATTAAAAACATTCAAGGTAAACATTATAATTTTGAAATAGATATTTAAATAAAAAAATTTATAAAAAATTTTCAACCCATAACCCCTGAGAACATAGTAATTATTGTAAATAATATAATAATTTCATGAATCATTCACCAAAATCCTTAATAATAAAACTCTCAAACTAAATGGTAACCAATTTTTTCTTATCTAATATGAGTATTTTTTATAATAAATTCTTCCTAAAATATTAAAAAAAATTAACTCTTATTTATGGTAGATATACCATGGTCCCATTGAAAAATATTCCACAATTTATGAGATTTTATTTATAAAAATATTTCCACAATGGGAATGTTATAAACATGGTATTTTTGTTTCAAAAGAAATTCTATATGAACATATTTTTTCTTGTCTTGGTTTCTTAACTAGAGATTGATATCTCAAACATAAAAACATTATACCATAAAAAATTTTGTTTTTTTACTAGAATCATTTAATATTTCAAATAATATTTTTGGAGTTATTTATAGAGCGGGAATGGAATTTTGTGCATCGTATAATCCTAATGATTGTATAATAATGTAGTTAATATATTAACTCAAAGATGTACATAATCATGGAAATAATGTATTATCAACTAAATAATGTCTCAAATGAGGAAGATGAAACCATAATTGAATCTGGAACATAGGTTTTACCCATGGATCGACATAAAGATATTTCACACTGCAATTTTAATCGATGCACCATCACAGAATGATAATTGAAGAATTGAATTACTTAAATTAAATAATTTTTTTATTTATCTAAAAAAATTATTGAAACCTAGAGAAACATTATATAATATCGTATTTTATAAAACTCTAGGGTTATTTGTATAACCCTGAGATTTGAGAGGGATGGGGAGAGCATCACAATGGGGATAATTTTCAACGAACAAATGAGGAGGGTTTCTGGATTGGTAACTAAAATATATATAAATAATATTTGATAATGATGAAGATTCATTTTCTATCATAGATTGATCAAATTTTTATATTGAGATTTTATTTTTTGGATTTATCCCCACTTATGATATAGTTTTTATTACATATTAGTTCCTAAAAATTGAATCAAGAATTGACTGTTTTAAATTATAGTTAATTTATGATTTTTTTATTTTGGAATTATGGACTTGATAGTTATAATTCTGGGAATGATTACATAAACCTATATCTCCCAAGATTTATATGTCATGATCGATGGTCAGTGAACATAAGGAAATTATAGATCACTGACTCTGGTGTTTTTTGGTTTTCCCACACCATTCGTCTCATTCATCATTGGACTTTGATAGGCCAATGATTCAATCATTAATCTAGCTCAAATTATGTTCGAACATATGATACACTTTAGTTTGTTTTACTACTGATGGAAATGAATATTTATGGAGTTATAAAAATTGATGAATATTTAACGATATTGGATGAGATAGAAAATATCAGTATTTTAAGCAAGAACATATAGATGATATATGAGGTGATGATGATAAACTATTCTATTTATGGATGTCTAAAATCTAATATTTAGTGAGGAATTGATCATTGTATTATAGGTTTGTTAGTTTTATACTATAGATCACAGAAAAAATAGATCTAGTGACAAAGCTTTAGAAGAAATCTTAATTTCAAGAAAATTCCTTTAAATAAAGAATGAATTTCTGAAGAACAAATACGTTGTGTCACGTTGACATGGTAATAGGGTTTCATTTAGAGAAAAATATTACATTTAAGTGGGTCTAGGACCAGAAAACATGTGACCCTAGATGGATTGATCATCATATATATGGAGTACAATCCCAGAGAAGACCAGGTGGCGTACCCAACTTTGTATTCTGAGGCTACAAACTGTGTACCTCCAAATTAAAAATTACTCAGGAAGAGTGTCACAAAAAGAGTGTTGAAAATGGAACCACATTCAATATAGATATAATTATAGAATATTTAGTTAGTTTTTAACATTTATATTGAATTTTTGAGCCTGGTTAGTTTGTCTACTTTAATTAACACCTACTGTACACCTTGGGAAAACATTTTTTCCAACTCTCTGAGATTATTACACATGGGTGGTCCCTTTTTGCAGATTTTTGGTGATGGTATGAATAAAGTTAAACCATGTGTTATCACGTAAATTGGTATCTTAGTGATCAGGAAAAACTTTAAGATACTCTTCTTGTATTTCAAACCACTATAACATATGATTTAGGGCGCTGCCACATCTTAACATAATTTGGTAGCATCATTAATTGTACTGAGGAAATTAGGACATGGTATCATCTACCATGAGATAAGATAGGGTCATTTAATCAAAAAATTATTTTAAGGAATGGTATCTTCTATATTTTGGGTTATGTATTACACACGTATAGTGAGCTCAGGTAGGGAACACGAACCTCCACCAAATTTGATTATTCTCCCTTCACAACTAAGGGGACAGAATCCTCTACTAAATGTAAGTAGAGGCTACATGTGGTGAAGGATCAAATGATTTAGAGTTCTTGTTTGATGTTGAGAATTATTAGGCTGACTATGACGACTGAAACCCTACTCTATGTATTTAGTAAACTCTATGAAAAAATATGGGTTCTTATCCTTTCATTACAATATTATTTATGTTTTAATGATGAATCTTGTTTTTTATTTACTTGTTGGAGATTTTTGGGTGTTCTACTTGGTTTTTATATACTCACCCATGCACAAGATCTACCCACATACATCATTTCTTAAGAAAACTATAGGATATTTGATCGAGATCTAGGTAGAACCAGTGTGGGTTGTGCATAATTGTAATTTCCAACTGAGGTAGTGGGATTGTTGTCAGACTGAGGGTTGTGGTTTGAGATAGTTTCCTCCCATGTTTTCAGTTTGGACCAAATTTCTTGTTTTTTGGCCTATATTTTTTCTTATTTGTATTGAGTATGTTTTGTATTTCACTATTATTGGATGTTAGAGGTTTCACATGCCATTTTTATTCTAGTTGATTACTATTTATTTTTACTCTAGTGTATTTGAATATGTGTTTTCATTTGTAATGGTGCATTTGGATAATGAATCTTATATGTTTGATATCCCTACTCAATTCTAGTCACAAAAACATGACCTATTAAAGGTGGGTTTAGGGTGCAACACTCATCTAATAGAAAAATAGGCGAGCCTTGGTGGTATAGGTCATGTCAAAGTTGTATCTGAGCATAATAGTCTCCTTGGATTGAGTTTGTTTATATAGTAGTTTTAAGGATTATATTGGGATTTACAGAAACAACATTAATGTGACTTAAGTTCATCTCATGGGATAGGAACTCTAGTGGCGGTGCAACAACTAATGCATCCATTTTTAACCATGGTACATGCATTATATAAGATGGGGTAGTGATTCCCATGCTCTTCTTGAGTCATATCTACATATATTCTCTTTTCAATGATACATATTGACTATCATAGGATTAATCTACATAGAATGTGACAAGGATTTCACAATGGGATCATAATGATGGGAAACTTTGTTATGAGGGCTCAGATTAGGGGCTTATTTTAGAGTTATTTACTTTAAGTGGGTAGTGAGAAGTACTTCCACCAATTGAGTAGTGAAAATAAATTCCTATGGTGGTGCATACTATCAGTTTTTACTTCCCTAAGAATAATATCATTCTATCATTTTTGGCTGCTAATTCTTTTAAACTGATCACTCTACTAGAGTTTCAGAAAAATAGGTTACCCATGATATTGGGAGATATGGACACATGAGTAGCTTTAGACTATATGTAGGTGATGGTTCATGTGTTCTATATTATTAGGATCCCTTTGGACTATATGGTAGTTTTAGTGGAAAAAAGTATCCATGGATAAGTCATATGATTATAGAACTTGGTGACTTAAAATCATGATGAGATTAACCTAGAAAGTGTTGAGTTTAAGGTCCTCTCCTTAGAGGAGTATTTACCATTGACTTTGTGATCAGTGTGAATCTAGGAGTTCCGTGAGTTACAAGGGAAAATTTTCATTTTATGGTTATGCATCATGGTTTAATAACCTCATGAAATACTCTCTTGATATTTTTCATAATGGATATTTTGTGGAATAAAAGTTAGAGATTATACTTCAATAAGATATTTGAGTTAGGGTAGTTCCCTAATACATCCATATATACACTAGGGTACTGGTGTGAGACCTAATAGTGGAGAACATTCTGTATTACATCCAAATAATGGAAGGATAGTTCAGTAGCTGGAACGTGGTAGAGTTGGTAGAATTGGATGGAAGATGATTGTCATGACCTGTCCTCGAGCCCTGTGCCGTGACTACCCCAAGCCTTCATTCATAGGCCAGGGGCTGGTGACTAGCACCAAAGGCATAAATCCGGATAACTGGGAAGGCATTACCTTTAAAAAAGTAAACAAACACACAGAGTACAAGCGGAAGTATACACAAAGAACAAAAGAAAGTGATAAAAAGTAAATGGGCTAGAATACAAACCCAATCGAAAGTACAGCTACATCTGAAGAAAAGTACAACAGAAAAATACAATAGCTGGAAGAATTGAATCAGCTCCTGGGTCGTCCTCCTCGGATCCTACCTGAAGGGTCAGTACAGATAGCCTCCACAACGCTCTTGCCCGTCAACCTCCTCCAAGTGTCATCTCGTCGTGAAGTCCACCTCCGGATACTGACTGGTCGTGTGGTCCACCTCCAGGTACCGTCCAGTCCTCAAACACTCAGCCTCTGTCAGCACTGCCCGTCGTCTGCAACCAACACAACGAGGTGCGGGCATAGCCCCTGCAGGGGTGAGTATAACGATACTCAGTAGGGACCCCGAGACCCCCAAGATCTCTCTAAATCCAACAAGGATAACCACAAGAAGAATCGCAACAGATAACCCTTACCTAGGTATAATCCCATACTTATACCTAAGTTATCAAGTAACCCATCTCAATCACGAGGAAACACAAAGATTATGAAATCAACAGATAACCACTACCCAGATATATGCCCAAACATATACCGAAGTTGTCAAGTGACTGATCTCTATCATGAGGTAAACACAAAGGTCATAGACTCAGCTCAAACCGGGATTTTCATTAACGAAACCGTAACTGCTGATGAGCCTCATCTCTGGAGTGTACAATGATCCAATCATGACTCCGAGGTACTGCTCACTAACCTAAGACTGCTGAAGTACTCCTAATGTCGAGTACTGCGGGCCACCCACCCAAACACAGTAGTGCTTCCCGCCGGGGTATGCTACCCAAACACAGTAGTGCACACCCCCTAATAGCCTACATAGGTACTCTCCGGACGAGTACCGTGGGTCTGCACCAAAAGAAGTAGTGCTTCATCTTCCATGGGTCTGCACCCAAACAAAGTAGTGCTCCGTCAACTGGGCTAGTCGACTCACTCCAAGTCGAGTCGATCAAGCAGTTGTCAGGTCTCAGTCGGCTACACGGTCTCCGTACTCCGTACGCTCATCTCCTGGAGGGTCCACTCCCTGAGCTACTGGTCGAAACTCCAAGTATCTCAAAGTCCCACGAAGAAGTATCTCAAAGGACTGCCTCGTCATAGGGGTATCAATGCAAAAGACGGAGCATCAATCGGATGCCTGGTCTGTGAGTTACTAGCCATTTTGTCCCAGGGGCCCGATTGGATTCGTGTGCGAACCAACCCAGCTGTATCTCAACTGTACCCCGAACACTCATCGGGTATTCTCATAGGGACGGTTTCTCAACGTGATCACCAAGGACGATGACAGTTCGTCAAACGGACATCCGGTCTGAAAGTTATCAGCTTTTCCGTTCCAGGGGCCCGGTTGGATTTCGGGTACAATCCAACCCGACCAATATCCAACTGCAACCAAAACTCAGGAGAAGTATGCCAAAAGTTCCGTCTCATCAAGAGGAATCCAACAAAGTCGACGACACATCATTCGGACGTCAGAAGCTCAAGATATAAGTGTTTCCACTCCGAGGGCCCGGTTGGTTTCGTATCCGAACCAACCAGGCGCACTCAAAGTTCTCCGAAAACTTGAGTGTAATATACCGAAACGACCATCTCGATCCAAGGATCGCATCGCAGCTGACGATGCGTCGATTGAAGGTACGAATCCCAAGATATGGTCAAAAGACCGTAAGAGGTCCCCGAATAGGTGTTTTAGGCCCGGACTGACCCATCCTGAAACCCCTTGGGTCGGCCCGAACCGGGGTGACCCGAACCAGGTTTGAGTACAGCCCGCTAGAGCGTGGCCCGGCCCCACCTGGGTGGCCCGGCCCGGTGCGCTGGCGCGGCCAGCGGGGTCCGCTGGCCAGAGGGCTCGGCCGAAACGGCCGAGCGGTTTTGGGGTGCGGGGGGGGGGGGGGGGGGGGATGCCCCCCACCAGTTCGTAACTGCGGCCCTCATGTGGGGGGCTGCTATTGTCTCGACAGCCGGGGGTCGTAACCCCCGGCTCTTCCTCTGAATCGCCGGCCCGCTCCGGCCGGCCGGCTGCTACACCGCGGGACCAGCGTGGGCCGGTCCCCCTGCTCCGCCGAGGCCTAAAGTTGCGGCCTTGGTCCATCCGGCGCGGCGCGACAGCGCCGCGCCCTTCCATCGCGGCTCCGCTCTGGCCACAGTGTTTTTGATGATTCTCTGGCGCGGCGCGACGATGCCACGACCTTGTTCGACTTCATCGGCGCGGCGTGACGGCGCCGCACATCCTTTCCCATTCCCATTCTTTCTGCGTGGTGCAACGGCACCACGCCACCTTTGCATGTGCCGCAATAAAATCAAACAAAGAAGGGGGAGGAGGGTCGGACGTGTTCGTGTGGTCCGACCTCCCCCCGTTTTTGCGGAAACAGGTAGCCCAATTTGAAATGAAGAAAAGGAGACTGAAGTATTCATGAACAAACAAATAAATCCCCTAACTCAAGCGTAGTCATCGAATGAGGTTTTTCGCGTTAAGGGATGTTGCGAAAAAAGACGGAGTGTCGCGTCGTGGAGGAATAGTGTCTCCCTTCATTTGAAACCGAAAGAAGGAACGAGGAGATGCATGTCAGTTCGTCAATCTACGAAGAAGGTGTCTCTCACCGTCGTCTGTCGTTGGAGGTCGGCGTTCTTCGTCAGCTACGGTGCATTCTTCGCATTCTTCGATGAATAACAAATAACTCAAAGTCTCCCCTTCTTCTCCCAAAAACTCAACACAACAAGCCCAAAAATAATAAAATAAGACTTGTCTATTTTTATTAACACAAAAGACAATGACTTTGAAATTCAAAAATTGAATAAACCAATTAATTGAATTTAATTGCAAAGTTTAAACATCCCAATTAATAGAGGCGTTTAATATTTAAATAAACGCATGAGTTGACTTTCATTAATTGGGGGGGGGGGTGCGGGTGCGTTACTGAAATTAAGGAGGGGTTGAGGAAGTTAAAAAGGTGGGGCTCATGTGGGCCCCACCCCACTAGTATCGTACCTAGTGGATTAGTTAGGATGTGGTTCCCACTCAACCACTTATCTTATGTTGACACTTCATTAAATAAAATTAAATTGGTTGCACCACTTTTATTTTATTTATTTACTTAACCCAAATATTTAATAACCACACCCAAGCAAACACAACTCCGGAAAAGGTGTTTCTATGTAATTATTGGATCTACGATTCTATCTGTGCCCTCAGATTTCAATTCCGAGCAACGGTTCAAAAGTTAGAAAAAAACCCGCTCGTTCGTTCACTGAAAGTACCCGAGCTAAACTTCGGAAAATGATTCTGGGCACACCGGGCCTCGGAATCAGGGGCTTTCAAAAACTGCGTTCTTGTAAAATTCCAAAGAAAATTAAGAAAAAAATTTCCTTAAAATTTATGGGTCTTTACATTACTCCCACCTCAAATCTTTACGTCCTCGTAAATATTTAACACAAACTATGGATACAAAAGCGGTACTGAGCACGTATCTGAGCCTTCCTCTCCCATGTGCTCACCTAGAGGTTCTTGTATTGCTAGTGAAAGTGCACTCGAGTAATCGACCATCCTCATAGGATCCTCTCCTGTCGATCCTCTATCCCCACTGGAACCTCCGTGAAATTAACCCCATCACCCAAGTCCAGCTCCCCATGGTCAATGATATGCGTTGGGTCAATCACATATCTCCTCAGTTGAGATACGTGGAAGTTGTCGTGCACCTGGTGCAACTGAGGTGGATGGGGCAAGCAGTAAACCACCTCACCTACCCTGCTGAGGACCTAGAAAGGTCCGTTAAACCTCGGCGATAACATGTCGCCTTGTCCATATCTCTTTAAACCTAGTCGAGGTGAGACCTGTATAAGGACATGATCGTCATCCTCGAACTCTAGAGGTCTCCAATTCCTGTTAGAACTGAAACTCAAAATGACTTCTGCCACAAGGGTAAGGTTGACCGAATCAAGAGTGATCAGTCGCACGCTCCTATGCATGAGTTTATCCTGGGCTGCATGGGGTTTCCTTTTCGCCAACCAAGGAAAACCCATCCCGACGTCATAGTTAAACCACAACCTTTTTGCCTAATACCGTCAATTTGTGTATGAACTGTGATCGCCCAGTCCACACTCATACCAAAGTCACAGGGCCTCGACGCTGTCACTAAGAGATTCCATCTAAAACTCTCACCTCGAGGGTCTGACCACACCGTCAGCGTAAGTGTGGTTATCGAGTCTCCTCCCAAGGTATCTCCAGGCATGAGGGTCAAGTCCACGGCTTACTGGAAACTCTAGGTCTGGGACAAGATTTGTGTAAGGAAGGAATGATTCATATCAACGTCTGTTACTACGGAAGCTAGTGGTGGACACAGACTGTCCCTTGAATCATTTTTAGAGCCCTTGGGTCACACTCCTTGACCGCATGGAACCACACTATTCCTCTGCCCACCGGCTCCCTGAGCCTGGCGGGGACAACTAAGGCGGGTGGTTGTAGCATGTTAAAATGTACACCACCTCATGCTGCTCTCATAGCTCTGCCTCCACGTCTGCTGCTTCACAGACTCATCTCTCCTTAAAGCTTCCTCTTCTTGAAACATTTAACACGCCTGAGCCTCTAAGACTGGCGCCGATTTCTTGTTTCTTACTGAACTGTGTAGTCTTCATCTGTTCCTGGATGATCTGCACCTTATTTGCCTACGATCTGAAAGAACTACTAAGATTTCTCCCTTTCTGAAAATAGAAACTCAGTCTCATCCCCCAGATGAACCACACCCACTGCCTGATACAGTCAATAATGACATGAATGATGTATTCATGCCAGGGATGACGTCGTAAGGCCTCGACGTAACTACCAAGAGATCCAACTGTCACTCTCTCCTCCAAGGGTCGAGTCACACTGTCGACATCAATGTGAGGTCACTGGGTCTCCTCCAGTAGAAATATCGAAATTGAGGGTCAAGTCAATAGTTTTTAACCGGAACCTCTCAGTATCAACCGAAAAAAGGACAGGAAAACAAACACTACAAAGATAAGTGTCTTTTATTATAGAAGCTCATAGTACAAAGGAAAAACAAAAAAACATGGAACTAGAAGTACCAAGAACCAAAAGGAATAAACTAGTTCCGCTCTTATCCACCTGCTTCCAGATCTCTACTACCTTGTCCACCGCTCGACTTTTGCTCAAGCACCCACCACTGCTTCTCTCTCGGTGGCTCCTCCAACGTCTGCAGATCAACTGTGCGGGGAGTCGTATAGTAACGTGCCATGTGACCCTTCATGTCGCAGGAGTAACACTATCCGTTTATGGCATGCATGGCTCTGACCCCACCTCGGGTTCCCCGCACCACCGATCCTAAAACCCAATATCACCCAACTGCCGGTCTGGTCCTCCTGGACCTCTACATTATCTATCTACTGCCTACAGATGACTTGGCTACTTATGGAAAAACATGTGGCAAAGGAAGCAGCTCTTGAACATGCTCGGGGTGTAGAGCTACTGGTACAAACTCCACCCTGAAGAAGATCTTGAAGTCTTCCCACGTGAAGGTCATCCCGTTGCAAAACTGGAACAAGTGACTCCACCATCTCTCAGTTGCTACCTGAAAGAGGCTGGTAGCAAAGATCACCATGAAGTCTGCTGGTGTCCCTACTAGCCTGAAGACTCTCACCATAGCCTCCAGCCAATCCTCAACCGCCTGTGGGTCCGTCTCTCCCCAAAACCTGGGTGGCCTCTGGCGCTGGAACTCAAGCAGCGCGCTCAAGCGAATTGCATCGCCTGCTACTGGGGCTGGTGGAATAGGTGGCCCAACATATGATAGTACCGCTAGTGCCTCCGTTGGTGCATCAACTGAAAGAGGGCCCTGTACCGAAGCCTCGTCGCTCGATAGGCTGTCAGTATGCACATCCCTCTGAGATCTAGCCGGTCGTCTGTGAAAAGGCATCCTGAAGAAACAACGTGACCCGGTCAAATGATTTATACCTGGTGAGATGATCTGGTTTGAGCTGTTTTAATGGAAAACCATTGAAAACACACACACAATCAGTGTTTTCGTGTACAAAGTCTGAAATCAGTTGTTAATGTCCTGGTGTATGGATACGTCGACCGCCCACACCAACCCTGGACTCCCCGAACTGAAAACCACACTCGGTACTCTTAACACGGTCGCTTCACAGAAAGAAAAATATCAGAGTTATATGTTCTGCGGTAGAACTGAACTCCTCCGATACCAATTTGTCACAAACTGTCCTTGGGGCCCATGTCGTGACTACCCCAAGCCTGCCTTCATGGGACAGGGGCTGGAAACTAGCACAAAAGGAGTAAATCCTGATAACTAGGAAGGCATTGCCTTTAAAAAAGTAAACAAACACACATAGTACAAGAGGAAGTATACAATAAGAACAAAAGAAAGTGCTGAAAAGTAAATGGGCCAGAATACAAACCCAATTGAAAGTACAACTACAATTGAACAAATGTACAACAAAAGAAGACAACAGCTGGAAAGAATTGAAACAGCTCCTGGGTCGTCCTCCTCGGATCCTACCTCAAGGGTAGGTACAGATAGCCTCCACAATGCTCTTTCCCGTCAACCTCCTCCGAGTGTCGTCTCATTGTGAAGTCCACCTCAGGATACTGACTCGTCATGTGGTCCACCTCCGGGTACCATCCAGTCCTCGAACACTCAGCCTCCGTCAGCACTGCCCGTCGTCTGCAACCAACACAACGAGGTGCAAGAATAGCCCATGCATGGGTGAGTATAACGATACTCAGTGGGGACCCCGAGACCCTAAAGGTTTCTCTAAATACAAAAAGTATAACCACAAGCAGAATCACAAAAGATAACCCTTACTTAGGTATAAGCCCATATTTATACCTAAGCTATCAAGTAACCCATCTCAATCACGAGGAAACACAACGATTATGAAATAAATGGGTAACCACTACCCATATATATGCCCATACATATACCTATGTTGTCAAGTGAACCATCTCAATCACGAGGTAAACACAAAGGTGATAGACTCATCTCAAACCAGGATTTTCATTATCGAAACCATAACTGCTGAAGAGCCCCATCTCTGGAGTGTACAGTGATCTTGTCACGACTCCGAGGTACTGCTCACTAACCTAAGACTGCTGAATTACTCCTCCTGTCGAGTACCGTGGGCCAGCCACACAAACACAATAGTGCTTCCCGCCTGGGTATGCTACCCAAACATAGTAGTGCACACCCTATAATAGCCTGTAGAGGTACTCTCCGGACGAGTACCGCGGGTCTGCACCCAAAAAATTAGTGCTCCGTCCGCCATGGGTCTGCACCCAAAAAAAGTAGTGCTCCGTCCACTAGGCTAGTCGACTCACTCCAAGTCGAGTCGGTCAAGTAGTCGTCAGGTCTCAGTCGGCTACACGGTCTCCGTACTCCGTATGCTCTTCTCTGGGAGGGTCTGCTCCATGAGATACTGGTCGATACTCCAAGTATCTCAAAGTCCCACAAAGAAGTATCTAAAGGACTGCCTCATCATAGGGGTCTCAAGGCAACAAATGGCGCGTCAATCGGACGCCCGGTCTGTGAGTTACTAGCATTTTCGTCCTAGGGGCCCGGTTGGTTTCGTGTGCGAACCAACCCGGCCGTATCTCAACTGTACCCCGAACTCTCATAGGGTATGCTCATAGGGACCATTTCTCAACGTGACCACCAACACCGCTGACAGTTCATCAAACAGACGTCCGGTCTGAAAGTTATCAGTTTTTCTGTTCCAGGGGCCCGGTTGGATTTCAGGTACAATCCAACCCGGATACTATCTAACTACAACCAAAACTCAGGAGAAGTATTTCAAAAGTTCCATCTCATCAAGATGAATCCAACAAAGTCAATGGCATTTCATTCGGACGTCCGGAACTCAAGATATAAGCATTTCCGCTCCGAGGGCCCGGTTGGTTTCGTATCCGAACCACCCCGGCCGTACAAAAAGGTCTCCGAAACCTAGAGTGTAATATACCAAAACGACCGTCTCAATCCAAGGATCACATCACAGCTGACGGTGCGTCGATTGGAGGTCTGTAGCCCAAGATATGGGCAAAAGACTATAAGAGGTCCGCGAATAGGGGTTTTGGTCCCGGACCGACCCGCCCCGAAACCCCCTGGGTCGGTCCGAACCGTGTCGACCCGAAACAGGTCTGAGTCCAGCCTGCTTAAGCGCAGACCGGCCCGGCCGGGGTGCGGCCCAGCCCGACATGGGCACGGCCCGGCCCGACGTTTTGGCGCGGCCAGGGCAGTCTGCTTGCCAGAGGGCTCGGCCGAAATGGCCGAGCGGTTTTGGGGTATGGGGGGGGGGGGGCACTGCCCCACGCCAGTTCGTAACCGCGGCCCCCATGTGGGGGTCCGCTCTTGTCAGGCCAGCCAGGGGTCGTAACCCCCGGCTCCTCCTCTGACCGGCCGGCCCGCTCCGGCTGGCCGGCTGCTACACCACGGGACCGGCGCCGGCCAGTCCCCCTGCACCGTCGCCGGCAGCCAGAAGTTGGCCGCCGGTCCCTGCTTCGCCACGGCCTTGGTCCGTCCGGCGTGGCGCGACGGTGCCGTGGCCCCACTCCAACCGTGGTGTTTTTCGTGATTCTCCGGCGCGGCGTGACGACGCAACAACCTTGTTCGACTTCATCGGCGCAACGTGACGGCGCCACGCATCCTTGCCCATTCCCATTGTTTCTGCGCGGTGCAACGGCACCGTGCCTCCTTTACATGTGCCGCAATGAAATCAAACAAACAAGGGGGAGGAGGGTTGGCCGTGTTCATGTGGTCCGACCTCCTCCCGTTATTGCAGAAACAGGTGGCCCAATTTGAAACGAAGAAAAGGCGACTGAAGTATTCATGAACAAACAAATAAATCCCTTACCTCGAGCGTAGTCGTCGAATGAGGTTTGTTGTGGAAAGGGACGTCGTGGAAAAAGACGGATCATCACGTCACAGAGGAACGATGTCTCCCTTCCTTTAACATGGAAAGATGGAACAAGGAGATGTGCGTCGGGTCGTCGATCTCCGAGGAAGGCATCTCTCACCGTCGTTCGTCGTTGGAGGTCGGCGTTCTTCATCGCCGGTAGTGCGTTCTTCGTATTCTTCGATGAAGAATGAAGAACTCCAAGTCTCCCATTTTTCTCCCAAAAACTCAACACAACAAGCCGAAAAATAATAAAATAAGACTTGTCTTATTTTATTAACACACAAGCCAATGACTTTGAAATTAAAAAATTGAATCAACCAATTAATTGAATTTAATTGCAATGATTAAACTTCCCAATTAATAGAGGCGTTTAATATTTAAATAAACGCACGAGTTGACTTTAATTAATTGGGGGGGGGGGGTGCGGGTGTATTATTGAAATTAAGGAGGGGTTGAGGAAGTTGAAAAGGTGGGGCTCGTGCGGGCCCACCCCTCTAGTATCCTACATAGTGGATTAGTTAGGATGTGGATCCCACTCAACCACTTATCTTAGGTTAACACTTCTTTAGATAAAATAAAATTGGTTCCACCACTTTTTTTTATTCCTTTACTTAACCCCAAAATTTAATAACCACACCAAAGAAAACACAACTCCGGAAAAGGTGTTTCTAAGCAATTACTAGCGCTGCGATTCTATCGGTGCCCTCAGATTTCAATTCCGAGCACCAGTTCAAAAGTTAGAAAAAAAACCCGCTCGTTCGTTCACTGAACGTACCTGAGCTAAACTTCGTAAAATGATTCTGGGCACACCGGGCCTCAGAATCAGGCACTGTCAGAAACAGCGTTCTTGTAAAATTCCAAAGAAAATTAAGAAAAAAAATTTCCTCGAAATTTCCGGGTCATTACAGGTTGGTGGATCCTGAAATAAGAGGAGAATACGTGATCAAGATCATAAATAGGGATACATAGATCATAGATCCTATAAGGGATCAATTCTTCTTGGATACCTGAAATTATTCTCCTGATAATGTTGCGGTCCTATCGCGTTGGACTACACAACCCACCATGAAGTAGCAGATAGGAATATAGTGTATGGGTCCCTAAAGAAGAGACAAAAATGTGAACAGGGAGATTTATAGGGAGAAATATGTGGAATAGGATTTGGGAGTGTAGAAGGAGATGTATGATTCTATCATTGGAACCACCACCTCTATGTAGTATATATTAGGCTCATGTTGGAGATGTAGCTAGTTGAAAGTAGGAGAGTCTTATAACCTAGAGGTTACCATTATGATTTGAAGCACAATCTACATCTTATATACCCTATATTCAATTTTCACAAAAACAAGAATGTGCCATTAATTTATGAACTTATCCCATATTTGATAAATATATATTCTTTTTGATCCAATGTCTCAAACCTTATGGCTTTAGACTCACACTAGGAGAGTTTTTTTTTATTACACACTTTTATCATGAACATGACTTGGATTATGGAATAGATAATTTCTGATTGATCATTTCCCTAGTTGTGATAAGATTATATTATGTAAATATTTGTATGGAATGGATACCGACCATCCATTCCCAGATTTATTGTTTCTGATAGAGGATACAATGAAACAAGGATGATAGGTTTATATTTGTATTCCTTAATTATAAGGAATTAAATTTATAGATGGATATGATCATGTACAATAGTATATGGTCAAATTATCATAAGTTGTGTAGCTTGAATCTTGGTGTTTAAAATCAGTGGATGCCCAGTTCCCTAAATTAGTAGTGGAGTACATGATTTTCTTCCCCAAGGAATATACCTAGTTTACCTTCTCAACATGAGGTTGAATTTTGTACCGAATTGAATAAATGAACCACTTTAATATCATTATTAGATTATGAAACGGACCTCGCTATGATTTGAGAGCTAAGGGTACAGTTGGGGGACTTTTAGAGGAAATTTATTATCCAACCAAGTGTGTACCCTAGGGTATCTCTATTTTTATTAATTAAAATAGTATATAAGGTACTCAGGTTGTATGTGGTTTATTATTTAATAAATCTGATAACTATTAAGAACTAGTATCATCTACTAAGAAGTGATGACCCTTTTGATTAGTTAAAAGGGGAAAAGTGGATCTCAATAGTCAAACTCATGTTAGGTTTTCTACTCCAATATGTTCACAAGTTGTGAATATAAAATTTGACATTATGATGTCATAATGGTAACTATGAGGACCTTGTATTTCAATTTAGAGTGAAGCAAACCCTGAAAAGTTTTCTGGAAATCATGAACTCGGTATTACATCATTTTCAAGACAAGTTTGTAGTATTCATTTTATAATGAAATTATTATATACACACCATTATAGGATGAGTATGGAGTGAATTTTAGGATGTTTATATACATACTTGAAGAGCATAAGTTTTACGTAAAACCCTTAGTGTTAATTCTATATTAGGGAGGTCCAATTTTTGAAATATTGCATCTCAGGGGAGGGAGTAGCTATCGACCCATGAAGATTGAGGTAGTGCTACCTTGGGAACCAGCCAATAGTGTGATGAAGGGGTATAGTTTCCTTGGGATAGTAAGATATTACCATAGATTCATTTCATATTCCTCAAGGATTTTGACTCCCTTAAATGTCTTGACCTGAATGTGGCACCCTTCTATCTGGTTGGTGACGTTATATAAGGTATTAGAGGAGTTTTGATAGAGGATGATATGTGATCCATCCAGAGGTTTCTAGAATATGGGTTTGAGTATATAGTGTTATACAATACCACTAGAGCCAGGCATGTGTGTGTGTTTATATACTGAGGTAGGAAGTGATAACATAGATATCTTGGTAGTTGATACCCCATTAGTAGAACTATGAAACACATGGATTAGAGTTTTTAGTTATGGTTCTCACCCTAAAAACATAGAAATATTACTTTCTTTGAGGTGACCCGATAATTTTATATTTAAATTCTTTGTAATTTTAGTTGATTATTCCACACATATCATAAAAAATATACTTGGGAACCATGAAGGTTTAGTGTACTTATATAAAGATGAAATATTCCTATATCATGAAATATGTTCAATATATATCATAAATATCCTCATACATATCACCCTAATTAGATATATCTACCTTAATATCATTATTTAAATATTATAGAAGAAAATATAAGAAAGGGGTGAGATAAAATGCTTAGTATAGATAAACATGGAAGATAAATGTCATTAGTCATAATGGATTGTAACATAATTAAATTGGCATGAGATCATAGTCAATATCCATGAGCCTAAATTTGAAAATCATACCCAATTTATTAATAGATCATAAAACATGTGTCATGATATAAATATTCTTCATAAGAGATTTAAGACATAAGAGTTTGCAAACCTCAATAGTCAATCATGAGTTACACGAGAATGTCATAAGAATTAAAACATATCATAACAGTGTGGCGTAATCACAAGCATACAAAATCATTTCATTATTCAATGATAATTTCCAATACGATCAATGTGGAAATATTTACATAATGGAATGGGTTCACTCCCCATCCGATTTCATTTTGGTTGGTTCATTATTCATTCAATTTTAAATTATCCCATGAGACATAAATAATTACCTAATTAATTATATGTATATATAATTATATTATAACCCATCACATAACGAAACCATATACATGTGTCCCACAATATAATAAAACTTAGTTATTTGATGTTAATATAACACATAAAAAAGAAATGATTTTCATCAATATCCTATCATCAAAAATCATAATAAATTTAGAGAAATAAAGCGGATTTTATAATTTAGAAATATTCATAGAAAATCATAAGAAACATCAACGGATATTTTCATAGATGAAAAATTTCTTGTGAAACCTTTAAAACTTTTCTTTGAAAATAGTTTAAAATAACATGTTCTTTTGATATTACTGACAACTAAATATATCCAAAATGTCAAAAAAATGATTTTGATTATAAATATACGTGGAAAACTACCAAAAAATATTAAAATTAAATAACGTTCACTTTTATAGGATAATATATTTATTTGGGTAACTTTAAAACAAATATTCCTTCCACATGTATGTAACGAAATTCAAAAATGGCTCTTATGAGAAAAATAAAATGATTCCATTTAAACCTCAATAATTATAGTTAGATACGATCAAAATATAACTTTTTAAATCATTTATATATAAATATGAACATTCATAAAACAATTTTAAAACATTTATATTGAATAATAATATTCCCAACTAAAGAGAAAAATAAGGTATTCTTTTTATAAAAACATTTTTTCATTGTTTTTGATTACCCAAGTGGGGGAAAATGGAACTAATACTTGATAAGACCATTAATAACTATATGATAACATAATTTATTGTGTTTATTATATATATATATATATAATATTAAATAACTAATGTAACATTAAACATGAACAATTGAGATTACAAAATGATATTATAACATAAACCCTTACCTTTTTGGTAAATTCTGAATCATGATCACATTAAAAGGAATAAAATTAAATGAAACATTTAATACCATGTGTATGAAGAGTTACAATATATAACATATCAATGTTTTATTATGTATTCCTTATTCAGATGAATTTGTGCCACACACAAAACATGTCTCAATGAAACTATATAAGGACGAAGAACCCTTAACTCAAGTACTAGCTTGCTTCATAAATTATATTAAAATCCAATATAATAAATTTATATTCATTATAAATCTATAATATAACCACATAAATAATTTTAATTCAAAATATAATTTAATTTTAACATATTATCACCATTTATTAATAGCCCCTCATGAAAATCATTTTTGTTGATGTCAAATATTCTATTTTTCCTGTATGATTAGATCCAGTGGTTTTGGTCGTTGTACCTAGGTAATTATTTCATCATATAAATAATATAAATAATATAAATAATTATTATATTTATTCAATATATAGACTTTTATATCTATTAAAATATTTCTATGTGGAAAAATTACTTACATCTTTTCATGGAGATGGTTATCCATACGTATGCACGAGTGTTGTTTTCATTTTCCAACAGATTATATAAAAAGAAAGGTAAATAATAATAAATCTTTAAAAAACATAAAAAATAATATATATTATAGATATTCCTTACACATTTCCTTTTTACTATTAATCTATATAATAATTGTAAATCTAATAACATTGGTTCATGGAGGTGGTTGTTTGTACGTACACACGTGCGATGTTACCATTTTCCAAAGGATAAGAGGTTATGAATATAGATAATAATTGTTATTTAAAGAATATTAATTATTATAAAATAATAAAATATATTCATTAAATTCAACTATATAACCATATATTTGACATAATTATTAAATATGAATTACATCACTTCAAGGTGACAGTAGTTTGTATGCACGCATGAGTGACACATTCATTTTACATTGGATATAAGGGTAATATGGTATGAAATAACTATTACATAAAAATAATAACACTTTATTATATTTATGATATTATGGATTTTATTTTATTATGTTCATAATATATTTTAAGGAAGTATAAGAATGAATAAACATAAAACAAATCAGTTAATACTTGTACCACCTATATGGATATTCTCATTTCGAATGTAATTAGACCTTTAAAGGGGAGGTTTATGGTAACTGTAGAGGATTGAGGGAGTGAAAAGGAATAATTGGAGAGAAATTATAATATATTTTAAAGAAAACCAAACTAATATACTATTTTTCTACCCATAGATTGGGTTTCTTTTTATAGGAATAAAATCAGTGGCACTTTCAAAAAATATTATGTAAATAATGTCCATAAAAGTAATTTGAAAAATTAAAAGTGTCATAAACATGCATAATAAATGATTATATTGAAAATTTATGACGATCTATATTTATGATATTATTTTGGGATTTTATAATTATTTAAAAATAAAATTTAGAAAATAAAGGCCATTTAAGATCATTTTTGACCATAAAAAAATTGACATTAAAGATTCCAAGACAACAATGTAATTATATTAAAAACACATAATTAAAAAATTATCCTTTAAAATGATATATATAATTATTTTAATACCATAAATCATATAAATATAATCACTTTTAATGTATTTTAAATCATTTACATGATTATTATATTGTTTTATAAACATTTTGTTAATGCGGAATAAACATTTCCGAAAATTATCCTCCTTTTTAAAATTTGAAATAAATTATAAACAATAATATAATTTATTTATAATAATTATAGTTATATAGGTTCAAGGATAATGTATGTTTAATCTTATACTTATCATGATAACATCTTTAAGATATCAAATTAGAGAAATTGAAATTTTTGTAAATATGAATTGATTAATATATAATGGGTAGTAATAACCATGTAAAGTGGAGCCACAATGGATAAAAATGAATAGTTATAAGGTATTGGATGATAAATACTCATCCATCCATATAGAAATAAAATGTTTTCCCTTGAGACATATTTTTTACCTTAATTAACATGTTATACACTTTATTGTTGAGAAATATGTTTACATGAGTTAATTATTTATATGGAAAAAAGATAAGGTTTCTATTTACCTAATTTTAATTTTATTATTCAAAATATTAAATCAATTTCAACGGATTCAATTTCCAAATGGGTTATAAATTAGTTTTAATAGAAGTGTGCAAAGTGAAACTAAAAATAGTTTCTTTTGAAAAATACATTTTTTAGTTATAAAAATGATTTTATAGAAAAATAAATTATAATGTTGATTAAAGGAGAATTATTGGAATTATTTTTAATAAAAATAGATATATGTTACTTTAATACCAAATAAAAAAAATACTTTTAAATTAATTTATTTAAATAAATAATTGAAATTTTCAAAAAATTGTTGTTTTTCATTATTCACTCAAAATAAATCATTTCCAAAAAATCCCACAAATATCCCCTAAGATATATTTAACATGATAATTTTAAATTTTATTATTATTTAATTTACTGAAATTTCTAGATATGAGAGAAATTAATTATAATTTCTTTACACAAGATTCCATAAAATCAATTTTAAATGGAGATGAAATTTTAAAACATAAAATTAATTTATTCTAATTAATTATTTTATTATTGTTTTTTATAAATTATATTGGATATAAAATCTAAAAATTTCTTTAAAAACATTCATTAATATTTATTAATATTTATTATTAATATAAAAAATACATTCTACATATGAAAAATAAATATTTTATATTAAAATGAATTTATTTTTATTACCAACCAATTTATAATGAATTAATTAATTTTTTTATAAGTTTAAATAAGTCTTTACAATAAGTTTAATATAGAAAATTAACTTACATATTAGAAAATTTCACATAAACTAAAATTTTAAATTTTTTTCTAGGTTACATATTATTTTTAAGTGAAATTCATAATTATTTTCGATAATTATTTTTTATTTTAATACAATTATATTGGGTTATCATTAAATTGGATTTAGAATCTCCAAATTTTCATCTCATTGGTTATTTAATCCAGTAATGCATTATATTCCACCTATTGATATTTGGGGAGGCTATTTTCCCATCCTAATCCATTACATGTGTGCAGTGGCATGCTGGAATCAGGCACCAAATGCTAGTTGGTTTATGGTGTAAATTCCATGAATACATTGAAAGGTGTGGAAGGTGGTCATGCAATTGTGGTATGAGGTCATATCATAAACAATGTTTGGTTTTCTTCAATAGGTTAATAGATAGAAAAAGGAAGGGTGGGTGATATCTAAGAAGTGATGGGGAGACTCTAAAGTCGGGATGTGATGATGACATATTTCCACTTTTGGGGGTCAATGATATTTAGAAAAAGATGTTGGGATGGATAAAAAAATATAGGAGTAAAGATTCTATGTTAGGAACACATTATAGATGCAATAAATATGTCGTGGCACATGGGTGAAAACTATGGGCCACATGGAAATATAAAGGGCCTCCCTTTGGCCTTAATCCACTTAAATTGGGATTTCAATGTCCCTTGTCCTTTTATAAACATTTTAGGCCTTTAGTTCACCTTGACTTTATTCCATGTCTATCCTTTAGTTCAATATATCCTTAGGCCATCATATGTAACAAAATAGTTTTGTTGGGAGTATACCACTACTAGTGGGGAGGGTTAAGACTAAACCCATTGAGGTGCCTCGCTGTGCATGTTGTTTTATTTTTTATAATCTCTTCAACCTATAATAAATAAATACATACTAATTATAATAAAACCATATAATTAACTTATATTAATAATGTAAAAGAACTATTAACATAAGTTAAAATTTGTATCCTTCAAAAGATATCAAACACATAAAATTTATTAAAGAGAATTATATTCTAAAATCATAGGGTGTTACATTCTACCCTCCTAAAAAATTGTTTCCTTGAAATTTTAAATTAATTATAAGAAAATTAAAATATCTCATCATAATATCATATGTAAATGTCATGAGTGGATTTAATTCCAAGATCAAGATAGGGAAATTAATTTTTTCTAAAATGAAAATTTCTAAAACCATACTTTTGTGATACACTTAGAGTGAAAGTGTGTCAAAAGACATACTTTGATTATTGATTGATATTCTCCACATAATATTCTATATTTTAATATCCTCTTTCTTGATTTTGAGAAATTTATTTTTTTCCATTGAAAAAATGAATATGATAAAATACATGTACTTGATTTTTCCACATTGAATTAGAATAATTTTATCATTTTTTCATGTTATTAAATGAGTAACTCGATCAGATTAATTCCAATGATTAATGAACAAGTTGAAATTTTCATTCCTAAAGTAATAAAATCAACTTCTCATAGGTTATGAGAACTAAAAAATCATTATAGATTATTCCTCATGTTTTTATATGATTTATAAAAACCAAGAGGTTAGAAAAATCAGGAATAAACCTTTATCTAAAAAAGTAATTATTTAATCCCTCAAACCTAAAGACTAAAATTTTGACTTTTAATTATTCAAAATAAACCTGAATAAATTTTAATCCCAAAATTAAGAAATATTTGACTATATATCCTTCATAATGGTTACAATTTTTCCTCAAAATGTATTTACCAATCATATAGTTAGATACCCAAATATTTATGCACACAAATAATATATTATATAATATATACATTTCCTTAAACATCCTCAATCACTACGTCATATAACCATAAAACTTATTTATCATTTACCAAATTAACTCTACCTTTATTCATATATTAATATCATATAATAGTAAATGTAAACAATAAGTAAAAAAATAAAATATATTTAACCAAAAATACCATATATCACTTTGTTACTCAATCAATAATAAATTTCAAGGCTATAAATAAAATCCAACTAAATTTCTCAATAAAAATATTTACCCCGACTATCCATCAATATCTAAATATCAAACACATATTAACTCTAGGGGATATTTATCCGTCAATCATATATTATAAAATAAATATCTAAAAAATTACACCTTATCATTAAATCTTGTGGTGAGGTTATCAATACCATTCATCATATGTTTCAAAATTCTTAAAAAAATATAATTGTGAACAATGATTTTATAATTCATGATAAAGAATATTTGTAAGTAAATTATAACTATTGAAACCCAATATATAAACAGACAAATCATTTAGCATACTTTATAAAACTTTTTCCTGGTTAATATATTTCTCTATCCACTTATTTTCCACACATAAAACAAATCATTGTTTCTTTTAGAGATTCACTTATTTTTTCCATTCCATATTTATAATAAGATGAAAATTGAATATTATTTACACTAAAGTATTTATCAACTAAAATCACATGAAAATATATTTTTCTCTTATTAGTTGTGTCAAGAAACTCCCTTAGGTTCATTATTTTAATCATAAATTGTTATTACTTGTAACGAACCAACCTAGGTCAACCTCAATCTCGTCACCTGAGTTGGCCCATGACATCCCCAAGGCATGTTCTTGATCGCCTTGGGGTAGAGAAAGGTTCCAAAGGAATCAAAGAGAGTCAATGAGAATGATTTCACCCAAATAAATAATCCAGAATAGCCTAATAATATTCGATCAATGGAATGTAAAATAAAATAAACTACAAGAACACAAATAATAAATAAAAATAAAACCAAACTGAACCAAATGACAACTAAATTTCCGTGTGACCCCATAAGTGAATCTTTATTCCTAATACCCAACATCTCTAAAAGTTATTGAGACCAATCATGAATACGAAACTGAGGTTAAAAATCAAAATGAAAGTATAGTCATTGGTATAAAAACACAATTGGTCTCCAAAATAATCTATTACCTATAAATTTCATTAAATAAAAGGTTCATTTACTAATTTATTGAAATAGAATATAAAACTTATGTTTTTAAGAAATTTCTTTCTATATAAAATTATGTCTTTATCCCTGTTAATTGAAAAAAAAATTCTTTCTAGAAATTGATGGCTTGGGAATTTTAAAAAAACGAGGCAAAAAGAAGGGTGTTTTCAAAAAGGTTAAGGGTGTATGAAATATTATTCCAAAGTTTTCATCGAAAAACATTCGAAAAACAAAAATTTAATTTCACAAGGGATAAAAATTAACCTAGAAAAAATTAGAGTTAATACCTCACAGAGCTAAATGGAAAGAAATACTCAAGAAATCCAACCGAATGAGGCACCATAATTATCCCTTATAGATAAGTGAGTGCTAATGAACATGGGAATTCCTAGGATCTTGGGGGGAATGTATACAACATATTGTAACCTGATCCATCATGTCAACATGCCTGATGTAATCAAACAACCCTATCTCTCAATCCTACCCTACCAGGCCTAACCAAGGGGAATCATACCCCAAGTACATCGTGTCTATACTAAGGGGGTATTTTTTGGAGATTAATAAAAAACTAGTTTAATAACCATTCTTAGATATTCCAAAAACATTTCTAGGTTCCCACATCATTTATAAAGTGGGGGACATCCCATCAATATCAAATAACCAACAATATATGTATATATATATATATATTCGACAAAATAGAGAGACAATCATCACCCCCAAGTCCACTCCAAGGAATAATCCATTGCCTTACAATAATCAATTCACAATGGAGGTCTGATACTAAGGATCTCTAATTTATTTTAACAAGATAAAGTAATGAGAGAATTATACTTATGAGTGGTTTCCAAGGAAAACCATTTTCAATGTTTCCAACTGCGAGTTAGGTATTATTTGAGTCACAAACCATTTCCAAAAGGGTAAAAAAATTTATAAATCCAAAAACCATTTAGAAACCCATTTCTGAAACCCGAATCACCATTTGGAAATGGAAATATGTTTATAAAGGACAATTGAGAATTTTATAACGCACATGGTGTAAGAGGCATAATAAAACAATTTCATAAAAATAAATACACTAGGAAATTAAACTCATTTCATATATAATAATTATTATAAATATTATTCACGTATTATTAGAATAAAATAATGACTCTAAAATCAAGAAATCAATGGATACAAAAGTATAAAGGTTAATGGAAAAGGGAATTTACCTCAAACTCACTGCACTTGCGAAACAACCATGGAAAAACAACTATATAAATGTATAAATAAAAAAGAACACACAACAGGACCCTTAAGAAATAAAAACCCTGATATTAAATAAATGTTTGCATGAACCCTAAACCAATAGAGCAGTGGGAGAAGAGGATTCAAGAATAAAAATAAAGATGATTGAAGGGGGAAAATTGAAATTTTTAATGAATATAGGAACAGTACATAGTTTGGTTTCATGGTTTGGGAAACCATGTGCCAATTGAGTATCCCTTACATGAATCACATGACACCCACATGATTTGGATACATGGTCTTTGAAACCATTTCCCAATCATGTGGCATGGTTTTGTAAAAAATTTAAGAACCATGCGCAAGATTCGCAGATGGTTTGGACTTATAATGGTCAAGAGGTGGACCCTAATCCAGGGACACCCAAATACCTACAATGTTAATCATAGGATACAAATTGTTTAAATCAGACCTTGAAATACTCATCCAGCCATGAATGTGCATGAAAAAAATAAACTAAAAAGAGATAATACATCAAGGACCTACATAGTTTCCACTTTCCCATGATCAAAAACCGTGAAAGATAGAAAAAAAAAATCAAAACCCCAAATCCCAATCGGATATTCCTGAAACTTCTAAAGCTCAAGATAAAATCAATGTACAGAATGATAAACCAAAATAAGGGATGAAAATAAATACCATGGTGTGATAATTATACAAATTATTATTATTTCTTCACCAATAAATCCTAAACATTTATAGTTGATTTATTTAATAAAAATGGCTTAGACACTAACACTATTCAATTACTCAAAACTAAAGACACATTAACCACCACCAAGATTAAAAATTTCACTTCTAACCAAATTAATCAATTGGATTCTGTTTACTTACCAAATGGTGATTAAAATACCAAGTTATAGCCACACAACATACCATCACCACAGCCTTTGGCCTGCTCTAAGAGCTGAATGTATTCCAAGAAATTTATAGTTAAAAACCTATGAGGATATTGAATGACTGCTAGATACCTTACACAATTGGAATCAAAGAAAAATGAATGGTTATAAATGAGGTATGATTTAAATGGATGCAGGAGGACATGGAAAACTCACAACTATATTAGGCTTCTAGAAGTATTCCTAGCCAACACCACCCTTAATCCAAAAAAACTCCCAATTTAATAAGTCACATACAGTACCATAAAGAATAAAGTATAGGGATGAGAGATAGAACAGAACATGGTTTTTCTATAAGTTTAAAAAATTCAGAATCTATTAAAGGGTGCTTCCGTTAAAATATAATACCACCATGGATACAAAAACATCTTTTAGATTTCATGAAAAATACAAAACCACCAGACAAAACCTCCAAAATAACGAATTATTTTCATCAAAAACCTCAAACAGAACTCACAACAATGCTACGTTCCTCTTATTGAGCTACACGATTCTTCAAGGGAGTGGATATAACTCTACTCTTCTTTCAAGAAACACCCTTGGAGAACTTTAGGAGATGACGTAGATGTACACAATCATGATAGGTCTTTGGATCTGCAAGGACCTACATTTTCCAAGTAATTTCTTTAAATTATATGAAATTGGTATGGGTCTGTTAAAATGGACAGCGCAAGATTCGAAAGCACAGTGTGCCCAGAATGATTTTCTGAACTTTTTTATGGTACGTTCAGTAAACACGTGAGTGGAATTTTCAAACTTTTGAATTGGTGCTCAGATTAAAAATTTGAGATCACCGTTGAATCTGCAGCACTAGGATTCACTTATGGAAGGATTCACTTTGACCATAGTAGGTCAAGAGATAAAGATATATTTTTTACATTTAAAAGAATACTAAAAAAACCATGTTATTTTATTTCTATTTTTATTTCCTATGACAGACAATTGTTGGTGGCGGGACCAATGACATGCCAAGCCATTAATTGGCTTCAATCCTCAATCTTTGTAACATCACTATTGGAATTTGGGAGATTCATTCATTAAATGAACCTCATAAATTCATAATGTCATTACTAACCCTCCCCCTCTCCTATTTTTGGGGAGATTGGGGAGGTGAGTTGGCATGACATCAACAAGCGACGAAGCTCTGGAAAAGTACCACGACGCCAACCACTTGGAGGACAAGACCGGTTCAAGAAAGCAATGACGAGCACCACCAAACCACGGACAATGAACACCAAATATTCCTCAAACGTGGATTTTCTCCAATGATCATGAGGTAGAGTTTATTTCTTGTCTAAATTGAAGATTTTTTGAATCAGTATACTACCCTATTTCAATCATGATACCATGGAGGGCGTGTTCCAAACAATCATGGCCCAAACCCTATGCCTTTTTTTGAATTTTTATGTGTTATTCGCAAGTGATTTATTCTGGTTTGACGGAACCCGGAACGGTGGGTTTATCAATGAAGAGGGCATTCTAGGGAGTCTGTTAGCACCTTCGGATGAAACAACTGGCCACCGGAGCTCTCCTGGTGACCCACAAAAGATCGCTAGAAATCATCGCCGGTGGATGAAGACATAGAGGCACTCTGTCATGTGCCTCTGGGGGATAAGGCCGTAGTAGGTGAAGATGGCGTCTGACTGCAGCTGGCCATGAAGGAGGTGGTGGTGTGCCATCATGCGTAGCCGGAGAAGGGGTCCATGTCATATAGACATGGCGGACAGTGGCAGTTGGAATTTTCCGGCCGTAGACGGAGGTGACTGGCACGCTGTTGCACACCATTGAAGATGGCCATGGCTCAAAAGCCGCAGTGGAGAGCCGAGACCCACTCCCTGAATGTCCCACGGGCGACCTGGCGGCGCCCCATGGTGCCCCCGCTTCAACTCCGAACGGGGGGGGGGGGATACCCCCCATGCCATCTCGGGAAGGCCCTGATCTAGTTGGTCGTGCCCTCCCTTTTCTGGGACGCATGAGCCCAGCATGCCTTGAACCTTCGTGAGTCGGGCTGTGGTAGCCCAGCAGGCCATACTGCCCAGGCGGTCCATGTCGTTCTGCAACCTAGCGGGCCGAGCACACCAATGCCCAACCCAACTAGACTGAACCAGGCCCGTTTAGGTCATTTTAGGTCGACCCAAACTGGGTTGGGACGACCCATATTGGGTTGGGTCAGCCCAACCAGACCCTGACCAGACCCAGACCCTTTCAGGCCTAGTTTCACTAAAAGATCTATAACTTGTGTACCTGACATCTATTTGATGAACCGTATATAGCGCTGGGATCCTTGGAGAGAGACAATATTTTTGGTATACACCACCCAAGTTTTGGAGAGCATTGGAGTATGACGGGGTTGGATCAAACCCAAATCCATCCAGGACCTCAGTACTAAAACTCTTATAAGTCATAGACAGGGTGTCTGATTGACGCACCGTCTGTTGCGATGGAGCCCTTACGACATGGATGTTTTTTGGGATACGTCTTAGTTGAACTTCATGGTATTTGTGGTATGACCTATGGCTTAGAGGGTGGATCCTCTCAGAATCAAGCATGCTTAGTGCATGAATCTCTTGGCTGTACATAACGTGAAGAAAGAACATCGATCCTATGTTAGTCAACATCTATCGATCCTGTGTGGGTCAATGCACAGCGATCCTGTGAGGGTTAGTATCTATCGATACTATGTGGTTCATCACTTAGAAATCCTATGGGGGTCAGTATATATCAATCATGTGTGGGTCAAAAACAGATTTTCTCGATAAAATAAGATGATCTTGATTTACTACTAATAATTTGTACTTCTATACTTTAGTTATGTACCTGGGGTGATTTGAGTCTTTAACTCTATTGTAATTTTACCTTCATGGTGTTACCTTTCTTGTGTTACCTTTTTTGTAATTTTACCTTCGTTGTGTTACCTTCATGGTGCTACCTTTGTAGTACTTTTACCTTCCTGGTGTTAGCTTCATGGTGTTACCCTTGTGGTATTCTTCCCCCATGGATCAGTTGTGGTAAAGGATTAAATGTTGGAGATTTATTATTCCTCATGTATGAGACAAGTATATCTTGATTAAATAGGTATATGTATGGTCATATACCTAAGTAGAGTTGATGACTGCTTCATGCTTTGTATTTGAGGTCTTGCTTTGTGGTTTATCCTTTGTGAAAGTCTGGGAGTCCTTCGGGGGTCTCGGTGTCCCTAATGATTATTGTTATACTCACCCTGGCACAAGCAACACCCACACATTGATGTGTCTTGTACAGATGACAAACAGTGTTGATTGAGGCTGAGGGATCCTGGACTAGATGGTGCTTAGAGGTGGACCATTTGATGTGATGTGCTATAGTGACTACTAATCGTGAGCCGTATCTGCCCTTATAGTAGGATCCTTGGTGGACGATCCTAGATCCATTTTCTCTTTTCATTGGTACTTGTACTTTTCATTTGGGCTTGTATTATGACCCCTTTTCTTTCAGGTAACTTTTTATGACAATAATTTACTTTGTAGTTTCTTCTTTTTATGTTCTTGGATTGTGTGTTTGTACATGTTTAAATGAAATGGATTCCCGTTATAGGGATATGCCTTTTCGGTGCTAGTAGACAATGCCTGGCCTATGGAATTCAGGCATGGCGTTGTCATGGCACGGGCCTCGGACGGACGAGTGGTGACAGGATTACATGGACATGTAGGCTTCTTGTAACCTAGACTTCCATATTTTTGAAAAATCTGGGTCCTATGACCAGAAAAAGATGGTTAAAGATTAGAGGGCCTATTATTTCCACCACCAATGTAGTCAACTTCCAAATGATTTCTTATTTATTCACCAGAATACCCTTTAACTCCTCCATAAAATAAAGGTGTATTGGCTACCTCAATCACTCCCAATAATATAGATTCAAACCTCCCCTCTTTACTCACCTTATCAAAAATGAGGTTATACCTAATTATAACACCCTCAAATGAAGATCAGGACAAATTCCATTGTAAATCATTCAGGATCATAGATAATATTACTCAAACAACTCTAAGAGATAAGTAACTAGTTAAAAAATAGATGAAAAATTCAAGTACTAAATGAGTTCCTTCCTGAAGACATCACATCTCCATCAACCTCTCCACCTTCACAGCCTCATATAAGCACTTTCAGAAAAATGAGGCCATGAAAAATTCTTAATAGAGGTCTTCTAGAGGCTTGTCCCAAATGATCGACCTCCAAAACTTCCAACTGGGACCATTGAATATAAATCTAGGGAGGCTAACAATTACAGACTCATGCAACTCAATGAAATGAAATGTCCATTGAATTTTCCCACATCCACTCTTTTTCTTCAAAAGAATCCTATATACCATAAAAGTTAGGAGGGTTCAACTTTCAAAACATAAGGAAAAATTATTTAGGTTGATCAACTTGAGGGTCCACTAATGGTGAAAAACCCATAGATGCACCTAAAATTTCCATTGAATATTTTGTGGGGGTGCACTCTTAACAAAAAGGAAAATAAAAACTCAATTGAAAACAACACAACATCAAGAAATCACCAAAATTAAATTCTAAATATAAAAAAGCACAAAAACTAATTCCAAATAACTTTTTGAAAAGAACTCATTAACCACCACTTTGAAAACTATTTTCAAACTCCACAATCCAAACCATTTCATTCGAAATAAATTCCCTTTAACTCCACCCAAAAACCAAATCCATCTCATTAGAATCACATTATCATTATAAATAGATATTTACAATTCCCTTAAGGTATGAAACACTGTATTTCAAAAAAAAAATATTGTAGTGTAAAACTCAATTTGAAAAATCACCCCTTTTATTAAAATTCATTTAGTTAAAATTCCATTTTCCAATACTTTTCTTAAATATTTTTCAATAACATGAAAAACTCATTTATATTTTTGAAAAATCAATAATCCATTAATTTAAATCCTGATTTTATAATGAAAAATAATTTTTTTAATAACATAAAATTGCAAAATACACAAAATAAATTCTTTGAGTGGACTAGTGATGATTGGTGACTTGACCATGTGGTTTTAGGCCATGTTTGAATCACACTAATTCTAAAGAGAGTCATTTTGGACTAAATTCACTAACTACACATGGTTTTCCAGACACTTTCAACTCACTAAAAAACACTAGAAATACCCTCCTTTAATTCCACAAGAACAAAATAACCCATTAAAAATATAATAACTAATTAAACAGAACATAATCAACAAAAAAAATTAATAATGAAAAATGAACGGGAAAAAATAAAATAGAAAAAAATCATAATCCATATTTATAGTTAAAACCAAGGTTTGGTACTAAAAATGTTGTCTAGACACCTCTCCATAACTACACCAAAAGTTTCAATAGTCCTACTCATTATAACATGATAGAAAAATTAATAAGTGTTATATGAAAGCTAGGTCCTCAAAAAAAACCTTGGATCTAATACCATTTTTTCATTAAATAACCTAGTTTGACTCCAAGATGTTCACATTAGCCAGCACATGACATCCTCAAGGCGTGTTCCAAATCCCCCTAGGGTGGTGAAAAGAACTAATGGAATCAATGAAAGATACATGGAATGGTTTCTCCTAAGATAAATGAACAAGAGCTACAAAATAATCATTGAGTAGACTATTATAAAATAAAATAAACTATAATAACAGAAATCATAATTAAAAGATAAAATCAAACCAAACACGAAGAATACTAAATCTCCATGTCATCCAATGGGTCACTCTATAATCCCAAAACCCAACATCTCCCATGGTGATCAAGATCAAGCTAGAAACTATAGTTAAAGATAAAAACAAGAATATAAATGTAGGCGTGCATATTAAAAATCTGTATTTGTTCCCAAATAATATGTTCCGTATACATCTCTTAGATCTGAAAGGTTCATTTAATTATAGTTTCAAATACAATATAAAAACATAGGTTTCAATACATTTATTTCTAAAATAAATCAAGTTCATTTCTACATTCATTGAAAATAATTTTTTCATTAAAAAGGGAAGGTTTGATCATATTATATAAAAAGATGGGAAACAAATGGTGTTTGAAAATAGGGGAAGGAATTATGAAATAATTTTTCCAAAGCTTTCATCATCACCCATTTAAAGTCCAAACATTTAATTTCACAAGGGATAGATGTTACTAAAGAAAAAACATATTCAACACCATATCGGGAGAAATGGAAAGAAAAACTAAAGTAACCAAACCAGATAATGAACCCTAACAATCTTCAGTAGATTAATGAGTTTTAGTGAACATGGGAATACTTATGATCTCAAGGGAAAGTCTAGAAGATACACTAACCAGATAAATTTTTCAGAATTACTAATTCAAACAAATATCAATAATGCTCAGTCATACCCCGCCAATCTTAACAATAGAATATAAAAATGAAAGGAGAGTTTGTCCATACTAAGTGCCCACAAGCCATAACATCATCATAATCTAGTGAAACAATTGTTGTTGGATATTGTGATAGCTATTCTAGATTCCCATGTCATGTATAAAGTGGGGGTGAGATATTAAATTACAAACAACCAACTATATATATATATATATATAAATAATAGACAAAATAAACCCAAAATTACCACCCCTTAACACCACTCTAATGAATAATCCCTTCCCATCTAACTGTAAATTCACAAGGGAGGTCCCAAACCAAGGAACTCTCATTTCCATTAACAGGAATAAAGAAATATAGGGATTTTATAAGGATATTGTTTCAAGAAAACCCATTTTCAAAGGTGCCAACTGGGCCCACATATTCTTTGAGTGACATAACATTTCTAAAAGGATCAGAAAACCCTTTATAAATCCAAAAAATAATTATAAACCCATTTTAGAAACCATAATCACCATTTGGATATCAAAACAAGTTTACAAATTCTAGTCGAGCATTTTTTCAAACACATGGTGTGTGGGAATTTATAAAAAAATTTCAAACAATTCAGTAAAAAGGTTAATTTACCTCACCTCATATCAAGTTATTATTCTAAATAAAAAAAATGATGTGAATGGAAATATATGAATGATTTTTTAGATTCAAAGGTCCCTGAATAAGGGAAACTAACTACAACATAGGATGCTTCAACAATAGAAACCCAAAACAACTCCACAAGGATCCAAAGAAGAAACAACATGCAAGAAGAACATTAAGATTGAAAAATCCCCAAATTAAAATGTTGGAAACAGAAACTCTAAAACAATGGGATTAATAGAGAAGAGGAACCAAGAAGAAAAATTAAGGTGAATGAATAAATGGAGGAAAATATAATATTACATTGAGAAATAACCCAAAAAACATGAATAAATCATTTGGTTTCACCCTTGGAAGGACATGAGAGCATGGTGAAGAATATAAGGGCCTCCTATGAGTTGTACATTCAAAAAATGGAAGAATGAGGGGATTGGGGTTTAAAATTTGAGAGTGGAGGGAATGTAAATTGTCATTTTAATGAATATGGGCCTTATGCACAGTTCGTTCACATAATTTAGGAAACTGTACACCAACTTTGAAAAAATTAATGGAATAATAAGACAGCTGCCCTTTTTATCCACACATTTTTGAAAAATGTATGACAACAATATTGTTTGTTTTTTTTAAAATTTCAGAACCATGTGCAAGCTATACGCACGGTTTGGACTAACAATTCTAAAATATTTTACTCTCATCCAGGTACACCCAGAGACCTGTATGGTTAATCACGGGAGATGGATGGTTTATGCCTGACTGTGAGACTCCCATGAAATCCTAACCATGCAATAAAATAAATTAACTAAAAAGAGACTCATTATCAAGGACCCAAAAAATTCCATTTAATCATAATCCAAAATTGCACAATATAGGAAATACATCCCAAAAACTCCACATATTCATATAAAACCCATGAAACTCATGAGAAAAATCATATGAAAAAATATAAATCAAAATTAATTAAGAAAATTAAAACTGGGGTGCGAAATAACTTGTTAGGTATAACCACTAACATTTTCACACTAACTTTTATAATGATTGGTTTCTCATTTTGAAAAACACCACATTTAACTTCACAACCATGTTAACTCGGTTTCCCATGGTTATAGCCATTTACTTAACCAAAAATATCAATGTGAGTGTTAAAAAATTATATTCAGGTTAATCAGTTATGTGACTTCTAAAATCATTCCAAAGATATCCAAAATCATAATACAATTTTATCAACCAATGTAACTTTATGTTCATCTTATAACAGATTAAGTTCATCATAAGAATCTTAAGGTTATATCCCTATATTTATCATAACATAATCTACATAAATGACTACACCATTCTCTAATAGAAAATATGTTTACCCAAGTTTTATATATAGAAATATTACATCATTTTTTATGAATATTCAATACATCTCATAGAAACATCAATCCATGATCCGTAAAGGTTTACTATATTTGGAAACTATATGAATAATCAAAATATTTAAGTAAATATCTTCAATATATTCCATCAATATGCTCACACAAAAAAATATTCTTATACATATCAAAATTAGTACGTTTCTTCTTATCATAGGAAAAAGGAAACATATGAAAATAATGATCCAAAATTCATTGTAAGTGTGATGCCCCAGATTTGTGTTAGATAATTTGGTGCCGTATGCTCACTTTGATACTAGCTATAAAATCATGGATATAAAAATTATTAATTATAAAATCAAAAAAATTTACATATCTTACATTCAATGTATATTTTTAAATTTATATCTTTATAGGATTCATAAAAAACAAAAACTAACAAAACAATTATTCTTTGTGTTATGTTAACTATTTTTTTCCACTATACAAAACTAAAAAATCTGTAATGAATCTTCCATGTGTCCCATAAATTATTTCACTTGTTTTTCCTTTATAAATATGTGATTTGTACTAATTTTATACATAACCAAGGTAAATGGAAACATAAAAAGGGGTGTGGTAAAATTATTAGTAATGGAAAATATAAAAATGAGGAAATCAAGGCATAAACATGGTTATATATTATTGTATGAATAATTAATACATAGGAATACATAGTTAACTTAAAATTGAAATCATGATATATCCATTAAAATAAATTAAAACATTGATATCAATATTATTTATCTCATAGTGGTGGAATGCATAAAGTTAGATATAAAAAATATGCTAATGATCCATTGTTCTAAGACATTATAATATTATATGCTGGATAATACATCGAAACCGAACTTTCTTTTTCTCATGATACCTTTCAATATATCAAGGTGAAATATAAATCCATATATCATTTATCACCTATTTAAGTCCAATTCATTGACCATATTAGTAAATATCAAATTTCATAAAATTCACTATAGAATATATTACTGTATAAATCATTGATATCTATATAATAAAAAATTGTCAAAATATAATCAACCCATGTTAGCAGTCAATAATCATCAATAATATCACTACATTTAATCATGTCAGTAAAAGAAATAACATTGTGATAATCCATCGAAAGAAAGAACGTTTATGGGAAAACAGTACATAGTTGACATTGCAGTAATAATTTGTATTTCAATAACAACATACATAATTTCAGTACATTCCACATGTTAATAGAATAACATTATTTATTTGCGAACATCATCCAATTTGAATTATTTAAAAATGTGGTGATCACACAATGTAAAGTTATGAGTATATAGATAAGTCAATACTAGAATAACATGATCATTATACATCTAGTGAAATATAATGGATGGTTTTAAAATAACATATCCCCACTATAATAAAGGAAAACTTCGAGGATGTTAAAATATTTTAAAAACATCCTTTTAAAATGAATGCTTCAAACATATCAAAAAAGAAGAGATTAATAATTGAATTGTTTGACATGTTTTTTCCAATCCCCCAAATGATAACACATATATTTTTGAGGATAAATAATGAATCATAAGCCACATCAGGGAAAATAATTTTGAAAAAATGTAATATTAAATGGAAACAAAAATGATATTTCGGAAAAAAATTAACATTGACATGAAATGAAATTTTTTATAATGATTTTAATTGAAAATTTGGAAAATGTAACATTAATTATTTTTAAAACCTTTAATATTGAAATGAATCTCCGATATTGGATAATTTAAAATACATAAATTTTGTCTTTTTTAAATGAGGAAAGGATGAAAAAACATATGATATAGAAATAGAAATCGGTTTAAATTATTTTCAAAATAAATTTATTCAAAAATGAAATTGTAAGAAGAGTATATATAAATTAATTTATATTAAAAAATATTTTTCTAAAATATGAATATAAAATAGCATCTGATAGAATTTTAGGGTTGGAAAACACAATAATTTGTGGAAGAGATAATAACGAAACAATATAACTTAATGAAGGAGACTTGAGTTATCAATATCCCTTATAGGAAATATTCTCTAAGAGTCATGAAAATTTTAAAGAGAGGTTAAGTGGTTAATTTTTTTAAAAAATTAGAGAATAACACATTATAAAATCAATGTGAATAACGTACCAATTTTTTTTGAATTATGTTAAAGGGAATGGTCACAACTCAATGAACAAAAATTGGGTATCCAAAAATTATTACAATGGTGTAACACTTGAGTCAAGTGACATTTTATGAAATGATCTTTATTAGGATTATTTTATCCCTTTAATTATAAGGAAATAATTTATAAAACATTCATGTGATTGTAAATCTATATAACACTATACATATGAATAATGGTGATGAACATGTAACATGTGTCGAAGAATCAGAATTGAGACCAAGAAAACTCTTATGGCCTGGGTAAAAATTTAATCATATCACTATGAAAGAGTGTCCATATAATTTAACATAAAAAAGATTATTTAAAGATCATTTATGATATTATATCTCCAATAGGTAGTATATAAACCATAAAATTCAAATTAGGATCATAATACCAAACATTTTTAAATAGTGTAATTTGATATGAAAACTGCTTACTCAATCACGATTAATTGTGTAATTAAACTAAAATTTCTGAATAATTAAATTATTTTCATTAAATAAATACCCCAAATTTTTTTTAAAAAAGTAAAACCTTATATTCCTCATTTATAATCATTATATACCTATAAATAATATTTATTTTTACCTACTTTCTACACCTAGTGTAAGCCCATTTATCGCTTTGAACTAGTTTTATTAAAGTAGTGTTAGTATATCATATTTTTCCAAATTAAATAATTATTAGATCATATAAATTATATTTATTTATGTTTCAAGTGAGTTGATAAATCTATAATCTCATTTCATTGTATCTTTGATTATGATCCATGGGGTTGAAATCAATGATGAGCATGTTTCAAGGATTCTTATTGAACGAAAGGTAATTTCTAAATTAATTAGTTAAATTGGTATATAACATCAATAACGAAAAAAAAATTATTTTCATATTTTTATCATATTAAACCAATACATATGTTCTTATAGTCATCTCAGATATAAATTCATAATATTGTTCACGTAGGTGGTTAAGCCAACCTTAAGAATATCAAATTATTATCAATGGTAGATTATGAGGTGATTTAGTTGAAATATCACTATAAAAGAAGTAAAATAATATTATTTAGAGTTTATTATTGGGTTATATTAACATTATGAGGAATTATATGAATAATTAATGTATATAAAATATTACAGAGTATGAATAATAAATATTTCCCTCTTTGTTTCCTTTTTTAAGATGAATAATGTTATAATGATCCATTATTTATAATATTAAATTTAGAATGGCTAATATATGTTTAATTAATATAATTCATGACATAAATAATATATCCATTCAAAAAACTCACTTTTATAACCATCCTTGGAATGTGGTGATGAAAAACTAAAGGTGTCATTTATGGTCGCTGTTGTGTGCACAAGTGCATGAGAAAACATTTTCATTTATTCAATTGAATGAGAGAGAAATAGATAAAAATTATTCAATCAAAATAATAAAATTTATATATATTATTTATAATAATTTTATTAGTCATATATGATTATAATGGGATTGGTGGAGGGTGGATGGAAAGTATAAAAAAATATAAGTAAAAGGGTAAGTAATACTTATGTCTAGAATTTTCATCTTCTCTTGAGGTATCCTTTGGAAATGAAGGAATTGAGGAAGTTATAGGTGGCCAGAGGATGATAAAATTTTAGAGGATATTTAGAATAATTAAATTGGGTACTGTTTCAAGGAAATTTATAAATATATACTTGGCTTTAAGGGGGAGTAACTGAAAGCCTTTATAGGTGAAAAATTGGGATAAATATTTAGAAAATAAATAATATGTTTGTGATAAAAAAGAAATTGCATGAGTGTTAGGTGAATTAGGTATATAAATGGTTTTTGAGACATGTGGTTTTTAATTTCACATATAATATTGGATTTCTAGAAGGTCCATGTGCATTTAAATTAATTTAAATTCAATGTACATCATTTACCCATTTTTACCATTATTATTCTTGATTAAAAATTTATCATGGAAATTATTTTATTAATAAAAACTAATTAATACCAATATCCCCAAATTTAAATATTTTGAATCTAAATATTTAATCAATTTATATTAATTAAATTTCAAAATATAAGAAATATAACTTTTAAATTGAAACATATCATGCGTTGAAAAAATATTTTTTGTACAATTTTTTCAATCATTTATTGTTATCAATATTATTTAACATTTATTACCAATTAAAAGAGTGTTAATTTATTTTTATATTTTTTTTAAAAAAAATATAATATCCATTATTTTAAAAATAAACTAAATTGGAAATCATAATATTATGATATGAATCATCCTTTAAAAAATGTAAATGTTTTTCCCTAGAAATTAATATTTACCTTTATAGATAATTGTATGATTAAAGATAAAATTGAACCCATTAAATAATTTATTCAGGATTTTTAAAAATATAAAAAATATTACTATCTAATTCAATTAATAGAATTTGTAAAAGTTATGTTTTTGTATAAAAATTTAAAAATACAAGGAAAGTTGTTTTCCAAGGAATGTAATTTTTTTGAACATCAACTATTCATAATCTTATTTATTATCAATTACCAATTAAATTACTATTAAACAAATATTCATATAAAATATATTTTTTCATCATTAACCACATTATTTTTAAATAAAAAATAATATAGTATAAAAAATTAAATAGTTATAAAAATACATTTCTAAGTATAAGCTGACTGTATTAGCCATTTTATCTATAATAATTGAATATCATTTATATTAAAAGTATCCTTCATTTAATTTCTATAAATATTTCATAAAGTGGTCATTTATATTAATTCACTCTAATTAAATGGATTTGATTTAATATTTATACATAAATAATTATATTTTATCTAAATATGTCACAATTCCATTTATATATGATGTTATGTGTGGTGCAAGCTGTCAACCACATTATCTCGTGTAATGGTAATCATATAATTTGATATTAGGGTGTTTCATTCTAACCTCTTATATAAATTTTATACTTGTAATTTGAATTATTACCCATTGAAGAGATTTGTAAAGGGTATTTCATCATTCAATGTATAACCTGCATTAGGACATCTACCATACCCTTTCTAGCCATACTAAGTTACTTTCCTTTACTAGAAAAACATTAATCATTCCTATAGTAATATACACATGAATGTATATAACCTAATATTATATTCTAAATAACATACCTTTCATAAAACCATTTGAATCTCCAAGTCAATAAAACACATATATGTGATATATTCCTCCAAATATTAACTCTATTTTTAACCACACTTTATAAAGTCACACACTAGTCAATTTATATCATAATCACAATAATTGGTTAAACATCCCCAAAAAATATTATGAATTATCATTAAAACCAATGATATCATTACTATGTAAATTACATTTTCAAAATAAACCAACCCTTTATTATATCTATATCAAAATATAAAAATCCTAAAACTTATCCACCCCTCAAAAAAATGTTCATCAAAAGTTATCTCCAAATAATATAACCTTGAAATAAAATAATTTCTCAATATTATTGATACCATTTAACAAATTATTTCAAACAATTAATGAATAAATACTTAAGTACAATCCTTATATATTTCACATAATACTCAATAAAGTATAGAATATACCAAAATTTGATGGATAAATATCACTTCACTAGTTAAAATAGATAATATTATCAATACTAGATTTATATTTTGATATAAACCTCAATACCATTGGTAATACTATGAATAACACATTTTTAATCATAATTGGAATACACTAAAATTACTTACCATTTATTTATGATCCTTTAATTGGTTATATTAAATAGTAGTTTCTAGATATGTACCTTTTTCCGATTCATGTTCTTGATTCTCTCTTAACCTAATAGTAAAACCAAAATGGTTATAATAATATAAAAAATATAAATTTTAAAAAATAAATCCAAATATGTCTTCCCATAATAAAGTATAATTTTTATCATATGATACTTTTGTATCAACATATAAATCTCCCTATTCAATATTAGGTTATCCATGGCCATTTTTTCAATTATGTTCTCTAATCTATTTATTTAACATCATTATTAAATCCAAAATAATGATTTATATAGATAATGTTACTACCCAAATCATATCCCTTGGATTATTTAGCTACTTGGGGAGTCTTAGGTGCATTCACAATACACTAGAGTGAATATTGAGTCAATACCCAAGAATACATTTTTGGTGTTATTACCCCTAGATGCATCTATTCTATAGCCTCTTCCACATTCTAGTATCGAGAAAAGGATGTTTTTTCAAGGAAATCCACATATTGTATAATTCAAAAAAATTCAGGATGTTATCCTATATTTTGACATATTGTTAAGATTTTCGCTAAAGTTGTTTTTATCCTAATACATAAATAAAAAGTGAATTATTTCATTATTGTTAAAATATATACTATCCTAAAGGGTTTTCTATTCATTTAAAAATGTTATCAAACTAAAATTACCGGCCCTTTAATTTTCCTCAACTAATTTCATAACCTCTAAAATTGTCTAAATATTTCTTTGGATACCAACTATGACACTCTAGACCCACGCTTCTGAATATGGTTCCATAAATACATAATTTACATACTTAATTTGATAGTAGTTATATAAAAATATATAACCATCACTAATTACACAATAAAAACGGATTATTTCATATCTTACATTCAAAGGATCATTTTTTGGTTTAGTTATTTAGAGGATTAGGAAAACTTTTAAACAAACAAAACCTATGTTATTTGTATCAGACATGATTTTTCCACTATACTAAACTACTTAATACATAATGAATCTTCAACATATCCTATAAATTATTTCCCATGTGCTATCGCTATAAACATTCCACATGTACTACTTTTCTTTATAACATAGGGAAATGGAAATATAAGAAGAGGTTAGGATAAATGATCAATTATGTAATACAACTAATGATATGATGATTTTATAAACACAAGATACATGTTATGGAAATTATATGTAAACAACATGAATCCATAATCAACATGAAACTAACATCATTCCATATCCATGACGACAAATGAAAACATTTATATTAATAATTTTGGTCTCATTATGATGGAATAATTAATGATTTACTTTAAAATCTTGAGGCCATGGAATTTTTCCAAGATACTGTATTATTTAGGGGAGAGGTATACACTGAAAACCTAATAGTTTTATCACATGATACATGCCACTGAATCAAGGTGATATATAATTATATTCCCTAGCCATCACGTTTTTAATACTAATTCATTCACTATAATATTTAACAATAATTTTGAGATCATTACCTAATAATTATCTAAATAAATAAAATATTATTAAATATATAATAAAAGAAAAAAATGTCAATAAAAATAAAACTTTGTTAGCTAACTATAATCATCAAGAATATCAATAATTTTCCCCATGTCAATAAAAGGTAAAACATGGTTTTAATTCCCCATGTTTCTGGTATGTAACCCTCTATTTACGCTTTTCTTGTGTATAAATTTTATGGGTGAATGTTGGGAGAGTTTGGTGAACTTTCAATAAGTTTTTTCATAGCTAAAGGAGAGTCACAGATGATGCACACGGTTTGTCTAAACCCTATTGAATCTAAAGAGAAAAAATGAATAGTTTCAAATGATGGAAAGTAGCTTTGGAATGGTGGGTGAATAGTTATTGGGGATGTGGGAGGATGATGTGAAAGGGTCATACCTGGTAGTACCTATGAACTATTAGCATATAGTTTGTCTAACCATGTAGACTAATCGTGCACAGGGTAAAAGTGAGATCCAAAAAAATTAAATGTCACGTGGTTTTGACTCTATAGGATTTGTTTCTATCCTATACAGCCCTAACATGGAATTATTCATAATTTAAGGTTGGATAAACAATAATAAGTGTTTTGGAATTGATTTGGATCCTTTCCTTGCTGTTTAGATGCCCAATTATTGAGGTATGTCATCGTTCATCTTCAATATTTTCACGTTTCTGTAGATATAATTATCCTATCTTCTATATTTCTCATATCTATTTTATCTATGGGTAGATATAATATTTTGGGTTCCAAATAAGATTATATTTGATATTTATTAGTTTGCGAGAAGAGATCTAAAGTGGTTTCATGGAGAATCGACCCAGTTTGGTGAGAGTTCTGCATTCATTTTCAGTTTTCATCAAAATGGTTGAGGTAGGCTGCTTCACTCTCGAATCCTCTTGGTAGAACTAATTAACATGATTTTAAATTAATTAACTTATTATGAAATGATGAATAATTAGTGATTGTTGATTGTTATAAACATTCTTGAATGTCAGTTTGTGGAGTTATGTAAAATTGATGTTTTTGAATAACGTTATTGATTCAAGATTTTAAAATAAAGATTTCAAAATGGGATATTTCTAGAAATATTGTAAATGGATTTTATGAAAGGTTTTCAATCAGAGGAATGATTTTATTGAAATGAAATGTGTGTTTGGAATTGTTTTTTATGGTTTTCAATAAAGTACAATTTTATTGAAGTGTGTTGAATTTTTTGAAGAAACTTGGTTTTGGAATGGTTTTGGCATCTGTTGTGGTGTGTGTTCATATGAATTGTGATGGATAATGTCATGAAGAACCCCCATATAAATTTTGGTATGGATGTGGGCATGATGTACCCCCATCCAGGTGGTCTACTAAGTGAAGTCTTAGTGGAAGCATAGCTCACCACCCACGAGTATATGGAGGTCTAGGTAGCATGCAAGGTTGAAAGTGTGGTTAAGTAGAAGGGTTATTCCAAATTGAGAAGGGAAGTCATTGGGGGTAAAGCCTACTATGTTTTATACTCACCCTGATTGTTAATTTAGTGCTTTTACAGATTCTATCATCTTGGATATGGGAAAATGTAAGGTATCAAATGTTTTTAGCACCACCTCATGATACATGGGCTTCTTGGTAAAGTTGGAGCATGGAGATTGTTGAGTATAGAGTCGTGTGGTTGTCTTGGATTTCTTGTAGTTATCATCCACTAGTTACTTTGATTTCAATTTTTCTTCCACTATAGGTCACGTTGGTGTGGTTTTGATATAAATGAAGCAGTTGAGTTGTCTTTAATTTATTCATGCATCATATAGTGATTTGGTTGGCAATGGTTTGTTGGGTTACTGGTTTTAGTTATCAAAGGGTAAATCATCCCCCACTTGCATTTGAAACCCTTCAACATTTATTTTCAGCCTTTGGTGTCTTGGGGAAGTCGCTTAAGGGAAAATAATGATTCATTGTATTCTCATGCCAATGATAATAAGTGGGTCATTACAATTGCCATAACTCATCTAGTGGTTAAAGGTGGATAGTCAAGAAATATGTATTTAACGTCCCAATAATCATAGAAATTTTAATAAAAATGTAAGGGATGAAAACATGTTTCCACATGAAAATATAATATCATTCATTCTAGGTGAACATCATCTAATGTGAATTATGTAAAAACGTGTTTTCACACTATATAGAGAAATGATTATACTATGAATTTAATAATAGAATAACCTGATCATAATCCATCTATATAAAGAAGGAGGATTGTTCAAAAAGAACATAATCCCAGTGTAACAAAGTAATCTTAGAAGGATTTTTAAATAAATGGAAAAAATCATTTCTTAAATAATTCTTCTAACCATATCACAAAATAATAGATCATGAATTGAATTATTTGATAGGGTGAGTTAAATCCCAAAATGATAACCTATATAAAGAATAGAATGAATTATAAAACATAAACCATGTTAGTGTAAATACATTGGAAAATAAAATTGGAAGTGGAAATGAAAACTGAAAATAAAGTTTAGAAAACATTTTTAACATTTATATAAAATTAAATTTTACATGTCACATTCAAATGTAATTTTTCTATATAGATATGAACGATTTTAAAAACCTTTACTTTTAAAAAATATTTATTAATTGATCCTTGAAAGTGCATTAATTTTTTCTTGGTTAAATGAGTATTGGAAGGTAATGCACATTAAAATGAAAGGGAATTTTTTTTTTATTTTTAAAACACCTCTATTGTAAACTAAAATTTTAATCAGAGTAAGAAAAATATTATATATTAAAAAATCATTTTTCCTAATAGGATTATAAAATAAAATATAATAAAATAAGGGGGTGGTATATCCCATTCATTGAAGAAATAATTTATGATTAAACAATAAAACTCATGGAAAGAAGAGTTGAGTTATCAATATCCCTTACGTGCATCTCCATAAGGTGTGAAAAATCTAAAAAGGATTTTATGTGGTAAAAAATAAAATATAATGGAATATCACATAATAAAATCAAAGGTAAGAATTTACTAAACATTTACAGAATAATTTAAAGTGAATTATCTAAAATCAATGAACGAAAATCGAGTTGCAAACATCTCTTATAATTAGGTTAACATTTGAGTCAAAATAAATTTGAAAAAAAAGTATTTATTTTTGGATTATATTAGCTCATGAATTTAAATAAAATAATTTATTGAAAATTATTAGGATTGTAAATCTATAGGACACAATACAAGGGAAACGTGGTTAATAACATGCAACATGTCTTAAAGAATTATAATTGAGACAAAGAAAACTCACACGGATTCTATAACACATTACTAAATCCCCTTATAAGAGTTGGATTGTTATTGAATATAAAATAACACGATTAAAATATAATTCAGATATTATTTAGAAAATTTTATGTACATACTCCATATAAATGAAATTATGTGTTTAATACCAAACATTTATCCAAGATATGAATTTGTGACAAAAACCCTTTCCTCGACCCTGATTCATTCTTCACATGCAAAAAACATGATGAATAATTAATTTATTTTAATTAAATACATAACCATGAATTTTTTTCATAAATATACCCATTTATACTAATCATTTATTTTCATCTTAAACATATAAATATTAGTTAGTTCTTACTAATATTCAATATTGAGTGTAAATAATCTTTATCGTGTTGAACTAGTTTCATAAAAGTGGTGATGAAATATATGATTTTCCCAAATTAGATCATTATTTTAACATATAAGGTAATAGAATATATTCTATGAGATATTTTTTAAATTATAATATCATTTTATGGTTTCTTTGGTTTTGATCTATGAGGTTGTGATCGATGATGAACATGTTTGGTGATTCTTAATAAACAAAGTCTGATGTATTAATTAATGAGTTTAATGTTGATATAACATTATTGATTAAAAAACATATTGAAATATTTACATCATATTTTACCAATAATTATGTTCTAATATTCAACCATGAAATAAATTCATATTATTGTCCATGTAGGTGGTTTAATTGACCCAAACACGATCAAACCATGATTAATGGATGATTATGAGGTGGTTTAGTTATAATATCATTATACCAAAGGAATATAGAAACTAGCAAGAATTTATAATTTTTTGATATTAAAACACTATGGATTTATTGTAATAAGTAAGACATATGAAATTATTTTATATTATTAATTTAAAAACACTTTCCTCTTAGTAAACCAGTTTAAAAAAAATAATTTTTTTAAAGATCACTTATTGATTATTTTGACTATATAATTCCAAATTTAAATAAAAAAATAAAAATAATGACATAAATGAAATATTAATTCAATAAACTCATTTCTATAACTGTACCTAAAATATGAAGATGAAAAAAAAGGTCATTCCTGGAGGAAGTAGTCCACACATTCCCTTGAGAAACATTTCAATGTTTTGATGAAATGGGCGGGGAATATGTGGTCGATATACCATAAATATAATTAAATTTTAGTATATTATTTATAATTATGACATCATAAAAATATATATATAATGGGCTTTGAAGAGGTTTGAAGGGAAGGATAAAGTATAAAATTAAATTGGCATGTAATACTTATGTTGGGAATTTAGATCTTGTCTTATAATATCCATAAAAAATAATGTACCTAGGGAACTTTGTTTAGGGAAGAGGATTCCAAAAGTGTATATGGAAACTATAATAGGTAAATTTTAAAAAAATTTATTGTAATTTTGAACTATAGGTATTTCTTGATGTGGGTGGTAGTGAGATCCTTTTATAGGTGAGAAGGAGTGGTAAATCATTGGAAGAGAATGTAAGTTAAGAGATAAGAATGGAATTTCAAGAGGGTTAGGTCATTAAGGTATAGAAATGGAAGCGGATACATGTGGGCATTAATATAATACATAATAACTTTTTTATAGAAGGTGTAAGGGACTATTAATTATAAATAATTAATGATACTTCATTTAAAATCATTACCCATATTAATCATGATTGAAAATTTACAATGGTAATTAATTTTTTTTAATAAAATTTTATGTTTACCCATAATAAGAAATATTTATGTTATAAATATTAATATATACTCAATTTAAAACAATTAAATATAGAAATATATGAAAATTACTGTGTATATTAAAAATGTCATTTGATGAAAAACAGTTTCTGAAGAACAAATTTATTTTAATCATCAAGTGTTTTTAACATTGTTTAACATTGATTACCAATTAAAAAAGAGTTAATTTATTTTTATAAATTTCTATAAATAATAATATATTATTTATTTAAAAATTAAATAAATTTAAAAGTATAATATTTAAAAAAGTATCATTGTTAAAAAAAATTATCGTGGTAATTAATATTTACCTTGGCAACTCAATTTTATGTCAAAGAAAATTGACCCCATTAAATAATTTAATCATTTTGACTAACAATATAAATATTTTATTATTTGAATAAATTTATAAGACATGAAATAAATTATATAAATAACATAAAAAAAATGAAAATTATTTTAATTGGAAAATAACTTCTTAAAAAATTTCAAATTTTATTATTATTATATATTATCAATTAATAATTAAAATACTGACAATAAATTATTAATATGAAATATATTTTATCATTATTGATCAATGTTTTCTTTAAAAATAAATGAATATCACATAAAAATTCTATGATTATAAATATAGATATCTATGTATAAAATGAACGTATTAGTCATTTTAGTTATAAGAATTAGATTTCATACATATTAAAAGTTTTCTTTATTTTCATTCAATAAATATTTCATAAAGTGGTTATTCCTATTCATTCGCATTAATTTCATTTCTAGAGATTAATATTTATACTTAAATATTTATATTTTATCTAAATACGCAACTATTTCGATTATATTGAGTTTTGTCTGTGGAGAATGATATTAACCACAGTTACATATTTAAAGGTAATCATATATTAAAATGTTGTAGTGTTACAATAAGTAAAAAGATGGAAGAAATTACTTAATGATCACAATTGATCATAACATAACAACAATTGGATGAGATAATAATTAGTATATAAGATATTAAAATTTTAAAATAATACCCAATGAATTCATAGACCATCAAACCTGATTCATGGAATAAATATTTATCAAAAGATAAATCAGTCACAATAGTTTGCAACCTGAATGATTAATCTAGAGTAATGGGAGAATATCACAAGAATAAGTTTCACAGCCCATCCCCTGAGGCATGTGCCATGTCTACCCTAATCCATCCTTCCATATGCCAGGGGCTAGTGACTAGTACTGGAAAGGCATATCCAAAAAAGGGAAGACATTGCCTTTAAACCTGTACACACATAGACAGGGAAAACTACATGAGGATAATCGTAAAGGAAACACTATAATATAACCACCACAAAATACCATCATTGAGAGTAAAGTGTGTAAAATAAATGTAAATGGGCCATAATACAAGTCCAACTGAAAGGAAAGTACAGTAAAAGAAGTACAATCTTCAGAGGTTATCCACTAAGAATCCTACATTAAGGGTAGGTATAGCTCTATGTCTGGTGTCACTGCAATACACCACATCTACCAATCCATCTCCAAGCACCGTCCAGTGTCGGATCTCCATGTCCCGGTCAAGGCTGTCATCAGCTGCACAAGACACAATAGGTTCAGTAGAAGCTCGTGTAGGTGTATGTACAACAGTACTCATTAGGGACCATGAGACCCCCAAAGGTCTCTCAGTAATCCACAAAGGAAAAAAACACAAATGAAATACGATAGAAGTAATACGACAACGAAAGATCTTAAACACATAGCACAAAGTAAAATATTCAGCACACATGAGGTATAACTTATGTTTAGATGTAAAGATGATTAGCCATAAAGCTAGATCATCTTATTTTTTTGAAAGGTTCCACTGCTGACCTGCATAGGGTCTCTAGGTGCAGACCCATAGAGGCACGCTAGGTGCTGACCCACAGAGGATCCATAGGTTCTTCCCCATAGAAGATCACTAGCTGCTCACCCACTCTAAATCGCTTGGTGCAGACCCATGTAGGATAACTATCATTTCTTCATGTCACAGCCAGCTACTAGATTCCTTATAACACCCCAAGATTTCATAGTAAGTTATTTTTATTAAATTAATTCAATAGCTTGCGCTACACGCAACACCAAGCTCGAACGCACTATGACTTACCAAATTAGCCGTTCAAAAGCGGTTATAAATAGTATTAACTGAATTTTTAATTTTATATGCTCCATATAATTTTATAATCCATATTATGTGTTTCACAAATATAATATAAAAACAAATTCATTTTTTTCAGATAAAAGAAGTATTTTTTAAAAATGAAAATTTACAACCTTTTAATGGAAAAACCTTTTTAAAACCAATATTTGATTCTTTTATATATTCAATTTTATGAAATTAAATACTTATTTAGGATTGTAACATAAAAATTGATTTTGTATAATTTTTTGGTTTTTTTCAAATAACTTTTATATTTTGTTGAATAATGAAAAATACTAAATTTTAACTGAAAACAACTTTATTAATTGAAATAATTTATAGTGTTAAATTATGCAGTTGAATGGTTTGGAAGTATAATTAGATTATATGTTTATCATTTAATACAATTTAGTTGATAATAAGTAATTTTACATTTAAATTGGACATAAACACTTTTCAATCTTTTTATAGTTTTTACTTTTTAAAAACCCTCTTTTCAGTTTTGACAATGGGAATTAAATTTAAATTAATTAATGAAACTTCTATGTTTTAAATTTGGTAAAATATAATTCATTTTTGAATTCTAACAATCAAAATTATTTAATTAAATATATATATTATTTAAATTTATTTTAAGTCAAAATAGATTTATAATACCTATATAATTTCAATTTAATTCATTGGAGTCATATTATAACAAAAATAGTTGTATAAAATTTTATTTAACTTTTTACCGTCTTTTACCCACCTCCTAGAAGCATTTGAAAATTCACATAAAACTTAATTTTACCACTTATATGAGTGGAATTTATAAATTCCAAGAGACCTGATAGATATCAGTATGAAGAATGTGGTTCAATAAGATGAAAATAACTTTTGGGGAATAGTAACATTTTACTATTATTTACCACGATTAAAAGTAAATAGGGTAATTAAGGGTAAAAATGATATCATACTTACCCAACACATGTTATAATTCTATTGGATAAGTTTAATTCGACTAAAAACAACCTTATCAATAAAATATGATCCTTTAGGTCCACTTTTATTAGATTAGGACATTTATTATTATTTTATTTAAAGAAGAGTTAAAAGATTTAAAATCAAAGCATAATAATTAAACCATTTTTAATATAGGGTTATTAATAAGATAAATTCGACTATAAATATTAATTATAATTTTAAAAAGATTTTATACATAATAATATTTTATTTATTATTTTTAGACATTAAATAATTTTATTTATTTATGACACAATAATGACATAGTAATTACCTTAATAATGAAATATTAAAATAATTGATATTATAAATATCCAAATAAATGAAATTTGAGACTTTTAATAAATTACACTAATTTTCAAGATTTATAAAACATGTTAGGGTTTATTAAATGTATTTATTTTGAAGTAATAATGTTTTTAGGAATTTAACAAAAATCAATTATTAAATATTGTCAAAATTGACATAAAAGAGTTTTTAAAACAAATAAAACATTATTGATTAATATAATAATAATAAAAATCTAAGGTTCTGCCAAAGGACTTATATAATTATAGGTGTATCATTAATGAACCACTTGGGGTTCACTTGGATGTTTATAGTATGTTTATTTACCATATAATATAAAAATACAAAGAGACACGGTAAATGTCAAACTATTTATCTAAGAGAAAAATTTAAAATATATGGTTAATAATGTGACCCAAACCTATATATAACCTATTGGTTGAGAGGTTTTAGACCCATTCCCATATTTTACATTAAATAATTCATTTTGGAGCCATTATAATCCAAAAATGAGTTTACTATAAAATAATATTTCATCATTTCCCTTAGGTGCCCCTCACCCCTCTTATAAAAGGCACTTCCCCTTCCTTCAAATTAACAACATAAAGGCCATTAGTCTCGGCCAAAAACTGCCCAAATATCCTCCCAAATATCCTCCATTTCTTCTAGAGGCCTTACATAGGTCATAAATCCATCCTAAGGATTCCTTTTTATCAAATCAAAAGGAATAGCCCGAAGAAGAGGTAAATATTTCATCACCTCCTTCAAGTTGTTTTCCTCTTCCACATCCTCTTTCTTTGTGGTTTATATTCTAAAATAATAACTCCAATATCCTATATATATTGTGATTTTATTATAAATATGGTACCACCATATTCATTATTTAATCCATCCTATGAATGACATATCACCATACGTGCATACGTACGACTTACTGTCTCTACGTCGTGGTGTAGTTTGTTATTCATTCACTTCATCATTTGGATGGCTATACTAATGAGTATAAATGATAAAAATAATAAATATAACATGATAATGATTAATTATATATGATATTACATCCAATTATATACGATTTTAATATCAAAATAATGATATTGTCGCTCGTACGTACGTACGGATTACCGTCTCCACAAACACGATGAGATTCATTCTCCGTCATATCCATTCAGGAATAATTTTCCTTTGATGATAAAAAATAATTTTTAAAGAATTGATATCATTATATATATGAATAGTATACATCCCATCCATAAAAAATATGACTCACATAATAAAGAATATAAAGGAAAACGAATCAGATAAACTCCCGAAATGATAATACTACTAAAATATTGTTAACAAAGCAATATTAGAGGATTATATATGATTACATATTTATGTATATATTTATTGTATAATTTAATAACAATTATCTAACTATTATACAGGAGGTTAATGTTCCCTTGACCAAAGAAAAGTACAAGGTAAAGGGTTTTCATCTCACTTCTATTCCTGTGAGATTCATGCTATATTTGCCACTGCTACCTTTTCTGTTGTGTATGTACTACCCATGATTGTATTGTTTTTGTAATATAATTTAAAATATGGGTATTTACATCATCATTGGATGATTTTTCTTTCATGGGGTGCATGTATTGTTAGTTACCAAATCGATAAGGGAATTTCAAATTTTAGTTTCCACTCATTTGGTTTTATACGAGCTTCATTGATTACTTTACCCATAGATTATGTGTGAAATCACTGTTTATATACTTATGTTGTAAATTTCACTCGCATTTGCATGGATATACATTTGATACACATAATTACTCTATTGATAAATTCTAAAGACATTGATATAAATTTTATAAGAGTAATTTTATCTCAATTTCTATTCATTGAGTTAAACATCCAAGTCATTGGTGTTGTTTTTACAAGAATATGTGTGAATGTCCTCTGATTTATTTATACTGAATATCCAATCATATTGAGTGTATTTAATTTTTTCACACATAGTTATTTCATTGATTTATCCTTAACCTAAGTATATGGTCTTTTTAAAGGAATTCATCCCATCTTACATTTCATTGAGACTTCTTTGTTGTTATGGGACAATTCACTTTTATTTGGTTATATACAGTAATTCTACATTGTATATGATGAATCCCTTTATTCTCATGATATTATAATGTTTTTATTACTTCAATTATTTTTATTCAGGTGTCTATCATTTGGTTAGGAGCACTAACTAAAATATCATTTTGAATGTTTTAAAAATTTATTCTTCTAAATCATTGTCATTAATGTCCATGTTTTAAAAATGGTTTTAAGGTTTTATTTATATGGACATTAATTTTTTAAAATTAAAATTCATTTTAAAAGTTTTAATATGGTATGGGACACTTTGATTCAAAAATCTATTTTAAACAACTTCTTGATAAATATTGAGACTTTTAAATGTTTTAAAGAAAAAGGGGGATATTTCTCTCAAATAGTTTTTAGGATTAACTTAATATTTGTCAACATCCTTTACGGGATATTTTTCTTGATCAAGGTTTATTTATTATTTTAAAAATATTCCGTATTTTATTTAATAAGTTATGTTTGACTTTGGATGTGTTATTTTTATACCATTCATGGTTTATGGATAAAGTATTGACATTTCGTATGCTAGTTTTAATACGAATGTTTAAGTTATGTTTAATACTCTTCATATGAGGAATTCATTGGGCTTAGTAAGTGACGGGGGAGCCCAATATAGTTCCTCAATGCATCGGTAGGTCTCATGAGACCAAAAAGTGTCTTGGAACAAGGCCTTGACAAAATATTATTTGTAGTCTTGGCATCGAGACATGATTATGTGGTTATGCATTCTGGCATTATGTATTCCATCATTATGAAAGTGGATATTGATATTTCACGTGATTATTAGACTAGTAGAATATCCATGTGAATAAGTAAATGGAATTATATGATTTTATCCTTTTCATATTATGCTAAAGTTCAAGTTTAAAAGGCTTTTGTTTTAGTCTTATACATTACCTTAAATTTTTATTCTTATTTATGAAATTTTCCTCTATATTATTATCCATACTGAGCATTTGAGGTTGCCCCTTTCTATGTTTTATTTTTCCCAAGATGTGAAGAAGTATTTTACGACTGACCTACAGAGATAGTCTGAGGGGATATGAGTGTGTTCTATGTTAAAATTTTTGTTGAAGCTTTTCATTTTATAATGTAATGTAAAACTTATGAATGTATCTAGTACTTCCAAGGCTATTAATCTGATTGGTCTTTTAGGACATGATTACTTGTATCATTCTAATCTTATGTTATAATGCACTGACTCTGGGTAACTGGGGTCAGGGTGTTACAGTTGGTATCAGAGGAAGTTTAGTACAAACCTTGGAAGCTAGATTTAGAAAAACTCTGATTTGAAAACACTAATCTATGATAGACTTTGAGGATTAATATAGAAGAAAATCCGAAAATTATGGTAATGTAAATATTATGTGGGTTTTCTAAACAATACATCCATGCCTGGATACGAGCAGGTAGAGGCGACACTAGCACCGAGGCTCCTAGGAGTGAAAACTACAACACGGAGTTTCATGCTTGACCCGAGGTATCTTAGTACATGGCCACGGGCCTTGCTGCACTCTTGGTTATGACACTCCCATGGGATATGCTTAGGATAATTCACATTTTCTTTGCAAAACCATTTTAAGGATTTTAATATAAAATGAGAAGAAATAACTGTCGTTAATCCTATAGTGTTTTAGATTGAAATAAAGGTGTTATGATATTTCTTAAATTATTTTATGACTCACAATATGCTTCCTTGTGTTAGTCAATGGCTGGATTCCAAGGAATTCATAGTAACATATAATCTGATGTACAAGGTGGGAACGAGAGAGGAAATGAACAAAGAAATGGAATGTTGATAGGTGTAAAAGATGTTGTGATCATGCCGAATCAGTTTTCCAAAAATATGATCAACAACATATATATTAACCAACTCAAAAAAATCATCAAAGAAGAGAAAGGCGATGAATGATAAGAGCTCTAGCAGTGGAGACCATGGAGAAAATAAAGCTCAATTTCCTTCATACATGAAATGAGGAATGAGACACCAATGGAATTGTATCAATGGAACAAAGAAATTCTTTTTGTGTAGGAATAAAGGACATAAAGTAAAAAATTGACGTGAAAAAATGAAGTGTACTTTGAAAGAAAAAAAATGATCCCAAGAATCAATTTACATTCATTTTCAGTAAATGTAGGGGACCTGAGCATTACCTGAGTGAATGACCTATTCTATAAGATAACCCATTGGTCAAGGAAGAACCTATGTGGAAATAAATGGATGGTGAAATGTTTAAATGTATTAGTGATAATTTTTGATGAGATTACTTTGGAAGACTTTTCTCTTATGTGCAAACCTGTAGTGTATTATGTGAAAATTATATTTTAGGAAGAATTGTGTTTTCTATTGTTGGTATATTTATAAATAACCATTTGGGTTTATATGATCCTTAAATTTGAGGCAATTTCATGTTATTAAATTTGGGGATGAAAATGTGAGGTATGAGATAAAATTTGTAGTGAAATTAGGTTATAGTTATTTTGATGAATTTATCACATTTTGGGAATTTTATAAAATATAGTTTTGGAAAAAGGACAACACACATATAATGTGAAAACCCATCACGTTAGACAAAGCCGTAGGAATCGAACCCACAACCATAGCATGATTGAGATTTATTGCTTACCACTGGACTATTTGAAGTCCATGGTTAGTGTGACTAATTATTTTTAGTTAAATGATTATAATGATTAAAAATAAGTTGATTTGAGATCTTATGTCTTATCAAATAGATATCCTTAGTATAGGAAAATTATTTGGGGATTAAGTGATAAATGTTATTTTAGAAGATGTTTTCTCTGTTGGGAATACTATATGCCAAAGGAAAAAAGAATACTATGGGATTTTATTTGAGGAGTAATGGTGGATTTTTATCTATTTTTTTCTTGTGGATTTATAGCGATTTGGGTTATTTATGGATATGATTAACCTATCATAGAGAATATGTGATTAGGTTAATTGCTTTTAATTATGTGACTTTAAGAGTAGTTGATGTTATTTGGAAATAAAATTTATTGTTGAAGACTGTGTAATCAAATTATTCTATGTTTTGGGTTTCAATAATAGTTTGGATTATATTGATGGATTTTAAGGACAATTGTTTACTGAATGGTATTTATTGAACTTTGGGTATTTTTGGTTTAATTTTATAATTAAGATAAGTATTTCTTTCTCTAAAGGATTATCCTTTTTGGGGATCATCTAATCTTGTAATAAAAATTTTGGTTTTAGTTAATCTTAAAAGACAAGGTATATATATATATATAGTTTATCCTTTGTGGATTATATGATTCTTTAGAAGTTGATTCTAGCCCATCAGGTTTGACCAAGTCATCTTAAATACTCATGGTTTGAAAAAAAGATGAGTTATTGGAAAAAATTTATTAAATGATGAAACTCTAATTAAAAGTAATTATATCTCTTTATGTTATGAGTCAATATCATTAACAAATTCCTCAACTTATTAAATGGAACTTAAAACAAAAAAAATGTTATCTGTTTACTTTTTCTACTAGGAAACTAATGAACATTTTTCTAATGTCATGTTTGTGGTTTTCTTATTGTTAAATTCCTCCTAAAGATGTTTTCTATCACTCTCTACTAGAACAGAACACTTATTTTATCTTCAATGTCCATGTTTTCCTACATGGAATCCTAGTGTCGCTTATCTCAGGTGACCTTTGTACTTCTCTTTATTTATTTTAAAGAGATAGTTTTATTGAATCTTTTTCCGATGTGGGACTTTCAATGAAGATCCGAAGCCCAATTTTAAAATTGTGAGGACGCAATTTCCAAAAGGGGGGAAGAATGTAACTCCCCAATATTTCATATTATGTTATTTTCTGTAAAGTAATTAAATCGCTTGCGCTACATGCAACACCGAGTTTGTGTGCGCAACAACTTATCAAACTAACTGTTCAAAAGAAGTTGTGAATAGTATTAACTAAATTTTGAATTTTATATACTCCATATAAGTTTAAAATCCATATTATGAGTTTCGTAGGCATAATATAAGAACAAATTCATTTTTCTCAAATAAAAGAAGTAGTTTTCAAAGAATGAAAATTTACCACCTTTTAATGGAATATAATTTTTAAAACCAATATTTGACACTTTTATATATTAAATTTAATGAAATTAAATTCTTCTTTTCAATTGGGACATAAAAATTTATTTTGGATAAAGTTTTGGTACTTTTATAATAACTTTTATAAATTTACAAATAAATGTAATTTGAGACTTTTAATAAATTACACTAATTTTATAGATTAATATGACATGTTAGGGTTGATTAAATGTTTATTTCAAAGAAATAATGTTTTTAGGACTTTAACAAAAATCAATTATTAAATATTGTCAAAATTGACATAAATCATCATCATCATATATATATTTAAAATATGTTCAGAATGAAAGAAAAATACACAAGCCACACAAAAGGATAGACAAACAAATTTTTATGGGGGTCTAAAAAATGGAGACCTAGAGCATCACCTCTTATAATGTTAATCCCTGGTGGTTTCAAGCTTTGGAAGTCATTGAAACAATTGCACTCCGTTTCAGGAAAATCAAGCGATGCCAAGTAATCTGCGGCCATATTACCTTCCCGCCAAGTGTGGGACACTTTTGTGTGGGTGATGAGAAGAGTACGACACTTCTGGGTGACATATTCAATGGACCAAGGAATAGGTACCAGATCTTGAATAGCATTATGAACCATCATTGAATCTATTTTAGCTTCCAGCAGATGATGGTTTTGTTGCTGGCACACCGAGGGTATTGTGACCATAGTCTTTGCTTCTTCCAAAAGCGAGGTACCATGCCCCTGCCGGGCGGAAAATGCAAAAAACCTGAACAAGAGAAACCACAGACAATCCCTCCTCCACTCATTACACCATATTTTCATGAGCCATCAATATTAAGCTTCAAACCACGGGCGGGAGGGGGACACCTTACCCAGTTAACAAAAGATAAATTAGTATGGACAGGTGTTGCCTGAGGATTGAAGTTCATCCATTGTAGTGTAGGAGCCTCCCTAAAAATATTAAGGTCCCTGTTCATGTCCAGAAGGAGGGATGTGGTTCTGGAAATGATCTCTCTTATAGATGATGACCCCCCATTGAAGACGTTTTTGTTGCGCGCTTGCCATAACCACCAGCAGCCTGCCTGAAGGACAAGGTTGCGTGCCTTTCTGTTAGAGCTCTCCTTGACCGAGCCGTGAAACCAACGAACCATGAATGTCTCCTATGCCATTTTTGGAATAGAAATTTTCCGTGAAATTGCCGAAGAAGGCCCAAACCGCCTGTTCCCACTCACTTTCGAAGAACAGGTGCATTGAGGTCTCCTCCCCCTTCCTCCTATAACAGACGCAACAAGAAGCCATACTCACACCGCATCTTCTAATGTTTTCGTCAGTAGGGAGTGCTCTGTTATGAACTCTCCAAACCAGAATGTTGAACTTTGAGGGGATGATTCTATCCCAATGAGTCTCATTCTGGTGTCACCTTCATGCTACTGGGAAATTGTGCGCTAGTAATCTTTGGAGGAGAATGACCCTAAAGTAGACGGAGTAAACACACATTTATCGAGGGAAGATGAAAGTTTAGTAAGGCGGAACACCTGCTGTTTGTTCTTGTCAAGGACCGCATTAATAGAAGAAGGGTAGCAGCCAGCCTCCCTGAAAGTGATGTTCATAGCAGGGCATCCCGGGAAGCTGGTACTCACACCACACAAGTTGTCCTACCAGAATGAGATGTCACTTGTACCAACAATCCAACACACATGGGGATATATGGAACTGATGCACGAAACAACCACTTTTTAGAGGCTAGAAGATTGAATCGTAGGATAATCCCCATTCTCAGTATAGTGTGCAAGCATGGATACACCCCACAGTGAGCGCATCTCCAACACTTCCCAAGAAAGTTTCGAGTGAATGCATGTGTTGGTATCCTGAAGGTTACATACATTAATACCCCCTTAACTACTAGGCTTCACCAACCTATCCGAGGACACCCAATGGAGTTTTCCCTTGAACAAGGGATCCCATATAAATCCTGTAAGAATTTTATCCCAGATCTGAATGACTCCCTTGGGGGATTTGATGCCAGAAAGGGCGTGAACTAGGGTGGATAGAAGAACACTATTGACTAGCGTGATCCTACCACTGAAAGAAATGTACCCATTTTCCAATTGTATATTCTCTCAGTGACTCTGCTACCAATTGGGTTTGAATTCGCATATGGGTAGGGATTTCAAAGACAGCGGAGCACCCAGATAATTCATAGGGAAACCAGACTTTTGGATACCCAGAGAGTCACCAACTGAGAGGACCTGAGTAGCCGAGCATCTATTCGATATGAAGAAGCGACTCTTATTCTTGTTGATGACTTGTCCACTCCACTTTCAATACACCTTCAACACCTTGTTAAATGTGCTTACTGACCTACTCGATGCATTATAGAAGACAATGGAGTCTTCCGCAAACATGAGATGCGATACCAGAGGGAGATGCATTCTTCTGAAAAACGGCAAGATCCTCCCACTACTAATGTTCTGCTGAATGAGACGAATAATAACATTCTGGGTGATGATAAAAATAGTTAGCGAGATGGGGTCACCTTGGAGAAGACCATGATATTTCTTGAAGAAGCTAAAGTATTTTCCCATGAAGATAAGCAACATCTATGTTGAGCTGAAAAAAAGAAAAATGATATCGGCATTCCACGTGGACAATCCCATACCTGCCAATACTTTTTTGATGAAGTCCCATTCGACACAATCATAGGCTTTAATCATATCAAGCTTAATTTCCATGTTGGATCCCCAAGTTTTAATATTGATATCTCTGATCCTTTCATAGGTGAGAGCAATTGCCCCTAGATTGAGTGTCCCCTAATGAATCTATGTTGTTCGGGCGAGATGTTGATAGGGAGATGGATGGCCAGGAAAGTGTTAATGATACTGGAAAGAATTATATATGGGACATTTCACATTCTGATCGGGAAAAAGTAATCAATGGATGAGGGAGTCTTTGATTTAGGAATGAGCACTACATAAGTAGCGCAAGCCACGCGAGGCAACAAACCTCCCTAGAAGAATTACTGAATCACCTCAATGAGATCACTTTTCATAGTCTCCAACGATGCTCTGTAAAAAGCTTCAGAAAATACATATGGCCTAGTCGTGCTATCTAGATCAAGATTCTTCATTGCCACACGAATTTATACCTCCTCAGGAATAGTGCCCAGGTTCGCGTTGTCACAATCAGTGAAAGTAGATTGCACAACATCAAAGAATCCAGAAGCGTCTTTGGGGTATCCGTGAGAAAGATACGCACGAGGACCAGCAAGGAGGCTACGGAAGTGGGAGCATGTGAGCTCACCAATCGTCTCCCTATCACCAGAAAAGGATCCATCATCAAGCTCAATCCTCAGGCAAACCCACCTTTTCCTTTCTTTGATGCGTGCATGGAAGTATGCAGAGTTTTTATCTCCCTTCTTAAACCATTTGATGTGCGCGTCTACTCTCTCCTGACATTCCTGCCTGAGAAGCATATCCCTCACCTTCTCTTTTCTATTGGAAAGATCCACAAAGAGCCGTTCATTCTAGTCCACTTCACGTTTCCTTTCCATCCGATAAACGTCTTGCATGGCCAAGTCCACAGCGCTGTCAGGTAGGAGATTCTCCTTCGACAATAGCATGAGATTTTCTTTGAGATGATGGTGTTTAATGTGTAAAGATGTCCATGTGTGCCCAGGTAATGGGTCCTTCCAGGAGTCACTCAACAGCTCATTATATCCAGGAAGGTTCCTCAGTGAGGATAGAAGCAAAAGCGAGTAGGACTCTCTTGTCCGCTAGAGAGAGAAAGTGGGAGCGGAGAGTGGTTGAAAATCCCCTGAGCCAAATGCATCACTTGGGATTTTGGATACATAGATAAATCATGCATGTTTTCCAAGACTCGGTCCAAACAACTCCATAGCCACTGATTTCCCTCTTGATTATTGCACCACATGAAACGATCAACTACAAACCCAAGGTCCAGAAGCCCCCGACAGGCCAAGAACTGGGAGAAAGAGCGGATTTCTTGAAAATTAGAAGGACCTCGACCCTTTCTCTCCTCTAGATTAGAAACAATGTTAAAATCCACCACAACAAACCACTGACGATTCCCTGTGTCAAAGGAGTTAAGATCTCCCCACAGAACATGCCTTTGGTGAGGGTCGCAACCTGTATAAATAAAAGAAACGAAGAAAGAATGAGGCCCATGAGACACCTCCAACATGATGAACTGATCCCCCGACTAGGAGAGGACAACTGAATATCTCCATTTCCAGATTATCCAAATGTGCTTGTTATCCGGTTCAGCATGCATGCACCCATGCAACATAATTTTCCCTGAGAAATCAGTGATTTTACCTGATGGTTTCTTGTGTTCAAGAAGAGAAACGATGGAAATTCTATCTTTGGAAATCTCTGATGACACAAAGTCTGACTTAATTCAAGCCCCAACACCTTTGAAATTCTAGATGAGCATCGAAGTCATTGAGAAAAGAGGAGTCTGGGACTGGCCCCGTATTGCACGACCTTGTCAAAGTGGGAGAGAATTTTCCCTTTAAGCTTCTTGGATTGAGATCAAGTACATACACCAGTGTTTCTAGACATGGATATACTAAATGGGCTATCAGCAGCGTATAACATCAAATGAACTATGTTATTGATTTCCGGGGAGGATTTACTCATCCTCGTCTTCCTATCATCCAACCATGAAACATTTTTCTTTGAAGGGCCAGGGGAGTGATCTGAATCCGATCCAGTTGGAGATCACTCGAAGGAGAAACCCAAAAAACAATTTCCAAGGACCAGACATCCCGACCAAGGTCACTCTGGGGTAACATTAGGTCCGCTGAGTAGGCAGGGAGTGGGGATGGAAAACCAGGTAAATGTGAGAAGGATTGTAGGAGGTTACTAACCTGAAGAGATAGACCCCTCAAAACAAAAGGCACAATGACTCTACAACGCCCAATGATAGATTCCAGCTTTGGATTACAAGGAGGTTCAGAAGCCGCAACCCCCTGAATACTCTCCGAACCATCATCATGAGCTGGATCCACTTCCACAGATCTACCGAAAGGGAGAAGGGGAGGGAAAGGATCCCCCGCGCTTGAGGATCTGGACGAAGTCAGACCTCTACGACCACCATTCCGAAGATGCCGGCACACGAGTAGGGAATGGACCTGGAGGATGTAGTGGGAATAGAAAACCAGGAAGACAGGGTAGGAACAGGCTTGGGACCAGCAGGGCGAATCTGCCACCCAATGATCAATATGATCTGGAATTGGAAGGGAGAGATCCAATTCCACATAGATGCTAGCAACGACCTCTTCTGCGCAACACCTGGCATGAAGATCTGAGGACAGGTATCCACCGAGAGAATCACCAATGGCTTTGAGAAGCCCTTCATTTTGGAAGGGGAGAGGGAGGCCCAGGAGGATAATCCACACCACAGCTAGGGTAGACTCACGCCCCCGATGAGCGTCCATAGACCATCTGGACATATTGAAGCTCACACGATTCCAAGAGAAAGGAGCTTGAGAACACGCCTGAATAAAGTCCTCATGCGTAGCGAGAAAGATACATAAAGAGAGAAGATGGAGAAATGAGACCTGAACCAGAAGGCGAAGTCCCCAGGCGCTTACAAAGCGTTGAAACACCGCCAGAGATGGCTTCGCTACACCAAAACGGGAAATCAGGGTGAAGCGCAGGCAAACCGAGGCCCCTGCAAACGCCACCTCAGGAACTTCAAGGATGATCTTGGAACCTTCATGCGACAAACTAGGGTGAGCAAAGGAGACTTCTGGGGAAATGGTGAGGGCAGCAGAGGGACTGAAGAGGGCATCCTGGAAGGACGGCCGTGAACCAGGAGTACAGGGCACCACAACCCCTGAAACCGAGGGTGAGGGAGAGGGACCGCTGGAAGAACAAGGAAGAAAGGGTGCCAACTGCGAGAGGGGGGCACCGGCCTAGCAAAAGAAGCCACAACAGTTAAAAAATTTGAAAAAACTGGAGGTGTGTGTGGTGTGTTCTCCTGAACTAGAGAGGGAGCCATGTATGGGTATTGTGTGTTAAATGAGTTTTTAAAACAAATACAATATTATTGGTTTATATAATAATCATAGAATTATCAGGTTCGGCCAAAACACATATATAATGATAGGTGTATCATTACTGAACCACTTGGCTTTTATTTGGAAATTTATAGTAAGTTTATTAACCATATAATATAAAAATACAAAGAGACATGATAAATGTAAAACTATTTAACTAAGAGTTAAATCTAAATGATAAGGTTAATATAGTGTCCCAAACCTTTCTAAAACTTATTCATTGAGATTTTTTTCGACCCCTCCCCACCATATCCTTTAAATAATTCATTTTGGAGCCACTAGAAACCGAAAAAGATTTTATTATAAAATAATATTTCAACCTTTTCCTAAGGTTCCCCTCACTCCTCTTATAAAAGGGTACTTCCCCTTCTCTCAAATTAACTACTTCAAAGCCATTAGACCCAGGCAACCCCTGACCAAAAATCCCCCCAACTCTCCTCCATTAATCCTGGAGACCTTACTTTAGTCAAAAATCCATCCTATGGAGCCCTTTTGATCAAATCAAAATGAAGAATCCGAAGAAGAGGTAAATATTTAATCACCACTTTCAAGTTCTTTTTTTCTTCCACTTCATCTTTCACTGTGATTTGAATAATCAAATAATAAATCTAGAATCTTCTATATGTTTTTATGTTATTATAAATGTGGTACAACTATATTCATTATTTTATCCATCCTATGAATGACATGTCACCATACGTGCGTACGTACGGCTTACCGTCTCCATGTCGTGGTGCAGTTTGTTATTCAAAAACTTCATCAATTGGATGGGTATAATAATGAGTGTAAATGATGTAAATAATAAATATAACATGATAATGATTCTTTATATATTATATTCCATCCAATTATATACAATTTTAATATCAAAATAATGATATCGTCGCTCGTGCGTACGTACAGATTACTGTCTCCACGAACGCGATGAGATTCATTCCCAATCATATACATTCAAGACTAATTTTCATTTGATGATTAAAAATAATGCTTAAATAATTGATATCATTCTGGATAAGTATAAGATACATCCCATCCATGAAAAATATGACTCACATAACAAATAATATAAAGGAAAACGAATCAGTTAACACCCAAAATGACGATACTACTAAAATATTATTAACAAATCAACATTAGATGATTATATATGATACTATATTTATGTATATAGTTATTGTATAATTTAATGACAATGATTTAACTATTATACAGGAGGTTAATTTCCCCTCGACCAAGGAAAAGTAAAAGGTAAGGGGTTTTCATCTCACTTTTATTCTAGTGATATTCATGCTATATTTTCCACTTCTAGCTTTTGTGTGGTGTATGTACTACCCTTGATTGTATTGTTTGTGTATTATACATTAATTTCTGGGTACTTACATCATCATTGTGTTATCCTTCTTTCATGGGGTGTAAGTTTCGTAAGTTACCAAATCGATAAGGGAATTTCAAATTTCAATTTCCACTCATTTGGTTTTACGCAAACATCATTGATTACTTTAACCCTAGATTATGTGTGAAATCACTATTTATTTACTTATATTTTAAATTCCACTACCCTTTGCATGGATATACTTTTGATACACATAATCACTCCATTTATAAATTCTCAAGTCATCGATATAAATTTGATAGGAGTAATTTTAAATCAATTTTTATTCATTGAGTTAAACATCCAAGTCATTGGTGTTGTTTTCACAAGAATATGAGTGAATGTCCTCTGATTGATTTACACTGAATATCAAATCATATTGACTATATTTATATTTATCACACATAATAATTTCATTGATGTATCCTAAACCTAAGTATACTATCTTTATAAAGGAATTCATCACATCTTACATTCCATTGAGACTTCTTTGTTGATATGCTCCAATCCACTTTTATTTGGTTTATATAATGTACTTAGACATTATATATCATGAATCCCTTTATTCTCATGATATTATAAAGTTTTTATTACCTCAATTATTTTTGTTCAAGCATTTCTCAATTTTTTAGGTACTCTAACTAAAATATCATTTTAAATGTTTTAAAAAGTTATTCTTCTAAATCATTCTCATTAATCTCCATGTTTTAAAAATGGTTTAAGGTTTTATTTATATGGACATTAATGTTTTAAAATTAAAATTCCTTTTAAAAGTTTCAAAGTGGTATGGGACACTTTGATTAAAAAATCAATTTTAAATAACTTCTAGAAAAATAGTGAGACTTTTAAATGTTTTAAAGAAAAAGTGGGATATTTCTCTCAAATAGTTTCGATGATTAAATTCATCTATGTAAATATCCTTAATTATTCTCGATTTAGATTGATTTATTATAATAAAATATTCCATATTGTATTGAATGAGTTTGGTTTGAGTGTGGATGTTTTATTTTTATAACATTCATTGTTTATGGATAAATTATTGACATTTCCTATGCTAGTTTTAATACAAATGTTTATGTTATGTTTAAACATTTTCATATGAGGAATGCATTGGACTTAGTAAGTGATGGGAGGAGCCTGCTATAGCTCCTCGATTCCTCGGTAGGTCTCATGAGACAAACTAGTTTCTTGACACAAGGACTTGACAAAATCTTATTTTTAGTCTTAGCACAAGGCCTTGACTATGTGGTTATACAGTCTGGAATTATGTATTCCATTATTTTGAAAGTGGATATTGATATTGCATGTGATTATTCGACGAGTAGAACATGAATGTGAATAAGTAAATGGCATTATTTGATTTTATCTTTTCCATATTATGCAAAAGTTCATGCTTAAAAGGCTTTTTTTAGTCTTATACATTACCTTAAAGGTTTATGCTTATTTATGAAATTTTCCGCTATATTGTTATCCTTAATAAATATCAGAGCACACCCCTTTCTTTTTTTTCCCAGGATGTGACGAAGTATTTTATGACTAACTTACAGGTATAGATTGAGGGGATATGAGTGTGGTCTATGGAAACAATTTTTTCTCTGGTTTTTCATTTTATAATGTAATGTAAAACTTTTGAATGTATATAGTACTTAAAAGGATACTAAACTGTTCGGCCTTTTGGGACATTATTACTTTTATCATTCCAATGTTATGTAATAATGCACCAACTCTAGGTAACTGGGGTTGGTGCATTACATTCCCGAAATTAGCATGATTGATTTTCAGAGGATCCTCTTCTTAACCCATCGGTCGTTCCTCAAACTCCACAAATCCTCGCATAGATTAACCCAAAGGACCGTCTTGTTGTAAGGGTCCCAATGCAATAGACGATGTATTGTTCAGATGCCCAGTCTGTAAGTTATAGTCTATTTATTTAAAAGGGACCGGTTGAATTTGAGACTGATCCAGCCCAGATGCACTCCAACAACCTCCAAAACTCTTTTGGGGTATATCAAAAGGACTGTGCCATTACAAGGGTCCCAACACCACTAATAGAGGATTAATCGGACGACCGGTCAGAGAGATACGAGAGTTTTTGTAAATAGGGGACGGTGGTGTCTCGGCCCTGTCTGACCTGGTCAGACTGATCCGACTTACCCAGCTCAAGGGTCCCACATAACCTAGTTAAAATATGACCAACTTGACTTGACCTAGTTTGGGTCTGGGTCGGTCCATTCAGGCTTGGATTGTGGTCAAGGCCCAATGGGCCTCGCTAGACCCGACCCAGTTTGGCCGAGGGTCCTGCCTGCCAAGTCGACCGGCGACCCGGTCTAGTCCGTCTCAGCCCGAAGGGCTTGAGTTTGGCATGCCAGCGTGAGTCCGAACCACTGGGTATGCGTCCGGCCCACTGGGCTGTGGGCCTGGCCGCTCGGTGCAGCCGGGGGGTGCGCTGCCTAGCCGGGACGCGGGAGCTGGCCGCATCCCGCCCCTGTTAACCCCGGGGACGAGTGTGGCCCCCTTCTGCCGTAGTCAATAGAGTGCAGCTTGGCTCACCTAAGTGGGCCTTACGCAGTCCACCGCTCCATGTAGTGCCCTCCTTGTGTCGCAGCCAGCCTCCGGGCCTCCTGCCGTCACAGGGCACTGACGGGTGCGCTGCTGTCCTCCAGTGCTGCCGGCGAGGGCGATCCCCCTCTTGCTGCTATGGCACCGGTCTATGATGGCCCTTCCACATGGAAGGTGTTGACCGTCTTCCAATTCTAGTTGTGGGAACTGCTATTCCAGTGGTGGTGCATCGACGACCCCTTTCGCGGGCCACAGAAGTTGTTCTGGTGGTCCGTTTTCCATTTCATCTATGCCTACAGGCTTCCTGGGTCGCTGCCAACACAACCTTGGCCCCAGTTTCATATTTCCACCACATTTATGGTACAACCACAATGAATGAACTTGATGAAGGTTCTAAAGCCCTATTTGTGTCAACCTGCACCCTCCATGTTTGAGTATTGTAATCTTGGGAGGTCTGGGGATTCTAATAAATTTCGCAAATGATAATTTTGATTCACAGATAATGAAAAATCCAAAAGAATGTTACCCTCCAGCATAAATGCATGATTCACAGATTAAACTATTCAAGTGTTGATCTATGTTAATTCTTATTATAAAAAAGGGGAATAACTTAGAAAAAATAAAATAAACCCTACCACTTTGATGTTCGATGTCGTAACACTTTGCCCTCAAGGTTTCAAGACGCCAAGGTCGTTCGTCACTTTCAACTCCAATCTTCGAGGGGTGTTATAGATATTGATTTACATTAGTGTTCATCAATTTTAGTTTGAGAGTAAGTCCACCGGAGGTTCCTCAGAGAATCCCCACAGTTTAATCCTCGTTCCAACAATGCTTCATACTATTAAAAAGGATATACGTTGCAGTGCTTCGGCTACACTGCGACATCACGTCGTTACACTGTTTCATTTATTAAACAACTTTGTTGTTATGCATTATTAAATTATAATTATGCCGTGAGTTAATGATCCATTAATGAGTTTCATTAATGAACCTTTTCTCCACCTTGTTGCTACCCCACAACGTCATCGTCTTCCACTCAACGGTGATAAAAGAAATGTAATAATTTTTTAAATTTTATTTATTATTTTTCGAAAAGTCTGAAAATCCACATTTCTATTTGTCCCTTAAAGATCGATGTTGAGTCATTTCTAATTGAGTCTTGGAATTCCGAGTTCAATGAATCCCTAATATTTACAATCTGAGCACCATTTCAAAAGTTAGAAAATCCTGCTCGCACATTTACAAAACATACCTTAAAAAGTTAAAAAAATTTACATTCACCCTTGACCCACGTCACTCGATGTTTGGATTTTCCTAAGGAGAAAACTCCCTAACAAGATCAATGGTAGTCTCATATTTTCAATTTGAGTTACCATTTAGAAGTTATAAGTATTTGACAGTAAAATAATTGTTACTTAATTGTTCTATAATGGCCAAAAACTAACTTTCATTGATGGCATACATTCGCCAATGTTAGGATCTACCTAAAGAAATAATACCCTCAAGAGATTAGCTAGGGTATGATATTTTTAATCCGAGTCACCATTCCTGGGTTATAATCATTAGAAAAATAAAATGATATTAATTAATTATTTTAGTTTTGGTATGCCATTTTTAGGTTTTTCACTAGAGGGATCCACTGATTAAACTTAAGTCGTTCTTACGGCAAACCTGCCATCCTGAACACCATGGATCTATTAGATTTCTGATATGTGCACCCGTTTAAGAGTTATTCCACTTTTTTAAGAAAACCTTTCATGCACACTATTTAATGCTTAACATTTTTTGAAAGATCATTTTAGGAACTCCAAGCCTCGTAATCACATTCCATCTATGCACGTGGTATTAATATAATTCCATATAATTTAAGAAAAAAATTATATGGAAATTCCAGGACATTACAATCTCCCTATATTGGTAATTTTTGTCCCTGAAATCCAAAACAAAGGCTAAACAACCAAATGGGAGTTCTGAGCATTAATCTAAGCCTCTCTTTCCCATGTGCTCTCTTTTAGATTCTCATACTTCCATTGAACACGCACTAGAATAATCGACCATCCACAAAGGACCTTCTCCTATCATACCTATATATCAACCAAGAACACCATAAATGTCACCCCGTCATCAATGTCTAGATGGCCCCAGATGATGAAATCTGATGGATCATGCAAGTACCTCCTCAACTGCTACCCATGGAAAACAGCGTGTACCTGGGGAATCTGTGGTGGAAGAGCTAGGTGGTACTCCATCTTGCCAACTCTAGTGAGGATCTGGAAAGGTCCAATGAACCCCGAAGATAACATTCCACCCCAAACAAATCTAAAAAATCCCCATCAGGGAGTGACCTGAGGGAAAAAGTGGTCTCCTTCCTCTAACTCAAAGGGTCTATGTCTCATGTCGGCATATGTCTTCTGTTGGCACTGTGTAGTTCTCATCCACTCATGTATGATCTACACCATCTCTATTGTAGCCTGTACCAACTCAGGACCCATATGTGATGACTCTCTTGGGTCTGTCTAGCATAGTGGTGATTTGCATATCCACACATACAAGTCCTAGAATGTTGACATATTGATGGTTGATTGATAGATGTTGTTTTATGTAAACTCTACCAGTGGTAGGTGGTCCTCCCAACTGTGAATGAAATCCCGGACACAACCACGAAGCATGTCCTCCAAGGACTATATGGTCTGCTCTATCTGACCATCTATCTGAGGTAAAAAGCTATGATCAAATACATCTGAGTCCTAAATGCCTTTTTCAACCCCTTCCACAACCAGGATGTAATGTTTGCATCATGTTCTGAAATGATCATCGAAGGCACCCCGAGATGCAGCCATCTCTCTTGGATGTACTATAAGGCCCTGACCTTAAACATTACATAATCTTGAATGAATTTAATAATTCACATTGATAACCTTTTCAGGTTTAGAGATTTGGAGTATTAGTTAGTCACTTATACATAACAACTTGAATATTACTAGTAGACACTTCTTCTCACTATCAATTTTTCATAAAACAAAAACTGATTATTAAGATACATGTTCAGTTCTATGATTTAAACATCATGAATTTTCATTTATCCCGTCTTGGACCATATTCATCTTTAATTCCTCTGAATTTTGTTTTTCAAAACTAGGGATAATCATAAAAACCTCAATAAAGGATACATAAAGATGGAAAACTATTAGTTTTTCATAGCAATAAGTAAACCATGAATACTTTATCATAATGTTAAACCTTTCACCTTTAAGATGTATCAGAAACAATTCTCTAAAAAGAACCTCATTTCTTACCCTCTTGGTAACTGAAATATTACCATAAAACCAATAAAAATAAATATATTACATATAATGGTATCTTGGGACATTATCATACTCAAATTGAATAACTGTACAGTTGACTTCAACACATATCACTAAATGCTATAGCCATATAGCTGACTTCCATAACCAATGCATTGGAGATTATAACGTAACCAACCATCCTTGGTTTCTCACAGAACCACCCATCATTTGGTTTATCACGTAACCACTAGTAAAATGTATAAATACTATTACTTAATCATAACACATAATATAATGGAAATATCAACATTTTAGTAACAACATTTAATTTTCAATCACAAGATATTCTTTCAAGATATTGAAATAATCAATAACTTTCAAAAACAATTTTCAATACAAAAACATCCAATAAAGGAATAAGTTATTTATTTTCCTTTTTAAAACATTAAGGCTTATAGAGGAAGCCAAATAATGATTATGGCGGAAGATAGGTCATTGTCATCACATTCGTTACAAACATTCCTATTTTTCGTTTAGTAAAATTCTTAATAAAAAAAGATTCCATTTTAATGAGAGTAAAATTGAAAGGGTTTTATTATACACCATATAAAATAAGGAGGCATATGTTATCAAAATATTCCTCGATGAAAGGAGATTGTGACGAAGTCCCTTACCTTGTCTCTGACTAGTCTTGTTTGTTCTTTATGTCCAAGAACAATAAAATTTAGTTAATTTATACTTTCTTATGAACCTTTTTCAAGTATATTATTACATTTATATCACTAATTCCATTGAAATGACAATCAAATAATTATTCAAGTTCATATCGGTGGTTTTTTTGATGTTCAGTATCTGAGTCAAAAATGAACATGTCATAATTACAAATTGTCCACGTGGTCAAAATTCTATTATCTCAAGAATTATATTAATGATCTAGATATCATATATATCTTATAAATCCAGTATATATGCATTTATAATTTTCCATAAAATTTTGAGATATGAAAGGAAATTCACCATTCATGGAGACGGTAAGCCATACATACGCCTGAACGCTACTTTCATTTATATTTCATATTTAAAGAAATGAAAACATAAAGATACCTTGGTATATTATAATTCTAGTATAATATAATTTTTTATATATGTTACGTCAGATCATTAATTACATAATTTATACATTCCATGTATAGAATGAATGAGTCATGTCACATTGAGGGGCGGTAGTCCGCACTTTCTCAAATGAAATTATCATATTTATGAAACATGAAATGCATAGAAGGATGTAATAAATGATAATTAAAAAAGAATAAAGATAAAATTAATATCATATAATTAATATATAAATATATTTCCATCATAATGGCCACCATAAGAGGTTGTAGGAGAAGATTGAACATTCATCATTTCGTTAGAGAGTAGTTCCCCATCCCGAGAAACAATATATCCTAAACCAATTTGATGTCAGAAATATTTTCTGATTTATAATGACTACTTATAGCTAAATATATAACTTATAAAACTCCATATAAAAATTGTTTGGAAAAAAAATTGTTGTTTAGGTTATATTTTCCTAAACATTAAATTAAAAGTAATTAAATGTCACATTCACATGCAAGTTGCTCCATGGGGTCCTAAAATCTACTCAAGGATGCCCATGGTTGAAAATATCTCATCCAATAGGGTTAGGATATGTTTTATGGAAATTTAATGTTATTATAATATTATTTTCTACCCTTATTTACCTGATTTTCCCTTTATACATGGTAAATAAAATAATTACTAAAGTTAGTATTCATAAAGTGTAAAAATAAATTTTGCATATTTACACAAATTGGTCCTCCTGATTCACAATATTGAATCCATTTTTCCAAATTCAAAATACATAAATTAAAAAAATTAATTTAAACTTAATTTCTGCTGTTATAACCAAAAAACATGTTTTTACGAAGTAAAAACTTCGAAAAGATTGACACGTGTTTATGTGAAATTTCAAACTGAAATTACTTATAATGTAAAAACTCATATTATTTGTTAAAAATATAATCCAATTACACTTTAAAACCAATAAAAGTACAATATAACTATTTTAGTAATTTAGATGAAAAGGTAGTTTTGAATTAAAAAGCAGTATATTTCACTATTCATTAAAAAATGTACTTGATTTGAGAAATACCAAAATTTCATCCAAAGTAAATGTTGATGTTATGAAAAAAAATAAGAATATTATTTTGTCAAATAGAATATATAAAAGTAGAAAAAACTATATTTAAAAAGGGTTCACCATTAAAAGGTGGTAAATTGACATTTTAAAACATATTAAAGTATTTCATGCTTAAAATCATATTCATTATTTTTTAAAACCTAAAAAATATTCAGTAATTGTAATGACATTTAACAAACCTGTATAATCATATTTTTGTTAGTTTTTCTCATTCCTGGTAGTACAAAAAATATGAATTAACTACCATTTAAAATAATAATATAATTATATTATTTTTTGGTATAACTCAATGTTGTGTGCAATGTATGATTTGAAAGAAACCTGTTGTTTCTTATTGGGCATGATATCAGGAAAATAATCACCTTTAATGTAAATATATTATGTTATTCATTAATATTAATAGAAAATAAAAAATTATTATTCTATAAATACTCGAGTCGTTACGTCCTTCCCCCCTTTTGGAAATTATTTCCTTGTAATTTTAAAATTGAGCTTGGAAACTTCATTGAATGTACCACATCAGAAAAAGAGTCAATAAAATAGTCACTTTAAAAGAAATAAATAGACGTACAAAGGCCACCTGAGATAACCCGTACTAGAGGTCCATGTAGGAAAACATGGATATGGAAGAGAAAACAAACCATGATGTTCAGATTGAGAGTAATAAAAAACATGATAAAGAGAACGTCAAATTCCAGAAAATCAAAAACATGTAATAGGTTAAATGGTCTTTGATTACCCAGTAGGAAAAGTGAAAAGACAATGTTTTATTTTAAGATACTTTTTATAAATTTTCAGAATTTATTTATGATATTGATGAAGAACATTAGGAGATATACATAATTTTCAAGTATAGTTTCATACATTAATAAATTTATACCAAAAACTCATATTTTCTCTAAACGATGTGTATTAAAGATGGCTTGGTCACACCTGAAGCTCTAGAATCAACATCAAGATAATCATAATATCCATAAATGATGAACATTATATTTCCCTTGTCTTTAGACATTAACCAAAACCCAAATGGATAGTACAAGATCCAATTATCCCAACGAAGTATAATTTTTTATAGAAAAAAATACTACTCTTCCTCTCAAAAGTTAAACAAAAAATACCAAAAGTTCAATAAATACTATTCAATATACAGTTTTCCTTATAAATATTTAAAATAATCCAAAATAATATTGAAACCTAAAAATCAGAAGAATTTGATCACATAGTCTTCCAAAAAAATCATAACAATAATCTCTAAATAACATCAAATACTCTTAAAGTCTCATACTAAAAAGCAATTAACCTAATCACATATTCTCCAATATAGGTTAATCATTTCTGTAAATTACCTGAATCACTATCTTCCCATACTAAAAACATATATTCCTCCAATATAAAATTTCATCCATTACTCAACAAATGAAATATCATAGTATTATATTTTTATTTGGTATAATTTTTTCCCAAAAGAGATAATGTGTTCCAAAATAACATTTATCACTTAATCACCAAGTCATATTCCTATACTAATGATATCCATTTTATAAAACATAATTTACTAAAATCATATTATTCTTATTCCATAAGTCCATTTAACTAAAAAGAATAAGTCATACTTACCATGGACTTCACGTAGGCCAGTGCTAGGCGATGTGCCCTGTCTGCCTTTAGTTGTGGGTTTGATTCCCATAGACTTGCTGGACATGAGGGATTTTCACCCATCTTGAGGGTTTTTCTTTTTCTAAAACCAAATTATTCTTACAAAATTCATAAAAAACAATAAAACTTTGTCAGAAAAAAACCACAAAATTATTTATCCTAAAATGTTATCTCAGACCTCACATTTTCATCCCAAAAACTAATAACCTATAATTTCCTCAAATTCAGGGATTATATAAATAAAAATGGTTCTATATAAATATAACCATAAAAGAAAATATAATACTTCCTCAAATATAATTTTCAAATAACAAAATTCATGGTTCCACATAAAAGAGAAAAGTCTTCCAACATAATCCCATCGTTAAAAAGTATTAGTACTTTTTAACATTTCATCCCCTAGATATCTAACACAACTCTCAAATATCTAAAATGTAGACATATTAACCATCCAACATTCTTCATGATACCTTAAAAAAAATTATAATTTTCCTGTAATCCTTTTTTTACAAACAAAATCATGAATCATATCCTACGATTCAATTATATGAAAACATCAACAATGAAATAATCTATACCTTTCATAGGTTATTTACAGATTCCTCATCCTCAATTGGAATGGAATTTGGAATTGGTAAAAATATATTTGTGTGGTCCTGTAGATCCCATTCCGGAACCTTCTTCGTAGGACATATATTTGTGTAATCTCCATGCACACAGCATTTAAAACAGTCAATTGATCCCTGAACATCCTTCCTTTTCCTTGTTTCAACTGGAAGCTTCCTTTTTCATGGTAGATTATTCATTTATGACCTTCGTTACCACATCTATAACATCTCCACACCCTTTTGAAGAATTTTCCTAGGTGTTTCATTCAACATCCACGAAACAAAGGTATTTTAATATACTTACCTTTATGACAATAACCTGATCTTCCAATCAGATTTGTTTCTCGCATATATGATTAATTAGAAAGATCCCCAAGGGTCTAGTGGTCAATCATGACTCTAGAGTGTTGGTACATAATAACCAAAAGATTTCTAATTAGAGCTCCCATTTGATTCGGTTTCTCATTAAAAAAATTGGCACAGTTTCTATCACATCCATTCATACTTTAGTGCCCACTAGATCCATCCATTTAGTAAAACCAAAAAGGTCAGTCTGATAATCTTAGTAAAATCATCATATACTGTATTATGATGAGGGTAAACATTAAGATATTTTTATCCATTATATCTTAAACTTATTCAATTTATCTAAAATATCTATGAATCCGTCTAATATGATAACCATTATGGTTATGCCAGTTATGATTATCTAACACCCTGTCATCTATAGTTATCTAAACTAACCTCTCATACCAACTATAAGGCCCTAAACAAAAACATTATATAATCTTTAAATAAGATAATAATTCAAATTTATGATCTTTTCAGGTTTAGAGATTTAGATAATTTGGTCATAACTTTTATATAACAACTTTAAAATTATAAGTAGACACTTCTACTCACTATCCATTTTTTTCGTAAAACAAAAACTCTTTAAAAAGATAAATTTTTAGTTCCATGATTTAAACAAAATTAATTTTCCTTGATCCCATCATTTTCCCTATTAATCTTTAGGTCCTATAAAAGATATTTCAAAACATGGGATGAGAAAAAAAAGCTCTCTAAGGGATACATAAATAAGGAAAACTATTTGTTTTTCAAAATAACAAGTAAACCATGAATACATTATCATAAAGTAATTAGTCTCACATTTAAGATGTAGAAAAAAGTCTTCAGTAAATATAAACTCATTTATTACCATTTTTGAACCTAAATACTACCGTAAAACCCATTGAAAGCAAAATATAGCATATAAAGGTAACATGGGACACAAACATACTTAAATGGAATAACCTTACGGTCGACTTCCACATATATCACTAAATGGAATAGCCATACAGACGACTTCCATACCCAATTCATTGGAGGTTATAACGTAACCACTCATCCTTGGTTTACCATATAACCACCCATAATTTGGTTTATAATGTAACCACCTGTCAAATTTCCATTTTCAATTACATAATCATATCTCATAAAAAATTGCCGATATCAACATTTCAGTAATAACATTTAATTTGAAATCAAAAGATATAATTTCAAGATATTGAAATACTCAATCCATTCCAAAAAATTATTTTGAATACAAAAACACCCTAAAAGAGAATATGGGATTTATTTTCATTTTAAAATCATTAAGTCTTATAGAGGAATCATAATAACGATTACGGTGGCAGAGAGGTCATTGTTGCCACATACATTAAAGACATTCCTTTATTCTATTAGAAAAATGATTCATAAAAAAATATTCCCTATGAATGAAAGTAAATTTCAAATCGTTTTATAATACATTGTATAAAATAAGGTGGAATATATTATCAAAATATTCCTCAATGAAAGGATATTGAGATGATGTCCCTTACCTTGTGTCTGACTAGTCTTGTTCTTTCTTTATCTCCTGTATTAATTAACATAATTTAATTTCTACTTTCTTCAGAACCATTTTCATGTTTATTATTATTTTTATATAATGTAATACATTTCTATATCAATTATATAATTGTTCATGTTCATATCAGTCATTTTGTCGATGTTCGGTACATAAGTCAAAAATGAACTTGTTATAATTACAAATTGTTCATGTGGTCAAAATTACATTACCTCCAAAATGATATTCATGATTTAGATATCATATATATAATATATATATATCTTCTATATATTTATTTATAATATTCTATTACATTTTTATATAAGAAATGAAATGCACAATTCATGGAGATGGTAAGTCGTACGTACACTTGAATGCTACTTTAATTTCTATTTCATATTTAAAGGAATGTAAAATTAATGATACAAAGGAATATTATAATTCCATTATAATATAATTTTTTATATATGTTACATAATTTCATTAATTTCATCCTTTATATGTTCAATTTATAGCGAGGATGAGTCATATCACTTTGAGGGGGTGGTAGTCCAAACATCCTCAAATGAAATTATCTTATTTATACAACATGAAAAGCATAAAGGTGTATTCTAAATGTTAATTAAAAAAACATTGAGATAAAAAAAATATCATATATATTTTATATAATTAAATTTTTTTCATAATGGCCCCCATATTAGTGCGTATGAGAATATTGAACAATCATCGTTTCGTTAGACAGTAGTTCACCGTACACAGAAACAATACGTTCTATACCCATTAGACGAAGGCGTGTGTAAGTGTAGTTAGAATATTTCTCATAAAAAAACTAGTATATTGAGGATACTACAATTTTTATCTATAATAATAATAATAATATCATATGGAGTAGAGAAGAAAATAATGGAAGGAAACTTGAGAGACGACGTTACCTCAAATCAATTAACTCCTTTTGATTTAAGAAAAAAGGCATTTTTGAATTTCCTTCTGCCCAAGGTAAGGCTTATAGAAGTAGGAGAGGGATATTGGGGGATTATTTGGTCTGAATTTTGATGAGTTTATGGGTATTGAGTGTTGTGTGTAAGGGTTAGAGTTGGTGGCCTTTTATAAGAGGGAGGAGGGGAACTTTATGAATGATTTGAAAGATTATTTTATTATAAAATGAGTATCAATTATCAAAAGGTAAAAAACCCATTTAATTTTAAAATTAGATGAATATTGTTCTAAATACTCTAATTAAATGGGTTTTAGATAATATTTGGTTACAAATTTAACCATATCATTTAGCTTTAACCCTTAGTCCACTAATTTAACTATTACAATGTCTTCATGTATATTCATACTATATAGTTAATAAAATTAATATAAAATTATATTAGAACCTAAAGTGGTCCATTATTGTCATATTAAACCTTATTTAAGACATTTGGCAGAATATTAGATTTTTTGTACTATTATATCATTTAATAAAATAATATTTGTTTTAAAAACACATTTATTTCATTTTTTGTAATATTCATATCATGACTTTTTAAAAATACATTACTACTTGATTCTTTCAAAAAAAACATCATCAATTATGATATAAAAATTCATAAATATCCCAAAATATGTATGACAAAAAAATATTCAATATAAATTTATTTTAATTTTTAAAATCTCATTTATTTAAATCATTCATTAATAAGGTAATCACTACATCACCATTGTCTCATAAATAAATTTATTTATTTAATCTCTAAATTTTATAAATAAAATACCAAGATGTAGGAAATATTATTATATTTATAATGAATATTTATAGTCTAAATGATAACATATATAACCCCATATAAAATTTTGTTTTACTAGAAGATACATATTTAGTTTATATTTTCCATAGGTTTAAGTTAAAAGTAATTAAATGCCATTTTCACACACATGTGGATCCATGGTGTCCTAAAATAGACCCAAGGGTTTCCATCATAAGAAATATCTAATCCACTATAGTTAGGACATGTGTTTGGGTAATTTAATATTATTATAATATTATTTTTACCGTTATTTACTAGATTTACCCTTTAATTAACCATGGAAAATAAAACAATTTCTAATGTTACTTTGCATAAAGTATAAAATTAAAAGGTTATTATTTACCCAGTTTTGACCTCCTGATTCCAAATATTGTATCTATTTTTCGAAATTAAAAACACTTATATTTCAGAAATTAAATTAAAATTAATACCTGTTGACAAAAACCAAAAGCGTATGTTTAAGAAGTAAAAATTTCCAAAAGATTAACATATTTCTATGTCAAATTTAAAATTGAAATTACTTCTAATGACAAAAATTGGATTAAATGATAAAATTATAATCCAATTAAACATTAAAAACAATTAAAAGTTTAATCTAAATATATAAATAAATTATATGAAAAGTCAGTTTTGAATTAAAATGTGGTATTTTCACTATTCATTAGAAAATGAACTTTATCAGAAAATACCAAAATTTCATCCAAAGAAAATTTGGATGTTTTTATTCTAAGGAAGAATTTTATTTTTTAAATAAAAAATATAAAATTGGAAGAAACTATATTTGAAAAGGGTTCCCCCTCAAAAGGCGTTAAATTGAGCTTTTAAAGAATATTAAAGTATTTCATTTATAAAATTGTATTCATTACCATTTTAGACCTCTAAAAATTATCAGATAAATGTAAAGCCATTTAACAAACATGTATAATCATACTGTATTTTGTTCTCTTCCTTCTCGCCAATACAATGTCTAGGCATTAACTACCATTTAATATAATAATAATATTATATTAGTCTTCGACATAAATCAATATTGTGTGCAATGTAAGATGTAAAATAAACCCATTTTTGTGGGTTGAGTACAATATCGGAAAAAGAATCCCCTTTAATGTAAAAATAATTTCTTATTCATAAATAATAATATCAAATAAAAAAGTGTTATTCTATAAATACCTGGGTCATTACATGTAGAGGCGTCCCAAGCCCTCTATCGTTCCCTACTCCCGGGTGGGTAGAAAGTGAGCCTACATGGTGAGTTAGTCAATGATCACCCAGATAGAATCATGGACCCCAGATGTGTGTGGTAGCATCTTCACAAAGTCCAAGGATATACCATCCCATTTCCATTCTGGTACCTCATGTTGTTGTGGCAAGCCTGCTGGGAGCTAAAGCTCGGCCTTCACTTGCGGACAAGTGATGCATCATGAAATAAACTCTGCCACCTCTTTATTCATCCCTAGCCCACAATACTAATGTCGAAGGTCCTGATATATCTTCTCCACAACATGATGTACCTCCAAATAGAAAGTATGGAACTTCCTTAGCACCTCCTCCTATAATTCCAGAGGTACTACAATGCCTCTTTAAGAAAGGATGATCTGATTACCACCTATCAAAAATCCATTCATAGCGTGTCCTAAAGATAAATGTGCACGTAGGGCCTCACAGTGAACATCCACAAGTTGTGCCTCCCTAACTCACTGTAAAAGTGTAGGAGTGACAGTCATAGACTGGTGGTAAGTTGTGCTATCACTATCCATGAAGGATATCTGTATCGCAGCTAGCTGCTCTGTCGCTCCACTCAGAAGCTATAAACCAGACCTCTAACATAGTGTGTTTTCCACCACGTTCCCCGTCCCAGTATAATAGACTATTTCAATGTCATATTCCAAGAGTAACTCCATCCAACACTGGTGTCTAAACTACTGAAAAGTGTATGGGCACCATTCCACCATCATAAATGGCTACCCCCATTAACTGATTGATGTTCCCATCAACCCTTTGGTAGTGGATACTCATTCTCTAGGGCCACTTGGTTAAGGTGATAGTAATCCACCCATCACCTCAAACACTGGGTCTTACTAAGCCATTCACCTCCAAGTCCCCCAACTGTAATCTCAGCTCCCGAAGCTCCACAGGAGCCATCCGATATGCATGTATAGATATCAGTTCCTTCCATAGGTACAAGTAAATGAGGAAGTCCCTATCCTTATGGGGAGGTAATCCTGGAATCATGTTTTGAATGAATTTGACTACACTCAACCACAATTGTTGGGAATTAAAAACTCAAAGCACCTACGACCACGAGGGTATGGCTGTCTGACTCAAGAGTGTTTAGATTTACCCTCCATTGAAAGTGTTTATATATTGCTTCCTGGGTTTCCATTTTCACCGACTGAGGATAACCCCACTCCAATGCTACAGATATACCACATTCTTTTTACTAAAACAGCAAATATGAGCATGAACTATGGATGACCAGTCCATACCCAAACTAAGGTCCTAAGGCTTCGACTCTGCCACCAAGAGGTTCCAATTGAAAGTCTCATCTCAATGGCCAAATCACAATGTCTCCATAAGTTTTATTATTGAGTCTCATCCCACAAGTATCTCCAGATGTAAGGTTCAATTCTACAATTTAACTGAAAAATCTAGGTCTTGAATAAGATTCATGAGGAGAAGGAATGATTAGTTCCTATGTCTATTGATACATAAGTTATTAGTAGTCACAAAACATCCCTCAAATCATTCCTGGATCACTTTGGTTAGACTCCTTGACCATATGGAGCTACTCCCTTCCCATGTCCCCCAGCTCCCAGAGCCCCGTGGGTACCACATTGGGGTGGTGGTTATAACATGTCCAAATCTATACCAAATCCTACTACTCTCTTAACTCATATTCTATGTCTATTACTTGAAAATTTATTTTTCCCTATCACTTTATCTTCCCAAAAAAATTTACACATCCAAGTCTCTGAGACTGAGGTCCGTTTCCCACATTCCCACTACTAACATTGACTGGATTTATCTGCTTAGCCAAAGAAATTTTTAAAAAAATTGTTCTCTCTAGAACCCTAATAAATGTAATTATGCACAAAATAATAGTGGTGGATCAGATGTCCATAAACACATATCTCTAAGAGGTCTGATCCCTGATGCACTAGTCGTATCTTATTCATCGAGTACCTAGAATGGTCTGTACAACATGATGAATACGTAGCTATTGACATTTCATCCTATCAAATCTTTAGAAGCTCTTGGAAACACATAAATATTAGATTTTTTATGTCAAGAGACTCCTTCTCTGAGAGAGGTACTAATGCTATTTCTATGGAAAAGTCACCTCATCATAAGATCGAGGTAATCTAAATCATGTAATCACCTTTCTGAGCCATGTAGAAGGCTCACTGCAAGGACCACCATCAGTTCTAATTGTTCCCTGGATAGATGGAAATTAGGTCACCACATCCATCCAGTCCTTAGCTTCCCATGAGTTTAGATCTCCTCAGAAACTAAAAAATATCTGTTGTTGAAACTCCTGTAAGGCACTAATCCTACATGTGTCCTCTACTAGTAGCATCGGTAGTAACTGCTGACCAACATGCAATGGTATTTCTATCACACAACTTGAAGGTACCATATCAGGAAACAATCCTTATTTTGATTCATCATCACTCTGTGGACCATCCTTATAGTCACACAATGGAATCCTTGATGGTTGTATATGTGGAGGCATCTTGAAAAATAATCAAGATTAACCATAGTCAATAAGTTATACCTCATGTGCTGACACAAAAGCGATCAAGGAGAAAAAAATTCCAAAACACATTAAATTAGTGTTTATGTGCACTGATTTGAAAAAAAGAATTTAGGGTCCAAGAGTATGGATACATAGGCCACCACATCAACACTGGACTCCCTGGACTAAAAGCTGAACTGAATACACTAAACACTATTTCCCCCATCGCAAATATAGATACTTAGTTCTTCTGGTAGAACTAACCACCCTTTGATACCACTTTTTTATGACCCATCCCCTTGGGCCCATGTTGTGACTACCCCAATCTCATGTTCCATTGGCCAGGGGATGTTGACTAGCACCAGAAAGGAAAATCCCAAAAAGGGAAGGAATTTCCATTGAACCTGTACACACAAAGACAGGGAAAACTACACAAGGATAACAATGAAGGAATGAAACATAATAAAACCAAAAAAAAGTACCACCAGTGAGAGTAAAGTGTGTAAAATGAATGTAAAGGGGACAAAATACAAGCCCAACTGAAAAGAAAGTATAGAAAAATAAGTATAATCTCCTGAGGTCGTCCACCGAGGATCCTACCTGAAGTTTAGGTACAACTCTCGGTCGGATGTCACTATAGAACCCCACTTTTATCGATCCAACACTACGAACTATCTATTACTAGCTCCCCAAGTACTAATAAAGGGTTTTTGTCTTCTTCCCGAGACACAACAGGTGTGGGTGAAGCCCATGCAGGGGTGTGTATGATAATACTCAATTGGGACCCTGAGACCCCCGAAGGCCTCTTAGTAATCCCCAAAGGAAAACACCACAAAGGAAATACCACAGTGGTAATACCACCAAGAAATATCTAAAACACATAGCACAAAGTATAAGACGCATCTCACAAAATGTATAACTTATGTACAGATTTAAATATGATTAGTCGTAAAACTAGATCATCATATTCTATTGAGAGCTTCTACTGCTGGCCCGCACAATGTCACTAGGTGCTAACCCACAGTGGATTGATAGGTGTTTACCCATAGAGGATATCTAGGTGCTGACCACCACATGATACCTAGGTGTTGACGTACAAAGTATTGTTATTTTTAGACCCACTCATGATCACTATTCTTTCTTCACGTCATAGTAAACCATTGGATTCCCTCACTTAGCACAATTGATTTCTGGAGGATACGCTCCCCAATCCATCATCCATACATCAACCCCCACAAATTCCAATATAGAGTAACACAAATGACCATGTCATTCTAATGGTCCCAATGTATTAGACGATGCATCGTTCAGACTGCCGGTATGTAAGTGTTTGGCTTTTTAGTAAAAAGGGTCAGATTGGATTCAAGTCCGATCCAACGCAGCCATACTCCAACTTCTGAGAAAACTATAGAGGAGTCTATCAGAAGGACCGATCCACTTCAAGGGTCCCAACTCCACTGAATTAGAATTAATCAGAGGCCTGGTCTGAGAGATATGGGCATTTTAGTAAACAGGGGCCACTTTCGCCTGAGCCCGATTTGACACGGTTGAACCGACCTGACCAACTCGTCCTGAGGGTCCAACATACCCTGGTTCAAATTTGACCAGCTCAACCCAACGCAATTGGGTCTAAGTTGATCTGTTCTATCCTCGCCAATGGGCTAGTACCAACAGTTCTCGCGGGACTTGGCCCATTTTGGCTAAGGGTCCCACCCACCGGGTTGCTCGGTGACCGGGTCATGTCCGGCAATGACCAAAGTGTGCAGGTCTTGCTTGCTGGTATGAGACTGGCCCACTGGGGGTGTGACCTAACCACTAGTCCATAGGTCCATCCATCTTGGTGTGAGACCATGCCACCCTGCTCGTTGGGACGCGACCCGCAAGCCCGGGGCCCGACCGCTCGGTCCAGCCAAGGGGTGCGATGTCCAGTCGGGACTCGATAACAGACAGCATCTGGCCCCTGCGAGCCCCGAAGACACATGGGGTCCCCTTCTTTTTTAGTCGAGTGACCGCAGATCAACTCGCCCTGGTGGCCCAGACACGGGCCACCCGTCCTCGCAGCGCCCGCATGATGACTCGTCATCCCATGGCTTCCGCGGCCAGCAGGTTGCGGCGCACCGAAGAACATGCCACCATCCACCAGTGAGGTCAAAAAGGGCCGACCACCTACTGCCTCCGTGGTGACAGTCAACACCGCTCCCTCTATTTGGCCAGCGTGTACCGGCCGTCGGCACTGCCGGGTCTGGGGTGCCTCACCAACAGCGCCATCCACAGGTCATTAGAGTTGCTCTGGTGGTCCATTTTCTGATCCGTCTATGCCTTTGGGCTTCTCGGGTCAATTCCAGCACTGCCTTGGTCTTATATTCCTCTTTCTTCCACTTTTAGGATCCAACCACAATGAATTCACATATAGGAGGTGATTAAGAATTGTTTGTGTCGGCCAACGCCGTCCAGTTAGAGGTTTGTAAATGTGGAAGTTTCTGGGGATTCCAATTAAATCCAAAAACCATAAATTAAATTCCTGGATAATGAAATCCCTAAAAGATTATTTATCTCCCATATAAATGCATGGTTTGTGGATCAACCTGTTTGTGGGTTGATCCGCGTTCATTGTTTCTAAAAAAAGAATGGGGAAGAACATTAAAATAAAAAAATAACACCTACCTATTTGATGTCAAATTCTATAGCGATTCATCCTTGAGGGTTCAATATATTGATGTTGTTCATCGCTTCCCGATCTGATATTTGAGGGGAATCAAAGATGTTGATGCACGTCAGTGTTCTTTGTTCTTATATGGAGAGGAAGTCCACCCAAGGTTCTTCAGTGATACTCCACAGTTTAATATTCATTCCGCCAATGCGTCAGACTATTAAAAAGGAAACACGTCACAACACATCCGTTGTGCTCCAACGTCATGTCGTTATGTTGTTTCATTTTTGAAATGACATCGCTGTTATGAGTAGTTAAAGCACCATTACACTATGAGTTAACTTTTCATTAATGGGCTCCATTAATTCACATTGTTTCCACATCATCACTGCACCACAACAACGCCATCCACCACTCAATGGTAAGAAATGTTATAAAATAATTATTTTAAATTATTTTATTATTTTTCTCAAAATGTATGAAAAATAACATTTCTAATCTGCACTTTCTGGCTATAGTTAAACCCTTTCTTGACAAATCTCGGCTTTCTGAGTTCAACGGTGCCTTCAGATTCTCAATTCGAGTACCGGTCCAAAAGTAAAGAAATCCAGGTTATATGTTCATTGAATGAAAATTAAAAAATGGTTAAAAAATTAACTTTCACCCTTATCCCAGTATGGTCGAGTTTAGGCTTTGACTAAGGGGAACACACCCTCTTGTGCTCAATGGTACTCTCGTAATTTCATTCTATGCACACATTTAAGAGTTATAAGGAATGGATGTAACACCCCGAGATTTTATGAGATATATTATTTTTAATTTCTTTGATGTCTTCTATTATACACTACACCAAGACTAGCTTGTACTATACGCAACACCGTATTAGCTTGCAGTATACACAACACTAATCTTGGATCGTGTTACACAAAATGTGAAGTTTGTTTGATAGAAGTTATTCTACGCAACATTGAGTGTATATATATATATACAATGTACAAATGAAATATGGTTGTATTTTTTTATACGCAACAACAAAGGAGTCTTGCACTACACGAAACCCTGACTTGGCTTACATTACATGCAATCACAACCTTCCTCGATAGCTTGTGTTGTACGCAATACCAGGTTTCACTAAAAAACAATATATGGTTATAATATTATTATAAACTAGAAGTTATGAATATTAGTAAAAATATTTTTAATTTTATGACATTATAATTCATCTTACACATTTTATAGAATATTGTATGAGAACAAAATCAATTTTCCACGTAAAATAAGTATTTTTTTTAAAATGCAGTTTTGCCGCATTTTGATGGCGCACCCATTTTAAATATAATTTTTGACAAGTTTATAAGTTAAATTTTACAAAATAAACTTTTTCTTTTGAATCAGGCTATAAAAATTTACATAGGATAATGTTTTGATATTTTTCTGATAACTTTCATATTTTAATGAATAATAAAAACACGCTATATTTTAATTAAAAACAACTTTTTTCATTGAAATAATTTATATGGTTAAATTATAATATTGAATGGTTTTTAAGTATAAATAGAATATATTTTTACCATTTAATATAATTTATGTCATTAGCATTGATTTTACATTGAATTCATAGGTAAAATCATTTCAATCTTTTACAATGTTTTAACATTTAAAACTCATTTTCATAACAATGGGATTAATTTTAAATTAATTTCTGCAACTTTTGTGTATTTAATTTAGAAAAATGGATTCCATATTTGGAATCAGTGGGTTGAAATTATGCTAATAGGCTATTTTTTATTTTTGGTCATTATGAATAGTAACTATGGTAAATTTATTTACCATAGTAAAAGGTAAATCAGGTAATTAATGGTAAATATAATATTATAAAATTACTCTAACACTTGTATTAATATAATTGGATTCTTATATTTCATCCTAAGGAATATTTGGGTTGAAATTGAATCCATTGGAACCAACTTGGAGGTGATTAATACCTTTAGTTTATTTTATTTAAAGGAAAGTGAAATATGTCTCACTCAACTTTAATAATTAAAGTTCTTTTAATATAAATTTATACAGAATATAAATTTGTTTATAAATACTCATTTGAAAAATAAAATGTTTTTCCTTATCATGGTAATTTATTTATAATTTTAAGAGATATTTAATTACCTTAATGGCTTATACATTAATGATGCAGAAATTCATTATTTAGTGAAAAATAAGTAATATAGTTTTTATTGAAATAATAATACCCATTAAAAGGCTCACAAACCAAAACAAAACTTATTGTTAGTGTATATATACACCATAATCATCCAATGAGGAAATTATGATCGTTTTGAGTCTTATAAAAGTGATTATGACACTTATATTATTTTATTTCAAATGATGTCAAAGTTGTCACCTTCATAATTTAATAAATATAACATTTTAAAAAGTTGGGTGTTTTAGAATATAAATCCAACTAAATGTATTATTATGAAATATACAAGATTTATCTTCATCCTCGTATTTTATTTTTATGCAACAAATAAGTATATTTAATAATTATACAAAAATGTTGTAGAAATTATTTTATTAAGAGAAGTATCAAATAAATGGTTTTACAAATAGTAAAATAAATATTATATGAACTATTTAAAGTTCTACACTAATTTTATAGATGAATATGACATGTTAAGAACCTATTAAATATTTTACTTCAAATATATCCTCTGTTTGGATTTTATTTAAATTCAAATAAACAAATAGTGTCAAAATTGACACTATTGTTATTTTATAAAAATAACATATTATGAAATTGTTTAAAAATCAAAAAAAAAATTTAAAAATTATAAATTGAAATTTATATAGTCTACATGGTCATAAATTATCCAATTATAAAAAACTAACAACACATAAGTGATTATTTATAACAATTTAAAATTTAAAATTTTATTATCACAAATAAATTTAAATAGATTTAAAAAAGATAAATCAAAATGGTAAGGTTTAAAATAAGATAAAAACATATCTAAATTTGATTTGATGATGATATTACAACCCTATATCATCTAGTCTTAGAATTTAGTCATTTTTTGAAGTTTTTATGTGGGGTTTGAAATTATATTAGACTAATATGTTTGAGGATTCCAAAGGTGCCCCTCTCATCCCTTATAAAAGGGAACCTCCTCCCTCTCATCTCTACACAAATTTGAGCTTTCATGATCATGTGTCCCCAGCCCATTTCCCTTCTCAACTTCCTTATAAATATTCTAGAGGTCCCCGTCTTCTTCAATTTCCAATTTTAGTGCCCTAAGAGGAGGTGTCAAAGAGGCGTGTCGAAGAAGAGGTAATATCCATTACCGATTCTTTCAAATTTATTTCTTATTCTACTTCCTCTTCTTTAGTTGTTTAATTACAAAGTAATAACATCAGTATCAATAATATACTGATATGTTATTATAAATATGAAACAACTCTATTACACCTTCTATCCATCCTACAGAAAATGAAATCACCCCGCGTGCGTATGTACGGAATACCATCTCCACGCCGTGGTGTAATCTTTTTTCCACCACCACCTTTATTGGATGGGTATAATAGTGTAAAGAATAACTATATGTTATTATTTTAAAGCAATATTTATTCCTAAATAGTATACATACACTTAAATAAAATTCCACGATCATGGGAATGATATCATCGCTCGTGCGTACGTACGGACTATAGTCTCCACGACATGATGAGATTCATTCTCTATGTTAACCATTCATGAATGATTATAAAGTATATATAATGAATAATAATTAAAAATATGACATAATAATAATACTGTATCTTTGTATATATATATATGTATGTCATCTACTTAATTCCATTCAATTCAATAAGGAAATGAAAATAGTGTTCATGCGTACGTACGACCTACCGTCTCCATGAACGGTTTATTTCATTACATTTATAAATATATAATATTTATGTATATGCTGAATATTTATTATATATAAATAATGTTTTACATTCAGAAATTAAGGAAATCAGAATATAATTAATAATATCAAGAACAACAAGACGAAACACGTACGATAAAAGAATCAATTTTACCCAAAACGCTGCTTTAACATGGATTTACAAAACAACGGGTAATATAAAGTAATAAGTGAATCATATATGATATCATAAAAATGAATATGATTCTTTAATAAGTCAATGAAATTATTTAAATCAATATACAGGAGGTTTGAATACGTACGAAGCATATCGGACCTAAAGTAAGGGATAACTTTTCCAATCTCATTTTTATCCGAGATTGTTTACTCGTAAGTATTTACTGGGATTATATTTTTCATCCATGTCCATAAAAATTTTTTCATAAAGTGTTTAATAATCCTCCATGTATGTTTAAAGTCATGTTTACCTCTCTTGAATTTTACTTTTTGTTATGAAAGGAATCTTACTTTTTTTACCACACGGGGAACTTTTTGACTTTTCCCACAAAAGTACGAGAAGAATGTTATTTTTAACTTATACGACATGAATGGTTTTTTACAATTTCATAAAACCTAATTTTCACGAAGCTTCCTCTACAAGATTTCATGACTATTTTCAAAAAAAATAATTTTCTTCTAAAATTTCATGGCATTATGTGAAAAGAAAATGATTTTGAAAAAGAAAGGATATTTTACTCAAGAATTCATTTCAAGTGTTTTATCAAAACCATTTTCCATATAAGATTACATTATTTCATATGTTTATGTTTCAAGTATAATGTATCTAAAATTTACGTCATTTCAATTTTCTTTTGATGAAATATCCATTTGTTTTATATGGATTATGTGATGATGGGAACATGTTTACGGAACACGTTTTATTCTTTGGGTTATGATGAATGTTTTAAGTTTATTTTGTGTCACAAGTAAGAATGATTTCATTATGAGATGGGTGGGACCTATATCTCCCTCCAATGAATTGGGTAATGATTTATATCTCATGAGATAGACATGGATGGAATGGTATGTTAATCCTGTTCAGTGTTACAGGACTGAAACGAGGAGTGAACTCGATTCAGAAAGGGACTTTGTCCACTAAGATGGTCTTGGAAGCAATTCCCTGGCTACTATGGAAATCATAAAATTTTCTAAATGGTTGACAAAATTACATGTTTTGTTACCATTCTATTTTATCATGGTTTATGATACATTATGATATATTCCTTACATACTTCCACGATTTATGTCTTTGCTCAAGATTTTGATGTTTAAATTTTATGTTCAAGTTTTTTCATTGAAATGATTATTGATTGTTTTATGTTCTATATGTTCTCCATTACTGAGCATTTGAGCTCAGCCTTTTTATGTTTTCATATCCCCAGGATATAAAGAAATGTTTTAGGTAAGAAAAAAAGGAAGATCTTTATGGGATATGTTGAGGATCTTTAACCAAGATTAGAAGAATATGTTCCATGTTTCCAAAGGTACTAAACTATTACTGTCCTTTGGTGTCTATTTTTGTTATGTATTAAGTATTCCGCAAAATAAATGTAATGTCCATGTACGTCAAGCTTTGGGTCTTTATAGTTTGTATCAGAGGAATGGTTTAGTTAACCTTTGGAAACTATGATGCGAAAACTTTAGTGAGATCCCTAGAGATATTTCTAAGGTATGTCTAGGGATGTCCCTAAGGTTAAGTATAAGAATAGGTTATAGTCCTAGAATTACGGAAACCATATTAGAATTAAACCTAAGATGTTAGATATTGAAGTTACTCCTTCTTTATTATGCTGTTTTCATAGAATGATTTTTACCTCTAATGCTATTCTTTTTGGGTTTTAGAAAATGGCTGGAAATAGGAGGATTCATGATAATGGAGGATATGATGGAAAATGGAATGATATTATTCATGAGTTACTAAATGAAATGGAATTTGGATGGAAAAACATCGTTATTATGCCTAATAGGAAATCTCATAATATGATCAATAATCTCAACTTTGGTAATATTCCTAACTCAGCTAATAAAAGAAAGATTGAGTTTCATGATGATCATAGAGGAAATAAAGTTCAATTTACCTCATGTAAGTCATGTTGGAAGTGGCATCAAGGGGAATGTTTCAAAGGAACTGGAAGATGCTTTCGTTGTGGAAAAGAAGGTCACAAAGCCAGTAATTGCAAAGGAAATGGATCAGTTAACTTCATGGACAAGGATAACGGTATTACTAAGACATCAACAATGGTTAAATGTTTTAAATGTGGAATGTACGGGCATTATGCAAACCAATTCCCTAAGGGAAAGTCTCATGAAGAGAATCAACATGAATGTATGGGTAGTATTTATGTTGATGATGATGAAGAGACTACAAATGATCTGTGAGATGAAATAATTGTTGAATCTCGGTCAATGGTTTAAGAAGGTAGTGTAATGATTTACGTTTATAAAGAGTTATGCTGTATAGGTAATGGTACTATGGAATAAAGACACATATAAGGATTGTTACACTATTGTTTTTCCTAAAGTATTTGAAAGTATATTTTTAATGGTACCAGTAACCATTAAAGGTTATTTACATATTTTTGAAAATTAGATGATATGCACATAATGAAGGGATAAGGATATAATGACATTTTTGATAGTATTAAGGAGCTCATGACTGATATAAGGACAAAGTTATATCATTGTTTGAGTATATATAAATTTTGGGATTTTGGTATGTAGAAAGGGTTAACATTTGACAGCATTCATGTTTTCACTAAGGTTCAATGGGTATTCATTTTTCAAAAGAATACATGATTAAGGAAATTGAATGTTTGGAATGTGACAAACAAGAGATATCTTATAATATATGGTGGATAAATGATGATATTTACATGCTTGGTAGATGACCTCTGTATCAATATTTTTCCTTATACTACGAGTTTGGGTAACCTAAATATTGGAATAGATTAAGTTAGACATCAGATAGTATTGTTTAAGCCTAGAAATTTTTTCGATATTATTAATGGAATGTTATAATAATGTAGTTTTAGAAAAAAGGACAACCTGTAGGACCAGCGACAACCCGTCGCGTCGGACAAGGCTGTGGGAATCGAACCCAAAACCAAAGTGTGACTGGCCTTTATCACATACCACTGGCCTACAGGAAGTCGCTGGTTAGTAGAAACTAGTTTTATTATATTAAGCTGTATGATATATGATGTATAAGTCCATTTTAGGAACCATCTACAATTAATCTCACTATAGATGGAATTATATATATTTAATAACTTTTTCTATCCTTTTTTTGAGACAGATGGAATGACCTATCATTCTACTCCATGATTTTCTAACACTTCATGGAAGAAAAATTCAACTTCATTTCTTTAAGAGATGAAGTGGAAATTGTTTATGGCACAAACAACAGTAAGATTGTACCAAAATAAAGTATTAATTTCTTCTAATTCAACAATTTTTCAACATTATGGAAATGATATTGAAAACAAATTTTTTTCCTAGTGTCCTAATATCTGATGAATCAAATGGTACCGTAAATCATCACAAATTTATGGCTTTGTGATTGTTGTCTTTTTCATAGCCATGTTCTCTACCACTCTCCATCAGAACATGATGGTTATATTTTTCTACCATATCCATATTTTCACCTATGTTCTCCTATATAGAAACCAAGTGATGAGTTACTTTGGGTAATCGTTACGTTTCATACTTTAGTTTTTAAAATTAAGTTTTAGTATTCCTTTTTACGATGTGGGTTTCTATAAATTGTAAACAATTTATAACCCCGGCGAATTTCGATGGAGAAATTTATTTTCAGGTGGGTAGAATGTTACACCCTAAGATTTTATGAGATATATTATTTTTAATTTTCTTATGTCTTCTATTATACACTACACCAAGATTATCTTATACTATACGCAACACCGTATTAGCTTGCAGTATACGAAACACTAATCTTGGATCGTGTTACACACAATTTCATGTTTGTTTCATAGTAGTAATTCTACGCAACATTGAGTGTATATATATATATTAAATATATAAATGAAATATGGTTTTATTTTGTTATAAGCAACAACAAAGGAGTCTTTCACTGCACGCAACCCTAACTTGACTTACATTACACACAATCACAACCTTCCTCGATAGCGTGTGTTGTTTGCAATACCAGGTTTCACAAAACAACGATATATGGTTATAATATTGTTATAAACTAGCCGTTATGAATATTAGTAAATACTTTTGTAATTTTATGACATTATAATTCATCTTAAACATTTTATAGAATATGGTATGAGAACAAAATAATTTTTGCGGGTAAAATAACTATTTTTCAAAAAATACAGTTTTGCCGCCTTTTGATGGCGCACCCATTTTAAATATAATTTTTTACAAGTTTATAAGTTATATTTTTTAAAATAAACTTATTCTTTTGAATCAGAATATAAAAATTTACATTGGATAATGTTTTGATATTTTTCTGATAACTTTCATATTGTAATGAATAGTAAAAACACGCTATATTTTAATTAAAAACAACTTTTTTCATCGTAATAATTTATATGGTTAAATTATAATATTTAATGTTTTTAATGTATAAATAGAATATATTTTTACCATTTAATATAATCTATGTCATTAGCATTGAGTTTACATTGAATTCATAGGTAAAATCATTTCAATCTTTTGCAATGTTTTAACTTTTAAAACTCATTTTCTTAACAATGAGATTAATTTTAAATTAATTTCTGCAACTTTTGTGTATTGAATTTAGAAAAATGGATTCCATATTTGGAATCAGTGGGTTGAAATTATGTTAATAGGCTACTTTTTATTTTTTGGCATTATGAATAGTAACTACGGTAAATTTTATTTACCTTAGTAAAAGGTAAATCAGGTAATTAAGGGTAAATATAATATTATAAAATTACCCTAACACTTGTATTAACATAATTGGATGCTTATATTTCACCTTAAGACATATTTGGGTTGAAATGGAATCCATTGGAACCCACTTGGAGGTGATTAAGACCTTTAGTTTATTTTATTTAAAGAAAAGTGAAATATGTCTCACTCAACTTTAATAATTAAAGTATTTTTAATATAAGTTTATACAGAATATAAATTCGGTTATAAATATCATTTGAGAGGTAAAATGTTTTTCTTTATCATGGTAATTTATTTATAATTTTTAAGAGATATTTAATTACCTTAATAGCTTATACATTAATGATGCAGAAATTCATTATGTAGTGGAAAATAATTAATATAGTTTTTATTAGAATAATAATACCCATTAAAAGGCTCCAAAACCTGACCAAAACTTATTGGTAGTGTATATATAAACCATAATCATAAAATTACCTAATATATGACCATTTGGAGTCTTATAAAAGTGATTATGACACGTATATTATTTTATTTTAAATGATGTCAAAGTTGTCACCTTCATAATTTAATAAATATAAGATTTTAAAAAGTTTGGTGTTTTAGAATATAAATCTGACTAAAATTATTCTTATGAAATCTATAAGATTTATCTTCAACCTAGTATTTTATTTTTATGCAAAAAATATGTATATTTAATAATTATACAAAAATGTTGTAGAAATTATTTTATTAAGAGAAGTATCAAATAAATGGTTTTATAAATAGTAAAATAAATATTATATAAACTATTTAACGTTATCCACTAATTTTATAGATGAATATGAAATTTTAGGAACCTATTAAATATTTTATTTCGAATATATCCTCTGTGTGGATTTTATTTAAATTCAAATAAATGAATAGTGTCAAAATTGGCCGTATTGTTATTTTATAAAAATAACATATTATTAAATTTTTTAAAAATCACAAAAATATTTAAAAATTATAAATTAAAATTTATATATTATACAAGATCATAAATTATCCAATTATGAAAAATTATAAACACATAAGTGATTATTTATAACCATTTGAAATTTAAAATTTTATTATCACAAATAAAATTAAATAGATTAAAAAAGGATAAATCAAAATGATAAGGTTTAAAATAAGATCCAAAAATGTCTAAATTTGATGGGTTTATTAGATTACAACCCTAACTCGCCTAATCTTTGAGTTGAGTCATTTTTTGAGGTTTTTATGAGGGGTTTAAATTTATATTAAACTAATACTTTTGAGGATACCAAAGGTGCCCCTCTCCTCCCTTATAAAAGGGCACCTCCTCCCTCTCATATTTACACAACTTTGAGCCTTCATGCTCGGCCAAAGCCTACCCATTTCCCTTATAAACTTCCCTATAAATATTATATAGGTCATGGTTTTCTTCAATGACAAATTTTAGATCCCTAAGAGGAGGTTTCAAAGAGGCGTGTCGAAGAAGAGGTAATATCCGTTACCAATTATTTCAAATTTATTTCTTCTTCTACTTCCTCTTATTTAGTTGTTTCATTATAAAGTAATAAAATAAGTATCACTAATATAATTATATGTTATTATAAATATGAAACAACCCTATTCCACCTTCAATCCGTCCTACAGAAAACAAAATCACTGCGCGTACGTACGTACGGAATACCCTCCTCACGCCGTGGTGTAATCTTTTCTCCACCACCACCTTACTTGGATGGGTATAATGGTGTAAAAAATAACTATATGTGATTATTGTAAAGTGATATTGATTCTGAAATATTATACATACACTTAAATACAATTACACAGTCATGGTAATTTTATCATCGCTCGTGCGTACGTACAGACTACCGTCTCCACGACACGATGAGATTCATTCTCCATGTTAACCATTTATGAATGATTATAAAGTATATATAATGAATAATAATTTGATATATGACATAATAATGTTACTGTATTTATGTATATATATATATTTATGTTATCTATTTAGTTCCATTTAATTCAATAAGGGAACAAAAACAGCATTCATGCATACGTACGACCTACCTCTCCATGAACGGTGTATTTCATTCCATTTATCAATCTATCATATATATGTATATACTGAATATTTATTATATATAATTCATTTTTACATTATTAAATTAAGTAAATCAGGATATAAGTAATAATATCAAGAATAACAAGATGAAACACGTATGATAAATGAAACGATTTTACACAAAACGCTGCTTTAACATGGATTTTCAAAAGAACGGGTAATATGAAGTCATAAGTGAACCATATATGATATCATAACAATTAATATGATTATGTAACAAGTAAATGAAATTATTTAAATCATTATACAGTATGTTCGGATCTGTACGAACCATATCGGACCTAAGGTATGGGATAACTTTTCTAATCTCGTTTTTATCCGAGATTGTTTACTCGTAAGTATTTACTGGGGTTATATTTTTCATCCATGTCCATAAAAATGTTTTCATAAAGTGTTTAATAATCTTCCACGTATGTTTAAATTCTTGTTTACCCCTCTTTACTTTTACTTTGTGTTATTAAAGGAATCTTACTTTTGTTTACCACACAGGGAACTTTTTGAATTTTCCGACAAAAGTATGAGAAGAATGTTATTTTTAACTTATACGGCATGAACAGATTTTTACGTTTTCATAACGCCTAATTTTTCACGAAGATTCCTCTAAAATATTTCATGTCTATTTTCAAAAAATTCGTTTTCTTTTAAATTTTCATGGGATTTTTTGAAAAGAAAATGATTTTGAAAAAGAAAGGATATTTTCCTCAAGAATTCATTTCAAGTGTTTTATCAAAACCATTTTCAATCTTAGATGACATTATTTCATATGTGTATGTTTCAAGTATAATGTATCTCTGATTTACATGGTTTCACTTTTCATATGATGAAATATCCATTTGTTTTATATGGATTATGTGATGATGGGATGATGTTTATGAAACCCATTTTATTCTTTGGGTTATGATGAATGTTTTAAGATTATTTTGTGGCACAAGTAAGAATGATTTCATTATGAAATGGGTGGGACATATATCTCCCTCCAATTCATTGGGTAATGATTTATAAATCATGAGATAGATATGGATGGAATGGTAAGTTAATCCGGTTCAGTGTTACAGGATTGAAATGAGGAGTGAAATTGATTCAGAAAGGGACTTTATCCACTAAGATGGTCTTGGCAGCAATGCCTTGGCCACTATGGAAATCATAACATGTGATGAATGGTTGCTACAATTACATGTTTTATTCCCATTCTATTTTATTATGGTTGATGTTCCATTATGATATATGCCTTACGTACTTCCACAATTTATGTCTTTGCTCAAAGTTTTGATGTTTAAATTTTATGTTCAAGTTTTTGCTTTCAAATGTCTATGGATTGTTTTATGTTCTCTATGTTTGCCCTTACTGAGCATTTAAGATCCCCCTTTTTGTGTTTTCCTTTCCCCTGGATATAAAGAAAGGTTTTAGGTAATAAAAAAAGAAATATCTTTATGAGAGATGTTGAGTATTTTTCACCAAGATTAGAAGATTATCTTCCAAGTTTCCAAAGGAACTAAACTATTACAGTCCTTTGGTGTCTGTTTTTGTTTTTTATTAAGTATTCCAAAAAAGTAATGTAATGTCCATGTACGTCAAGCTTTGGGTCTCTACATTTGACAACCAAATAATTGTTAATTATTTTATTTACATCCAAAAACTAACTCATGTTGTTGGCTCACACTAGCCAGTGTTACATTCTGCCTAAAGATACTATACACTCACAAGTTTAGCGGTTGTCTAAGATTTGTAATCTATGTAACCATTGGTGAGTTATAAGAATTTGAAAAGTAAAATAATATTATTGAATTATTTTATTTAGTGTTATTCCATTTTTTGGGCTTCTTACTAGAATGTTTCACTGACTAAACTTAAGTCACACCTAGGTTAGACCTGCCATCCTGAATGCAACGGTGCCCTCAGATTTCTGATCTGGGCACATGTTTATGTTTTATTCTGCTTTTTTCTAGAAAACTTCTCATGCGAACTATTTAAATCTCAACATTCCCTAATAGATCATTTCAGGAACTCTGGGCCTCAGAATTGCACGTCATATCAGTGCTTGGTCTCATAATAATTCCATATAATTTGAAAAATAATTATAAATAAAAATATGACGCCTTACCATAAGAACATGTTCTATGATTTTAGACCAATCATAAGAATATAAATTCTTTTCACTAGTCATGGATCACTTCCAAGACTGTCATAATGGACATATTCCTATCATGGAATGGGTTTACTCTCCATCCTATTTCATTATTTGTAGAAAGTATCCTTTTATGAAATGGGTACACTCCTCATTATTACTCATATTATCTTATAAGAATTAAATATTTAACCAATTCATTATAGTACTATAAAATATTGTACCATTCACAACATAATGAAAACCAAACATATTTGGGCGATAAGATCATAAAATATTCATCACTTAATCATAGTATAACCCATGGAGAAGAAGTGATTTTCATAATGATTTAATCATCATAAATTAATAATGACTATAGAGAGAATGAGTAGATGTTATTATTATGGAATTTTCTTAGGGAAGAATAATAAAAATTGAATCATGTTTTCATATTTGAAAAATACCTTTAAATGATCATTGAAAATAGTTTTATTTCAAAAAAGGGGAAAATATCTATTTCTTTAAGTATCTATAAACACTAATAAATTAAAAAATATATAGAAAATATTTTATTCATAATGAATCTTATAAAACCTTAAATGAATCTTCAAATAAACTATTCACCCCTTTGGTGAAAAAACACATTCATTCAGTAAACATTAAAAAATATTTTTTTGCACACCTTAAAAAAGAAATCCAAAAAAGGCACATATAGGAAAAACATAAAAGATTCATTTTTAAAACATTGTAATGAAACTAAAATTTAGTAGAAAAATGGATTTTGACCCCTTTTAAGGTTAAATCAAAACATTCATAAAACAATTTGAAAACATAGACATGGAAGAAAAAGAATCATGCCCAAAAAGGGAAATAAGGTCTTCTTTTCTAAATATATTTCTTTCAATATTTTGGAGTAAAAAATTGGGGGATGAAAGTATTAATTTAAAAAACAATAAATGAAGATTTTATAAGAAAATATATTGGTTTTAAGTGATATATGGATCAAAATATTTCCCTGTTATAAATTTAAACATCAACAATCCATATTAAGAAATGAAATGGCAACATAAACCCTTTCCGCTTTGGTAACTTTTGAATCATAATCCCATTAAAATAAATAATTTCAAATGGGAATTTAAATAAAATTAATAAAATTAGGTTAAATATGTAATATATTAAAGGATAAGAATATTTACTATATAACCAAAAATAAGTGCATAACCTGAAACATGTTTGAATAAAATAACATGGAGATGAAGAATCTTTATCTCAAGTGCTAACATGCTTCATACATGTTATTAAAAAAATTGATAATAAATTTTATATTATTATAAATATATAAAACAACCATATTCCCACTTCTAATAAAATATATAAATCAATTATAACATCTTATCACCTGTTTATTAGTAGTTCTTCAAAAAAATCATTTTTTCGGTGTAAACTATGCTATTTTCCATGTGTGTTTTTGTTCAATGGTTTCACCATATAATATTAATAATATCATAATTATAATATTTTAGTCTTTAAAAATACATTTATAACCATTCATATAAATAACTGATGAAAAATAAATTGCGTCACCTCCTAGAGAAAATAGTTCGTATGTACGTACTAGTGATGTTTTCATTTTTTAATAGATAAAAATAAGGAATGGTAAATAATAATATATATTTATTAAATAATAATAAAAAAATATATATCATATATATTCATTAAATATATTATTATTACAATCCATTTTATGTGGAAATGAAAAATGAACCACTTTACTTCATGGAGGTTGTAGTCTGCTTGTGTGCAGAGAAGACGTTATTGTTTTGAAACATATGAGAGGGTAAGAGGGAAGATATTATATTATTTTGAAAAATAATAATTATGTAATATAAATAATATATGTACATTAAATCTTTCTATACGAACATCTATGAGAGATAGTGATGAATAATGAATTACAACGCTTCGAGGAGATGGGAGTCCGTTGGTATGCACGAGTGAGTCTTTCATTTTCTTTTTGCTAGAAGGGTAAGAAAGAGGATAATAATATTTACCTAAATATAATAACATTTAACTTTATCGAAGATATATAATTAATTTTTTTAGGTTGGATAAAACAGATTTTAATTAGGTATAATAAAAATAAAATTTAAAATAAATTACTTAAGACTTATACCTGCCCTTTTGATATCTTCCATTGGATTGTAATTATGGCCTTTAAAGGAGAGGTTTATGGTCACTCGAGGGACATATTATCATTCTAATTTTTTTATAAGAATACGGGAATTTATTTTAGTGATAAATAACTCATATGGGCCTTTGGAAATGATATATTGAGTCCATTTGTTTTGGCAAAAAATAATGGAATTTTTCCAATTTTTCGTTCTTTATGGTTCATAAAAGTAATTTTAAAAATTTCAAGATTCACATACATAGTAAATGAATTATAAAAAATTTAATTTCAATTTTTTCTTTAATTATTCTATTTTTTATTTTATAATTATTTTAAACAAAATTTTAATCATTAAATACCATTAATGATCATTTTCAAGACTATTTTCAAAAATTTGAATTTAGAAATATTGATGCAGTAATTAAATGTTAATTAAAACTCATAAATAACCACTTACCCATCATAGTTACCCTTAATATTCATGTAATACCCCAAATAATCTGAATAATATCTCATTTATTGTCATTAAAATAATTTAATCGATCTATTGGTTGTTTTTTAAACTCCGTGTCAATGTGGCGTTAGAGTATTAAAAAATTATACAATTTTTAGATTTTTTAAAAAAATTATAAACATGAATCTATATTAAGTGAAAAAATTATATTCATATCATTTCACTAATAATCTATAGTTAGTTTTATCCTTAGCAAGAAAATATATTTGAGGTATTAAATGAGAGAATGTGACATTTGGGAAAATATTATTTTAATTATATATAAAAGTAATTCCTCATCCTGTAAAGTAGGAAAAAATGGAAAACAATTTAAAATGGAAAAGTGAGTGGTATATAAAGGCATATCCACCCATTTTTTGAATATATTATTTTATTCATATCATATGATTTTAACTTAATTAACTAGTTTTACCTTGTACTATAGTAACTACTTTTTACGTAGGTAATTTATTTATAGAACCAAAAATAAAAGGAGAAATTTTAAATAATTTAAAAATTTTCATTAAAAATATGAAATACATTTTATAATATCCAATTTTTATTGACATAATTTTTTAAAATTATTTTTAATAAAAAAAGACTTTTGTTAATTTAAAATTAAATCCAATATATGATGGGAATTTTAAATTAATTTTTTTAGAGAAAGGATATAATGGCTTTACAAAAAAACACTATTTTTCACTATTTAAATAAAATTCAATATTTTTTGGAAAAATGAATAAACATAGCCATATATATATTATAAATGTTAATTTCGAAAATTATATTCATTTAATTAAATAAAATTTATTACAGTTGAAAAAATTAATTATAATATCTGCATAGAAAATGCTATAAAATGTTATTGGAAGAAAATATATTTTTGCAGCGTAAAATGATTATATTCTCCATAGTTTCCTAGAAAAAAAAATTAAATTAATATTATTTAATTATTTTGGATATATAAATGACACATTTCATTGAAATAACTCTTAAATAGTCAATAATTTAATATATATAGCTAAAAAACAACGTGATCTTGAAAAATACATATTTTACCTTTATATAGTTTTATTTTAGTTTCTATGAAATTTATGACCAATGAATACATTTTAAATATGTTAAATAATAGTTTTACATAATATTAATAATTTTATTTTAAATATATATGAATAAAAAATTCATAAAAAACATTTGAAAGTATTTTTCTTGAATCAGTAGTTTTTCCTAAGTGAAATTGATAAATATGTTTGGAAATTTATATTTTATATTAATTATATATAATCTGACTAAATTTATAATACATAATAATTATTAACAAAATTTTGGTGTTGTATATTTAACAGTCTATCAGACACATAAAAATAATTACATAGAAAAATAAATTGCAGGGTGTTACATTATTTATGGGTGATCTATTATTTATTCTCTCCATTAGAATCATTAGTAAATATTCACATAAAGAGATCTATACCTGAGATAGAGGAGATCGTTGGGATTCTTATAGGACCATGAATTTTAGAGAGTTTATAAACATGGTAAATGGAATATAGTGGGAGATGATCATAGTAAGAAATATCATTCTCAGTTTCTAGGAAAGGTGTTTGAGGAGTTTTCCCCATTTCAGTTATACTATATTTAGGGGGAGGATAATCACACTCTTAATCGGTGGTTGTAAACCATCCAATTTTTGAGGATGTGAGGGATTCATAGTTTTTTGGTATTGATTGTGAGGTCCTGCACAACTGTATATTTACATGATATGGTTCTGATGGGTTGACAATAAGTGGGGAGAATATCATCTTCTTTTGAATTTTAAATCCTATCTAAGGGGAGGTGTTTATAGACTCTTATACATCCCTATTGATGAAAAATCCAGCAGTGGAAAATATGAATGAGGACCTTCAGTGGAAATTTTGGTGTCCATGGATGAAGTGAAGTATTAAAGAGTTCATATCTTGATGCCTCACCTATCTATTAGTGATGGCTGAGAACTAGTTTCTAATTGGGTTGGCCCAACCCCTTGTGGTGTCAGAATAGAAATGGGATCATATATCCACGTATTTCATGTTAGGATTTTCATATATTGTGTTAGGTTACAATGATACCATGGTGGTCATTTATTGACTCGCTATATTATCCCACTTTCTCACCATTAGAGAGTAGAGTTAAATTGAAATCATGTGACAATTATATGTACCCAAGTTCATATTGCTTATTTTTGTTCCCTAGAAGACTATTTAAGGCAGTTAAACTAGTTTCAATTCTCATTGATGGAGAGTTTTTTTGGGAGGATTTCTGGAACTAGTTATGGAGTGTCATTTCATTCCACCCCATAAAGATGGTTATGTTGAATTTATTATTCATTTCCTTGAGGATATACAATGGGATTTCATTTTGGACTTTGACTAAACTTGGGAAGATCTCTTACCCATAGTAGAGTTTTCATACAACATCATCTATCACTCTAGTATTGGTATAGATCCATTATAGAACCCTTAGGGGGTATCCTATAGGTCACCATTATGATGTCCATATCTAAGAGAATAAACACTTATAGTTTTGTAGATGTTTCAAGAAATGACATAGAAATATCACACCATCCAATAGTATAGGATGAAAACACAGATCTATAAGAAGTTCTACACAAACTGATGATAGAGTAATTTTTTATTTTTCCAGGGATACAATGTGTTTCTATGGGTCTCACCTTAGTATGGTTTGCATAGATTTATCCAGGGAGGAAAGAAATATCAAAGTCTAATCAGTCCAGTTTAGATTATACCAAGTCTTGGAGAGGTTACGTATCACGTTGATTTACCTTCATTGTTGGACAAAGTCCATGATATATTCATTGATTCACAATTGGGGAGATATATGAATGATCCACCACATGTTATTTACTGGGGTGAGTAGAACAATAAATGAAGGGACACAATTTCATAGTACTTGATTCTTTTAAAATATTTTTAGGAGAAGATCCATTAGTAGAAGGAAATTCCCCTTGTACCTATACTCTTGAATCATAGACTTCTTCTAGAGAGCAATTGAGAATAGGTTAACTAGATTCAAGCTATTACCCTTTCATATTTGTGTTGTTCCTACTTTTTAGCAAGAAAATATTTGAAGGGGGAGAAAGTGTAATGACTCAATTTGTTCTGACTAGACCCTTTGAATATTTCAAATAATTTTTTAGAGCATTTTATAGAGTTTGAGAAATATTTTAGGAATAGTATTTCCCCAATGTTGATATATTAAAAATATTGTATACATTAACTCAAACACACAAATGATCATAAAAATAATCTTTTATCACTCTAATGGAATCTCAGATTTGGAAATTGATACCTATTATTAATCTAAAACAAGTGTTTTAACCTAGGCATGATATAAATGTCATTATCGTTGGACCTTTGGTCGATACAAATCCATGGGAGGATAAAAGTTGAATTTAATTAATTTAATTAAATATCTATTTAATTATTTGGTTTAAAATTTAAATCCATTAAAATATATATATAATCACTACTAAGAAAAATCTATTGGGTTTTCTAGATAAACCCAATTTTTGGAATGGGAGGTAGAGAGTGTCACCGTAGTGATAATCATCAATGAATGAATAGGTAAGTTCCATGGGTCAAAAACCATCTCTATGGAATTGACAATAAATAGTATGGATTTAATCTTCACCATAGATCAATCAAATATCATGTTAAGGATTTTGTTTCTTGGATTTATCTTAAAATTTTATATTTTTCTGATTATAGATTAGTTTCTTACAATCTAATAAAAAACTGACCATTTTCAACCCTAGTTAATTAATGATTCTTATATTAGATATTTTGGGATTGATAATTATCATCCTTGGAGTAGTAACATAAACATAGTTATCCCTTTATTTATATCTCATGATCAATGAACGATGCTTGTACAACCATGAAATATCATTCAAAAAAATGTTTTATAGTTTTTACCTAATGAAATTCATGTTTATCATTGGCCTTCAATAGGTTGAAGATTCAACCATCAATATAGTAATAATCCTGAAAAAATTTCATTTTTTTGTGTCGGTTTGTTTGAGAATTGTTGTTGATGATCATTTTAAGAGTTATGAAGATTAATAATTATTTAGAGAGGGAATATGATATAAGAAGCATCTTTATTTTGATTTGGTATTTGTTAACAACAATGGATATGAATATAATCCAATATTTTGAAGAAATACATCTGAGATCTGATATCTGACAAGGCGTTAATCACTGAGAAATAATATTTTTGGATTTTCGGAGGTAATAATAGAAACAGTGTAGGTGATGATGAATATTTTGGAGGAATAATAATTTTTAGAAGATTCCTCACTACACAATGTGTAATTTAGAAGAAAAAACACAATGTGTCTTGTTGATGCAACATGAATGTTTTGTTTTATAAAAAATATCACCTGGATGTGTTGATAAAAGCATACTCCCTATGACCCAAGATGGCTTGATACTTTTTAATAGGGATTAATTACATAGAGAAGATTGGGTGGGCATTGTGGCCATGTATGATGAGGCTAGACCCCATGCACCACCCGATAGGATAGGACTCGGGTATGGTAGAATATGTTGTCTGTCAATCCCAGAACAACAAGCCATTTAGCTATAACTAAAAGATGTTTATTTGTTTTGAGTTTAATATTTAGTATTAGAACACTGTCTGGTTCAATACTTAGGGTATAATCTTCTGTACGCTGTCTAAAGTACATATTTCCCCCTTCACTCATATTAGGATGTACAGGATGTCCCTTATGAATATTGTTGAGGAGATTATGGGAATAAAGGTAAAGCAAGTAGGATTATATGAATCATCATCTCAAAGATCAAGCTTTAATTTTAAGCACTCATTGTAAGTGGAAATCCAACGTAATAGTAGAGTCAAGGTGTAGTAACTCTTTCTATCCTTTGGTAGGTTTTAAAATCCCCCCATGATATTTTTTAATGGGATCCTCTCCCTATATATCAAAACGTGTTGTTCGTTATCCAATCAATTAATGAGTGTAAGATCCACAATCTATGGGGTGGGTTATTCACCATTCCTAGTGATCGTAGGTAGGGCATGGGAGCGTCCTTTGGGACTAGTTATTCCCCCTAAACTATTTGGAATGAGATATCCTCTACTATTGGTACATAGAGGTTATATGTGTTGAAGGATCATATTATTATAGGCCTTCGTAGACATTTAAAATCCTAGATTTTAAAATACAGATAGAAACATTACATTATAGATTAAGTACCGAATATGATAATATATAGGTAGTTTTTGTTTCCTTACCATATTGTTTATGGTTTTAGATTTATCTCCCTTAATACATTAATTATTAGTGATTTTTTTGGTGTCCAATTAGGTATTAATCTACTTAACTCTTCATTGTCTCTACATGAACTTGTCATGTATTTTTCAGATGACATATTTTTCGATGGAGATGACTGTGGAAATATCACTGGTGGTCCACAGTAGTGCCTATAAGTTGAGGTGTTATGATTTTTGTAAGACAATGGGTGGTGTGATGATAGTCTTTCCTCTCTTGTTTTTAGTTTTGACCTACCTTTTAGTAGTTGGGATACGAATTTTTCCTATTTAGAATGTGTATGTCCAATATTTTTATTTTTTGGGAAGTTATATATTGCGAAATCATTTTTTATTCAGGTTGTCTACAATTCAATATTACTCTGGGTTATTTGGAGATGTTAGCATATACTACTTCATTAGGAAGAGGCATCCCATATGTGTGATATGCTTAATTGGTGCTTGTAAGTAGCCTGTGGCCTATTAGAGATGGGATTGGGATAAAAAATCAACTTACTACAGATCATGTGGGACCCCGTGGGATGGTTTAAGTTATATACTACGTGAATTTGACCAATTTCAGTCCCCATGTATCACAAAGAACTAGATATATACTTTGATAAACTTTCCTGAATGTCAACTGTGGAACCACTAGTGTATAAAAATTATTATGATGGGGAAATGAAATTACTATAATATATAGTGAAAAAATTTCATATGTATAGTTAATAATATTTATAAATTCTACCCTATATCTTTTCCCACAATAATATCCATCCTTTACTCAACATACACTATTTCCATGACTTAAATACTATATGATGTAAGAATCTATACATCTGAACATACATTTAATTTAACATTCTTTTTTACCATATATTGTTAAATTATTAGAGTCCTTGTTTTGGATTATTCTAGACTTCTATGTCTTTAACTAATTTTTCTAGACAAAATTATACACTATATTTTAGAAATTTTACTGCTTCTGCAATCTAATGAAATCCTCACCACTAACTTCTCCAAATTCCATCATAAACATTACTTTAACAAAAATTCTGTATGAATTGTCCCCACTATGACCTATCCTAAACTGGATAAGAGACTATGTGTGACACCAATTGATCACCTTCAAATAGGATAGGGGTTAGTGACATTCACTGCAGGTATGAACATGTGAAATTAGAAGAACTTATCTCAAATAAAACTAAAGCAATGTAATGGACCAGACCTCTCCAGTTTATTCCTTTGCTGAAATATAGTGTTTGAGTTGTTCTAGGAGGTCATTGTGGTTTATCCGAAACACCTTTTCAGATTTCTAGTTTTGTGAATAGTGATTCTAGTTTTCTGAACAATTTCATTGGTGAGACAGATGTGAACAGTGTCATCGGTGAGACAGATGCAAATAGTGTCCTCAGTGAGAAATAGATGGATATTGTCATGGTAAGATAGATGTGAACATTATTATCAGTGAGGCAGATGTGAATAGTTTCATCAGTGAGATAGATGTGAATAGTGTCATTAGTGAGATAGATGTGAACAATATCATCAGTGAGATAGATGTGAATAGTTTCATCAGTGAGAAAAATGTGAATAATGTCATTAGTGAGTCATTTTTATTGGCGATGTCGGTGAGTCATTTGTACTATTGACATCAGTGAGTCATTTTTGCGGTCAACATCAGCGAGTCATTTGTATTGTCAGTGTTGGTGAGTCATTTATATTGTCAATGTTGATGAGTCATTTGTATTGTCCATGTTGGTGTTTCATTTTTACTATTGGCATCAGTGAGCCATTTGAACTTTCGGTATCGGTGAGTCATTTGTACTATCAACATCCATGACTCATTTGTACTATCATCACCAATGATTCATTTTTACTATCTACATCGGTGAGTAATTTGGACTGTCGGTATCAGTGATTCAATTATACTATTGGCATGGGTAGTTGTACAATATTTCCAGCCATTGGAAGGTGTATAGGGTTTCCATCAATTGGTAGGTGCAAAACGTTTCCAACCATCGATAGGTGTACAATGTTTCTAGCCTCCTGCAACTTCTTCCATTTAATGTTTTCTTTGACGAAAAATGCATTCAAGGACTTATTTAAGTGATTTATGGACAATTTAAATCCCCTAACTCCTATATTAATTTTCATAAGGATCGGGATTGATTTACATGGTCAAATTGTGTGTTTTAACGCGATCCTCTTTTAATGGAAAATCTTGGGTATCTTAAACAACTTCTCTATTAAATCTTCCAATGGGATGAGATGTCTTCCTCCATTATTCTACCTTATTGACCTCTGTTGAGACACTCTCCAAACTTCCCATCCTTCCATAAGAGTGGTGTGATCAAACCTTAATCCTTTGATCGTTTCCCCTTGATGATTCTTCCTACAACATGCACTCTCCCTGTTTTGGTCCAAGCAGCAATTGTCGATCCATCATCAATAGAAGGTATGATCTTCCTCCGTTATTGTGTTTCTTTGACCGTTCTTCTCTAGTTTCTCCATTCCATGTTCTTTCATATGGTCTCCATGTTCCTAATAGATTTTTCTTGGGTGTCAGTTTGTGTGTTCTTTCCACGACATCCTCAAGTGGATGTTGTTACCGTGAGGGATCCAATCGTGATCAGTTGCATAAATAATTCTAGTTTATATAATGACCAGAACCTTTTGAGGCAAATGATTCATCGATTATCTATTATTTTACAAGATATCACAGGTTTATCATGATTCATCCCCCTAGATAATAAAGGAATTGACATAATAAATGCTTAATCTGGATAACTAAATTGGTATCAATTGTGTGTTATTGCCTCTTGTTTTTATAGACAGTGTGATATCTATACTACCCTTTTTTATCATGTCATAGTTGATATAAATTGGTAAAAAACATAAACTAAGATTAATTATAATTATTTTATCAAAGATAAAGAGGCATGTAAATGAATCTGGTTGTTGCTGTTGTAAATTGTTGATAATCAAATTTATGCAGCAAGAATATTTAATTAATTTTTGATAGATTGCTATTAGTTTTCCTATTGTTGGAAAATAAAATTAATAAATTGTTTAATTTTAGAAGGATTAAAGAACCAGTTGTTGGTTAAAAGATAATTTTTAGTAGGGTTCCAAGTAACCCACTTTCATGTGAGGCTGAGTGCCCTATGCTTGAGTTCTGTGAGTACTCATTATGTATGAAGAATGGATTACTTTTTTAAGGGCCAAGATCCTAGTTTAAATAATGTTTGTTTTCCTTATTATTGTGTTGGGTTGTCAACCTGGATGGTCATTTTGATAAGTGGGGGACGAGAGGCCATTCATTATGGAAGCAGTTGATGCCTAGAGGGGCAAGATGTATCAGTTTATACATGTGGGAGTCAGGGGGGCACTGAAGATTATGAAAAAAGTTTGATGCGAATGATTAGAAGTATGGAGAATATCTTTGTTTGTTTATCTAATTTACTTTCTCTACTGCTCAAGGTAGATGGTATTTCTTACCCTCTTTCCAAAAGGGGAGAAGAAGCATGGGTTATGCCACAAGCTTTCGGTGTTTAGCTTCTCGATGGAGGAGGTGTCTACGGTCTTGCTATAGGTGTCAATTACATGAGAGGTTGTTCATATAGTCACTAGGTTGAGCCCCTTTGGGTTTAGTATATTATAATATTTTTCTAGAATTTCTAGGAATATGTGAAATTAATAATTCTGTTAATAAATTATAGAATAAACAATGTTAACCCATGGGGTGGGAGCTTGTTGACACGAAATGTTGAGGTTACAATTTAAAGGAACATTGGACTTTGGGTGTGATGCTAATTTAGAATTTATAATGGTTAATTAATGTTTAATTATTTAATTAATAAAAACTAAAACATAAAAAAGGCAATGAAGTAATATAAGAAATCTCTTTAAATGGTTGTGTGCTTATAGGATACATAGTCTTAGTAGTGGTAGCGGGGAGTCCGAGAGACATTAGTTGCAGTTGAGTCTAAGACAAGGTTATTCCCATAGTGTGGTTGTGAGGTATAGTATATTCTATAATTTTCGTGTTTCTATATGCTACTCCACCCCTTCAGTTAGGTAGTCTAACACCCCAAGAATTTTGACCCCCGGGGGGTGTTTTCCCCAATATTCCAGCAGGAGGATGGATGGATTACTACCCCTTTGGCCCTGCTCTCTTCTATTTCTAGTTACTTGTGATGGTAGGAAAAGCAATTATTTTTCCCCAAATATGTGTATAGAAGGATGTAATGAGTTGTGGTTATTCACAAAAATATATTTGGAATATATTTTCCTATGGACTACTATAGGTGTAATGTGAATGGGATGTGATGGCCTGAGTATCCTTACGTGGTGTATGGGTTGTAATCAATTGTGGTATAATGCTTGACGCATGATACACATTATACGAGCTATTGTGGATCCCAGAAACTACATTTATACTTTGGTTACGTGGATTTAGTTGTTGTGTTGCATGAGGTGCATATTGTGTTGCTTCACCCAGGTTTCTACGGTAAGGAATTTTTTGAGAGAGAATCATGGGACATGTGACATTGGGGAAAATTGGAAAACAAGTGGGGAAGTGTTAGTGGGTTACCCTTGATATTACTTATTATATTATATACTATTATATGTGATACATGGTGAGAGTATCCATGGTGAGGCTAGGAATATAGTATACATATTCAGGTGATGAGTTAGTTTCAATTGTTGTTCACTATGATTTATCATGCTTTCCATACTTTTTCATGAGAGGATATGTGGAGGATCCTACTATTTATACTATTATTCCACCTTAAGTATATCTAAACTATTTTTCCAGTCACATAGAGCAGTCATGAGATCAGGCTGGTTACTATTAGTTTGGGGTTACATGAGTCGTTCAGGCATCATTGTTGTTGCTATTTTTTCTTTCCACAGGTAATTGTAGTTTTCCCTTTCAGTTTTAGTAGTTCTTGCATGAAATAACATATGTGTTCTTGAGATTTATTTCATATTGCAGTATGAGTTGGAGTTGGTTTGTGGTTGTCTTATCTCTCTCTTCAACAGGTGTTCTCTTAGAGGGTAATGCCCCTCATTTTTGTGTTTAGTATACCCTCGGTGCTAGTCACCATCCTGGGGCTTACTGGAGGCAGGAATCGGGGGTCACTCTCTCTATTATCACATTGCCAGACCAGGAGGGGTACACCTAGTGGGGAGGTGGGTTTTGACAAACAAAGTTAAATAAAAAGAAAATATGAGTCTATATTGTAATAAAAGGTTATTAATTTAAAACCAAAATAATTAATTATGAGTATATTACACATCATTTCCAAAGACAAACAATTTTGGCAGAAAAATGGAAAAATATTTCTGAAGAAAAATAAAAATAAAAATAAAAATAAGAATCCAACTCCAAAAGAATTTTTTTTCCTAAGATAATGTTTTCCAAAACCAACTGTAAAATGAAATTATTAATATATAATCCTTTTCTATAAGAAATAGGTCAATAGAGACATACCTACTAAAGACATATATTAGGGGTTCCTTCTCTAAGCCCATCAACATGAATATGTGTATAATATACTAATGAATCACTGAGTTAAATAAATAATGAAATATATTCAACCAACCCAATGTATCTCTATAGATAAATATCTATCCAATAACCCAAATCAAAAACAATAATTTAAAATAACATTATAGATATGGATAGTATATCCTAGGAAAAAATATAGAAATAAATACACTATAGATCATCTCCAACTGAATCATTAACATTAGTATCATCCCCAACTGGAGAATTGACATTATTCACAATTTAAAAGTCATTTTCTCTCAATTATAAATAATATATATCAAACTATATATATTGACATCAGACAATCACTAAAAACCTTATCATCATCTTCACTTAGGAGTGGAGATAGGTCAATTTACCATGGATAAAATAATTTATTTCCATTTGATTTCATGTGTGCATTTCTTATATGATAAAAAAATATAACATCCTCATGCTCAGATAACTAATAGATAATATACTTATAACCCACTCAAATATTCATTACTCTTGGGTAATTAATTCCTCACATAAAAACAATTCAACGCCAATGAGTCTTAATAGATCATATAAAATCATTATATAGGGATAAAATGAATCTCTAAATAATTTTCTAGGGAAATAATATAATATCCCTATGATTACACTAAACCACTACATTAATATTTCATATCATAGATAAAATATTTCCATCCTATTAGAGAAAAAATCTCGATTATAATATACATAACATTTCAATGATAACAAAACTAACTTAGACATTCAGTGTTTGAGAGTTTTGATGGATGTATAAATTGAAAATATATTAAATATTTAAAGAAAAAGATGGTATTTTATAATCAATTTCCTTTGATACTACCCATATTTAAATAAGTATTATTTTTTTATTTCAATATCTTTGAAACAATTTACGGTATAGAATTTATTAAATTTTTTATTTTTTAAAAATCAAAACATTTAGTAATAAATAGTATGAAATTAAATTATGATAACCAAAATTTATGTTTAAAGGAGAAATACTAAAAAAAATTACTAATACTGTTATTATTATTATTATTTCCTCTTTTGGATACTGGACATTTGACATTCCAAAATATCCCTTTGAAGTGACTATTAGAGTTATTTATATTTTTGTATTACTCTCTCTATCTCACACACACTCATATATATATAAGGAAAAATATAAACTCCACTACATCCTTAATATTAAACACTAATATTTTTAATATTTTCTTAACCACTAATATCTTATGAAAATTATATTAAAAGAAACCTTCCCAAAAAAAGTAAAATAAAATGAAAAAAATATTTCATGAATAATTTAATTCACCATCATAAAATACCACATAATTATAATTTATCATCTTCAAAATTCCTACAATTTAACATGAATTATCAATCCACTGTAATTTATTAAAATTTACATAAAAAATATATATTAATAAGTAGAGAGTATAATGTCACATCCCTCAATCTTTATTCTGAATTATCACATATAACTTGTTCTAATTTTCATTACCTTATTTTTCAGAATCCCTCCTCACACCTTAATGAGATGAAGTTAATATTAAATGAGTGAAAAAGAGTTTACATTATTCTTGAGGACAATAGGGTTTCACACACTATTTATTGAAAAAAATTATTCTTTGTTTGTCATTAATTAGTTAAGTATATTTGTTCATTAATAAAATGTTTCCAAATAATCTTTTAATTAAAAATGGGTGATTCATATTAAACCTTGGAGTAATGTATGATTCCATTGGATTTATCTATTATCATATTCCTCCCATTCCAAAATAGTAAATATATTACCTTAATGATATTTAATTAGCCTCTTCACGTCATTCTATTGAATTCATTCACCTCCCATAAAATATAATAAATCTTCTTAATAAATAATTTTAACTTCTTAAACTATCTATTCCATTATAATAATATTGATAAAAATAATAATATTTTAATAATATTAATCCTAACAAAAAATAATAATTTATTCAATTTTAGTTAATTAAATTCTATTTGTTGAAAAAAATGGAAAAAATTTACCATCTTGGATTCCCTCTAAAATCCCAACCAAATGAAAAAAATCATATTCTATGATAAATGGATTACTCGTAATTTTATTATGAGATTATCAAAATTTATATTTTAACCGTTATTTGTCAAATAACAAAAATTCACTTGAAAATTTCACAAAATTCATAAAAAAATTATTTTTTCTATACACTTAAGAATAATAATAGTACATCATAATTATAAGAAAATTATCACTCATAATACATTATAACAAAGTTTGGATAAACTAAATGGTCATAATCTATACATAATATCTAATTAAAATTAATCATTACTTGGTGCTTTGGGGGTTGTATATATTGGGCCTACATTCAAACTATAATATATCAATACATATGTAGAACAAAAATATAAAAATTGATGAAAATATTTTCACATTAATCAATAAGAATAACATGGATAATCCATAAATGTAGATGAATGGAATTGATAACATTTTAATTATTCAAGAAATAACATCAATCATTGAGAAGAAAGTGGAAATAAATATAAAGCCATGTGAATATAAAAAAAATATTATAAATAGATTTTCTAATAAAATATTTAGTAATTTATAATTAAGATAAAAAATAATTATAACTTTAAAAAACACAAAATCATGAAAAAAAAATCAAGAAATAATCACGAATTGATTCTCAGAAAATTTTTATAATATGTCAAGTAAGAATAAATAAAATAAAATATAATAAAAAAATGAATATACGTATAAAACAAGGGGAAATTTAATAATTTAAATTTATAAAATTATATAAAAAAAATATATGATAAATAAAAAAATAATATTGAACATAAATTAGATAGATTAGATTTATAAAGAATAAGCTTACCTCAATCTCGATGTTTATGGAATGATATTAAATATCCTATAAAACATCATTTTTTATTAATTAATATAAAATTATTTTTTGTTTATTTACCATATTATTGATAATTTATATCAATTTTTAATTAGTTATATTTCACCGATTAGCTTTACAAGTCACTATTTGGGGTTTTTCATAATGTTCCATGGATATTTAGGTATCATGGTATCAATCATTGTTCATTATCGATGAGTTTATTAGATCTATAATTTATAAAGTAATCACTCCATAATAGTTAAATATGTTTGATGTTTCATAATAAATATATTGTAGGAAGACACTTGGTTTGAAAATCAGTGTTTCACAATTCAACAGATCTTTTTCATATAATAGTTCATATTTGATTTTTTTTGGAAATCATAGGAATATAAGTTATTTCATTAAATAAATTAAAATAATCTATATTTAATATATATATATATATATTGTATTTATTAGAAAATAATCAACTCTGTGTACAATTATTATCATAAAAATACACCGTTATTATATATAGTAAAAAATTGACCACTTAAGGATCATACTAAATGAGATAATTAATAATGAATAACAAATAAGTAATATTTAAATTTTATATTAATTATATATAACGGTCAATTAAATTTATTTTATATTAATCTATCTTTAATTTGATGAAAAAAATTAGTAATATAAATAAAAATGATATTCTTTGAGTGGGGGGTTTTACATCATTGAAAAAATAACCATTTACATTATAACCTTATATAATTTGAAGTATAAGGTTTCAATATGAGAAAAAATTCATAAATATATAAGTGATGTAGAAGAGTGAGTATTTTGTAATATTTGGGATGTATAAAAAAAATTTAGAAGTTATTTTTATGGATCAATGAAATGGGTTTTTTTACAAAAGAAGGTGCTGTTTATTTTTGAATAAAACATAATTTTATGACTGGGAGTCACAATAGTGATTCTAATTGTGAATATGAATTGTATCAATCTCATTTTGACCAAACCAAGGTCATTGTTACCTATTTGATAGTGTTAGGTACTTTAATTTCATATAATGAACCCTTTACTGTTTTATAAATTCCCTTAAATCATTCTCCCAAAAACACTCCCCTCATTAACTAAGACAACCATCAAATATCAAATTTTTTTGTACTATATTTCCACCAAATTGCAAGAAGTTTTTATCCACTATACATTGATCCTTGAAACTATGAATTTTATTGGATAATATGACACATTGGATTTCTATCATGTGGTCATGATATATATATATATATATATTTATTCTCCATTATTAATTCAAATTGTTATAGTGGATATATAACAATGACATATAATATTACTCATATGAAATAATAATACAATTTTTAACTTTTATTGTTTTTTAGTTATCATGGTCATTTTCTGAATTTAAATTTTTAATGTTATACAATTCATATTTTTTTCAAAGAATAAGAAGATATTGAGTCATTATATTAATCACACTTTTATAAATTTCATAATTGATGTTTTATTTCAAATGCCTATAGAGGAAAATGTCTGTGTTCTTTTATTTCGATAAAATCTATATGTTCCCATGTCAACATTTCAAAAATCTCATTTATCCTTTAAACATTCAGGAGGTGAGTTGTGTTATTTAATTATATCTTCTCATTATGACATATGATCAATAATAAGGGTTATTTATATGAGTGATCATGCAATAATTTTTCAACATTTTGACTCAATACATGTTGGTGATATATTATATATTTTAGAATAAGTGGGAAATAAAACATAGAATTTTCTTAAGAAAGGTTTTGAGGAAGTTATAGTTGATTATAAACTATTCCCACACTATAAAACTTTTATGTGTTTAAAATACCTATGATATATATTTATATTCATTCATAACCTCATAAATCTCTTCTATGGATGTATTTGAGGGAATAATTTCTCCCCAATACTGAAATGGAAATCCCATCAATGATTTTCAACCCATTTCTTATGTCAACTCTATGATACTTCAATGTATTTTTGAATAACATAAATCTTATTTGCGGTTCCTCAATCATGTATAGATTTTAATATCATTTTTTCTATAAATTTATCCTTATAGGATAAAATTATAAATTACTTCCAACAAATGAATTAATATTTTTCATTGATTGAATTTTTTTAATAACTAAACTAATTGATGATGTTTATATCAAGGTTCTTAAAATTATGTCATGTTGGACACAAAATGAAATTTGCAAATAGAAGACACTTATTCCAACCTCTATTAAATTATTTTTATTATGATAAATAATTTATTCCATATTTTAAATATTTAATTTTTATTAAATATTTAGTTATGGATGATAAGTTTTAAAAATAATCATCTCTATGTTAGATCTATATTGAAGGCTTCTCCAAAACATAAGTGTAAACCATTGATCTCAATCCAATATAATTGAATGAAATTATCCTATATCCACTCCACTTATTTGATATATATATATATATATGTATATATTCATATTAATCTAGTGTGGAATCTTGTCAAATGGAAATGTAGTGATATAATTTAATATGTTAATCAATCATAACCCACATGGAATTATCTCCCTTAAATGTCATCAAATGAACCACAAAAACATTTTCATGGACACATTATCCCATTTACATTCTCATTTGGGTAATGGTAAAATTGGCTCTTTAATGTTTTTTTATGTTTTTTACTAAATTTATTTCATATCAAGAAACATAATGTATACTCATCAATATCCTTCTTCATGTTACCCCACCAGATGTTCCCCCATGATCTATATACTATTTTACACTTACTATTTTACTAGAGAAATATGAACAATAAGTTTCATATAAAAAAATTCATACTTAACACTCATTTTAATAGTTTAAATAGTCATATGACTACACATTTGAATATTTAATTATCAATATTCAATATATTATATTTCTCCAACTTTCTATATGTCATCTTATTCTATAGCTCTAAATAATTTTTTAAAATTTATTTTCTTTTGAAACAAATTTTATTAATTCATTTGGGATATTTACGATTATTTCCCATCTATTATGACTTTTAAATCCATAATTTACATATCCATGAATATTTTATCTTTTTTAATCCACTCCATTAATATAAATTTTTAATACAATATTCAAATACTATCTTTTACCCTATTCACCTTCAATGAATGGTAATTTATTGATCAATCATTATAAATAATTATCTCTAATGATATTATTTGTCACATACAAAACATCTCCTATATGAATATATAATTTTTGGTTTTTTTGAGAATTATATATATTATACTTCTCTAAATAAATAAATTTTTTCACATATTCAATGAAAAAACATCTAAAAAATCGTGATCATGTGTTAGTCACATTTATACATTCATATTTAGTTTTTTCAAATTATTTGATATCATGTTATCATTTTACATTAGGAAATGTCACCAAAATTTATTTTATGAATCCAAGTATAACAAACCTATCTAAACTATATGGTAGGGAATGTATGAGCGTAATTATTGGACTCTCTGTGCATTAACCTCAACCTAGTTGGTGAGGTATCCTTAAGTGCATCCTTGAGACCTAGGTTCAAAACCAACCGGAGGAATATTTCCATGGGGTGGGGGATGTAGTAGTTATTGTAGAAGTTTCTATAGCAGTTGTTGTAGCAGCTAGGAACTATTCACCTTGGGCCACCAGTTTGGGCTTGGAGTCCTTAAGGCCTTAGAGCCACCTAGGCCTTTGGTTCAGTAGGGCTTTCAGGCCACCTTTAAGGCTTTCGGGACACCTCAATTCATTTGGGCCACATACAGTTCCCCCAGAGAGACTCTATAAAAAAAGAGTAGCACCAGAGGAGGATTCAGAGCAGTCGTACTCAGCAGATTAGAATCAAATGGATTGGGAAAGATTGAGAGGGTATGGCTATACCCTCAAGAGCTGCCTGTGCTTTCATTGGATACTTATCCAAACAGCCATGCGATGTGGGAGAGCTACCAACACAATTCAGATACTGGGAAGGGGAAGTTCATTGTAGTTATAGTCTGGTTGAATTTCGTAAGACCTTTGGGTCATGTAATGTCTCTCAAGCCTATGGGAAATGTAATCACTTTAGCCTACGGGCCTTTTAAGGGCTCCCCCTTATCCTTTAAAAGTGGGGTTATCAAAAATCAATAAAAATGAGGCCTTCTAGAAATTCAGGAAAGGATTGGATTCTTTTAATCTCATTGGATCTCTCTTAATAATCTTTTATCCTGAAAATATGTACACCATTCCATGTTAACTTTGTTAGTGATTTGGAATGTACAAACAATGGAATTAGTAATTCCACAAAAAAGTAATAAAATTTTGAATATTTCACACAATACTTTATTTTGGCTATTTGTTAATAATATTTTTCTTTGAAGGATCTACATATATCCCTCTTATTGTAATTAAATGTCCAGAGGATGTAACTTTATACTTTCAAAAGTCATATTTGATGAATTTGGTGAATAAATTATCCTTTGTAAGAATCTTCAACCTAATAATCAGAAGCTCGTCATTCTCTTATAAACATTTAGAATACGTGAGGATATATTTTATTAATATTTACTGAAATATATTATGGTAATATCTATATAATCTATTCATAAAATCCATGAATATTTTTGAGGTATATGCGAGTCCAAATGGGATCATAATAAACTCACAGAATCCATATCTTCTATGAAAGGTTTTATTTTGAATATGTTCTATTTTAAACTTTAGTTATGATCTCCTGAATGAATATATACTTTTGAGATGTATTGATCTCCACTATATAGATCAAATAATTTATCAATATAAGGGAGTGAATACTTAATATTTATCAGGATTTTTTTAAACAAACAAAAAACAAATATTGATCCTCCTTAAACCATCCTTATTTTTAAATATGAGGATTTTTTCAACCCAAGGTGATACGGTGTTGTGTTATGTTTCTTGTTAATTTCATGTGAAAAAAATTAATTCAATGTTGCAATTATTCCTACTAAGTATCATATTTGTGTTGGAATCTAACTGATTGGTAATATTCTGGTTACAAATTAATAATTCTCTAAATTTTTATGTGTAATAAACTACTAATATATTTTAAAAAAACAAAATTATTTAATTTTATAGTAATTAAAACCCACAAATAATCATTGAAATGAAACATGAACAAAATTATTTTAAAGAGTAAAATAAGATTGTTAGGGTATTGAAAATTAAACGAGAAACATTTTTATAAAAATCCTGATGAATATTTATTTATATATATGAAGTTACCTATCAAGGGTTATCAAAGATATATTATAACATATATATATTTCATAGACACTATCAATAATTAATATCAAATCCTTGGATATGTAATTAAAATTTAAAAAATGTTCTATAAATGTGAACCCCTATTGTAGAAAAAACATTAAATAACCATGGTCAATTTTATTTTAACATCTACGAGAATCCCTAAGTCTAATGGGAAAGGTCAATATTAATGAACATAACTAATAAAGAATGAAAATATGAGATATTTTAATAAAAATTCATAAATTAAAATATTTCAAATGATTTAGTTTAGTTTCCATAAGTGCCCAATATACACAAAAAATTCCTTAATCATTTTAAACATTTTCATTATAATTTTAATTATTTTAGATCAAATCTTTTTATATTTTAATAAATTGGTTTAGTTTGGTATTATTCATTTATTTTAGATATTTTTCATAATTTTAGCTAATTTTAAATCTCATTTATGTATTAAATTTATATAATGATTAAAATTATTTAGTTTAGTTTTTTTTCATATAAGTAATATTTCATTTTACAATTTATTTTTTATTATTACACACATTTAGATTTTTCTTTATTACAATATCTGTTAACACTAATCATATAAATTATTATTACTAGAATAAATTATAATATTTTTTATAATTTAAATACTTTATTTTGTATTTATAATTTTTTTTAATTTTTTTATAATGTTTATATATAATACTATATATATTTAATAATACAATATTAATTCATTTTATTATTTTTATATCTTATTATATATATATATATAATTATTTATATATACCTACTTATAATATAAGTTTTATTTAATTAATTTATGTATAATTTATCCTTTTAACATTAATATTATTAATATAAATTTTACATTTTTTAAGTATTATATTATTATTATTATCCCACTCATATGTGAATTATAGTAGGGTTTTTGAAGAGGTAGACCATAAAAAAACAATTTTTGGAAGAAGTCGCATGCATAATTATGGAAGATAGTCTCAACTTTTAAATTCTATTTGAAAGGACTCTTAAAATCTATGTGGAATGATGATTTATATGACACCTTTCAAATGAATATAGAAAATAAAAGTTTTGTAAATTATAAAACCTAAGAGGAAATGGTAAAGCTACTAGAAATTGAGATATATCGAAAGGAAATGAAACAGCACCAGTATAATATTACCAATTTTTAGATGATAATAAAACCCTCTTTTGTTTGTAATGTATGACTATTTTAAAATGAAAGTGTAATTTAATTAAAAAAAACCACTTTATTTATTATTTTAAGTCTTTATGTAATGTTAAAATCCATGTGGATGTAATGAATAATTGTTTCCTTCTTGATAGAGTTTGGAATATTTTTTGGGTTATTTTCAGTGTTAGGAACAAATTTATTACTAGACACTAGGCCCCATAGATCATCGATATTGATATAAAAAATATTAAATTTGAAATATCACGTGTTCATGGTTTTTTAATAAATAATTGAATATATTTAAAATGTAATTTTACATGAGAAATATGATAATTCCATTAATTTGGGCATGCATGTTTCACCATAGGTGTGAAATAAACTATGTGAACGTCATGTGTTTGGATAAATCACATACTATGTCACATCCCTGTAAAATAAAGAATAAAACATTTTCATATATATTAATATTTGCGAATTAAATATTAATTTTTCTTTAAAGGGGTTTCTATGTTCGATAGCATACTCGATACACAACAATGAGTTTCTTTGAAAACTTACATTGCACACTAGTAATATTAAAATATTATTTTGAATGGTAGTTAACACGTAGCTGTTATATTGGCGGGAATGAATATAAATACCTGGAATATGATTATATATGTTTTTTAAATGTTTTTAAATTTATTAAATAAAGGATAACGGCTTAAAATATGAAACGAATTCAATTTTAGGCATATATACTCTAATTTTCACTAAAGGTCCACTTATCGATTTTTGATGGAGAACCATCATTAAATATAGTTTTTGTCACTCTTATACATTCTATTGGGACAAATAAAACTCTTCTTTATAATCGGGACATCAAAATTTACTTTGTGTAAATTTTTGGTGTTTTTCCGATAAAGTTCATTTTTTAATGAATAGTGAAAAATGTAGTATTTTAATTCAAAACCACTTTTTAATATAATTTGTTTATATGATTAGATTATATTTTGAATTGGTTTTAAAGTGGAATTATAATATTTTTTTACCATTTAATCCAATTGTGGTCATTGGAATTAATTTCACATTAAAACTGGACTTAAACTAGTGTCAATCTTTTGATACATATTTTTTCTTAAAAACACGCTATTTTTTGACAGCGGGAATTAATTATTAAATTAATTATTTAAAATTATATTTTTTGAATTTTGTAAAATAGAAATCATTTTTTAATTCATAATATCAAATATATTTTTGGGTGAAGTTTTGGTATTTTTCTAAAAAACCTTAATTTTTGATGAATAATGAAACCACAATGTGGTAGTTACTAAAACTGATTTTTCGTTTAAATAGAACATTACCAATTATGTGATTTGAATTTCAAAAATACAATATAAATTATTTTCATTAAGAAGGAAAATTTGGTTCAATGGGATTAATTTTTTTGGTGAATAGTAACTTTTAAGTTTTTAATCGCGATTAGAGGTAATTAGTGTAATTTAAGGTAAAAATAATGTTTTAAAAATATGAAATGACATTAAAACATGTCCTACTATTATTGTATGTGTCATGGACGACCATGAAAACCCATGGGTCTATTTTTGGGACCCCATGGAGCCACTTGGGTAAGATAATGACATTAATGCCTTTTATTTAAAGTAAAAGTAAAAATGACACAAACATGAGTTGTTTTACTAAAACAATTTTTAAATGAGGATATAAAAGTCATAATTTTGACTATATATTTTAATTAGAAAGATAAAAATATTTCCTACATCATGATAGTTTTTTTATATATTTTTTACATTAAATAAATTAAATTATTTATGACATAATGATCATGCAGCAGTTACCTCATTATTTAATGATTTCAATAAAATGGAAAGATAATGTAAAATCTAAGACCTACACTTGTCAAAAACCTATTGGATGGGTGTATTTATAAACCGTATCACCTTATCCTAGAATATATATAATTTTGGGACCTTTAAAAACCGAAACTCATTTTATAATAAAGTATCCTTTCTTAACATTCCAAGAGTGCCCATCCTCTCCTCTTCTAAAAGGTCCCCACCTCTACCTCCATACCCACACCTCTCAAGCATTTGGTTCGGCCAAGATCTCATAATTTTGTCTCTCCACATACCTCTATGCATCCTAGAATCCTTACCTTAGGTAGGAAGCTCTTCAAGAAAACCATTTGGTTCAAACCAAAGGGAGTTACCCGATTTTAAGGTAAAGTCTTCTCTAATGTTCTTTTGTTTTATTTTTCTTCTCCAACCCCCTAAACTATTTTTATTCATTTATTTTGTAACAACTACATTATCTTCAATATAATAGGATGTTTTTATAATATGTATTCGAGCTACACTTACACACAGCTACATCTAATGGTTAGCGAACATACTGTTTCTGTGGATGGCGAATTTCTGCCTCACAAAACAATGATTGTTCAACACTCATATAACACCTTCAAAGGTGGACATTAATATGTCACTATATTTATATATGATATATAATATGTTCATGTTTTACTTAAGCTTCTGTATTTTTCATTTATGGCATACCTTTATGGTTTCCATTATGGGTAAATGCGATATCGTCATTTTAGGAAGTGCAGACTACCGCCCCCTCAAAGTGATTTGATTCGTTAATGCCATATGTGGGCCGTATAAAGGATGGAGTTAAAGTTATTATATATTATGTTATACTGTAATTATAATATACCATTATATGATTATTATTTCTTTCCATTAATTTCTGAGATAGAAATGAAAGTAGCATTCATGCGTAAGTACGTCTTACCGTCTCCATGAGCGGTTCATTTCATTTCTTATTCCCAAATGTAATGTACTATTATAAGTGAATATATATAATGGATATATATGATTTATGTTACATCTAAATGATGAATATAATTCTGGAATTAAAATATACATATCTCTCATTTATTTTTAATTCCATTAATATGACATAGAAATGAAAGTAGCGTTAATGCGTACGTACGACTTACCGTCTTCATGACCGGTGCATTTCATTTCTTACCTCTAAATGATTATGTAATATTATAAATTCATTTATATACTAGATATATATGATATATATGATATCTAAATCATGAATATAATTCTTGATATAATGGATATTTTACCACATGAACAACTTGTAATCATAAAGAGTTTATTTTTGACTCAAGTACCAATGATCGACAAAATGGCCATTATTAACTTAAATAATTACATAGTGTTCATAAAATGGTAATAAGTGATATAAAAGGAATAATGAACTTGAAAAAGGTTCTTAAGAAAGTAGAAATTAACTCATTTTTATTATTCAGGACGTTAAAGAACGATCGAGTCAAGTCGGACCCGAGGTAAGGGACTTCATCTCAATCTCCTTTAATTGGGGCATATTTTGTTTTATACACAACATTCCTTTATACGGTGTATAAACCCCTTTGACTTTTAATTTTATACAAAAGGAATATTTTTCTACGAAGTGTTTTACTAAATGAAAAATGGAATGTTTCTTTTAACGTACGCAGTGACAACGACCTTTTCCACCGCAGCGAGTATTATTTGGTCTTTAGCTTCCTCAACAAGCCATAATGTTTTTAAAATGAAATAAATACCATATACTCTTTTATGTATTTTAGTATTGAAAATGGTTTTTATAATGGATTTGTTATGTCAATATTTTTAAGTGATTTATTGTGATCAAAGTGTGGAAATATATTATTTCCATTATATTTGTTTTATGTCTTATGATTTCATAATGGTACTTGGACATTTTACGGGTGGTTACATGATAAACCATATGACGGGTGGTGCCGTGAATACCAGGATGGTTGGTTACATTATAACCTCCAATTTATTGGGTATAGAAGTCAGCCGTATGGATATTCAATTATGTGATATGTGTGGAAGTCGACCGTATGGTTATTCCATTTAAGTTTGTTTATGTCCCAAGTTACCTTTATATGATATGTGTTATTTATATGGGTTTTATGGTAATCTTTTGGTTACAAAAGGGTAATTATTGATCTTTTATTCAGTTAATATTTTCTACTACATCATAAAGGTGAAAAGTATTACTTTGATAAAGTATACACGGTTTACTTGTTATTTTTAAAAACTAACAGTTTTCATTCTTTGTGTTTCCCTTAATGAGGTTTTTATGCCCACCCCAAGTTTTTTTGAAATGTTTTTCACAGGACTTAATGTGGAATAGTATCAAGGATGGGATCAAGGGAAAGTCCTGCTATATAAAACATGGAACTAGACATGTTTCTTTTTAAGAGTTTTTATTTTATGGAAACTTAGTAGAAGTGTCTACTTTGTAATCTTTTGAGATGCAATAGTTAATATCTAATTCTCGAAAACTCTAAACCTGAAAATATGCTCAATAGGAATTATTCATTTAATTCAATGTTAAGTAATTTTTAAGGTCAGGGCCTTATAGTTGGTATCATAGGTCGGTTTAGACAACTTTAAGAGTTAGAAAATTGTTAAATTATAAGTTAATTTATGGTATGATTGAAATGATATAGTATTTAAAGATTACCATGTTGCTTAGCCTAAGATATTTCTGTGTTCAGAATGGTTTTCCACTGAGGAAACAAAGCAGATATGATGGGATGACATCAGGAGGAAGACAACCTTCCAAATCAACAACCCGAGATGGTCGGAATCGGAACTGAACAGTTTGTTGCAATGATGGAATAGTTGAATCAGGTTATAAATGGTGGTGATATCCATGAATGAGATCAGCCAGATCAACCACAGAGGAACATGTCAGTGGTGGACCTTTTCATGAGGCAACATCACCCATCATTTAGATGATCATCTGACCCTTTGCTAGATGAAGGGTGGATTAAAGCACTGGATAAGATTTTTGATGTCATGGGGTGTTTAGAACATTAAATGGTTAGTCTTGATGATTACTGCTTTGAAGGTGAAGTAGATCAGTGGTGGTCGATGATGAAAAATATCAGGGATAGTGATGAGATTGATGATCTTCACTGGGAAGAATTCAAAGGTAGGTTTTTGAGAAATATTTTCCTAAGGTGGTTTGTCTTAGGATGGAAAAAGAATTCCTAGAATTGAGGCAGGAGGAAGATTCAGTGGCTGCTTATGAAGCAATGTTCACTCGACTGGCAAGGTATGCTCCAAACTTTATACGAGATCTTGATTGTAAAATCAACCATTTTACTCAGGGTTAAAGCCAAGGTATCGAAGGGCTTTAGCTTCTCATGAGTTCAAAAGTTATGAAAAACTTGTTCGATGTACAGAGAAGGTGGAAATGGAGTTTTCCGATGATCTGGTGATCTTTGAAAAACAACAGAATAAGAGGTCAAGTTGGCTGGGAAAGGGGAAGAATTCATCACAGAAACAAGGAGGTAAGAAAACCAAATATCCATCCTGTGAGAAGTGTGGTAAAATAAATGTTGGAGAATGTTTATCAAAGTCTGGAAAATTCTTTAGGTGTGGTATGTCTGGTCATATTGCTCGTAACTGTAAGGAAGATGAACAAGTAGGCAATGAAAAGCCAGTGGTAAGATGTTTTAAGTTTAATGAAATGGGTCATTTTGCAAATGAGTGTCTAATGAAGAACTCAACTGGGGAAATGCAGCCAGACTACAAGCATAAAGGGGTGGTGATATCCTTTGCAACTAGTTCAACAGATGTTGGGCCATCGAATAAAGTAGTATCAGGTACACTGTTTGTTTGTTCAGATTATGCCAATGTGTTGTTTGATTCAGGGTCTACACATTCTTTCATTTCTAAGAAGTTTTCTAGTAAATTAGAAATTACATCTCAAGATATGAATCCTGAACTTTTGGTAAAAACACCCAAAGGGAACGTTGATACAAAAAGAAATTATAAGAACCTTCTTATCCTTGTGTGCGGAAAGAATCTACCAGCAAACCTTATTGTTTTTCCTCTAGTATAGTTTGATGTTATTTTGAGCATGGATTGGCTTTCTGTTTATCATGCTAAGATTGACTGTAGAGCTAAAATGGTTTCCTTTTAAAAATCATTTCAGTTTTTGTACAAGAATGAACCCTTTCTTTAGATAACATATCAGGAATTGGAGAAACTATTAAAGATAGAAATGAATGTTACCTTGCACATGTTGTTGAAAATAAAGGAACTGTTCAGATTAATGATGTGCCAGTGGTAAATGAGTATCTTGATGTTTTTTCTGATGAGTTACCTGATATTATTCATGATCGAGAAGTTGAATTTACTGTTGACATAGTTCTTAATTCTAAGCCAATTTCAAAACGCCCTTACCGAATGGCTCAAGTTGAACTTTTATAGTTAAAGAAGAAATTGCAGGAGTTATTAGATAAAGGTTTCATTCGACATAGCACATCTCCATGGGGTGCTCCTGTCTTGTTTGTTAAAATGAAATATGGATCAATGAGACATTCTATTGATTATAGAGCCTTGAATAACATTACTGTTAAGAACAAGTATCCTTTTACTCATATCAATGATTTGTTTGATCAGCTCTAGGGAGCTCAGTATTTTTCGAAGATTGACTTGAGGTCAGGGTACCATCAGTTGAAAGTAAAAGAAGCAGGCTTTTTGAAGACTGCATTTTGTACTAGATATGGCCATTATGAATATATAGTTATGCCTTTTGGGTTAACCAATTCACCTGCTGTATTCATGGACCTTATGAATATAATTTTCCATGAGTTCTTGGATAAGTTTGAGGTTGTTTTCATCGATGATATTTTGGTGTTTTCTAAAATTAAGAGGAGCATGAAAGTAATTTAAGGGTTATCTTATAGACCTTAAAAGAAATGAAACTGTATGGAAAATTTAGCAAGTGTGAGTTTTGGTTACAAAAAATTTCTTTCCTTGGACACATTGTTTCAAAAGATGGCATAACTATTGATCCTGCTAAAACAAAAGTTGTTGAAGAATGGCCAAGACCCACAAATGTAACTGAGATCTGTAGTTTTCTTGGTTTAGCAGGTTACTATAGAAGGTTTGTTGAAAATATTTCACGGTTATCTAGTCCAATGACTATGCTACTCGGAAGGGCATTAAGTTTATCTGGACAAAAGAATGTGATGATTGTTTTCAGGAGTTGAAAATAAGATTGGTGAATGCTCCAGTTTTGGCACTTCCTTCCAGGAATGGTGATTTTTTTATATACATTGATGCTTTGTTGAAGGGACTTGGCTGTGTCCTTATGCAGAATGATCAGGTAATTTCATATGCTTCATGTCAGTTGAAAACTCATGAGGTAAATTACCCTACACATGACTTGGAATTAGCTGCTGTTGTTTTCGCTTTAAAAATTAGGAGGCATCATTTGTGTGGAGTAAAGTGTGAAATATATACTGATCAAAAAAGATTAATGTATATATTCACTCAGAAATAATTGAACATGAGACAGAGGAGATGGTTGGAATTAATGAAGGATTATGATTGTACAATTCATTACCATCAGGGAAAAGCAAATAAAGTGGCTGATGCTTTGAGTCGAAAAAGTAATGCTTCATTAACCATGCTATGTTTGGAACGAGATCCTTTGGTTTTTGATTTGATGAACTTTGGAATTGAAGTTTTTGGTGTAGGATGTCCTTCTATTTTGTTTCAGGTATAAGTGAAATCTTCTCTATCAGACAGAATTAAGAAAGAGCAGAAGAAAGACAACGAGTTGCAGAAAAAGGTAGAGCTGGTTCAGAAGGGTAAGTTTCCTGAATTCAACATTGATAATGATTGTGTTTTAAGATTTGGGAAGAGATTATGTGTGGCTAGTGATTCACAGTTGAAGAATGAGTTGTTATGTGAGGCTCATAGTTCCCCGTTTTCAGTTCATCCTGGAAGTACTAAGATGTACATAGATCTGCGGGAGTATTATAGGTGGGATGGAATGAAAAGAGATATTTCTGATTTTACTGTGAAGTGTTTGACTTGTCAGTAGGTTAAATCAGAGCGGTAGTTACCGAAAGGAATGCTTTATCCTTTACCAGTTCCAGAGTGGAAATGGGAAAATATATCCATGTACTTTGTTGTGGGTTTACCGAAGACATCTCAAGGTAATAATACAATATGGGTTATTGTTGATCGCTTGACTAAATCTGCTCATTTCCTTGCTATACGAGATACTTTCTCTCTAGATCAACTTTCTCGATTGTATATTAAAGAGATAGTAAGGTTGCATGGAGTTCGCCTATCCGTTGTATCTGATCGTGATCCCAGGTTTACTTCTAACTTTTGGAAGGGCCTTCAAAAGTCGTTGGGTACTGAATTAAATTTTAGTACAACTTTTCATCCGCAATCAGATGGGCAGTCAGAACGAAAGATTCAGACTTTGGAGGATATTCTACGTGTTTGTTCTATTGATTATTATGGAAGTTGGTACCAACATATTTCTTTGGTTGAATTTTCATATAATAACAATTTTCATTCCAGTATACAGATGGCTTCGTTTGAGGCATTATATGGGAAGCAGTGTCGAACTCCAGATTTTTGGGATAAAGTGGGTGAAAGGTAGATGATGGGACCAGAATTGGTAGAAGAGATGGTAGAAAAAGTTCAGTTGATTCAGAAACACATGAGAACAGCTCAGAGCAGACAGAAAATTTATGAAGACAACAGGAGGAAGGATCTCTCTTTCGAGGTAGGTGATCATGTTTTTCTCAAAGTCTTATCATGGAAAAGTGTGATGCGATTTGGTAAGAATGGAAAGCTGAGTTCAAGGTTCATTGGACCATATGAAATTCTATAGAAATTTGGATCAGTTGCATAAAGAGTGGCATTACCTCCGAGTTTATCTCAGGTATACAATGTGTTCATGTTTTGATGTTGAGAAAGTATATGCCATATCCATCTCATGTTTTGAGCGCATAGGTAGTTCAGTTGGAAGAGAATCTCTATTATGAAGAACAACCAGTCCAGATTCTTGACCGAAGAGAGAAAGTGTTGCGAAATAAGGTAATTCACCTTGTAATGGTTTTTTGGGAAAACCATATGGTTGAAGAGGCAACGTGGGAATATGAAAATGCTATGAGGGATAAATACCCCCACTTATTCTGATAAGTGAATAAAATTGCGAGGAAACAATTCCCAAAAGGGGGGAAGGATGTAACATCCCAGGTAAATAAATAATAAAACATTTTCATATTTATTAATATTTGAAAATTAAATATTAACTTTACTTTAAAGGGGTTTCTATGTTCGATAGCGTACTCGATACGCAACGATGAGTTTCTTTGAAAACTTACGTTGCACACTAGTAATATAATAATATTATTTTAAATGGTAGTTAACACGTAGCCGTTGTATTGGCGAGAATAAATATAAATAACTAGAATATGATTATATATGTTTTTTAAATGTTTATACATTTATCCAATAAAGGATAGAGGCCTAAAATATGAAAAGAATTCAATTTATGGCATATATACTCTAATTTTCACTAAAGGTCCACTTATCGCCTTTTGATGGCGAACCATCATTAAATATAGTTTTAGTCCCTGTTATACATTCAGTTGGACCAAATAAAACTCTTCTTTAGAATCGGGACATCAAAATTTATTTTGTGTAAATTTTTGGTATTTTTCCGATAAAGATCATTTTTTAATGAATAGTGAAAAATGTTGTATTTTAATTCAAAAAATCTTTTTAATCTAATTTGTTTATATGATTAGATTATATTTTGAATTGGGTTTAAAGTGAAATTAGAATATATTTTTACCATTTAATCCAATGGTGGTCATTGGAATTAATTTCACTTTGAAATTGGACTTAAACTACTATCAGTCTTTTGATACATATTTTTCTTACAAACATGCTATTTGTTTTGACAGTGGGAATTAATTATTAAATTAACTAATGCAACTTATATGTTTTGAATTTTTTAAAATAGACATCATTTTTGAATTTGGAATGTCAAATATAGCTTAGGGTGAAGTTTTGGTATTTTTCTGAAAAACCTTAATTTTTTTATGAATAGTGATACCACAAAGTGGTAGTTACCAAAACTGATTTTTCGTTTAAATTGAACAATACCACATATGTGATTTGAATTTCAAAAATCAAATATAAATTATTTTCATTAAGAAGTAAAATTTGGTTCAATGGGATTAAAGTATTTTTTTGGGTGAATAGTAACTTTTAAGTTTTTAATCACGATTAGAGGTAATTAGTGTAATTTAAGGTAAAAATAATGTTTTAAAAATATGAAATGACCTTGAAACAATTCCTACCCTTATTATATGTGTCATGGCAGACCAATAAAACCCATGGGTTGATTTTTGGGACCCCATGTAGCCACTTGGGTAAGATAATGACATCAATGCCTTTTATTTAAATTAAAAGTAAAAATGACACAAACATTAGTTGTTTTACTAAAAAAAATTTAAATGGGGTTTTACAAGACATAATTTTGACTATAAATATTAATTAGAAATATAAAAATATTTCCTACATCATTATATTTTTTTTTATAATTTTTAGACATTAAATAAATTAAATTATTTATGACACCATGATGATGTAGCAGTTACCTCATTATTTAATGATTTAAATAAAATGGAAAGATAATGTAACATATAAGACCTACACTTGTCAAAAACCTATTGGATAGGTGGATTTAGAACCCTTATCACCTTATCCTCAAAATATATAATTGTGGGACCTTTAAAAACCGAAACTCATTTTATAATAAAGTATCTTTTCTTAACATTCCAAGAGTGTGCCTCCTCTCCTCTTAGAAAAGGCCCCCACCACTACCTCCTTACCCACACATCTCAAGCCTTTGGTTCGTCCATGCTCTGATAATTTTGTCTCTCCACATCCCTCTCCTCATCCTAGAATCCTTACCTTAGGCAGGAAGCTCTTCAAGAAACCCTTTTGGTTCAAACCAAATGGGGTTACCCGATTTTAAGGTCAAGTCTTCTCTAATGTTCTTTTGTTTTATTTTGCTTCTCCAACCCCCTAAACTCTTTCTATTCATTTATTTTGTAAAAAATCCATTATATTAAATATACGATAATGTTTTTATAAGATGGATTCGAGCTAAACTTACACACACCTACATCTAATGGTTAAAGAACATACTGTTTCTGTGGATGGTGAATTTCTGCCTCACGAAACGATGTTTGTTCAACACTCATATAACACATTCAAAGGTGGCCATTAATATATCACTATATTTATATATGATATATAATATGTTCATGTTTTACTTAAGCTTCTGTATTTTTCATTTATGGCATACCTTTATGGTTTCCATTATGGGTAAATGCGATATCTTCATTTTAGGAAGTGCGGACTACCGCCCCCTCAAAGTGATTTGATTCGTTAATGCCATATGTGGGACGTATAAAGGATGGAGTTAAATTTATTATATATTATGTTATACTAGAATTAGAATATACCTTTATATCATTATTATTTATTTCCATTAAATTATGATATTGAAATGAAAGTATCATTCATGCGTACGTACGACTTACCGTCTCCATGAACGGTGCATTTCATATCTTATCCACAAATGTAATGTATTATTATAAGTGCATATATATAATGGATATATATGATTTATGTTACATCTAAATGATTAATATAATTCTGGGATTAAAATATACATATCTCTCATTTAGTTTTAATTCCATTAATATGACATAGAAATGAAAGTAGCGTTCATGCGTACGTACGGCTTACCATCTCCATGAACGGGGCATTTCATTTCTTACCTCTAAATGATTATGTAATATTATAAATGAATGTATATACTGTATATATATTATATATATGATATCTACATCATGAATATAATTCTTGCTATAATGGATATTTTACCACATGAACAACTTGTAATTATAAAGAGTTTATTTTTGACTCAAGTACCAATGATCGAAAAAACGACCATTATACAAATAAATAATTAAATACTGTTAATAACATGGTAATAAGTGATATAAAAGGAATAATTAACTTTAAAAAGGTTCTCAAGAAAGTAGAAATTAACTCAAGTTTATTATTCAGGACATTAAATAATGATCGAGTCAAGTCGGACCCGAGGTAAGGGAATTCGTCATAATCTCCTTTCATTGAGGCATATTTTGTTTTATACACAATATTCATTTATATGGTGTATAAACCCCCTTTGGCTTTTAATTTTATACAAAAGGAATCTTTTTCTATGAAGCGTTTTACTAAACGACCAAAAGGAATGTTTCTTTTAACATATGCGGTGACAACGACCTTTTCTACCGTCGTGAGTATTATTTGGTCTTTGGATTCCTCAACAAGCCATAATGTTTTTAAATTGAAATAAATACCATATACTCTTTTATGTATTTTGGTATTGAAAATGGTTTTTATAATGGATTTGTTATGTCAATATATTTAAGTGATATAATATGATCAAAGTGTGGAAATGTTTTCTTTCCATTATATTTGTTTTATGTCTAATGATTTCATAATGTTACTTGGACATTTTACGGTTGGTTACGTGATAAATCATATGAAGGCTGGTGCCATGAATACCAGGACGGGTGGTTACGTTATAACCTCCAATGCATTGGGTATGGAAGTCGGCCATACGGCTATTCCATTAAGTGATATGTGTGGAAGTCAACCGTATGGTTATTCCATTTAAGTATGTTTATGTCCCTAGTTACCTTTATATGTTATGTGTACTTTATATGGGTTTTATGGTAATATTTTGGTTAAAAAAGGGTAAGTATTGATATTTTATTCAGGGAAGAGTTTCTACTACTTCATAAAGGTGAAAAGTATTACTTTGATAAAGTATACATGGTTTACTTGTTGTTTTGAAAAACTAGCGGTTTTCATTCTTTGTGTTTCCCTTACTGAGATTTTTATGCTCACCCCAAGTTTTTTTGAAATGTTTTTCATAGGAAATAATGAGGAATAGTGTCAAGGATGAGATCAAGGGAAAGTCATTCTATATAAAACATTGAACTAGACATGTTTCTTTTTAAGATTTTTTATTTTATGGAAACTTAGTAGAAGTGTCTACTTTGTAATCTTTTGAGATGTAATAGTTAAGATCTAATTCTCTAAAACTCTAAACCTGAAAAGATACTCAATGGGAATTATTCATTTAATTCAATGTTAAGTAATGTTTAAAGCCTGGGATTTATATACTAGGCCATACATGTGATTATTTTATTACCATTTTTACTTTATTTTTTTATTTTCCTTTTCCCTTATTTATTTTTCCTACCTATTCACACTGCAGTCCCACCATTCTTCACTAAAAGTTAATCTAAAATCATTAAAATTAATCATTTTGGACGTATTAAATTTGGAAACTCCTTAATTGGATGAAATAAATTATCTAATTTTGGTTATAGGAACCCTTGGTGAACCTCATTCATTAAAATTTATAAAACTATAATAATAATGCCTAGAAAAAGGTTTTTTTGTTGTAGATGTTTTCATTACATCTTTAAAACCACACATGGTAATTTATCCCTATTGTTAAAATTGATGACTTTAAGGTCGGAAGCTCCTTACCTCTTAGTAATTTTGTTACGCATGTTCTAGTTTTCTAATTTATGTGTTGGAATAATTGATAACTATGCATCACTATGATTTCATGCTAGTGTTTTTGTATCTCATGAGACCCATTGTGATATTTTAATCCATGTGTGGCACTAGAGATGATTGTATTCATGTTTTATGTTGATCACACCTATTAATGTGTTTCTATAATATTTTAATGTTGATATGATTTCCACATGTGATCTAAATTGTATATTTGTAACCATTATTTAGAAGTATTGTTCTCTATTCTCTGAATAAGAGGACCAATGTGACATATCAATCCCTAATATGGGGAGTGTTATTGACATTTGAGATAGTAATGTTTAACTAAGATAATGTTGGGGATATGATGATACCATGGAACATCTTGTTGGGGATACCCTCAATACCCAATTATTGATTTTCATGACACTGAGTTGATTTTTGAGTTTTATACCGTATATTTGACACATAACACATAGTGTATTTGTGAGCTGCATGTTGTATATCATGATATTGATACCCAATTGATTTGAATGCATTATGATGTACTTGATTCCAATACCATGTTTCTTGTATGCACGATTCCATGAGGTTGTGTAGTGATAGATTCAATAGATCGATGGATAGTTTGGTTAATTATGACTTATTCTCATTATCCATTCAGCATGGATCCATATCTTGAATGGGCGGGGGTTTGGAGAGGATTTTTTAGTGAATGACCATTAAATTTTATTTTATTTATATTATTATTGTTATGAATTTATTAAATTTACGGAACACACTATTACACACAAGAAGAGTTGGTTAAGGACACATTGGTGGTCTCCTTCCAAGTCTTATAGTCTCTCCCTACTTAAGTATTTTCATGAACCTGTATATTTTATGACTAGTGATTTGAAAAGGGAATGGGATCTATGGTGGATGATTGAGTAGAGGATCATGCGCCTACTTGAAGGCAAGGATAGACTCTAAAGGACCAATATTTTATTTATTTATTTATCTTCACTTATTATTATAGTTTTGATTTCTAGATTGGGAGGCATTTAATCGTATGAAATTTTGGAAAATTTTAGATTTATGCATATAATCTGATTATATTTATTATAATTTTATTATTATTAATGTTATTCCTTGAATCTGTGGGTATTACTTCCCTACTAAAGTACATATAATCTCACTACTAGTCGTTATCATATTTTTATGGGTAGGCACCCATGAGGTTAGGCGACCACCCATATCATACTTTTTGGTATAGGGTGGGGTGTTACAAAATGGTATCAGAGCACCAATTTGTTTCTTTTATTTTTTAACAAACCTATGGCATGGTAAAAAGGAGATAGTGATATTAGACCTGGGTATGGGAGTTTCCATGTTCTTGGGATCACCTGATTACCAGACCTCTAGTTTTCCATAAATGGTATTTTTCTTATTGTCTTTATGATATTTTCAGGTATGTTCACATATCCTGAATATAAACATGGGTACACATTCAATATATATATATATAAATTCTATATGTTTCATATTAGTTCTTTAATTAAGTTCCTTGATTGGAGGTATATACTAAAGTCCGATTCTTTGTTGTGTGATAAATCATTATTGCAATTAATTAATTGAACTTAGAAATTTTTTGTTGGTATATATATTATGAGGTTCAATAAATTTTTGGGATGAGACTTCAGTTAATTCTAGGAGGGGAATAACTTAGATTATGGAAAGACTCAATGGAGAAAATTGTGTGACCCTGTAGACTTGTTTGGATTAGTTCATGTTTCCAATGTTCTTTATATTGCAGAAGATGCCACCTCACTAATGTTTTGTGGGATTACTAGCTAAGTATGGTGCTCCATAGAAAATTCCCGCACTAAATATAGTGGTGAAGGTTGTGGTACCACCCCATTTATGAGTCGTTACACTGAGTTATATGCCCAAAACTACAAGAGGCATCTAGTTTATGTTCCTTCCATGCTTTTGGAGAACTTGTTGGACACATGATGCAGTGGAGTGGATATGCATCCTCAAGAATTTATTTGATCTCAATGAGATACCAAAGGTCAATAATGTTGTACTAGAAGATTTTATACTATAGTGACCCACCAAGCAGTGGTAGGGTGTAGTGAACCTTTTGACAATATATGATTGTTTGACTTGGAAAATCATTAAATACATTTTCTTTAAAGAGTTACTATTTGGTACACTGAATTCATACTATGATCATAAAATCATGGTTAATTTTTAAGAGTTTAATAGTAGTGCTTCTATTTGAATCAAGAATCATAGAGCTTCTTCAAAATTTCCTGATAGAAAAGAATGGATTAGATGAGGATAATGTTTCTGTTAATTTTCCAATTTCTAATGGAACTTCTTTTAATACTTTCAAAAGAAAGAAATGGATGGATGAGGTTTTTTCACTAGAGAAGTGGTAGATAAACTAGGTTGATACAAGGCTCTTTAACACCTATTGTGAATGAAATTGGTCCTTAATGCTTCAACTATAAAGAATTTTTTCATTATTTTTTGTTATTTTCAGTAATTTGAAAAAGGTTTTAGTTGTGTGAAGGAAGGAAGAACAAAAAACAATTCTTATCCAGTGCTTTTAGGTTTCAAAAATAATAGAGAAGACCTAATCGGTGAACTAAGAATCCAACCAAGGTCCTCAGAAGTAGAATCAAATGATGGATCATATTGGTCATTCATCTTTGGGAAAAGTTTGTGAAGCTAAGGCATGTCATGTGTATGATGTGGATTATAATCTTGTAGATGGTGGTGAGGAACCATATAATATTTTACCAGGATCATTTGTTTTTTTTTTGGAATAAGACTGGAAGTGATAATTCATAAGGATGAGAAGTCGTTAAAGGGGGATAATTCAAATATTCACAATTTTAAATGATTATAAAACCATCTTTCATTTGTAAACTATGATCACTTTTATGTTAAAATGTAATTTTTTAATAAAAATATATTCTTCAGTGATTTAAAGGCTATAAATTTTGTAAATTCTATTTTAATGTGATGAATATATTTTTTCCTTGAAACACTTTAGAATATTTTCAGAGGTACGAAGCTATGATTAGAGGATTTAATGGCCCATAGTGTCTTATTATATACATAATAAAAATATTAAATATAATATATCACTTATGTATCTTTTTAAAAAATAATAAAATATCTCCTAGATGGTGTTTCATATGGGAAATCCTTGGCCACTGTTTAATCAAGAATTTTGGTTTTACCCTAGGCATTCTATAACATTTGGGCATATCTACTATTTGGTTAAATCACATACTGATGTGTAAGTGTAAAGTTTTTACCCGTTTAATCTTTTTCTCTTTTTCATATTTATTCTTCCTTCATTCACACACAAAAACACACCATTATTCACATGAATTCAATCCCAAATACATGGAATCAACCACTATTAGAAAATTAATTTTGGAAACACATTGAAAATATTAAATTAAATACCTTATAATCAACTTTTGGTTGAATCCAAAATTAAATATCTGGTTTTTATTTTGGTGTTTTTGGAAATAGTGTTTTTTTACGTGGTTTATGTTTCTAAAATAGCTGAAACAGTCAATGTACACACACACACACACACACACACACACATATATATATATATATTAGAGAAAAATCTTAATAAACAACCATATTTATTAATATTGTCTTGGATAATATATATATATATATTAGAGAATAATCATAATGAACTACCATATTTTTTCATGTTTGATTCTAGTGAGATATTTATTATCACTTTTCATTTTATAACTATTCATGAGTAGAAGATTTCTAGAGCATGCATTGAACTAAAATGATAATTTTGAAATTAATTAGTAGATAGGAACTATAATAACATGCAATATTTTTTTCTTTTTGAAATAAAACATCTAGTTTTGATTATATAAACCCTTCAAAAAACTCGGGCATTGAATTTTCAACAATAATGATAATATGAACCAGGTGGAGGTGTTCCTGGTTATAGAGGGTTTCACTCTAATTTTTGAACCACATAGGGTGGTTTATCATTACTGTTGACATTAATAAATTTAAGGATGGAATTTTCTTACCACATGGGAATTTTATATACATATTTCTATGTTATAATTTAGGTTTTATTATAATTGATAACCATTCTTGACTATTATTGGACAAATATCCCTCTAGTTAACCTTGTATAGTTTTTGATTTAATAGTGTTTGTTAAAAAGAAGGTTTAAAAGGTTATTTGTGGCGTTTTAGGGTGGTTTTTGACTAGTATAATGACAAATATCCAAATATTATTTATGGAAGCATTGGAATTGGATTCCCAGGGATGACTCATAAAAATATTCTAAAGTTATGTAATTTTTAAAGGTATGATGGTTTGTGAATTTTTGGTGTTTCTCATATGTTTTGTAATTCATGAATGTATGGAGTTTCAAAAAATATGGATGTGTTGAAAAGGAAATATAGTATCGTACAAGATTATGAAAAGTTCTGTGAGTGGAAAATTTCACTAGCGTTTGATGAAGGAATGGAGTTCTTCTAATAAGAATGATATTTTTTTTTGAAAATGTGGTGGCGATCATGAAAGTTCCGCAAAAGAGAGGAAAAATATATAAATTATAATATACCCCCAGTTTCCAAGAGGAACAATTGTTAAAAATCCAAAGGCTTTGAATTCGCAAAATTTCTTTTTGAATATTTTTGTTGCATGAAATTTTTCATATGATCATCACATTTGTGATGAAAGGAAGTTTCACGAAAGCTGTGGTAGCTTCAAAAAAGATGGGAGTTTCCTGAAATTTTTGATTTTCATGAATGTAACGAGCTTCTTGAATGTCGTGGATTCGATAAAATCATATTTATTGTGAATAATTATAAAGTTTCATGAAAGTTGGAAAAGGGGTTAGTGAGAGTAAATTTTATGTAAACTAGAAGGGATTTCCCAATTTATTTGTGGGAATGTGGTATTCAACTTTTGGATGAATGTTGAACTTCATAATGTACCCAAATGAATTTTACATCATATTAATTCATGTGATCAAAATAAGAATATTCATAAGTAGTAGTGAGTTGAATTTAGTTGAGAGATTAGAAAGATTTGAAATTGTGATTGGTTGTAAATAGGGAGGGACAATGAGTATGCTCTGAACATTGTAATACCAGTGTGCTTTAGTGTTTTTTTTACAATAGTCACATTGTTTTTCTATGCTCATTGTGTTTATCATTCTGTGGGTGAACCAAGTAAATTTTTCATGCCTCGTGCATGATTTTATTTCTTCTCAGACATTAATATGGGAGAGGGATAGAAGAGTGTTTTACTAAACAACAAAACTAGATCTGAAGGGGATGTTTTATTAATCTTTTATATTGTCATTTTACCTTACCCATCATAGGGTATATAACCAAGCTGGGGTAAAAATTTGTATTATATAAAAATATTAATTTCAGAGGTTATCTCTTAGTATAATGTATCGTGGTTGTTGATCATAAAGGGATTCCGATCTTCGATGGAAACAATTTTTATTTATTGAAAAATCTGATGCAACAAGACTTACAATAATTATGAATATATATATTTATTAATGCGGTTGATGGTATTTATTCTAGTTTGGATAGTGGGGAAATTTCATGACAATAACTTAGGGAATTAGATGATAAAACTAGAAGAATTTATTCATTACAGGGAGCATTGTCCAATAGTGTATACATAATTCTGATTTCATGTAACCATCACATTCCATGTTGTAAAGTCTTAAAAAAAATAAAAGGGTTATTCAAATATTAGAGATGATCATTTAAAAGTTTTATAGAATAAATATAATGATTTTAGAATGAAACTCAATGTATTTGTAGCTACATTTGTTTTCTGGGTGAATGTTATTGTAGTAGACATGCATGGCCTCACACAAACTATTGAATATAAAAAGATCATTAAGTGAATATTTTTATGACTTGAAATCGAATTAAATACAAAATTCTATTTACTAGAAGATAAGTATCTAAATAAATTGACACTAGATAGCTTTAATAGTAATCTTATCACATGAGATATGATAAATGAAGATGTTAAGTCTATAAAAAAGGGAAGTCCAAAGAGGTGGAACTCAAGGTTATAAAGAAGATCACTATTTAATAAGTCTATGAAGCAGAATAGATAGACGAGGTCATATCATTCCATTCATAAAATCTAAAAATAAGAAAAGGAATGTTGAAAGTTAATCTTCAACTAGAAATATTTTTACATGGAATGGTTGGACATATTGTAGTATGGTTCCCTAAGATGTATCAAGACAACTATGAGGATGAATTCAAAAACCCCATGAATAATTCCTCCACTTATGTGTATGGTATGAAAAAATCATAGAAATTTTTCCAAAAGAAAATTCTTATGTCATAATAAAATGATATTTCAGAAGAAAATGAGGTTGATGAGTTGGAGAACATGAAGTATCATGGAGAAAATACTGTAGTGCTAGTTATAGTTAGCTCATAGTAAATGGAATAAAGTGAAAATGATGATGGGTAATTTAAAGTAATAGTTGATCTCTAGAATGAATTCGAATATTCTCTTGAGGAAATTTATATTTGAAGAGAAAAATCAAAGACATAAAATATTATTTTTTATGATTCAAAAATTATTATGAAGTAGAAAGAAGAAGAGAAACCTGAGTTGAAGGAATAAATTTACATTTTTTACTCATCAATGGTAAAGAACTCAGAAAAGTAAATTGATAACAAGATAGAAGTTAAATAATAGAAAATAATGATTCATTATTTTACTAACACAAGAAAAAATCAATTGAAATGTATTAAAGAACATAAATAGAATGTTTTTCAATTGTAATGAAAATAAGAATATCAGGAGAGACTTTAGGCTCCTAGTACGATATCATAAAATCTTATCACCTAGGATAAAGAAAATATGTATGTGTATCATAATGTTCCATAAAAATTTAATCAATAGTCAAACCCAAATTTCAATTCTAGTATTATGTTTGATTGAAAATAGATCAATGGTCGAAAATTGATTGGGGTACACATCATAATCAAAAAAGTTTAGAGAAACCATTTTACAAGAAATTATATAATAATGAATCATTGAAATTCACCTCATATCAGGAGTTATTATTATGGAAGGATGTTATATTCAAAAAATGTATATTCCATAACCAAAATTTATTTAAGGGCACAAGAGTAGAAAATGATTCCATATAGAGTTCAAAATTCTAGGAATGATTTTTATGGTCACGATTTCTATTATAGAGGATTTTGAAACATAGCCAGATATTCCACATCAACAATGTTGAGAAATATGCTGGATTATATCCAAATTGGTTGTAAGAACCAACCTTAAGAATCATTGAATGATTTAAAAATTCCAAATCAATTTTCATATATTCAAGAATAAGTTTCACTACCATACTCTAAAGAAGATAAAAAATATTAATACACAACATCTATGCAGTCAATTAAATAGATCAAAAGGAAAAGAAACGATCATACAATGGTTATAGATATTTCCCTTAAAGCATCAGATCATGATAATTAATGGATAAATGATAGTGGATGGATATCCCATATGATGAGAAATAACGATCTTTTTACAAGAATCAAATATTACAAGGAAGGAGTTGTAAAATTACAAAATTATGATGTCTTGAAGATATTAACTTGGGAAAATCTAAATTTGGGGGTAAAGATATGAGATGTGATGATGTCTTAGTTTTTTAACAACCCAGAAAAAACATTATATGTTTTTAGTACATTGTGTAAATCGATTTATGCTATAATATTTAACCAGAATTTTTATATTATCAAAGGAAAATATGGTATAGTTGTTTTACAAGGAAATTTCATGAAGGGAAATCTCTACCTTGTGTGTAGAGAAGAAGATATTATCTTTCTATTGAGAGAGGAGGAAAACAAGTTTTGGAATAAATTTATTATCCATATATTCCAAGAATATATGGAAGATTTAGTGAAATTTGATAGAGCTCTAGATATCTACAAGCTATCACATGATTTTACTCTCACTGTCAATGCTTTTCAACATGGGAATATTACCGAAAATAAATAAACGAGAAAATAAAAAAAGTTTACCAGATTAATTGAATTGGTGAATGTGAATGTGTTTGGACCTATCTCACCAAGATCCATTAATTGGAAGAGGTATTATTTTATTATCATTTCATATTTTAATCGGACGACATTGATATTTTTCATTTCCCCTAAGAATGATGTGTTCAGTATTAAAAAACAATATCATAGGGAAGATTAAAGGATGCTTGGATAGAATATTCTAAAATTTCTAACATATAATGGAATATAATTCTCCAAAATCCATGTGTAGTATTATCTAGAGAAACAAGGGATACGACATCATGTTTCAATCGGGATGTCTCCTAAACAAAACCAACTAGTTGATCAGACAAATAGGATCCTAAGCAACATGAAAAAAAATTATTATTGAAAAGGACTGACCTGTTATATTATATAAGGAATTATTCTTAACTTAATTCTACATATCCAATAGGTAATCTTGGTGTTCTATATAACAAAAGGCTCCATTTGAGATGTGGTATGGGAAGAAAAAACTTTGAAATACTTTCAATTAGCAAGAAGTAATTTTTTTATCAATAAAGAGAAATATAATAAATTTGATTCTCATAATGATTCAAGGATATTCATTGTGTATTCAGGAAAAATAAAAGCATATTAATTATTTAAAATGTATATGGGTATAGTAGATGAATGAAATGATTTCACTATAGTAGATAATGAATTAAATCTTCAACAATACATTGAAATGTTACTAAATGGTAGTTTTGTGGATGTAATAAAATAACAAAGTATAGAAGTGATGAATGTTGATTAATAAGAATATAATGTTGATGATAAGGAGGAAGGAAGATATGTATCTATATGGAAGTCAAAAATTTGAGCTTAAATTGATAAGAAAAACACAATTTTTGATTAGGAAACACCACATAAAACATAGATAATGATGTATTTATAAAATTAATCCTTCCGATATCAGGTATAGACTAATTTTTTTAAACAAGTAGTTCGAGATGAGAACAATGTTCATTATTTAAATATGGAGAATGACCAAATTGCGAAAAATCAAACATGGGAGATTGTTTCGAGACTGATAGATAAGAATGTCCTCAAGACCAAATGGGTCTTCTAGAACAAACTAAATGAAGGTGGATTGGTAATTCAAAACAAATGACGACTAGTGTGCAAGGGATACTCCCAAATCAAGCGAATCTATGTTTATGTGACATTATCAAAAGTTTTAAAGTTTGGGATTTTCGTCTATTTTGGTCCATAAAATGACAAAGGTAATTCAATCTTTTCTAGATGGTTTCTAAGTCATCATTTTTTAATGGGGTTACCAAGGAGGAATTTTATATTTAGAAGCCAAATGGATTTATCATTAATGAAGATTATGATTTATTTTTTCAGTGGTTTGAAGAAAGAACAATGGTAATGATATTCAAGAATAGATCAGTTTGTCTAAAAAAGATCAGTTTTCAATGTGGTGGAGTTGATTACAATCACTATGTAAAAAAGATATCAATCTGAATATTATGGATCTAGTGTATCTTTATAGCAGAATATTTAGTGGATCAGAGGATGGTAAGTTTAAATATTTAACATAATTCGTGAAATGTGAGTTCAAAATGTCAATGATTGGTGAAATGACCTTTTTACTTGTTTTATAGGTGACACAAAGAAGGATTGTAACATTAATTTTATAATAAAAATATTCCAAAGTTTTTCTGAGAATATTTGGAATGAATAATTCCCTGAAGATGATGATTATAGTGTCTACATTGATGAATCTATCATGAGATTATGAAGTCAAATCAGTTAATATTACATAATAAATGCATATAATTGGTAGTCGGTTGTACTTAACAACAACAAAATATCTTTTTTTTTCACATGAAAAGAAGCACAATATCTAAGGAATCCCAAATAAATCCACTTCCTTGTTGTAAAAAATAATACTTATATATATTAAAGTCATAAGGGATTTTATTTTTTAATATATAGACAAATATTAGAAATAATTATTGGTATATAATAATGATGATTGTACTAATTCGACAGATGATAGAAAATAAATTTTAGGTGGTACATTTAATCTTGGATTTCTGTGTATTTATTGGATAATCATGAAACAAGATTTCAGTTTTTTGATAAGAATTAAATATAAATATATTAAGGCTACTCAAGCTTCCACATAGTTATTGTGGATGAAGAAACAACATAATGATATGGGAGTTGAAGTGAAGTCTATACTCAGAATCCATCGAGATAATTCATGTTATATAAATCTTAGAAAAAATTAAGTCCAGAACTCGTGAATAAATCACATTGAAAGCATGTTTCATTTTATAAAGGAGAAGGTGGAGAATGGTTTTGTGAAATTAGAGTATGTGCCTTCAAAACTATAGGTTAATGATATTCTGATAAAGGCCTTATCCAAATAAAGATTATAATTTCATCAAAGATATCTTGGAGTTTAATGAACTCCCCACATTGAATAAGTGTAGATATGGGGCCTCCACTACCTAAGGTATAGTGTATTTTCCATTATGTGTTGATATGTGTACATTTCAATGTTTCTTTCCCAAAGGAGTGACCTCTGGATGTATTGCAAATTGGGTGGGGGTATCTTTAACTTGTTAGGGGAGAAGATTATAGTGTGAGTAGGGATGTTGGGGTGACTTTAAATCTGATGATGCTAAAGATGATTTATCATAGGTTATATATCATGTCATATATGGTTCATAATGAAGGTAATTTTTTGTTTTGGGAATAATGTGATACATTTATGAACATTGTTTGGTTTTCTTGTTTCTCATTATAGTCAAGGATCATGTGGTTCAGAGTGTGTGATAGGTAAATTTTTTATCACTATCTGGAATATATAGAAGAATTTTTTGTAAAATATTGAATAACATTTAAATTAGTCTCAATGGGCACATAGATAATAACAATCCTAAAGGGGGGTACTATTGTGAAAAATCCCACAAGGTAACATTTCTGTGTTTTGATTTGATATAGTATTTTGAAAAAGTAGGTTAACAATGTTAGTTGTGGAGTTCCAACTTGATGTTGGGTATATTGATAATGATCCATGGAAGATTTATAAAATCTCTAGAATTGTTATAAAAATTATGGGTACCAGGTGGAACCATTTCCCAAGGTTTTCCAAATTTTCTGGGATTAAGATTTATTAGATGTCTCAAATTTCAAGAAAGATGGATTTATAGGTATTAATAAAAAATACATTAAAGATATAAAATTATGGATGGTTTGGTTCTTTTTGAAGGTTTGGTGTTTCGTGAAAGTTTATATTTTTGAAATGGACTGGAGTATTGTGAAAGCGAAGGACAGATGGTATGTTACATGATTATGAGAAGTTTAAAGAATGGAAAATTTCATTGGAGTTTTTTGAAATTGGGATTTTCGTGAACAAGAATGAATAGTTTCACAAAAAGGTGATGGTGATCTTAAGAGTTTCATGAAAGGATGGAAACATCTATAAATAAGTGTCTACCCCCTCAGTTTCATAGAATAATTTTTAATGAAACTTTAAAGGCGCTGAAATCATGCAAGTGAGTTCATAAGGTTTTTCTTTCATGATGGTTTTCATAAGATCATCAATTTCATGAAGAAAATAAGTTTCACGACAGCTATGAACACTTGGAAAATTTTTTAGTTTCATTATAGTTATCAGTTTCATGAATGTAGTGTGTTTCATCCATGTTGTGGGGTTTTCAAAAGAATATAGTTTTAAAAAGAATTTTGAAATTTTGAAAAAGATATAAAAAGGGATCAGTGAAAATAAATATTATTAAAACTATAAGGGATTTCTGGTCAAAACTATAATAACGTGGTATTCATAAATTGGATTACTTTGGAAGTTAATGATGTATCAAATGTGTTTTATAACATATCGATTCAGGTGATCAAAATAATAATCTTATAAAGAAGCAGTGAGTGCACTTCAATTAAGAGATAAGGGAGATTTTATATTTTTATTGGATGTAAAACAGGAGGGACTATGAGTCTACAACTAAATTTTTAATAATAGTGATCTTTAGTGGGTTTGTTTTATAGAAACATTTCCTTTTTAGAATCTTTAGAAATATCCTAGTGTAGTTGAAATAAGTAAAATTTCTATGTATCATACATGCTTTCATTTCTCCTCATATACTGATACATTATAGGAAAAGAAGTGTGTTTTGTTTAATGAAAAAAATATCCAATGGGATAGTTTTTTTAATATATCGTACCTTGATTCACCCCCTATATCATGGTATTTATCCTAGTTGGGATAAAAATGTGGTTTTATGTGGGTGTGTTCTTGAGCCATGAGACCCATTGTGATACTTGATTCTATGTGTGGTATGTAGTATATTATTTCAATGTTAGTTATAATCACATGTTTCTATGTGTTACTAATTTATTCTCATGTTGTTATGTTTTCCTTATGTTATCTACCAAATAGATGTGTTACATTTATTTTGAGGTTTTTTTCTTAGTGATCAGAATAGCGAGAACAATGGGAAACATTTATCCCATAGGGGGGAGTGCACTTGAATTGTGTGGATGGAGATGGTGGACCAAAGAGCAAGTTAGAGATATGATAATATCATGGAATTATATGTTTGGGATGTACTAAATGTCTTAGTATTAGGATGCTCGTTTCCTAGTTGATATATAATTTGTATGTTATACATCAATAACTTGAATCCTTGTTAATCTACAGGTTTCATTCCATATATTGGGAACCCGATTCCTATTTTATTAGAAGTTCCATTTCTTTTATTAGGTACTCAACACCTAGTTAATTTATGAGAAAATTTTGTACATGGGACCTAGACTGGGTCCCATGTACTGACGATTCTATGTGTGTTTCGAGTGATTGATTTAATATACCAATGGGTAGTTTTTTTATTTTTTATTTCATCTCATTATCCTTTAAGCATTGTGCCCTAATAGGTACAAATGAGGGTTTGTGGAACATTGGTTAGAGCATACCTACTTGGTTTTTTATCGCGTGATACTATAGATGTAACACATTTATTATATATGAGGAATACATAGTTATACATGAGCCTAATTGATTACAGAGTCCTTGATGATTCCTTACTGAGTCATAGACTAACACTATACTTGAATATTTAGATGTTCTTGTAGATTTCCATACAAGATATTTGATGAAGGGAATGGGATATGTGGTGAATGGTTGAGTAGAGAAGCATGGTGAAACGAGTAGACTAGGACAGACTCTAGAGGACTGCTATTTTTTATTTATTTATCTACACTTATAACAGTAGCTAGTCTTTCCATGTTGGGATATATTTATTTATACAAACACATATGTTATTTTTAGATTTCCTCATCAAATTTTATTATATTAATTATATTGTTGTTATTATTTATTTAGTCTTTGATTTGATAATGAGGTTATAGTGTGCACACTAATTGATTTAGAACCTGGAACCTAGTCAATGGCCTCTTACACATGGGGAGGCAAGCATGAGGTCATGTGAACTTTTAACTCGAATCTGGTGGTTTAGGTTGGGATGTTTTAACTAGACACATCCTGCTCCAATTGGGATATCCAAAATATGAATTGGATTAAATGAAAGTTATTGGCACAAATATTGTTGATCTGGATGTAAAACCAAAATCCGAATCCAGAAATAAGTCCAATGAAATTACCTCCAATAATGTAACACCTTTGGAGAAGATGGATGACACTATGTGTTGAGTCAATAAGCTTTTCCTTATGACTTTTCCATTCCTTCTTGTTTTGAAAATCACAAACACCTTATACATAAGAAAAGCTATATTTTACTTCTATAAGGAAAATTTCCTTCCTTAAGGAAATTTACCCTAACCTATATTTCCTTATACATATCTATATTTTCCTTAAGTATAAAAATTGGATTCATAACAAAAACCTCGGAATCATATAAATACTTAGATATAAAGCATTCTATTTTAGGATCTGAATTCTGGATAAGAACTGTAATGAAGTTCCACTCCGAATTCTGAATATGAACTGTAATGAAGTACGACTCCGAATTCTGGATATGAACTATAATGAAGTTCCACTCCGAATTCTGGATATGAACTGTAATGAAGTTCCACTTTGAATTCTAGATATGAACTGTAATGAAGTTCCACTCCGAATTTTGGATACGAACTCCAATGTAGTTTCATTCCGAATTCGGGATACGAACTCTCATATAGTTCTATTCGGAATTCTGGATACGGACTCTAACAAAGTTCAACTCTGAACTTTTACTAGTTCGACTCTGAACTCCTATGAGTTTGACTCCGAACTTTTACTAGTTCAACTCTGAATTTTTATGAGTTCGACTCCGAGCTTTTAAAAGTTCTAACTTTAACTTCTATGAGTTCGACTCATAAATTTTACTAGTTCGACTCCGAACTTCTATGAGTTTGACTCCAAATTTTGAAAGTTTAGATTCTGAACACTGGTGAAACCAGACTCTGAATTTCCTTAGAAATTCAGACTCAAGATTTATATATAATTCATGTTCCGAATTCCTATAAAAACAAAATCCGAATATCCTGTTTATTATAGACTCCGAATTCCATTTTGGTTAGACTCTGATATTTTATTTTCTTACATTCCGAATTAAAGTTTTGCTTATTCTTACACTCATTTCATTAGAAAGCGATGTCGTGCATTCAGTTACACAAGTTATGTTATAAAATGAAGTCATCCATTATGTTTCTAGCTAACCATTGGTTTAGTGACACATGTACAGGTCCCTCCGAAATTTAAGAAAAATATGACTGTTGGAGGAGGGAGCTGACCGTTCAAACCGTGCCTATAAATAGGAGATCATTTGAATGAGCTCAACATTGAACTTTGACACAACTTGTGCTTACATGCTGTTGAAGTGATTTCTAGAGAGAGAGGCTCTTCTTAACTCTCAAGCTTCGTGCAGAAAGTTTGAATGGCTTCATCAAACTTTTCCTTGTGCAGACTTGCTTTATGCGACTCCGATTGTTGGTGATTACAATCGAGGGCTTATGGGGATAGGAAGACAGAGGTTCCAACACCTTGAAGTTGAGGGATTCCTTTCTGAGGAAGACATAGGTTCAAACTACCTTTAAGTTGATGGATTGTGTGGATATCAAGATAGAGACTCCGATCGTCGTATTGACGGCTTTCCTTGGTGTGGGTAAGATTGACTTTCTTGAATGTATAAATCAAGGGTTATTTATCCAAGGTTGTTAGATACCCTTATCTTTGGGTTAAAATATATATATCTTGTTACTTGTAGTTTTACTACTTTTTTTTCTGCTACATTGGGTATTGTAAGGAAAGTATAACCATCTTATATTTCCTTACACTTGTACTCTGATTCATTTAGATTATATATGCTATAAGGTAGAATCTCATATTGTAATCTTTGGTTAAGTTTCAATTTCTGAATCCATATTTCTCGAACCTGTTTGCGAAATCAGTTTCCAGATATAAGCAAGTGCATAGAACTAGAAGTTTGTAACATCATACTTTTCCCAATATTTCATTGGTAATTAGAGGTGTTGTGAATTTTCTTTGTTTTACTTTGTTAAACATAGATCATTCATTGTTTAAGGAAATTTTTACAGTATACAATTCACCCCCTCTTGTATATTGAGCATCTACATCGTTATTTCGATCCTACAATTGGTATCAGAGGGTGGAAATCTCAAACTCTATACCAATCTTACATTTGGTATCAGAGGGGGTATCTGAAATACTTATATTAACATATAAGTTTTTCTCTCATTTTTTCATTGTTCTATATTTTCCTTTCTTAGGAATATTTTCCTTGAATCCCAACTTTTACTTTTAACAAGTTTTTGTGTAGAAAATGTTTTCTTAAAGATGGAAGGTTTTAATGTTGGTTCAATCGAAAACCTAAATCCTACAAGACCACCAATTTTTGATGGTAATGATTATGAGTATTGGAGAGATCAGATGAAGAATTTTGTTTTCAATACTATAGTAGATAACTTTGTTATGCTTACTAGAGGTTGTAAAATTCCTGATAAGGAAGTTAGTGCTTTCACAAACCAAGAGAAGCATGATTATCAATTAAAATATAAGGTATGAAATAATCTAATATGTTCAATTACTAGGAACATATATAGCCAAATTTCTTCATGTGAAATACCTAACTATATATGGAAGAAACTTGAAGTTACTCATTTTGGTACATCTAAAGTGATTGAGACTAGAAGAGCTATGTTGAGAGCTGAGTATCATGGTTTTAATTTTCCTTATGGAGAACCAATAAGAAAAGTAAAACAAATGTTTATGAATATCTTGAACAAATTAAAATCTATGGAAGGGAAAGTTCTAGAAGATGAAGCTCTTGTGGATAAGATTATTGATATAATTCCCAATGAGTGGGAATCAAAGAGAACAACTATTGATGAGAATAGGAAGGTTACTCAAATTTCTCTTGATGAACTATTTGTAACTCTTCTCCAACATGAAGCAAGGATGAAGAGAGATGATGACAACATAAAAAATAAGAATGTGAATGGTACTATTGATATTAATACTACATCAAATCACATGAAAGCAAAGACTCCGGAGAGAGAAACTAGATCCAATTCTAAGAAGGTTACAATTCAATCTGAATCTAGTGTGAGTGAAGTCTCAGAAAATGAGTTAGCTAATATTGGTCGAAGGATAAAAAAGATAGCTGGTTAAAGAAATTTCCAATCCATGTATACGAAGAAGGAAAGGAAAGATAAGAAATATTCAGAGGTCAGAGGCTATGAATGCAAGAGAAGTGGACACATTATACCTGATTTCCCTATGCTTAAAAAGAAATAATGAAAAGAGATTCATTCTGAAGGTAACATGAAAAAGTTTTATAAAGCTAAAGCTAAGATAAGTCTGAAAGCTAATACTACATGGAGTGCTAGCTGTGGAGACTCTTCAAAAAGTGAATCTTCAAAATATGACTCATTAGCTTAGAAGAATATGGGATTCAATGCTAATACTTCTTTTCCACATACATGACATATGGCCATGGTACGCTCTGCCGAGGCTTTAACAAATTTATCTCTTGATATGAATTACTATTCTAAAAATAGTACTTCTAATGAAGATACTTCATCCTCAGAAAATTAAGAACCGTAATATGAAGAAGAATCTAGATTTTCCAAGTTAGTTGAATCAAAAAAGTGTAAAATATCTAAGAAATTAGGCAATTCAAATACTAGGGAAGAAGTTCTTACAAAAGAGATTTCAGATCTTTCTTCAGATCTTAATGATAAAGAAGAGCTAATAGAAAAAATTTCTAAAGGCCTTGAGAATGAAAATTATGATAAGGAAGAACTTTATAAGGATCTTTAGAATACTATTTTATAGATGAAAGCTTTTGAAGAAAAATCTAACTCTTAAAAAATGATTCCTGAGGATAGGAATTTAGTCATCAGACTAAAATCTGAAATATTTTCTCTTAAGAAGCTTATCATTAAATTTAACTCTGGGAAGGAAAATTTTGACAATATGTATTCTCAAATTAAACCTCATGGAAACACTACTAGAGTAGGTTATTCTCACCAAAAACCAGTTTTCCAAAATGACTATTTTGTTTCATCTAGATCCCCTTTTTTGAACTAAGTGTAAAATTGGTGGGCATTGGAAGAAAAATTGTTCTTTGAACAAAGTTCAATCTCTTGGGTTTCATAAAGAATATTTCTCTAAAAAAATGTGGATACCCAAAATTTTGTTATCTATAAATCTCGGATCCAAACAAGCTTGGATTCCGAAAGTCTAATTCTTTTCTTATTTTCAGGAAGATAAAGGAAGTACCAACAACAATACTTCATATATGGATAGTGGATGTTCCCGCAAATGACTGGTAACAAAAGCTATTTTGAAAAGATTATCAAGACGAAAGGAGGAAAAGTAAGTTTCGGAGATAATACTCAGGGAGAAATTGTTGGTATAGGTAATATTGTTCTTCTTGGTAATACTTTGATTTCAAATGTTTTGTTTGTCAAGGATATTAAGCACAACCTCATTATCATAATCCAATTACGTGATGAAGGATACCTTGTGAATTTTAGGAATGATAAGTGCTTAGTACACAATTCCAAGGATGAGTTTATTCTTTCTACCCATAGTCATGAAAATATTTACACTATGAACATAGAATACCTTATGAGCCAAGACTTACCTTGCCTTAGTGCAATGGAATATCATTCTTGGTTATGGAATAGAAGACTAGGTCACTGTAACCTTAGAAACTTATGAAAACTCTCTAAGAAGAAACTAGTTAAGGATCTACCAGAGCTTAGATTTGATTCTTCTAAAGTTTGTGATCCTTATCAATATGGAAAGAAACATAAATCTAGTTTTAAATCAATCAGTGAAGTCTCAACAACTGATGCATTACAATTGGTTAACATGGATCTTTTTGGTCCAACACAAACTGGAAGCATTAGAGGAAAATACTATGTGTTTTTTCTAGTTGATGATTACACTAGATTTACATGGGTCTATTTTCTAGCAAAGAAGTCTGAAGATTTTTCTTATTTCAAAATTTTTAGAGCCCAAGATAAAAATGAGAAAAACCTTCCATTGAAAACTATTCATTGTGATCATGGAAGATAATTTTAGAATTCTGATTTTGGAACTTTTTGTAGTAGAAAAGTAATTACTCACAACGTTTCAGCACCTAGAACTCCTCAACAAAATGGTTTAGTTGAAAGAAGAAATAGAATTATTCAAGAGATAACTAGAACCATGTTGAGTGAATATTCTATAGATAGACATTTCTGGGCTGAATCAGTAAGTACTACTTGTTATACTATAAATCGAGTTTTGATTAGACCTTTTCTTAATAAAACTCTTTATGTGTTATGGAATGGTAGAAAACCAAGACTTTCCTACATCAATGTTTTTGGATACAAAGTATTCATCCTGAATACTAAATATAATCTATATAAATTTGCACCAAAATATGATGAAGGAATTTTCTTAGGCTACTCCACAACTTCTAAGGCCTATAGAGTTTTTAACAATATCACTTGTACAATTGAGGAAATAATACATGTAAAATTTTATGAAACTGATCCTTTTTTAACCATCCCTACCTACATCCTCGGATGTGTTTTCAAAAAAAGATTATCAACCTTTGATAGAAGATCCTTCTGCTAAGGAAAATGTTCAAGATGATACTTCTAAAACAATTTCCCCAGAAGACATTCTACTATATTTTGATGAACCAGTTTTACAAAACTCAGGTCAGGTGTTTCTAAAGAATCACCCCAGTGATAGTATCATTGGTGATGTAAATCAACCTATAAGGACTAGATGTTCCTTGAGGAATGAAGTAGAACATCTAGCATTTATTTCCCAATTAGAACCAAAAAGCACTGATGAAGCTTTAGGTGATGATGATTGGATCAAAGCCATGCAAAATGAACTAAATGAATTCAAAAGAAATAAAGTCTGGACCTTGGTTGAAAGACCTAAGGAAACTTCTATTATTGGAGTAAAATGGTTCTTTAGAAACATGTGCGATGAAAATGGAATCATCGTTTGAAATAAATCTATACTAGTTGCTAAAGGCTATAATTAACAAAATGGAATAGACTATGAAAAAACCAATGCACCAGTAGCTAGACATGAATCTATTCATATTTTACATTCCTTTGCAGAATTATTTAATTTAAAAGTTTTTCAAATGGATGTGAAATGTGCTTTTCTTAATGGTTTTGTTCAAGAGGAAGTTCATGTTGAACAACCTCTTGGATTTGAAGATACAAAACATCCTGGTCATGTTTTCAGACTTAGCAAAGCTTTGTATGGCCTTAAACAATCCCCACAATCTTGGTATAATAGACTTACATGATTTTTACATAATAATAACTATGTTAATGGAAATGTAGATCCAACCCTTTTTATAATGAAAGATAAGAAAAATGTTTTGATTGTTCAAATTTATGTTGATGACATTATATTTGGTTCAACTCAGCAATATTTAACTGATTTTTTTGCAGATCTAATGAAATATGAGTTTGAAATGAGTATGATGGATGAGTTAATATTTTTTCGTGGTTTTCAAATTTCTCAAAAACCAGAAGGAATCTACATATCCCAACATAAGTATATTAAATATCTTCTTAAAAAGTATGGTTATGACAACACTAAGAGTATAAGTACTCCTATTGGTATCTCAAACACAGTTGATCTTGATGAAGATGGGAAACTAGTAGATCAAACATCTTTTAGAGGTATGATCGGAAGTCTTCTTTACTTGACATCTGGTCGACCAGACTTGATGTTTTATGTATTCTTTTGTGCAATATATCAATCCAATCCTAAGTAATCTCATTTAAAGGAGGTGAAAAGAATTTTTTGCTACTTAAAGGGAACCATGGTTCTAGGATTATTTTATACTTCTGAAAATGATATTGTTTTAAAAAGCTTTTCAGATTCTAACTTTGGTGGATGTAGAATGGATAGAAAAAGTACATCCAGAACTTGTCATTTCTTAGGAGATTCATTAGTTTCATGGTCCTACCAGAAGCAAAACTGTGTATCACTCTCCACTGCTAAATATGAATATGTAGCACTTGGAAATTGTTGTGCTCATGTGTTGTGGATGCAACACAAACTCACAGATTATGGCCTCACTTTTACTAAGACTCAAATTTTGTGTCATAACACAAGTGCCATTGCCCTTTGTAAATACCCTGCACACCACTCTCATGCAAGACACATAGATATTATACATCACTTTCTTAGGGATCACACAGTTAAATGATATATCATTCTTCAGTTTATCGGAACGCAAGATCAACTTGCTGGTATTTTCAATAAATCTTTACCTTTCGATAGATTTGAATACATTAAACAGAAGTTAGGAATTATAAATATGAGGTAATCCTCCATTATTAACTTCTTTTTGAACAATTATCATTATAGTAATAAAATCATTTTCATAGGGGGAGTACATTTGCATGTTCGCATAATCAAAATTTTCATAGTATTTTTTTCTAGTTTTTGTATTCAAAATTTTCGCAGTCAGTTTTTTTTCAAACTTTTGCAACAAAATTGTTTTCGTAACGAGTTACTTTTCAAAATTTTCGGAACTTAAATTTTCGGAATGAAATTTTTTGGAACTAAAATTTTCATAATGAAAGTTTCCAGAACTGGAATTTTCGTATTGAAAATTTACAGAATGGAAATTTTCAGAATGGAAATTTTTGGAACTAATATTTTCAGAATAGAAATTTACTTATTGAGAATTTTCGTAATGAAGTTTTCATACTGACATTTTTCGTAATGATGTTTTTTAGTATGTTTTTTCTTAGTCAAATTTCCCTCAAGAAGAATATTACCAATTACGAACAATCTTTCTAGCCAATATGAAAGGTATTATTACCTTACTTAAGTCTTTGTAATCATATTTTTTTGCTGGTACTTTCTTATGTGTTTTTTGGATTCTAGTTTTTATAAATCTGAATGTTTTTCTTAAAACCTCAAAAGATCGGAGTCAAGTTTTACTTGTGGTTTATATCTCAACTCTCAGATCAAATCCAAATGTATCTCAACCATTCGATCAACCGTGGAAACTGAAACGTCGTCTCAACGCCTATATAAAGGGGACACCTGAAGGTCGCCCCACATCGGTTTTTCAAAGCTTTCGCGTCTTGAAGCCCTGAATCTCTTCTTAAGGACCATTCTGATCTTTCTGAAGCCCATTTCGAATCCTCCAGAACTCTCCATTCCAATTGTTTGTTGAAGCTATATCTCAAGATATGTCTACCTCAAAACCAATATCAAAATGGTTTGTTTACAGGGAGAGGTTAGTGCATCCAAGTTTCTACAAGTATTATTCTCTTGTATCTAGGAATATCAAATTGAATGGATGAGAGGAGGTTTTCTTATCAAAGGCATAGAAACTGGATCCAGTTTATACAGATTTACTTGTAGAGTTTTAAGAGTCTATTTTATCCCTTGAGGAAGATGGCAGAGATTTTTTTTCTTTCAAGTCTTATCGGAAAACATCCAAATTATCCTACACCAAGGCTGCAAGCTTGGTGGGTTTTTCTTATGAAGGTGAAGGTGCATTTTGTTCACATAAGATTCTTGATTAGCAAGGAAGTTTCAACAAAGTGAATGAGTGGAAATGTCTTGGACTTAAAGATGCCAAGACTGCTAAGATTGCTCATCTCACTCCAAATAATCAGATTCTACAGCTATGGGTACAAGATTTTCTCGTACCAAGAAGGGGTGACAAGGATAATCTAAAGAAGAGTGATATTTACGTTCTATATTTCTTGGTAAATCTAAGGAAGAGAAATTTGATAAGGCATGTTTTGATTACAGTTAAGAATATCAAAGAAGGGAATTTAAAAGCTCAGATCAAAATGTATTCGGCCCTGATATCTAAAGTTATCATCTGATGTATTGATTCTTTCAATGTTTCTTGCACTTCCAAGAAAAAGAATTTCAAGGTTATGCTAGTTAGTGATGATACATTAAAGAGAATGAAGATGGGTTTTTCTAATGTATCTGTAGAATTCTATCCTTTACCAGAAGAAGAGGCTAAGACCATTCTAGAAAACGTGAAGATGGTTGTACCGGTGGAGAAAGTTACTAAGAAGAGGAAGCTTAAGGAAGTGGTTCCTAAAGACAGAACTCCCAAATCGAAGGAAACCCAATCTGCACCACCCAAGCCGAATAAATAGAAAGCCTACCCAGATGAAGTGGCTGTTAAGTGGAGGGAAGACAAAGAGAAGAGAAAATAAGGGGATCCGGAATTTGGATTGGACCCTGCTGAGGATAATGCCTTAAAAGAGAGAGCATAGGATGAGTTATAAAAACTAGAAAAAGAGAAAAATATGAAGAAAAAGATGTCTGAAGCTGAGCTTGTACAATCTCGGTTGAGAGATACTGAGATTGCTTCTGAGCTGATTCTGGTTCCAGAAACTTTCCTTACCAAACCATTACCAGAGACTCCAGCAAAAAACTACATCACTCCGGAAAAATCTATGGGTAAAGAAGTTTTTGAAGAAGTAGTAGAGGAATAAGAAGAATAAGGAAGTGATGATCTGGTTGACTTCTTCAAGAAAGTATAAGATTATCAAGAAAAGGATAAATACGCAAAATTTGTCACTCTGGGAAAGGGAGTTGAGAAAGAAAGTAGGAAGGATGATGATAAGCAAGAGGAAGAGGAATAAAATGTTTTGTATGATGAGGAAGAATCCTATGAGAAGAATTTTCTTGAAGATGGAACACTGATGGAGAAAATAGATGAAGACCAATTGTTCAATTATCAGAATGTGAGGAAGAATCTCCAGATAAACAACCCATTCCGAAAATAGATAAAGGTAACCAGGTGCTCATGGATACACCAATAAAAGATGTCATCAAGAAGAAAAAGGTTGGTGGTTCTTATAGAAGAAAGCTAGTTCAGGTTGAGGAAGATCAATCTCTAAGCAAGATATCTAATTCGGATTCATCAGCACACGGTCATGACTTTGTTGTTGAATCTTTGAAAAAGCTAGTGGAAACCATTCCGATTTTCCCCACTATAGACTCTAGATGCCAGATGCTGCAACATATCCTGAATCAGAAGTCATAATTCTTATCCATTGTGATGGATAAGTATGTGAAGATTGAGGCCGACCATAAAAATTTCCTTATCAACTATGATGTACACATGAAATCATGCAACAAAATAACATTTTGGACTATGAAAGTTGAAGAAGGCATGGATCAGTTTGATAATTTTCAGAATGAGGTAAAATATGCATTTGACACCAATGATGAAAAGATTAGGAATCTTCAGGATGATCTGATCATTGAACAAAGTTCTCAGAATCAAAAAGTGAAGGAATTGAATGATAAGGCTAACTCTCTTGCTCAAAATTTTTTAAGGGATAGAGATCTCCGGATTGAGCTTGAGAAAAGACTTGTAATATAAGATGAGTTAGTGAAGATGTAGGAAGAGGCCATGAAGACTCAGGCAGAAGCTTTGAAAGCTCAAGATGAAAGGATAAAAGCTTTGGAGAGGAAAGCTGAGGAGGATCAAAGAGATTTGAAGAAACTGAAAACCTTGTTGAAGGAGATGATCTCGAAGGAAAAAAGAAGACAAATAAACTCACTCTGATGTTTTGTTGTGTTTGAATTTCTTGTAAATATTTTTTTCAACTCTAATGAAATTTTGGTTGGTTGTATCTCGTATTTTTATATACTAATGTTTCAGGTACCATATTTCATTTCCATTCCCTTAATTTTTTTTGAAAATCACAAAGGGGGAGAAGGAAAAATAACTACTCAAAAGGGGGAGAAGGAAAAAGAACTACTCAAAAGGGGAGAAGGGAAATTTTAAAATGGAGAAAGAAAAATTTCTAAGTGAAATATCCTTAATGTAAGGGCGAGTTTCTCATTAAAAAGTTTTTTATTCCCATGATAATGAAAACTCCATTCTAGAAATCCAGAATACAATCCTTAGAGGTTCAATGCCTAAGGGGGAGTTAGTTGTATTCACTATCATCCATGAACAAAGGGAGATAAGTTCTAATTTCAAAGTCTAATGAATTTTTTCAACGACCCTATATATTTTTTGTAAGGTAGTTTATGATTTCCAAAAAGGGGGAGATTGTTGAGTCAATAAGGTTTTCCTTATGACTTTTCCATTCCTTCTTGTTTGGAAAATCACAAACACCTTATACTTAAGCAAATATATATTTAACATATATAAGGAAAATTTCCTTCATTAAGGAAATTTACCCTAACCTATATTTCCTTATACATATAAATATTTTCCATATGTATAAAAATCGTATTCATAACAAAAACCTTGGAATCATATAAATACTTAGATATGAAGCATTCTGTTTTAGGATCTGAATTCTAGATATGAACTGTAATGATGTTCCACTGAAAATTCTAGATATGAACTGTAATGAAGTTTCACTCCGAATTCTAGATATGAAATGTAATGAAGATCCACTCTGAAGTCTAGATATGAACTGTAATGAAGTTCCACTCTGAATTCTGGATATGAACTGTAATGATGATCCACTCTGAATTCTGGATACGAACTCCAATGTAGTTTCATTCCGAATTCTAGATACAAACTCTCATATAGTTATATTCTGAATTCTGGATATGAACTCTAACAATGTTCAACTCCGAACTTTTACTAGTTTGACTCCAAACTCCTATGAGTTCGACTCGGAACTTTTATGAGTTCGACTCCGAATTTTTACTAGTTCGACTCTGAACTTCTATGAGTTTGACTCTGAAAATTTTCTAGTTAGACTCTGAACTTATATGAGTCTGACTCCAAATTATGAGAGTTCAGATTCTGTACTCTGGTGAAACCGAACTCCGAATTTCCTTAGAAATTTAGACTCCAGATATCTACAGAATTCAGGTTCCAAATTCCTATAAAAACAGTATCTGAATATCCTATTTATTATAGACTCCAAATTCCATTTTGGTTATACTCCAAACATTTAATTTCTCACATTCCAAATTATAGTTTTTCTTATGCTTACACTCACTTCATTATAACATGATGTCATGCTTTCAGTTACACAAGTTTTGCTATAAAATAATTTCTTCCATTCTTTTTCTATCTAACCATTGGTTTAGTGAAACGTGTATCGGTCCCTCTGATATTTATAGAAAATATGACCATTGGAGGAGGGAGCCGGCCGTTCCAACTATGCCTATAAATAGGAGATCATTTGAACGATCTCAACACTGAACTTTGACACAACTTGTGCTTACATGTTGTTGAAGTGATTTCTAGAAAGATAGGTTCTTATTAACCCTCAAGCTTCGTCCATAAAGTTTGAACGACTTTTTCAAACTTTTCATTGTGAGGACTTGCATCGTGCGACTCTGATTGTTGGTGATTACAATCGAGGGATTCCGAGGATAAGAAGATAGAGTTTCCAACACCAAGAAGTTGAGGGCTTCCTTGCGGAGGAATGCAGAGGTTCCAACTACCTTGAATTTGAGGGCTTGTGGGTATAGCAAGACAGAGACTCAGATATTCGTATCGAGGGCTTACCCGGGTGTGGGTAAGACAAAATTTCTTGAAAGTATAAATAAAGGGACCTTTATCCAAGGTTGTTCGATACCCTTCTCTTTGGGTTAAAAGTTTTATATATTGTTACTTGTAGTTTTACTACTTGTTTTTTCCACTGCATTTTGTATTTTAAGGAAATTGTAATCTTCTTATATTTCCTTACAATTGTACTCTGATTCATTTAGATTATATACGCTATAAGGTAGAATCCCATAATGTAAATTTGGTTAAGTTTAAATTTCTAGATCCATATTTCCGGAACCTGTTTTCAGAATCAGTTTCCACATATAACAAGTGCATATAAATAGAAGTTTGTAACTTCATACTTTGTCCCAATCATTCATTGGTAATTAGAGGTGTAGTGAATTTTCTTAGTTTAACTTTGTTAAACTTAGATCTTTCCTTGTTTAAGGAAATTTTTATAGTATATAATTCACCCACTCTTGTATATTGAGAATCTACAACATTATTTCGATACTACACTAGCACTAAAATCGTTGGTGATGAAGGGATGGTTGAGAATAATGATTTTGGTAACAACATCAAGGAGTCTGAATTCACACTAAATAAGGTTCCTATATAATCATATTTGTCTACTAAGGATCATGTGGGAGACACTTGATGATCAATAAACATTATGGAATGGTGATAAATATCCCAAAGATAATATATTATGAGGGTTTAGAGGGAAACCTTTCTCCTAACATGGTTGGTTGATTCTTTCCTTTGGAGACATTGGACAAGGATTCTAGAAGAATTCCATCTGAGGTAAACCCTATAAGACTAATACATACAGTTACAAATTTAGTCCTCCTAGTCTAAATTGATGAGCTGATGAGGTTAGGGAATCAAGAAAAATTGTGAAGAATGAAAACTAAAATGGGTGCACCAACCAAAAAAATGGCAAGTGGAGATGTAAGAATCTATTAGTCGGGGTGAAAAATAAGAACATTCTATAAAATAGGAGTATATCATCCACAAAATGAGTATCTACTTCTATAATTTCCAAGGCCTCAATAATACAGAGTCCCCTATCACACATAGGGGACTTAATTTTAAAGCAACAAGAAATGTTAATAAGAATTATGTATCCCAGGGTAGAGTTTTTAATGTTTTAATTGTTTACTAGATAGATACTGACTATGTCTGATTGACTCACAATATACAGACTCTAAATATGTAAACCCAATAAGTTATTAAGACAAATAATATCTAATCCTCCATAATCCAAATTGGTAAGAAATATATCATAATCATTCTCTACATTTTTAATTCCTCCTTCATAGTAACATTTCCCTATGCTTTAAACTATTACAAATCAAATAAGAGGCATGTGGAAGGAATCACCCATTATCTCTACATAAACCAATAAAAAATAGTTCCTCCTAGGGTCTTCAATTATATGTTGAAAATAGATGAAAGGATTGGTAGTTTTCACATTAGAGTGACCTCTACGGAATTATAAATATCAATTGATCTATACATTATGACTTAGATTATACTATTATGACATGAAATGGTTATTCCACAATACAAATGTTAGTAAATCAAATTAAATTGATATGGAACTTATCTAATACATGGGTAGCGAATATACCACAACTTTTATTGTATATCTCTCCCTATGAACTAATCTAATCATTCTAAAATCCTCTTATCTCTAATTGGTGAATGTTTGAAACACCCAACAACATTTAAATTCAACAATTTTTTCCTCTCCTTAGAATTCCACGTGGATTTATTTTCTAAATAATAGTATATGAATGAGATTGGATATGCCTTTTTAAAGTTGTGCAAAAAAATAGAATAGAAAAATTGCTATATGAGCTTGGATCAAAACCAGGTTCAAAAATATTGATTCAAATACTTATAAATATGATAATAATATTCTTGGGTGAAAATAAATAAATTAAAAATCAATATCATCCACTAGATAATGAAATTCAAAATGTAAATCATTTGGATAAGATAATTTACAAGAGCGATTTCAACTTAGTGGAACTAATTAGAGTCAAATGGATAAAATAATGGGATGCCAACTTTAAATTATTTAACCTCCTTAATATTTAAATGAATGTGAAAAACTCTATTTTATTAATATGCATAAATGGATAAAACTGTATAACTACAGGTGATATATATAACGACCCATACTTTAAATACATTGTTATTACTTCAGAATTGAAGCATACTTATTAAAAAATATAACAAAACCATGATAGGACCATATAGGTATAGTGTTTTTAGAAACTGGGAAACATAAACAACTAGTTCATAAAGCATCTACATTGTCTCCCATTCATTTAATCATATCTCCAGTCCCTTTTGGCATATCCTACTTAATACCCTTCTTCCTGACCTGGGGATAAGAAAACATACAAAATGGTGAGCTCAAATGCTCAGTAAGGTTAAAAAAAGGAAATATCAATAATATAATATTCATAAGAACATAACATTTTGAAAATATTAACCTGCAAAAGAGATCATAATATCATAACATGGGATAAATCATAGTAGTGAAATGTAATCCCAATAATCATAACATAAAACATGAAACTTTGTGGCATACAAACATAATCATAGTAAATCATTTAATATTAGTCATGACTCATTTCCAAGACTATCATAGTGGACAATGTCCATTTCTGAACCGAATTCACTCCTCATTCTAGTCCTGTATCACTGAAGCAGATTAACTTGTCATTTCAGCCATGTCTATCTCATGACATATAAATCTTTACCAAATGAATTGGAGGGAGATATAAATCCCACCCATCTTATAATGAAACAATTATTATGTGTGCCAAAAAATCAAAAATCATATATCATAGCATAACTCATGTAATAAAAATGGGATTCTTAAAAAATTTTCCATCATAACATAATCCGTATGAGATAAAATGACTTCATAAAAATAACTCCATCATTATATAATCAAATCAATGTAAAAATAGGGATAGAAACATAACCCTATATTATCTTAGATGTAAAATAATTTTGATAAAACACTTGAACTCCATTCTTGAGGAAAATATCCTTTCTACTTCAAAAACATTCTTCCTTTCTTAAAATGTCATAGAATTTTAAAATTAAAAGAAGTTAATTAAAAATAAACTTGAAAACTTGTATAGGAAGATTCATGGAAATAATGTTCTATGAAATCAAAAAAATCCATTCATGACTTATAAGTTGAAAAAACATTCTTCTCGTAATTTGTCCAGAAAAGTCAAAAATTATCTCGTACTGAAAATGACATAATATTCCTTTCATATCTTTTACTAAAAATTCACCAATAGGTAAAATTGGATTTAAACAACTGTAGGAGGATAGAAATAATATTACATATTGAGGAAACATAGATGTGGATTATAAATATTCCATAGTAGATTCTGAAGTATAAACAATCTTAGATAAAAATGATATTGTGATATTTTACCTTACCTTAGGTCTGATATGATTCATACCCATCCAAATGATGAAATGTTTGAATAACAATCTACACCTCGATGTGGAGACGGTAAGCCGTATGTACGCACGTGTGGTGAATTTTTCATTCATAGGATGGATAAAATAACTAATATGGTTGTAACATTTTTATAATAAAATCATAGTATATATAAGATAATGGAGTTATTATTTTAGAATGGAAACAACAAAGAAGGAGTAATTGGAAGAAGAAAGAAACTTGAAATAGGTGGTGACATATTTACCTCTTCCTTGGGATCTTCCTTTTGATTTGATCAAAAGGTCTCCTTAGGTAGGCTTTCTGTATAAAGGAAGGATTCTAGGATTAAGGGAGGACGGTTGAGAGGGTATTTTGGTAGTGTTTGTCCAATCCAAAATGCTTTGGATCTGTGAATTAGAGAGAAGGGGGAGTGCCCTTTTATAAGGGGGGTGAGGGGCACCTTAGAATGAACTTAAAATATTATTTTATAATAAATTCATATTCGGTTTATAATGTCTATAAAGTGACTTATCTCGAGGATAGGGTGAGGATGAGTCGAAATCCTTTCCACCAATAGGTTTTAGGAAAGTTTAGGTTACCATTTTAACCTTATCATTTAGATTTTACTCTAAGTTAAATAATTTAACTTTTACCGTGTCTTCTTGTATTCTTGAACTTTATGGTTAATAAACTTACTAGAAACTACCAATAGAACCCCCATTGGTTCATTAATGTCATATATATTATTATATAAGTATTTAGGCCGAACGATAGATTTTAAGGAATAGAATATCAATTAATAATTTAATATTTTTTTAGAAACTCTTTTATGTCAATTTTTAAACTATTTGATATTTTGTTTTTTCTAAATTCATAACAACGTTATTAATTCGAAACAAATTTATATAACTAACACTAATATGTTATATTAACCTATAAAATTCGTTTAATTCATAAAAAGTTTCAAATGACTTTTATTTGGGTATTTATAATATCAATTATGCTGATATTTCATTAATAAGGTAATTACTGCATCATCATTGTGTCATAAATAAATTAAGTTTTATAATGTGTAAAAATTATAAATAAAATACCATTATGTAGTATATATTTTTATTTTTCTAATTAATATTTATATCTGAATATATCTTATGTATTACCCTATATTTAAAATGTTTTACTTATTAAACATTGATTTTATTTCTTTTTACTCTTATTTTAATTAAATAATAATAAATGTCCTAATCTAATCCAAGTGGACCTAAATGGTCATATTTTATTCCTAAGGTTGTTTTTTTTTTCGAATTACACTTATCCAATAGAATTAGGACATGTGTTAGGGAAATAATAATATCATTTTTACCCTTAATTACCCTATTTACTTTTAACTCTGGAAAATAGAAGTAAAAAGTTACTATTCACAAGAAAATTATTTTTATCTTATAGAACCAAATCATACTTAATGATGTCAACAGTGTCTCTCAGATTTTTGAAAATCCACTCACAAAAGCAGTAAAATTATGTTTTATACAAATTTGAAAATTCTAATAGGAGGTGGGTAGAAGACTGTAAAAGGTTCAATAAAATTTTTATATATCGAAAATTATTATAAAATGACTCCAATGTATTACATTGAACTTATATAGGTATTATGTATCTATTTTGACCTAAAATAAATTTAAATAAAATAAATAATTATTTTAAAAAAAATCGGTTTTAAACTATAACTTAGTGTTTTTTCACTATTCATAAAAAAATATAATGTTTTCAGAAAAATAAAAAAAAATAACCCTATTATAATTTCGATATTCCGAATCCAAAAATGAAATCCAATTTGAAATATAAAATTTATAAAATTTTAAAAAGGTGGGTATTACTATTCATAACAGCTAGTTTATATAATATTTTAATAACATATCGTTGTTCAGTGAAACTCGGTATTGCGTACAATGAAATCTATTGAGGAATGTTGGTCTTGCATGTATTGCAATCCAAGAAAGTGTTGTGTGTAGTGAAAGATTACTTTGGTGTTGTATATAACATAATAGATAAAAACAATATATTTCTCATAAAATCTCAGGGTGTTACATTCTACCCCCCTTAAAAAGACTTTCTCCCTCAAAATTCGTCACTTTGTAACTAACAGATGAGGATACCTCTCCCTCATCATATCCTCAAGTTCCCATGTAGCTTATTCTAATTGGTGGTTCCTCCATAAAACTTCAACTAAGCGAGTGGTATTGTTTTGTAGAACTTTATCGCAATGATCCAGAATCTCTAATGGATGTTCTTCATATGAAGGATCTTGCTCCAGTGGTATAACTTCTAAACTTAGTACAGGTGAAGGATCAGGTATGTACATTCTTAGGAGAGATACATGGAACACATCATGAACTTGAGAAAGATTCGATGGAAGTTCCAATTGGTAAGCTACCTTCCCAACATGATCCAGTATTTCAAAAGGACCAATATACCTAGGTGTCATCTTACACATCTTTCCAAATCTCATTACTCTCTTCTAAGGATATATATGTAAGAACACTTTATCGCTCATTTCAAACTCTAGTCCTTTTCTTCAGTTGTAGGCATAACGTTTTTGTAGATTATGAGCTACTCATATGTGTTTTTGATTAGATCTTACCTTTTCTACCATCCCATCAACAAGATCCGGTCTTAATAGCTTTCTTTCCCCAATTCCATCCCAGTAAGTTGGAGTTTTTCATTACTTTCCATAGAGAGCTTCATAAGGAGCCATCTGAATACTGGAGTGAAAGCTATTATTATAAGAAAATTCCACTAAAGGTAGTTGTTTATCCCAACCACATTTGAAACCCATAAAGAAAGCTCTCAACATGTCTTCTAGAGTGTGAATTGTCCTCTCAGACTGACCATCTGTTTGAGAACGATAAGCAGTGATGAAACTCAACTCTATATCTATAGTATGTTGAAGACTTAACCTAAACATCAAGGTAATCCTCGGATCATGATAAAATATAATGGAAAGTGGTACTCCATGTAATCTTTCCACTTCCTTCACATATATCCTGGCAAGCTGACCAAGAGAGAAATCTTCTCTAATAGCAATGAAGTGTGCCGACTTCATAAGATGATTAACTATAACCCAGATAGCATTATTTCCTTTAGATGTTTTAGGAAGTCTAGTGACAAAGCCCATAGTAATGTTTTCTCATTTCCATTTTGGTATGGGTAATGGTTTTAACATACCCTTAGACTTCTATCTCCCAGCTTTAACTTTATGACAAACAAAGCATCGAGAGACATATTCAACAACATCTCTTTTCATTACATCCCACCAGAAGTACTCCTTTAGGTCCCTATACATCTTCATGATGCCAGGGTGAATAGAGAATTAAGAACTATGATCTTTATCCAATATTTCCATATTTAATTTTGGGATGGGAGGAACACAAACCGGATTCTTGAACCTTATTATTTCATCACAATCAATGTGGAATTCATGAACATTTCTAACCTTCTTTTGTAACTCTACATTTTCTTTATCTGCCTCTTTAATCATCATATGTATAGATGGTTGACCATTCATTTGAGAAAGATAATATTTTTCCCCTTCCATTATAATTCCAAGATCCATCCTTTGTAAATCCATAAATATTGGATCTTTTGTGATCCTCATCATGTATAATCTAACATGGTCTTGTCGACTTAATGTGTCTGCCACCTTGTTTGCTTTCCCAGGGTGGTAATGAATTGAGAAATTGTAATCCTTAATCATCTCCAACCATCTTCTTTGGCACATATTCAGCTCCTTTTGTGTGAAAATATACTATAAAATTTTATGAGAAATATAAATATCACACCTTTAACCATATAGATAATTCCTCCAAATATTTAATGCAAAGATTACCACATCTAATTCCAAATCATCAGTTGGGTAATTTTGATCATGTATTTTCAACTATCGTGAGGCATAAACGAACACCGTATCATTTTTTAGGAGAGAACACCCAATACCTTCTTGGATGCATCACTATAGATCACAAAACTTTCTCTACTACATGACAGTGTGAGCACAGGTGCACTAGATAACGTTTTTATTAACTCCTTGAAATTATTTTCAAACTCCTCTGTCCAAATGAATTTAACTCCTTTTTGAGTCAACCTTGTGAGTGGATTAGATAATCGTGAAAAAAATTTCACAAAACGTTGATAATTTCCAGCCAAACCCAGAAAACTTCGGATCTCAGTTACTGTTTTTGGTCTCATCCATCTTTCGATAACCTCTATTTTTTCTAGATCCATAGATATCCCCTATTTTGAGATTATGTGACCCAAAAATGAAACTTTTTTAAGCCAAAATACATTCTTGGTAAATTCGGCATAAAGCTTATCCTTTCTGAGGGTCTTTTATACAACTATCACGTGATCTTTATGTTCTTCCTTGCTCTTTGAATAGACAAGAATATTGTCTATAAAGACTACCACAACACTACTGGAAAAATGATTTTTCCCAACGCTTCTATACCAACGGTTTGTATAAACCGTTAGTATAGGTACCCTTTCCCAACGGTGTGGCCAAACCATTGGGAAAGCCCATTTATTGGCCAACTTTCCCAACGGTTTGGCCAAAACATTGGGAAAGGATAAATTATGGACACCCTTTCCCAACGGTTTGGCCAAACCGTTGGGAAAGGTCAGCCTATCCCAACGGTTTGGCCAAACCGTTGGGGAATGCTGATTTTTGGACCACCTTTCCCAACGGTTTGGCCAAACTGTTGGGAAAGGGTAGCCTATCCCAACGGTTTTCCCAAACCATTGGGAAAGGGTGTCCACAAATCAACCTTTGCCCGGAATACCCAAAAAAGCTAGACCTTTCCCAACAGTTTGCAAAACCGTTTGGAAAGGTCCTTTGATTTTTTTTGGAATCTACCTGTGGAGAACATTATATAAATCAAAATTTAAAATAATTAGAACAATACATATATATATTTATGAAATTATGTTAAAAAAAGTCATGTTAGGTTAGTGGTTAAGTCATTCCGTTATAAACTAGAGGTCCTGGGATCAAATCCCACCGGATGTTTCTTTTTTGAAATACATATACCAATGGTTTTGAGAACTGTTGGTATAGATTTTCTAATTAATTATACCAATGGTTTTCAGAACTGTTGGTACAGACCCTATACCAACGGTTTTCCCAAAACCGTTGGTATAGACCTATTGTCACGGCTTACTTGCCAACGGTCCTCCAAACCATTGGTATAGCCTATACCAACGGTTTGGGGACCTATACCAACGGTTAAAAACCATTGGTATAGGGTATTTTTCCAGTAGTGCAAACTAGTCAAGATAGTCTCTAAAGACTATTTATTAGATCTATGAAGATAGCAGGGGCATTAGTAAGACAAATTGGCATCACTATAAATTCATAGTGTCCATACCTTGTATGGAAGGTCGTCTTTGTTATATCCTCCCTTTTGACCCTTAATTGATAATACCCTAAACGATGATAAATCTTGGAAAATTATTGAGCTCCACGTAGTTGGTCAAATAAGTCATCAATGCATGGGAGACAATATTTTTCTTGATTGTGATCTTGTTAAGTTCTCGATAATCAATGTAGAGTCTCATTGATCCATCTTTCTTATTAACAAAAAAAATAGGTGCTCCCCAAGGTGATGCACTAGGGCGTATGAATCCCTTATCAATATTCTCTTGAATTTGCTTCTTCAATTCCTGCAACTCAATTGGGGCCATTCTATAAGGTGTCTTTGAAATGTGAATAGCACCCGGTATGAGTTCTATTGAAAACTCAACTTCACGATTAGGTGTAAGACCTAGAAATTCCTCTAGAAACACATCATAAAACTCATGTACAATGGGAATAATATTAATCGTGAGTTTCTATCCAACCATTTGAGATAAATAACATTCATTTATTGTAATCAAGACCCATAAGATGGAAGAAATTTCCACTGGAAGTTTATATTCATCCTTGCATCAATAGATGATCATAGATTGATGAGGAATTTGAAATGTGACTTCCCTTCTTTGTCAATTGATATGAGATCCATATAAGGAAAGCCAATCCATGTCAAGAATCAAATAAAATTCCACTATAGGAAGGATCACAATCTTTTTAGGAAGCACTTTCCCACAAACGTCAATTGGCGATGAATTAGAAACTTTTGATGCAACTGTCGTGCCATTAAGAGTTGTGACAGCTAACTAATTAGCTAATTGTCAAGGTAGTACATCGATACCCTTAGAAAATTCTTCATAAATAAATGAGTGGGTGGATCCAGAATCAAATAAAACATTTTCTACTTTATAGTGGATGGTAAGTTTACCTTTCACCACTTCGTTATCATAACCCACATTGTCGATATAAATTGCATGCTACTTTCCTTTATCTTTGGCATTAAGAGTTTGTTGACGTCGATCATCATCATCAGCCCTTGGATTAGGGCATTGATTAGCATAATGCCCCATTTCCTTGCACTTGTAACATTGGAGTGTAGGAGGTGCATTCTGTGTATCCTTTTCTTTGTTCGTATAACTAGAAATCTTTTTTCCATCATTGCGGCATTCAAATTCCCGATGACCTTCTTTTCCACATTTGAAACATTTAGTTGTCCCTTTAATAAAATTCCCTCCATGTTTCTTTCCATAGTTTGAGCATAGGGGAAAACTCATCTTCTTTTTAGTGTGGTGTTTAGACTTCCCTTTGAATTCCATTTTCCTCTTCTTATCAAACCAATATGACTGATGGGTTACTCCAATCTACATATCAACCTTGAGAGCACATCGAACAATTTACTTGTAGCTATTGAATTCCCTTATGGATAATGCCCATCAAAGACTTGTTTTTAGGCAACTAAAGGATCGATCGATCTTAATCTAAGGTTGGATAATAATTCTAGAAGTACACCTTGAAAAGCTTGTAAAATATGCTTCGAAGGCACCAACAGATTCATCATCCTTTTGCTTTAGTTCAAGAAACCCCTTCATCATATTTTTAGAAGAATAAAAGGGAAATAATTATTAAAAAATTTGTTCTTGAACTCGTCCCATTCCATGGACTTAGTTTTGTCTCTTTGCCCCGTATTCTTGATAAGATTCCACCATTAATCAGCTTCACCTTCCAAACGATATACTGCTAAGATGAATTAATCATGTTCATAACATTGAAGAACTGAAAATATCTTTTCAGTGGTATTGATCCATTGTTCAACCACTAATGAATCAGTAGACCCACTGAATGAGGGTGGACGCTACCTCATGAAGTATTCAACAAAATTTTTCTCCTTCCTTTTCTCGTTTGTAAGTCCTGCATGATTCATATCTTGAGAAAATTGTGTGGGAAAGGATATAATATTTTTCATTCCACCTCCCATAATGTTTGGTTGCTCAGGGGGATAATCATTGCATTTCCCGTCACATTCAGCATTATCACGGTTCCTTTGGGTTCCATCCATTGACTAAAACCAATAAGCATAGAGTGGGAAACACTAATCATAATAGGAAAACCACATAATCAAGAATAAAATTTCACACTTAAGGATTTATCATAGGTTATTCATGGCCATTTCTAAAACACTAATATTGTGTTCTATTCTTAGACATATCCTTAGGGTTCTTACTAAGGCTTTCACATCCTAGTTTACAAAGGGTGACTATAAACTCCCTCTGATACAAACTATAATGAATCATACTTTACATACATTGTTATTACTTCAGAATTGAAGAATACTTATTACAACATATAAAAAAACCATGATAGGACCATATAGGTATAGTGTCTATAGAAACTGGGAAACATAAACATCTGGTTCCTAAAGTATCTACATTATCTCCCATTTATTTCATCATATCTAGACTCCCTTTTGGAATATCTTATTTAATACCCTTCTTCCTGACCTGGGGATAAGAAAACATACAAAAAGGCGAGCTCAAATGCTCAGTAAGGGTAAAAATAGGAAATATAAATCTTATCATATTCATAAGAACATATCATATTGAAAATCATAACCTGCAAAAGGGATAATAATATCATAACATGTGATAAATCATAACAGTAAAATGTAATCCCAATCATCAAAACATAAAACATGAAACTTTGTGGCATAAACACATAATCATTGAAAACCATTTCATATTAGTTGAGACTCACTTCAAAGACTATCATAGCGGATAATGTCCATTTATGAATCGAGGTCACTCCTTGTTCCAGTCATGTATCACTGTACCAAATTAACTTTCATTCCAGCCATGTCTATCTCATGAGATATAAATCATTACCCAATGCATTAGAGGGATATATTATTCCCACCCATCTCATAATGAGACCATTCTTATGTGTGCCACAAAGTCATAAATCATATATCATAGCATAACCCATGTAATAAAAATGGGATTCTTAAAAATCATTCCATCATAACATAATCCATATAAGATAAAATGACTTCATAAAAATATTTCCATCATAACATAATCAAATAATTGTAAAAATAGGGATAGAAACAGAACCCTATATTTTCTTAGATGGAAAGTAATTTTGATAAAATACTTGAACTCCATTATTGGGGAAAATATACTTTCTACTTCAAAATTTTTTTTCCTTTATTAACATGTTATTCAATTTTAAACTAAATGAAGTTAATTAAAAATAAACATGAAAACTTGTAAAGGAAGAATCATGGAAAAAATGTTCTATGAAATCATAAAAATCCATGCATGCCATATAATTTAAAAACACATTCTTCTCGTACTTTGGCAGGAAAAGTCAAAAAGTATCTCATACTGAAAACGACAAAAGATTCCTTTCATATCTTTTAATAAAAATTAACCAATATGTAAAATTGTATTTAAATAATTTTATGAGGATAGAAATAATATTAAATATTTAGGAAACATGGATGTTGATGATAAATATGCCTCAGTAAATTCTGAAGTATAAACAATCTTGGATAAAAATGAGATTGTGAGATTTTTTCTTATCTTAGGTCTAATATGCTTCGTACGTATCCAAACCTCTTGTATAATGATTTAAATAATATAATTGAATTATTTCAGAATCATATTAATTGTTATGATATCATATATGGTCATATTCTTATCTTCTTATTAGTAATATTTCATTGATACTTGTTATTCGGGTGTTCATTTCTTTATGTTCTAATGCATGTTTTGTCGAATAAATTCTTATTAATCTTTTTAGGTTTTAGATACCTATTTTATATAATGATATTATTTTAATATATATCATATTTATTTATTCAATTCATTTATATAATCATTATTAAATGAATATCATGTAGAACAAGTCGCACCACATCGTGGAGACGGTAGGCCGTACGTACACACGAGCGATGATATCATTCTTTTGATATTAAAATCATATATAATTGGATGGTTTATAATATATATAGAATAATAATAATGTTATATTTATTATTTATATCATTTGTACTCATTATCATACCCATCCAAATGATGAAATGTTTGAATAACAAACCATACCACGACATGGATATGGTAAGCCATACATACACATGTGTGGTGACTTTTTCATTCATAGGATGGATAAAACAACTAATATGGTTGTACCATTATTAGAATAACATAAAAGTATATATAAGACACTGGAGTTATTATTTTATAATGGAAACAACAAATAATTATGATGTGGAAGAAGAAAGGAACTTGAAATAGGTGGTGAGATATTTACCTCTTCCTCTGGTTCTTCCTTAAATTTTGATCAAAAGGGATCCTTAGGTTGGATTTATGACTAAAGGAAGGCCTCTATGATTAAGGTAGGATAGTTTGGAGGGTATTTGGGAAGGTTTTGACCAAGCCAAAGGGTTTTGGAGGTGTGAATTAGAGAGAAGGTGGAGTTCCCTTTTAAAAGATGGGTGAGGGGCACCATAGAAAAAACATAAAATATTATTTTATAATAAATTCAAATTCGGTTTATAATGGCTCAAAGGTGACTTATTTCGAGGCTAGGGTGGGGATGGGTCGAAATACTCTCAAACAACAGGTTTTGTACATGTTAAGGTTACCATTTTAACTTTATCATTTAGATTTAACTCTAAGTTAAATAATTTAACTTTTACCATGTCTTCTTGTTTTCTTACACTATATGGTTAATAAACATACTATAAACTTCCAATAGAACCCCTATTGATTCATTAATGTCATATACATTATTATATAAGTATTTTGGCAGATACTTATATTTTTATGAATTGAATATCAATTAATAATTTTATATTTGTTTTAAAAGCACTTTTATGTCAATTTTGACACTGTTTGGTATTTTGTTTTTGCTAAATTCATAACATTATTACATCAAATAAAATTAATATAACCAACTATAATATTTTATATTAACCTATAAAATTAGTTTAATTCATAAATAGTCTCAAATTACATTTATTTGGGAATTTATAATATCAATTGTGTTAATATTTCATTAATAAGGTAATTACTACATCATCATTGTGTCATAAATAAATTAAATTATTTAGTGTTTAAAAATTATAAATAAAATAAAATTATGTAGGAAATATGTTTATATTTCTATGAAATATTTATAGTTGATTATTTCTTATGTATAACTCTATATTAAAAATGTTTTACTTCTTAAACATTGATTTTAATTCTTTTAACTATTCTTTAAATTAAATAATAATAAATGTCCTAATCTAATCCAAGTTGACCTAAATGGTCATATTTTATTCCTAAGGTTGTTTTTGGTCAAATTAAACTCATCCAATAGAATTGGGACATGTGTTTGGGTAATAATAATGTCATTTTTACCATTAATTACCCTATTTACTTTTAATCGTGGCAACTAAAAGTAAAAAGTTACGATTCACCAAAAATTATTTTTATCTTATTGAACGATATTTTAATTAATGATATCAACCATGTCTCTCGGAATTTTTAAATTCCACTCACAGAAGCGGTAAAATTATGTTTTATGTAAATTTGAAAATTCTCCTAGGAGGTGGGTATAAGACGGTAAAAAGTTAAATAAAATTTTTATACAAATAAAATTGTTATAAAATGACTCCATTGAATTAAATTGAACTTATACAGGTATTATGTATGTATTTTGACCTAAAATAAATTTAAATAAAATAAATAATTATTTAAATAAAAATTCAGTTTTAAACTATAACTCAGCGTTTTCCACTATTCATCAAAAATTGAATGTTTTCAGAAAAATACCAAAAATTCACCATAAGCTAATTTAAATATTAAGAATCCAAAAATGAAGTCCATTTTTAATGATAAAATTTATAAAATTTCCAAAAGTGGGTATTACTATTGATAACATCTAGTTTATATAATATTTTAATAACATATCGATGTTTTGTGAAACTCGGTATTGCGTACAATGCATGCTATCGAGGAAAGTTTCTCTTGCGTGTAACACAAGAAAAGACAGTGTTGTGTGTAGTGAAATATTCCTTTGGTGTTTCTTATAACATAATACATAAAAACAATATATGTCTCATAAAATCTCAGGGTGTTACAATATAAGTGGAGTCTTGGTTAATTAATTCAGCAAGAACTTTAATTAGGAGAGTATCCACTATTCAGTTACTCTCCTGAATGTTGTAATCACTTTTTCAAGGAATGATATATACAAAGACTTTCTAATGCAGTTCCACTTGATGATATTATTAATAATTCCCTCTTCTCAAAAAATATTTTGAGTGTTAAAGGGAATAATAAGTTCTCGAACAAGTTTTGGTTCATTTCTCAGAAATCATAAAATAAGAAGTTACATATGTTTTTTGGGTGGTCTTAAATAGAGAATATATGGATTTTAGTATTATACATTATTTATTAATATTTTATCGAAAATAGGTCAATCAATGAAGGTGAAACACTATAGTCCCATTATAATTGGAACCACACACCAAATTTGTTTTGTAGTATTATTTTATTTATAATTGGGAACATATATAGTATAATTTTTTCTCCTAACCAATTTATTTTCATTCCTAGATGAAAAATAAAGGATAGTTTTTAAAATACATCAAAAGGAGTCAACATCCATAGGTAAAATAAAAAAACATGAAAATATATTTGATATTAAATTTATCCAAAACAATTAATACCCCAAAGTAGAAATTCATTTTGGAATCCCTAAAAATAATCATTTTCTAATATATTCATTCGAATGATATATTCAATTATCCTTTGTTCAAGGATTTTAATTTTTTTTCAATGGATCCCCAATAACATAACTTGATTACATAAGAGGAGTTATTAAAGGTATCTTATTTCAACTGTACTATTTTATTTAATTTAGGACTACCTCATTACATGTATACTCAAATATATAGATTTGGGGAAAATCAAACATATTATGGATTTAAGAAATATCAGTTTTCCAACAAGCGTCGTTTATGTTGATGATATTGCTCTCTTTTATGAGGCTACTAATGGATCTCTAAATTCCATTAGATTCATGTTTTCACATTATAAACCAGTCTTTGGTAAATCTATCTCATAGATTAAATTAGTCGATATTTTTGGGAAAGTAATTGAAAAAGCATGGAAAATGTACATCATTGATTTCAAAAATGCCAAACATGTTGATCTAAACATTAATTACCACATCCCACCTCTCTTTTGTGTAAGAGTTATATCAAGTCATATTGATGGGATTAAAAAACCAATCTTACCATAACTCACTGATTTGTAAAGGTATAACATTTTCTAAATTTTAGGTTATATATCTTATGAATGGTGTCATTGAATACATGTTTTCATAATCCTTCCATCTCTATAAGTGGACCAGGTTGTTTATTAATTAGATGGACCCAAAAATAATGTATTTTGTATGGTCAGGTTTTATCCATGAAATAAATCTTATTATTTTAGCATGGTGTAAATGTGTTAATCCATGTGACATGGGAGGGAATCGTATCAAAATTTGTAAACTTAATAATAAATACCTTATGGATAGTTATCTATTATATTTTTTAAATTTAAATATTGACTCGCCTGATTTAATTAGGAAACAAATCATTAAAAAGATGAACAAGGGAAATAAATTATACTTGGGATCATCATTTTGTCTAGAATTTAGAGATGATTAGGTTAATATCATGATGTTGAATAATTGGATTAATACAACAACTTTTATCAAAAAATGTTTGAGCTCTAATTATCTTATAACTCTTATTTCTAAATCCTTTCATCCACCTTACTACCAGAATAACTTATCCATCTATGGTTCTCTTAGTATTTTTTAGGAGTTTGATCATCTTCTCATCATTGGGATTTTGTAGGTGATTGATTTTATTTTTGGTAAAATAATGAGGCCTTATATTGATCAACAAGGAAGGGAATTCTAAATTTGAATCCATGATACCTATTAATGTTTAGAACAACTAACATTCCACCTTGGTGGGTGAATATATTACTGAAATACATTGTTCCTCCCTTAAGAAAAGAACTAATATGAAAAACATGTCTCAAAAGGTTTAAAAATAATAATAATATTTTATTTAATTTAATAAAGGTGGTCTCTTAATACTTAATATTACTTTATAATTATGATATTTATTATCACCTTTCCCATTAATGTGTGTTTTCTATGACGTTACGAAAACAAAATGAGTCTCTCTTTCACAATTGGTATTCAATACATCTGTAATGTTAGAAGTAATATCAGATTTTATAATAATGAGATACCATATAAATATATAATTATTAGTATTATATGGTGTAGACAAATGATATCTAATGTATAAAGAGTATGTATGGAAATTACAATAGGAGAGGTCATTAGCGCTGATCTTATTTGGTTGGTTGTATACTTAGAAGGAAAACATAGCTCACAATTTTTTGATGTATTTCAACTATTCCGTCATAGATCAAAGTCAGCGTTGATGGAAAAACTCTTAAAGCACCAGGCCCATTTGGTTTTGGTGAATGTTATAGAACCAATAAATGATTCAATGACGGATTCTTCCAACAATCAATTGGTAACTACATTGCTTTGGAAGTAGAGTTATGGGAAATCATCCATGTAGTTAGAAATTATACAAAATATAGATGGTGTATTTTATGGATTGAAATGGAATCCTTATTGGTAGTAAAATAAAACCAGGGTAAATAATACTCGGTCCCATGGTAGTTCTAAAAAGTGTGGGGGGATTTTCTAGGTCACATAGGGAAGATATAGTTCATGGTATCTCACATCTACATGGAGGCTAACACGTTGGCTCAAACACCATCCTTGAATGAAGTGGAGGATAATACTTCAAAATGTTATTTTTATCTTAGTGTTGATTGTATAAAACATTTTTAAACTATTGTATGGAATGATTTAGACACCATTATCTAATTTTTACCTTTTGGTATCACCACATTTATATTAATAAATTTTATAGGAACAAGTATTCCTTACCTATTACCTAAATATTCCTTATTTCTTTTTGTTATTATTGTTATTATGGTTGTTACTATTATTATTGGATGATGGTGATAGAGGGTGGTGAAGTGGTGCTACTGTGATGTGATCAATGTGGTGATCCAAAATAAATCCATTATCAAACCTTTAAGATGTGGTTTCATAAGGAATTTTTGTTCATGATGTTGATGAATCTTCATAATAGATTTATAATCTTTTTTTGATATATAGGTGAACTAGATATTTCCTTCTTGAGAAAGGAAATTAACACAACAGATTCATATTTCTAGTTCTCTCATATTTTCAAATTCTTTAACTGACATCCTTTCATAAAGTTTATGAGGTGGTCTCTTGAAACCATTGGTTTTCTTCTTATTATTTAAGGATTCATGATTCTTAACTTCTTCTGATTCATTTCACCTTAATGAATAATTATTAAAGATATTGATATTTGATAAAGTGTTCCTTTTTAGAATGATACGTGAAGATGATGAAATGGATCCCAAAATATGAAAAAAAAACATTGAACCTCATGGGATTCCCATTTTTCTACGATATCCTTGTTTACTGATTCATAGTGTCTTGTTGAATTCTCTCTATTCCATCAGTAATATTATTGACACATATATTAATCTCGATTTAACCACCTATAAGATATATATATATATATATCTTATATCGGGAGTATTTTCATAAAGGTTTATACCTATAAACCACTAACCTCTAATATATGGATTTAGAATGGGACCAAGGTATTTTGTCAAATGGGGATCTTTGAAAATATTATAGATTACTATGTTTTATATTTGAATTTAGTTCAAACAACTATGTCCTATGATGAGTATATATGAGGTGAAACGAACAAAAAATATTCTATTTTGAAAAATACAATCTGGATTGAGAAGGGGAAGTATACTATCCCTTTTAGAGTATAATATCATTCTATGGTTGATCATAAGGGTTAAAATGGGATTACATCTAGACAATATTGGGATAGGGAAATTGTTGGTCCATTTAATCAGAACCATGATATGAAACAAGAGGTCAGAAATTTTTTTGGGTTTGTAAATTTTTTCCGTGATTTCTAACATAATTTTGGGGATATATTAATGATGCTGGGTTCCTCTAATATCTTACGATCTGATCTTAGAATTCAAGAGGAGGCTCATGTGGGTCATGGGTCCATAATGATTCTAATGAATCTATTCCACAATCACTTGAACAAGCTTGTAAAATTTAAGAATATTTAATAAGCTAAAGTTATATTAAATGAAATAAAATTGAAGTGGATTCAGATGGAGTTGTCACCCCACACTCAAAATTTACTCACAAATATAATTATTAATCTAATATGGTGAAAACTATCTTAACAAGATCCTTTGTGATTCACATTAAAGACATTCCCCCTCAGTCAGTAGTTGAGATACCCTATTAATCCTTTAATACAATGATATCTTATTCATACCATAAAGAAGATTGTTAATAATATGTCATAAATGTCAAGAATCACACTCTTGTACATAAAGGATGTCTAACAAAATAAATTTACTCATTGGATAATGAAAATAATATACTGGATTTTACCGGATATCAATAGGGGAGATATATATGGATTCCTTCCTTTATATTAGAATTCATATATTTTCTATAATTTAATCTTAATTTGATAAGAATATGATGTTTTTTTAATGAACTTTTCTTGGGCGATATGTTTTTTCACCTCCTTGATGAATGGACGACATGCACAACTACATTGGTCGAAGGAAGTTTGGCATATGAGTGATTGAAGGGACTTTTATTACATTTATTATACATTTTTTTCAATATCTTAGTACCCTTATTGTGTTACTACTGATATTTGAATTTTATATTTTTCACTAGTTACCCTTTGACATCTGGTCAATCAAAATTATTCCTAGCAACATATGAAAAAAGAAAACTGAAGCATGTTTCAAAGGACTCACTTGCACCTCCCTATGCTTCTTGAAGTCATGCATAGGTTTAGAGTTTCACAAATATGTGTGATAGATCTATTATTCATCTATGTTTATATGGATAATAATTAATTTAAATAAAAATGGTAACTACATCCATAGAAATGTATCTCTTTAAATAATTTTTTATGATGATATCAGCACCATGTTATAGTTTTTCATAATGTTGTTGACTGGTTTCATAGACAGTTACTTTTTTATTATTATTTTTTTATTTTTTATGCAGTGGTTTAGCTTTTTGTATTTTATCATGGATTATCCCTTATATTTAAATAAAATCATACTACTGTTAACATTTTTTGGAGGATACTAAGGGATATGTTTTTTTATTCATAAGTTTGTCCACATTTTGGTTCATGATATATCTCTTTTTTCATATACTATTCTTTTTTTTCTGGTTCACCTAGAAGATAATGATCATGAAAATTATAATATTATATATTGGTCCTCAATTTTCAGGAAATTTTATATGTTATTCACATATGAGGATTAGATAGAACAATAAAATTCAAGAGGATATCACAATTATGAATTCTCTTCAACAGACCAATGATTCTATGTATTTTTATTTCTTTCTTTGGTACTACTTTAATACACAATGTTTCTGATATTTTTTTAGAATATATGTTAAAAATAAATATGATTCAACACATAACTCATTGTCACTATAGGTATTTAATAAATAAAGGTCCACCCTTTTTTGGGGTTTGGAGTGTCCATTTGTAAGATGATGTGGTTTTTCAAAGATTTCAAAATAAATATCAAGTGAATATTCATAGAATCCCTAGAAAATTTTATATGGAATTTATTGTATATCTTAATTATATTCTATATTTTCGTAAGCATGTTTTCCCTTTTGTTTTCACTTATACTCTTTTGTTTTTCTATTAGATTTTTAAGTGGTGTATGATTTAGTCTTCAAGATCATATTTAATTGCTTTTCTGATTATTAATATTACTATTATTGTGGAAATGGGTATTGGGATCTATTACTTCATATATCATGGATTCCTTTAAAAAATCTATGGGTTTTCACTATGAATGGAATTTCTAAGATAAAATTTGTTACTTAAGGAACTCCAAGTCTTTCACCAAAAATCATCATGATTTGAATATGTTGAGAATTTTTAAAAGAAGCTTCAAGTTGTAGTTTAATATGAATAAGTGGTGGGTATTCAATATTCCATGGATTATGTAAATTTTTTATCACTTTTTTAGTTTAAGGAACAAAAAATACTAAAATATTAAATAAGAGTAGAAGGATATATGTTATTGAAAAACAAGATAAAATTTTAGAGTGAATTTAATTAGTAAGTAATTATATAATTATTCATTTGATTCATTTGAAGGGTGAAAAAACCTAGAGACAATAGGATTGGGTTAGTTATTTAACAACATTACGTGTTTTTTTAAATAGGAAATGTTACATGGTATGTCATGGATTTTTTCACTAGTTATTACCTTTAGAAATAATGAATATAATGGATTTTAAATTTGGATATATGTAATTAAACTTATTTTTCTTGGGCATACAAGGGTCATATTGAAATTTTATTCACATTGGGATTTGAAACACCTCTGTTCAAGTATGGGTTAATGTTTATGGTATTTACTAGTTTCTTTGGAATAAGTTAATTTTTCAGGAATTTATTTTATCTATAGGTATTTATATTAAAATATATATGGAAATTTAGATTTCTATTTGTGAGTATTTTTCCATTTACTTGTTGAGTTTGATCATTTTTATGTTTTTTGAGAAAGATCACATTTACATAGAAAATGATTAAATAGAATCATGTATATAATGATAGAATTTATCCATTATTTTTCTATTGAAATGTGGTTGGTGACACTTTAATTAACTAATGGGAAGATATTGTTACTTCAATTTTTTCTTACTCAATAATAATGTGGAGAATTATTATATGAAAAATTAAATATGTTTCCAATGGAATTTTAATAATGGTAAGTTTATTAATCTACAAGTTCAAGTTGCTAAATAAACTCTTTTGTAGGAGGAACTTAATGATCATGAAGTTATTTCTAATACAGAGGGTGAATCCCATTTAGTCCAAAAATATGATTTCCCCTCCTAGTTTGATATGTGAATTTTTTATTCAAATAAATAGCATATTACTCACCCTTTTCATCATGTTTAGTAAGAATACAAACAAAAGGGTGAGCCTATAGGAAATTTTTTAGGATGTGAAGCAAATCTCGATGAACAAAGGGTTTTCTTCTTCAAAGACTAGGGAAATTACAGATATAGGCAATGAACAAGATGTAATGATTTATAATTCTATTTTAGGTGTATGTTAAAAGGATACTCTGTTATAATATTCTAATGTTCAAAGTGTAGAATATTGACTAAAAAACAACCATAATAAATGAATATAATAAATGACCTAAAAATCTGAATTTAAAACTTGTAAGAATAATTTAATTTTTCTCTTTAAATAATACTATAAATATATTTTAACATCCAAGATCTGGGTGCTTCCCAATGGTTCCCCGAACCCAGTTGGTCATATAACCTCGAGCACATTTCCCCAAATGCTAGAGTCTGTCGACTAGAAATGAGGGCCATGGTAAGAAATTTGAGCAACTATGACTTCATTGGCAGAGTACACATATCAGAATCTAAATAAAATGAAAAAGAGGAAGTATTAATACCTTACAATAGATGTAAATAGTGGAAGACTAATATTAATATAACAACTAATGATTATATAAATGTTGTATTTCACATGTGTCAAGGAAATCATCCAAATAATTCAAAATGCTAGAAATACAATATTGAATCCAAATTTTGGAAAACCAGTAAACACCAACAGTATTGTAAGCCACCGTTTGTCCCATGCTCTCATGCTCCCACAAAAAAGTACATGATGAATATGGGAACATTCTCTTATCTATACCAGTAACCATATAATCTGTTTGGGTCCAAAATTGTGTCCCAAATATGGTGTGAGACGAATCCAAGTAGGAAACCACCAAAAGATATGTACCTATCTGTCAGTGAATACATATATAGCAAGAAATATGTATAAAAGAAGTAGTAAACTAGGACGTACCCAAATGTATAAAATCCTGTAGTTTTCAATTATTTTCATTTATATTTATTAATTATTAAAACCATTGAATAATGAATTCTGGGATCTAGCCTAAGCTATGTATCCCCTATGTAATAGAACAACAGATATTTCATAAGAACATCTAATAAATCTAGTAAGATCGAGCCCAAGCTTCTCCTTTGGATTGGAAAACTCATCACAATCATTGAATCATTATTAAGCTACCCTCTATGAAAGTTCTCACTGTCTAACCCCTCTAGTTTAACATATCATCAATTTAATAAAATACTATCTCTCTGGGAATGCTCATGAAGTCTAACCCCTTTGGTCCTACATAACACTAATCATTTACAAATGACCACATGGGTTACTCTCACGGTCAATACCCCATTGGTATTCATAGAAACAATAAACTATAATGACCACCTAGTCTCTCTCATAGTAAATTCTCTAGGGTCTAACATTCATTTAATAATGACCCTCTGGGTTTCTCTCACTATCTAACCCCTCTTGTCTTTGACAACATAGAAGCTATCATAGTTAATACAACTAGGTCAATATATCAACAAGTCAAACATAAATAACCCGACCTAGGAAATCTTTCATAGTCAATTCACCTTGGTCAAAATTTCACAATTTGAATCACATAAATTTCATATAATCAGAAACTCCATCCTAACACCACAAGGCATGAAAGAAAATAAATCCTAACTGGAAGTCTAGACCAGAAGACCATAATAGATTAAACAAGGGAAACATACCCATAATCAAGGTATAAAACCTTATGCATAAGCAATAACACCGTTTAAATTAAAAAACCATAACAGGTATTAAACAAGGTTAGATATCCAAAACAATAAATAACACAAACTTTGGTATTCTAAAATTTAAGCATATATAATCCAAATAAAATCAGGTAAAAGAACAAACCACCTACCTTGATGTCGTACGATCGAAACTCTGGAAATTTGGCCCTTGAATTGGCCTAGAAATACATTGATCTACAAAAAAATATAAAAATTCTCATCCATGAAAGACTCATGGGAGAGAAGGAATCAAGAAAAAATTTTCTAGGTAAAGAGACAAATCACCGGTGGGAATCCAACACACCTGGTGGCACCTAAATCGGATCTCAGATAGAGAATTGATAAGGGTTAGTAGTTATTTGGAAGTATATCACTCTCTTGTAAGAAATGTGGTGGAGAAGAAGGGGTTTTTTGAATGTGAGATGCAACCCCACACTGATTCATCAAATAAAAAAATACACAGTGTGTTCATTTAATTCACACTCCATGTACTAGTCTCAATTGGACCCCTCTCTAGATGGTCTTCCATGTCACCTACACTACCATGTACTTGGCTGTTACATGGCCAGTACACGGCTACACACAACAACTGAGTACACTATGTGTACTCAAAAGTACATGGCATTTATTTAGAAAACATCTACTTCTTCTTTATTCCCCAAAACACCCTAAATCAAGATGTATACATGAAATGAAGATACAGGTTCTTACAAACATCCCCCCTTCAAGAAATTATTCCAAAAATTTCCCTTCCTAGTTCGGTGGAGATGAAACTTCCAACAACATTGTCCAGTAGGATCGTACATCGGCCTCTCTCTCCTATGTCACATCATATACTCACTCGTGCTTCCATAACGCATATTCCAGTGGAATAAACAAGGCATATAGAAACTTCATGATTCCATACACAATCTGAATAGGGTGCTCTCTAAGGATGAATCCACCTCAAAATCAACCTCCTTAGGTTGTAAAACAAGAGACGAGTTTAAAAAAAGAACGTTGTACTGGAGAAGCATGAATGAAGTCTTGCATAACCTGATAGCTCTGAGGTTACTAAAACAAATAGGCAACCGACCCCACTCTCTCCAAATCCTCAAATATCCCAACGTATCTTGGTGAAGGATACCCCTATCATTTAATCCTCCTATGTCCCAAACTTGGTGTGACATAGAGGAAACCAGATATCCGACCTCAAACTCTAGAGGTCCTCTCTATCGATCATCATATGATTTCTACCGTGACTGTGCATTATCCATCCTCTTCTAAATCAACTCCACCTGCTCAGTGGTCTCCTAGACAAGGCGAGTTCCTTGCATATCTATCTCTCTTACCTCTACCCAACATAGGGGTGATTGACCTGACCTACCATACAAATCCTCATAAGGTGTCAAATTAATTGTTTCTTGAAAATTGTTATTGTAGGAAAACTCCACTTGGGGTATATGTTTCTCCCATGATCCCCTGAATTCAAAGATGCATGCTCGAAGCATGTCTTCAAAAATGGGATCATATGCTTGGACTGGCCATCTATCTGGGGATGGTAAGCTATACTTAAAAGTTCATGTTTACCCATAGCCCTCTATAGTCCCTGACAGACATGATAAATAAACCGAGCATCATGACATAATTCCACTTTGACTTCAGAATAGGTAACTTCTATAAAACCCCACCTAGGCACTAATGCTCCACCTTCACCTGATATAAAGTAGAAGATCTCATAAAAATATAGCAATATCCATGTTCTTACCCAACCACCAATACTAACAGTGTAAATCTCAATAAATCTTGGTGACACCCGAATGTACTTCCCAAACTGAGGAATGAAAATCTTGTAATAGCACGTTAAATATTTCTTGTAACACCCATAAACCTCCATGAAAACACATGCCCTCATCCTTGTTTATGGTCCATCCAGGAGTAGGGTACTCTCCTAACACACTCTCCTGTAGGACCAGGCCTTTGGAATTTTATAGATGCCCCATTAACACTCGATTAAATAGAGTAGTGGTAACAGTTATAAAAGAGATAAACATCTACCACTGTCTTCCATGCACCTCCAAATGCATCTTAGAGAATAGATCCATAAGTTTCCACTCACTACTAGCCTCCTAAACTACTTGTATTTGATTCCTCCTACTCAACACATCATCCACTGCATTTCCTTTCCCAGGCATGTAGGAAATCTTAAAATAATAATAATAAAGGTACTCAACCCACCTTCACTTTCTAAAATTCAGATCACACTGATTAAAGATATAAATGAGGATTTTATGGTTAGTGTAAACCAAAAAATTATCTCCCAAAAGATAATGTATCCAATAATAAAAATCATGTACAACTACAGACAACTCAAGATCATGCATCAGGTAATTCCTCTCATGTGGCCTTAACTGCCAAGACCCATATGCAATGAATCCTTTCCCCTGCATAATCACCAATCCTATCCTGATACCTAATGCATCATAGTTAATAGTGTAACACCTTCCCGAATGTAGAAAAATTAGTATCAGTGATAAATTCAACCTCCCTTTATACTCCTAAAAGGCTGAATCGTAGGAATCATTCCACAAGTACCTTTCACCATTTTTAGTAACCCTATTCAATGTCACTTCTAAGTGTAAAAATTCTTGTATAAACCACATTTTGTAACCATATAGCCCTAGAAAACTCCTTACCTCAAAGACATTCATCGGAATCTCCAAGGAAAATACTGCTCTCACTTTTTCTAGGTCTACTGATACTCTGTCTCTAAGATAACATGACCTAATAAGTGAATATAGTCCATACAAAAGTTGCATTATGAGAGAATATCATATAAATAATTATCTCTCATTGCACTCAAAACGATCTCATGATGGGTGGCATGGTCATGTTGAGTGGGAGAGTACACCAAGATATCATCCATGAAGTCTACCAAAAAATAATCCAAGAAGGATGGAACAGTCGGTTCATTAGTTCCATGAAAACTGTTGGCACATTTGTGAGACCAAACAACATAACTAAATTCTCATACAAACCATTCCTTCTCCAAAAGGATATATGAGGTATATCTGATGGTTTAAGGCACAACTGATGATAACTTGATCTTATGTTAGTCTTCGACAACACCTAGGATCCTCAAAGCTAATCAATGAGATCATCAATCCTTGGAAAGGTAAATCAGTTATTGACCGTCAACTAGTTTAGCATTCGATAATCCATACAAAGTCTGTGGGTACCATCCTCCTTCATAAAAAGGACAAGAGAACCCCAAGGAGATGTATTGGGTCAGATAAAACCCTTTTCCTACAACTCTTCTAACTGATTCTTGAGCTCATGTAACTTTGTATTAGCTATCCTATAATGATGAATGGACATCAGTGCCACACCAAACACAAGCTCAATTGATAAATATACCTCTCACTCTAGTGGTAAACTAGAAATGTAATTTTCAAAGACACCTCTAAAACGATCCACCACTGGATGAAAGTCCATCTGCATAGTCGCCTGGTCATCCATATATTAACTAGTAATATAGGGTATAATACATCCCAACCCATGATAATTGGATCTTTCTCTACTACCCATGATATCCCTTTCTCCCTTGTGTGTATAAAAGACCCACCCTCAGTTGTCAGGAAACTCACCCTAACATGATAGCAGTCAACAATGGCCTCGAAGGAGACTAACTAGTCTATTCTGAGAATGACATCAAATCATGACATCTCTAAGACATAGAGGTATGATTAAAAGTGGAACCCAACAACCTTAAGAGGGAACTCCTTTCATTGATGTATAGTAGACATCCAAATCCCCAACAGAGTTTCTAGAATCAAAATGTCATTATAAGTAAAGATAAAGAGTTGAAGGATCTACCCAAGAGAAAATATATAAAACTATGGGAATCCTATATATAAAAAAGAGTAGAAGATAAAACAGAGGAAACTAGAATTATATCTCCAATTATATAGGGTTTGGGAAATTACTCTTACTAGGTATGCCCTACTGTAAAATTCTGACATGAACCATGGCCCCACAACCCTTCCGGGATACCCTGAGCTGATCCACCCTACTGTTACTAAAAACCTGTAGTATGGATACCATGTCTATGACAACCTCCTCAGTCTAAAGGGCCTGATGAAATCCAGTTCCTTGACTGATGAGAAACTAGTGGTCATCCTCCTAAATGTGGGGTCATTACATATCCCCTCTCAATAGATCCTATTGATAAAATATGGAAAAACACTGAAGATGACCCATATTTCTGCTAGACCAACACTTAACAGGGTTCTTTACGCAGAGTGGTCCCACATTCGCACTTTTCCCACACTAGTAGGATACCACCTAACTACCTAATGAAACATCACGTGAAAGTATCCTTTAGCGCTTCCTACTATCTATCGAACGAGTAATAGCCATGGATGCTGAACCGACCTATCTCACAACTCCTAACTCCCTCATATTGTGCTCGGTAATTAGTGCCTAGTTCATTATATCCATTACTAAAGTCATCCATAAAACCTTCACCTATGACCAGATTTCATACCTAAGACCATAGTCAAATATCCATGCCAAAGATAACTCTTCACCTCCTAGAATAGGGGAGAAGCACTGAAGCTCTATTAAACGAGAAGGGTAATCCATCACTGATAGAGAACCTTGCTCCACGTGCATGAACTCTTAGGCTAGATCGGACCTCATTGTATCAGGGTTGAAGGAATCATATTAGGTCCTCTGAAACTCATCCAAAGCCATATCTCGGTGACATCCCACTTGTGAAATAACATCACACCATCTCTTAGAGGAATCACATAGAATGTACATCACGAGCTTCTCCCTCCTCTTTAGAATAATCTCCAGATGCACAAATATGGAAAGCATTGCCTCCAACAACGACTCTATATCCTATGGTACTCTATCCCCTAAAAAAGTGTGCGGATTCTGTTACTGTAACACCCACGTCAACTGTACCATAGATTAGGGATGATGCGGTGCTCCCTAAAATGTCTATATCATCCTAAAAATCCTTCATGGAACTATACATAATCACATTCATCTGGTAGAAAATCTGGTTAAAAAATAGGCACAAGAGGAGGATCTGCTGGTAGTATCTGGTATACCTTTTCCGACGTCGGATCCTCTCCCTATACCTGCTATACAATCAGTGGATGTCTTGGTGGCATGACTTTGCAAGGTCAAGTTCACACATCAGTTCATTATTATCAAGGACAACAAAATAGAATGGAAATAATGAATGAGGAGAAGGAAAGTCTTATTGTTTTACAAATCAAGGACACACAACTTGAAGAACAACTACATGATGTGTGCCCCTATGTTTTAGCATTGGAGTGTACCTCTAATAACCTGATTGTGTAACACCCCACACATAGTGAGTTCTTCCAGAGACACATCATGTACTTGAAAAATCCCCCCTTCCCAACTTCATCTAAACAACTAAAACAACAGGGTTCTCTCCTGGTGTAAAACTACATGGTGTGTTCACCCTACACACGACGTGTACCCCTTAAGTCTTATAAACCCGTGTCGTTGGTTACATGGTCAGATACATGGTTGAAAACTATATGGCGTGTAAAATAAACACACAAGGTGTACAACTAAAGTTTGATCTACCCATGTTTTTCATCACATGGCCGGATACACAGTTCTTTATAACACGATGTGTATAATATAGACATTGTGTGTTCTACCAAAAGTTTTCCCACCCTGTGTCTCTGCTCACACAATCAGTAACATAGTCAAAGACTACACGAGGTGTACATATGGTACACAATGTGTATATAAGAAAGGTTTTTTCCCTCAGAATAGAAGAACAAATGGCCTGAATTCATAACACCACACACCATGTTGTTTGGGTTTTATGGATATTCAACCGCTAAAAATCCTCTGCAACCCTTAGAAATATAATTTTTTTTCCAAGTCATGACAATTTGTAATATCCCAGGTATTTATAGAATAATAATTTTTTCTTTTATATTAATATTTTTGAATAGGATATTATTTTTACATTAAAGGGGAAGCTTTTTCTGATAGCATACTCAACCCGCGACAACGAGTTCCTTTAAAATTTTACGTTTCAGACAACATTGAGTTATACTAAAGAATAATATAATAATATTATTATTTTAAATGGTAGTTAATGCCTAGCCGTTGTATTGTAAGGAAACAAAATTTCTAACTAAACTATGATTATAAAAGTTTGTTAAATTATTTGCATTTATTGGATAAATTTTTGTGGTTTAAAATAAGAATGAACATGAATTAAAGCTTGAAATACTTTAATATTCTATAAAAGGATGATTTAATGCCTTTTGAGGGAGAACCCTATTTAAATCTAGTTTTTCCACTTTTATATATTCTATTTGAAAAAAGAAAATTCTTCTTTATAATCAAAACATCCAAATTTTCTTTGGATAAAATTTTGGTATTTTTATGATCAAGTTCAATTTTTATTGAATAATGAAAACACTACATTTTAATTCAAAACTGCCTTTTAATCTAATTTATTTAAATATATTGATTGTACATTTAATTAGTTGTAAAGTATATTTGGATTATATTTTTATCATTTAATCCATTTTTTTCATTATATGTAATTTCACTTTGAAATTGGACATAAACACAAGTCAAACTATTGGTAATTTTTATTTCTAAAAAATAGTATTTTTGGTTTCGACAATGGGAATTAATTTTAAATTAATTTCTGCAATTTATGTGATTTGAATTTGAAAAAATTGATGAAATATTTTTTATCAATACGTCTTAATTGTGTAAATAGGCACCTTTTATATTAACATTTTATTAATATTAACATTAGTAATTATTTTGTTTACCAAGATTAAAATGTAAATCTTGTAAATAAGAGTAAAAAATAATATTATAATAATATTAAATTATCATAAAAATGTCCTAAACCTACTGGATGAAATATTTCCGACCATGGGTATCCTTGGGTCAATTTTACGACCCCATTTATCCACTTGTGCGAGAAAATGACATTTAATTACTTTTAATTAAATGTTAAGGAAAATATAACCTAAACAAGTATCTTTTAGTAAAACATTTTTATATGGGGGGTATATATTATAATTTTGACTATAAATATCAATTAAAAAGTTAAAATTATTTCCTAAATCATGGAATTTTGTTTATAATTTTTATAGATTAAATACATAAATTTATTTATGATAGAATGGTGATGTAGTGATTACTTTATTAAAGATAGATTTAAATAAATTAAAATATAAAAATTAAAATAAATTTATTTTGAAATTTTTTATTCAATTCAATAATTTTTGGGTTATTTATGGCATTTTTATCTTTTAATTAATTAATATTTTTTGAAATTATCATTTTTTAATAGTTTTTAAAAAATACATGATATGAATTGTATAAAAATTTACATAAATGAGTTTTTAAAACAAATATTCTTTTATTAAATTACATAATTGTCCTAAAAATATAATATTAATCCAAATGACTTATATAAGGTTTGAAATGTCATTAATTAACCACTTTATGTTCTATTGGAATTTTATAGTAACTATATTAACTATATAGTATGAACAAACAAGAATACATGGTAAGAGTGAAATTAGTTAACTAAGGGTTAAAGCTAAATGATAAGGTCAACATTGACCCCAAAACTTGTCTAAAACATATTTTTTGAGAGGATTTCGAAAAATAAATATATTATATTCGAATTGAATTTATTATGTACATTTTTACTATAGAAATATAGTTTATAATAAATTAATCTTTCAAGGCATTCGTAAAGGCCCCCTCCTCCTTCTTATAAAAGGCCACCAACTCTAACCCCTCCACACACCTCTAAATCCCATTTGATCCTACATAATCTATAAAAATAAGCCCCTAAAATCCATATCTTTTTCCTAAAATCCTTTCCTTGGGCATAAGGCAATTCAATAAGGGCTTTTAGATTAAATCAAAAGGAGTTACCCGATTTTAGGTAACGTCTTCTCTCACGTTTCTTTCCTTTATTTTCCTTCTCCACTACATATGTTCTTATTATTATTTGTTTTATTAAAAAACCTATATGATTAATATACTAGGTTGTTGTTATGAGAATTATTTTAACTAAACTTACACACACCTCTGCATAATATGTATAGAACATTTTGTTTCTGTGGACGGGTAACTACTGTCTAACGAAATGATGATTGTTGAATCCTCTCCTACCACCTATTATGGTGGAAATTATGATGTAAATGTAACTATATATGATATATATGATTTATATTTTACCTCTATTCATCTTTAATTATCATTTAGAACATACCTTTATGATTTTCATGTAGTATAAATAAGATAATTTAATATGAGGAAGTGCGGACTACCGCCCCCACAAAGTGAAATGACTTGTTCATGCCATACATGAAATGTTTAAAGGATGGAATTAATGAAATTATGTAACGTATATGAAAAATGATATTATACAGGAATTATAATATTCATATGCATCATTAAGTTTTTATTCCTTTAAATATGAAAAAGAAATGAAAGTAGCATTCATGCGTACGTACAAATTATCGTCTCCATGAATGGTGCATTTAATTTCTAACGTTCAAATGTTGTGGACTATTATTAATACATATATACTGTATATATATGATATATATTATATCTAAATCATTAATATCATTATATATATAATGAACTTTTGACCACATGGACAATTTGTAATTATAACAAGTTCATTTTTGACTCATGTACCGAACATTGACAAGACAACTGATAGGAACATGAATAATTATTTTATTGTTATATCAAGATAAAAATTTATATAAATAGAATAATAATCGTGAATAAGTATATGAATCACGTATAAATTATCTTAAGTTTAATATTCAAGGAGAGAGAGAATGAACATGACATGTCAGACACATGGTAAGGGACTTCGTCTCAGTATCCTTTCATTGAGGAATATTTTGATAATATACTCCTCATTCTTTTATACGATGTATAACAAAATGATTTTAGTTTTACTTAAATTCAAAGGGAATTTTTTTACAAAGAATTTTACTAAATTACGAAAGGAATGTTGTTAACATATGAGGAAAAAATTACATCTCTACCACCGTAATTGTTATTTGGCCTCCTCTGTAATCCTTAATGTTTTTAAAAGAGAAAAAAATACCTTATTCCCTTTTTGTGGGATTAGGTATTGAAAATGGGTTTTTAAATATATTGAGTATTTCATTATCTTAAAATTATATCCTGTGTTTGAAAATTAAATGTTATTACTAAAATGTTGATATATGAAATATTCTATGTGTTATGATTATGTAATAGTTCTTGGACATTTGACGAGTGGTTACGTGATAAACCAAATTATCGGTGGTTCCATGATAAGCCATGGACTGGTGGTTACATTATAACCTCCAATTAAGTGTGTATGGAAGTCGACCATATTGCTATTCAATTTATTGACATGTTTGGAAGTCTACCATATGGTTATTCCATTTAAGTATGTTTATGTCCCAAGTTACCTTTATATGATATATGTTTCTTTCTATGGGTTTTATGGTAATATTTCAGTTACAAAAAGGCTAACCAATGAGATTATATTTAGTGGAGTGTTTATTCTACTCCTTAAAGCTGAAATTTATTACTATATGAAAAAGTATTCATGGTTTACTTGTTGTTTTGAAAAACTATTAATTTTATTTTTTAATGTATCCATTACTGATATTTTTATGCTCATCCCAGGTTTTGAAATTTTTTTCATAGGGAAGAAATTTGAATAGGGTCAATGATTGGATCATGGAATGTTCATGCTGTTTAAATCACGGAAGTTAACATGTCTCATTTTAAAAAGTATTTGTTTTATTAAAAAAGTGGATAGTGAGTATAAGTGTCTACTTGTAATATACATGTTATTATGCATAAGTTATGAACTTATTCTCTAAAGCTATAAACCTAAACAAATCCTCAATTTGAATTATTAACTCAATTAATGATTTTGTATTATTTATGACTGGGGATTTATAGTTAGAATCAGTGGTCGTTTTAGATAAATTCAGAGGTTAGGGTGTTATTTAATCATAAGTGACATAACCATAATTGTTATAATATTAGAAATTCATAGTTATTTTAGATAAATTGAATGAGTTTATGAAAACATAAATAAGAATATCTTAGTGTTTACCATCAGCATAAGATAGTATACGATGATTTTACTAATATACTAACATTTACCATTTTTGTTTTAGTAAATGGATGGATCTAGTAGGAACCAAAGTAACAATGGATGTGAAGAAAACTGTGATGGTTTTCTAAATGAGAAACCGAATGAAATTGTTTTTTTAAGGAGAACTCTCTGAGTTATTCATAATCAACTATCTGGAGTCATGATTGACCAATTGAACCTTGGATATTTTCTTAAGGCATCATATATGCTAGAAGTGAATCCTAATGGAAATTCAGGTTATAATCATAAAGGTATGTATATTCAAAAAACTATATGTCTTGGATGTGGAAAGAAACACATAGAAAAATTCTTCAAAAGTATAAGAAGATGTTATAGATGTTCTAATGATGGTTATAAATCAATAACCTGCAATAGAAAAAGGAAACATCCAGTTGACTCCAGGAAAAAGAAAGAATTTCTTTTTGATGAATCAATTGAATGTTTTAAATGTGGTGTGCATGGTCATTACACAAGTAGATTTCCTATGAAAATATTTTGGGAATTGGATCAGTAGGACAATGTAAATATATGTTTACCAATTACCAATTCCATTCCAATTGAGGATAAAAAAACTAGAAAGTACCTATGAAATGAATGAATTATTTCATATATTATGTTTTGATATTATTGAATATTAGGATACTATTATTTATTTTTATATAATAAAAAGTATTACGGTATAAGTTGAAAAAATTGTTAAGGGGTCATGGAAGAATTTTCTCTTATATGTGTTACCCTGATGTTTGTTATATTAAAATTATATTTGAGTAATAATTATCTATTATTTTATAGATATAATTATAATGAACCATTTTAATTTATATACTCCTTGAATTTGAGGCAATTACAAGTTATTACTTTTTGGGATGAAAATGCAAGGTTTGAGACAAAATTTGAGGTTGAAGCATTTTATGGGTTTTTTGAGGAAGATGTCTTTTTTTTTGAGAATCATATAAGAATTATATGGTTAGAGAAATAGGGAAACAAATAGGATAGGTGACAACCTATCATGTCCAGTATGTCCATGAGAATCGAACCCACAATGAAAGGGCGACAAGGGCGCATAACCTACCACTATCATACCTGAAGCCCTTCGTTAGTATGCCTTATTATTTTTATATAAATAATTTTATGGTTTAAGAATAATTTGATTTTTATAATATATGTTTTATCAAATGTATATCCTTAGTATAGGAAAATGACATGGTGATTAAGTGATAAATGTTATTTTGGAAGACGTAATCACTTTTTGGAACACTTTATACCTAATGAAAATAAAATACTACGAGACTTCATTTGGGAAGTAATGGATGAAATTTTAATTTGGAGGAATATATATTTTTATAGTGGAATTATAGAGATTCATGTTATTTATGGAAATGATTAACATATCATAGAGAATACGTGACTAGGTTAATTACATTTCAGTATGAGACTTTAAGAGTGTTCACAATAATTTGGAGATAAATGTTATGATTTTTGTGAAAGACTATGTGATAAAATTATTCTATGTTTTTGGGATTCAATCTTATTTTGGATTATAGTGAAGAATTTTATGTAAAATTCTGTATTTAATAGTCTTTGTTAAACTTTTGGTATTGTTTGTTTAATTTTGGAGACTAATAGTAGTATTTCTTTCTATAACGGATTATACTTTTTGGGGATCATCTGATCCTGTACTAACAATTTTTGTTTTTGTTAATGTATAAATACAAGGGAAATATATAGAAAATATTTATTATATTATATTATTATTTATAAGTTGATTCTAGAGCTTCAGGTGTGACAAAGACATGTTGAATACTCATCATTTGGAGAAAATATGAGTTTGTGGTAGAAATTTTTTACAGGATGGTACTCTACATTAAAAGCTAGTATATTTGCAAGGATGCAATTTCTATTAGTTAACTTTCTCCAGATCATGTTTTCTATCACTTTCCATCAGCACATGATGGTTTTGTTTCTCTTCCATATCCATGTTTTCCTAAATGAAACCCTTCTATGGGTTATATCAGATAACTTTGGTAGTTCTTTTTCATTTTTTTAAAGTGATATTTTTGTTGAATCTTTTCCTGATGTGATACTTTCAAAGAAGTTTATAAAACCAATTTTAAAATTGCAAGGATGCAATTTCCAAAAGGGGGTAGGATGTAACGACCAGAATATTTATAGAATAATAATTTTTTATTTTCTATTAATATTTATGAATAAGATATTATTTTTACAATAAAGGGGATTCTTTTTCTGATAGCATACTCAACACACAACATGGGTTTCATTGAAATCTTACTTTGCACGCAACTTTGTGTGATACCGAAGAATAATATATTAATATTATTAATTTAAACAATAGTTAATTCATTGTAGTTGTATTAGTGGGAATGAAAATAAATAACTAAAATATGATAATACATGTTTGTTAAATGTATTTACATTTATCAGATAAATTTTAGAGGTTTATGATAAGAGTGGATCCGATTTTAAGCATTAAATACTTTAATAGTTTTTAAAAGGTCGATTTACTAACTTTTGTTGGAGAACCCTTTTTAAATAAAGTTTCCTCTACTTTTATATATATTATACTTAAAAAATAAAAATATTATTTATAAGGAGAACATCAAAATTTACTTTGGGTGAAATTTTGGTATTTTTCTAATAAAGTTCATTTTTTAATGAATAGTGAAAAATACCGTATTTTAATTTAAAACTTCCATTTCATATTATTTATTTATCTAGTTATATTGTACTCTTAATTGGTTTTAAAGTTTAATTGGATTATATTTTTATAATTTTATCTAATTTTTTCCATTTGATGTAATTTCACATTTAAATTGGACATAAAAACATGTCAATCTTTTGGTAATTTTTACATCTTAAAAACACGTTTTTTATTTTGGAAATGAGAATTTAATTTAAATTAATTTTTGAAATATCCATGTTTTGAATTTTGAAAAATGGATTCCATATTATAAATGAAGTGGTGAAAATTGTGTAAATATAAACCTTTTATTTTTAGACATTATGAATAAAAACATGAGTAATTATTTAATTTACCATTGTTAAATGCTAAATCTTGTAAATAAGGGTAAAAAATAATATTATAACAATATTAAATTACCCTAAAACAAATTCAAACCCCATTTTATGAGATAAATCTGAAAATTTTCATCCTTGGGTAGATTTTAGGGCCCCATGGAGCCACTTGTGTGTGAAAATTACATTTAATTACTTTTAATTTAATGGTAAGGAAAATATAACCTAATCATGTATCTTTTAGAAAAACATTTTTTATATGGGGTTATATAAGATATATTTTTGACAATAAATATTAATTATAAATATAAAAATATTTCCTACAGCATGGTATTTTATTTATATGTTTTTGATATTATGTAAATAAATTAATTTATGACACAATGTTGATGTAGTGATTACCTTATTAATGAATGATTTAAATAAATGAGATTATAAAATTTTAAATACATTTATTCTTAATATATTTATTCCATAAACAAATTTTAGGGATATATATGACATTATATATTTTAATTAATGATGGTTTTTAGAAATAATCAAGTTGTAATGGATTTTTAAAATGTCATGGTATGCATAGTTAAAAAATTGACATAAATGAATTTTTTGAAAATATTTTATTTTATTAAATGGTATGATAGTTCAAAAAAATTTATATTAAGCTAAATGAATTATATAATGTTGAAAATGTCATTAATGATCCTAAAGAGGTTCTATTTTCATTTTCTAGTAACTATATTAACTATATAGTATGAATATACAGGAAGACATGGTAAGAGTTAAATTTGTTAACTAAGGGTTAAAGCTAAATGATAAGGTTAAATTTGAACCCAAAACATGTATAAAACCTATTGGTGGAGAGTATTTCTAAAAATAAGCATCTCATATTTTAATTAAATAAGTTTTGGACCATTTGAAAATCGAAATACAATTTATAATAAAATAATCTTTCAAGACATTCCTAATGTGCCCCTCCTGCCACTTATAAAATGCCACCACCTCTAACCCATAAACACACGACTCAACACCCCTTTTAACTTCCAAAATATGCCCAAATAATCCTAAAAAATCCCTATCTTCATCATATAATCCTTACCTTGGGAAAAAGGAAATTCAAGAAGGCATTTTAGGTTAAATCAAAAGAAGTTGCCTGATTTGAGGTAACATCTTCTCTCAACTTCCATTCCATTATTTTCTTCTTCACTCCCTATGATATTATTATTCTTTGTTTACATTAAAAAAAGTATCCTTAATATACTAGGTTGTTTTTATTCTGATTATTATAACTACAATTACACACACCTCCGTCTAAGGGGTATAGAACATACAGTTTCTATGGATGGTGAACTACTATCTAACGAAACGATTATAATTCAATCTTAACCTACGACATCATATGGTGTCCATTATGATGGAACTTCAAGTATGTATGATATATAAGATATTTATTTTATCTCTATGATTCTGTAATTATCATTTAAAACATACCTTTATGCTTTTCATGGTGTATAAATACAACAACTTCATTTGAGGAAGTGCGGAAAACCGCCCCCTCAAAGTTATATGACTCGTTTATGCTATACATGGAATGTATAAAAGATGGAATTAATGAATTTATGTAATATGTATAAATTTTTTTATTATACTTGATTTACAATACACATATGTGTCATTATGTTTTCATTCCATTAAAAATGAAATATAAATGAATGTAGCGTTCACGTGTATGTATGACTTACCGTCTCCATGAACGGTGTATTTAATTTCTTATAACCAAATGTTCTGGACTATAATAAAAACATATATACTGGATATATATTTTATATATGATATATAAATCATTAATATCATTCTGGGGATAATTTAATATTTAACACATAGAAAATTAGTAATTATAATAAGTTCATTTTGGACTCATGTACTGAACATCGATAAAACAACTGATATGAACCTGAATAATTATTTGATTGTTACATAAAGGTAATAAGTGATATAAAAGTAATAATAAACATTAAAAAGGTTCTGAAGAAAGTATAAATTAACATAATTTTATTATTCAGGGAGATAATGAATGAAAAAGACAAGTCGGATACAGGGTAAGTGAATTCATCTCAATCTTCTTTAATTGAGACATATTTTGAAAATATACACCTCCTTCTTCTATACGGTGTATTATTACACCCTTTGACTTTTACTTCCAATCATAGGGAATATTTTTTTTACGAATTGTTTTACTAAATGACAAAATGAATTTTTTTAATATATGTGGTGATAATGACCTCTCCGCCCCCGTAATCATTATTTGACTTCCTCTATAATACTTAATGATTTTAAAAGGAAAAGAAATCCCATATTCTCTTTTAGGCAGTTTTCGTATTGAAAATGGTTTTTGAAATGGATTGAGTATATCAATATCTTGAAATGATATATTGTGATATCAAATTACATGTTATTACTGAATTATTGATATTTGAAAAAATTTATCTGTTATGATTATGTAACAGTATGTGGACATTTGACGGGTGGTTACATGATAAACAAAATGATGGGTGGTTCCATGATAATCTAAAGACATGTGGTTTCTTTATAACCTCTAGTGAATTGGTTACGGAACTCATCCATAAGGTTATTCTATTTAGTGATATGTGTGGAAGTAAACCATATGGTTATTCCATTAAAGTATGTTTATGTCCTAAGTTACCTTTATATTTTATATGTTTCTTTTTATGGGTTTTATGGTAATATTTTAGTTACAAAACGGGTCAGCAATGATCTTTTATTCACTGAAGTGATTTTGAAACATCCTAAAATTGAAAGTTATTAATTTATAATAAAGTATTAATGGTTTACTTGCTGTTTGGAAAAACTAATTTTTTTCCTTTTTTAGGTATCCCTTACTGAGATTTTTTTTGATCATCCCAATTTCATATTTTTTTTTTCATAGGAGATAAAGATGAATAGGGTCAAGGATGGGATCATGGAAAAGGAATTTTGATTAAATCATGGAACTAGAAATGTCTCTTTTTAAATAATTTTTTTTATGAAAAAATGGATAGTGAGTAGAAGTGTCTGCTTGTAATATTCAAGTTTTTATGTATAGGTTATGGCCTAATTCTCAAATTGTCTAAACTGGAAAAGATCAAAAATGTGAATTATTAACATAATTCCAGATTTTGTAATGATTATGGATGAATCCATATACAAATTCCCACCCGTGAGAGCACATACTCCCCACAAATCAAATTTTGGCATCCTTATTCTTGTCATATCATAATATAATTAAATTAGAGTTCAATCATGATCCACCAAATTCTGATCAAAGGGGGCCCATAACACCTCAGGCATGAAAGACTGGTGTCCATCCAAATGAAACTTTAAAATTTACAATACACTATCAAAATAGCTCATTTTATATCAAGGAATCTATCACAAAAGCATGCATATATAGCATAATTTCTATCACAACAACATGAAATTAGTATCACATCTTAAATGGCATGACAAGAATTCATGACAAGTGATCTCTTATAAGTTCCCATATTATGCATGAGATAGAATACCATCATCTCATTGGTTTGAAATAGAAATAGAGCCTCAATAATATCAATTATAATAGAACAAAACCAATGAATCACTCAAAGGTGAAATCAAATCAACTTTAACAATTGAAAACCCATAAGAATTTCAATATTTGGGGTAACTTGGATTTTCTCTGTACACATGTCAGATACTCCTAGGCACAACTTATTACTAACTACATATTTCTTCATATCCCAGTCTATAATCTCCAAAGAGTAAAACAAATAAGAAAAGAAACTCCTCTGAAACCACTATGTAACATCCCGAATCCAGGTGATGCCAAAAAGTGCCCTGAACTCGGTTGTTCAAATAACCTCAAGAGAATTCCCCCAAACACTTGAGGCTTCTGATTAGAAATGAGGGCCAAGGTAAGAAATTGGGGAAAATATTCCCTCATTGGTAGAGTACACTAAGTAGAATTTAAATATAAAGAAAAATCGGAATCATTAATACCATACCACAAAAGTAAATAGTATAAGACTGATTGTAATATAAAAACAAGAGCAAATATAAATGATGTATGTCACATGTGTCTAGTAAATCAACCAAACTAGTCACAATGATGGAAATATAATAATGAAAATAAATTATATAAAAATATTAAACTCCAATAGTATCACAAGCCTCAGCTTGGTCCTATTCTCTTGATCTCCAACATCAATCAAGTACCTAATGAAGAAGGGCACTATCTATTATCTACAACTACAACCATATAATCAGTTTGTGTCCAAAAACGTGACCCAAATAGGGCATGAGATGAATCCCAATAGGAAACCACCCAAAGATATTTTCTTAACTGTCAGTGGATATATATAGCATGTAATATACAGAAAAGAAAAAATAAATTTGGAAGTACTAAAATGTAAACAATGATATAGTTTTCAATTACATTTAGTATATTTATTAATTATTCAAACTGTTGAATAATGAAATCCTAGGATCTAGACTATGCTATGTATACCCTATGCAATAGAACAATAGATGTCTCAGAATACCATCTAAACAATCTAGTTTTACTGAGTCTAGGCTTGTGCTTTGGAATGGTAGATTCATCACAATAATTCATCCATTCATATGCAATACTCTCGGAAATTTATCATAGTATAACCACTCTAGTTGAACATATCATCAATTCAATAAAATAACGACCCTTTAGGAAATCTCACACAGTCTAACCCCTTTGGTCCCACATAACACTAATCATTTACAAACGACCACCAAGGAAGCTCTCACGGTCAATACCCCCTTAGTATGACTAACAACAATAAACTATAATGACCACTTGTAAGATCTCACATTCAATGACCTAGGGTCTAACATTCATTAAATAATGAGCCTCTAGGTAGCTGTCATGGTCTAACCCATATATTCTATGAATACCCAACAACTCTCACAGTCAATACCCCTAGGTGAACATAAAAACTTTTACTACCTCAATGACCCTACCTTTGGAATCTCTCAATGTTAATTCCCCTTGGTCAACAATTTACAATGAAAATAACATTAATTACATATAATTAGAAACTCTATCCTAACAACACGAGTCATAGAATACAAATCAACACTAAAATTCATTCTAGAACAACCTTCCACAATTGATTAAATAACGGAAACACACCCATAATCAAGATATAAAATCATATTCATAATAAACAACCCTTTCTCAATCAAAAAAACCATATAAGGTATCAAACAAGGTTAAATTTACAAAATACACAATACCCCAAACATAGTTATTAGAAACTTTAAGCATATATAATCCAAATAAAATCAATTAAAGGCACAAAATACCAACTTTGATGTCATATGATCAACAATCTTGAATGCCGACCCTTGAAACAACCTATAATGACATAGATATATAAAAAGAGTAAAAAAAATCATCCTAAAAATACTCATTAGGGAGAAGGAATCAAGAACAAAATCTCTAGGGAAAGAGATAACACACCGGTGGGAATCCAATATACCCTACAACATCACAATCAGAGCTCGAATGGAGAATAAGTATGGTTTCCATGTCCTTTGGTGTTACATCACTCTCATGTATCAAAAATAGGGAGAATAAGGGTGTTATAGACATGCGATGTGACCCAATTATGATTTATCAAATAAAAAAGAAATTTAGAATGCATTTTCATTTAATGTACTTTATGTGTAATATCTTCAACCGACCCCCAATTTAGGTGATCTACCAGGTCACATACACTGACATGTAATCGGTCATTACACGGCCAGTACATTGTAATGCTCCAACCCCAGTTACCAAGAGCCAGTGCACTATTAAAAAACATTGGCAAGATACAAGGAATCATGTCCCGAAAGTCTGATTAGATTAATAGACTTAGAAGTAATATATACATTCATAAGTTTTACATTACATCATGAAATAAAAACATCAAAAACATTTTTTCCACATTGACCACACTTATATCCTTAGCCTATCCCTGCAGTCCAAGAATAAAATATTTCTTCACATCCTATGAAAGATAAAACATAGAATGGGGTGTGCTCATATGCTCAGTAAGGATAATAATACAGAGGAAACATTCATAAATAAATATAAACATTTAAGTCATTTTATAAGACTAAAACAAAAGCCTTTTAATCTTAATATTTTTCATAATATGGGAAAGATAAAATCAAATAATTCCTTTTACTTATTCACATGGATATTCTACTAGTTGAATAATCACATTTAATATCAATAGCCACTTTCATAATGATGGAATGCATAATTCCAGACATCATAACCACAAAGTCAAAGAGCTATGCCAAGTCAACAAATAAGATTTTTTCAAGGCCTTGTGCCGAGAAACTAGTTTGTCTCATTAGACCTACTGATGCATCATAGAGATATAGCGAGATAAACCCATTAATTACCAAGTCCAATGAATTCCTCATATAAAAAGGATTAAAGATAAGATAAAAATTCATATTAAAACTAGCATATGAAATGTCAATACTTTATCCTTAAACCATGAATGGTGTAAAAATAAAACTTCCATAGTATAAAATATCACAAAACTATCAATACAATATGAATTATTTGTATCATAATAAATCAACATCAAGCAAGCTTAAAATCCATCAAAGGATGATGAAATTAATGAAATCAAATCTTTTATGTCGAGAAATATCTCTTTATATTTCGAAATAATTTAAATGTCTTATAATTATAAAAGAAATAATTTATTTTCAAAATATTATTATAATATTTTATGGGAAGATTTGACGATGATATAATGGTGTAAAACAGCCACACCATCCATATAAGTTAAAAAAAGACATTCTTACATTAATTTTGTCAAAAATGTCATAAAGTACCTTGTTTGGAAAACGACGAAAAAATTTCTTGCAAAAGTTTTATCAAAAATTCAAAAAAGGGTATAAGTGACTTTAACCCATAGTCTAGTAAATATTTCAAATGTTTTTAAATACATTTTTAAGAAACATGGATGTGGATGATTAAGAGTTCCCTGTAGATACTTATGTAAAAACAAACTCGGATAATAAAGAGATTGTAAAATTAACCCTTACCTTGTACTTTACCTTGTTTGAGAGTACGTTAACCTCCTGTATAATAGTTAAATCATTTTTATTAAATTATACAAGAATAAAATACATAAATATGATATCATATATGATCTTCCAATATTTATTTGTTAATAATATTTCAGTAGTATCACCGTTTCTGGTGTTAACTGATTCATTTTCCTTTATATGATTGGTTACGTAAGCCATGTTTGTTATGAATAGAATGTATTTTATTCATATCCATAATTATATTAATTTCATAAAAATTATTTTTAATCATAAGATGAAAATTATTCTTCAATGATTAAGACGTGGAATGAGTCACATCGTGTTCATTGAGACATTAATCTGTACGTACGTACGAGTGATAATATCATTATATTGATGGTGAGATTTCATGAAATTTTATGGTATATCATATATAAAGAATAATTAACATGATTTATTTATTATTTACATCATTTATACTCATTATTATACCCTTTCAAATAATGACGTGTTTGAAAAACAATCTACACCACGACGTGGAGACAGTAAGGCGTACACACACACGTATGGTGACCTTGTCATACATATGATGGATAGAATAATGAATATGGTTGTAAAATTTTTATAATAGCATCATATTATATAGATTTACTGGACTTATTATTTTATAATGGAAACAACTAAGAAAGAGGAAGTGGAAGAAGAAAATAACTTGGAAGAGGTGATGAAATATTTACATATTCTTCGGGTTCTTCCTATGGATTTGATCAAAAGGGATCCATAGGTAGGCTTTATGATCTAATTAAGGAATATATGTTTAATTGGGGATAGTTGAGAGGATATTTAGTCCAGTTTTGGCTGAGACAAATGGCTTTTGAGGTGTGAAACTAAGAGGAGGGGAAGTACCCTTTTACAAGCGAGGTGAGGGTCACTTTATGAAAAGATTGAAATGTTATTTTACAATAAATTCCATTTAAGTTTATAATGGCTAAAAAATGATTTATTTTTAAGATAAGGTGATTATGCATCTAAAAAATCACAACCTATAGGTTTTTTATAGGGTTAGGTCACTATATTAACCTTATCTTTTAGATTTAACTCTTAGTTAAATAGTTTGTTATTTACCAAGTCTCTTTGTATTATTATATTATATTGTTAATAAACATACTATAACAAGACAGGAGAAACCAATGTGGTTCATTATTAATATATATAACCTCATCTACATCTTTTGAATGAATATTATATTTTTATGAATGTTGTATCAATTAATAATATAGTATTTGTTTTAAAAACTCAATTATGTAAATTTTGACACTATTTAGTATTTGATTTTTTTTAAAGACATAAAAACTTTATCACTTCGAATAAAATTTATTTAATCAACCATAACATGTCTTATTAACCTATAAAATTAGTGTAATTTATCATAAGTCCTAATTTACATTTATTTGGATATTTATAATATCAATTATTTTAATATTTCACTATTAAGGAAACCGTTGCATCATCATTGTGCCATAAATAAATTAAAATATTAAATATATAAATTTTTTAAATAAAATAACATTATGTAGGAAATATTATTATCTTTATAATGAAAATTTATAGTCGAATTCAGATTGTGTGTAACCATATATTAAAAATGGTTTAGTTAATAAATTTTGAATTTAAATCCTTTAATTTTTTTTAAAATAAAATAATAATAAATGTCCTAATCTAATACAAGTGGACCAAGAGGAACATATTTTATTAATAAGGTTGTTTTTGTTATAATTACACTTATCCAATAGAAGTATGACATGTGTTGGTGTAATTATAACATCATTTTTTCCCTTCATTACCCAATTTAATTTTAACCGTGGAAAATAAAAGTCAAAAGTTAGTATTCACCAAAATTATTTTCATCTTATTGAACCAAATTTAACTTAATTATTTCAACTATGTCTCTCAGATTTTTGAAATTCAACTCACAGAAGTGGTAAAATTAGTTTTTATGCAAATTTGTAAATGTTCTTAGAAGGTGGGAAAAAGACGGTAAAAAGTTGAATAAAATTTTATATTTCTAAACTTATAATAAAATGGATCCAATGAATTAAATTGAACATATATAGATATTATTTATCTATTATGATCTAAAATAAATTAAAATAATATAACTAGTTATTTTAATAAAAAGTCGATTTTAAGCAATAACGCAATGTTTTTCACTATTCATCTAAAATTGAATGTTTTCAAGAAAAATACCAAAAATTCTCCATAAGCTAATTTAGATATTCCAAATTCTAAAAGGAAGCCCATTTTGAAAAATAAGATTTATAAAATTTCAAAAAGTGGGTATTACAATTCATAAAGTCTAGTTTGATTGGTCGTGGGGAGTTAAAACTCCAAGTTGCGTAAAATTCATGCAACTTAATTATTCAAAGGGAAACATACCATGAACGATTGGGGTGTTGCATTCTACACTCCTTAAAATAATTCCATCCTCAAAATTTCTAGAATATCACTACATAAAAATATTTTGGTGGTTCTTCATCAAAAGTTCCTCGGGTTCCCACGTTGCCTCTTCCATCTTATGGGTTCTCCATATAGCTTTTACAAGAGGAGTCGTTCGGTTTCCCATCACTTGTCCTCTGGTATCAAGAATCTTGACATGATCTTCACAATAAGACAGATTAGGTTCCAGTTCAATTTCTTCATAGGTGAGTACATGCGTTGGGCCAGGCATGTATTTTCATAATTGTGATACGTGGAACACATCATTAACTTTGGAGAGACTTGGTGATATTTCCAAACGGTAATCTAAATCCCCAATAACTTCTAGAATTTTGAAAGTTTTGATGTACCTGGGACTCAATTTACCATTCTTAATGAATCGTACAACAACCTTCTAGGGAGATACCTTCAAGAAATCATTATATGTTACTTGAAATTCCAAATCCTTCCTCGGATTATCATCATAGCCCTTTTTCCTACTTTGAGATGCTTTGATGTGGGTTTTGGATAACCTTCAACTCTTCATATAGGGCCATCTGAATACTTGAATGGAAGCTATTTTTATAGGAAAATTCTACAAGTGGTAAATATTGATCCCACATACCATGAAAGTAATGTGAGAAAGATCTCAAAATGTCTTCTAAGGTTTGAATAGTTCATTCTCATTGTCTATCAGTTTATGGGTGGTAGGCAGTTCTAAAACAAAGTTCAGTATCCAAGGACTTCTGAAGAATTTTCCAAAATCTTGATGTAAAACACGGATCATGATCAGAAACAATCGATAGATGTACACCATGGTTTCATACAACTTCATTAATATATAATATTTCTAGACATTCAAGTGGTAAATCTTCTCTTATATCAAGAAATTGTGCAAACATGGTATGATGATCAATAGTGACCAATATTACATTATTCCTTCTAGGAGTCTTTTTTAGCCCCATAAAAAATTCCATCATAATATTATCCAATTTCCACTCAAGTATGGGAGGAGGTTTCATAACTCTACCAGTCTGCTGCCTTCCATCTTTCACTTGTTGACAAACCATACATCTAGACAAAAAATCAGCAATCTCCCTCTTCATGTTGTCCCATCGAAAATGTTTCTTCAAATCTCTATACATCATGGTGCACCGAGGGTGTATAGAGAAATTAGAGAAATGAGCAGAATCCAACAATTCCTTTTTTAGATTAGGTATGTTCGAAACACAAAGTCTCTTAAAAAATTTCAAAATTCCATCTTCATATATTAAGTCACTCAATCTTCCATCATTCACAGCTTTAATATTCTTTTGAAACTCTTCGTCATCAGTCTGAGAACTCTTTATCCTTTATAATAATGTTTTTTGGGAAGCCATTTGAAAATGTTTTTATGTTTCACCTTCGATGGTTATCCCATATCCATCTTTACTAGATCCATGAAAATAGAATCCCTTTCAACTATCATCTTGTTCAAAACTCTTTGATCCTTTCTACTCAAAGCATATTCCACCTTATTTTACTTCCTTGGGTGGTAGTGTGTAGTGAAATACTAATCCTTGAGTAGTTCAAGCCATCTCTTTTTCCACATGTTGAGTTCTTTTAGTGAGAAAATATATTTCAAGCTCTTGTGATCATTATAAATCTCAAATTTTTCACCATAGAGACAGTCACTCTATATCTTCATAGACAAGATTACAGCTTCTAACTCAATATCATTAGTGGGGTATTTTTTCTAATGAATTTCTATTTCTCATGATGCATATGCAATAACTCTATCATTCTATACAAGGACACAACAAATTACTTCCATTGAAGCATTACTATAAATAACAAACCCGTTGTTCCCAGATGGTTGAGTCTGGATAGGAGCATTGATTAGTCTTCTCTTTAGTTCTTCAAAAAATTCTCCACACTCTTTTTTACAAACAAATTTACCCCATTTACGTGTGAGCTTGGTTAATGGGTTATCCAACTGGGAAAAATTCTGGACGAAACGTCGATAATATCCTGCTAAGCCAATAATACTGCGTACCTCAGTTATACTCATCAGTGCTGGAAATTCTTGGATTGCCTTGGTATTTGAAGGATTAATAGATATTCCATCCTTAGAGACAATATGGCCAAGAAAAGAAATATCTTTAATCCATAATTTACACTTTCTAAACTTCCCATATAGTTCATTTCATCTGAGGGTTTTGAGAATAGCGCACAAGTGATTTTCATGATCTTTGTAGCTTTTTGAGTATACCAAGATATCATCAATAAATACCACTAGAACGTCTTCAAGATATTCCTTGAAATCTTTATTCTTTAAATCAATGAAGTCAGAGGATGAATTAGTCAATAGAAAAGGCATTATGGTAAACTCCTAATGCCCTTACCTAGTTCGAAATGTTATTTTCGGATTGTCTTCCTTCTTCACACAAAACTGATGATATCCAAATAGAAGTTAAATCTTGGAAAAATATTCAGTTCTATGAATTTGTTCGAATAAATCATCAATGAAATGTAGGGGATAATTTTTATTTATTGTTATAGAGTTGATCTCCCTGTATTCAATGCACAACTTCATAGATCTGTCTTTCTTCATAACTAAAAGGACAGGGTCTCCCCATGGAGAAACACCAGGGAGAATAAATCCCTTATTACTCAATTACTCTAGTTGTTTCTTTAGTTCCACTAATTCAATAGTGACCATTCTATAAGGTGTCTTCGATATGGGCCTTAAACCAGGAATTAAATCAATGGAAAACTCAATTTCTCATTCTGGAGGATGTCCAGGTAAATCCTTTGAATACACATCAATATATTCTTCCACAATTGGTACATCCCCTATTCAAACATTCTATTCCTCATCCATAATCACTTCATTCTCTTCCTCCCAAATAATTAAATTTAGTAGAGCTACTGGGGGTGGATCTAGATAAGAATCAGGTTGTGACGTTTCTACCCTAAAGATAAGGTACTTCATATCATCATCGAAAAGTTTAGCCTCCTTCTTCTTAATTTTTTTTTCATCACGGTCCAAAAGCCAACTCATTCTGAGGAATATATCAAATTCCATCATGTGTATGATGATGAGATCATCAGATAAAGAACATTTATATACCCTAATGGGAACTGATTCACAAAACACTTTTATGATTATACTACCCTTATGAGTTTTTACTGACAACACCCTTGTTATTTCAAATTGAAAATATCTAATTTTAAAAGAAAATTGTGAAGATATGAAACAATTACATGATCCAGAATCAAATAAATAATTGGCTAAACTTGAGGAATCCATTAAATGACCTTCCACTACGTCTTTTGGAGAATCAACCTCAGATGTAGTGATTGCATAAGCTTGGCCTAGATCCCTTGCACTTTTCTGAGGAAAGATCCAAAGGCGCTTAGGAAATTCATTTTCATAGTGTCCCTTTTCTCTACAATTATATAATTCAACATTGATAACCTCTTTCTTTCCCTTGAAATCACAAGCTTGGTGGCCTTTTTCACCACACTTATAACAAGCTCCCATTCCCTTCAGGCATGTACCGAGGTGTTTCTTCCCACATTTACCATAGGATGGATAGTCAACTTTTACCTTCTTCCCCTTATTTCCATTTCCAATGTGATCAGAAGAACTCTACTTCTCTTCCCTTGCTTTTTATTCATAAGATGTAGATAATTCCTTTTTTGTCTTAATAGTGCATGAGAAAATCTCTTCATACGATGAGAAGGATTGTGAGACTAATTCTTGATGGAGAAATGGTTTTAAACCATCAAAGAATTTATCAATATTACTCCTTGGGTTACATATTTTTTTTTTGCAAGCCCTGATAACCTTTTAAATTTAGCCTCATTCTTTTGCAACATTCTCATCCCCTTTTTTCCTCAGACTCAGAAATTTCCTTTCTATATCTACTCGATGGTCACGAGGAAAGTATTTTTCTATGACAATATCGTTAAAATCTCTTAATTACATGTTCGATGATTCTTCATCTTTCGTTGTGTTTAGGTTTAATGACCACCGTTGATCTGTATCTCTTGTTTGGCGATAAACTACCGTGACAACTTTTTCGCTTTCGCTACTCCCCAAAGCATGAAATAATTTTTTAATGAATTTATCTATCGCTCAGGTACTAATGGATTTGTACTCCAACTGAATGTTGTTCATTGTTTCCTCATGAAGTAGTCAAACATTGATCCTCAATTTTGTGGATCAAGGATCTCTATATAGGTAGATTATTATTTATAACCTCAGTGAGTTGTCACAGTATGGTGATACGCTGATCACAACCAGTTGCATCACCAGCTCCACTATACTTATATTTAGTTGGAGCGAAATCCCTACATGTATTACATGCATTGAAATGGTTTCCATTACATCCACTAGTCACCATTTCAAAATAATGTCATACAATAGAATAGATTATGAATCAAAATAAATAATTCCAAACATGTTAAAAACATAACATAAATTGAATATTTTAGGGATATAATCCATAATCATAAAAAATACTTCCAATGAGGAGGTATATACTCATAAATCCTTCATAATGGTTTGTAATGAAAATGTAAATAATCCTAAGCATAGCCCTCGGGAGTGTCATAACCAAGAGTGCAGAAAGGCCCATTGTTGTGTTCTAGGATACCCCGGGTCAAGCCCGAAACTCCTTGTCGGAGTTTTCACTCCTAGGTACATCTGTACCAGAGCTGCCTCTACCTGCTCGTATCCAGGCTGGGATTTATTTCTTGGAAAATACCCAAAAACCCAACATTACCATGATTCTTGGAAGTACATATATGCCAATCCTCATAGTATATCTTAGGGTAATGTGCTCTAATCAGGGTTTATCTAAATCCAGTTACCAAGGATTGTACTAAACATCCCCTGATACCAACTATAACTCCCTGACCACAGTTACCTAGATTTGGTGCGTTGTTACATAACATTGGAATCATACACGAAATAATGTCCTAAAATAGAGATCAATTTAGTATCCTTGGAAGTACTAGATACAATCATAAGTTTTACATTACATCATTAAATAAAAACATCAACAACATTTTTCCCCATTGAACGCATTTATATACTTAGCATATCCCTGTAGGTCAACTATAAAATACTTGTTCACATTCTAGGAAAAATAAAACATAGAAATATGTGACCTCATATGCACAGTAAGGATAACTATATAATGGAAACTTTCAAAAATATGCATAAACATATAAGTCAATGTATAAGACCAAAATAATAGCCTTTTAAACATAAACATTAGTATAACATTTAAAAGATAAAATTAAATAATTCCTTTAACTTATTATCATGGATATTCTAATAGTATAATAATCCCATGCAATATCAATATCCACATTTATAGTGATGGAATGCATAATGCCAAACTTCATAACCACATATTCAAGGCCTTGTGCATAGACTACAAATAAGATTTTTTCAAGGCCTTATTCCAAGACACTAGTTTTTCTCATGAGACCTAACGATGCCTCAAGGAGCTATAGAGGGCTCCACCCATCACTTACTAATTCTAATGCATCCCTCATATGAAAAGGTTTAAACATAACATTAACATTTTTATTGAAACTAGCATACAAAATGTCAATACTTTATCCAAAAACCATGAATTGTGTAAAAATAACACATCCACAGTCGAACAAATCAAAAAACATTCAATACAATATGGAAGATTGGAATTATAATAAATCAACTTGCAACAATCTTAAAATCCACCAATGGACGCTGACATAGATAAAATCAAAAAAATTTGTAAAGAAATATCTCTTTCTATTTGGAAATCATATAAATGTCATATAATATTAAAAGGAAACATTCATTTTGAAAATTCCCTTATAAGCTTGTATGGGAATCTTTGATGATGATATAATAGCAGAAAATAGCCACACCTGCTGTATAAGTTAAAAAAAGACATTATTACCTTAATTTTATTGAAAAGGTCATAAAGTACCTTGTTTGGAAAATGACGAAAAGATTTCCTTCAAACCATTTTATATAAATTCAAACAATGGTATAAATTAATTTAACCCAGAGTCTAGTAAATAGTAAAACTGTTTTGAAATACATTATTATGGAACATGAATGTGGATGATAAAGAGGTACCAGTAGATACATTTGTAAAAACAACCTTGGATAATAAAGAGATTGTGAAACTAACCCTTACCTTGTACTTTTCCTTGGTCGAGGGTAAGAAAACCACATGTATAGTAGTTAATTAATTGTTATTAAATTATTCAAGAATCATATACATAAATATGATATCATATATGATCTTCCAATATTTCATTGTTAATAATATTTTAGTATTATCATCGTTTTAGGAGTTAACTGATTCGTTTTCATTTATATGCTTGGTTATTTATACCATGTTTATTATGAATAGGATGTACATAATTCATATCAAGAATGAAATTAAGTTCTTAAACATTATTTTTAATCTTAAAATTAAGATTATTCTTCAATAATTATGATGGTGAATGAGTCTCATCACATTCGTGGATACTGTAATCCGTACATACACACGAGCGACAATATCATTATATTGATGGTTAAATTGTATGTAATTGGATGTTATATAATATATAAAGAATCATTAACATGTTATAATTATGATTTACATCATTTATACTCATTATTATACCCATCCAATTAATGAAGTGTTTCAATAACAAACTACACCAGGACGTGGAGACGCTAACTCCTACGCACACATGTATGGTGAATTTTTCATTCATATGACAGATAGAATAATGAATATTGTTGTACCATTTTTATAATAACACCATAGTATATATAATATACTGGTTTTGTTATTTTATTATGGAAAAAATTAATAAAGAGAATGTGGAAGTATAAAAGAACTTAAGAGAGGTGATGAAATATTTACCTCTTCTTTGGGTTCTTCCTATTGATTTGATGAAAAGGGATACAGAAGTTGGATTTATGAACATAATAAGGCCTCCAGGATGATGGGGGATAGTTGAGAAGAAATTGGGGTAGGGTTTAGCCAAGACAAAGGGCTTTGGTTGTGTGAAATTAAGAGAAGGGTAAATACCCTTCTATAAGAGAGGTGAGGGTAACTTTAGGAAAAACATGAAATATTATTTTATAATAAACTACTTTTCAGATTCTAATGGCTCCGAAATAATTTATTTCAGGGATATGGTGGATTTGGGTCGATAAACCCTCAAAAAATAGGTTTGGGTGAGTTTTAGGTCACCATATTAACGTTATATTTTATATTTAACTCTTAGTAAAATAGTTTGATATTTACCATGTCTCTTTGTATTTTTATATTATATGGTTAATAAACTTACTATAACAATCCAAGGGAACCCCCTGTGGTTCATGATTAATATATACAACATTATCTATATCCTTAGGACGAACATTATATTTTTATGAATATTATATCAATTAATAATATAGTAATTTTTTAAAACCTCAATTATGTCAATTTTGGCACTATTTAGTATTTGATTTTTTTGGAAAGTCATAAAAACCGTATCAATTTTAAAAAAATTATTTAATCCACCGTAAAATGTCATATTAACTTAAAAAAATTAGTTGAATTTATTAGAAGTATCAATTTACATTTATTTGGATATTTAAATATCAGTTATTTTAATCTTTCATTTTTAAGGTAATTACTGCATCATCATTGTGTCATAAAAAATTTAAATTATTTAATGTATAAAAATTATAAATAAAATGTAATTATTTATTAAATCATTTAATATTTCTAATGAATATTTATAGTAAAATTTATATTGTGTGTAACCCTATATTAAAAAGGGTCTAATTATTAAACTTCGAATTTAACTCTTTTAATCATTCATTAAATAAAATAAAAATAAATGTCCTAATCTAATCCAAGTGGACCAAAAGGATAATATTTTATTCCTAAGTTTGTTTTTGGTTGAATTACACATATCAAATAAAATTAGGAAATGTTTTAGGTTAATTATAATATCATTTTACCCTTAATTACCCAATTTACTTTTAACTGTGGTAAATAAAAGTCAAAAGATACTATTCAACAAAAATTATTTTCATTTTATTGAACAAAATTTTACTTACTGATTTCAACCTTGTCTCTGGGTTTTTTGAAATCAAACTCACAGAATTGGTAAAATTATGTTTTATGAAAATTTGTAAATGCTCTTAGAAGGTGGGTAAAAGACGGTAAAAAGTTCAATAAAATTTTATATATCTAAACACTTTGTAAAATGAATAAAATGAAATAAATTGAAAATATATAGGTATTATGTATCTACTTGGACCTAAAGTAAAGAAAAATAGTATAAATAAATTTTTAAATAAAAAGTCTTTTTTAAACCTTAACACAGTGTTTTTCACTATTCATCAAAAATTGAAAGTTTTCAGAAAAAATCAAAAAATTCACCCTAAGAAAATTTTGATATTCTGAATTGAAAAATCAAGTCCATTTTCAAAAATAAAATTTATTACATTTCAAAAATTGGGTATTACTATTGTTGACAGTTAGTTTGATTGCTCGTGGTGTGTTAAAACTCCATGTTGCGTACATTGCATGCTACAACTTTATTCTAAGGGAAACGTACCGTGGTAGCGTGGGGTTGGAAAAAACGGCTACATGAAACAATCGAGTATACGTCGTGTACTCAAAATTACACGGAGTGCACTTAAAAAATTTCTATTTCTTCCTTTTTTCGAAAAAAGACCAGAAATCAAGATCCATACCTGAAAGGAAGATATCAGTTTTTACATATATTTACAAATAATGGAATTATTTTTTAATGTATTGTATCATGTTTGATAATAAAAATTCAATGCCTTACCCAAGGAGAAATTCACCCGATCGATCCATGCAATACTCTTATAATATTTTATTTCACTATATGTGTGTGTGTTAACAAGAGCGTGATTTCATTTTTTTGTACAATTCCACCATGAAAATTTTTATTATATCCAATGGATTTTGAGAGGATTAAATCACAGTAACTTAGTTATCCACACTTACAAAATACCATAACATTGCTATCCAAACGTCCTACATGAAGCTACTATCTATGACCCTCAATGACATTTTCGATGCCATTACTGACCCTTAGAACTGATATCCATTACTCCAAATCTAGGTGAATATCTGATTTGATCTTTCTGGTATTCATCTGTTGTTAGATTGAATTTATTAAAAAATGAATATCCGAATTTTCTACTATTTTGGATTTGTTAATGTTATCGGTTTTTAGTAATTACATATTATATGGATTTGATGGAGAATCCCAAAACCAAAAGTAGCATGATTCTACCTAGGGAGTCAATTCTATAAAAAATACAAGGATTTGAAGAACTTCCATCCAATGAATTAGGTCATCCAACACCAAATTTTAGGTGGAAAATTTGGATGGAAGGAATAACTTAAAAATGTTTTAATGTGAATTTCTTAATGTAATTACATAGTAGGTGTTAAGTACTAACATGTATGAAAAACATGTCGAAATATCTGACAATGATTTCAAGAGACTCAACCAAAAATCTCATGGGACAAATAAATTATTTTTTGGAAAATATCAGAAATATAGTGTGGCGTGCAATACCTATGTGAAGAGTTTGTAGAATATTTAAGATAAAAAACATGAAAAAATTATTGAAAAAAAACCACTACCTGATAAAGAATATTTTTTTTTGATATTGGTAGAAGAAATTTATGTTTATGATTGATCACCTAATCAGTTTCATAAAAATAAAAATGTATTTGAAAATTTTATTAGAAATTATCAGAGATAAGGATAAGGCACTCTAGTTACTCAACTCTCTTCAAAAGAATTATGATCATCTAACCAATACATTTTTATATGGTAAGTAAAGGTTAAATTTATTTAATTTATCAAATACCATTATTAACAAGGAGTACAGGTAGAATTAAAAGTAATACTATAAAGATTCCACATAAAATTAATTGATGAAAACAATGGAATATCAACTAGTATGAAATTGAGAGGATTTAAATGAAAAAGAATATTCATCAAAAGAAAAAGATGTGAATCTAGTTACTGGTGACCAATAAAAGATGATTGGATGTATTGTTGTCAAAAAAGAAATTCTATGAAGGATTTTCCCTATATTGGGAAACCTAGGGTGAATGTTGTATAAAAAATAATGATTTTCAAGATTTGAGTTTTCTAATTTCCTTAGTATTTAACCATTCAGAATGTTGGGTTATTTTTTTAGATTGATCAATTAACTTGTATTAGAATTGGGACATGTTTTCACGCCATAAAGAGTTATAAGGGGGATGTGCTTCATATGGGGAGTAACTATCCCTACCACCCAAAAGGTATTAGGTTCAATACAATTTAGGATAAATAATGGTACAATTAAATGCCTTATATATGTGAGATATGCACCAAAAATAATGAACCTCACATATTTAGGATTCTTTGATATACTGGGTTACAAATTATCCATTTAAGATAGATTTATGAGAATAATATATGGCATATTCCTCTCTATGAAAGGCCCTCCAATATTTATTTTTTATAACTTGAATAGTAATACTATTATAGGCGGAGAAACATTATCGGAGGGGGGTGATCTAGAATATTCTAGATTAAAGAATTTTATACACTGATATAATGGTGAGAAGGATTTGAAGTGCCTATGGAAGAATGGTGTTTTGTAGGATTCCAAGATAATAAAAAATTTATTCTATGTGAATTTTGTGATTGGAAAGAAAACTAATGTTAATTTCTGCACAAAAACTCATCACCAAATGGGAAAACTGGACTACATCCATACGAATGTCAGGGGACCATTGAGTATTGCTTAATTTTGAGGTAATCATTTAACACACTTATTGTTATTTAATCATGATATGTTTGGGTGTATTCTATGAAACATAAGGATGGATTTTTATAGTTCTTTATTATATGGAAGAATATGACTGAAAAGAATACATGAATAAAAATCAAGATACTGAGATCAAATGATGGTGGAGATTACATGTCAAATCCATTCAAGAATACTTATCAAGATGAAAGGATTATGAAGAGAATAACTGATCCTTGAATCCTGAAATATAATATAGTTGAGGAATTGATGCACCACACAATTATTAAAAATATATGATGTATGTTATCTATGTCTACTATTGAAAAATATTTTTTGTTATAAGCTTTGATGTTTATAACATATTTCTAAAATTATTACTTGTATCCCTTATTGATGACAAAATAAAGACCGAGGTTTGGTCTAATGAGAATGTTTTTGATTAATATAGAAACCATATCTTTAGTTGTACTTCTTATTTATGATTTCACAGACTAAAAATTGTATCTTGGGAAAAAGAAAGTAATATTTGTTGTCATTAGTGATGGTGTGGAAGCTTTTTAGCTATGTGATTTAGAGGAAATGAATATTTTTCAGAGTTTTGAAGTTACATTTTATGAATCCCTAAGTGTTATGTAAAATTTATATGTAAAATAAATGGATGGATCCAATAAAGTTATTATTTATGTGAAAAAAATCCCACCACTAACTGATCTTCACCCATGGGTGATGAAGTGTATTAATAATACTTCTATTCCAACTGAAATATAAGTTTCATTATAATAGGATAATCAGAATCAAGAGAGTATTTCCACTAGTATATAATGAAAACCATAAATAGAACTTCTAGATAGTATTTTTTTGGTTTGTTTCACTCCCCAAGCAATAGGAGATGGTGCTCTTGAAACTTTATGGATATTTGGATATCTAGGAGATGGACCATTGTAAGTTTACTGTAGAACAATAAATGAGACTTCTGTTACAAAATCAAACATGTGATCTCATTCCTCCTCTAAATAACCTGAATTTATTTGGCTGTAAATGCAATTTATTATAAAATAATGATTACATTTTCAAGAACAATACTAGTTACCAGGATGGATATTTTTTTTAATGTAAATGGATATTAGGAATGGATATACTATAATGATGTATTTTAATTTATTATTAAGCATACATCTATCTAATTTTTTTGGGATTGGTTTAATGTATTGATCTATACTAATCTCAACATGGCATCCTGACAACATTTCTCCACATATCACTATAGGAATATGTGTGTATGTGTGTGTGTTTGTGTTTGTGTGTGTGACATAAATTGATGAGTATTGTATATCAGGACATGAGAATTTTTGTTTTATATTAATAAAATCATTGTATGGCCTACTGAAGTAATAAGGATAGTGGTACCAATGGTTTCAATGTTTTATAAAAAATCAGGAATATGACTATATTTAGATTGATCATTTTTTTAGTTCAAGAAACCTCATTATGATACATTTATCTACCTGCTTTTATATGATGATGTTATATAGTTTCATATAATAATGTGGTGGAAATTGATAAGTAGAAAGCCCAGATAAACTCTGAATTTGATATGAAGGACCACTGAGAGGCTAAGAAGATTCATGGGAAGATTATTAGATGATATAAATCTGTGTTTGTTGTTACCCTCATCCAGATATAATATTTGACATAATTTATCCAATGGTATGGAATTGATTGAAATCCCAAACAGTGTACACCCAATTAACATATCATGTTAAATATAGTGCATTATCATCTTGAAAGAAAAATTAACAGGGGAAACTTATGGATCATGTTCCCTATAAAAGTGTAGTACAAGCCTTGATGTATTCAATAGTGTGTACAAGACCTAATATTTCACACACTTTGAGCATGTTATGTTGGTGCATTCAAAGTCGTGGTAAAGGTCATTAGATGGAAATAATATGGATTATATGGTATATTAAAAGTAATGTAGATTTTGATTTTAAGTTTACAAGAGTTAAAAATGATAGAAGCTTTATTATAAGATATTTATATTTTTATCATATAGAAGATCAATATTAGTAGTGATCCATTAATGGTTTTCTTCTCTCTATAGAAATAGAACTAGTGATATTGAGATCTACTCAACTATTATCAATGAATTTTTATAATACAGAGGTAGAGTACATGGTAGTGAAAAAATATTTCAAGGAACCATTATGGTTACATTGACGGAATAGATTCATAGAAAACATCCATGAGAACATTGACTTCATTTGTTATATTAAGAGTTCTCTTTGTTTATTGGAGAATGAGGTTCATCACAGTAGAACAAAACATATTGACAATTATATTTTATCCGATTGACTATGTATGAGAATTCTATCTCACTTTATAAGTTCATGACACTATAATAAAAAAATGGATTTCATAGAGGGTTATTTTCGGTGGTTTTGAAAACTGATGTTAATTGTTTTGAAAAAAATTAACAGCGGGTTTTTAACGATCGTTATTAAAATAGTCTCTAAATGTGTTTTTATTTTGTTATTTTTTTGGTGATTATTAGTGAACAACTAATAATTTATTTTTTTAATTTTTTTAAAAGAAAATTAATTTATTTTTAGATGTGATTTTCATAAAACTGCTAATAAATTTCAGTGAAATATATTAAATATAAAATATTTAATGGTGATTTATTAATAATATTTATTTATTTATTATTATATTAATTATTTATTTTTATTTAAAATTTTAATAATTTATAAAATTTTAATTATTAATTATATTTAATTATTATTTAATATTTATTTTAATCAAAATATAATTCTCGTATAAATTGAAAAACAGAAATTAGTATCAAATGACCTTAAATTTTGATTCGGGTGTCCGTTTTAGATCAAAACTAATCAAATTGAAACATATGAAATGAGATAGAAGAAAAAAAAATAATTTTCCTTCAATCAGTATAATATAATTTATTATAGTTTTTAAAGAAGTTGAAAATCTAAGTTCTTCATGAAACAATTATACCTTTTGATCAGGATGTTCGTTTGGGCTCTACCACATATAAAACCAAATTTTGCATTGAGATTTACGACGTGTTGACTTGGTGAACCCCAGTCACAATTTTTTGAGATCAAAATAGGCCTAGAATACCTCAAAAACTATGTTTTTTTTACTTTGAAACCATGATTTCTGAACATTCGATGAGATTTCATTTGCATTTAAGGGTGTCTTAGCACGTTTTTAGGATGTCTATGATTTTTCCTTGGATTTACAATCAAATTGATTTTATGTTGTTGCAATTATTGTGGTTTTCCATCTTTTGGTAATTTATTATCTATTATATATATATATATTAGTACTTAATTCTATACAGTTATGTATACTTATTTATAATATATATATATATATATCAAAATTTATTTAAAATTATATATAATTGTATATATTCATGGATATTTATATGTATTTATGAATATTTATCTATATTTGTCTATATTTATTTATATTAATATACATTTGTAAATATTTATATGTATTTAGTTATATATATATATATTATATGGCCATATATATGCATATATTTACTTGTTTATATATATATATATTTATATTAATATGTGATCACATATATATATTTATGTGTGTGTGTGTGTTTATATATATTTATTTAACATAAATGTGTGTTTATATATATTTACATAAATTTCATTATATGTATAGTTATATATAGATATTTATTTTCATTTATAATTTATTATTATTTATTTCTAAATTTATTATTTATCCATTAATTTGTTCTTAATTTATCACTTATTTATTATATATTGATTTATTATTTATTATTAATTTTTTGTTAATTTTTATTTAATATTTATTATCTATTTATTATAAATTATTACTGAATATTTATTATTTATCATTACTTATATATATATTTTTTAATTTATTATTTATCATGAATTTATTATTTATCATGAATTTATTAATAATTAATAATTTATTCGTTTATTTATGACCTATTTAGTTTTTATTTACATAGAATTTATCTATTGTTTTTTCTACAAATTTTTTATTTTTTATATAATGATTTATTAATTATTTACTAATTATTTATTTTATATTAGTTTGTTTCTCAATTTTTATTTAATATTATTTTTATGTATTTATTATTTTCCAAATTTTTATATATTTAATATTAGTTAATTGTTAATTTATTATTTATAATTAATTTATTACCTATTTATGATATATTTATTTTATATTTTATATTAATTAATTATTAATTATTAATTATTAATTATAATTAAATATTATTTATTATTTGTTTATTATCTATTATTTATTAATTTATTTTTTATTTATTTTTTATTTTTCATTTATTTATTATTTATTATTTATTTATGATTTATGATTTACTGGAATTTATTATTATTTATTTATTTATTATTTATTATTATTTTTTAGTATCTATTATTTAAATAATATTTAATTATTACTTATTTATTATATATTCATTATATATTCATTAAATATTATTTATTATTCTTTGATATTATGATTTTGTGTGTATATATATAAGTATATTAAATATTATTTACTCTCCACATGAAGATTTTTCATGACTAATAATGTCTTTGGAAAATATCCAAGAGGTAAGTTGTTCGAATCTCCCATAATGCATTTATATAATGGAATTATGCATGAGATGTTTGATATATGCATGCATGGTAGGATAAATAATAAATAATAAATAACAACTTAAATAAATATAATAAATAACCACCTAAATAAATATAATAAATAACTAATTGATTTTGTAAATAAAATACTATATTAATATACCAAAAAGTAGAAAAAAACAAAAAATCCGTTACTAATTATTTTGCGGTTGTTTAAACTATCATGAAATTAACCAGCACTACATAAAATTTCTCAATAAAAAAATTTGTGAAATGATTCCCGACAAGAGAATATGTGGAGCTTTTAGAAAGACATCCACATTATTTAGAGGCAGTTTATACTACCGCCAAATAAACCATCGCTAAATTTAAAAGCAGTACAAAATTTTTTCGACGAGATGATTCCTCGAACGCAAATACACGGAGCACCTATAAAGTCACGTGCCTCATTTATTAGGAGTTCAAACCACCCTTTAATGTTAGTGTGAAAAGAGAGATCCCATTAGACATGTCGCTGATGTTTGCTACATTGATTAGGTCCAAAAATTGTTTTGACTTGACGAATATCCCTCATACTTGTGATGCCTATGGGAATTTAGAAGGTATTTGGGAGAACTGTTTGAGACTTATCAATTTTTGATATTTTTCATCAATATGGATATTTTTGAATATTGACTAAAATTAATCAACTTTATAAATGACTTCACTACTTAGATTTTGAACTTGGAACAACTATTTAATTCTTCTCATTCATCATGTTATAAATATGGGTGCTAATCATGTATAGAGTTTGTAATTCATGGTCCATCATTTGAATAAGTTGAATTTGGTGCCTTCTATATTGTCATGACCCATCCATCGGGGCCCGTCTCTTGACTACCCCAGGCCATCCATCCATAGGCCAGGGGCTGGCAACTAGCACCAAAGGCGTCAATCCCTAAACTGGGATGGCATTGCCTTTTTAACAGTAAAGAAACACAACAGAGTACACTACTGGAATTAAAACACTAAGTAAAACTGTATACAAAAGAATGTGCTGAAAGAAAAGGGGTTCGAAATACAAGCCCAACCGTAAAATACAATTCAACTGAAATGCTAGTACAACTGAAGAAAATAATTAAAGAAGCTACAGGGTTGTCCTCTGGAATTCCCACCTGAAGGGTGGGTACAGATGGTCTCCTCAGTACCCCAGGTCCTTTCGTCCGCTCCGCGTACGTCTCGCCGAGTGGTCCACCTCCAGGTACCATCCAGTTCTGCTACTCTCTACCCCGATCAGAGCTTCCCATTGTCTGCAACCAACACAATGAGGTGCGGGCATAGCCCGTGTAGGGGTGAGTATAATGATACTCAGTAGGGACCCCGATACCCTAAAAGGTCTCAAAAAATCCAACAAGGATACCCCAATGTATAAATTAAACTGATTACCCTTACTTATGTATATGCCCATACACATAACTAAGTTATTTAGTAACCCATTTCAATCATAAGGAAGACAAGAAAGTCATTGACTCTGCACAAACCAGGATTTTCATTATTGAATCCATGGCTCCTGGAGAACTCCTCCTGTCGCGAAGTGCTGTGAAGAAGTATAGAAGTACAAATGATTAGATGCGAATCTAGATCATCTTATTCTGTCAAGAGGCACAACTTCTGACCCTACGGAGTCTGACCCAGACATGATCAATAGGTACTAAACCCTTCAATGACCCACACAGGATCTAACCCAAACAGGATCGGTATGCGCTGACCCACATAGGATCACTGAGCCCTGAACCACATAGGATCTCACCCACAAAGGATCAGTATGCGCTGACCCACATAGGATTGCTGAGCGTTGACCTCCGTATGATCTATCTCCAACATCCAATTCACTATTTTCCATTGAATTACTCACACCCGGTGTGCTCATGTTCTGTAGAATATTTCATCCAGATATCATTCATACCTATACCGCCACTAAAATCCAAAAATTCGTAACCCAAAGGACCGCCATGTCGTAAGGCTTCCAATATGATAGACGGTGCGTCAATCGGACGATCTGTTTGTAAGTTATTGACATTTTCGTTCCAAGGGCCCGGTTGGTTTTTATGTTCAAACCAATACGTCCATACTCCAACTATGTTCAAACATAAAGTGGGGTATGCAAATAGAACAATCTCGCTCCAAGCCTTCCATCACCGCAGGCGGTTCGTCAATCAGAAACCTGTAGCCCATGATATGGGCGAAAAGGTATAAACTAGCCAATCGGGTCCGGGTCCGGACTGGGGTCCGACCCGGCCTGAGGGTCCGACCCGGCCAGGGGGTCTGACCCAGCCTGTGGGGGTGGCCCGGCCGAAGAGCGGCCCCACCCGATGGGCGGCCCAACCCATAGGCGCAGCCCGACCTGAGGGCGGGCCGACCCGAAATGGCCCGTCCCTACCTGACGCAGCTCGGCTGGCTTGCCCGACTAGCCACTCCGTGGGGGGGAACCCCCAGCTTCCAATGAAACCCACACTAGGTGCCGATTCGGTGAACTGCGGGATCCGAGTGGTCCTTCCTGTAGCGTGCACCAGCGGCCGGCCAAGCCGGCCCCCTGGCTCCTCCACCACGGCGCGACGGCGCCGTGGTTCTACTGGCCTCCGCGCGGCGCGATGGCGCTTCGCCACCTCCACTGTGGCCCGACCTGGCAGTGGCCTCTCACTCCTCCACACGGCGCAACGGTGCTGCTCTCATTGTCCAACCGCTGTATCCCTCCTGGCCGCACCTCTTCCTTCCAGTGCGGTGCGATGGAACCATGCCCCTCCGGTACCAACACAGCCCACCTGGCCGTGACTCTGTTCTCTACGCGGCACGACAGTGTCGCGCCCTTGTGGCGACCCGGCGGCCGTGTGCCGATGGCTTCCTCGTGGTCTACCTCCTTCGTCATCAAATAAGAAAAAACAAAGGGGGAGGGTCAGGCCCTGTTCGTGTGGTCTGAGCGCTCCTTGTCACGACGATAACATTTGGCATACAATAATCCAGGAATTTGAACGATGAGGAATGGAGGTTTATACTAATTTATAAAATTACTCAAATCCCCCTACCTCAAAGGTTTGTTGATGTTGGCACGAGAAAGAATTCGAAGATGTTGTCGTATGTGGAACCCGTCACACACCACTGATCCCAGGCTCGAGCGTCGTCCTCGTTCATCGTTGGAGATGGTGCGTTCTTCGTTAGAGAGTAGTTCTCCAAGAACTCCTCCTCTCCTTAATTCTCCCAAAAAAGGATTATGCCAACCAAAATATAATAATAGATTAACCCTTATTTTAATGGCTGACATGAATTCAAAAGGTTTCAATTAATTAATTTCAAGGGTTTAATTAATTGATTAAGGGAGTTGGCACATGAGGAGGGGAGTTCAAGAGTTCTCCCCACATTAATGGGGAGGTTCCAAGGGTTATAGGCCTAGGTGGTCCCCACCTTAATTATCCTCCCATTGGAGGTTATTCTTGGGTGGGACTCACCACCGTAACCTCCCATGGTTGGTTAGGGTGTGGTGGCCCCCACGTGCATCCTCCTGTTGGAGGTTTTTAACCACCACAAAAATAAAAATAAGCTAACTCTTATTTTTTATTTAACTTAATGAAAAAACCCAAAAATATAACTTCCAATCTAGTTAGAATGAAACTGCGGTGAAGGTATCCCTAAGAAATCACTGATGCTGTGAGTTCGACGGTGCCCTCAGATTTCAATTACGAGCACCAGTTCAAAAGTAACAAAACGCCGCTCGCGCATTTACTGAACGTACCCGAAAAAAAGTTCAGAAAATTATTATCAGTCACCCTCAACTCGCTCCAGTCAAGGTTAGACTCTTCCTAGGTGAAACACTCCCCAATGAACCCAATGGTACTCTTGGATTTTAAATCTGGGTTACCATTTAGAAGTTATGAATTTTACAAAAAAATAATTGTCACTTAATTATTTTATTTTCAGCAAAAACCAATTTTTCTTTCGTCGCCCTTGATGACCAAAGTTAGTATCTTCTTAAAAAAGCATACCCTCATGAGTTCATTGGTGGTCTCAGATTTTTAATCCAAGTTACCGTTTGTGAGTTATAAGTATTTTAAAAATAAAATAATTTAATTAATTATTTTATTTACGATTATGCCATTTTTGGGTTTTCTCATAGGAGGCATTTGCCGAATAATCTTAAGTCACTCCTAGGGTAATCCCACCATCCTGAGAAAAATGGTGCCCTCATATTTCTGATCTGAGTAACCGTTTAAGAGTTCTTCCTCCTTTTCAAGAACACTGCTTATGGACATTAACTTAAACATAACAAAACTTCAATGGACCATTCCGGGAACACTGGGCCTCAGAATCGTGTATCGTATGGTTTCACGATCTCATAAAATTCCCATGTATTTAATAAAAAAAATTCCATGGAATTTTTGGGTATTTATATTCTCCCCACCTCATGGCTTTACATCCCCATAAGCTACTACTCAATCTAAGGGAACAAATGGGGTTACTAAGCAAGAATCTGAGCCTCCCGCTCCCATGTGCTCTGATGGAGGTCCCCATGCTGCCAGTGAACATGCACCAGAGGTATCAACCATTCATGAAAAAACCGCTCTTGTCGATCCTCAATCTCCATAGGAACCACAATGAAAGTTGCCCCATCATCGATGTCTAGCACTCCATGATCGATGATGTGGGACAGTTCGTGCGCGTATCTTCTTAGATGAGATACGTAGAAGAAATTGTGCACCCGATGCAACTGAGGTGGTAGAGTTAAGTGGTAAGCCACCTCGCCTACTCTGCTGAGGACTTGGAAAGGTCCATTGAATCACAGAGACAACTTTTCGCCTGATCCAAATATCCGTATACCTCATCGAGGTCAAACCTGTAGAAAGACATGGTCACTATCCTCAAACTCCAGATGTCTCCATATCTTATCAGCAAATGACTTTTTCCTTCATTGTGTAGTCTTCATCTTCTCCTGGATGATCTTCACCTTCTCCGTGGTATCATGTACCATCTCTGGTCCCACTAGTGCTGACTCCCCTAGGTCTGTTCAGCACAGTGGTGATCTGCAAGGTCGACCATGAAAGGCCTAAAAAGGTGCCAAACCGATGGAGGAGTGATAAATATTGTTGTATGGAAACTCCACCAAAGGCATGTAATCCTCTCAACTGCGACCGAAGTCAAGGACATATGCACGGTGCATGTCCTCAAGGGTCTGAATTGTCCGCTCAGTCTGGCTATCTGACTAAGAATCAAAGGTGGTTCTCAGACGTAGCTGCGTCCCGAAAGCCTCCTGAAAACCCTTCCATAGCAGGGAAGTAAACCGTGCGTCATGATCATAGACAATAGAAGAAGGTACTCCATCAAAATGCACAATCTCCTACACATTGAGGTGTCCCAAGATCTATTCTGAGCCCTACTCTCTGATTGGTAGGAAGTGGGCTAACTTGGTGAGTCGGTCAACGATCATCCATATCGAATCGTGACTCCTGGATGTACGTAGAAGACCCATCACGAAGTCGATGGATATCCCATCCCACTACCATTTTGGGAAGACTAAGGGTTAAACCAATCCTGATGGTACCTGGTGCTCCACCTTCACTTGCTGAAAAGTGAGGCATCATGAGAGAAACTCCGCTACTGCCTCTTCATACCTGGCCACCAGTGCTATCATCTGAAGTCCTGATACATCTTCGCCCCCACTAGATGTACCACTAATGGGTATTTGTGGAAATCCATCAACACATCCTCCTAAAGTGAAAATGGTACCAAGGTACGTGTCCTCTAAAGAGGATGACATGCTCCCCAACTTCAAAAAATCCATCAGGTGCTTGTCCCATGGATAACTGAACACATCATGTCTCGCATTCAGTGTTTCCACACTACAACTCCCTAACTCAATGAAGAAGTGGAGGAGTGACTGTAAGAGACTGTAGATAGGCTACTCCATCCCTATCCACAAAGGATATCTGTAATGTGGCCAGCAGCTCCATCGCCTCTCCTAGCAGCTGAATGCCTAATCTCCTGCTGAGAGCATCTGCTGCTACGTTCCCCTTCCCCAGAGTATAAAATCTCTTGAAGTCATAGTCCTAGAGGAACTCAAGCCATCACCATTATCTCAGGTTCAGTTCCTTTTTTTGAGAAGATGTAACTGAGAATCTTGTGAATATTGTAGACTGTGAAACAATCACCCATCAGATAGTGTCTCCACATCTTCAAGGCGAAGACCACTACAGCTAACTCCAGGTCATGGGTAGTGTAGTTCTGCTCATGCAGTCTCAGATACCAAGAACCATATGCAATCACTACTCACTCCCACATTAGGACACACCCATGTACAGTCCCTGATGCATCACAGTAAACTATGTACCCTATTCCTTCCAGTAGAAGCCTCAAGATGGGGGTACTAGTCAGCCTCTTCCTTAGCTCCTAGAGGCTCTGTTCTCTTCTCTTCGACCACACAAAGGGTTTCCCCATTCTTCATCAAAGTTGATAGTGGTACTATAACTCTAGAGAAGTCTGGCACGAACCTCCGATAGTATCCATCGAAAGTGGACGTCTCTCCCCCTTGTGGGGGTAATACTGGAATCATATTTTGAAAATATTTCCTCATGTTCTTTCACTCATGTTTGGAACTGAAAACTCAAAACTCCTGCTAGAACAAGGGTTTGGCTAGCTGACTCAAAAGAGGTCGGTTGCACCCTCCTATCCATGATTTTAACCTGTGCTGCCTGGGTTTCCTTTTTCACTGACTATGGAAAACCTCATCCCAATATTGTAGAGAAACCAAAACCTTTTTTCATAATACAGTCAATCTGTGTATGAACTATGGTTTCCCAGTGCATACGAAAACTAATTTCGTAAGGCCTCGATGCAGCCACCAAGAGGTTCTGACCAATAATCTCACCTCATGGGTTAGATCTCACTATCAGCGTAAGTGTGATTATCAAGTCTCATTCCAAAGGTATCTCCAGAAATGAGGGTCAAGTCAACAGTTTAACCGGAAACAATAGGTCTGGGACAAAATCCGTGGAAGGAAGGAATGATTGGTACCTATGTCTATTGTTACAGAATCTAGTAGTAGACACATACCGTACCTCGAATCATTTTTATAGACCTTGGGTCACACTCCTTGACTGCATGCAACTACTCTCTTCCCCTTCCCTCCAACTCCCTGATCTTGGTGGGGACTACAAAGGTGGGTGGTTGCAACATGTCAAAATATACACCACCTTATGCTACTCTCTTAACTTTGCTTCCACATCTGCTTCCATGAAGATTCATCTGTCTCTAACACTTCCTCTTCTCGAAAAATTTTACACGCTCAAGTCTCTGAGGCTATGGCCAGTTTCATGCTTTACCACTGTTAAAAATCACTGGCTGTATCCACCCATCCAAAGAACATACAACTGCAAAAGTTCTCTCTAGAAAAAGGTGCTGGCTCAGATGTCCTAAAACAAACCTCTCTCGGTATTCCAAGCCCCAAAGAACTAATCTTAACGCATTCTTCGAGTACCAAGAACGATAGGTATGCATCGATGAATTCTCAACTACTGACATGTTTTCCTGAAGAATCTATACAAGCTCTATAGATCTCTCTGCCACCTCCTTAGGCCAGTTCTTAGCCGCCTGTGAGTCGGGAAAGCCTCAGAACCTGAGGGGTATCAGATCCTGAAACACATGTAAGGCACTAAGCCTACTTGTGTCATCTATAGGTACTTCCAGTTGTAACTGTTGACCAATAGGCAGTGATATAGATGAAACACTACCTGAAGGTACAATCTCATGCAACGGTCCATGTACCAATGCCTCATCAATATGCGGACCAACCTCATGGTCACTCACTGGAAAACACTAGTAGCTATGATCACTATCTATTCTACAGGTGTCTCAACTAGGCAGAGAACTCTAGCAATCGCCTCTAGTCAGTCCTTCACTACCTAGGAATATGTCTCACCTCGTAACCTCAGAGGCCTCTGCCGCTGGAACTCATGCAACGCGTTCAGTCAGCATGCACCGTCTGCCAGTGCGGCTGGTGGCATTTTCTTCCCAACGGGTGGTGGTGCTACAGGTACACCACCCAAAGGTGCCAACATAGTAAGAGGGCCCCGCACTGGAGCCTCGTTGCTCGGTGGGCCATCATCATGTACTCTCTCAGAACTCTAACTAGCTGTCTGCATGGAGGCATCCTGAAGAAATGTGACATGGTAAAAAGTTATGCCTGGTGAGCTGACCTGTTTGAGCTGATTTAAAGAAAACGTTTGAAAACACACACGTAATCAATTTTTTTGTGTACTGTGTCAGAAATCAGTAGTCAGGGTCCTATTGTAAGGATACGTCAGCCGCCGCACCAACACTGGACTCCCTGAACTGAGAACCACACTCAGTACCCTTAACACTATAACTTCACAGAAAAAAAAGATCATAATCCTATGTTCTGCTGTAGAACCAACTTCTCTCAATCCAATTTGTCACAACCTGTCCCCCGGGGCCTGTATCGTGACTACCCCAAGCCTTCCTTCCATAGGCTAGGGGTTTGCGACTAGAACTAAAGGCTTAAATCCCTAAATTGGGAAGTAATTGCCTTTATAAAAGTAAACAGACATAATAAAGTACGCAATTGGAAGTAAAACACTAGTAAAAATGTATACAAAAGAGTGTGCTGAATGTAAATGGGCCAGAAATACAAGCCCAATAGTAAAGTACAATACAACTGAAATGCTAGTACAACTAAAGAAAATAAGTAAAGCACCTACAGGGTCATCCTTCGGAATTATCACCTGAAGGGTGGGTACAGATGGTCTCCTCAGTACCCCAGGTATGTCCGTCTGCTCCGTGTACGTCTCGCCGAGTGGTCCACCACCGGGTACTGTCCTGTTCTGCTACTCTTTTCCCCGATCAGCACTGTCCATCATTTACAAGGATACAAAAAATTATGAAATCCATGGATAACCCTTACATAGGTATAACCCCATAAAAATACCTACGTTATTTAGTAATCCATCTCAATCATGAGGAAAACACGAAAGTAATTTACTAGACTCAAACCAGGATATTCATTATCGAAATAACGACTACTTGAGAACTCCTCCTATTGCGAAGTGATATGAAGATGTATAGAAGTACAAATTACTAATCCAAAAAGATAGATGATCTTATTCTGTCAAGAGGCACTGCTTCTGACCATACGGAGTCTGACCCACACAAGATCGATAGGTACTTACCGCCGTAATGACCCAAAAGGATCTGACCCCCACAGGATCGGTATGTGCTGACCCACACAGGATCGCTGACTGCTAACCCACACAGGATCTGACCCACACAATATCGGTATGCCCTGACCCACATAGGATCGCTGAGCGCTGCCCTCCGTATGATTTGTATCCAATCTCCACCTCACTATCAGCCACTGGATTCCTCGGACACGGTGCATTCGTGTTTCATAGAACCTGTCCTCAAGATATCAGTCATACCTCAACCACCACTAAACTCCACAATGGAGTAACCCAAAGGACCTCCATGTCGTAAGGGTTCCAAAGTGATAGACGTTGCGTCAATTGGACGCCCGGTCTGTGAGTTATTGGCATTTCTGTTTGAGGGGCCCAGTTGGGTTTTAGTTTCAAACCAACCCAACCATACACTAAATGTGTCCAAACCTCATTTGGGGTATGCCAATAGAACCATCTTGCTCCAAGCCTTCCATCTCAGTAGGCGATTCATCAATCAGACACCCATACCCCAATATATGGGCGAAAAAGTGTAAACTGGCCAAACGGGTCGGGGTACGGACTGGGGTCTGACCCGGTCCGTGAGTCTGACCCAGCCTATTGGGGAGTCCTGGCCTGAAAGTGGCCAGACCTGATGGGTAAACCCATCCCAAAATGGCCCATCCCAACCTGAGGCGACCCGACCCAAGGCGGCCCGGCTGGATAGCCAGCATGGCCCGGTTGGCCACACCATGGGGGGGGGGGGTGCGGCGCCCCCTGAAATCCAAAGGAACTGGTGAGAGGCGCCAGTTCGGTGATCTTCGGGGTCCAAGGGGTCTCTCCTGTAGCTTGCACCAGTGGCCGGCTCATCCGGCCACCCCTGGCTCCTCCACCGCGGCGCGACGGCGCCGCGGTTCGGCTGGCCTCAGCATGGAGCGATGGTGTCGTGCCACCTCTGTCGTGGCACGGCCTGGCCACGGCCTCCAGCTCCTCAGTGCCGCACTCATCGTCTAACCAGCGCAGCCCTCTTGGTTGTAGCTCTTCCTTCTGGCGTGGTGCAATGACACCGCACCCCTCCAGCACCGCCGCGGCCCGCCTGGCCGCTGCTCGGTTCTCTACGCGGCACGGCGGTGCCACTCCCTTGTGGAGAACCTGCGGCCTTGCACCACCAGATTCTTCACGATCCACCACCATCATCAACAAATAATAATAACCAAAGGATGATGGTTGGGGCGTGTTCATGTGGTTCGAGCCCTCCTCATCATGGAAATAACATTTGGCATACCACAATCCAGAAATTTGAACGATGAAGAATGAAGGTGTATACACATATATAAAATAACCCAAATCCCCCTACCTCAAAGGTTCATTGTTGTTTTCAGAAGAATGAATTCAAATATGTTTTCGTATGTTGCGCCGATCACACACCACTGATCCTAGGATCGAGCATCATCCTAGTTCTTCGTTGGAGATGGTGCGTTCTTCCTTGGAGGGTAATTCTCCAAGAACTCCTCATCTCCTTAGTTCTGCCAAAAAAAGATTATGCCAACCAGAATAAAATAATAGATTAACCCTTATTTTAATGGTTGACATGAATTCAAAAGTGTTCAATTAATTAATTGCAAGGGTTTAATTAATTGATTGATGGAGTAGGCACATAAGGAGCGTAGTTCAAGAGTTCTCCCGAAATTAATGGGGAGGTTCCAAGGGTTACAAGCCCAGGTGGTCCCCACCATAATTATCCGCCCAAGGGAGGTTATGCTCAGGTGGGCCCCCCCACCATAACCTCCCATGGGAGGTTAGGGTGCAGTGGCCCCATACCCCAACCCCCGCTTGGAGGATTTTAACCACCACAAAAATGAAAAAAAGCTCACTCTTATTTTTATTTAACGTAATGAAAAACCACCAAAATATAACTTCCATTCTTATTAGAATGCAACTATGGTGAAGGTCTCACTAAGAAATAACTGACACCATGAGTTCAATGGTGCCCTGAGATTTCAATTCTGAGAACTGGTTCAAAATTGAAAAAATGTTGCTCGCACGTTTACTGAACGTACCCAAAAATATTTGGAAAATTTTTATCAGTCACTCTAGACTCACGCCAGTCATGGTTAGGCTCAGCCTAGGTTAAAAACTCCCCAATGAACCCATTGGTACTCTCAGATTTTCAATCCAAGATTCCATTTAGAAGTTATGAATTTTACAATAAAATAATTGTCACTTAATTATTTTTTTGCGGCCAAAAACTAATTTTCTCTGGTGGGCCTCGCCGACCAAAGTTAGTATCTAATTAAAAAAACCATACCCTCACAAGTTCAGCGGTGGTCTCAGATTTGTAATCTGAGTTACCATTTGATAGTTATAAGCCTTTGAAAAATAATATAATATAATTAATTATTTTATTTATGATTATGACTTTTTTGTATTTTATCACAGGAGGCCCACACCGACTGATCTTAAGTCACGCCTTCAGTAAACCCTCCATCTGTAGCACAACGGTGCCCTTATATTTCTGATCCGAGTAAAAAATTAAGAGTTATTCCACTTTTTAAGTAAAACTTCTTACGCGCATTAACTTAAGCTTAAAAAAATTTCCACAAACCATTACAAGAACTCCGGGCCTCAGAATCTTGCAACATCCGGTTTTGAGGACTCGTAAAATTCCAATGCATTTAAGAAAAAAATTCCACCTAATTTCTAGGTATTTACATATATATAGTAGATTTTATGAATGAACCATATAATTACACTATGTTTCTTTATTTCACTATATATGTGTGTGTGAGTGAGATCATGAGAGTAGGATTACTATAGAGTCTAATATTATGTACAATATAGGATGAAATGCTGGGAGGAGTTTGATTCTTGTATTTGAATTCATTTTTATGATTTAATTGAATTTTTTTGTGAGTGATAGTTGTACATGATGGTTTGAGGCATGGGATTTGTCATTTATAACACTATCTTGTTTATACTAATATTTTTCTTTTTTTTCACAAAAGGGAAATGGATTTTTATATATAGGTTTAATGATTATATAATATTATTTTTAAAATGTTTTTATTTTTATTTTTGTATTTTTATTTTAATGCACGAAATTTTTGGGGTGTGATATCTTCTTCAGTAGACCCCTCATGCATTTATCTTCTTCCTGAGCTCTTCTCATTGACTATAAAAACAAAATCCATCAATTTAAAATTTGTCTCCCTCTACTGGAATAGATGTAATATATCTGGATCCCTATTGTAGGGATCCTCCACTATTATCCATCTTTCCACTTTCCACCTCCTCCATGTGCAACACCAACAACCCAACCATCCGCGTTTTTCTACCTAGTTCATTATGTCCATCCACCCACAATATACGACCTCCTATGTACCCCTGTATGAGGAAACCCGCACACCATTCATACACTATCTCATGTAATCCTCTTATGCACCTCTATAAAAAATACATGCAGAGGTTGGATGAAGAATTCACAATGAGATCAATTTGGTTCTAAACAGGTATATTTTAAAAAATGATATTTAGATTTTTTTCAAAAATGTGATAGGGATTGATGTATTTTTAAAAATGGGTCTGGAGAGGCTTAAAACCCATTCCCAAATCCCAGATCCCAAGAAGATGTGCGAATAGGGTTCACGCATCTTATGTATAGTGAAAGATGCTTGACCCTCTTTCAGACATCCTTCGCGATGTTGATGAAGGATGCACGAATGGGGTTCACACATCCTTCAATATGTTTTAATATTTATCACTATTCCTATATTTTTAAATTTCCTGTTTTTTGTTTTGTTTATAAATATATATATATAACAAACCTTTTTGGAAGAATTTTTCTTCTATTTATTATCAAATAGTAATATCATTACATGAGTATAGATTATGAAAGAAACCATCACCCATGGCTCCATTTTATAAGAGGGAAAGTCCTGAAAATCATTCTGCTGTTTTGATGTGTGATTCAGGTTCTTTCCTACGCAAAACATTCTGCATTTCTGATGTGAGATTCTGTTTCAAGTATGCGGCTTTAAAAGACTATAAAATATAAACTATAAGTCCAATATAAATGAAACATAAAACATTGATTAAACATACAATAAATAGTTGAAAATAAAAAGAATTTCATAAAAAATTTTGACGGCCAATATATTATAACTTCCAAAATGACAAACATAAAACATAAATAATGTTTCAAATATGTGACTTTGAAAGTTATAATATACAAACTATAAGACTAATACAAATGAAAAATAAAACATGGATTAAATATTTAAGAAATAGTTGAAATGAAATGGAATTTCGTAAAAAATGTTGATCAAAAATAATTTATAAGATTTCAAAGCCATCAACTTGAAACTAAAAAACTTTCAAAGTATGTGACTTAGAAAGCCTATAAAATAAAAACTATAAGACTAATATAAACGAAAATTATAACATTGATTAAACATATAAGAAACAATTAATAATTAATTTTTTAATTTCTAATATAATTCTTAATTATATAATTATATGTAAATTAGTAATATCATTATTAATTATATAATAATTAATTAGTAATATAATTAATTATTATATAATACTTAATTTGTTAATTTGTTATATAATTTTTAATGATATAATAATTAATTAGTTAATTAGTAATATAATTATTAATTATATAATAATTAATTATTTAATAAGTAATATAATTATAATTATATAATAATTCATTAGTTTATTAAATTTTTTTTAATATAATTAATAATTATAAATATTCATTACTATTATTAATTATTAATAATTAATTATTAATTACATAATAATTAATTATTTAATTAGTAATATAATTTTTTTATTATAATTAGTAATTATTAATTATATATAATTAATAAATATATTACTAATTAATAAATAATTATTATATAGTTAATAATTAATTATTTTAATTAATAATTATATTACTATTTAAATAATTAATTATTATATTACTAATTAAATAATTAACTATTAAATAATTAATTATTAATAATTAATAATTGTATTGGTAAATAAATAAATAAATATTATATAATTAATAATTAATAATTATAATTAATAGTTAAATTACTAATTATAATTAATAACTATATCACAAATTAACTACTAATTATTAACTAATTAATAATTACATTCATAATTGAGTAATTAATTATTATGTAATTAATAGTGAATAATTAAAAATTAAAAATTATTAAGAATATTTATAATTATTAAGTATATTTCAAATAAAATAAATAATTATTATATAAATAATAATTACTAATTATAAATAGTGATTATATTTTTAATTATAATTGATAAGTTTGTTACTCATTAACAAATTAATTATTATATAATTAATAATTAATATTAATAATTATATAATTAATAATTTAAATTAATAATTATACAATTAATTAATTATAAAATTAATTATTATATAATTAATAATTATATTTATAATTAACTAATTAATTATTATATAATGATATTACTAATTTACTAATTAATTATTGTATATTAGCAATTAATAATTATAATTAATCATTATATTACTGATTGACTAATTAATTATTATATAATTAATAATTAATAATTATATTACTAATTAATTAAATAATTATTATATAATAAATAATTATATTACTAATTTACAAGTTAATTGTAATATAATTAATGATTAATAATTAATATTTAATAATTGTAAATAATTATTATATTACAAATTAATTAATTGTTTATTTTATAATTAATAGTTATATTACCAAATATTAAATTAATTATCATATAATAAATAATAAATATTTATAATTAATAATTATATTACAAAATAACTAATTAATTATTATATAGTAACAAATTAGTAATTAAAATTAATAATTATATTAATAATAAAACAATTTTTTTTATATTAATAATAAATAATAATTTCTAAATAATAATTAATAGATAATAAATAATAATTAATAAATAATTAATAATAATAAATAATTAATAAATAATAAATAATCAATAATCAATAATAATATATAATTAATAATTATTAAGTAATAATTAATAAATAATTAATTATAATTAATAATTAATAATTATTAAGTAATAATTAATAATTACTAATTACTAATTAAAAAATAAAAAATAAAAAATAAAAATAAAAAATAAAAAATAAATATTTATAATGAATAATTACAATGAATAAATATATTCCTAATAAACTAATTAATTATCAATTAATAATTTTATTACTAATTAACTAATTAATTATTATTGAATTATATTAATAATAAACTAATTAATTATTGAATATTAGTAATTAGTAATTAATAATTAATAATTGTATTAATTAATCACAAATTAATAATTATATAATTAATAGGTATATTACTAACTAACTAAAGAATTATTAACTATTTCCTATATGTTTAATCCATGTATTAAGATTCATTTATATTGGTGTTATAGTTTGCATTTTAATGTTTTTCAAAGCCACATACTTGTAACATTTTTTTGTTTCTAGTTTTTGGTTTTGAAAGATTATAAAATTTTTTTCATTAACATTTTTTATAAAAATCATTTTTTAAACTATTTCTTATATGTTTAGTGCATGTTTTAAGTTTCCTTTATATTGGTCTTATAGTTTGTATCTTATAGTTTTTCAAAGCGACGTAATTGAAACATTTTTAAGTGTCATGTTAGTGTTTTTGAAATTTTATAAATTATTTTTCATCAACATTTTTTATGAAATTAATTTTATGTTCATCTATTTATTATATGTTTAATCCATGTTTTATGTTTCATTTATATTGGTCTTATAATTTCATTTATAGTCATTAAATTCCACGTACTTGAAATATTTTTGAATCCCACTTTGGAAATGAAAAAAATTTTTGCGATGGAAAGGGAGAACATGAATCCCACATCAGAAATGCAGAATGATTTCTTGGGCATGCCCTCTTATAAAAGGGAGCCCTAGGAGTGAGTTTCTTTCACAATCCAGATTGTTGTAATGGAAGTACTACTGGATATTAAATAGGAAATAAATTATGCTGAAATTTTTTGTATTATTTATGTATATATATATATATATATAAATAGAACAAGACAAAATAAATAATGTTAAAAATACAAAAATAGTAAAAAAATAAAAAAAATTAAAAACAAAATTCAGATGCATGAACGGGGTTCACACATCCTTTATAAAACATTATAAATATGTATGAACCACATTCACACTTCCTGGTGAGGAAAGATGTGTCAATGGGGTTCAAATATCTCCAAACTAATTTCAAAAAATGCTTCGAACCCTATCCCATTTTGTAAAAAAATCAAAAACCAATTTTAAAATTTTATCCTACTAAATAACTCACAGATCTATAAAAATTCATTAAAAAGATAAATTTATTTCAATCATTAATGGAGAGATAATTCTCAACCTTAAAAGAAATAATAAGGGGTATTTGGTGGAAAACCATGGGAATAATGGGTGGTGCTGTGTAGTAGAGTGGATTGGGAAGACAATTGGAAATGGGAGATAGATGGAATGATGGAGGGAACCGACATGGGTGTGGTAAGGATGGGGTCACATCGAACAAATTTTATAGGGGGATGGAAAAATGGTGTTGGGTAGAGGTTATATTGAGTTTTAAGGGAAATGTTTATATTATTATATATATATATATATGGGGTCATTTGGATAATGTGTTGAAAACATGATTCAGTGTGATTTCAGATCTTTTAGACCACCATTGGAGATCATGGGCCAACTAGTCATTCAAGACCTATAGGAGTTACCTATTAACATAGTTAAAAATTGGGTATCATTCCATATTAGAAAAAAAGTGTCTCAACCCCCTCATATTTTAAATAAATTGAAAAAAAATAAATAGTCAGAATTTGACAACATTAGTAGGAGCAACGGGTCGTAACCACAACAATCTTCTGCTTGATCTGAATTAATAATAAAAAGAAACACAACTTAAATCTCAAAAAATTGAACTCCCTCGCCTCCACTGATTCCCATAGGTCATAAATCATAATGTGATACCTTATAAGTATAATAAATACTTGAAAATAAATATTAGTTTTCCACTCAGGAAATATCTGATCCTTTGTGGTAAGTATTTCACATTGAATGACACAATAAAGTGATGAAATATTTAGGTAGTTACTGAGTTAACCAAGTATTCCCCTTAATCAAATACGTTCTTTAATAGCCTTTGTAATAACCATATACTCGATATCCATGGAACATAATTAAACAATATTCTATAAAATTTCTTCCCAACTAATACCACAACCAATAATTATAAATATATAACCTAACTAGAATCTTTTCATGTTTAGATATTTTGTAAAATCAGAGCTCACAAGACAAATAATACGATCCTTTCATCTCCAAAAATATAGGAAAGATCTACTGAACATCCTTCCCATGTTCTCTATCAGGATTAACCATATATATTTTAACCACACTAACAAAATGAGACAAATCTACATGGTTAAGAACCATATACTAAATCAAAGAATCCACTACACTAAAATATGGAACTCAATACATATATTCAACAACATCTTCTAACTAGTGACAAAATTATAATGATTGTATAAAAATGAGAAAATCAAATAGTACTTAAAAGATTAACAATCTTCACGTAAACTAATCAAACATAATCTCAATGTATCATTTCTGATTACAATAAAAGCACTACTTCAAAATACACAATATACAATGTTATCCTTTATCAGCAGTAGAGAAAATCACTGATAAAGGATTCCTTTTTGAACTGTGAAAAACATTGATAGAGTGTAAATTTTATCAACAATATAAAAAGATTTGATAAAATGATTAATTTATAATATATTTTTTAGAAATAATAAAATATTACCTTTATCATCACTTTTATTTAGCACTAATAATGGGCACACATTTTTCAGTGCATTTTCAAGTGATGATAAAGGTCATAATCACGACGTGGGTACCATATCGAAATAGATAATGTTCAGCTGCTGCTTTATATAAGATTCCATTGCAACCTATGTTCAGATGCCTACTACATGGATGGGATACCCCATACACTCTCTACACACCCATGTAGTCCCATAGGCCATTGTGGTCCATGACCCAGCCAATGCTTCCCACAAGCCTTATCCCACCCGCATACACACAGGTAGGTTCAACAAGACCCGACCTACCTACCCCACCATCTGGTCCTATACACGGATCGACCCACCTACCCATGTGTCCATGTTACCTATTATATATATATATATATCCATAAAAAACCAGAAGTATTAATAATATAAAAAATTGAAATAATTTATTAAATAAAAATTTGAAAAGAATAAATTGAAAAAAATTATTTTTTTAAAGCTTTGGGATGAATCATATTTTTATTATGAAAGAAAAGAAAATGTCTTTTATAGGTAGATAGAGACCTATTACACTTTTCATTTGCCCAAGTAAAAGTTACCTGCAACATGCTTGTGTCATTGCTTGCCCGCGTCATCCCTGTATCACCACCCCCAATGGTCATGCCTATGTCAGCGCCTGCATCATAAATTTCCCAAGGGTACTGTTTGGATATTAACCCTAGTCATTTGGATGTACGATTGTTGGGTTTACTACTCAGGTGCCACCCCAACTCCAAGAATATATTATTTTTTTATTAAATAAATAATTATTAATAACATTAATATATATTATTAATATTTATAAATAGTATATATTAAATGTAGATATTTAAAATAAATATATTGGAAAAATAAAACAAGTAAAAAATAAAAATTGTTGAATTAAAAAAATATTAAAAACATTATTAGTTAAATGAATATTTATGAAATGAATAAATTTAATATACATATATATAAATTATAAATAATAATGAATAGTATAATTTAAATATGTATAAATAAAATGAAAAAAATTTAATACTTAAACAAAAAAATTAAAAATGAATAAATTAAAAAATTATTAAAAAATGTATTAATAAAGAAATTATTAAAAAAAATGACTAAATTTAATATATATGTATGTATTAATTATAACAATTAATCAATAATATATTCTAAATATAAATATATAAAATTATTATAATGTTACAACTAAAAAAATATTAATTTATTATTCAATTTCAATGGATTTTATTCAAAATAATTCATTAATATATTTAATATTTTCAATATAGATATATATGTATATATATATATATTTTTATATATTTTTATATCAATATATATAATATTTACTAAAATACGATTTATAAAATACAAAATATTTATGCTTACATTAAAGAAGTAATATATTTAGTGAAAAATGTTTTATAATTAAAAATTAATATTTATTAAAAATATTGACAAATTGTATCTAGCAATGAATAGTTAATCAGATGCTGTTTTATTTTCAAATTTAACATCTATCCAATTTTGTTTACATTGATTTCCCACAAACATATTCATAATTAATTCATTATCATATACAACTCACACACACATAATTTTTCTGTAATTTATTATATTTTTAATATTCATTTTAGTATTATATTTATTAAAATAATATATTTAATATATTTTATGTTTATAATCAAACTTGTTTATCTTTTTTTATTTTTATTCAATATATACTATTTATTAATTTTTAATATTTGTTTTCATATTTATTCATTTTTAATATTATATATTCATGAACAATATTAATTTTATATTTTTTTTTGTAATTTATTCATTTTAAATTTTTCATTGTTCAAAATGTTTTTAATTTAATGAATTTTAAATATTTATTTTTACATGTTTATTCATTTATCTATAATTATTTTAATATGGTTTTAATTTTTATAATTAATATGTATTCCTTTTCACATTAACATATATAAATTTTTGTTTTATTTCATTTATATTATCTATATAATTATTAACAGTTGTAAATTTTTTTTTTCAATTTATTCATTTTTTTATTTATTTCAATAATATTATCAACATATAATATAATGTCATTTTTTTATTTAACATATTTCAAACTTGTATATATATCTACATTAACTTCACTAACAAGAATATTTACATAATTAATAAAATTATATATGAAAAAAATACTACTAATATTTAAGTAATTTGTTAAAATTTTAATATTCATTTTTGAATTTAATTTAGTAATATAATATATTCAACATATTGTGTTTTTAATCTTAAAATTTTAATTATTTATTTTTAATATATTTTCATTTCATATTATTTTTGCATTTTTAATATTTTTTTCATCAGAATCAAATAATTTTCAAATAATTATTTATACATATATATGTACTATGTATTAATCTTTTAAATATGTATTCATATTGATTTATATATATATCCATATATTATTATTTTTAATAATTTGTATAACCAATATAACTTATCTATTTTTCCAATATTTTTAATGTTTGCTAATTTTTTATTATTAAATTTCACTAACTTATAACATTCATGAATTTAAGAATATATGTTCTTTAATAATGTTAAAAATAAAATTTTAAATAAGTATTTATAAATAATTATATTAATGAATGTGCACTTACTCTATCTGTAAAATTGTATTTTTATAATTATAAATTAATAAATTTAATTTTTCTAAACAATATTTATATAATTTTTAATAAAAAATTGTATATCTAAATAATTTTAAAATTCTATTAAATAAATTTACACTATGAATATATTTACTATATATATATATATTAAATATATATATATTTAATGTTATATATAACACCAAAAACATTTTATGGTATGTTTCTCATTAATACATTCTATTCATAGCCTATATATCATAAAGCACTAAGTTTCTCTGAAACAACACTTTTTTATTTAGTAGATAGTCATAACCTAGCCATGAGACCTAAATTTCCACTTTTTTGTTTTGAATTTTGAAAAACGAACATATACGGTTGCGATCTTTGTGATATTTGGAGTCTGATAGGATCATGTTAATTTTTTGTGAAAATTAAATTACCCTTATGAATAATAAATACCATTATGATATCTAACATACCATTATGAATAGTAATATGAACCGTATGAACAGTAACCTTACTCATGAAAGTATATATAAATTTAGGCACCTTAAAAATAATGATGAAAATTTTAAGTGTTTGTATTTTTCGATTATATAATTATTTTAATTAAAAATTAAAATTTTCATAATTTGAAAATTATATTTGAATAATGGAGTTGTTTTTTGAATTCTACACATCGAAAAATAATTAGGGTGATTTTTTGGTATTTTTCTAAAATAATTGAATTTTTTGTGAATTGTAAAATACATTAATTTACCATATAAATACTTTATAATTTAAATTAACTATTTCTAGCATCATTAGTTATGTAGGAACCCAAATATCGAACTCGCATGAACTTATTAATATTCTTTGTCATGGAATTCCCAATATTACTTCTCTTGGGGAGAAATAAGAAATTAATGATTATAATGTTGAGGCAACCCTCTTACCCTCCACTATATAAACCACCCTCACCACCTATTCCTCCTCCATAACTAAACCACCAAACCGTTGCTAAATTCTACTCAAATATCTCCCTATGCTCCAACCCCAAGTTGAAGACCAGTTGGTATAACAAAAAAAACAAAGGCCACAAAGAGATTCTCAAGGAGGAGTACTCAAAAGGTGAACCACTTTGCCATTTTCTTTCAAAATCTTTTACAAGTTCCATTATATTATTGCTCTCTCCTCACCTCCGCACATCAAAATTATATGATAATTCAAATTCCTTACATCGAATTTTTTTATCATTCTAATAGAATATTTCCTCATCATCTCTCATTTTCCCCCACCTTTTACACTAAATATTAAAATACCATCCAAGATGTCTTAATTTATCACATTCAAAGACTATGAGTTTTCAATTTATATTACCATCTTCAAGAATATTCAGGAAACTTTTTTAATGGTTAATCCAAATAATAATATATGTATTTTACGTTATTAAAATTTTTGTAATTCTTACAGACGCATAATATAATATAATTATACAAAACATGTTCATTATGCAAAAAACTGCAAAGTTAATTCAATCTTTTATCAATAAATTTTAACTTAGAAGTCATCATGAAGATATATAACCCAAAATCATTATAATATAATTTACATTGTCACTAATAATATATATTTACAATTCTGGATATTTAACCACATTTGAAATGAACTTCCATTCATGAATATAAGTAAACCGGCCATGAAAACCAAGGAAGAAAATACTTCCAAAAAAATGAAATTGAATATCTTAAACCCATAAAAAGGCAAGAATTGAAGGTTACAGGTGCATTGGAAGCGTGTTTAGGATGATACCCAACATTGATTTTTACCAAGATCAATGGTTATTCTAGGATCAATATGATGATGAATTCTAGTCTCCACTAAATATAATCAAAGAATTAGATAATGAAGAAAGAGACCCAAACCATTAGAGAGGATTTTAAACATCATGTTTATGATTAATTTAATTAATTTCATATAGAAAAATAATACATGTATCTTTGGTATTTTTCTTCATTGATGATGTTGGTCATTTGGAATAACCGATTCAGATTATCTCATTAATCTTTTAAGGATCCAAATTAAAATCCATCTATTGGTGATCCACACGTGCTCCGATGGCCTCCGATCAACACCACTCATTCTCTAGGTGATAGTGCGGTGAAGCGAATGTCTTGTTTCGATCATTCTTGATTGATTTTTATTCATCCTTGAAGAACGTCTATTGTTCTTGAGAGGGGAGAGAAGTGGATTCGACAGAGAAAATTATTGGCTCACCAATTATCAATTCACCAGGTGTGTGGTGTGATTTTATGGTGTATGGCAGAATAGGAATACATTCCTATTTATATACATTGAATTTGAGTTACAATATTTAATTTCATAGTAACAATTAAATACATTCATGAATATAGATAAAACCCATGCATTAAATAATAATATCGTGTCATTATGTATTGTGTGCCAACTTGCGCAAAACAGAATTATAAATTCCACATCACAAAATAATAGCAGTGTTATTTTAATTTGTGCCAACTAGTTAAAGAATTTTTTACCATATTATAAATAATTATATTACTACCAGACCAAAAATAGTCTCCTTGAACTCCAATTCCATTTCTTGAACACCCCAATAAATAAATAATTTATTCTCTTAAATAAATATTTTATTTATAAATTAGTAAATAAATATTTATTAAATGTTCAATAAAATAAAAAATATATATATTTTATTTAATTTATTTGATCATTATAACTTGAATAAAATGATTATATGGTCTTGAGAATAATATTTATTTCATTAATTATAGTAAAAAAATTTAATTGAGACCACCAAAAACACATAGTGTGTGACCCTCAAGGATTCTTTCTCATTGGCATTAGGAAGTCTTGCCTAAAATCCAAGAGTACAGTTTTGAAACGGGTCAAGGAACCCAAGAGAAAGAACATAAAGTCGCAATAATGACACCCAAAAAATTAATGATCACTATGTAATATAATCCTTTTTTCACAATATCTCATCATGCAGGTTTCATGATTGTGTCATCATCTTTTATGCTTGATAGGTCGTTCGTTGACTACCTGAAATAAAAATTTCGTTGCCCCATGGAAATGGAATTTCGTGTGATGGTTTTATTTCAATCAAAGGGTCGAGATATCAACTTCCATAATTGTATGGCCCAAATCCTTACTCGACTTATCCATTAATAACATGCCACTTGTGACGCACCCAACGTACCCTACCTCCCGCCAGTTGTCTACATGACGGTTTTCATCAGTAAATCAAAATGATTGTGTCATGACACATATTAATGATAATATTAAAGTCTAAGGATCATTAAACATTCTCGTATATAGAAATATCCAATGACACCAAAACATGCGAAATTCCTACTAGTGTGTCTGTTATCATATTGTTTTATCTTAGAGAATACCAAGTGTGAACTTCATGAGTGGAAGTCTCATCTGCATACGAGTACTCGCACGTGTTGGTCTGTATGTTATGTGTCCCATCATAGAATGTCATCTAACCAAATAATTATATTTAAGAATATTGTTATATCATTTTAACGTTCTCATCATAGCGGGGAACTGCCATGACCTTATCAATGCAGCAAATACACTAGGAAATTATTATATCATATTCATGAAGAAAAATGAACAATATGTAATAATATATTAAATATCCTTGTCATCAAAGTGAAACCAGTTCGTTCTAGGACTCCAACTCTTACAAACTCCCACATGAAAAAGAGTCAACTACCTACTACTTTCAGTCAGCTAGACCTCACTTGATGATCATGTTTCTTCTAATTCAAGGATTTAGTCAAGGTTTCCTCCATGTTGTATTCCATGGAAATACAACTCACTAAAACATAATATTTAAGAAAAATCACAATAGAGATGATACTTAAGAAGAATGTTCTTCATTCGCTGATGGGACCTTGGATCTTTTTCAAGAGACATTGCTCCAGAATTATCACAGTATAGTGTGATGTGATCCTTACTGCTAGGTATCACATCTGGATCCTAGACTATGCTTCACATCCAAACTGCTTCATTAGTTGCCTCATATGCTGCGATATACTCGGAATCTGCTCTAGAATCTACAACCACACTCTACTTTGTGCTCTTCCAGCTCACTACACCTCCATTCAACGTGAAGATATATCCCGTTTGCGACTTCATGTCATCTGGATCAGTCTAGAAACTATCATCTGCATATCCTTTGATGACTAGTTCCTCATATCCTCCATAAAATAGGATCATATCCTTAGTATTCCATAGATACTTTAGGATAGTTTTGATATCCATCCAATGGCAGTCCCCTGGGTCATCTTGATATCAGCCTACCTCACTCAATGTGTAGGCAACATCCATCCTAGAACATAGCATGACATACATGACTGACCCAATCAGTAATGCATATGGAGTCCTTGACATTATCAATATTTCCTCATGTGTTTGAGGACACATCATCTTGGAAATATGAATTCTATGTGATGCTGGCTACAATCCCGTCTTGGATTGTTCCATACTGAATCTCTTCAGTATCTTATCAATGTTTTTACTTTGACTTAGGCCTTGCAATCTATTGTATCTATTAGAATGTATCTAGATCCCAAGAATATACACTTCCATTACCAAGTCTTTCATGGATAATCATTGATTCAACCATGCATTAACAGACTGTAAGACATGTATCTTGTTTCCAATAAGTAATATGTCATCAATATATACTATTAGAAAAACAATTGCACTCCCACTAAACCATTTTTAGAGACAAGGATCACATTCATTGTTGATAAAACCAAAATCCTTTATGGCTTCATCAAACTGAATGTTCAATGATCTGGATGCTTGATTTAATCAACAAATGGATTTCTCTACTTTCATACCTTATTGGATTCTTTTTGAGTCATAAACCCTTCAGGTTGTGTCATGTAGACATCTTCCTGAAGGTTCTCATTAAGGAATTCTCTTTTGACATCCATTTGTCAAATCTCGTAGTCATGGTAAGCCGTGATGGAGAGTATAATTCTGATGGATTTAAACATTAAAACTGGCGAGAAGTTTTCATCATAGTCAATTCATCGACGCTGTTTAAAATCTTTTTCAACCATTCATGACTTATAGGTACTGACTTTTCCTTCCATGTCCAGTTTTTTCTTGAATACCCATTTTCAACCAATAATCTTTACATCAACTGGAGGATCTACCAAAATCCAGACTTGGTTTTGGTACATGGAATCCATTTCAAAATTCATGGCATCTTGCCACTTGGCAACGTCTGTTCCACTTACTACTTCCTTGTAGGTTAGAGGATCATTATTATCAACTAATAATGAGTCACCATCCTCAGTAACTTGAAAACCATTCTGTTCCAGTTCTCTAACCTCTCTAGTACTCCTACGTAGTACTCATGTCTCTGGAACAAATTCTTCTTCCACAGGGTTTTGTGGAATCTGTTCCTGTACCAACTCTTGTGTACCTTGAGCCTCTTCATCGATGTCTATCTCGCTCCCACTATGTCTTTTGGAGATGTGCTCCCTCTCAAATAATATGTCAGGTCTTTCCACTATAAAATTTTTGACTAAGGGGTTGTATATGTAATATCCCTTTGTTTCCATGGGGTATCCTATAAAGTTACACATTATTAGTTGGGGTGAGAGTTTGTTACCTGAAGGGGCCTTAACAAACTATTCACTACCCCAAACGTGTATATTCGATAACATGGATTTTCATCCACTCCACAACCCGTATGGAATACCATTTGTCGATTTAGATGGTACATGGTTTAGTTTGTATGCCGCTGTTTGTAAAGCATATCCGAAAAATAATAATGGAAGACTCACATGAATCATCATTGATCTCACCATGTCGAACATGGTGCGGTTCATCCTTTCGGTTACACCATTCTAGAGGGGCGTGTTTGGAGGAGTGAGTTGGGATTTGATCCCAAACTCTGGTATGTAATCAATGAAGTCTTGATTAAGATATTCTCCACCTCAGTTTGAGCTGAGTTTCATAATCTTCATTCCACGTTGGTTCTCAACTTCATTCTTGTATTCTTTGAACTTATCAAAAGAATCAGACTTATAACTCATTAAGTAGATATATCCATATCTACTAAAATAATTAGTAAAAGTTATGAAGTATGAGTACCCCCTGCTTAAACTGGAAATGGGCCCCACACATCGGTATAAACCAATTCAAGAAGTTCCTTAGCCCTTTCACCTTTGCCACTAAATCCGGATTTAGTCATTTTTACTTGTAAACATTCATGACATATACCAAGTGGTTTTAGTTTGAAAGAAAATAACTATCCATCTTGATGTAACTTTGTAAAGAATTTCTCATTAAATGACATATCCAGTGATTCCAAATTTGGGTGTCGTATGAGTCAAGTGAAGTATATTTGTTATCGATTGCTATTACTTGGCTTGTGTAATCACAAACATAGAGTCCATTGTATAAATATTCCCTTCCATAAAAAATGCTATCTTTATAAAAGAAGAATCATTCATTTCCAAACATGAAAACCAATCCATCTGTATTTAATCGGGATACATAAATAATTTTTTTAGTAACAGAAGGCACCTAATAAAAACACTTTAACAACAAGATCATCCCAGTTGGCAACGTGAAGTGGTAGTCCCTGACAGCTACAACAGAAAGTCTAGCACTATTGTCTGCTCATAGATCTACCTCCCCTCGATCAATATTCCTGAATCATCTTGGTTCCTTTACTTGGATACATATGTGAGCTCCACAAGAAGCATCAAATACACAAATTGTAGAAATAGGTAGATTTCATTCGATAAAAAAGGCATATGAAGCTTCCCTTAACTTCTTTGGCTGGGTGAAGTTCTTCTTCCAGTGGCCCTTCTGTCCACATGCGAAACAAACAACCTCCCATTACCATTCCTCCCATTTGATCTTCATTTTCTTGGAAGGCCATGATGAATATATGGGCTTAAATCTCTTCAACTTCTCTTTCCTCTTATTCAACATAAGGACCAAAGGATTTTCGTACTTCATATCTTTGTCCACTTGGAGAATGAGGATAAGAAGATCTAATAGAGACTTTTCAATGTTGTTCATATTGAAATTGACAACAAAGTTAGAGAACCAGTGAGGGACTAATGCGAGAATGAGATCGATGCCCAGTTTTTTGGGGAGTTTAAACACTAGAACCTCCAGGAACTCAATGTATCCAATGAGATTGAATACATGAGGCCCATCTGGCCCACCTTCTCCAACAGTACTCTGAAAGAGTTCCTTATGGATCTCAAACCTTTTCTATCATTCTCTCTCCTGGTAAAGATCACAGAGGTGATAAAAAATTCTATAATCGACCATGTTTTCATGAGATTTGATGAGCTCACTAGAAATTTATGATAGCATAAAACATTGAATGTCGACAAAGTTGTTCACATGTTTCTCATAGAATAGAAAATTCTCATCACATTCCTATTTGGCAGGCGGATCATGTAATGTTGACTCTAGCATGCAAGACTTCCGTTCATGGAGTAGGATAACCCAGAGGTGTCTAAACCATTCTTGGAAGTTACTAAAAGTTAGGATGTTGTATTTATACAGAATATTTCATAGGGATTGTGTGGTTGAAATGTTTTTCATTTTTATTCTAAAATTAAAAGATCAGATCATTATTACATTCTTGATTACATTTTATAAGAAATTACAAATTTTATTAAGTCTCCCACTATTTTATCAAGTCCCAATATCCCCATTCATTGAACTTGGAATATCCATTTTCCATGAAATTCTAGTGGCAAGGATCTATATTTCCATTTGAATAACCACAAGAAGGGATGGTCAAGCTATCAGAAGGTATTTAGGTAGGCAGGTCTTTTCCAACTACAGGCTTGTAGCTTTAGGATATGTTGACTGGACTCCGCAATCCTGAAATCATGACTTTGGATTTCCATAACTCTTGCCTCCAATATTACACCAAGTCTAGAAAGGGCTACTCCTCTTTATGTAATATGGTTAATTCAACACCAAACATTTCATAAGGGCATCCTTTATAAAAGAATGTATCCCAACTAGGGTTGGTCAAACACATTGTTTTATTGAGTTTTTCCTTTAATCTAGTAATAGAAGTCTTGTTATGATGTAATATTTTATTGGAGCGATTTTTTATCTCTTATGTGTTAATTTATTTTTATCACTATCACGTGCTTGTTAATATTAAGTGGAACTTACTTAAGTGATTAACTATGTATTGACAATATTTACACATAATCCTAGTTAATTTTAATTCCATATTTCATGCTTGTTTAATTCATTAATTAAGTGATTGTGACAAAATATCCATAATGATAAACCATGCAACTGACAAAAATAAAAAAAGTAAATGACATTATCATGAGATTTTCTAATGGTTATTTTATCAAGAGGTTGATAAACTAACCCCGACCTAGGGGAGAAATGCCTGGAATCTTTTGGGTTTGTGTTTATAACTTCCACTATTACACTTATGTTTCTCTTGGGATTGGTTTTTTCTCATCTCCATATTGAACTACCTCAAATAGATAGGGAGTTCCATCCATAACATAGGCCATTTTTAACTCACATGTAGGTGAGGGGTAAAACATGGTTTTACATAAAAGAACCCTTGGGCACGCATGCCCTAAATATTAATGAGGAGAAGGCTCGCATGCCAAAAAATTTAATTAAAATAAATGAATTAAAAGAAACCATCCACATACAATGGTCTTGGTCTAGCTCATGATCATCCATACATTCAATGATATTTATGCATAAATAAAACTAACAATCAATTATTTAATTGTTTTTTCAATATAAATCACGCTCGAATCAATTAATTATCATATTTAATTAATCAATATTTTTATCTTAAACCCTTTTCTGAATTTCCTTTAGATTCTAATCCATCATATTTAAAAAATAATAATTTAAAATTATATTTGGACATAACTTGTACCTTGGAGGCGACCCGATGAATTCTTATTCATAACTACCCAATGATTATAAATGAACATTAAAAATATATTAAATTATACACATATATATAAAACACCCATCACATGTTGTGCCTCAGATTTATACCTGCACGATGGTATACTTTTAAAGGGTTAGTATAATAAAATAAAATATTTTAACAAATCTGTGTAATTTGGATGAGTACTTGATGTCTAGTTCAAACTACACGTTGTGTATTATTTTTCACCATCGATTTGATGTAGATGCCTTTGGAAATGGTGTGTGAGTATAGTTCAAAAATCTTCAGAGTGCATGGCCTGTTTAGTGGGCCACACACCGTGTACTTCCTCATTACACGGTCTCCAGCAAGGCAAGTTGTGTACATGGTACATGGTCCAACCCTAACCTAAAGGGACTACATGCCATATCCATTGGGCCATAGGATATGTCATCTGAAAACCACGTTCCAACTATTCCTGGTCAACACATGGAGTCATTTAAGATATAGAAAGACTTCAATACACCGCTTAGTTTGGCGGACTGGTCTGATGAATTGAATCTTGACTACACGATGTGTACTGCCGAATTCATGACGTGTGTTTTGGTGTCATTTATCCAGGAAGCATTGGCACTTTCGGATGAGAACCTCTATTTTTTTTAATCAAAATTACATAAAAAGATTGTTTCTATGAGGTGAATGAGAAATAAAAGAGGAGGAATAGATCTAAAGATTCCGATTTGTAGAATGATTAACCTGAATTGACAGAACTAAATTATTAAATTTGTAAATCATCAATAAAATATTTCAATACTTATAAACAATGATGTAACCCCTATGATACCTCCAGAAGGTTCCGGGCGCAGCAGAAATGTGGTTGGGATGGTACCCAACATTGATTTTTACCATGATAAATTAATATTACGGGATAAATATGATTATGAACACCGGTCTCCATGGAATTTAAACAATGATTTAGATAAAGAATAAAGAGGCTTGAAACTTTAGAGTGGATCTTGCACAACATGTTTATAATTAATTTAATTAATTTAATAATGAAAAATAATACCTGTATCTTTGGTATTTTTCTTCGTTTATGATGGTGATCGTCCGGAATGACCCTTATGGATTATCTCCTTATTCTTGTAAGGTTCCAAACTAGAATCCCTCTAGCAGTGATCCCCACTTGCTTCGATGGCCTCCGGTCAACACCGCTCGTTTTCCGGGTGCCAACGCGGTGAAGCGAGTGTCTTGTGTCATTCGTTCTTGATCGATTGTTCTTTAGGATTGAAGAATGTCTCTCCTTCTTGAGAGGATAGAGAAGTGGATTTGAGAGAGAAATTGTTTGGTACACCAATTTTCAATTCACCAGGCATGTGGTGTGGTTTTTTGGTGTATGACACAATAGGCTTACTTGCGTATTTATATACATGGAATTTCTGTTAGAATATTTAATTTCATAGCACTAATAAAATACATTCATGAACTTAGTGAAAACCAATGAATTTGAAAATAATACCACATCATTATTAATGGTGCACCAACTTGCACAAAATAGAATTATAAATTCCGCATCACAAAATAATAGCAGTATTATTTTAATTTGCGCCAACTAGTTAAATAATTATTTACTGTATTGAAAATAATTATTTTACTACGGTACCAACCTTGGTCCACTCAAACTCCACTTCCATTTATTGAACACCTAAATAAATAAATAATTTATTCTCTTAAATAAATATTTAATTTACAAACTATTAAATAAATATTCATTAAATGTTCAATAAAATAAATAAATGTATTTTATTTAATTAATGCGATAATTATAACTTGAATAAAATTATTACATACTCTTGAAAATAATATTTTTTTCAGTAATTAAATTCAAATATAATTTAACTAAGACCATAGAAAACACATAGTGTGTGACCCTCTCGGATTAATTCTTGTTGGAAATAGGCATGTTTGCCTAATTTCCTAGAGTATTGTCTAGCAATGGGTCAAGAAACCTAAGATAAAGAATGTAAAGTCACAGCAACAACATCAACATATGAACGCTCACTGGGTAATATTATCCCTTTGTTGTAATATCTCTTAAATAAGGTTTTATGATTGTGTCATCAACTTTTATGCTTGATACGTCGTTCTTTGACAACCCGATATAAGCTTGTTGCAATACCATGGCCATGGAATTTCACATGACAGTTCTATTTCAATAAAAGGGCCAAGATATCAACTACCGTAAATGGAAGGGACAAATCCTTCCTTGACTTATCCATTAATAACAAGCCACTCATGACGCATCCAATGTACCCTACTTCCTGCCAACTGTCTGCATGACAGTTTTCGTCATTAAATAGAAGTGCGTAAGTCATGACACATATTAATGATAATCTTAATGTCTAAGGATCATTACCCATGATCACAGATAGAAATATCTGATGAAAACAAAACAAGCAGAATTTCTACTAGTGGGATTGTTCTCATAATCTTCTATCTTGGAGATTACCAAGTGTGGACTTCACGAGGGAAGTCTCATTTTCTTACGAGTACTCAAACCTGATGGTCTGGATGCTATGTGTCCCATCACAGCATGTCATCCAACCACAAAAATATATTTAAGAATATAGTTATAGAATTTTAATATACTCATCATAGCGGGGAACTTGCATGACCTTATCATTGCAATAAATATTCTTGGACGTTATTACATCATAGTCATGCTGAACAATGAACAATATGTAATAATATATTTAAGTATCTATGTAATCCAAGTAACACCAGTTGGTTCTAGGAAACCAAATCTTACATTAATGAACCTAATAAGGCAATTATATATCAATTACATTTTTTTTAGGTTTTAGAAATATTAATTAATTAAGCTAAATTTGATTATTCGGGTCATTAAGATCAATCAAGAACACCTTCAGACATAAGGCTAGGAATCCCCTCTTTCACTTTTATTCAAGAATCCCCCTATGTCCTGTCCTTTTTTTTTAATTCCTAAGGATGGGGTATGTTTATTAACCTCCTCCATACTTACCTTGTTATTTATAAATGACGGTAAACCCATTTACCTCTCATTGAGCCATCATAGGAAAACCTATTACCATGCCAAAATGTTTGTAAGAGGTCTTCTTATCTCATGTTTAATTCTATGATATTTCATTTGTTCACCTCTAATTTATTTCATGTGGTTTATTGTGTACTTACGTTTGATATATATTATCATTATTCTATTTATATTCATGGAATTAACTAATTCATTTGGTAGTTATTAATTTTTGGTCATATGACTCGATTATTTACAACGTTGTAAGGGACTTTGTCTCAATTTCAATTTCATTAAGACATACTTGGTAATGTTTGCCTAATATTTCTTATGTGGTTTCTCTACATTCCATTTGAGATCATTTTTTATTTGAAATTTTAAATATATTATATATCCATATTCTAGTTTCATGGATATGATTATTGTATTAAGCTGTATAACCTTTTACATACAATGTTTTTTTAGAATGTTGTTTTAATTATGGAAATATTGATGAATCTGCATCCTATACTCTCTATAGATATTGATAAAGAATATTTTAATTATGTTAAATATATTTATAATGAATACATTGGATGTATAGTAATGGGTGGGGCCCGATATATCCCCTCGAGGAATCAACAGGTATAATGAGACAAATCAGTTGGAAAAAAACCCTTTGAGTTTGTATCAAAAAATCAGGCGGGTTTCCACCCACAAACATATGTTTTTTCTATGGTATAATGGAATCATGTTCCAAATACATGATTTCCAATTAATAAGAATTATATTTATTCAAATTTATTTATTACCTTCAAGAGGGTTCCACTATGACAAAATCTATGGATGCAATTTCATTATCAATTTATTAATTGCTGGTGTTTTTTATTTATTCACCATGCCAGTTTTTTTTATTTCGTTATTATTGATTAATGATTCCTCTTATCGTAACCCTTACTGGGCATTTGAGCTCACACGTTTCTTTTTTTGACCTTCAACATGTTATGAAGTGGAGACAATTTATTGAGTTTCTGTGGATGCAGTTTATTAGTTTTCTTGTGTATTGTATTTGGCTACCTTTCCCATTGTAATTTTAGTTACATATATATATATATATATCAAGTTTCTTAAAGACTAATAAACTGATCGTTCAATCAGTATTTCATTCCTCCTAATCATTGTAGTGTAATAAGTAATTCACCAGCTCTGGTTAAGAGGGGTTGGGGTGTTACAATTTTTATCAGTAGATGTTTAGTTGAAAAAATTGAAACTATGGATTAGAAAATGTAGATTATGAAACAAATACCTAAGGTATTATTTGCAGAAAAATATACAAGAGTGGCCTGTATTTTTAGTAAGGAATTTATTATGCGGATCTTTCTATAAAATACATCCCTCTCTAGATAGAAACTGGTCGAGGTGGATTTTGCACAGATGTAACTAGGAGTAAAAAATCTGACAAGGAGTATTGAGTTTGATTTGAGGTATCCTGGTACATGACTATAGGCCTTGCTACTCTCTTGGTTTGACACTCCCAGGGGTTATTCTTTGGTTAATTCACATTTTCATTACAAGTCATTATGAAGGATTTTAATGTAAATATTTCATCAGAGAAAACAAGTTTATCAGATTATTTATGCATTGAATTTAAATTTATGTTAATTAATTTTCTAGTTGAGATTATAAATTATGATTCATAACCTAATATAGTCTATTCATTATTTATAAATGGCACCTAATTGAATAATGGGAATCAATACTCACACAGAATTTAGGGATTTTCCCACTGAGCAAGTCAACACAGTCATAGTTTGATCTGATTAGATCATGACTATATTGGGTCAACATACTCAGGTTGTGACTAATAACCATGATACACCTATGTTTGATCGTTTCATGTGGCATTAGCCCCCATAATTTAGTGGGACTACTATTCCAGTTGTAGTAGATTAGTGGATCAAGTCCCTTGAAATGTTATTCATGTCATTAACATGCAATGAAAATGAAAAGGTTGTGTTGGAATTATATTGTCTCAAGGGAGACACTGATCAACAGTTGTCCTTGATCCAGAATACCATAGAGGAAGAAGAAATTTATGATATAGAATGGAGGAATATTAAGGAAATATTATTTGACAAATATTTCCTTCATGAGAAAAGAACTGAAATGAAGAGGAAATTCTGTAGCTTAAAGAAATGGAAAGAAGACAATGTTGCAGAGTATGAGGCTACATTCACAAGACTATTCAGGCATGCCATTGATTAGGTATGTGACTCAGAAGACAATATTGGGAATTTATTTTAATAATTTAAGACATGTCTTCTAAGAACACTGGATTCTAATGAATTTTCATCATAAAATGAAATTGTATTAAGTTCCACAAAAACAGAGAAGGAGTTTTCTAGATCAAATTTTATTAATTGAAACAAAGATAAGAAGCATTACTTTTATAACCATGGAAAATGTGATGCACCAAAAAAGAACAAGGAAATACATAAATTTCCATTATGCAAGAGATGTGGAGGAAATCATCTTGGGATGTTCTTGAATGGAATGAGAGTATGATTTAAATTTGGATAAAAGGGTCATTGATTTAATGAATTCAAGGGGAATAAACAAGTCAATTAAGATCAATTCTACAATTGTAGAGAGATAAGACAGTATGAAAATGAGTGTCCTAAGAACTCAAGAAACATGCCTCAGAAAAGTCTGCAAGATAATGGGAAAGACTTTGTGATTACAGTCACGGAGGTTGAAGTTCCTAATGATGTGGTGGAAGGTACTTTAATTGTTTCCTAAAAAATATCCAATTATTTATATGATTCTAGATCATCACATTCATTTATATCATCTCAGTTTTCCATGAAAATTCGTCATGTCCAATTTTATTTAATAAATGTGTTGTCAATAAAATTGTTTAGGGGATGTATTGTTGCAACAAAGGAATGTCAATCAGTCCCCCATATGGAACATAAAGGATCTTTATTTTCGAGCCTTATCATCAAACCAATGACTGACTTTGATATAATTCTCAGTATGAAAGGTATGTAAAATTATGATGCAAAGATCTATTGAAAGAAGAAGGAAGTTATAATCTTTGAAAATGGAATAGAATCCCTTATTTTTGGAGTAGAAACCTCATCATCATATTCTTATCTAGATCCACCACAATAGCTCTACGGAAGGAAATTCTTGGAGAGTAAGAGAACCAAATATCTATGGGTGAGGAAATAAATCTTCAAATTGAAGATGAATATATAGTGCAATAATACATTGACGTATTTCTAGAGGATTTATGAAGACATCCTCTAGAGTGGGAAGTTGATTTCTTTATTTATTGAATTCCTAGTGAAAGACCTATATCAAAGACTCCCTATAGATTTTCCACTATTGAATTAGTGGATCTAAAGAACCATCTTGATGAATTGAGTGAAAAAGGATTTATTTGACCTAGTGTTTCTCCATTGAGAGCATGTATCCTCTTTGTCAAGAAGAGATATGGATCCATGAGGCTATGCATTGATTACAGGGAAATCAACACTATTAATATAAAGAATAAGTATAACATTCCACAAATTGATGATTTATTTGGCCAACTTCTTGTGGCACAATAATTTTCAAAGATTAAACATAGATCTGGATATCATCAACATTGTGTGAGGAAGTACCATATTCCAAAGACCACATTTTGAACCTGGTATGGGAATTATGAGTTTACAGTGATGCCTTTTGGATGGACTAATGAAACCTCTCTTTTAAGGGATTTTATGAATAGATTTTTCAAGGAAAATCATGATAAATGTTTTGCGGTATTTATCGATGAAATGATGGTATACTACAAAATATATTAAAACCATGAGAATAAATTGTTGATTATTATGATAAATCATAGAAAAAATGAATTACATGGGATGTTTAGAAAATGTGAATTTTGGATTCTTTCATTTTCTTTTCTAGGCCATATTATCTCTAAGGATGGAATCATAGTTGATCCTACGAAGACAAAGGCAATCCAAGAATGACCCACACTAATGAACATAACTGAGGTACACAATTTTATTATATTAGTATTTAACTATCTATGTTTGGTTCAGAATTTCACATGATTGGCTAACCTGCTAACCAATATAACACGTAAATAAGTTATTTTTGTATAGATGAAAGAATATACAAAATTATTTGATGAATTGAAAAGAAGATTGGTCAATGCTCCAACTTGTACTCTTGCATCTAGAAATGATGGATTTGTGATATACAGTGATTCAGAAAAGAATGGATTTCGTTGCGTCCTTATTAAAAATGATAACTTTATTTCATATGCATCATGGTAGTTGAAGAATCATGAGAGAAATTATCCAACTCATGACGTTGAGTTAGCTGCCATAATATTTTCTCTGAAAATATGGAGACATTATCTCTACAGTTTAAGATGTGAGATATATACAAATCAAAAGAATTTTAATTACATTTTCATATAGAAAGAACTCCACATGAGGAAAAGGAGATGGCTCGAGTTACTCAAAGATCATGATTTTTCAATAAACTACCTCATAGGAAAGGAAAATAATGTTCCATATTCTTTAGTTAGGAAAGATCATTGACTTCTATCCCAAATGAGGATTGTGAGAGATCCTATATTCTTGGATCTACTAAAGATGTATATGGGAATTATTAAGGGAGGGTAAAATTCTTTCCTCAATCAATTTATTGCTAACCCTTCATTAATAGATAAGATAAGAATATCTCAATTTGATGATGATAATATAACCAATAAAATTAATGCTGTTAAGGATGGGAGATTGGTAGACTTTGTGTATGAAGGAGTTATGATATTTGGGAAGAGGTTATGCATTCCATCAGTACCTGAGCTAAAAAGGGAACTATTAGACAATCCACATAGAAAAAATTTCTCTATAAAGCATGGTAGAAAAAATATGTATGATATCTGAAGGCAAATTTTTTGTTGGATAATATGAAGCGAGAAATTGGTGACTATGTGTCTAGGTGTCTAGTTTGTCAAAACTTGAAGGTAGAGAGACAACATCTGAGAGGGGTGATGAAACCTATAACTATTCATATGTGGAAGTGGGATGATATTATGATGGATTTTGTCACAGGACTATGGAGTACTCCTAGAAGCAATGATGAAAAAAGGTTAATTATTACCATCTCCCTAAATCAATACATTACCTTGATATAAGAGAGGGTTTACCACTTGAACGCAAGGAAATAATTTATATTGATGAAGTTGTAAGACTTAATGGTGCACCACTATAGATTTTTTCTGATCAAGATCCCATATTTACATCAAATGTCTGGAAAAGTCTCCAGAAGGCTTTGGATACTAAGCTATATATGAGTTCTTCTTATCAAACCCAAACTGACGGACAGTCTAAAATGACTATTCAAACACTGAAAGATATGTTGAGATTATTCTCTCTTTACTTTGAAGATATGTGGGACAAATAAATCCCTTTGGGGGAATTTTCCTACAATAATTGCTTGAAATCAAGCATTCAAAAGGCTCCATGTGAAGCATTATATGCTAAGAGGTGTCAGACTCCAACATGTTGGGATGAATTTGGCGGGAGGAATCTTTTAGGACCCGAACAAATTGAAGAGACAACATAAAAGGTAATGAAAATTTAGCCCCATATTAATGCGGCCCAATATATGCAAAAGAGTTATACTTTCAACCGAATAAAGGATTTGTAATTTCAAGTCGGAGATCATGTCTTTCAAAAATTATCTCCCTAGAAGAGTGACTTAATGTTTGGTAAGAAAGGGAAATAGAGACCTAGGTACAACAGACCATTTGAAATTATGGAAAGGATCGGAGCTCTAGCATACCATTTAACAATGGCACCAAGTCTCTCCAAAGTTCAAAATGTGTTCCAGATGTAGTTTTGATGAAATATATGCCATACCCAATGCTTGTACTCACCTATAATGAAATAGAACTGGATCCTGATTTTTCATACTGTGAAGAGCCTATCGAGATTTTTGAAACAATGGTACATGTATTGAGAAATCATATAACTCATCTAGTAAAGGTTGTTTGGAGAAACCATAATAGGAGGAAGCAACATGGGAACCCGAGGATGTTATGAAGAAGAACCATCCCCATCTTTTTAGAGGTCTTTATACATGAAAAATTTTTAGGATGAAATTTCCAAAGGTGGGAATAATATAACACCCCAAACATTTTAGGGCATTTTTCTCTTAAATACATTCATTTCATTGCCTATATTTTATAATGCAGTGAGTTTCATTGAAAAAAAGACTTGGTTATTTAAGAGATAGTCACAACCTAGCCATTGAACATAAATTTTCCACCTTTTTGTTTTAAATTTTGAAAAACCGACATTCACTATTACAATTAGGGTGATATTTAGAGTCTGATAGAATCATGTTAATTTTTAGGGAATAGTAACTTACCCATATGAATAGTAACATAACCTTATGTATAGTAACATACCCTTATGAATAGTAATATGAACCTTATGGATGGTAATTTTACTCATGAAAGTATATATAATTTTAGGCACCTTAAAAATGAAGATGAATATTTTAAGTGTTGGTATTTTTCAATTAAATAATGTTTTTAATTAAAAATTAAATTTGACATATTTTGAAAATTAATTTTCAATAATTGAGTTCATTTTTGGATTCTAAATGTTGGAAAATGGTTTGTGTGAATTTTTGTGAATTTTTTGAAATACTTGAATTTTTGGGGAAGAGTAAAATATATTTATTTACCGTATAAATACATTAAATTTTAAATTAACTATTCCTAGAATCATGAGGGATGTAAGAACCCAAATCGTGGACTCACATGAACTGATTACTATTTTAGGTCATGTAATCCTCACTATTTATTATCTTATAGAGTAATACTGAATTAATGATTATAATATTAAGGAAACCCTCCTCCCCCCACTATATAAACCACCCCTCTCCCCCCCATACTCCCACACCACTCAAGTTCAATGATATGCCTAAATTATGCTAAAATATCTCCCTTAGATTCTCCCCCACGTACAAGACCTTCTGGTCTCAACAAAAGGCCAAAAACAAAGGCCTTAAGAATATTCTCAAGGAGGAGTACTCATGAGGGGAACCTCTCTTCCCTTTTCTTTCAAATTATTTTACTAGTTCTGTTATTCTGTTGCTCTGTCCTCAACTCCCCACATTCAAATTCTATGATAATTCCAGTAACTAAAATGGAATATAATTTTATTACGCTAATGAAATATTTCATCATCGTCTCTATTTTCTCCAACCTCTTACACTAAAATTGAAAATACCATCTGAGATGTGTTAGTTTATAACATTCAAGGACCACATGTTTTCAATTTCTTTTAAAAGCATAAAGACAAGTCAAGAAAATTTTTTAATGGTTGAAACAGATTATAGTATATTTATTTTAGATTATTCAATGTTCTGTAATATTTACACACACATAATACAAAATAATAATACAAAAAAAGTTCATTATGCAAAAAACTTCCAAGTTAATCCAAACATTTATCCATAACATTTAACTAATGAGTATTCATCAAGGAATATAACCCAAAATCATTATAAGATAATTAATAATGTGATTAATAATATATATTTACAATTCATTATATTTATCCACATTTTTAATGAACTTCCATTCAGCAATTCAAGTTAATTGGTCTTGAAAACCAAGGATGCAAATGCATCTAAAACAATAATATTGAATCTCTTAAACCCATAAAAAGGGATTGAATGAACCTGATAAAGTTATAATATATCAATAAAATGCTTATGTGGTTTTGGAATTATTAATTAATGAAACTAAATTTTATTATTCATGTCATTAAGATCATTCAAGAAACCGTTTAGGCATAAGGTACTTGATCCTCTCTTTCACTTTTATTCAAGAATCCCCCTATGTTGTATCATTTTATTTTTAATTCCTAATGAGGGGGTATGTTTTCACTCCTACTCCATACTTACCTTATTATATATAAATGTTGTGATACCCCTTTACCTCTCATTAATCCCTCACGAGAATAGTTTTTACCATGCTATAATGTGTGTAAGGTGTTTTCTCATATCACTTTTAATTACATGAGATTTCCATTGTTCACCACTTATTTGTTTATTGCTGTGTATTGTGTAATTCCATTTGATATATATTATCACGGTTCTTTTTATATTCGTGGTCTTCTGTAATTCATTTTGTGGTTATTAATTTTTGTTCATACTACTCGATTGATTACAACGTGGTAAGAGACTATGCCTAAATTTCCATATCATTGAGGCTTACTTGGTATTGTGCACCTAATGTTTCTTATGTGGTGTATATACTACCCATTTGAGATAATTTTTTCGTTTTAAATTTTAGATATATTATATATCCATATTCAGGTTTCATGGATATGATTATTTTTTAAGCCATATTTCCTTTTACATACAGTGTTTATTTGGAATGTAGTTTTAACTAAGGAAATATTGAGGAATCTATACCCTTTACGCTATAACGATATTAATAAGGCATATTTTACATGTATTAAATCTATTTATAATTAATTATTCGGACATGCAGTGATTGGAGGGGCCCTATATAGCCCCTCGATGGATCAATAGGTGTCATGAGACAAATTTGTTGGTGACAAACCCTTCGAGTTTGAATAAAAAATATGACAGGTTTCCACCCAGAGACTTAAACCATTTCTATGGTATAGTGGAATCAAATTCAAGAAACATAAAATCCAATTAATAAGAATTCTCTGAATTCATTTTGCTTTTTTATTATCCAAGAGGTTTTCATTACGACAATATCATAGGATGCAGTTTTATTCTCAATTTATTAAAGGTGTGTGTTTTTCATTTTTTCACCCTAATATATTGACTATGCCAATTTTTATATGATTCAGTTATTTTTGATTCATAATTCAGATACTTGTAACCCTTTCCGAGCATTTGAGCTCACCCCTTTATTTTTTTACCTTCAACAAGTTATGAAGAGGAGACCATTTATTGAGTTTCTATGGATGCAAGTTATTAGTTTTGTTATGTATTGTTTTTTATTACCTTTACCATTGTAATTTGAGTTACATCGATTTATCTAGTTTCATCAATACTACTAAACTTATCATTCTTTTGGGATTTAATTCCTATTAATCATGAGAATGCAATAATTAATGCACCCGATTTAGTCTAGAATGGTCAAGGTGTTAAAATATAAATATATTTTTAATTACATAAAACTATTTATTAATATATTTATCTATAACTATAATTAAAAATATTTTTCATTTATGATCAAACCCCTATTTTTTGTGATTTTTTTTCATAATAGTTAAAAAAACATCCATAATAAATTAAAAATATCGATAATCGAATCTATTTTTTTTTCTATTCATGATCTCATAAAAGTTCAACTTTTCCATCTCTCCCTCTCAGACTTCTCTCTGATGAATCAACTCTAAAATCATAGGTACGCTATTTCTTTCTCATCCTCCCCAATCTGAAGCATATTAAATTCTTATTCCCTTTACTTCATCATTTTCCCCTTGCTTGTTTTGTATGTGAGAGGTTCTATATAGTATGGCGAGTAGGGTATGAATCCTTTATATCTTTAGGTACAACACATCATGGGATTCTATATGGATAAACCATGATTCCACCACATGAATCATCTATAGATTTGACATCTTGGATTCATATAGTCTGTTCATTGGATTCAAAATATAACTTACTAGTGATGACTATTTTTTTATATATATTAATAAATTCATCATTATAATCAAGTTAGTAGAGTGATTTAATGATTATTGGGAGAATGATTGTGATAATTATTTCTAGTGAATTTTCAAATTTAAATCTTTCCAGTGAATTTATTCTCTAAAATATCATGTAATGATATGTGATGAGCATTTAATACATTTACCATAGAAGAGTCAGTTGATTAAATTTAATGAGAAAAGGTTGATCCTTCATTTTATCTAGGAAATATTTTTCTATGTGATAAATAATGTTTGAAAAATAAATTTTTAATGAAAGATAATTGAATAAATGTTAGTTATTCATACTATTATGAGGTGATACCAACTAAATTTAATCAAAGTTTTAATTTCTTGTGTTTCTCATCACTTTTTCAAACACTTTCATTATTTATTTCATTAGTTTTGTTATTTTAAAATCCTAAAACACAACCACCCTTCATCATTGGATATGACCCTGCAACTTCTTCATTAGTTTAACGTAGGTACTAAATAATTTTTATTGTATAATTAAATTATAAAGATGTTTTTTTATTGTTAGGGAAGTCATATATGTTCTAGGGGTTAAATAAAAAAAATTTAAACACTAATCAAAATTGTACTTAAACCTATAAAATCCACTTTTTTAGTTTTTTCGATCTTGATAATTTATTTCTATTATTTAGTGTTTACCTTAAGGGTTATCATTTAAAATATAACCATTTTAATCATTTATTGATGTATTTTGATATATTTTATTTATGTATTTGATGATTTTCTTGACGACTAAATGATTTATTAATAAATCTAAAGAATTATTTATCAAGATGCATTGATTTTACGAGTTATCTTACAAATTTTTTCAAATTTTTTAAATTTAAACATATAAATGAAAGGGTTTTTTAAAAAACATTAAAAAATGATATTATCAAGATTTAGACTAAAATTCTAAATTGCAATGATTCATATGAAATTTTTTGATATCAATGAGTTTAATTTTCACTTTATTATGGAATTTTATGATAAAATTTATATTTTGAAATTTTATTTGAAATATAGGAATTATGCGTTAGTATTTTAGAAATTTTGAACGGGATACTCTAGGGTTATTTTGGTAACTATAAAAGCTATTTTTAAAACTCGTAATATTTAGTATGAACGTAACTTAAATTTTTTATTAAATGATTCTAATTTTTCAATTAAATTTTTGTAAAAATAGTTCAAGATGGTTTTTTCTTGAGTAAAATTATAAATTGGCTTTTAAAAAAAGGAAAATTAAATTTTATTGAATAAAGCCTCTTTTTTGTATATTAAATTGATAATTATTTTCAGACACACACACACACACACACATATATATATATATAAATTTTTTATAGGATGGAATATTGGAATGAGTTTTGAAGCACAAATAAATTAAACATATCGAAATTTATTGTTTAGGAAATTTTAGTCATAATAAAACGTTATAGGGTTTTTGATGTTGAAAATTTCTTTGTTTCTTTGTAATTAAAGGTTTTCTTGGAAATAAATGAGTTTCTTTATATTTTTATTATTTTAATATTTATCTTATTTTATTTTAATGAAATTATAATGTTATATTAAAATCAATGAATGTGATCTACTGTGATCCATTTCTCCACCACAAAAATATTGTTTTTTGTTTTAAAAAGTTCCAAGTGATTTGAACATTGAAAACCCAAGAGATTTTACCTGAACTCGATCAACCTCACTGATTATCCACCCAATATCTTTTTTTATTAATTTATTGCTTCTTCAGCTAATTACCCACCTTTAAATTTATTTTCACTAATTCATCATTATTTCTCACTCTAATATCATTGAGATCGTAGATGTACATCACAATACACTTCACACTTATCTCGTAAGGTGGTGACTACAAATGATAACTATAAATTGTTTTTGTGAGGAATATATATTAATTAGTTCTAATTTTAAAGTATAACTCATGTTCCAATGGATTAAAATCAAACAATTCTTACCATTTTATTCCATATATCTCTCCTACTCTCATGAATTAAAATGAATATGTATTTTTAAAACATGTCATTACCTTTGGAATTTTATTTTTTTAAACATTAGTGTATCATCATTCAATATTGTTTTTATTAGAGAAAAAATTAATGAAATATGGTTTCATTACAGACTGAATTTCCTTTCGATATTGGATTAATGTTTATTTCAACATTTATTAGGGTGGGGGGTCTTGTTATTTATTTATTACTGATTTTTTTAATATCATTATCAATATTAAATGAATAAATTTTTTAATAGTATGTTATGAATTATTGTGTTTTTGGGAATTATATACTTTGAATTAATTTTCTTTTAATTTTAAATAAAATAAAATATGAATGTTTTTATATAAAATATAAATTTTTAAAAATAGAATCCATGTACAAAATATTATTATTACTTTGATATATTATGTATCATTTTGAACGGTTGGATGGTCACCCAAAAAAAGTTCTGATTTATTTTTTTTATCTCAGACACAAACATGACAATATGATAGTGGAATAATTTTATAAAGTTTATTATAATCTCCCATAACCATATATGTGGTGAATTTTTTATTAATAATAGGTATATTCTTTTGGATATACTTATGAAGGTTTTGACTACATGATGTGAGATATATATTATAGTTATATGCATCATTATTAATAGTAGAATTAGAATGTATTGGATCAAAATTTTGTGAAATAAATCCAAATTTATTTTTTTAGAATTTTTATTAATGGAATGTATTTGTGGTGTTTTTTAGGAAATCAAAGAGAGTTTTTAGATATAATGAGATATGTTAAATATACCTATAATTTATAACTCTAATATTATTTAAATATGGGTTCATTAGTGGGTTGTAGTACAACTATATTTTTTAGTATTCCAAGAATAAATGGTCTATAACAACCTATATAAAAATAGAGAAACATGGAATCCAACATGACTTCAATCTTCAATAATAGTTTCATCCATTAATTTCATAAAATTTCAAACTCCTTGACCCTGTGTCCAAATCTACTGATTAAAAGAACTTTTATATTCTAAGGATAATTATTTTTACACAAATTAAGAAATCATAGTCACAATTAAATGAAAATAATGAACATGAATTTCAAAGTGACAGCTACCACGAAATATTAAATATTTTTTTACTAACATATTTATCACCAAATTTGTGAACCACACAACATCAAATCGAGAAACTTTAACAACAACCAAATATTTACCCATGGTTGTTTCTGTTCATGTCACCCATGTGTAAAATGATAACTTATCAAGAATCATATATGATACCATTTAAATGTGGGTTCCCCTTATTAGAGTTATCTATAAATTTCTCCTTTGATTATGAATATCTTATTTCTATTTATTTATTTATTTATAAAAATTAATATTTCTTGAAACTAATAGTACGAATATTAATAAAAAATTAATGCACACTAATCATACGAAAAAAGAGTATACATATAGATTTTAAGAGTTCAAAAAATTTTAATATAGTTTTCTTTCAACCCTTCTCAAAATTTTATCCATGTTTATCTTGTTTTTATTCATGAAATGTTCATATGAAGATTTGGAAGAAAAATTTATGTTTCAAAGAATTGATCAGAACTATGAATGCTCGTAAAAACAAGGAGAAAATATAAACATGCACACTCATTGGGATGAAACTATGATTTATGGATTATTTGATATAAATATTTGTGTAAATGATGATGGAGATCCTATGAAGGAAATGAAAATGGAAATTATATATGACCTTTGTGATTTTAAACAGCTATTTGAGAAGATATATGATTATTCTAAGGAACCATTGTATATCAGTTGTTCTAAATAAAGAACACTATCCACTTTTTGAAGTTATATAATTCAAAGACAAGTAGTAAATGGAGCGACATCAGCTTTAAAAAACATATTGGTCTCATGAATTATGTACTACTAGAATAAAATGAACTTATTTATCGAATTTATAATGCTAGATGAATGATAAATTAAATGTAAATAATATCTTAAAAAATAAATTCTTGTCCAAGGGAATTCATATTATTTTACAAGGACTATGAATCACTCAAAAAACTCCCAAAGTGCGTTGTGGATCAATACTAGAAAGATGAATCCAACCCTTTGAAAGTTATATGGTACTTTCATATCATTACATGGTTTAGAAGACTATATGTGTGTCATCAAACATTGATACAATTGAAATGGAACATCGATGAATTAGATATGGGAAATATTTTGTCCCATAGTCTCTCCATAGTGAAGGAAATTTGATTATGAGAATCAAGAATTTGGAAATGAGATACGAAAATTTCATCATGAATTATCAATTGATGGAATAAATACATTTGGGGTATAGTGTAAAACATAATATGCATGAATAGTAATGCTGATAAATTATATTTTCCACCATGGTTATGCATGAAGCACAGATCCACTAAGTTTACTCTACTAATATCTTGACCAAAACCACTAACTAATGATATTGATTCCTATTTGTATCCATTGGTAAAATATTTTTAATTTTTGTGGGATATAACTATTAAAATGTATGATTCTCATAGATTTGAATAATTTACATTGATGGTCAAGTTGTACGAGATGATAAATGTCAATCCTACTTATGGAAATTTGTTAGGATATTGAATTAATAGACTGATGGGGTGTGCCATTTTAAAATAATGAACAAACTTAGTTTTGTTTAAACCTTAATCAAAGTATATGTTTTTAGGGCATTATAAATTTTTACCTCGTAGATATACATATTGATCCTACTGAAAATGTTTGATGGGAATATTGAACAAGGTATAACACTATCTCCACTGATGGATGATTATATCTTCAATAATTTAATATGTATTGAAAATCGTTTTAGTAAAATATTTTAAAAAACATTATGAAATCAGGTAAAAATAAGAGATCAATTTTATTTGAATTATTGTACTATAATTTTTTGTATGACATACAGTTTTTTGATTCGATGTATATAGAGAAAAATACATTTGATAGTTTAATTGGCATTCACCAAAATGTTTTTCAAAAAAAAAGAAGGCATCAAGTATAGGTTGGATATGGTTGAAATGAAGATAAGGAATGAGTTGGCTCTCGTGAAGCATAAAAGTGGGACTTTTCTTCCTCCAACAGCTTACACTTTATCCAAAAAAGAAAATTTTTAATTTTTAATTTTTTTAATGGAGTAAAAGTTACAAATGGGAATTCATGAAATATCATGAATATCATGTGAATGAATAATTTAATGTTATAGAGACTAAAATCAAATGAACTACATGTTTTATTGAAATATTTAATCCATTTAAATTTACATTTCATTTTTCCTAAAAATGTATGACATACATTAATAATTATATTCTTATTTTTCATACACATATGCATTAATTTTATAGAATAGTAGAATTTTAAAATTATGAATATGGTGGTTTTAGTCATATTTTGGAATTAGAGATGTTCTTCCCACCATCATTCCTTCATATAATGGTCCACTTGATGGTTCACTTAGATAGTGAGTTTTAACTATCTGGTAGTGTCCATTAAATATTGATGTATACCATTGGACTATATATGAATTTTTTGAAAGGGTACATACTAAATTGAAGTCATCTAGAAGGTTTTATTGAAGAATTATATATTGTTTTAGAATTTGTTTAATTCATTACTGGTTACCTATCAAATACTGATCACATTATTTTACCAATGTCTCATCCTAGAATACACTTAATTGGTGAATGTATGTTTGGATGATGTATTTTTATAATTTCAATCATAGAGCGAGATCAAGACTACCTTTATATTGTAGATAATTGTAAAGAGAATGATCCTAATGTTGAATCCCACAAAGCAATTCTTAGACACTTAAATCCATTATGGGATAAATGTAGATATTAAATAAACGCAATAAATAGTTTATAGGATGGTTCTATGATAACATTTATAAGTATTTACCTAAATATTTTAATTAAATTGTTGAATGACTTCAATTAATATCTAGGGAACCAAATAAAAATGTTACATCTGACACTGGTTTTGTCATTAACGGTTATATGTTAAATAAACAAGGAACATTATGACCACAATATGATGAAAATAATGGAGTTAAAAACATTATGAAATCAATGCACATATCTAGTTCCAATGAAAAAATTATATTTTTTTATAATTTATAATATTTTAAAATCATTGAATAGATATATGAGTTGCATTATATAACATTTAATTTTTTTATTTTCCATTGAAAATGTGTTGAAAATAGGGATGAACTGAAAGTTTATGAAATGAGACTCATGATGGTGAATTTCAGTGTGGAAGTGGAATATGATGAGCCATTATTAATGGAATCTCAATAAATATATGCATCTTGGATATAGAAAACAAGAATTGGACAATTGTCATGTTGAAGACTAAATAAATAATTGGGTTAGATGAAAATTCAATTTGGGATGACCCTTTCATTTGAGGATAACAATAATTTTATGAGCACCCCAAAGTATACAATATCATATACATTAGTGGGGACAAAAAATCAGGGATTTGGATTCTCGATAGGTGATCCAAATCCCTTCAACCATTCAAGAAAAGAAAAAGAGTTCAATGGGTTGAATAATTTTCTTAATAAACTATTCATTCAATCATACTATTATGTGTACTATATTATATTTATGTAATATAAATTGAATTTTTGACTACTCATACATACAATGAATTTTTCACATTATGATGTTACCAATATCATGGAAGATTAGATTTTTTATGTTGAAACAGAAAAATTATTATGGGAGACAAACCTTGTTGATGAAAACAAGAATTACACAACAACATAGTTTTTTCCAAAAAAATATCATGTGAAGAAGTAGGGGTATAAAATATGTGGTTGTTTGAAATTAATATGACTAACATACTAAACCCAAAAATTCAATATTCTTTAGTTATGTTGGGGTCAGAATGAGGATGAATATTCCACATGATATAGATTCATACTGAGATGTTTAAACTGTAACCTATGAAACCATTTGAGAAGATATAAATGTAAAGATACAATATAATTTATCTATTTTACTAGGAAAATATATAATGAAAATTTTATTTACTTTTTATTATTCCTCATAGAGATCACTTATTTTAGATGATTTATGAATTAAATATGTATTAATGGATGCTATAAAATCCCATAGAGTCACCTGGACTTTTATTTCCATGTTTCATCTTAGGTATATTGTGGGTAAAGTAAAGACGCTCCCACTAGTTACTAATGAAAGCATTATAAGGAAAGAAAAATTGAAGGACTTCATCAGTTTTCATGATGATAATTCATTTTAGGTGAATTTTCATCAATAATATATTATCTTCCATTATTTATTTTATCTATTTGGACTCTAAATTATTAATTTATGAAACATCAATTCATTTCTAAAAATTAAACACATTCTTCAAAACCATGTACCCCTATCCAAAAGAAAGGATGTGTTACACTTCACTAGAAAAGAAAATGGTATGAATTTTAAAAAACAAAAGTTTAATGTGATATGAATAAATATATGTTCCTTTTTTATATAGTATTTTATGAATAAAAATAAAAATCCAATTCAATCCTAGGTTACTTGTCATAGAAGGTGGCCCACATAAAAAATGATGGTAAACTAGTTGATGAAAACCCAAAATTATTATGAGAAACTTGTTTATGTTTGAAGTAATAGTAATTTAATATGACTTAAAAAAATATTTCATAAAAAAATATATATTTATATTCTTTTAATATTTATACGTTTTATACACAAGAATCGCTAGTGACACTACTAGAAGAAAAATTACTTTCAGTAGATTTAATTTCGTTAGAACAATATAGCTGCGTTAGAGGTACATGTTTTAGAGTTTAAACTGAAACATATTTCAAGAAAAAAAAAATCACAAGAAGATACATATAAAAATGAATTAAGGGTTATGGGGAAAAATAAATTTATTTCATGAAACAATTGTATGGCATTTTTTTCCAGACCAATATGTGCAAAAATATAAAAGAGAACCAAAATTGGAACATATATCATTACAAAAACAACCAAATAACCCAAATAGATTTGGGGAAAGTCATTCCCCTCAACTTCATACCTTACCCAATGTAATAAAGTTTTTTATCACTCCTTCTCCCATATGTGAATCAAACAAATTCTGATAACATTATATTACTAAAATTTTATAGTGTAATATTATATGTGAATTTTATGTATAAACTCCCATGTACCACATTGTTGTGAGGGGTATGATGTATAATGAGAGACAATATACACAACAATAAACTCCAAAAAGTTCACATGAGAGTGGGGATTGATGTAGCTCAAGATCTGAGTGTTGGGTTTCCATTTCCACTTGATGATTCAGATATTACAATTGTCTTTAATGTTGTTTAAACATTCATATCATAACTATCCAATCGTATAAAGTTAAAAGAGGTATTTCCTTGATAAAATTTTTCAAATGAAAAACCTATAATAGTTGGTGAAAAAAGGAATGAAGTAGGTATTTCATTACAAATGGATACAACAATGGATAAATTGAAGGCCATATAAAACAAATAATGAATTGAATTATTAATGCAATTAAGTATGGGTACACAAAATATTTATATTTTGGGATTTTATTCATGTATTTCCAAAAAATCGAAAACACATTATGTGTATTGTGAATTATTAATTCAATTAAGTGAACATTTTATAGATAATAGTCAAATTATATGTTCCAGGTTTTGTTTTTAGAGAAAAATTTATTATAATAGGGTGATCTAGAAATATAAGATAAATCATGGTATTAGGTTAGTGAATAATAACAAGAATACTAAATATTAATTAAAATTGAAATATATTATGGTACATATAAAAATATTTAACTATCAACAATGATTTATAAAAAATTTACTTATTTTGTTCAATGATTCTATAGTGTCTGATGCAAGATAACAACAAGGATTGTGGATATTATGTTTTAAAATTTATGAAATATATCATACGACACCATAACACTAGCATCTAAAAAAAAGTGAATTTCATTACAATTTCATTGATATTATTTAATAACTGCCTGTTTTTAATATGTTCATCGTTATTCGATATTTTTTTAGAAGTCTATGTGCTAAAAAAATTAAATTTATTTGGAGATGAGTGGGAATAATATATAGGGTCTGAATGTTTTTAGACATAAAATTTATTGGATTACCAACTTTATTTGTGATATAGTACATGATTCGAACCAATAAATACACTTGGGATTGGTTTTATTAATATCATATTTCTTATATATTATTTTTGACCTGTTTGTCATGGTGAATTATAAGGGATGAAATCGATTTTTTAATAATTTAATGGACATAATTCAAGGATTCCCAGTGTATACATACATCATGAACATCCGACTTCATTTAACTTTTTTAGTTGATTTTCTTATAATTTTATATACTTTTTTTAGTTAATTTCCTTATCAAATTTTTCTGACACTTATTTTTTTAACCATACACATTGTTTCTAAACAAAGATCAGATGATCAAAACAAATAAAATTAATATAGATTGTTTTGAAAATATAGTACAATGATCCATAATTAATTTTTTATTTGTAGGAATTGACCCAATGTTTTTCATGAACCCCTCCCCAAAAAAGATACCACAATGAGGGGAGATAGATAATGACCCTGATTATTTTCATCAGTAAGCCCTGAGTTGGCAAATATAACTGATGGTATAAAATAATATCAGGTATGGGAGTTATTACCCTATATAATATAATGTTCGATGGGAGATAAAAATAATAATCAGTAATAAAATTCTTGTAATAATATAAAAAGAAACACAAAACCAACCCACACGAATGTATAAATAAAACTGATATAGGTAAATGTCTCCAATGTAAATCCCAAAAGAAAATATAAAGAACCAACACAATAGTTATTTAAGGTCTGAGCTAGTATTTTTCAACATTGTCCACACAATCATCCTGGAAACCTAAGTAAAATTATCTACGTAGTGTGTACATAGAAGTATACTAAGTAGAAAAAACAATGACTATAATGCATATATTAAACAATCATACTAATGAACCCAAGATAAAATAGAAGAACCAATAACATCTAAACAAGTTAACTATCAATCATTGCATCCCTAAGGCACACTCACCAAATAACACAATCCATGTAATATAATATAAAAAGAATAACCATTGATAAAGTGTAACCCAATCCACTTTACTGATGGAATGCATAGGTCACACCCCAACATTATATATATTGGTGCTCCCATCTCTTCTGTATACTGCACTACCCCACAAGAACAATCAAAATAAATTATCCCCTAAAAACAATGGGCTACCACCCCATAAGAACAGTCAAATCAAGCCCAAAATAACCTAGGACATCACATCATATCCAATTATATAACCAAATTAAATGGGTATCATTACAATTTGGGAAATCAAACACATTCTCTCATCCTACCATGCAGGAACCCCACCATAGACAGCACCACAAACACAATTGTACAACATCTCAGCCAAAACACCTAGGACACTGCCCCACAAGCATGGTCCAATCCCCCAAAACACTTGGGTTATCACAACCACTCTCTAATTCACTAAAATTCCTCCAACCATCACATCCTATGAAATACCAACCTCGAATGGAATAGAGAGTGGTAAATATCTTGTATTTATCCATCCATCCTCTGAACCAGATGTTGGAAAAAACACTCCGTCATGACTATGCGTGTTTTCACACATATTTATCAATGTGGATGTGTTGTGTAAAGAAATCACAGGAAATATACTAGTATATACATGTATCCACACAAAACCCCAATATATGGGTTCACAACTAAACACTAACTAACTCACAACATCAAAAATTTCACTTCCACCACTAAATGCATAACACCAAACAAAGCACATTCCATTTCACACCACTAACCCATTCCCATTATCAAACCCATTAGTTCTATTATTAAGAATAATCCACATTTAACCCCAAATGCCATCATATATTTATTAATTATCTATTTCCATCCCATTTCCCTAACCAAACCCAAATCATTTCAAATTAACATTAATAGACTTGTCGTTTATTCTATTACTATACATGCATCTAGCACACAAAAAACCACATACCCCAAATATCTCATCATCCCCATAGTACCATATCCCTACTTCACCAAAATCACTACCTAACTACCACCACCTCACCACCCCAAAAGAAAAGACAAACAACCACCTCTACTCCACCCAAAAATCTAGTCCAAACAAACACCACATCATCACCCAAATGAATGAGAAAACAACCAACACCTCCCTACCCCAAAAGAAAGGCCGCACAAAAATCACCTCACCTACCAAAAGCATAACCACACATCACATTACTTAAAAACTATTTTTGATGTTTTAATAGGGGATTTTATCACATTCCACTATATTTTAGAGTCGTTATAACATATATCATAATTCTACGAAAAAAAATTTATTAACCAAAGTTAAATGGTCATCCAATGTATATATTAGTTTGGTATCACAACACTCACTAAAAATGTATAAGTCACAATACATAACATTCAGCTCAAAAAACCCTTAATGGCTATAAATTTATCAGGGCATTAAGCTGGTGCAATAATAAGATCATAATAATATCAAAGAAATAAAAGAATGTGATACATTCCCCTATTAACTTTTCTATTTTAATCTTACTAATTAATTATATTTTATTAAGATAGAATAAATATGAATCATAGATAAATGAAATAAAACCACTCAATAATGACACAAAATAATGAGAAAAGTGATATTTCCTACCTCAAAGAAGATTTACCAACTCCCTACGCACTGTAGGGAGAAGAATAAATTTCCACAAACCCCAAATACTTATGTGAATCCATGTATAAACATACAAAATATTCAAATATTATAAATAAACATCCGAAAAAACATCCCAAACCATAAAAACATCACTAAAGAGAAAATCTAAAAAAGAATAAGATGAAACTAACTAATAATATTAATGGTATTACCATTTATTTCCAATGAACAACCCCAAATAATAATTGATAAAAGAGGTAGGAAGGATGTATTAATGGAATCCTTGTGGAACCAAAGGTTTTCCTAGAATGAGAGAGTAACAGGGTATGACCGAATGAATGAATATTCTCCATGAAAAAAAATATAAAACCATGGATCCTGTATTTTACATGTCATGTAACCAATACATTGTGTTTAATCCTTAGGTTTCCAAAAATTTAATATTTCACCAAAAAACATATCACATTGGAGGATTTAACACTCATATTTGTTAAATGTATTAAATCCCAACTACACAAAATGTACCATTATCATAGGATACCACTTATCCGTGTGCATGCTGTTAACCACCCAGCTACAAAATCCATGAACCACCATTACATGTCATGTAATACATTTACATGACATTTATTTCTTACAACAATTATACTACACATCTAGCCTCCACTAAAAACTCCTGAAACAACCCTAAAACAACTTCAATCACTAATACTAGAAAAGTAATAGTCTTTGAAGGTACATACCTTTATATTATATACCTCTCAAATGATTTTATCCCTCAAGAATCCGAAGCCAAGACATGAAGGAAATGTGTCAAAACAACCACCCAACGAGATACCACTGAAGGATCTCATCACACCTCAAACGCTACCACTAAAAAAACATGAAAAACCAAATGGAAATAAGACATATAGTTCAACAACATTACCATAAAACATCACCACCACAACCATCCAACCTACAATAACTATACAAATATATCAACCTGTACACATCCCATAACAAAAACCAATATTACCAATGAACAATGCCATCCCTAACACACAGATCAAGAAATTCCATCCTCGATGTCAAGATACTATCCCCTATGGGAGGTGATGACTCACCTACATGAGTTTAATTACATCCCAATTATTGTGTATCGATTAAGAATTAGGTCCTTCCATTTTCATATTTCCAAAATTTATGACACATCATACATCAAAAATACAGGAAAACAACTCATCTATTAAAATAATATCCCAACATAACATCATTAGAACAAAAAGGAAAAACTCCACATAGATATGGGTACTAGGCATAAAACTACATATCACACTCTTATGTAATCTCCTCGAAGACACCACACATCCACTACAAAATGAACCAAATAAATGGTTAGACTATGATGTTCCTTGCCTTGGGGATCTCTGATCTTTACTAGCTACTCCATGAACTTCATGTCATCCTTGATATCAAACTCTCCCCGCTGAATGATATGGGATTTATTATGAAGATACCGATAAAGCTGAGGTATAAAGAAAACATCATAGATCCTCCTCAGCCACAACATCAATGAAAACTATTATTCCAAGTCACCTACTCTCCCCATCACCTCTAAGGGCCCAAAAATACTGGGAGAAGGCTTAATCCCCAACCAAATCTCTTCTTCCCATGTTTAGGGGAAAGCTTTAAGAACACATAGTCTCTAAGATCAAAATCCATGGTCATACTACAATTATCAACATAAGACTTATAATGGTCCTACAATGCTTTCATCATCTCATAAACTTGTCGAACCATCTCTATTTCTCTCTATAACACATCAGGTCTATGAATTAATGTCTCCTCAACCTCCATCCAACACAATAGAGAATGACACAGTCTCTCGTACAAATACTCCTATGAAGCCATACCATTGTAGGAATGAAAAATATGTTTGTTTGAAATCATAACCAAAGGTAGGTGTCATAACCAAGATCCACCAATGTCCATGTCTCACTCTCACAACATATCCTTCAGAGGTTGGATAGTCTGCTTCTTTTTCCCATCCTTGTGAGGGTGGAATACAGTGCTGAGGAATAAATAAGTTTTAAAATATTATTTTAATCACCTCTAGACTCAAGAGGTAAAATGTTCATATTGATATAATAAAATGGATCTATGAACTCCATGAAATAACACCTCCTCGTCCTCTTTCCTCTTAGACTAATCATTCACTGCACCCGACACCATAATCACTAAGATGTGGGCTAATTTGGTGAACCGATTCATGATCACCCATATAGAATCACAAAATCCATGAGATCAAGGTATCCATATGATGAAATCCATCAATATTTCATCCCATTTACAGTCAGTAACATCTAAATGTTGTGATAAACCTTTAGGAACATGATGAATGACCTTTTCTAACTAGAAAACCAAGCACTTTTCCACAAACACTACCACTGCCTGTTTCCTCCCAGGCCACAAAAACAACATACACAAGCCAGTGTAAATCTTATAAAATCTTGTGTGTACCACTATAGATGATATGTTAATCTCACTAATAACTAATGTTCATATAAAAATATGAAAAAACAACCTCCCATGAAATAAAATCTTATTCCAACCATTCTCCGACCATCCGTTGGGAGCACCACTATAGCCAACACGATCACACATCACCTATAACTCTGACCCTCCCCAATTAGTCTCCTCCACCAACAAAATTAGAGAAAAATATTCCATCATATGATACAAAATACATCTTGCATTATCCGCCCTTTCATCTATGTTAAAGGCTACCATGTCCTCTACTACTATCCTAGATTCCCTAGAATTTCAAATAACATCCTTCCAGAAATTATTTCTCAAAGAATACTCCAAAGGAGTTTACTTTTATGAGGTGTATGATATATAAAAATAGTAATTATGATGGAATTAAACCAACCTCTGTTATGTTCAAATCACACTGATAAAACATATACCTCAAAATCTTGTGACCCAAGAAGACCACAAAGCACTCCCAAATGACGTAATTCTACTAAGAAATCTACACGAACACAACCAAAACTAACTCGAAATAAATAGTGGAATAGTAATTATTATTGGTATACAATTTAATAGTCCCATAAGAGATCACTTCCCACTATCGCATCGACAAGAATCCCAAGACTAGACATGTAGAATCACAAAACACCTTAGAAATCATGATCACCTTAGGTAACTGAAGAACTAGAGAATTGAGAAACATCCCATTCAGCTATTAAAATACTTCCAGATACTAATTATTCTACATAAAATCCAGGTATTTCTAGTTCAATACTTAAAAAAATGATGCAAATCAAGATAAATAATTCAAAACCTTAAGATAATACCTTATAAGACCAAGGGAAATAAGAATTGGTCCCATTTTCTTGGGTGGTTCCCATGAAAAAACTACATCAAACTTAAATAGGCCCACTTACGCACCCTTCTAAGATAACACATGTTTTAGGGAATGAACATTATGTTTAAATAAATTACACTTGGAAAACCTTCCTCATATGATAGTGTTGAGGAACCCATATGATAACTCTCAGATGATCAGTATGGTCTTCCCCTAAATTCGAGTAGATCTAGATATCATCAATGATTATGATGATGAAATTGTCCAAGAACTCAGGGAAAATGGAATTAATAACCCCATGATAATGAATATTGAGTTCACAATATCAAAAAACATGACACGAAATTAAATTTTCTTATACCTACATCTGAAGGCAGTCTTTGTTATATCTCCCTCATTCACCCCCAACTGGTGATATCCAAACCATAGATTGATATTAGAAAATCAACTCAACCTTATCATCTGGGCAACAAATCATCTATCAATAGAATAGGGTAATAGTTATTTATCTTCACTATATTCAACCTCTAGTAGTATATACAAAACCTTAGACTGACATTCACATCCTTTGTGAACAACACTGGAGCAACCCATAAAAACACATATGGTCAAATAAAACCCTTCTACATCAGATCATCTATCTGAATCCTCAAATCGTGAAACTCATAAGGTTTTATCAAATTAGGACCAGAGAATAATCAATATGTAAGTCTATTCTAACCTAAAAATCACATCATGAGTGTAGCATCATAACCTCTTCTGGTAAAACATCGAAGAATCCCCTAATGACCATGTGAACTACTGCATTCCAAATATATATTTATTATATTTATAACTCATTCATTAAATAATAAAAAGGCTCCATAGACCGAATGCCTACTTAAAAACCCCACCCACCAATGAAAACCACATGCTAGCCATCTACATCTGAAAACACGACTCCCCTCTAAAAATAGTCTTTAATATCACATACAAAATAAAACAAGTCGATGTTGGGGATAATATCATATGGATGCATATGTAGTAATAAAATATCCTCATGGGAATGATGTGGCCCCATCATTAGTCTACATCCCTGACACAAATCAAATATTCTAGTTTAGAATCTGACTGGAATAGTCAACAGCAGGGGAAAGAGAATACTCTATATGTATACTTCTATAGAATAGATTAGAGCAGGTGAAATAAACCTTTTAAAATATCATGAATCAATCCATGAACAAACAAAAGTACTGAATAAAATGATCATTCCTGTGATGATCTGTGGTCCCTCTATCATTTCTACCTCCACTAAGTGAAACTAACCACACCCAACTCCTCGGCCTCTCTAGTGTTGAATACCTCTATGACAATGCTTAGGTCAAGGTCCCAGAACATGAGGAATATCTTAAGGTCATACTCTACATGATCCATCGACCCTTAGTGAAGTATAATCCAACTACACTTACTACTAGAATGGTCACACTAAAATGATGCAATCCACCTCCACCAAAATGAGCATGGATAACCACTAGGAACTGGTTCTAGTGAAGACCAAAGAAACCCACATTCAAAACAAATTTGATAAAATACATAGGAATGTCATGAAAAACACTTGCTCCAAAAGGCCAATAAGGAAGTTTCTAACGTTGTCTCCCTATTGGTCAAAACCTCAAAGGCCCTGAAACTGGATACAAGCCACTAAAAACTATTCCTATTAAAGAACCCATATGGTTATCATCTTGTGATAACCCTACTCACGAGTGCATTGAATTGATGACCTCCACCTTCATATAAACCTACAGATTCATTCGAAAAATAAAATTACTAACTAAATACTTGATAAAAGAATGAAGGGCCTCCTCAAGATGTCTTGGATTAGAATACTAATATGGAACATGATCTCGGTAAAAAATAATATGGTCCATGGACATGATTCCTAGATATCCCTCTTAGATACTCCCCTACCGAAGATAAATAATCTCTTGACTCTTCAATAACTTCATAGTCAACAATTGTGACTCTACTGGGATCTACATCAGAAAGTTGACCCCCAAAACAAGTGTCTCAGTCCGCTCTCCCAAATACAGTGTCCACCACTGACATACATCTCTCCATATGTTACTGACATGAAAAGAGAACAAATATTCCACATGGGAGTAACTCATAAAAAAAAGTGATATTGAGCTCTAACTTCTAGATCTCTACCCCTAATTCTAAAACACTTTCATTGTAGTTTCCCAAATCCCACCATTGAAAAACACACAACGACCTCTACAAAGCCTCTTCCTCCTCAGTCAGATCAAACTTATGGTGATAAACTAGATCATATTTCTAAAGATTAACTAGCTAAGACAAACATAGATAAAGAATATGGTCTATAGATTAAAGAGGAAACAAATAAATTCTAAGCCAATGTAATATTAAAGTTTACAAAGATTCAAATTAAATCATTTTTTTAATTTTAACCAACCCCAAACAACACAATTAAAAAAAACAAAATTCATCATTATTCATGTACCTCTCCTATGTCTCAACCCTAAAAATTGGGCCACCTTAATTTTTCATTCAATAAGCTCGGACTATAATCACTGGATCATGAGGGACCCAAAAAGCCCATTCCCTAGCCAGTTTCCCAATCCTATGTCACAAAATATGGTCAACTTTCACAGTTTCCATACCAACCTCTGCAATCCTTGTAATTCCTAAAATAAAACACCATCCGATCTCTAAACCATCTCCTTTGATGCCACTTTATCATGAACCCCTCCCCCTAAAGATTCCATAATGAGGGGAGATATATAAAGTCCCTTGATTTTAGCCTCTAGTAGGCCTCAAGTTTGAAACTAGAAATGATTGTATAAAAAAATATAATGTGTGGAAGGTATTATAATCTATAATATAAATAGTATTTCTAAATATGATGAACCATCCAAAAATAAACACTATGATATAATATAAAAATAAACCCAAAACCATCCCACATACTTTTATAAGTAAAACTGATACAAATAAAAGGCTCCAAAGTAAATACCAAACGTCAAAGATAGAGTTGTGTCATAATAACTATCCAAGGTCCCAAAAATTACAATCTAGAATGGTCTATGTAATCCTCATAGAAACCTGAAAACAATTTATATATTTTGGGTGAGAATATAAGTGTACTCAGTAGAAAATAAGTATATGGTTCACATGTGAAAGAATAATTCTAATGAACCCATAAGAAAATAGTAGAACCAGCATCACCTAAACAGGTAAAATATCCATCCAAAAAACACCAAGGTACACTCACCAAATAACTAAATACAAGTAATATATAATAACAAAAATCACATCAATACAGGGTACCTAACAACACTTTTCACCTAGCTTGCCACTCTCACACCCCTACATCATACATCCCAACACCCCCATCGCTTATGTATACCACCTATCTCTATATGAATGGCCACATAAAATCTCTCCTGAAGACACCTAGTCCACCATTCAACAAGAATGTTCAAATTTAACTAGAAAACACCTAGGCCATCACATCACAGCCTCACCTAAAACTAGAGTTACAAGGTATCACGAAAATGTAGGAAATCAACCTTGTTCCCTCATTCTACCATGAAAAACACTCACCAGAAGCCGCCCCACAATAACATTCATATCAAATCATTCCTAAAAATAGATGGGCCCCTGCCCCACAAGAACAGTCACATATAACCCAAAAACACACGTGATATCAGAAACACTATATAATTCACAAACAGACCTATGGCCATCATAGCCTATGAAATACGCACCTCTCCTAGAATAAAGGGTGGGAAAGTATGGGTACCCAATCATCCATCCTCTCCACTAGATGTCAGAGAAAACACCCATGTGTGACTATGAAGGTGTCGTAATATAATGATTGATGTGTGTGGGGTGTGTATAGAAATCATGTAGAATATACACATATATAAATCTAGAAACACAGAACCCCAAACTATCAGTTCATAACCAAAAACTAATTAAATCACAAAATTTACACTTTTTCTACCACCTCCAAATGAAAAACACCAATCTAACCACAATACACATCACACCACTAACCAATTCCCATTATCCAACCAATTCATTATATTATTTAGCATCATCTATATTTAACCCCCCAACCCATAATTTATTTATTCATTATCATTTCTATCTGAATAATTTAACCATACCCCAACCATTTAAAATCAATTTTATTAAACATGTTATTTATTCCATCACTACCCATGAATATAGAAAAAAACTACCACATACCATAAATATTTCATCAACCCATTGTACTATCCCCTCACCGCCCCAAAATCAAGATAAAAAACCACCACCTCACTTCCAGAAAAAGAACTACCAAATAACAACAACATCCCTACCCCAAAAGAACAACAAAAAAACCACCACCTCATTTCCCCAAAACAATGGGAAAACAACAACCACCCCACCACCAAAAAAGAAGGACACAGAAACCACCACCCCTCCTACCAAAAAGCATGACCTCACAAAACCCCCTATCCACTCCAAAAGCATGACCTATCATCACATCAAATTAAAATTCATTTTATATATATACAATGGTGATTTTATCACATTAGACTTTATTTTAGGGTCTTTATCACACAATGTCTGAACTTGGGAAACTATTTTATCATCCAAATATAAGTGGTTATCTAATTTCCATATTATGGTCACACCACAACAATAAAAAAATAATTTTCTCAAAACCTAATATCCTGCACTAATGAATTACATAACAACTAAAATTTTTAGTGGGATGTCTATCCAGTACAATAAAAATATCACAATAATATCAATGTCGTAAAAGAAAGTGAACCATTCCGCTTTTACCCTTTTAATTTAAATTTGACCAATTATTTATCTTTGAATAACCTATAATAACCAAAACCTTCTGATAAAAAAATAAAACCTCTCCAACATGATTCAAAATAATAAGAAATTAGGGGTTCCCTACCTCAAATATGCTTTGATGACTTGTTATGCACTGTATGGTGTGGAATAAACACTCAAAAACCTCAACCACAAATGGTAAAACACTATTCAAACTAAAAAAACACCTAAATATCATCAAAAAAATATCAAAACACACTCAAAACTAGGAAAACATCACCACAAGGAAACTTTGAAGATGAACAAGTGGAAAATAACCATGAAGAAGTTATGGATTACCACAGATTGGAAATGAACAATCAATTGAACCAATGGATCAAATAGGATAGAAGGAGGGCTTGGATGACTCCTCGGGGCACCTAGGGTTCCCCTATAATGAGAGATGAAGATAGTATGGAGTAGTGAATGAATATTTGGGTGAAAATGAAAAAAATATGAATCTCATAGTTTACAGGTTGTTTAATCATTAAACAGCATGTAATCCTCATGTTTCAAAAAGAAATCATTTTTTGATGAAAAACACATCACCTTAAAGGATTTAACACTCAAATTTGTTACAAGTCATGAACCCCACTTACATAAAGTGTACCCATTTACCAAGCAATCCCTTAGTCACATACAAGCTGTGAACCACCAGAAACACATGCTTTGAACCACCATTACTCATCTTGTAATAAAATTATAGGACATATATTTCCTATAACATCTTTTCTTCACCCCTAGCCTCCATAAAAAAATCCCCAATACCTCCTAAGAATATATCCAAACACAAAAAAAAATAGAATGTTAATGGGATGGGTGGGTAAAATATATTACTATGTCTCTCTGAAACTTTATTTGTTTGTTGTTACTCAATGTTCATGTTTTCAATATAAAAGTACCATTTTAATCAAATTTTGTGGTTTGAGTATAAAATTGTCATTTTGGTAAAAAAGAAACCTGGAATACTTAAAAATGAGTAAAGACATTAATATTAGGTTAATAATTTAGAAAAATAATCCATTATTAATTTGTGATGTTTAGGAATAAACCATGTTCCAATATGATGCATAGTGTGGTCGGTATGACTCTAAGTACATGCTTTCAGGTAAAAATAAAATTTATGTAAAAACTAAACATGACATTATAAAAACTGATAAAATGTATTAAAATTGTTTTGATACATTATAAAAGTGATCTATAATTTATTTTTAACATCTAGGAATCAACCACTGCTTAATCTGATGCACAGTGTGACAGGTATGACTTGATTTTTCTGTTTTTAGTTTAAAATGACCTTTTAGTTCAAAAAACACATTACACAGTCAAAACTAATAGAACAAATTCATATTGTTATTATCTTGAAATTGAAATTTTAATTCAAAAACATATTTTACTCAATAAAAAATGATGAAAAATCAGCTATATTTTTGTAATATTTTAGGAAAATGTTTCAATTTTCATTTTTATGTATAATAATTAGTCATACATCAAAATAGAACATGATGTGAATAATATGACTCAAAGGTTGCACATTTATTTTAAGATGTACTTTTAGTAAAAAAGACAAGTGACATACTCAAAACCAAGAAAACATATTTGGATTGTTTTGGTACTTAAAAAAAGATCCATAAGTCATTTTTGAGATGTAAGAATCAAAGAAACCTCAATATGATGCACTGTGTGACGGGTGTGACTCAATGTGTATCTTTTTATTTAAAATTTACATTTTTTCAAAAAAAAATGACCCACAAAAAACTAATAAAATACTTTAATTTTATTTTGATACTTTAAGATAATGATCCATAATTCATTTTTGACATCTTTGAATCTTCTAAACCTAAATAAGATACAAAATGTTCCTAGTATGAGTCAAATTCTGTGTTTTCAGTTTAAAATTAAAAATTTATTAATATATTATTACATATTTATGAATAATTTGTTTTTTTATAGTACTAATAACTTAATAATTTATTATAGTTGTATTCATTTTTTCTAGTTTCTATGGTTTGTTATAAGCTGCTCATCCTCATAAGAGATTGGAATTTTACAATGCAACTGAGATAATTGAAATGTGGAATTGGGTGAAGAATTTATATATACGTCCTCAAAATTTTGATTCTTAAAAAATTGTTAGTAACTTTTTTCATCATTTTATATACTATTTTTCAGTAATTTTCCTTATCATATTTTGATAATATTTATATAGTTTTACATATTTCTTCTTTAATGATATATTTTTCTTCAAACTATCTATGACAAGATATAAAAGACAGAACAAGTTCCTTTTGGATGTAAGAGGAAACACCATGATTCCAGAAACATGAAGTGAATTCTAAGGAACATTTTACCATGGAATTTGGAAATAGTGGAATGAAAATTATAACATCCAAAGAGAACTATAATATAAATTACCTTGAAGGGTGTATGAATCACCCTATACTCAATCAATATCCCCTCAATTGGATAGACTATGAGTTCAGTATGACTTGAAGTTTATGCATTCAGTTTATAATTTACAGTTCAGTTCAAAAAGTACATTTCATACTCAAAACTAAGAAAAATCATTCGTAATTTTTTATGCTTTAGGAAAATGATACATAAGTCATATTTGACATATAAGAATCAGATTCACATTAATCAAATTCATGGTGTGATTGGAATGAATCCATGTGTGCCTTTTTATTTAAAATGTACATATTAAAAAAAAGATATGTGACAAACTCAAAATTGATCAAACACATTCAGATTATTTTAATAATTTCAGAAAACAATATATAAGTCATTTCAGACATGTAGAAATCAGAATCACTTCAATATAATACAAAGTGATCCTAGTATGACTCACTCAATATGAAAATAATGATTTAGAGTAGGATTTCTCTTGACTATTTTCAAAACTATCGCTAAATATTTTTCAGTATAAAATTTAGTGATGGGTTTTATGATAATTTTTTAAAACATATGAAAAATGTTTTCAAAATAAATTCTATAATTTTCAAAATAATATTCAAAAAAAATTATAATTTTTTTTACGGTTTTGAACAAATCACAATGAAATAGTGGCGATTCTTTCAAAATCAGTGCAAAATAGAGGTGAAAAATTTTAAATATATATTTACTTATTAATTATTATCATATATTTTATATTGTTTATAATTTAAATTAATTATAATTTTTTAATTAATAAATATTTATATTCATTAGTTAGTAATAATTTTAATGTGAAAACAAATCTTTAATAAGTTAAAAATGATACTTCTACATCAAAATGACCATAACCTTTTTATCCGGGAGTCAATTTTAGCTCTAGAACCTTTGAAATAAAATTTTATGTAACAATCTAAAACCAAAATAGATTTAAATTTCACAATAATTAAAAGAATAAATTTTATTATTGTTTCAAGAAATGTTTAAAATTCAACTCGAACTTCCAACAACCATAACTTTTGATCCAGATGTCCGTTTCAGCTCTTCCACCATTCAATTCAAATCATTTGATGATATCTAGGCCCTTCATGAGATTGGTAAACTTATATTACATTTTGTGGGGATCTAAAATTTCCATAATTCCCCCAAGAATATTTTTTTATTGTGGGTATGAATTTTTTTAACTTTCAATGCATTTTATACATCATTAAAGGTGATATTTCTTCACTTTTTTAGTGGGGACTAAATTTATTCCATAGGATTAAATTAATATTGATATTATGGTTTTAAAATTTCATCAGTTTTTACTATGGAGATTTATTTATAATTAAATAAATGCATATTTTATTATATTTACTAATAATAAATCCCTTGTATTAATAAATATATACCTAGATTTTTTTAAACATATAAACAATATGAAAATAAATATTTATTATTCCTTTCGTTTAAAATAAAAAATTATCAATTTATTTACCGTATAAAAATGCATTAATATGTATGTATACACCTATACCTTTAATGTTTATATATAAATATGTGTGGGTCAATAAAAAAATATATTTATGTGTATATTATATTGTTTATAAATAAATAAATATATATGTAAATATTTGTGTGTATAAATAATATATAAATTTATTTTTATATAAATATATAATTATGATTAAATATATTATATAAATTAATTTATAGTAAGATAATATGAATATATAAATATATACACATATATCATTAATGTTTATATATACATAAAAATTTGTATTTAGAGACAAATATATATTTATATTTATATTAAAATTCATGTAAATGAATAATAATATAAAATATATTTAAATTAATTAAACTATATATATATATATCACACACATTTCATGAGATTTAATCATCTTTTAATATTGTCTTCATATGATTTTTATTTTATTTATGATTTTATTCCATTGATTGACATTCTTATTGATTTGATGGTGTTGTAATTTTGTTAATTTATCCTCTATTTTCAACTTGTTATTAATTGTATATGTATGTTTATATGAATTTATGAATATTTGTGCCTATATTTATACAGTTTTATTTGGTTCCCTAGAACCAACTTCTTTATTCTTTATGATAATATTGTATCCACTGTTTTGAATATTAATAAACCACTTATCACACCATGATTTCTCTTATACATGACATTGTATGGGATAATGTCCTAAGAGTAGCTATCACACTAGAAGTTAATAACAGTTCCCCACTATGATGAGAACCTGAAAGTGCTATGACACACTTTTTTAATATATGTTCAATATCCAGATGATATCATTTTATTGAAAAAAAATGATATAGGTTAATAGGGATGGAGACTCATAGTACATTGAGGCACCTTCCCATGGTGTAAGCCCTTGGTAATATATATTATGGATATTATGGGAACGAGACCCACTTGAAACAAATCTATATTTCTATGTTTCTTTGGTTGTTCCTATCTACAGATGTGTGTATTTATCTTTATAATTTATTGTTTTTATTAATGAGTATTACGAGACACACACCTATATGTATTGACTAAAACTGTGGGGAAAGATGTTAATGGCGAGTTTGGATATGTTCGGGGCATCGTGTGTAATATTACATCAATGAATAATACAACCAAATATTTATAACATCTATTCATTAACGAAAGTTAATATCTTAGGCCCTTTGATAGAAATGATATATCCTAAATAAATCTATATCCATGGTGTTCTATAGGCATGTTCTATTTCGTAAAATTAAAAGAAAGAGATATCGATCACATAAGTTGATGGCACTAGCATGAAATATACTCGATAATAGGTATTGTTATAAAGGGATTATATTACACATTAATCATCCATATGCGGTGGCATTTCTTTGAGGGGTTAACTTCTTTTTATATGGGTACCTTGGAATGTTTCTAGATGAAAACCTTGGACTTTAGGCTACATATTCTAATTGCACTAATAAAGAGGCCTAGAGGCCACATATTAAGTGTACCAATAGTTTCTGTTAAAAAATATATTATTATATATTATTTAAAAGGTTGAATAAATATTATTCATATAATCATTTTAATAATTATTCATGTATTCTTTAAACCACTTAATCCATCACTAGTTATTTCGGAGAATATATTTTTGGATTAGAATATTATAAAATATTTTTCAGTGAATATTATATTTATTTTTTATGGGAAAATAATGTAGTGATACTTATTTACTAAATAAAAAGACATTATTCAAGTCCTGATAAATATTGTTGTGGAATAGCGGAAAAATTTTAATTGTTCGGAGATCAATAATAAATGTTTAATATTATTTAATTAAATAATATTCAATTTTAATTCACATGTTTAGCACTTGTCTAGATATAAAAATATTACTGTCATTATTTTACATGGGATTTTTCCTTATATTAAATAAATTACAAGGGAACTTGTTTAATTATTTTTATTTTAACCCAATCAATAGAAATACCCAATTATTTTATTTTTTCATTATCCTATTCAGTTTTTCATAATAATCATAGAATATCCTCTCAAGCATAGAGAGATCCCTTCTCCAAGATTTCTCTAAATAACGATGATAAATACTCCTCTACTGAATCGAGGATAATTCTTTATAAGAAATTTTCCTGGCGATCAATGTTGATGATTCATGTGTTTGGATCTTCCATGCTAGCATCCAGAGATTAATTCAACAATGTATAGATATTCTTAGAACATGTCTGGATCACCTCTAGAGAATTCTACACTTGGTTTCTACAATGCAACAATGGTTCACCATAGACCTGTCGTCAAACTCACCAATGAATAAATAATTCCGTAGAGGCAATTCTTTATGTAATTTAATTAATTATAAACTATATGGGTTGATATTCTCTCTATAGATTCTAAAGTTATTAATATTGTCTACCTTTGATTCAATTCCATTGGTCACGATGATTAAACGTTGTATAGATCTCGGATTGATCATCAATCCTTAAAAAATAAATGTTGGGAACCACGTAACATATGTTTTCGCTAGGCCCAAAATCTATAAGTTATATTAGAGCAAGAACTTTATTGTTTATAATTATTTACAAATGGTTGGTGATTTATGAATTTATAATTTAGTTTTTCAATTCAATTTTGATTGTTATTTTAATCTTAATTGTGATATATATTCTTTCACATTTATTTGTTAATCATATCAAGACTTTTATTTTTTTGATTTAAATAAAATTGATGAACTCATCCAGAAGTTCCAAGTTTTCTAGCCGAATAGTACAGAACTACATGCCATATAACCTCAATTACATGCCATGTAATTATTTTCAACACATAAATATTTATTCCAAAATAAATTCAATATTATGCATTAATTACCGCATTAATTACACAATTATTACACCATGTGTTGACAAAAATTAAATGGCACATGGTCAGTCGGACTACATGTCGTGTGACTTATCGGACATGGCATGTAATCCCATTGGGTCAGAGATGGGTCATGTATTACATACATGTCCTAACCGATGGGTGACCATGTAACATGGATTAAACATAGTGTGTGGCCCATTGGACATGCCTTATATTCCATAATTTCCAAGGTACACTTCACTCGTCGAGTCCCTATCCATGTATATCATATAGGAAATGAAATATATACATGCCGTGTAGAATGAATCAATATGTTGTGTACTTAAACATGTTACAAAGATTTAAAATTTATTTATTTTTCATTATAAACCACGAGACATTTACTTTTTTTTGTCATAAAGATAGGGCGGGCCATTTGATAGGTTTTAATATATATAATTTTTTTATTTTTAATTAATATCTACGTAATTTCTAGATCATCATGTCATGTATGAGTTGTATTATAATTTTTTACTCTACATGCATTTAAGCATAACACATAGCCAAAAAATCATGCAATTCATGTAATAATCCAAGAATTAAACATCATGAAAGTGCATGCTAAGTCTGGTATTCTATATGTACTAATAGTAAAACAATATATGAGTATAATAAATGTTGGGTAGAATTGGAAATGTATTAACTATTTTACCTCTATGGTACAAGTTATTTACATAGTTAATTTTAAATGAATCTATCTAATTTGTTTAAAAATTATAATAAATGATAATCTCAAGGAAATTCATATTTGAATTAAGAAAAAAGGATTTATTAGTTAAATAAAATGATTAATCAATTTGAGCTATATTTATCTTAAATATGTATGACTAAATAATTGAAGGATAGTTTTATAAAATTTGTAATTAATTGCATGAATATGAATGATCATGAGAAAAACATGACCTTTTGTATGTGATTGGTTTCATTTAATTTATTATAAAATTAATTTTTTTTGTCTTGTGTTCATTCTCTTATCATAATTATGTAGGGCCTGTGCTCCCATTGGTTTTAATATGTAAACCCATTTCCCTTTACCAGCATGTGTGTAAAAGGAATACATAATGGTTGGATCCCCCAAGCAAGTGGAAGCAGTTCAAGTATAGAGTTGAAGAGAAACCAATCCAAGGAGATACAAAGGTGGATAGGTGGAATTCTGTAAACATGTACCTCAATTGGTTCAAGGTGTTTCTTCACTAGGTCAATGGTTAGTTTATCGACAACTATATAAACTATCAATTGGTATAATCTCATGATCAGACCCTTTATATATTTTTTAGTGTCATGATTATTTCCTTATTGATTTCTTATCTCAATCACATAATTAATGAATTGAAAATCATATAATATGGAACTAAAATAAATAGACTTATGCATAAATATTATCTAATACATGGTTAATCACTCAATTATTCCCACTTATTATTAACAATAAAGTGATAAAGATAATAAATGTAAATTTACACATAAAAGGATAAAATCCCTCTATAAAATATTATGTTCGTATTACCATCCATTACTTTGTATAGAATCAAACCATAGTTCAACGTGCTTAACCAGCCAATGGTTGGGCGATTTCAATTATTGGGGAATTTTAACATGAGGTTTTTTGTTTTCTAAACATAGTTTACATCAAAGGTTGACTTCTAAAGAATTATATAGTGTAATTGGGCAGAATAGGTTGAGAAAATTTAAATTAATTATTTTAGGATTGGGGAATCAACTTAGAAAATCATGGAATTTTGAGTTAAGGTAGTTGGAATTTGGAATGCATATTTAAAACCATTTGAGTTTCTTGACCAACCAATGTTTTGGTAATGAGAAGTGGAATATGGATCCTTGATTCTAGAATACCCATGAAACAAGATATTCTATATCCAATTGTGAGAGATATTGGGTTTTAATAAAATAGTGTGTGACTAATAAATATAATATTTATTTATTTTTCAAAAATTTGATCAGATAAATTACTAAAATTGTTCTGCTGTTATTTTTTAGAAACAATAATAAAATTAAATCAAACATATCATTTTGATCCATACATGAGAAGGAAAAACTTGTCACTAATACAAATTTAGAAGATAAATAAAGGAACATATGTGTCAGCCTTCACCCTGAAAAGAAATTTTATGTGTTAGAAAACCCATTAGTAGTTGTGCCTAATAGTGAGTCAAGTGATGAAGAACAATCTCTATATGATAATCATTTGAATAACTCTATATATGTTCAGTGATACATGCTATCATCGATGTCCAATGAGATTTTTAAGCAACATGATGATATGGGTGGCTATAGCATGATGCCTCTTGTAGAGACCCGAAGCCTGACGTACATAGAATTTACATTACTTTTGCGGAATACTTAGTACATTACAAAAACACACACACAAGGACCGTAATAGTTTAGTGTCTTTGGAAACTCGGACTATAATCTTCTAATCGTGGTGAAAGATCTTCAACATCTCCCATAAAGATTTTCTCTTTTTTTTACCTAAAACCTTTCTTTATATCCTGGGGAAAAGAAAACAAAAAAAGGGTGAGCTCAAATGCTCAGTAAGGGTAAACAAAAGAAATATCAATCACATCATATTCATAAGAACGTAACATTTTTGGAAATCATAACCTGCAAAAGAGAGCATAATTTCATAACATGGGATAAATCATGGTAGTGAAATGTAATCACAATAATCATAACTTAAAACATGAAACTTTGTGGAATTCACACATAATCATAGAGAATCATTTCTTTTTAGTCATGACTCATTGCCAAGACTATCTTAGTGGACAAAGTCCCTTTCTGAATCGAGTAACCCTCGTTTCAGTCCTGTTTCACTGAACCGGTATAACCTACCGTTCCAGCCCTGTCTATCTCATGAGATATAAAATCTTTACCCAATGCATTGGAGGGAGATATAGGTCCCACCCATCTCATAATGAATCCTTTCTTATGTGTGCCACAAAATCATAAATCATACATCATTGCATAACCCATGTAATAAAAATGGGATTCTTAAACAACATGACATCATAAAACCATTCATATATGATAAAGGAATTCATAAACATAATTCCATCACAACATAGTCAAATCAATGTAATAATAGGGATAAAAACAGAACCCTTTTATTATCTTAGATGGAAAATAATTTTGATAAAATACTTGAACTCCATTCTTGAGGAAAATATCCTTTCTTCTTCAAAAACATTTTTTTCCTTTCATAACATGTCATACGACTTTAAAAAAAAGAAGTTGATTAACGATAAACTTGAAAACTTGTAAAGGAAGTTTCTTGGAAATAATGTTTTAAAAATCCATTCATGCCGTATAAGTTAAAAAAAACATTCTTCGTACTTTTGTCGGAAAAGTCAAAAAGTACCTCGTACGAAAAACGACAAAATATTCCTTTCATTTCATTTACTAAAAACTCACCGAAGGGTAAAAATGGATTTAAACAATTGTAGGTGGATGGAAATAATATTACATATTTATGAAACATGGATGTGGATGATAAAATACACCCCAGTAAATACTTACGAATAAACAATCTCGGATAAAAATGAGATTGTGATATTTCCCTTACCTTAGGTCCGATTTGCTTTGTACGTGTCCGAAGCTCCTGTATAATGGTTCAAATAATGTCATTGACTTATTACAGAATCATATTCACTGTTATGATATCATATATGGTTCACTTATGACATTATATTACCCGTTCTTTTGTAAACTCCATGTTAAAGAAGCGTTTTGGGTAAAATCGTTTCATTTATCGTAGGTGTTTTGACTTGTTGTTCTTGACATTATTATTACTTATATCATGATTTACTTACTTCCAGAATATAAAATATGATTTATATATCATATATATTCAGTATATATATATATATATAATAGATAGATAAATGAAATGAAAAACACCGTTCATGGAGACGGTAGTCCGTACGTACGCATGAACGCTGTTTTCCTTTCCTTATTGTCTTGAATGGAAGTAAGTTGATGACATAAATAAATCCAGTAGCTTTATAATGTCATATATTTCATTATTTTTTCTTATATATACTTTATAATCATTCTTAAATGGTTAACATGGAGAATGAATCTCATCGCGTCGTGGAGACGGTAGTCCGTATGTACGCACGAGCGATGATATCATTTCCATAAATATTGAATTTAATTGGAGTGGATTATACAATATATCAGAATCAATATGATGTTTTAATGACTATGTATAGTTATTCTTTACACCATTATACCCATCCATGTAAGGTGGTGGTGGAAAATAGATTACACCACGGCGTGGAGACGGTATTCCGTACGTACGCACGCGCGGTGATTTCTTTTTCCGTAGGATGGATAGATGGTGAAATAGGGTTGTTTCATATTTATAATAACATATCAGTATGTAAGTAATACTGATGTTATTACTTTTTCATGAAACAACTAAAGAAGAAGAAGTTGAAGAAGAATGAAATTGAAAAGATCGGTAATGGATATTACCTCTTCTTTGAAACGCCTCTTTGAATCCTTCACTTAGGGAACTAATATTGGTCTTTGAAGAAGACAAGAACCTCTAGGATTATTCTAGGGAAGTGGAGAAGGGATTTTGGCAGAGGTTGGCCGAGCTTGAGTGCTCAAATTGGTGTGAGGAGGAAGGGGGAGGAGGTGCCCTTTTATAAGGGAGGAGAGGGGCACCTTAGGAATATCCCAAAATATTATTTTATATTAAATTCAAAATCGGTTTATAATGGTTCCAAAGGGTCTTATTTAGAACCTAAAGTGGGGATGGGTCGAAATCCTATCAAACAATAGGATTTAGACAAGTTTATGATATTATTTTAACCTTATCAATTAGATTTAACTCTAAGTTAAATAATTTAACTTTTACCGTGTCTTTTTTTTTTCTTTCACTATATGGTTAATACACTTACTATAACATGAAAACGAACCCCAAATTGTTTATTACTAATACATATATCCTTATCTAAGTCATTTGGCCGAACCTTAGATTTTTAGGAATAAAATAACAATTAATAATATAATATTTGATTTAAAAACTATTTTGTTTCAATTTTGACACTATTTGATATATGAATTTTTTGAAAGTCATAACAGAATTATATGTTCGAAAAAAGTTGATTAAATCAACACTAATATATCATAGTAACCTAGAAAATTAGTTGAATTCATAAAAATTCTCAAATTACATTTATTTTGGTGTTTATAACATCAATTATGTCAATATTTCATAAATAAGATAATTACTGCATCATCTTTGTGTCATAAATAAATTAAATTATTTGATGTCTAAAAATTACAAATAAACTACCATTATGTAGGAAATCTTTTTAGCTTTCTAATTAATATTTATAGGCGAATTTATCTTATGTATAACCCCATATTAAAAATGATTTACTTATTAAAATTTGATTTTAACTATTTTAACCCTTCTTTAAATAAATTAATAATAAATGTCCTAATCTAATCCAAGTGGGCCTAAATGGTCATATTTCATTCATAAGGTTGTTTTTGGTTGAATTACACTTATCCAATAGAATTAGGACATGTGTTAGGGTAATATTAATATCATATTTACCCTTAGTTACCCTATTTACTATTAACCGCTGTAAAAAAAAGGAAAAAGTTACTATTCACCAAAAAATTATTTTCATCTCATTGAACCACATTTTACTTACTGACATCAACCTTGTCTTTCGGATTTTTGAAATTCCATTCACAGAAGCGGTAAAATTATGTTTTATGAAAAATTCAGTTTTTTAACTACCACTTAGTAGTTTCACTATTCATCAAAAATTGATGTTTCTCAGAACAATGCCAAAATTTCATCCTAAGCTATATTTTATATTCCGAATTCAAAAATAAAGTCTATTTTACCAAATTCATAACATAGAAGTTTCATTAATTATTTTTATAATTAAATCCCGTTGTTAAAACAAATAGCGTGTTTTTAAGAAACAATATATATCAAAAGATTGACACTTGATTATGTCTGGTTTAAATGTGAAATTACAACCAATGACCAACATTGTATTAAATTGTAAAAATATATTCTAAATATACTTTAAAACCACTCAAATTAATAATTTATCACTATTAATTATTTCGATTAAAAAAAAATTTTTAAATTAAAATTTAGTAATTTTCACTATTCATCAGAATATGAAAGTTATCCGAAATGTACCAAAATTTCACCTTAGGCTAAATTCGATACTCCGAATCCAAAAATGAAATCCATCTTGAAAAATAAAATTTACAAAATTTCAAAAAGTGGTTATTACTATTCATAACGGCTAGTTTTAATAACATTTTAATAGCATATTGCTGTTTAGTGAAACTCGTTATTGCGTACTACACACGCTATCGAGGAAGGTCGTCATTGCGTGTAATGCAAGGAAAGTCAAGGATGCGTGTTGTGCAAGCTCCTTTTAGTGTAGCGTACAACACAAGACATTAATAAAATTAAAAAGAATATTTTTTATAAAATCTTGGGCTGTTACATTCTACCCCCCTTAAAATGAATTTCGCCCTCGAAATTCGTCGGGGTTATAAATGGTTTACTATTTGAAAGTTTCTTTAATAGAATCCCACATCGTAAAAAGGAATACCAAAACTTGGCTTTAAAAACTAAAGTATGAAATGTAACGATTACCCAAATAAACTAATCGCTGGGTTTCCACATAGGTAAAAATATGGATATGGAAGAGAAATATAACCATCATGTTCTGATGGAGAGTGGTAGAGAACATGGCTATGGAAAAGCCAGTAATCACAAATCCATAGATTTGTGATGATATAAGGTACCATCTGATTCATCAGGTATAAGATCACTAGGACAACATTTTTGGTTTTCAAGATCATTTCCCTAAAGTTGAAAATTTGAATTAGAATAAATACTTACTTTATTTTGGATTAATCTCACTATAGATGGACTTATGTATTTTTTGATAACCTTTCTAACCTTTTGTTTGAGACAGATGGAACGAATGATGGGTCATTCCTTTTTAGAATGTGACCAACAAGACATATCTTATGGGGATCGACGCTGGTGTTATGAGAGTGGACTGCAGTATTATGGATAATCCTAAAGATTGGAATGGATTATGTTGGACATAAGTTCGTATTGTTTAAGGATAGAAGTTTTCTCGATATTATTGATGGGATGTTATAGTAATATAGTTTTAGAAAAAGGACAACCTGCAGGACGGGCGACAGCCCATCGCGTCAGACAAGGCTGTGGGAATCGAACCCACAACCGAAGTGTGACTGGCCTTTATCGCCTACCACTGACCTACAGGAAGTCCCTGTTTAGTAGAAACTAGTTTTATTATATTAAGCAGTATGATATGTGATTTATAAGTTCATTTTAGGAACCATATATGATTAATCTCACTATAGATGGACTTATGTATTTTTTGATAACTTTTCTAACCTTTTGTTTGAGACAGATGGAATGACCCATCATTCTATCACATGATCTGCTAACACATCACGAATGACAAATTCAACTTCATTTCTTTAAGAGATGAAGTGGAAATTGTTAAAGGCACGAACAATAGTGAGATTATACCAAAATAAAGTAAGTATTTATTCTAATTCAAATTTTCAACTTTAGGGAAATGATCTTGAAAACCAAAAATGTTGTCCTAGTGATCTTATACCTGATGAATAAGATGGTACCTTATATCATCACAAATATATGGATTTGTGATTACTGGCTTTTCCATAGCCATGTTCTCTACCACTCTCCATCAGAACATGATGGTTATATTTCTCTTCCATATCCATATTTTTACCTATGTGGAAACCCATCGATTAGTTTATTTGGGTAATCGTTACATTTCATACTTTAGTTTTTAAAGCCAAATTTTGGTATTCCTTTTTACGATGTGGGATTCTATTAAAGAAACTTTCAAATAGTAAACCATTTATAACCCCGACGAATTTCGAGGGCGAAATTCATTTTAAGGGGGGTAGAATGTAACAGCCCAAGATTTTATAAAAAATATTCTTTTTAATTTTATTAATGTCTTGTGTTGTACGCTACACTAAAAGGAGCTTACACAACATGCATCCTTGACTTGCCTTGCATTACACGCAATGACGACCTTCCTCGATAGCGTGTGTAGTACGCAATAACGAGTTTCACTAAACAGCAATATGCTATTAAAATGTTATTAAAACTAGCCGTTATGAATAGTAATAACCACTTTTTGAAATTTTGTAAATTTTATTTTTCAAAATGGATTTCATTTTTGGATTCGGAGTATCGAATTTAGCCTAAGGTGAAATTTTGGTACATTTCGGATAACTTTCATATTCTGATGAATAGTGAAAATTACTAAATTTTAATTAAAAAAAAAATTTTAATCGAAATAATTAATAGTGATAAATTATTAATTTGAGTGGTTTTAAAGTATATTTAGAATATATTTTTACAATTTAATACAATGTTGGTCATTGGTTGTAATTTCACATTTAAACCAGACATAATCAAGTGTCAATCTTTTGATATATATTGTTTCTTAAAAACACGCTATTTGTTTTAACAGCGGGATTTAATTATAAAAATAATTAATGAAACTTCTATGTTATGAATTTGGTAAAATAGACTTTATTTTTGAATTCGGAATATAAAATATAGCTTAGGATGAAATTTTGGCATTGTTCTGAAAAACATCAATTTTTGATGAATAGTGAAACTACTAAGTGGTAGTTAAAAAACTGAATTTTTCATAAAACTTAATTTTACCGCTTCTGTGAATGGAATTTCAAAAATCCAAAAGACACGGTTGATGTCAGTAAGTAAAATGTGGTTCAATGAGATGAAAATAATTTTTTGGTGAATAGTAACTTTTTACTTTTTTTACAGCGGTTAATAGTAAATAGGGTAACTAAGGGTAAATATGATATTAATATTACCCTAACACATGTCCTAATTCTATTGGATAAGTGTAATTCGACCAAAACAACCTTATGAATGAAATATGACCATTTAGGCCCACTTGGATTAGATTAGGACATTTATTATTAATTTATTTAAAGAAGGGTTAAAATAGTTAAAATCAAAGTTTAATAAGTAAATCATTTTTAATATGGGGTTATACATAAGATAAATTAGACTATAAATATTCATTAGAAAGATAAAAAGATTTCCTACATAATGGTATTTTATTTGTAATTTTTAGACATCAAATAATTTAATTTATCTATGACACAAAGATGATGCAGTAATTATCTTATTTATGAAATATTGACATAATTGATGTTATAAACACCAAAATAAATGTAATTTGAGAATTTTTATGAATTCCACTAATTTTCTAGGTTACTATGATATATTAGTGTTGATTTAATCAACTTGGTTCGAACATATAATTCTGTTATGACTTTCACAAAATTCATATATCAAATAGTGTCAAAATTGACACAAAATAGTTTTTAAATCAAATATTATATTATTAATTGTTATTTTATTCCTAAAAAGCTATGGTTCCGCCAAATGACTTAGATAAGGATATATGTATTATTAATAAACAATTTGGGGTTCGTTTGGCATGTTATAGTAAGTGTATTAACCATATAGTGAAAGAAAACAAAAAGACACGGTAAAAGTTAAATTATTTAACTTAGAGTTAAATCTAATTGATAAGGTTAAACTAATATCATAAACTTGTCTAAATACTATTGGTTGATAGTATTTCGAGCCATACCCACTTTAGGTTCGAAATAAGACCCTTTGGAACCATTATAAACCGATTTTGACTTTAATATAAAATAATATTTTGAGATATTCCTAAGGTGCCCCTCTCCTCCCTTATAAAAGGGAACCTCCTCCCCCTTCCTCCTCACACCAATTTGAGCACTCAAGCTCGGCCAACCTCTGCCAAAATACCTTCTCCACTTCCCTAGAATAATCCTAGAGGTTCTGGTCTTCTTCAAAGACCAATATTAGTTCCCTAAGTGAAGGATTCAAAGAGGCGTTTCAAAGAAGAGGTAATATCCATTACCGATCTTTTCAATTTCATTCTTCTTCAACTTCTTCTTCTTTAGTTGTTTCATGAAAAAGTAATAACATCAGTATTACTTACATACTGATATGTTATTATAAATATGAAACAACCCTATTTCACCATCTATCCATCCTACGGAAAAAGAAATCACCGCGCGTGCGTACGTACGGAATACCGTCTCCACGCCGTGGTGTAATCTATTTTCCACCACCACCTTACATGGATGGGTATAATGGTGTAAAGAATAACTATAAATAGTCATTAAAACATCATATTGATTCTGATATATTGTATAATCCACTCCAATTCAATTCAATATTTATGGAAATGATATCATCGCTCGTGCGTACGTACGGACTACCGTCTCCACGACGCGATGAGATTCATTCTCCATGTTAACCATTTAAGAATGATTATAAAGTATATATAAGAAAAAATAATGAAATATATGACATTATAAAGCTACTGGATTTATGTATGTCATCAACTTACTTCCATTCAAGACAATAAGGAAAGGAAAACAGCGTTCATGCGTACGTACGGACTACCGTCTCCATGAACGGTGTTTTTCATTTCATTTATCTATCTATTATTTATATATATATATATACTGAATATATATGATATATAAATCATATTTTATATTCTGGAAGTAAGTAAATCATGATATAAGTAATAATAATGTCAAGAACAACAAGTCAAAACACCTACGATAAATGAAACGATTTTACCCAAAACGCTTCTTTAACATGGAGTTTACAAAAGAACGGGTAATATAATGTCATAAGTGAACCATATATGATATCATAACAATGAATATGATTCTTTAATAAGTCAATGACATTATTTAAACCATTATACAGGAGCTTCGGACACGTACAAAGCAAATCGGACCTAAGGTAAGGGAAATATCACAATCTCATTTTTATCCGAGATTGTTTATTCGTAAGTACTTACTGGGGTGTATTTTATCATCCACATCCATGTTTCATCAATATGTAATATTATTTCCATCCACCTACAATTGTTTAAATCCATTTTTACCCTTCGGTGAGTTTTTAGTAATATGTATGAAAGGAATCTTTTGTCGTTTTTCGTACGAGGTACTTTTTGACTTTTCCGACAAAAGTACGAAGAATGTTTTTTTAACTTACACGGCATGAATGGATTTTTAAAACATTATTTCCAAGAAACTTCCTTTACAAGTTTTCAAGTTTATCTTTAATCAACTTCTTTTATTTTAAAGTCGTATGTCATGTTATGAAAGGAAAAAAATGTTTTTGAAGAAGAAAGGATATTTTCCTCAAGAATGGAGTTCAAGTATTTTATCAAAATTATTTTCCATCTAAGATAATAAAAGGGTTCTGTTTTTATCCCTATTATTACATTTATTTGACTATGTTGTGATGGAATTATGTTTATGAATTCCTTTATCTTATATGAATGGTTTTATGATGTCATGTTGTTTAAGAATCCCATTTTTATTACATGGGTTATGCAATGATGTATGATTTATGATTTTGTGGCACACATAAGAAAGGATTCATTATGAGATGGGTGGGACCTATATCTCCCTCCAATGCATTGGGTAAAGATTTTATATCTCATGAGATAGACAGGGCTGGAACGGTAGGTTATAACGGTTCAGTGAAACAGGACTGAAACGAGGGTTACTCGATTCAGAAAGGGACTTTGTCCACTAAGATAGTCTTGGCAATGAGTCATGACTAACAAGAAATGATTCTCTATGATTATGTGTGAATGCCACAAAGTTTCATGTTTTAAGTTATGATTATTGTGATTACATTTCACTACCATGATTTATCCCATGTTATGAAATTATGCTCTCTTTTGCAGGTTATGATTTCCAAAATGTTATGTTCTTATGAATATGATGTGATTGATATTTATTTTGTTTACCCTTACTGAGCATTTGAGCTCACCCTTTTTGTGTTTTCTTTTCCCCAGGATATAAAGAAAGGTTTTAGGTAAAAAAAAAGAGAAAATCTTTATGGGAGATGTTGAAGATCTTTCACCACGATTAGAAGATTATAGTCCGAGTTTCCAAAGACACTAAACTATTACGGTCCTTGTGTGTGTGCTTTTATCCCGAAGCCTGACGTACATAGACTTTACATTACTTTTGCGGAATACTTAGTACATTACAAAAACACACACACAAGGACCGTAATAGTTTAGTGTCTTTGGAAACTCGGACTATAATCTTCTAATCGTGGTGAAAGATCTTCAACATCTCCCATAAAGATTTTCTCTTTTTTTTACCTAAAACCTTTCTTTATATCCTGGGGAAAAGAAAACACAAAAAGGGTGAGCTCAAATGCTCAGTAAGGGTAAACAAAAGAAATATCAATCACATCATATTCATAAGAACATAACATTTTGGAAATCATAACCTGCAAAAGAGAGCATAATTTCATAACATGGGATAAATCATGGTAGTGAAATGTAATCACAATAATCATAACTTAAAACATGAAACTTTGTGGAATTCACACATAATCATAGAGAATCATTTCTTGTTAGTCATGACTCATTGCCAAGACTATCTTAGTGGACAAAGTCCCTTTCTGAATCGAGTAACCCTCGTTTCAGTCCTGTTTCACTGAACCGGTATAACCTACCATTCCAGCCCTGTCTATCTCATGAGATATAAAATATTTACCCAATGCATTGGAGGGAGATATAGGTCCCACCCATCTCATAATGAATCCTTTCTTATGTGTGCCACAAAATCATAAATCATACATCATTTCATAACCCATGTAATAAAAATGGGATTCTTAAACAACATGACATCATAAAACCATTCATATAAGATAAAGGAATTCATAAAAATAATTCCATCACAACATAGTCAAATCAATGTAATAATAGGGATAAAAACAGAACCCTTTTATTATCTTAGATGGAAAATAATTTTGATAAAATACTTGAACTCCATTCTTGAGGAAAATATCCTTTCTTCTTCAAAAACATTTTTTTCCTTTCATAACATGTCATACGACTTTAAAATAAAAGAAGTTGATTAAAGATAAACTTGAAAACTTGTAAAGGAAGTTTCTTGGAAATAATGTTTTAAAAATCCATTCATGCCGTATAAGTTAAAAAAAACATTCTTCGTACTTTTGTCGGAAAAGTCAAAAAGTACCTCGTACGAAAAACGACAAAAGATTCCTTTCATTTCATTTACTAAAAACTCACCGAAGGGTAAAAATGGATTTAAACAGTTGTAGGTGGATGGAAATAATATTACATATTTATGAAACATGGATGTGGATGATAAAATACACCTCAGTAAATACTTACGAATAAACAATCTCGGATAAAAATGAGATTGTGATATTTCCCTTACCTTAGGTCCGATTTTCTTTTTACGTGTCCGAAGCTCCTGTATAATGGTTTAAATAATGTCATTGACTTATTACAGAATCATATTCATTGTTATGATATCATATATGGTTCACTTATGACATTATATTACCCGTTCTTTTGTAAACTCCATGTTAAAGAAGCGTTTTGGGTAAAATCGTTTCATTTATCGTAGGTGTTTTGACTTGTTGTTCTTGACATTATTATTACTTATATCATGATTTACTTACTTCCAGAATATAAAATATGATTTATATATCATATATATTCAGTATATATATATATATAATAGATAGATAAATGAAATGAAAAACACCATTCATGGAGACGGTAGTCCGTACGTACGCATGAACGCTGTTTTCCTTTCCTTATTGTCTTGAATGGAAGTAAGTTGATGACATACATAAATCCAGTAGCTTTATAATGTCATATATTTCATTATTTTTTCTTATATATACTTTATAATCATTCTTAAATGGTTAACATGGAGAATGAATCTCATCGCGTCGTGGAGACGGTAGTCCGTACGTATGCACGAGCGATGATATCATTTCCATAAATATTGAATTGAATTGGAGTGGATTATACAATATATCAGAATCAATATGATGTTGTAATGACTATGTATAGTTATTCTTTACACCATTATACCCATCCATGTAAGGTGGTGGTGGAAAATAGATTACACCACGGCGTGGAGACGGTATTCCGTACGTACGCACGCGCGGTGATTTCTTTTTCCGTAGGATGGATAGATGGTGAAATAGGGTTGTTTCATATTTATAATAACATATCAGTATGTAAGTAATACTGATGTTATTACTTTTTCATTAAAACAACTAAAGAAGAAGAAGTTGAAGAAGAATGAAATTGAAAAGATCGGTAATGGATATTACCTCTTTTTTGAAACGCCTCTTTGAATCCTTCACTTAGGGAACTAATATTGGTCTTTGAAGAAGACAAGAACCTCTAGGATTATTCTAGGGAAGTGGAGAAGGGATTTTGGCAGAGGTTGGCCGAGCTTGAGTGCTCAAATTGGTGTGAGGAGGAAGGGGGAGGAGGTGCCCTTTTATAAGGGAGGAGAGGGGCACCTTAGGAATATCCCAAAATATTATTTTATATTAAATTAAAAATCGGTTTATAATGGTTCCAAAGGGTCTTATTTAGAACCTAAAGTGGGGATGGGTCGAAATCCTATCAACCAATAGGATTTAGACAAGTTTATGATATTATTTTAACCTTATCAATTAGATTTAACTCTAAGTTAAATAATTTAACTTTTACCGTGTCTTTTTGTTTTCTTTCACTATATGGTTAATACACTTACTATAACATGAAAACGAACCCCAAATTGTTTATTACTAATACATATATCCTTATCTAAGTCATTTGGCCGAACTTTAGATTTTTAGGAATAAAATAACAATTAATAATATAATATTTGATTTAAAAACTATTTTGTGTCAATTTTGACACTATTTGATATATGAATTTTGTGAAAGTCATAACAGAATTATATGTTCGAAAAAAGTTGATTAAATCAACACTAATATATCATAGTAACCTAGAAAATTAGCGGAATTCATAAAAATTCTCAAATTACATTTATTTTGGTGTTTATAACATCAATTATGTCAATATTTCATAAATAAGATAATTACTGCATCATCTTTGTGTCATAAATAAATTAAATTATTTGATATCTAAAAATTACAAATAAACTACCATTATGTAGGAAATCTTTTTAGCTTTCTAATGAATATTTATAGTCGAATTTATCTTATGTATAACCCTATATTAAAAATGATTTACTTATTAAAATTTGATTTTAACTATTTTAACCCTTCTTTAAATAAATTAATAATAAATGTCCTAATCTAATCCAAGTGGGCCTAAATGGTCATATTTCATTCATAAGGTTGTTTTTGGTCGAATTACACTTATCCAATAGAATTAGGACATGTGTTAGGGTAATATTAATATCATATTTACCCTTAGTTACCCTATTTACTATTAACCGCTGTAAAAAAAAGTAAAAAGTTACTATTCACCAAAAAATTATTTTCATCTCATTGAACCACATTTTACTTACTGACATCAACCGTGTCTTTCGGATTTTTGAAATTCCATTCACAGAAGCGGTAAAATTAAGTTTTATGAAAAATTCTGTTTTTTAACTACCACTTAGTAGTTTCACTATTCATCAAAAATTGATGTTTTTCAGAACAATGCCAAAATTTCATCCTAAGCTATATTTTATATTCCGAATTCAAAAATAAAGTCTATTTTACCAAATTCATAACATAGAAGTTTCATTAATTATTTTTATAATTAAATCCTGCTGTTAAAACAAATAGCGTGTTTTTAAGAAACAATATATATCAAAAGATTGACACTTGATTATGTCTGGTTTAAATGTGAAATTACAACCAATGACCAACATTGTATTAAATTGTAAAAATATATTCTAAATATACTTTAAAACCACTCAAATTAATAATTTATCACTATTAATTATTTTGATTAAAAAAGTTGTTTTTAATTAAAATTTAGTAATTTTCACTATTCATCAGAATATGAAAGTTATCCGAAATGTACCAAAATTTCACCTTAGGCTAAATTCGATACTCCGAATCCAAAAATGAAATCCATTTTGAAAAATAAAATTTACTAAATTTCAAAAAGTGGTTATTACTATTCATAACGGCTAGTTTTAATAACATTTTAATAGCATATTGCTGTTTAGTGAAACTCGTTATTGCGTACTACACACGCTATCGAGGAAGGTCGTCACTGCGTGTAATGGAAGGCAATTCAAGGATGCGTGTTGTGCAAGATCCTTTTAGTGTAGCGTACAACACAAGACATTAATAAAATTAAAAAGAATATTTTTTATAAAATCTTGGGCTGTTACACCTCTCCTTTGGAATCTCTATCAAGAGATGGTGAGTCAAGAGAGGTACAAGATCTATAATGGTTTTTTTAAAACTAATCTTAGATAGTCTGCACTAGCTAGGTCTCCCGTAGTCAATATTATCACCTACATTGAACACTTAGAGATCTTAGGGATTAAAGTAGGAAATGAGTTGGGTACATATCTTACACATTCATCACCTCCCAAGACCTTCTCTATCTACATTTTGAATTATAATTTGATCAATAATGAGAATGTCCCTTTTCAACTTTTGGAAATAATTCATCAAGTGTATAAGTACATGGGGCATGATAAACCCATTTTTCTTATAGTGAATAAAAAAATAATGAAAATGGAAAATGGGTCTATGAACTATAAATAATATAAATCTCATGAGCACCATCCTTCCATGATGGGGAAGATCTAGAGGCAATGAAAGTAAAAAGAGGAAGTATTTTTACATGTGTCAATCTAGGCCACTAGAAGTGAAACTGCACCCATATGGAAGGGGAAGCTAATCTTGAAATTGTTAGTGAGTGAAATCATTACATTTCTACACATTGGGTATTAGATAAATCATATGGTACTAACATCAATATCCAAATGCAGAAGCCAAGTAAATTATGGATGATTGTTAGAGGAGGGGTGGATATGTGATCTACCAATAGAGCAAGGATGGCTATCATAATAATTGGTGACTATGACCTTTCATTTATAACAAGAATGATTTTGGTTTTAAGATATTGTTTTTATGTACCTATAGTTAACAAGATCATAATTTATTTGTCATCTTTAGATAAAGATGGGGTTGTTTTCAAATTGTTAATTAAAAGATGTTTCTTTTATATGGAAAACATATGTAATGGTATAGATTATTTAAATAATGTTATTTATGTTTTAAATTATAAAATCCAATTTTTTTCAATTGATAGCAAATCATGTTCGCATGACTCATATAACACGAAAAAATGGAATCACTATCTTAGACATGTAAATGAGAAGTGTTTAAAAAATCCTAATCAAGATGGTTATTTGGAATATTCTGAGCTAAAACCACTTGAAAGATGTCATGATTATTTACATGAAAAAATAACCAAACCACCATTTAGTGGACTGTGCTAAAGGGCCAGAGAACTTCTAGGATTGGTACACACTGATGTGTGTGAACCATTTCTAGTAGATGCTGGAGGTGGATATTATTCATTACTTTTATTGATTAATTGAGTAGATATGGATATATCTAGATGATGAGGTATAAGTCTTATTCCCTTGATAATTTTAAGGAATTAAAGAATGAATAAAATAATCTTGTCTGTAATAAGATAAATAATCATCGATCATATCATGTTGGTGAATATCTTAACAAAGTGTTGATTGAATTTCTACCGGTTTTGGGATTCTATCTCAAATCACACCACCTTATACACAACAATGTAATGGATTTAGTGAAATGAGAAACTATAACTTGTTAGAAAAGGTATGGTTGATGACGAGCCATGCAGATCATCCATTATCCTTTTAAGGATATGATTTACAAACTAAGACATACACATAAAATAGAGTACGAATTGAAGTAGAAAATGGAATTCCATTTGAGCTACAAAATAGAAATAAAACCATTCTTTCACATACACATTTATGGGGTTGTGAGGAACTTGTTAAGGCCTTATCAGGAAATATACTAGCACCCCGGGGCACAAAGTGTATCATTATAAGGTATCCCATGAAATCAAAGGGATACTACCTATAAAACCCCTCAAATAAGAAAGTGATTATCACTATAGAATCCATATTTATTGAGAGGGAATACATACTTGAAATGGATAGTGGTAGAAAGAATGTGTTCAATGATTTTGATGCTCAACATACACTCAACTTGGTACAGGGATATGTTCCATATGTCCCCATGGAATAATTAGTTCCATAAACATAAGTCAAGGTTGGAGCATAAGAGAGGTAAAATGTTGCATCCTCATTTTTAAATTAATTTTTATTCTCTTGATTCATGGTTCTGGGATCTCGTGCCAAGGTCCGGGCTGGGTCTTGGATTAAAATTTTTGTTGTTTAATATGTTTAACAGGTTTTAGGCCCATGCGTGGTAACAACATAGTGGGCGATAGCCACACGATCGCCCTGGGTGCTTGTGAAAATGACCAAGTGGTCTTAGTTGAGGTGTGTGACTTACGCATGATTTTTTTAGCTGTGCGACATGCGCGCGGTGATCCGGTATTTAGAGGATGATAAATAAATGGAATAAAATATAAAAAGAATTTTCTATAATAATAATAATAATAATAATTTTATGTTGTAATTTTTTTTTATTATTAGGATTATTATTAAGAGTTCTAATTTTATTAATATTAATAATAATAATATTACTAATATTATTAATTTTATTATTGTTGTATTATTATTATTATATGTTTATTATTATTATCCTTTATGTTATGTTAAATATAACAGTTAATCTTTATATTATTATTTTTTATTATTATGGAAATATTAATATTTTTAAATATGGTTTTATTATTATTATTATTAATATTATTGAAACTTAGGTTGATTTTTTTAAACCCTAATCTACTCTTTTCCCGTCACCCCCTTCCCTAATCGCGAGCCAGCCGCCCCGATTTTTCCCTCCGTGTTGTGGTGCTTCCCCTAGCCTCCCACTGACCGTCCAATGCTATGGTGCTTCACCCGACCTCCTGTTCACCGTCCTGCACTACATCCTCCCTCCCCAACCTCATGATCACCACCATATGCTTTTCCCTTCTCGCCTGCGCCTTCTCCTGCATCGGTCCTCCGCACTCACCCTAGACACCTCACCTCCGGACCAACATCTGATATTTCCCTCCTCCCTCCTTCTTCACCACCTTCCCACTGACCAGACCCCTATCCCCATCCATCCTCACATCCAGATCCCAGTCAGCCCACCTCTGACCCCCATTCTACACACCAACAGGTCACCGCAAGTAGGCCCTCTCTCCTCGCTTTGGTCTCCTCAAACCCCAGCCCTAGTTAGCATCGTCTGACCTACTCGCGCATCACCTTTCATTAGGATGAGTTCTCACCAGCGCTGTCCAACCTTCCTACACACCACCTCCCATATGGTTGAGTCCTTTTCCAAAGTAGTTCGGCCACCACACGCTCTCCCAGCTGGGTCACACCCTCTACCGACAGACCGCCAAACTCCCATCCGGTTTCACCTCTCTAGCAGCCTCCCCACTTTGGTATTTTTTCATCCTTCCATTGAGGTAAGGTTATTCCATTTTTAGGGTTTAATTTTTCTGCTCAAATCCTTAACTATACATACCAATTTATATCTTTCTGGTTAAATTCAGCTTCTTGCGGATGCGTTTGATGTGCGATTGGGGTTTTGAATCATTTTTCAGGCGTTCTTCATCATTTGAGGTAATATCCCTTTTCCATTCCCTTTAAATATAGAAGTACACTGATCCCTTGTGGTTTCTTGATTTCTAGGATTAATTAGTTACCCATGACATTGTTTAATGATTTTACTATGCTGATTTTTCTTCCTGTTTACGTGATAGGGGTTGTATATGAGGTGCAAGATGTGTTTTTGAAAGGGGTATAAGGTGATCACACGTTGAAATGTATTTTCTAGATGGGCTGTTTATCATGTGTAAACACATGATGGGTCTCTTAAATTGTGTCTTATAAAGGGGTGCATGGTGTTTGATAAATGTTGTGAGTATTTTGGAGAATGACTTGAAATGGATTTGTGGTCTGTGTTTGGCTTAAATATTGGTTTTATTAAATGAAATCGGTTGGATTTTATGTGTACCCCATTATTATGCCCTCTCAGGGTATTTTATAAATTGTGTATGTGATTTTATAAATTTTTTGAATGGTATGAAAGGTGTTATAAATTTTTTTTTGTAATGCTTTGGTTTTAAAATGTGGTTTGAGAGGGGTTTTTGGGTGTTTATAGCTGTGGGTTTCTCTTTGAAAATTTCTTTTAAAATTTAATAGATTTTTGGAAAATAATGTAGATGGTGCGATTTCTGTTTTGAAAACATGTCGAGGTGTTGTTTTCTCTGTTTGGTCATTTGATTTGTTTTAAGTTCTTGTTTATGCATTTTAGTTTTGTGGTTGTTGCAGCGTGTCGCTGAGGAAAACCTGTGACACTACGGTTGTCGACTTTCATGTGTTTGTGCGTCTCTACAAGGCATTATGCACCATTGTGTTTGGACAACGAGTCGAGGTAGGTCCCCACTACAATTTCATTTATATTTAGAATCTATTAATATCTTGTTATTTCATTAAATTTTATATTAATGGAAAATAATATTAAATAATTAATTTTAGAATAAATGTTCATTGTGATGAATAATGGTTCTCTCTTGTTTTGAATTACCTAAAAGTTTTTTTCTTTTAAATGTTCATCATTAGTGTTGATAGAATTTCCAATTGGCCATTATAAGTAAATTGTGTTTCTTTTAAAGACCGACTTGGGTTTCAAATGTGTGTGGACCTTTTAAAATGGATTTCATAAATGAGGTTTCAAATGGTTTGAGATTGAAAGTGGTATTCCTTTTATTATTTAGAAATGATTTGTCCTATGTTGGTTCTTCTGAAAATTGGTCAGAGTTGAGTAGTATGTTAAGGCCCATTTGGAACTTTAATGAAATGAGGTATTTTGAAAACTCTTTTTGGGGTGAATCAGGGGTAGTCTTATTGAGCACCACCATTGTGTGATTTTAGTGTGATGTTTTAACTTCGTGACTAGTTACATGATTTACATTTTTGACTCACCCATTTCCTTTTTATTATACGTTTTAACATGGGAACCGGGCATAGTGAGTGAATTTTCAAAGAACAATTACCGCACTATTTTATATTATGCACAGAGTAGTGACCCATAGCAGAGAGGTGTTTTGTTATTATTTCTATCGGATTGGGCCCCTCAACCGGCCCAGGTAGAGTGATTGTCGAGAATTAGGGCGTTATGACACCATCGAGAGTAGGCATACCTTTAGGATAAGTCACGTGTATTGTATGTTCTGGATTGTTCATGAAATCCTATGTTCGACCCATGTTTTCTTCAGTGATTATTTGTATGTGGTGGATGATTGAGAGGTCTCTTTCAGTTGTTGGCCCATGCGTGACAATTTTTTTTCCATTTCCCATAAAGTGTGTTGTGTGTTGTGTGTGGTTTTCCTTTTGACTAATAACTAAAATTTGGATTTCTAAATTGTTCGCAAAAAATGTTTTGAAATGAAATGTGCATGTTCCTTTCAAACATTAAACTCGTTTTAAATTTATAAAGGGAAATGCACTATCACATGATTTAGAAATGAAAGTGCGTGTGTGGAAACCAATATTTTTTATAATTTAGTTCAAAACTAGAATTATTAAATTCGTTATTTAAAGGTAACACATTGGCAATAGTTTGTTTGGAATTCCTAATGAGTTTTAATATTCAAACTTATAGTTTTTTCTTATTTTTCTTAGTTTTGTTGCAGGTATGAATCGATCTTTCTTTTTGTGGACGAGTGTTGGTTGTGGACTAGTGAGCGACTCTCGGAGGCACGAAATTTTTTGGTCGTGGTCAGGTTAGTTGGCTGTTATTGATCATTTATTCCTTTTGTGTTGTTTATTCACTATCTGCTATTCTACTTTTCTTCTCTTTTATTTATTTTAACGGGACAAAATCATTCCCATTTTTCCTCTATTGATGCCATGACGCTTGTCGCCAGCCCGGGAGGATCGTGAACGCCTCTCAGGCCATGTCACAGACCGTCTGGGGTGACCGGTTTTGGGTCTAATCAGGTTGGTTCATGACAAAATGGTATCAGAGGAGGCCATTGTTTTTTGGGGTGTCTGGTATATGGATATTAGGTTTGTCGGGACATGGGATGTAGGTATGAGAAAGATGTCATGAACCCTTTCTCATTCTAAACCTCAAGTTTCCAGAGGTAGTAAAGGTTTTGAGTCTTCGGCTTCCGTTCAAGATTGAAGGATGACAATAGTGGCAAGACGATGTTACTTCGTGACCTCACAAGGCGTAGTGACCCATGTGGAGTCCAATTGCATGGTTGAGCTCCACCTAGAAGTTTACACTTAGTTGGGGTATGGCTCACTACTATGTCGCCATGTTAAGCGTTACTTCTAGGTCCTCATCTCGATGGTTTGTTGTAAGTTGGGTTTTTTATAGTTTTTGATTGATGTAAGCGTGTTTGGAAAATTTAAAAAATGAAATTTTCTGTTCTATTTGTATTTTTTGGTTTTTGAGTTGGTTATTTTTGGATTAAAGCCCTCTCATTGATGTTTCTTAAGTTTGATATTTGTATTGGATTTGTGTATTATAAGTAGTTCAGAAAATGCCACCCAGAAAAGCCCCCATGGAATCTGATAAGTCATGCCATGTTTTGTGTCTTTCTCGGACATTGTCTGCACTTAACGGTGATCAGGGTCCACTAAAGGTAGTTATGTGGTTTGAAGGGGTTGAGTGCTCTTTTAAGATGTGGGAAACTCCAGTCTGTTAGAGTTCGAGCTGTCTTGGGATTATTTGAGGGTTTGGATTTGCACGAATGGGAGTTTCTCACCCCACCATCAATGCAAGTTGGGATGACATGGGTTGTCATTAAATCCGTCTTCGTCTAATGGATTATACCTGAAGAAGGGAAGAAGAAGTAAAGGGAAAAGATCATGCATATTCAATAAGGACAATGAATGGTGAAGGCATAAGATGACCATTTCAAGGATCTAGTGTCATTTTCTTCTAAATTAGGATCGTAGGAATCTATAAAAACTTCCCACTTTATCGGGGGTCTTCATACATTGATCTAGGAGAGGGTCATACCTTCTAGGGACCATCGTTTTGAAAAGTTGATGGATGAGGCGTTTTTAGCTGAGTGGGTCTACAGAGTGTAGATGGTTGGAAATCCAAGGTATAATGTCGCTTCAAAAGGTTCCCTATCGGGTGAGTTGGGTCTGCCATAGGAACTTGTTTCCATGGAGTCATCTGTAGTGGTTCGAGCTTCCAGTTTGTTGGACCATTTTGTGGTGTTACACCAGTGTGGCTGGTTTGGGAACATTAAGTCATCGGATCACATCCCCCCAAAGACATGCTATCACCATGGGTGTCTAGGTCATCTATAGAAGTTTTGTAGGAAGCATTGCCTAAAGAAGACACCGTGACTAAATGATTTCGGTGCCTGACTATGAGGGAAGAGAAGCTTCAGGCATCAGAGCCCCAGCCACAGGCCTTGGGTTGAAGCTTGCACACTGTTAGGATTTTTTTGGGGGTTTAGACCCCCGATTTAGCATTTGTGTTCTGTTTTGGATGTAGAACATTTAAAGTCTTTTAGTTCTTGTTCTTATGTTGTTAAATTTTTGATGTTTTTGTAATTTAACTGTTTTATCATGGAGTTATGACAATGATTTTATATTGTAAATCCAAAGCATTTTGTTTTTCGGATCATGGTTTTCTGAATCATTCTCTTTTCTTAAATGTGATTTTGGACCTTGTTTGGATTGATTTGGGTTTAGCTATGTTTGTTTGGAGATGATAATGCCTATGAAAATGTTGATGCTTGTGGTTATGCTCGGGTTCACTGCTTGGGGTTTGAATTTATCGGATATTTTCCCTAATGTTGGGAGTGTTTGTTATGGGTCGAGAGATCCAGGTTTTAATGGAGGCGTGGTTTGATCATATTATATAACATAGTAGGGATCAATTAAGAGTTCCCGTGTCACCCTCCTTCTCGGGGTGGTATGTCTAGGTGTTATATTTCCACTCTAGTTGATTTTTTATAGTGGAGAGAACCCTATCATGTTCTCCAATTTTCTTTTGTTGTCATTTATTTTGATTTCCATCGGGAATGGATTTTTGTTTTCTATATTGTTTAGCTGGGTGACTTTATTGGGGTAGAATGTGTCTGTGGTAGGAAGAATTGTCACACCCTCCATTTTAAATTAATTTTTATTCTATTAATTCTTCATTCTGGGTTCTCACACCATGGTTCGGGCTAGGTCCTGGATTAATATTTTTGTCATTTAATATTTCTAACAGGTTTCGGGCCCGTGTGTGTTCACCGTATGGTGGGCGATAGCCGCGTGATCGCCCCAGGTGCTTGCACAAATGCCCAAGTGGTCTGAGTTGAGGCACGTGACTTTTGGGCGGTTTTTTTAACCGTGTGACGAGCATGAGGTGATCTGGTTTTCATAGTAAGATAAATAAATGGATTTAAATATAAAATGACCTATTGATAATTATAAAAATAATGTTACGTTGTTATTTTTATTATTATTATGATTAGTATTAAGATTAATAATAATAATATTATTATTATTATTATAGTTATTATTATTTTTATTATTAATGCATAATAATTATTATTAGATTATTATTATTATTATATTTTATGTTATTGTAAATATAATTATTAATATTTATATAATAATTATTATAATTTATTAATAGGGTTAATTTAATAATTTTTATTTCTGGTTTTATTAGTAACAATAATATTATTATTTTAACTTAAGATGAATTTTTGTAACCCTAATCCACCCCTTTCATGTCACCCCCTTCCCAAATTGCGAGCCAGCCACCCCAGTTTTTTCCTCTATGCTATGGTGCTTCACCCAGCCTCCCGCTCGTCATCCTGCATTGCATCCTCACTCCCCAAAATCCTGCTCACCGCCCCGTGCTTCGCCCCTATCATCGTCACCTTCTCCTGCTTTAGCTCTATACGCTCACCCCATGCAACTCACCTCTCGACCACCATCTAATCTTTCCCTCCGCCCTCCTTCTGCACCACCTACCTGCCGACCATACCCCAATACCCCACCATGATCACCTCTGGCTCTCGACCAGGTCACCTCTGACCCATGTTCCACACTCTCATAGGTCGCCACGCCGAGGTCCTCACTCCTCACTACGACCTCCTTGAAGACCAGCCCTCACTAACACCGTCCAACCTGAACATGCCCCACCTTCCATCAGGTCGAGCCCTCACAAGCATCATACAAACTGCCCACACACCACCTCCCATATAGTCGAGTACCTTTTCAGTGCTGCTTGGCCTCCAAACGCACTCCCAGCTGGGTCGCGTCCTCTATAGGTGGACTGCCAAACTATCGTTTGGTTTCACCTCTTCGGTACCGTCCCTTCTTTGGTATTTTTTCCTCCTTCCTTTGGGTTAAGGTTATTTTATGGATAGGTTTTCATTTTTGAGCAGAAATATTTAAATGGTGTTACTAATATCGGTGTATTGGGTCAAATTCAGCTTCTCGCGGATGCGTTTGAGTTGTTCATGGGGGTTTGCACCATTTTTCAGGAATTGTTCATCATTTGAGGTAATATCCCTTTTCCTTTCACATTAAATTTAGAACTGCATTGATCTCTTATGGTTTCTTGTTTCTCGAGGATTTAGTATTTAGCCATTAATTTTTTTAGTGATTTTAGTATGCTAGTTCTACTTCTAGTTTACATGCTTGGGGTTGTATATGAGGTGCAATATGTGTTTTTGAATGGGGTGTAAGGTGAGCGCATGTTCAAAAGTGTTTTTTGGAGATGGTCTGTGTATCATGTGTGAACCCATGATGGGTCTCTGAAATTGTGTCTCACAATGGGGTGTAAGGTGTTTGGTAAAAGATGTGAGTAATGCGGAGAATGATTTGAAATGGATTTTTTGTGTGTGTGTGGCTTAATAGTTGGTTTTCTAAAAAGAAATGGTATGGATTTTAAGTGTACCCCTTTATTATTCCCTCTTAGGGTATTTTATAAATTTTGTATGTGATTTTATAAATTTTGTGTATGGTTTGAAAAGTGTTTTAAATTAGTTTTTTTCATGCTTTGGATTTAAAATGGGTTTGGAGAGGGGTTCTTCGAGTGTTTAATGTCATGGGTTTCTCTTTGAAAATTTCTTTATAAATTTTAAAATGGTTTGGTAAATAATGTAGATGGTGTGAGTAGTGTATTGAAAACATGTTGAGGTGGTGTTTGTGCTATTTGTTCATTTTAATTGTTTTATGTTCATGTTCATGCGTTTTAGTTTTTTTGTTATTGCAGAGTGTCGGTGAGGAAAACCTGTGATACTGCGGTCGTCGACTTGCACCTGTTTGTTCATCTGTGCAGGGCGTGACATTCCATTGTGTTTGGACAGTGAGCTGAGATAGGTCACCCTAACTTTACATTATTTTTAGAATTTTTTAATTTCTTGTTATTTCATTAAATTTTAGATTAATGGTAGTTAATATTAAATAATTAGATTTAGAATATATGTTCTTTATGAAGGATACTGGTTCTCTTTTTTTTTGAATTACCTAAAAGTGTTTTATTTTAAATGTGCATCATTAGTGTTTATAGAATGCCTGGTTGCCCTTTAAAAGTAAATTGTGTTTCTTTTAAAGAACGACTTGGGTATTAAATGTGTTTCAGCATTCTAAAATGGACTTCATAAATGAGGTTTCAAATGGTTTGAGATTGAAAGTTAGATTCCATTAATTCTTTGTAAATGAGTTGGCATGTGTTGGTTCTTCTGAAAATAGGTTGGAGTTGACTAGTTAGTTAAGGCTCGTTTTTCACTTTAATGAAATGTGGTATTTTGAAAACTTTCTTTTGGGTGACTCAGGGGTGGTATTGTTTTGTACCTAGATTATGTGAGTTGTGTGTGGTGTTTGCGCTTCGTGACTGGTTACTTGATTTATGTTGTTGACTCACCCCTTTCCTTTTTATTATACGTGTTGACATGGGAACTTAGCATAGTGAGTGAATCTTATGAGAATGATTGCTACACTAGTTTAGATTAAGCACTTACTAGTGGATCATAGAAGATAGGTGTTTTGTTATTATTGCTATGGGATTGGGCCCCTCAACCAGGCCAGGTAGGGTGATGGTCAGGCGTTAGGGAGTTATGACATCATCAAGAGTAGGCATGCCTTCAGGATGAGTCACATGTAATGTATGTTCTGGATTGTTCACATGCTCCCAGGTTTAAACATTAAACTGGTTTTTAAATTCAAAAGGGAAATGTACTATTACTTGTTTTAGAAATTAATGTGTGTGTGTAGAAACCATTATTTTATATAATTTAGTTCAAACCTGGAATTAGTAAATTCTTTATTAAAAGGTAATTCATTGGGAATAATTTTTTGGGCATTCCTACTGTGTTTTAATACTCATGCCTAAAGTGTGTTCCTATTTTTTAGTTTTGTTTCCAGTTTGAATCGTAGTTTCTTGCCATAGGAGAGAGTTGGTTGGTGACTGGTGAGCGACTCTCAGAGTCACGAGGAGTTTTAGTCGTGGTCAGGTTAGTTGGTTGTTGTTAAGCGTTCTTTCTTTTTGTGTTGTTTATTCACTTTGCATTATTCTACTTTTTCCGACGCTTTATTTTTTTCACTAGGTGAAATCATTCCCATTTGTCCTCTATTGATGCACTGGTGCTTGTCTCTAGTCTAGTAGGATCGGAAATGCCTCTCGGTCCATGTCACTGACTAGCTCAGGCGAATGGTTCAGGGTCAACCGGGGTTGGTTCGTGACAAAAAAGAACTAGAGAGATGTGGTTTTCTATTCACCAAGGATGGTTGATTATTATTTGTTGATAATGATGAACTAATATCCTATAAAGAGGAATTAGATAGATTAAAAGCATCAATATGGATAGAAGCATAAAATTTTTGGATGGATTCCATGTATTAGAACCATATTTGGGCTTTGGTCGATGCACTGGTTGATGTAAAGGCTATCAGTTGCAAATGGGAAGTCAAGAGGAAACTGGAAATGTAAGGTAAAATAAATAACTATAAAGCAAAAAAAATAAAAAATGTTTTAAACAACCTCATGGAATTGACTATGATGAAACATTTTTTCCAGTTACCATGTTTAAATCCATCTGAATCAAACATTATATAAAAACATAGAATGAATTTTAGATTTGGTTGATGGATGTTAAAAATGCATTCCCTAGCTGAACTTTAATTATGATGTTTGTATGACACAACCAGAAGGTTTTGTGACTCCATTTTATCCAAAAAATATGTTAAAGTCATATAGATCCATTTATGGATTGATCCCAGAATCAAGGTCTTTGAACATTCTATTCGATACATCTATAAATGAATTTGGTATCATTAAGAAGGAATGTGAGATGTGTGTTTACCAAAGGTTTAATGAGAACACAACTCTTATCCTAGTAGTATATATTGGTGACATACTACATATTAGAAGTGAAATACCTTTCTTACAATCTGATAAGGACTAGTTGAACATGTGCTTCTCCATGAATGAATTTTCTGAAGCATTATACATTCTAGGGGTCAAGATCATCGGTGATAGATATAATAGGATGATTATACTATATCAAAGTATAATTATTGACAAGATACTAAAGATATTTAGTAAGAAATAATCCAATAAGTGATTTTTTCTTGTGTCATATGGTTTACATATTTCTAATCAAATGTGTCGCCAGACACAATATGAGAAAAAGTGAATGAGTAAGATCCAATTTTCATCAACTATAGGATCAATCATGTATGACATATTCTATAAAAGACTTTATTTTGGCTATGCCCTGATCATGGTGGGTAGATATCAATGAGATCTAGGATAACATCACTGTGATACTATTAAGGCTATCCTAAAGTATCTAAGAAGAACTAAGAATATGTTCATGGTGTATGGAGGATACGAGGATCTAGTCATTAGGGGTTATACTAATACTAGTATTTTAGACATATCAAAATGATCAGAAGATGTAAAAAAGATATGTTTTCTGACTCAATGGAGGAGATGAGAGCAGGAAGTGTTCGAAGAATCAAGTTGAATTGTTATCATATTGCAATGGCGGCTCTTGAAAAATATCCAAGGTCACACCAATTGAAAAAGAATATATTCCAGAAGTATCACATCTTGAGGGATTTCTATTAGAGGGGTGAAGTTGTAGTGGGAAGAGTACCCTCGAAAGAGAACGGGGTGGTCCCCTGGACAAAATTACAATCTCAAGAGAAGCATGAGTATCATGTGATTCTAGTAGAGTAAAGGTTGTTAATAGTTGTATCTAGTGCAAGTGAAAGTATTTTGCAGTTGTGACCTTGAACCAACTTATTTATACTTTATAATAATCTTGTATCTATTGTTTTTAATATTAATAAACTACTAATTACATCATTATTATGCTTTTGTGTGAAATTTTATTTGATAATTTACTAAGAGTAGCTATTGAACTAAATGATCGTAGCAGTTCCCCACTGTAATTAGAACCCGAAAGTGCTATGACACCATTCATGAATATATATTATATAGCAGGATGATATCATTTGAGGGACACAAATGATACCAGCTATTGGGGGTGGAGACTCGTAGGACATTGTGAAACCTTCCCTTGGTATAAACCCATGGTCATATCTAGTATAGTTATTATAATAATGAGACCCGCAAGTAGGAAATCAACATTTCAATTTTACATGGGTTGTTCCTATCCGCGAACATGTGTATTGGTCCATATACATTAATAATATTATTAATGAGTATTATATGTTTCACACTTAGAATTATTGATGAAAACTATGATGACAAATGTTCATGTTGATTTAGGGTATGTTTGGTGCATCTTGGGGAATATTTCATTAAGGAATAATGTGAAAAAGAATTTATCTCTTCTATTAAATAATGGAAAAATAATATCTCATTCCCTTTTTGATAAATGATATAGATTAAATAAATCCATGAACATTTTATTCTATAGGAATTTTCTATTTTCAGAAACTCAAAGAATGAGATATCAAGAACATAGGTTGATGGCAGTGCAATGAAAATTTCCCAATAAGATATATTGGGATAATGCGATTATGTTACACGATTAATATCTATATGTGGTGAATGGTTATTGCGACATTAACTTCATTCTCTATGGATGCCATAGCGTGTTTCAATATTATTAACATGGACTGTAGTCTACATCACCTAATGTCACTAGGAAGTAGGCCTTGAGGGTCACATAGTATTTGTATTTAGAATCTTTGTTAAATAATATATTATAATTTATTATGTACTAGGTTGAATAAATATAATTCCCATGCACAATTTAATGATTATTCATGTATGCTTGATCACATTTATTCTGTGAGTTGTTATTTGAGAGAATATATTTTCTGAGGAAAATATTTATTAAATATTTATTTTCTATTTTGTGAATATAATATTTATTTATTTATTGGAGAATAATGCAGTGATATTTATTTAATAAATAAATATACATTATTAAAGGACCCATAACCATTTTTTTAGGAATAGAGAACTGAGTTTAAGTGTCCAGTGAAAAATAATAAATATCAAATGGTGTTTAAATAGATAATATTTAGTTATAATTTTCTAGTTCAGTGAATGTCATGAAAATTTATTATTATTATTATTATTATTATTTGACATTGGGGTTTTCTAGGATTTTATAAATAATAATATCACTTGTGCAATTATTTTTACTTTAACAATGACAATTCAAATACCCAATTATTTTATTTTATCATTATCCTATTCGGTTGTGCGCAAACATTTTGTAGAATCCTCGGAATCCTAGAGAAATACCTTCTCTAAGAACACTCCTAAGAACATCGAGCAATCCTCGTCCACCAGATCAGGGATAATGCTTTTGATGTGATTCTCAAGGTTATCCAAGCAGACGATTCAAGCACAAAAATCTTCCATGCTAGCACCTGGAGATTCCTTCATCAATGTCTAAATATTCTTGGAACACATTATTGATCACCGATAGATGAAATATTCACTTTGTTTCTACAATGCAACGACGATGGACTATAGATCTATCACCAGACTCATCAATGAAGAAAGAATGACATAAATGAAATTCTTTATCTAATTAAATTAATTGTGAACTATATGTCTTGATCTCCTCTCTCCTAGTTCTAGTGTTGTTAATATTGTTTATTTTTTGTTCAATTTTATTGATCATGATGGTTAAAAATCATATAGATCTTGTATTGATCATCAATCATGATAAAAATTAATGTTGGGCACAACACATCGCACGCTTCCGCTGCGCCTGAAACCTACATGTACATATTTATGTATATATATTTTTATATCATATATGATTAAATATATATATATATTGAAATTTATATTTACTTATATATATATATATATTAATCTTCAATTATATATATGATTGTTTTATATTTGCATTTATGTAACATAAATGTGTCTCCATGTATATATATGTAAATTTTGTTATATATATATATTTATAGATATTTATATCAATTTATTATTTCTTTTTTTAATATTTAATATTTATCATTTAATATTTTTTATTTAATATATATTATTTATTATTTAATATTTAATATTTTTCTGTTATTTATTTATTTTTCGTTATTAGTTGATTAGATTATTATTTTTCTATATGTGTATATTGTATTTGATTATAATTCATTTATTTATTATTTATTATTTATTATATATTTATAAATTATTTTTCTAATTTATTTTATTATTATATAATTATTCATTATTTGTTTATTTTTATAAACTAATTATTAATTTAACTTGAATTTTTTTCGTATTTTACTTTTTTATTATTTGTAACACCCCGACCACTGTTTTCTAGAGTCGGCGTAGTATTACATAACATTGACATGATCACAAGAGATCAAGTCCTGAAAGACCGATCGATTTAATTGCTTTGGATGTACTATATACCTAAATAATTTTTTCATTAAATTATAAAATCATAAAAAACAACATTATGTCTCTTTTAAACACACTAATATCCCATAGCCTATCCTTATAGGTCAGTCATAATATACTTCTTCACATCATAGAAAAAATAATACATAAAAAAGGGTTGAGCTCAGATGTTCAGTATGGATAACAATATAGTAGAAACTATCATAAATAAGTTCAAACATTTAAGGCAATGTGTAAGACTAAAACACAAGACTTTTAAACATAAAATTACACATAATATGGCAATGAAAAATAAAATAATTCAATTTAATTATTCACATGGATATTATACTAGACTAATAATCACATATAATTTCAATAGTTATTCTCATAATGATGGAATGCATAATGCCGATCATCATAACCTCATAGTCAAGGCCTCATTCCAAGTCTACAAATAACAATATTGTTATGGACTTGTGTAAATACACTATTTTGTCTCATGAGACCAATCAATGCATCTAGTGTCAATAGAAGACCCCACCTGTCACATACTACATCGAATGCATTTATCATATCAAAAGGGTAAAACATATGATAAGCATTCGTATGAAACTAACATATGAAATGTTAATAATTTAACAATAAATAATGAATTAAATAAAAATAACACATCCATAGTGAAACATAACATAAAACTATCAATACAAAATGTAATATTGTGTTATAATAAATCAAATTCAATTAAACATAAAATCCCACAATAGATATTGACATGGAGAAAATCAATCAAAAAACTATTTGAGAGAAATATCTCTTTCTACATTGAAGTCATTTAAAAGGAACATAATTATAAAAGAAAAAATTTCTATTGAAACTATTCTTATAAACATGTATGGGAATATTTTATGGTGCTATAATGGAGGAAAATATCCACACCCCATGTATAAGTTTAAAAAATATTCTTTCCTTAATTTTTTGAAAATGTCATAAAGTACCTTTTTTGGAAAATGATGAAAGATTACTTTCAAAGTTTTTTATAAAAAGTAAAAAATGGTGTGCATGACTTTAAGAAATAGTCTAGTAAATAGTAAAAATGTTTTGTAATACATTTTTAAGAAAAACATATGTGGATGATAAAGAAGTCCTAGTGGATACTTATGTATAAACTACCTTGGATAATGAAGGGATTGTAAAATTAACCCTTGCCTTGTATTTTTTCATATTTGAGGGTACGTTAACCTCATTTATAATGGGTAAATATTTTTAATTAAATTATAAAAGAACAACATACATAAATATGGTATCATATATTATCCTTTAATATTGCATTTTTAATAATATTTCAGTAGTATTATTGTTTCGGCTGTTAACGGCTTCATTTTGAATTATTTGATATGTTACGTAAGTCATGTTTGTTATAGATAGGAAGTATATGATTCTTATATATAATCATATTATGTTCTTAAACATTATTTTTAATCATCAAATGAAAACAATTCTTGTATGGTTACGATGGGGAATGAAATCTCATCACATTGTGGAGATGGTACGCCATACGTACACACGAGCGACAATATCATTCAATTTATGGTGGAATATTTTATAATTGTATGGTTTATTATATATTAATAATAATTAACATGTTATAATTATTATTAAAGTCAATTATACTCATTTTTATAACCATCCAAATAATGATGGGCTGAATAATAAAGTACACCACGACGTGGAGATGGTAAGCCGTATGTAAGCGCATATGGAGACTTTGTTATTAATAGGATTGATAGAATATTGAATATGGGTGTACCATATTTAAAATATCACCTCAGTATATATATGTTATATAAGTGATTATTTTATTTAGGAAAAAACTAAGAAAGAGGAAGTAGAAGAAAAAAAGAACTTTAAAATAAGTGATGAAATAATTTCTTCTTCTTCAAGTGCTTCCTTTTGATTTGAACAAAAGGGATCCTTAGGTTGTCTTTTCTAATAAAATTATGGCCTCAAGGTTGATGTGAGGGTATATGGGAGGTGATTTGAGCTGGTTTTTCCTTATCCAAATGGCCTTGGAGGAGTGAATTTAAGGGAAACAGAAGTACCGTTTTATAAGAGAGGAGAGGGACACTTTAAAAAAATATTGTAATATTAATTTATTATAATTTTTTTCGGTTTCTAATAGATTAAAATAGAATTAGTTTGAGTATAATGCAGCAATGGGTATAAATACTCTTAGAAAATAGGTTTTAGATATGTTTAGGTCACCATATTAAACATATCTTTTACATTTAACCCATTTTTAAATAGTTTATCTTTAACCATGTATTCTTGTATGTTTATACTACATGATTAATATAGTTACTATAAAATTACAAGAGAACCCCAAGTGTCTCATTAATGGAATATGTAACATTATATGAGTAATTTTTCTAAATCTTAGATTTTTAGGACTATAATATAATTTCATAAAATACTATTTTTTTTTGAAAAACTCATTTATAACAATTTTGAAACTATTTAGTATTTTCTTTTTCTTAAAGTCATCACAACTACATTATTTAAAAAAACACATTTAATCAACCCTAACATTTCATATTCACCTATAAAATTCATGGATGGAATCAAATGTTTCAATTTAAATTTATTTTAATATTTATAATATCAATTATATTAATCATTCATTAATAAGGTAATTACTCCATAATCGTTGCATCATAAATAAATTTAATTATTTAATGTCTAAAAATTATGAATAAAATAACATGATATAAGAAATGGTTTTATATTTCTAATGAATACTTATTTTCTAATTTATGTTATGTATATCCTTATATTAAAAATATATTAGGTATCAAAAATTTAATTTAACACTTTTAACTCTTCAATAAGTAAAATATAATAAATGTATTAATCTAACCCAATTTCATCAAAATGGATATTTATTTTTTTAAGTTTTATTTTGGTCAAGAAAAACATATCCAATAGAATTATGATATTTTTTGGGGTAATGTTCTATTATTATAATATTATTTTTACCTTTAATTACCCTATTCATTTTAAACCATGGTAAATAAAATTCAAAAGATACTAATCCCCAAAAATTATTTTCAGCCTATTGAGCCACATTTTACTTACTGATTGAAACTATGTCTATAAGATTTTTTGAAATTCAGTTCACAGAACTGGTAAAATTACATTTTATGCGAATTTTAAAATGTTCCTAGTAGGTGGGTAAAATACTTTTAAAAGGATCAATAAAAATATATATATAATCATATTATAATATGAATCTAATGAATTAAATTGGAATAATATAAGTATTATGTTTCTATTTTTACTTTAAAATAAATTTAAATTTAAAGATAATTATATAAATAAAAATTCTGTTTTAAACCAGAACACAATGTTTTTCACTAATCATCAAAAAATTGAATGTTTTCAAAAAAATACTAAAATTCACCCTAAACAAATATTGTTATTCCAAATCAAAAAATGAGTCAATTTTGAAAAATTAAATTTTAAAAATTTCAAAAATTTTGTATTATTATTCATAAATTCTTCTTAGATGGCTAGTTTGATTGGTCGTGGTGTGCTTAATCTTGGAGCTGTGTACCACACAAGCAATTGTATTATTCAATGATAAGCGTACGTTGGAAGCTTGGGGAGTAAAATTCATCCCTCCTTCAAATAATTTCATCCCCAAAAGTTTTATAATATTACTCCATAAAAAGATTCGGTTGGTTCTTCATCATTTGTTCCTTTGGTTCTCTCGTTTCCTCTTCCATTTTATGTTTTCTAAAAAGATGTTTTACCAGAAGAGTCATCTGGTTTCTCAGCACATGTTCTCTAGTATCAAGAATTATGATAGGTTCTTCAAAATAAGAAAGATTTGGTTCTAGTAATATTTTTCATAGGTACATGCATTTTTTCAGGAATGTATTTTCCCAATAGTGATACGTGGAACACATCATAAACTTTAGAGATACTTGGCGGCATTGCCAAAAAGTAATATACAACTCAAATTCATTCTAGAATTTCAAATGGTCCAATATACCGGGGACATAATTTACATTTCTTACAGAATCTTATAAAACCCTTTCATGGAGATACCTTCAAGAAAACATGATCTCCAACTTGAAATTCCAAATCCTTCCTTCAGTTATCGGCATAGCTCTTTTGACTACTTTGAGCTACTTTGATGTGTGTTTGGAAAATCTTCACCTTTTACATTGTTTCTCAACATAATCTGGGACTATGAGTTTTCTTTCATGAAAATCATCCCAATAAGTTTTTTTTGGGAAATCGCTTTCTGTAAAATGATTCTTATGGTACCATCTGAATACGTAAATGGAAGCTGTTATTATAGAAAAATTCTACCAGAGGTAAATACTGATCCCCAATACCTTGAAACTCATGTGATAAAGATCTCAACATGTTCTTATGTTTTTAATAGTCCATTTAGATTGTACATCAATTTGAGGGTGGTAGGCAGTTCTCAAATGATGTTTAGTATCTAGGGATTTCAAAATAATTTTCTAGAATCTTGATGTAAAACAGGGATCAAGATTAGAAACAATCAATACTGTTACACCATGAAGTCTTCCAACTCCATTAATATATAGTCTGGATAATTGTTCATGTAGTAAATATTCTCTTATTGTATGAAAATGGGATCACTTGGAAAGAATATCAACAATGAACCATATTGCATCATTCCTTTTAGGAGTCTTTGGTAGCCCTGTGACAATGACCATCATAATATAATCTCATTTCCACTCAGGTATGGGAAGAGGCTTCATGAATTCTCTAGGATGTTGGCTTCTAGCCTTCAAAAATTGAAAATCCACACTTCTTGACACATAATAATAAATCTCTCCCATCATGTTGTTCAAGAAGAAAAGTTCCTTCCAATATCTATACATCTTAGTGCTACTAGGGTGTATAGAGAAATTGTATCTATGAGAATAATCCAAAAATTCCCTTTTTAGATCAGGTATATCGAGAACAGAAAGCCTCTTCCGAAATTTCAAAATTCCATCTACATATACGAAGTCAATCAATCTCCCATCCTTCAAAGCATTTATTTTCATTTGAAACTCCTCATCATCTGTTTGAGAACATTTTATCCTTTCTAGAAAATATGGCTTGGAAACCATTTAAAAACGTACTGATGTTTCACCTTCAATGAATTTTACCATATCCATATTTACTAGATCTATGAACCCAGGATCTCTTTCAACTATCATATTATTCAGAACTTCATGATCCTTTCTACTCAAAACATCTTGCACCATATTTTCTTTTCTCGTGTGGTAGTTTATTTTGCAATCGTAATCCTAGAGTAGTTCAAGGCATCGCCTTTGCCTCATGTTGTGTTCATTCTGTGAGAAACTATACATCAAAATCTTATGATCAGTATATATCCCACAATTTTTACTATAGAGACAGTGTCTCCATATTTTTAGAGAAAATATTACATATGAAAACTCAAGATCATGATTCGGATAGTTTTGTTCATGAATTTGTAGATGTCATGATGCATATGCAATAACTAAATCATTATACATAAGGACACAACTAAGTCCATTATTTGAAGAATATTTATAAATAACAAAACCATCATTACCTGATTGTACAATCAAGATAGAAGCATAGAATCTTAGTGTATTCAATTATTTAAAAAATTCTTCACTCTGTTTTTTACCAAAAAATTTATCCCCTTTACATGTGATTTTGGTTAATGGGTTAGCCAATTGGGAAAAATTATAGATGAAACACCTATAGTAACCTTCTGTACCAATAAAACTGTGTACCTGAGTTGTTGTCTTCAGTGCTGGACATTCTTCGATTTCCCTTCTCTTTGAGGGATCAACATAGATTATTTCCTTTGAGATAATATGGCCCAGAAAAGAAATCTCATGAAGCCAAAATTCACACTTTCTAAACATCCTATATAATACATTTCTTCTAAGAGTTATCAGAATAGTTCTGTAGAGACCCAAATCTTGACGTACATAGACATTACATTACTTTTGAGAAATAATAAATACATAATAAAAATAGACACACAAGGACCATAATAGTTTAGTGTCTTTGGAATCTCGGAATAAAATCTTCTAAACGTGATGAAAGATCTTCGACATCTCCCATAAAGATCTTCCCCTTTGTTTTCTTACCTAAAACCTTTCTTTATTTATTGGGGAAAATAAAACATATAAATGGTGAGCTCAAATGCTCAGAAAGGGTAACCATGGAGAAAATAAAACAAACCATATACATTTGAACATATAAACCTGAACATAATGTTTAAACAACGAAATCTTGAGCAATGACATAAAACATGGCTGTACGTAAGGCATATATCATAATAGAACATCAATCATGATAAAATATCATGAGAATAAAACATGTAATTGTGGCAACCATTATGCACATGTTATGATTTCCATAGTATCCAAGGCATTGCTGCCAAGACCATCTTAGTGGACAAAGTCCCTTTCTGAATTGAGTTCACTCCTCATTCCAGTCCTGTATCACTGAACCGGATTAACTTTCCATTACAACCATGTACATATCATGAGATATAAATCATTACCCAATGCATTGGAGGGAGATATATGTTCCACCCATCTCATAATGAAATCATTCTTACCTGTGCCACAAAATAAACATACATCATTCATAATAACCCAACGGATAAAATGGGTTTCATAAACATCTTCCCATCATCACATAATCCATTTAAAAGAAATGGATATAATTTCATAATAAGAAAAGTGAAACCATGTAAATCATAGATACTTTATACTTGAAACACAAACATATTAAATAATATCATATTAGATAGAAAATGGTTTTGATAAAAACACTTGAAATGAATTCTTGAGGAAAATATCCTTTCTTCATCAAAATCAATTTCTTTTCACAAAAATTCATGAAATTTAAAAAGAAAAATATTTTGTTTAAAATAGTCATGAAATATTTTGGAGGAAGCATCATGAAAATAAGGCTTTATAAAACCGTAAAAATCCTTTCATTCCGTATAAGTTAAAAAAACATTCTCCTCGTACTTTTTTTGGAAAAGTCAAAAGTTACCTCGTAACGTAAAAAAAGAAATATTCCTTACATACCATGTAGTAAAAGTAAAAATGGGTAAAAATAACATTAAACATACATAAAAACACTTTTAGAAAACATGGACAAGTATGATAACAATAACCCCAGTAAATACTTATGTATAACCAATCTCGGATAAAAATGAAATTTGCAAAATTATCCCTTATCTTAGGTCTAATATGCTGCGTATGTATCCGAATGTCCTGTATAATGATTTAAATAAAGTCATTGACTTATTACAGAATCATATTCATTGTTATGATATCATATATGGTTCACTTATGACTTTATATTACCCGTTCTTTTGTAATGTCCATGTTAAAGCATCATTTTGGGTAAAATTGTTTCATTTATCGTACGTGTTTCGATTTTTCATTCTTGTTATTATTACTCATATCATTATTTACTTAATACCAAAATTATAACATGATTTATATATATTATATACTCAGTATATAAATATATATGATAGATCGATAAATGGAATGAAATACACCGTTCATGGAGATGGTAGGCCGTACGTACGCATGAACACTGTTTTCATTTTCTTATTGAATTTTATGGAATTAAGTAAATGAAACATATATGTACATAAATCCAGTATCATTATTATGTAATATCTTTCATGATTATTTATTACATATATACTTTATAATAATACTTGAATGGTTAATCATGGAAAATGAATCTCATCACGTTCGTGGAGGCGGTAGTCCGTACGTACGCATGAGCGATGATATCATTCCCATGATCGTGGAATTGTATTGAAGTATATGTATAATATTTAAGAATCAATATCACATTAAAATAATAATATATAGTTATTTTTTTACACCATTATACCCATCCGTGTAAAGTGGTGGTCGAAAAAAAGATTACACCACGGTGTGGAGACGGTATTCCGTACGTACGCACGCGCAGTGACTTCATTTTCCGTAGGATGGATAGAAGGTGAAATAGGGATGTTTCATACTTATAATAACATATCAGTATATGAGAGATACATATGTTATTAATTCATAATTAAACAACTAAAGAAGAATAAGTAGAAGAAGAAATAAATTTGAAAGAATCGGTACTAGACATTACCTCTTCTTTGAAGCACCTCTTCTTAACCTCCTCTTAGGGCACTAAAGACGGTATTTGTAGAAGACCAGGACCACTAGGATGTTTTTAGAGAAGTGTAGAAGTGAAATTTTCAGGGGTTGGCTGATATTTAAGGCTCAATGCGGTGTGAGGAAGAGAGGGAGGAGGTTCCCTTTTATAAGGGAGGAGAGGGGCACCTTAGGAAAACAGAAAATATTATTTTATTATAAAGTCATATTCTGTTTTAATAGCTCCAAAATGATTTATTTCTAAGATAAGGTGGGGATGTGTCTAAATACTCTCATCCAATAGAATTTGGATAGGTTTTTGTTACTATTTTAACCTTATCATTTAAATTTAACTCTTAGTTAAATAATTTAACTTTTACCGTTTCTTTTTGTTTTCTTACACTATATGGTTAATAAACTTACTATATCATGACAAAATAACCCCAAGTGGTTTATTATTAATATATATATCATTATCTAAGTCATTTGGCCAAATATTAGATTTTTAGAAATAAAATAACAATTAATAATATAATATTTTTTTTAAAAACTATTTTCTGTTAATTTTGACAATATTTGGTACTTGATTTTTTGTGAAAATCATAACAGCATTATTAGTTCAAAAAAAGTTATATAAATCAATAATAACATGTCATATTAACCTATAAAATTAGTTTAATTCATAAAATGTCTAAAATTACATTTATTTGGGTATTTATAACATCAATTATGTTAATATTTCATTAATAAGGCAATTACTGCATCATCATTGTGTAATAAATAAATTTAATTATTTAATGTCTAAAAATTATAAATAAAATACCATTATTTAGGAAATATTTTTATATTTCTAATGAATATTTATAGTCGAATTTATCTTATGTATAAACCTATATTAAAAATTTTTTAGTTATTATTCATTGATTTTAACTATTTTAATTCTTCTTTAAATAAAATAATAATAAATGTCCTAATCTAATCCAAGTGGACCTAAAGGGTAATATTTTATTTATAAGGTTGTTTTTGGTCGAATTACACTTATCCAATAGAATTCGGACATGTGCTAGGGTAATAATAATATCATTTTTACCCTTAATTACCCTATTTACATTTAACTATGGTAAATAAAAGTAAAAATTTACTATTCATAAAAAATTATTTTTATCTCATTGAACCACATTTTTATCCTTGATATTAACCACGTCTTTCAGATTTTCAAAATTCCACTCACAGAAGGGGTAAAATTATGTTTTATGTGAATTTCGAAATTCTCCTAGGAGGTGGGTAAAAGACGGTGAAAAGTTTAGTAAAATTTTTATATATCTAACATTATTATAAAATGAATACAATGAATTTCATTGATCTCATATAGGTATTATGTATCAATTTTGACCTAAAATAAATTTAAATAAAATAAATAATTATTAAAATATAATGTCGGTTTTTAAATAGTAACCCAGTTATTTCACTAATCATCAAAAATTGAAGGTTTTCAGAAAAATACCAAAAATTCACCCAAGGCTAATTTCGATATTACGAATCCAAATATGAAGTCCATTTTGAATGATAAAATTTATAAAATTCCAAGAAGTGGGTATTACTATTCATAACGACTAGTTCATAATAATATTATAATAATATATCATTTAGTGAAACTCGATATTGCGTACTACACACGCTATCGAGGAAGGTCTTCATTGCGTGTAATGTAAGCCAAGTCAGGGATGCATGTAGTGAAAGATTCGTATGGTGGTGCGTATAACATAATCAAAACATATTTTATTTATACAATAAACAAAATCTACACTTAATGTTGCGTAGAATAATTTCACAAAACGAACATGAAATTGTGTGTAACAAAAGCCAAGAATAGTGTTGCGCATACTGCAAGATAATATGGTGTTGCGTATAGCGCAATATAATCTTCGTGTACAATAGAAGACATTGAAGAAATTAAAAATAATATATCTCATCAAATCTCGGGGTGTTACAAGTTTGCAAGTGATTTTCATGATCTTCATAGATTTTGGAGTATACCAATATATAATCAATAAATACCACTACAATGTCATCCTGATATTACGTGAAAACTCGATTAACATGTTCCATGAAATCAAAGGGTTCATTATTCAGTCCAAAAGGAATTATTGTAAATTTGTAATGCTGATACAAAGTTTGAAATTCTATCTTTGGAATTTATTTCTTCTTCATACACAACTGAGGATATCTAGATAAAAGGTCAATCATTGAAAAATATTGATCTCCATGAAGTTGATCAAATAAATCATCAATACAAGGTAAGAGATACTTGTTCTTTATTGTTATATCACTGATTTCCCTTTAGTCAATGCACAACCTCTTAGATCCATCATTCTTCTTAACAAAAAATAACAGGGGCTCCCCATGGAGAAAAACATGGGCCAATTAATACTTTATTACTCAATTCCTCTAGTTGTTTCATTAGTTACACTAATTCCATAGTTTCCATTCTTTAAGTGGTCTTCAATATGGGCCTTCTTCTAAGAATTAAGTCTATAGAATACCCAATTTCCAGTTCTGGAGGATTTCCAGGTAAATCATTTGGATACAGTTCAACATATTCTTGCATAATAGGTATATACCCTATTTGAGCATTCCTTTTCACACACAAAGTTATTTCACTTTCTTACTCCAAAATAATGGAATTTAGTAGTTCTACTAGGGGTGGATCTAGATGAGAATCAGATGATGATCTTTTTGCTCTAATGATAAATGATTCCATATCATCATCAAAAACTGCAACCTCTTTCTTCTTTCAATAAATTTTCACATCATGGTCCGAAATCCAATCCATACTGAGGATTTTATCAAATTGAATCATTGGTATGATAATAAGTTCCACATCTAAAGCATGTTTGTATGACATAATGGTAACTGATTGACAAAACATTATTAAAATGATACTTCCCTTAGGAGTTTTGATTAAAAAATCCCTTATTAATTCAAATTGTAAATATCTAATTTTCTTGGTAATGTAGGAAGATATAAAAGAATCCGGTGATCTATTATCAAATAAAGCATTGGATAATTTTGAGGAAACAATTAAAAATTTCTACAAACATGTCATTTAGAACATCAACCTTAGAAGTTGTGATCACATAAGCTTGGAAATTCTCCCTCGACCTTTTCTATGTGAAATTTCCTTGACTATTAGGAAATTCATTCGCATAATAACCCATTTCATTACAATTGTATCATTGAACATTTACATAATATTTATTCTCCTTGCAATCACGATCTTGGTGGCCCTTTTCCCCACACTTGTAACAAAATACCATCCCCTTTAGGCATGTAACATGGTGTTTCTTCCCACAGTTAATACAGAATAGAAAATCAATTTTTCCTTTCATACCCTTTTTTCCTTTTCCAGAGTTTTTAGCAGACCTCTTTTTCTCTTACATTAGTTTATAGTCATAATAATTTGAGAATTATTTTTCTATATTTATAACACATGAGACTATATCATCGTATGATGAGATGGATTCTGAGACTAAAGCTCAAAAGATAAATGGTTTTAACCCATCAAATAATCAGTCAATGTTACTTGGATTCCTTTCAAACGTTATAATGTTTTATTCATACTTTGAGACATTCTCATCCTCCTTTTTACGCAGACTCAATGATCACCTATCCATATCCACTCAATGTTCACAAGGAATGTATTTTTCTAATAAAATATATAAAAACTATGTATATTACATATTTGATACTTCTTTATCCTCATTTATATTTGGAATTAATGACCAACATCAATCTGCATCTTCTGAGAGGTGACACATTTCCATGGAAACCTTTTCCCTTTCACTACTATCCAAATCATGAAATATTTTCCCTAATGAAATTTTCCATTTTCAATTAAAAATGGGTTTTTTGTCCCATTGAATGTTGGTGGTTTTTTCCACATCAAACACTCTAACATTGATCCATCTTGTTTTGGGTCAGGATGCTCAATACAGGTAAGGTTATTATTCATAACCAGAGTGAGTTGTCCCAATATGGTTATAAGATGTTCAACACGAGTTTCATCCCTAGATCGACTATAATTATCTTTAATTGGATGAAATTACCACATATATTATGTGCATTGATATGGTTTCCATTTCGTCCACTAGGAGCCATATTTAAACAATGGAATACAATAGATTATTTTATGAATTAGAATACATAATTGCAAACATATAAAATACATAACACAAATTGAACAGTTTATGAATATAATCCATAATCACAAAAAAAATATTTTATTTTGGGAAGTATTTACCCATAAATCCTTTATAATGGTTTGTGAAGAAAATGTGAATTATCTTAAACATATCCCTGAGGAGTGTCAAACTAGGTTCATAGTAAGGCCCAATTTCAAGTATTAGGATCCCCCAGGTCATGCCCGGAAATTCTTATCAAAGGTTTCACTCCTAGGTACATTTGTGCAAGAACCATGTCCACTTGTAGTATCTTTATTGGGATGTATTTCATGGAAAACCCACATAATATCAATATTACCAAACCTTTTTCATGTTCTTCTTTAATAATCCTCAATGTGTATCTCAGGGTAATTTTATATAATCAGAGTTTATATAAATCTTGTTTGCACGGTTTGTACTAAACATCCTATGATATCAACTGTATTGCCCCGTCCCATGTTATCTAGAGTTAGTGCATTATTATATAACATTGGAATGATCAGCAGAGATTAATTCTATAAATACCAATCAGTTTAGTTTCCTTGGATGCACTAGATACATACATATGTTTTTCATTACATTATAGAATGAAAAAACATTGTGATTACTTTAAACACACTCATATACCTTTTCCTATCCCGATAGGTGAGTCATAATATAATTCATCACATCTTGGGAAAGATAAAACCTAAGAAAGGGGTGAGATCAGATGCTCAGTAAGGTTAATAATATAGCAGAAACTATCATCAACAAACACAAACATTTATGGAAATGTATAAGACTAAAATTTAATCCTTTTAAAAAAATCATCATAATATGGAAATGATAAATAAAGTAATTCTATTTACTTATTCACATAGATATTCTACTAGATGAATAATCACATGTAATATTAATAACTAATATCATAATGGTGGAATACATAATGTCAGACATCATAACCACATATTCTAGGCCCCATGCCAATACTAAAAATAAAAATATTGTCATGTCCATGTTCCAAGACAATAGTTTTTCTCATGATACCTACCGATGCATCTAGGGGAAATATCAGGCTCTGCCCGTCACTTATTAAGTCCAATGCATTCCTCATATGAAAAGGTTGAAACAGAACATAAAAATTCATATTAAACTAACAAAAAAATGTTAATTCTTTAACCATAAACCATGAATGAAATAAAAATAATAAATACACAATCCAACATATCATAAAACTATCAATACAATATGGAATATTGTATGATAATAAATCAACTCCAATTAAATATAAAATCTAACAATAGATGTTGACATAGATGAAATCAGCCCAACAAATATTTTAGAGAAATATATCTTTCTACATTGAAATCATTTAAAAGTCAAAAAATTATAAAAGAAAAAAATTATTCGGAAAATATTCTTATAATGTTGTAAGGGAAGCTTCGATGGTGTTATAACGATAAGAAATAGCCCCCTGTTGTATAAGTTTGAAAAACAATACTTCATTAATTTATCGAAAAGGTCATAAAGTACCTTGTTTAGAAAATGATGGCAGGTTAATTCAATTTTTTTCATAAAAAGTCAAATAAGGTGATAAAAGATTTTATCCCCTTGTATAGTAAATAGTAAAAATGTTTTGAAATACAATTTTTAGAAACATAGATTTGGATGATAAATAAGTCCAAGTAGACACTTACGTATAAACAACCTCAGATAATAAAAGGATTGTAAAATTAACCCATACCGTGTACATTTCCTTTGTCAAGGGTACATTAACCTCCTGTATATTGGTTAAATAATAGTTATTAAATTATAAGTGAACCTCATATGTAAATATGATATCATATATGATCCTCTAATATTGCTTTATTAATAATATTTCTGTAGTATCATTTATTTAGGTTTTAACTTATTCATTTTACTTTATATGTTATGTAATGTAAGTCATGTTTATTATGGATATGATATATTTGATTCATATCCATAATGATATTAAGTTATTAAAATTTATTTTTAATTATCAAATGAAAATTATTCTTGAATGGTAATGATGGGGAACAAAATCTCATAGCTTCATGGAGATGGTAATATGTACGTACGCACGAGCGACAATGTCATTCTATTGATGGTGAAATCTTATGTAATTGAATGGAATAATATATATAAATAATCATTAACATGTCATATACGTTATTACCATCAATTATACTCAATATTATACCCATCAAAATAATGAAGAGTTGAATAACAAACTACACCACGACGTGTGGATGGTAAGCCATACAGAGGCACATATGGGGACATTGTCATTCGTAGGATGGATAGAATAATGAATATGGTTGTACCGTATTTATAATAACATCTCAGTATATATAAGGTACTTGAGTTTTTATTTTATTACGGAAACAACAAAGAAATAGGATATATAATAAGAAAAGAACTTTGAAATGGCTAATGAAATAATTACATATTCTTCCGGTTCTTCATTTGGATTTGAACAAAAGGGATCTATAGGTTGTATTTTATGATCAACATAAGGCCTCTAGTTTGAATTGAGGTTAGTTGGGAGGAGATTTGATCAGGTTTTGGCCGAGCCAAATGTCTTTGGAGGTGTGAATTCAGGAGAAGGGGAAGTACCCTTTTATAAAGGAGGCGAGGGACACTTTAGGAAAAGCTTGAAATATTAATTTATTATAGAATTATTTTCGGTTTCTAATATCTCCAAAAATATTTATTTTGGGGATTAGATGGGGATATGTCAAAATCATCTCATCTATTATGTTTTATAAATGGTTAGGTCCCCATATTATCCTTAAATTTTAGATTTAACCCTTAATTAAAATGTTTATCTTTTACCATGTCATCTTGTATTTTTATACGACATGGGTAATATAGTTACTATAAAATTCCAATAGAACCTCAAATGATTCCATAATGACATATGTAACATTATATTAGTCATTTTTCTGAATCTTATATTCTTAGGGCTGTTATATAATTTAATAAAATACTATATGTTTGAAAAACTCATTTCTCTCAATTTTGACACTACTTAGTATTTAGTTTTTGATAAAGTCATCTAAACTCGTCTACTTCAAAAAAATATTGAATCAACCCTAAAATGAAATATTAACGTAGAAATTTCTTGGATGACAACAAAAGTTTCAAATTATATTTATTTTAATATTTATAATATCAATTATTTTAATCATTCATTAATAAGGTAATTACTACAACATCACCGTGTCATTAAAAAAATTAATTATTTAATGTCTAAAAATGATGAATAATATATCATAATGTAGGAAATATATTTTTTAGATTTCTAATGAATATTTATAGTCAAATTTATCTTATGTATACCCCTCTATTAATAATGGTTTAGTTATTAAAAATTAAAGATAACACATTTAACACTTCTTTAAATAAAATATAAGAATTATCCTAATCTAAACCTAATAAATAAAAAAGGATCTTATTTTTGGTATTATGGTTGATTTTGGTTGAAAAAAACATATCCAGTAGAATTATGACTTGTTTTTGAGAAATTTATATTATTATAATATTTTTTTACATTTAATTACCCTATTTACTTTTAGTCGTGGTAATTAAGATTCAAAAGTTACAATTCACAAAAAATTATTTTCTTCATGTTGAACCACATTTTACGTACTGATGATAACCATGTCTAGGGAATTTTTGAAATTCAATTCAAATAAGAGGTAAAATTACGTTTTATGAAAATTTGCAAATGTGCCTAGAAGGTGGGTAAAAGACGTCTAAAAGCCCAATAAAATTTTACTTATCTAATTTATTATAAAATGAATCCAATGAATTAAATTGTATTCAAGTAAATATTATATATCTATTTTTACTTTAAAATAAATTTAAATTTAAAAATAACTATTTAAATAAAATGTCGGTTTTAAATAATAAAGTCGTGTTTTTCACTATTCATCAAAAATTGAATGTTTTCAGAAAAATACCAAAAATTTACCCTAAGATAATTTTGATATTCTGAATCCAAAAAAAGTCCATTTTCAAAAATAGAATCTATAAAATTTCAAAAATTGGGTATTACAATTCTTAATTGATTTTAAAATGCCTAAATTGACTAGTTGTGGTGTGTAAGAACTCGAAGCTACGTATAGTGCAATCATTTATATTATTCAAAGAGAAGAATATCATGGAAGCTTGGTGTGTTAAATTTTTAATTTATTATTAATTTATTATTAATTACTTATTTATTATATATTCATTATTTATTTATTCATCGTTTATTATTTATTTTATACTATCGATTATTTATTAATTTAGTATTTATTTATCATGCAATAATTTATTTTTTAATTTATTTTATTACGTAGAGATTAATTATATTATTTAATGTATATTATACAATATATTGTATTTATTTTTTTAACATTTAGTATTTACTATTTAGTATTTAGTATTTATTATTTACTATTTACTATTTACTATTTAATATTTACCATTAACAATTAACTATTTCTTATTTACTATGTATTAATTTCAATTTATAACCATATTATATATATATATATTATTAATATTCAATTTATTAATTAGTAATTTTTAATTAGTAATTATTAAATATTAGTAATTAATTAATTATTGTTAATTATTGGTTAATAATTATTGATTAATAATTATTGATTAATAATTATTGATTAATTATTATTGATTAATAATTATTGATTAATAAATATTGATTCATACTTATTTAGTTTGTATATATTTGTTATGTATTATTTATTTTTTCAATTAACACACAAACATATATATATATAAGTGTATTAAATTCTATTTACTCAGCATATGAAGATTCTGATGGGGTGGTAATTCCTTCGTAGAATTAAAAAAAGGGAAGGGGTCCAAATCCCTCCCAAATAAAAAAAATTATTTATTTATGAAAATAATAACATAAAAAATAAATAAAATTAAAATAATTGTAAAAAAATTAAAATCCATCGCTAAATTATTTAGCAACTGTTTAAATGATCACTATGTCATTCTGTGATAGTTTGGAAAAACAACTTCTAATTGATTTTAAAGACACGATTTAGTGACTATTTTCCAAAACCATCAAAGAACGATTTAGAGGTAATTCAATCTGTCACTAAATGAAAAATACTGCCTCTAAAATGCAATTTTGTCATAGTGTCCAAGTGACTATTATCAGTCTAAAACTAATATTTTTGGTCAAAACTTGTTTTAATCACTTAAAACTATGCAAACATGATCTAAATGTCTTTATAATTTAAGGAAACTATTAATAAGTATTTTTTTTTCATTTAGGATTATTCTCACCTCAAACTAATGCCCGATTTGACCGATATGACTCAAAAGTGTGTGTTTTCATTTAAAATGACATTTTTAAAATTCTAAAAAATGATCCATATGTCATTTTTGACGTGTAGAAATTAGTCGCATCACAATCTAATGCACAATGTGACGGATATGACTCCAAGTGTTTTTTAATTAAAATTGAAATTTTATTAAAAAAGAAATGTAAAAACTAAAAACTGAGAAAAAAATTAGGGTTGTTTTTATACTTTAATATAGTGATCAATAAGTCATTTTGGATGTATAATAATCATTTATACTTCAAACCATTACAAAGGGTGCAGTGTATGACTCAAATTGTCTATTATCAGTCTAAAAAAGACATTTTAGTTAAAACATGTGTCCTTCACTGAATACAAAGATAAAATGACTGTATAGTGTTGATACATTATAGAAATGATCCATGAGTCGTTTTTGACATGTAGCAATGAAGATTGAATCAAACCGAGACACAATGTGCCAAATATGACTCAAAGTGCATGTTTTTTTTAAAATGACATTTTAGAAGAAAAAAAATACAAGTGACATACTCAAAACTATGAAAACATATTCATATTATTTTGATCAATTAAGAAAATGATCGATTTTTCATTCATGAAAAACAGAAATCAGCTCATCCTCAATCCAATTCTTGATTTGAACGGTATGACTTGAAGTGTGGGTTTTTTGTTTAAAACAAATTTTTTGTAAAAAAAGACAAGTGAAAAACTAAAATCTAAGAAATCAAATTCAAATTTATTGATACATTTGGGAAAATATCCATATTTCATTTAAGAAATGTAGGTATTATTCATATCTTAATCCAATACACAATTATCCCGATATGACTCAAAGTGTCCATTATGAGTTTAAAATTGTCATTTTAGTTCTAATCGTCCTTCAGTCTCTAAAAACTGAGGAAAATCACTCATATTGTCAGGATAACTTTGTAATATGTTTCATATGACACTGATGGAATGTAGGAATCATTCACACGTCAAACTAATATATGATGTGATGATTAAAATTTAAGCCTGTGTTTTCAGTTTAAAATGAAATTTTAGTAAAAATATAATGTCATAATCAAAACTGTTAAAACAGATTCTAATTGTTTTGAAACACTAGGAAAATGATCTATAATTCATTTTTGATGTGTAGGAATCATCCTCACCTCAACATGAAATACTATGTGACTATTCTTACTCAAATTGTGTGGTTTTAAATTAAAATTGACATTTTAGTTGAAAACACATTTCACATACTCAACAGAAGGAAATTTCATTCTGATTGTTTTGATACTATAGGAAAATGATCCATAAGTTAGCTTTATTGTGTAGAAATCATCCACATGATAATTTGGTACATGGAGTTACTAGTGTTACTAAAATTTTCTATTATCAGTTTATGGTTGGAAATTTGTACTACTATAAAAATGGCTTTATCCAATGCTAGTGATTTACCAACATTAAGTATAAGCAATGAAAAAAAATTCCCAATCACTATGCTAGAAAAGCACAGTTAGAGGGGGTCTTTAACAACGCTTAAAAAGTGTTGTCAAAAGTGTCTCTTCATTAGTGATTGTAAAAAATAATTTATAAGTTCCCCCCTTTGTCAGCTCTAGTTAAAAAGAAATAATAAAAATGTCATTTATTAGCTCTTAAATTAAATCACTGATAAAGGGTATTTTTAAAAAAATTATATTTCATCAAAAATAACATAAGAATATATGAATATTTTTATATAGATAGAAATATAATATATATGTTTTTAAATATGTTTTAGATAAGGATAAATAATAATTCACATATAGTTTATAATATATTTTGTGAAAATGGATTATAACTTTACAAAATTCCTATACACCCAGAAAAACCCAAATACACGATAATAACTCTAGAGATCCTTAAAACCCATGAAACGTTAAGAAACCCTAAAAACCATGAAATAACCATAAATTCTGATTAGAGAGTTCGTTTTATCTCCAAAACTATTCAAATTGATGATTTTAAAATGATCTAAAAGCACATGAGTTTTAAATAAAGTAATAATCAAAGGAATACAATATACTATAGATTGAAAAAAGTGTATAATAAAATGCAAACTTCAAAAAACTATAAATTTTGATATGGGTGTATTTTTGGCTCCATAAAATAACATATAGAATCCTATTATGAGATATATGCCATAGAGGTGTCGATAGAACACTATGACCTTTTTCTTATTTTTCAACACCAAAAAAGGCACAGAAGGACTCCAAAAGAGAGTTGTTATTTTGGGAACCCCAATTTGGTAATATTGAAACAAAAATAACTCTTACCTAGGTGCACTTTCAGCATATATGATATATAAAATTGAATCATGTGACAATTTCAATTACCAGAAAATTCATGGGAATCACTGATCACCTTTATTAAGGAAAAAATTGAGATTATAGTCATCATACCTAGATTGTTTCAGATTTGATGGCCATTAAAACCACCATAACCTCTGTTCTGGGTATCCATTTGGGCTACAAAACATATAAAATATAATATTACAATGATATATACACATCAGTGACCCACAAGATCCCCCGATAACATATTTAGAGTCAAAAAAGTCCCATATGGTCTCCAAAACCGAGTTTTTTTGCCTTCATATCCCATTTTTTAAAATTATATGTATTTTATGACTTGTTTAAGGGTTTCTTTTTCCCTTTTCAGTGGGGAATGAATTTATTCCATTGGATTACATTCTTACGGATATTATGAATTTGAAATTAAGTTATTTTTCATAACGAACTGTAATTTATAATCAAATATATAATAATATATACATATTTTTTTTATATATTCAAAAATAAAAATTTAATTTTATAAATAAATAATGAAACATATTTACATTTAAAAAATATTTCTCAACATATAATTATTGTCTAAATAAAAAATGATTTCAATTTTCACAAATTTATAAAAATAAATATGTATTTATTATATATAAAAATATATATAAAAATAAATATAAATATATATAAACATATATATAAACATATATATGAATATATGGGAAAAAATATAACGAAATATTTATAAATATAAAGATATTTAATAAAATTAAAACAAAACATTATAGGGGAGTGGAAAACGTGTTGGTGTATTCACTAGAGGTCTCTAGTTTGAAACTTGTCTGAGATAGGGGTGTGAACATGGGGGAGGAGTTATCTAAAGTCATGTAATTGGGTGTGGGAAGTGCTTATTAAGGGGTGGGGGAAGCATTTCTAGGGGGTGTGGAAGTGCTGATAATGTTTGGGGTGGGATGTGAAAAAAAATTATACCCTTTATCAGCAGGGCCTTTATTATTAATTTTTATCATCCTAAATGGACCTTTTTTCTTATTTGTAACAAGAATTATTAAGTACAACACTTTACATTTCTAACATTATCCACAATTTTACAATGATGATAAATCCCTTTTACTAGCTTTGTTAATGTACTATTTTATAGGAGTGTTAGTTAAAAATGGGTGTCAATCATTGAAAACTGTGAAAACATTATTAGATTATATTGACAATTTAGGACTATCCATTATTCAATTGTGACATATAGAAATTGACCTCACATAAATCCTTCACATGATGGGGTAAATAGGAAATTAAGTGCATGATTTCAATATACAAGTTCCATTTTAGTTTAAAATGCCCATCACATCTCCAGAAACTGAGCAAACAAGCATAGATTTTTTTGTAATCTTTTTTTCATACTATTAAATATTTAATTTCCTTATCATATTTAACATATAATTATTTTGTGATTTTTCATAGAGATAATCTGGATGATAAACAAGAAATGGTGTGAAAGTTAATGGATTTCCACAACATGAAATTATACTTGAATTATCTCCCATCTATGGTGAGTTTTTATCACAACAAATGAGAGACAGTTCAAGAAGACATTATTTTGAGAATAAAAATAAATGTTGGGAAGGTTAATAATCAACTGAAACTCAATACAAAACATTATGAGCCTAGTATGACTCAAAGTTTATGTTATCAGTTTAAAATTTACACTTTGTGTTTAATTCATTTATTTAAAGTGTTACAAACATAAGAATTAATTTATTATATAGGTTCATTATTTTTCATTAGGTAGGGTGGTTTGGTCATAAATATCCTGATTAGGGGTCGTGGGCCAAAGGAAAAGAAATATTAATTTTTTTGAATGTCTATGATATTCTTTACTTAATCATGTAATTTTAAAAAGCTATGTTGGAAATGTTTATAATAAAGATATTTTTCTTGAAATTGTTTTGTAATTTTTATTTCAATTAAATTATGTATTTTCAACCTGTATTTTCCATTTTTCTACTATAGTGTTATTAAAATTTATCAACACACACCATTTTTATTCCCCTTTATCAGTTATTTTTTTAGCACTGATTATATGTACCATTATTTGTGCTAAATAAAAGATCTGATAGTGGGGTCATTTATCATTACTTAAAGAAGCCATGAAAGGCAGACATTATCATAGTTTTTAGTACTAATAATGTTCATCATTTTTAGTTGATTTTTAGAAATGATAAATTCTTATGGATTTTAATTGTTCTATAGTTTTCAGCACTTTGTTTTGCTAAAAAATGGCCTATTTAAAGACATTAAAGTCCTTATTTGTAGTAGTGATGTTTCTTAAATATATTTTGCTCTATTTGTCTATGAGAATAATATTAATTGAAATTCCAAAATATTACATTTCAAATATGTAATTCAATAGATATTTAACCTGTCTAATCTCTTTATTATCCTTATATAAAATCAACATGTCATTATCATAGAGTAATAGTTGAAAAGAAGATCCATCAAAACATTTCTTAAGATAAATGAAATTATTATAACTGCACCTTCCAAAACCATGGGAAGTCATAAAAGAGTCAAAATCATTAATTCATTATATTGGTGATTATTTTTGGCCATAAATATATTTATTTAATAAAAATATATAGTCTTACTTATATAAAATAATAAAACCCTCTTCTATTTCATATTGATATCCTCCTCAAAATATCCATGAAGAAAAGATGTATTCCAATCCAATTTCTCTATCATAAGATTACAAAATTCTATAATAACTAATAAAAATTAAATAAATATAACCTTTATATCATTATATAATATATCTATGAAATAAACAGCTTGAACCTGATTGTATCATTTAGAAACCAAACATGCTTTATAACTTTCTCTTTTAAATCCTAGTATGTGTTTGTTCTTTTTGAACACCCATTTATAGAAAATATATTTATTAATAAAAGTTAATTTCACCATCTCATATATATTTATTTCTTAGAAATACTACAAATCATCTTGAATAGATAACATCCTTCTACCTGAATCACTATTAAAAACCACAAACAAATAATTATAACATTTTTTATTCGAATCTATACTTTCTTCCACACTAAGTACATAAGAATCCATTTTAACCTAAACATTACGTTGAGGAGGTCAAATAATTCTCTATGTCATATATTTTTGAATTGAATAATTTGGTGGTGGTGGATAAGTAAAAATATCACTTTAGATCTCAAAGTCATCACAAGTCGAGGAATTTGATGCAGAATATGATTAAATCTTAAATTCAATAAGAGTACTAGATTTATATTGCATAAACCCATTATATGAATAGGGACATAACATGGGATTCTCACTAAATACTAAATTATTACTAATAATAACTTTTTTCATTCAGAACACAACAAATTGTATCATTTAATCTCTGATATATAACACAGAAAGACACACTATTTGGATATGGGTTCTAATTTTCCATTTTCAATAATTTCATAAGCAAGAATGGATTTTTTTAAAATTATAGAAATATAAAAGATCATTATACAATACCTATTATAGAGACTTTTTTCTAATAGAATCTGAGGGATATTAATTGATTATTTGACATTCTATTACTATATCTTCTACCCAAAATTATATGTGTAAATGAGATATGGAGAGAATAAAATATATCTTTTCCATCAATGTACTATTTATGAATTCTTCCACACCATATTGTTATGCTGTACCAAGAACATTCAAATTCGCAATAATTTATTTATCTTTGATAAATGAATTAATTCAATTAGAAAAAAATTCATAGTGAATATTGCTGTGGTATTTCTTCACTCTTCCCCCAGTTTTATTTTCAATAACAATGTTTTAGTGGTTCAAATCATTAAAAAATGTATTTTTATGATTCAAGAAGTGAACCTTGAAAATACATTAAAATAATCAATGTTGGTTAATATATAGAAATCATTACCTTTAAAAGGATCTTTTGCTAGATCGTAATGATGAAAATGTATATACTTGAGTTGCCCTATTGAATTATGATTATAATTTATTAGGATATCTCTTTTCTAATTTCCAAATATATTGTGATCAAGAAATTACAACTTACTAATACCCATATAATAAAAAATCCCACTCTAGATCAATTAAATCATTTCATTTTAGCTCATATTTCAAAGTGAAATATTACATAATTTGGATATATCATCACCGGATAATGGAGTAGAAATTGTTGTATCACCAATGATAGTCAAACCACCTAGAATATACAAACCAAAAAATATTTTTGATCTTTCATCAAAAACAAGTTATCCTTTAATAACCTTTAAAATTCTATCTTCACCAGTGTAATTTTATACATCTGCATTAAAATTAATTAAATAAATTAAAATTCTTTTTATACCAATGAATTTATTTAAATCAATAAGAGTTCTCAAAATTCCATTCAAAATCATTATTCCACTTGTTATTATGCTATAAATGTTTCAATATTTATTATTTTCCATCACCCAAAAAACGTTTTGAAAATTTCATATATTGAAAACAACTCTTGACTGGGACTCATATTAAATGTTCATTATAATTCAAGAATCTAGTCATCACAGTATTCATATTTTCTATAAAAACATAGAGTTCCCCACCACTGTTATTATCCTCTATAACACTAACTTCAATATAATGTTATTATTTCATTCCTTTCTTATTAACAAGTCCCTTATTCTATTTCTTTTTTTATTGCAAAATAAAAATTTATTATTATAATTATTCCTATAGTAATTTCATGTTTTATTTTTAATTTCTATATTTTGACCCGCTTCATTTAGAGGTAAAATATTTTCTTTTAATTGTTATTTATTTGAAAAAAAATTTGTGTCTAGGATTCAAAACCAAACAAATGAAATTTTATTTTATTTATTATAAAATAAAATCTCAAGGAATTCATTGGGGTTAAGTAAATCATTGTTTTACCCCATCTCTCTCATGTTGTTTTAATGATAAAAAACACGCAGATATGTATCTTGATTTTTCATTTAAGTATGTTTTTGTGTTTTTATTAAAATACTAAGTGATTGTATTAAAATAATATCAATATAATTATTGAGATTTTAGATTATTTTTAAATGACTTCCCACACATATTTTTGTGATTTATATCATTTTAAAAATTCTTGAAGTTGTTTAGAAGAAAACTAAAGGATTTGGAGGAGGACACATCTGATATTGGGGAAATGTAGAGATAACCATCCAGCTAGTGTTGGGAATACGTGAGCCAGGGAAATGATGACAAAAGAATATTTTTCCCAGTCGTTCATTTGGATAGATAATGAAGGAGAATCATCCAGATTGTGGATCCTCTAGATATGAAAAAAATCCTCTGGTAGGCCATTGGCTTTCCTATAGATAATTTCAGATCACCATTTGTATTTATCTACTAGCCATGATTTCAGGGAAACCCATTATCTAACAAATGGTGGATAATGGAAATCTAGTATTGTCACAATTGCTAGTGTATGTTACATCCTGATTTCAGGTGCCACCCAGAGGTGTCCCGTACCCGATAAGCCAATGTCCTCAACACATTTTTCCCAAATTCCCTAGGCTACCGACAATAAGAGAGGGCCATGGGTTTGATAATGGGGAAAATTTTCCCTCATTAGTAGAGAAAAACATCAGAAACGACAATAAAAAATAGAGGATGTAGTAATACCATTCAACAAAAGTAAATGGAAGATGACTGATAGTAATATAACAACTGAATCATATATAAATGATGAATATCACATGTGTCTAGGAAAGCATCCAAATAAGTCACAATGCTGGAAATACACTATAGAAACCAATGTAAAAAATAAACAACAAACTACAACTGCATCTCAAGCCTCATCTTGGTCCTATTCTATCCTGATCCATTAACAATCAAGTAGCTGATGAAGAAGCGAGCTTAACATTTTCTATACCAATAACTATATAATCTGTTTGGGTCCAAAGTAATTACCCAAGAAGTGTGTGAGACGAATCCCAGTAGGTAACCACCCAAAGATCTATGCATAATATCCAGTGAATATATATAGAAGGAAATATGAAAAAATTAATCAATAAAGGATGAAGTACTGAAAAGTAAACAAATCCTAATGTTTTCAAAAATATTCATTTACATTTATTATTTATAAAATGAATTGAATAATTAAATACAGGGATCTAGCAAAATATATATATCCCATTGTGTAATAGTAACAAAATAGATGTCTTAGAAGACCATCTCAATATTCAAGTAAGACTGAGTCCAATCTTATGATTTGGCATGGTAGACTCGTCACAAATATTCAATCATTCATAAACAACCCTCTGAGAAAGATCTCATAGTCTAACACCTTTGTTTTAACATAGCACAAATAATTTACAAATTATTTCTCATGTACCTCTCATTGTCAATACCCCCAGGTCTACATAACATCAATGGGTTATAAACAGCCTCCGGGTTCCTCCCAAGGTCAATTCCCCCTGGGTCAATATAGAATAAATAAATCATAAATGAACTCCAGGGTAGATCTCATAGTCCATACACCTAGGTAAATGTCTACACCAAGGCTCTCATAGTCCTGTATAAATAATATGAAACCCCCAATGTGTTCCTTATACCAAGCTCTCATGGACCATTGAAAACACATTGTGCATATCATAACCAGGAATAAAATGTTACCTATAAATACTACACGGCTAACATTCACAAGAAAAACACATGAAATCTATAAAATAAAACAAACTCCATCATAAAAAATTCAAGGCATGGAATCAAGGTACACCTCATAGGAAACATAGGCCAAACAACTCTAAATACTCAAACTAGGGAAACACACCCATGGGGTGTCCCGTAAACAAGTAATATAACCTTATTCATGTGAAAGAACCCATTTACAATCAATTAAACCATAAAAGGTAAATAGTTGTGTTAAATTCCCAATTCAGCAATACCCTGGACATGGGTATGTGCCACATTTTACATATATTATCCAAATAAAAACAACAAAAGGCACATACGACCTACCTTGATATCATATGATCGATATAATTGAATGTTGGCCCTGGAATCAAAATAGAATGATGCAGATCTATAAAAAGGGGAAAATGACCAACCTTGAATAACTGCTAGAGAGGAGGAATTAGGATGAAATGATCTATGAGAATTGAGAAATCACCAGTGGGATTCCAATACCCAAAAAGACGTCTCTATCAGAGGCCAAACAGAGAATCAGGAGGGGTTTTAAATTAATTGGCTTACCCAATATGCTACAATGAATAATAATATATTTTCATATTTATTAATATTTTTGAATTAAATATTATTGTTATTTTAAAGGGGATTTTATGTTCGATGGCTTACCAAATATTCTACAATGAGTTTCTTTGAAGTCTAATGTTACACACAATGCTGAGTCATACTGAAAAATAGAAATATAATATTATTTTAAATTCTAGTTAATGCCTAGCCATTATATTGTTCTAAATGAATAGAACTAACAAAAATATGATTATGCATACTTATTAATTGTTTTTAAATTTATCCAATAAATGTTAGAGGCTTAAAATGTGAATGAGTCTATTTTTAATCATAAATACTATAACATTCTTAAAAAGGTAAATTTACTATGTTTTAATGGAAAACCCACATTAAATCTAGTTTTGGTCACTTTTATATGTTTTATTTGGAAAATATAAAATTCTTCGTTAAAATTGGGGCATCAAAATTGGCTTTGGTTAAATTTTTCTTATTTATTCGGATAAAATTCATTTTTCAATTAACAGCTAAAAAAATGTATTTTAATTCCAAACTGCCTCTTCATATTATTTATTTATGTGGTTATATTTTCTTTTTAGTTAGTTTTAATGATTAAATATATTTTAACTTAACCATTTAATCCAATTTGGGTCATTGGATGTAATTTCACTTTGAAATTAGACATAAACAAGTGTCAATATTTTGATAGTTATTAATTCTTAAATAAATTCATGTTACTTTGACAATAGGAATTAATTTTAAATTAATTAATCCAACATCTATTTTTATAATTTGGTAAAATAAATATCTTTTTTGAATTTGGAATATCAAATATATCTTAGGCTAACGTTTTTGTATTTTTTTTTGAAAAAATTCAATTTTTGATGAATTGTGAAAACACTGAGTAGTAGTTTAAAACTAAATTTTTCATTTAAAGGAAATTTTATTTCTTTTGTGAATTGAAATTTGAAAATCTGAAATAATTTTTTTTTATTAGTTTGTAAAATGTTGTTCAATCAGATGAGAATATTTTCTGGTTAATTGTAACTTTTGACTTTTATTTACTACGGTTATAGGTAAATATGGTAATTCATTATAAAAACAATATTATAATAATAAAAAATAACCTTAAAACTTATCCCAAACATATTGGATTATTAATGGAATACCAATAATATACGTGGGTGAGTATTTTGTCCATTGAAATCCACATGGGTAAGATAATGATATTAATAACTTTATATTTAATGTAAAAAATAAAAAAAATCATAAACATGAATTGTTTTTTAAAACAATTTTAATGTGGGTTTATATAATTGATATATATGACTATAAATATTAATTAATAGTCTAAAAGGATTTTCTACCTCATGGTATTTTATTTATATTTTTTAGACATAAAATAAATAATATTAATTATGACACAATATTGATACAATGTTTACCTCATTAATGAATTGTTTAAATAAATAAGATTATAAAAATTAAAACAGTATCCAAAACCAGTAAAATTATTATTGGACGGTTTTATTTAGAACAAGAATCATATTATCTTCAAATTTAATAAATTTTGGACATTTGGAAACCAAATTTCATTATATCATAAATTAATATTTACAAACATTCCTAAAGAGCCCCTCCCAGCCTATAAAAATCCCTCACCTCTAACCCATTAATCACACCTCTAAAGAACCTTGGATCATCCAAACTCTACCCAAATATTCTCTCAATATCCCCATATTCCTCCTAAATTACCTACCTTAGGCAGAAGGCACTTTAAGAAATCCTTTTGGTTAAAACCGAAGGGAGTTACCCGATTTAATGGTAATGTCTTTTTTTATGTTCTTTTCGTTTATTTTAATTCTAAAACCACTTAAAATATTTTTATTACTTTATTTTATATCAAAACCCATATCCTAAATATACTAGGTTTTTTTGTATGAGAAGGATTAGAACTACACTTACACACACCACCATCTAATGGGTAATGAACATACTGTTTCTGTGGACTGTGAACTACTGCCTAATGAAACGATGTTTGTTCAATTTTCACACACCTCCTCTTATGGTGGCCATTATGATGGAACTGTATTTATATGTTATATATATTAAATTTATATTGACTCTATGATTTGATATTTTTCATTTATCGCATACCCGTTATGTTATACATAATGGTTAAACGTGATAATCTCATTTTAGGAAGGGTGGACTACCACCCATCGAAGTGATATGACTCGTTAATTCCATACTTGGAAGATATAAAAGAGGAGTCATTGAAATTATATATTATATTATAGTGAAATTATAATTTACCTATGTATCTTTATTTTTTTATTCCATTAAAAATACAAAATAAAAATTAAAATAGCGTTCATGCGTATGTACGACTTACCGTCCCCATGAATTATACAATTAATTGCTTACCTCCAAATGTTATGTACTATTGTAAATACATATATATATTAAATATATATGATATATATGATATCTAAATCATGAATATCATTTTGTAGATAATGAACTTTTTACCACATGGACAACTTTTAAATATTATAAGTTCCTTTTGGACAGAGGTACCAAATGTCAACAAAATGGCAATTCTTAACATAAATAATTACATAATATTTGTAACATCGAAATAAGTGATATAAAAAGAATAATAAACTGAAAAAATGTTCTTAAGATAGTATAATTTATCATTAGTTTATTATTCAGGAGATTAAAGAACGAACAATTCCAGTCAGACACGAGGTAAGGGACATCATCTCAATCTCCTTTAATTGAGGCATATTTTGATTTATGCCTAACATTATGTTATACAGTGTATAAACCCATTTTAATTTTAATTTCATTCAATGGGAATCATTTTTCTATGAATCATTTTACAAAACGGAAAAAAAAGAATGTTTCTTTTTAATGTAAGCAGGGACAATGACCTTTTCCACCACCGCGAGTATTATTTGATCTCTGGATTCCTTAACAAGCTGTAATGTTTTCAAAAGGAAAATAAATACTATATACTCTTTTCTGTATTTTGGTATTGAAAATGGTTTTGATAATTTATTTGTTATTACAATATATTTAAATGATATATTGTGATTGAAATTTGGATATGTCATCGTTCCTTTATGTTTGTTTTATGTGTTATGAATATAATATTGTTCTATGGAATTGTTTGCATATATGGGTTGTTCTGTTATAAACCTATAGTGGGTGAGCCCGAGTTATCTCTCCAATGCATTGGGTAACATGACAGAGGTTAACATGAAGGTTTCTCCTAAAAGTTTTAGGGAATATAATGTGATGGGTATTCCAAATGCAACTCTCTACGTTGCAGTGAAAGATACAACGTAAGTATGTTATAGATGCCACAAGTTACCTTTATGATTTGTTATTATTATGTGTTATTTATAAATCATATGATTTTATGAGGTATGTCAAAAATCTTATGTATTTATGATCTAATGTTTTCATTCTTTTTTTTATAACCCTTACCGAGATATTTATGCTAATCCCATGTTTTGAAATGTTTTTCACAAGACATAAAGATGAATTGGGTCAAGGATAGGATCAAGGAGAAGTGAAGTTATCTAAAACATGGAACTAGATGTGACTCTTTTTTAAATATTTTATACTTAATTAAAAATGGAAACTGATTAGATGTGTCTACATTGTAATTTTTGAGATGTAATGTAATAGTTTGGCCAAATTCTATAAAACGTTAAACCTAAAAAGATCCAAATTATGAATTCTCCATTTAATTCATGGTTATGAAATCTTTTAAGGCAGGGTCCTTATAGTTGGAATCAGAGGTCAGTTTAGATAACATTTTGAGTTAGTATATTGTTAAATTAATGTCTATAAATTAATTCATGTTAAAATTGAAATGATATAGCATTTACAGATTACCATGTTTCTTCACCTAAGATATTTTTGTGTTCAAAATGGTTTTCCGCAGAGGAAACATGGTAGCAATGATGGGATGACATCAGGAGGAAGACAACCTTCCAAATCAGCACCCTGAGATGGTCGGAATCAGAACTAAATAGTTTTTGCAGTGATGACACAATTGAACCAGGCTATAAATGGTGGTGGTATCCATGCATGAGATTGGCCTGATCAACTATTAAGGAACATGTCATTAGTAGAGCATTTCATGAGGCTACATACCCCATCATTCATAGGGTCATCTGACCCTGTGCTAGTGGAAGGATGGATTAAATCACTGGAAAAGATTTTGGATGTCATGGGCTGTTCATAACATCAAAATTATTGTCTTGCTATTTAATATTTTTTAGGTGAAGTCGATCAAGGGTTGCCGATGATAAAATATATCTGGGATAGTGAGGATATTGATTCCCTTGATTGGGATTAATTTAAAGGTATGTTTCTTGAGAAATTTTTATCCAAAGGTGGTTCATCTAAGGATGGAAAAACAATTCTTAGAATTGAGTCAGGAGGATGACTCAGTGGCTTCTTATAATGAAAAATTCAATCGACTGGAATGGTATGCACCAAAATTCTAATGAGATCTTGATAGTAAAATAAAAAATTTTAACGTAGGATTAAAGCCAAAGTATTGAAGGGCTTTATCTTCTTTGGAGTTAAAAAGTTATGGAAAAGTTGTTCGATGTGAGGAGAAGGTGGAAATGGAGATTACCAATGATCATATATTCTTTAAAAAACAGTAGAATAAGAGGTCGATGTGGCAGATTAAAGGGAATAACTCTTCAAAAAATCCATATGGTAAGATACAAAAGTTTACAATTTGTGAAAATTGTGTTTAAATGCTTGTTGGGGAATGCATTTTTAATTTGGGTAAGTTCTTATGATTTGGTAATATAGGACATAAGGCTCATAATTGAACTGATAAAAATCAGGGTACTAGTAATATAAAATAACATTTACAGTCAGTATAATGTTTTAAGTGCAATGAAATTTGTTATTATGCAAATGAGTGTCCAATGAAGAACTCAAATGAGGGAAAATAGTCAGTCTACAAGCAGAAAAGGGTGGGGAAATATTTTTTAACTACTTCAATTGGTGTTGGGACATCAAATGAAGTAGTATTTGGTACACTTTTTGATTATTCAGATTATGCTAATGTGCTGTTTGATTCTGTTTCAACACATTTGTTAATTTTTGAGAATTTTTCTAGTAAAATGGGAATTCCATTTCTAGATATGAATCCTGAACTTATGGAAAAATCACAAGGGGAAATGATGAGGGAAAAAAATTATTAGAACCTTCTTGGCCTTGTGTGTGGAAAGAATCTACCTAAAAACCATATTGTTTTGACTATAGAAGAGTTTGATGTTATTTTGGTCATGGATTGGATTTCTGTTAATCATGAAAAGATTGACTACATAGTTAAAGAGTTTTCTTTTTAGAAATAATTTTAGTTTGGTTGCAAAAAATAACCCTTAATTTTGATAACATATTAGGAAGTTGAGATACTAGTAAAATATAGAAATGAATTTTACCTTGCACAGATTGTTGAAAAAAAGGAACTATCCAGATTAATGATGTGCCAGTTCTATATGAGTATCATGATGTTTTTTCTGATGAGTTTCCTAGTATAATACATGTTTGGGAATTTGAATTTACTATTGAATTAATTCCCGATTCTAATCTAATTTCAATACCACCTTATCAAATTGCTGAAATTGATCATTTAGAGTTAAATAAGAAATTGTAGGAGGTATTAGATAAAGGTTTCATTCGATCTAGCACAACTCCATGGGGTGCTCCAGTCTTATTTTTTAAAAATAATGATGGTTCAATGTGATTTTTCAATGATTATAGAGCATTTAATAACATAAATATTATGTACAAGTATCATTTACCTCATATCGATTATTTTTTTGTTAAACTCTATGGAGTTCAGTATTTTTTGATGATTGACATGAGGTCGGGGTACCATCAGTTGAAAGTAAAGGATAGAGAAATTATGAAGACTGCATTTCGTACTAGATATGGCCATTATGAATATGTGGTTATGACTTTTGGATTAACCAATACACAAATTATTCATGGATTTTGTGAATAGAATTTTCTGTGAGATCTTGGATAATTTTGTGGCTATGTTAATTGCTGATATTTTGTTTTATTCTAAAAGTAAATAGAACCATGAAAATCATTTATGGGTTTTCATGAAAGCTTTAAAAGAACACAAACATTTGGGAAATTCACAAAGCTTGAGTTTTGGTTACAAAAAATTTCATTCCTTGGTCACATTATTTCAAGAAAATCGCAAAATTGTTGATCCTGCTAAAACAAATCTTGTTGAGGAATGGAAAAATACCCACAAGTATAACCAAGATCCAAAGTTTTCTTGGGTTGGTAGGTTATTACTGTAGGTTTTCTGAAAATTTTCACGGTTATTTATCCCATTGACCAAGTTAACTTGAAAAGGTGTTATGTTCTTTTGGAAAAAAGAATGTGATGATTGTTTTCAGGAATTGAAAGGAATATTGATGAATGCTACTATTATGGAATTAACTTCTTGAAATGGTGATTTTGTTATCAATAGTAATGCTTCTTTGAAAGGACTTTGTTGTGTCCTTATGCAGAATGATCAGGTAATTGATTATGCTTCACATTAGTTGAAACCTAATGAGTTAAATTACCCTATACATGATTGGAATTAGATTCTATTTTTTTCATTAAAAATTTGGAGGCATCATTTGTATGGAGTAAAAGGTGAAATATATACTAACCCCAAAATGTTAGTGTATACATTCAATGAGAAAGAATTAAAATGAGACAGAGTACATGGCTGGAATTAATCATGGATTATGATTGCACTATCCATTACCAATTTGGAAATGGAAAAAAATGGCTAATGCTTTATGTCAAAAAATTAATGCTTCCTTAACCATGCTACATTTGGAACAAGATCCTTTGGTTTTTGATTTGATGAAATATGGAATATAAGTTGTCGGTGTATGAGATTCCTTTATTTTGTTTTAGGTGTCAGTGAAATAATCTCTATCAAACAGAAGTATGGAAACGCATAAGGAAGACAATGAGTTGCAGAAAAAGGTAAAGTTGGTTCAGAATGGTATGTTTTCTAATTTTAACATTCATAATGATTGAGTTTTGAGGTTTTTTAAGAGATTATGTGTGACATGTGATTCAATGTTAATGAATTTTTTATTATGCGAAGGTCATAGTTCTTTGTTTTCATTTAATCCTAGTTGTACTAAGATGTACAAAGATCATTGGGAGTATTACCAGTGGGATGGAATGAAAATAGATATTTCATACATTACTGTGAAGTGTTTGACTTGTTAACAGGTTAAAGAAGAGCGTCAGTTACTAAAAGGGATACTTCAATCTTTACTAGTTCCAGAGTGGAAATGGTAAAATATATCCATGGAATTCATTGTGGGATTACCAAATACATCTCATGGTTATAATGAAATCTGGGTTATTATTGATCGATTGGCTAAATCTTCTCATTTCCTTCCTATTCGAGATAAATTGTCTCTAGATCAACTTTTTTGGTTGTTTGTTAAAGAGATAGTCAGGTTGCATTGATTTCACCTCTCCAATGTATCAGATCATGATCCTAGGTTTACTTATAAATTTTTGGAAGGCCATCAGAAGTCATTGGGAACTAAATTAAATTTTAGTACATCTTTAAATCGTCAATCAGATGGTCAGTTAGAATGAAAAATTCAGACTTTAGAGGATATGCTATGTGCTTGTTCACAGGATTACCAGGGAAGTTGGGACCAACATATCTAATTGGCTGAATTTTCTTATAATAACAGTTTTCACTCCAGCATACAGATGGATCCATTTGAGGCATTATAAGGGAAGCTGTGTCGAAATCCATATTTTTGGGATGACATAGTTAAAAGGATGTTTTTGGGACCATAATTGGTATAATAGATGGCAGAAAAGTGTAAGAATGGAATGTTGAATCTGAGGTCCAATGGACTATATTAAATCCTAGGGAAAGTTTGATCAGTTTCCTACATAGTTGATTTACCACAATGTTTTTCTCAAGTACTCAATGTTTTTCTTATTTCAATGTTGAGAATGTATATGCTGGGTCAATCAAATGTTTTGTGCCAAGAGGTAGTTCTGTTGGAGGATAATCTCTCTTATAAGGAACAACCAGTCCAGATTCTTGATTGAAGAGTTAATGTGTTGCAGAATAAGGTAATTATTAGGTAATGGTTTTGTGGAAAACCCATATGGTTGAAGAGGAAATGTGGGAATCTGAAAATACTATGTGGGGAAAATACCACCACTTATTTGATTTGCGAATAAAAATTGCGAGGACACAATTTCCAAGAGGGGGGAAGGATTTAACATCCCATATAAATAAAGAATAATGCATTTTTCTATTTTTTAATATTTTTGAATTCAATATTAATGTTATTTTAAATGGGAATCTATGTTTGAGGGCTTACCCAATACTAACAACAGATTTCTTTGATGTCTAATGTTACACACAATGGAGAGTCATACTAAAAAATATTATTATTATTTTATTTTAAATGGTAGTTAACACCTAGATTTTTTATTAGAGGGAATGAATATAACTAACTAAAACATTATTATACATGTTTTTTCAATGTTTTTAAATTTATCCAATAAAATTTAGAGGCTTAAAATGTGAACAAATCTTATTTTAAGCATAAATACTCTAATATTCTTTATAAGGATGATTTACCACCTTTTAATGAGAACCCTATTTAAATCTAGTTTTGGTCACTTTTATATGTTCAATTCTACAAAAATAAAATTCTTCTTTAGAACTGAGACATAAAAATTTACTTTGGCTAAATATTTCGTATTTTTTCTAATAATATTCATCTTTTTAATAAATAATGAAAAATGTGGAATTTTAAATTCCAAAATGCCTTTTAATATAATTTATTTATATTTTTAGATTATCTTATTAATAGGTTTTAAAGTATTATTAGATTATATTTCTACCATTTAATGAAATTTTTTTCATTGGAGGAAATTTCACTTTATGTTTGACAAAAACAAGTGTCAATCTTTTGGCATTTGTTATTTTTTTTAAACCCTATTTTTTATTTGACAACATGAATTAATTTTAATTTAATTAATCCAAAATCAATGTTTTTAATTTGGTAAAATAGAAATCAATTTTTAATTTGGAATATAAAATATATCATATTCTGATTTTTTGGTATTTTTTCTGAAAAACATCAATTTTTTATGAATTGTGAAGACACTCAGTAGTAGTTAAAAACTGAATTTTTCATTTAAATGAATTTTTACTGCTTATGTGACTTGAATTTTGAAAATATGACATACTTGGTTGTTATTAGTAAGTAAAATTTTGTTCTACAATATGAAACTATTTTTTTCGGTGAATAGTGTCATTTGAATTTTATATATTGCGGTTAAAAGTAAATAGGATAATTATAGGTAAAAACAATTATATAATAATATTAAATTACCTTAACAGATTTCCTAGCATTATTGGATGAGTAATGGATGACCAAGACAATCCTTGTGTGAAACTTTTTTCATTTGAAATCCACACGGGAAAGATAATGATATTAATCACATTTTATTTAACGTAAAAATAAAAATATCATAAACATTTATTTTTTGCTAAAAAAATTTTAATTCGGGGTATATAAATGATACATTTGACTATAAATATTCATAAGAAATAGAAAAATATTTCCTACCTCATGGTATTTTATTTATAATTTTTATACATCAAACAAATAAAATTATTTGTGACACAATAAAGATGTAGTGTTTACCTCATTATTGAATGATTTAAATAAATAATATTATAAAAATTTAAACAATATCTAAAACCTATCCAATTATTATTGGATGGTTTTATTTCGAACAGGAGTCATCTCATCTTCGACTTTAATAAAATTTTGACCATTAGAAACTGAAAATCATAACATAATAAAATAATATTTTCAGACAATCCTAAACAACCCCTCCTCCCCCTTATAAAAATACCTCACAACTAAACCATTACTCACACCTCTCAAGACCCTTTGATTGTCCACACTCTACCAAAATAATCTTTCAAGATCCCTCTCTTCGACCTAGAAGCCTTACCATAGGTAGAAGGAACTTCAAGAAATCCTTCTGGTTCAAACCAAAGAGAGTTACCCGATTTAAAGGTAAAGTCTTCTTTTATGTTCTTTTCTTTTATTTTACATCTCCACCCCCTAAACTATTTTTATTACTTTATTTTATAACATCACCAGTATCCTCAAAATAATAGGTTGTTTTTATGAGAAGGATTCTTACTAAACGTACAGAAACCTCCATCTAATGGGTAAAGGATATACTATTTCTGTGGTTGGTGAACTACCTCATCATGAAACGATGATTGTTCAATATTCTACCACCACCTCTTATGGTGAAAATTGTGATGGAACTATATTTATATGTGATATATATAATATTTAAAATTTTTCAATTCTTCTTTATTTTCCATTTATAGCATACCTTTATGGTTTTCATAATGGGTAATCGCAATAATTTCATTTGAGAAGTGCAGACTACCACCCCCTCAAAGTGATATGACTCATTCAAGTCATACATAAAACTTATAAAGGATGGAGTTATAGAAATTATATATGATATTATGCTATAATTATAATATATCTATTTATCATTATGTTTTCAATCCATTAAATATATGAAATAGAAATGAATGTAGCATTCAGGCGTTAGAACGGCTTACCGTCTCCATGAACGATGAATTTCATTTCATACCTACAAATGTTATGCACTATTAAATATAAAAATATATAAGGTATATTTATGATATATATGATATCTATGTCATTAATATCATTCTGTATATAATGAACTTTTGACCACATGTATAACTTGTAAATATTAGAAGTTCATTTTTGACACAAGTACCAAATATTGATAAAATTGTCATTATTAACTTAAATGATTACATAATGTTTATAAAATGACAATAAGTCATATGAAAAGAATAATAAATTTGAAAAAGGTTCTTAGGAAAGTATAAATTAGATTTAGTTTATTATTCCAGAGATTAAAGAACAAATGGTTCAAGTCAGACATGAGGTAAGGGTCTTCGTCTCAATCTCATTTTATTGAGGCATATTTTGATTTATACATGACATTATTTTATATGTTTTATAAACCACTTTGACTTTTAATTTCATTCAATGGGAATATTTTCTCTAAAAATCATTTTACAAAATGAAAAAAAAGAATGATTCCTTCTAACATCAGCAGTGATAGCATCCTTTTCCATCATCACAAGTGTTATTTGTTCTCTATCATCCTTAACGAGCCATAATGATTTTGAATGGAAAATAAATACAATATACTATTTCATGTATTTTGGTATTGAAAATGGTTTTGATAATGGATTTGTTATTTCAATATATTTAAATGATATGTTGTGATTGAAATGTGGAAATTTTTCCTTTTCTTTATGTTTGTTTTATTTGTTACGAATATGTTATGGTTCTTGGGAATTTTTTATGTATATGGGTGGTTCCGTGATAAACTGAGGTTGGGTGAGCCTGAGATAGCTCTTCAATGCATTGGGTAACATGAAGGAGGTAAACATGAATGTTTCTCCAAAAATATTTATGGAATATATTGTGATGAGTATTCCAAATGTAACTCCTTACGTGGCTGGGAAAGCTACAACATAAGTATGTTATGGATTCCATAAGTTAAATTTATGATTTGTGATTAATATGTGTTATTCATAAATCTTATGATATCATGTGGTATGTTAAAAGGCTTACATTTTGATGAACTAATGTTTTCTTTCTTTATTTTATAACCCTTACTGAGGTTTTTATGCTAATCTAATGTTTTGAAATGTTTTTCATAGGACATAAAGATGAATATGGTCAAGGATGGGGTCAAGGAAAAGTCATGCTATGTAAAACATGGACATAGACATGACTATTTTTTTCAAGAGTTTTTATTTTATGAAAAAATGGAAACTGAGTAGAAGTGTCTACATTGTAATTTTTGAGATGTAATACAATAGTTATGGCCTAATTTTTTAATACTCTAAACCTAAAAAGATCCTGAATTTCAATTAACCATTTAATTCAAGATTATGTAATGTTTTAAGGTTGGGTCCTTGTAGTTGGTATTAGAGGTCAGTCTAGAAAACTTTAAGAAGTTATGATATTATTAAATTAATATCTATAAATAAATTTATGTTAAAATTTAAATGATATAGAATTTACCGATTACCATATATCTTTGCCTATGATATTTCTGTGTTTAGAATGGTTTCCACAGAGGAAATAGGGCAGTTGTGATGGGATGAAATCTGGAGGAAGACAACCTTCCAAATCATTAATCTGAGATGGTATAAATCGGAACTGGTTAGTTTGTTGCATTGATGGAATAATTAACTCAGGATATAAATGGTGGTGGTACCCATGAATCAGTTTAGCCAGATCAACCACATATGACCATGTTAGTCGTGTAGAATTTCATGAGGCAACATACCCAATCATTCTGAGGATCATCTGACCCTGTGGTAGCTGAAGGGTGGATTAAATAACTGGAGAAGATTTTTGATGTCATGGGTTGTTCAGAATATCAAAAGTATAGTATTACTATTTAATTTTTTGAATGTGAAGTCTATTAGTGGTGGTCTACGGTGAAAAATAATAGGGATAGTGAGGAGATTAATTATCTTAATTGGAATTAATTGAAAGGTATTTTTCATGAGGAATATTTTCATACGGTGGTTCGTCTTGGGATGGAAAAACAATTCCTGGAATTGAAGTAGGAGGATGACTTAGTGGCTTCTTATTAAGTAAAAATCTACTCGATTGAAAAGGGATGGTCCAAATTTTATACGAGATTTTGATAGTAAAATTAACTATTTTTATTCAGGATTAATTCCAATGTATTTAAGGGATTTAGCTTCTTGTGAGTTCAAAAGTTATAAAAAACATGTTTGATGTGCCGAGAAGGTGGAAAATGAGTTTGCCGATGATTAGGTGTTCTTTGACAAACATAAAAAGATGTGTTTGATGTGAAAAAATAAAGAGAAGAACTGTTCAAAAAAGTCTGATGGTATGAATATTATGTTTACAATTTATGAAAATTGTGCTAAAAATATTTCTTCAGAATGTCTTTTTAATCATGGAAAGTGATACTGAGTTAGTAAAATGGGACATAAGGCTCATAATTTCACTGAAAATGATATGGGTAATGGTAAGACAAAATCATATTTGCAATCATTAAAATTTCATAAGTGAAATGAAATGGGTCATTATGTATATGAGTGTCCACCAAAGAACTCAACTAAGGAAACACAACCATACTATAAGTTGAAAGGGGTGGTGAAATCCTTTGCAACTACTTCAGCAGATGTTGGGACATCAAATAAATTAGTATCAGGTACACTGTTTCTTTGTTCAGATTATGCCAATGTTTTATTTGATTTAGTGTCTACACATTCATTAATTTATGAGAAGTTTTCTAGTAAATTTGGAATTTCATCTCAAGATATGAATCCCGAACTTATGGTAAAAAAACCGGGGGAAATGTTGAAACAAAAATAAATTATAATAACCTTCATGTCCTTGTGTGTGGATAGAATCTACCTGAAAACCTTATTATTTTTCGCCTAGTAGAGTTTGATGTTATTTTGGGTATTGATTTCCTTTCTGTTTATCATGCTATGATTGACTGTAGAGCTAAAGTGGTTTCTTTTCAAAAAGATTTTCAATTTTTGTACAATAATGAACCCTCACATTTGATAACATATCAAGAAGATGAGAAACTAGTAAAAGATGGAAATGAATTTTTCCTTGATCAAATTGTTGAAAAAAAAGTAACTGTCCAGATTAAAGATGTACTAGTGGTAAATGAGTATCTTTATTTTTTCCTTATGAGATTCCTATTACAATACCTTATTGGGAAGTTTAATTTATTATTGACTTAATTTCTGATTCTAATCTAATTTAAAAACCCCAATATCGATGGATCAAATTGCACTTTTAGAGTTGAAGAAGAAATTATAGGAGTTAATAGATAAAGGTTTCATTCATCCAAGAAAATCCCCTTGGGGTTGTCCTATCTTGTTTGTTAAAATGAAAGACGGTTCAATTAGACTCTGCATTGATTATAGATCATTTATTAACATTACTATTAATAACAAGTATCCTTGGGCTCATATCAATGATTTTTTTGATCAGCACTAGCGAGATCAGTATTTTTCGATTATTGATTTGATGTTGGGGTACCATCAGTTGAATGAAAAGGAAGCAGACATTTCGAAGACTGGGTTTCATACTAGATATGGACATTATGAAGTTTTCGTTATTCCTTTTGGATTAACCAATGCACCTACAATATTCATGAATCTTATGAATATAATTTTCCATGAGTTCTTGGATATGTTTTTGGGTGTGTTCATTGATGATATTTTAGTGTAGTCTAAAAGTAAATAGGACCATGAAAATAATTTAAGGGTTGTCTTGAAAACCTTAAAAGAAAAGAAACTATTTGTGAAATTCCTCAAGTGTGAGTTTTGGTTACAAAAAATTTCATTCCTTGGTCACATTGTTTCAAAAGATGGAATAACTATTGATCCTAATAAAACAAATGTTATTGAAGAATGGCCAAGACCCACAAATATAACTAGGATCCATAGTTTTCTTGGTTCGTAAAGATATTTCCATAGGTTTGTTAAAAATTTTTCAATGTTAGCTTTCCCACTGACTAAGTTAACTCGATAAGGTGTTAAGATCTTTTCGAAAAAAGAATGTGATGATTGTTTTTATGAATTGAAAAGAATATTGGTGAATGCTCCTATTTGGGAATTACCTTCCAGAAATGGTGAGTTTATTTTCTCCAGTGATGCTTCAATGAAAGGAATTTGTTTTGTCCTTATAAAGAATGATCTAGTAATTGCTTATTCTTCAGGTCCGTTGAAACCTCATGAGTTGAATTACCTTACAAATGATTTGGAATTAGCTGTTGTTTTTTATGCTTCATAAATTTTTCGGAATCATTTTTAGGGAGTAAAATGTGAAATATATATTAAACATAAAAGTTTAATGTATATATTCACTTAGAAAGAATTAAATTTGAAACATAGGAGATGACTAGAATTAATAAGGGATTATGACTGCACGATCCCTTACCATCCGAGATAAGAAAATTATGTGGTTTATGGTTTGAGTAAAAAATTAATGCATCATTAACCATTCTATGTTTGGAATAAGATCCTTTGGTATTTTATTTGATGAACTTTGGTATTGAAGTTGTTAAGGCAGGAAATTCCTCTCTTTAGTTTCTTGTGTCAGTTAAATCATCAATATTAGATAGAATTAAGAAAGCGTAGAAGGAAGATTGTGAGTTGCAGAAAAAGGTAGAGTTAGTCCAGATGGGTAAGTTTCCTGATTAAACATTGATTGTAATTTTGATTTGTGTTTTGGGAAGAAATTATGTGTGCCTTTTGATTCAAAGTTGAATAAAGAGTTATTATGGGAAGCTCATAGTTTTCTGTTTTTAGTTTATCCTAGAAGTACTATGATATACATAGATCATCAGATGTATTACTAGTGGGACAGAAATAAAAGAGATATTGCTGACTTTAATGTGAAGTGTTTGACATGTCAATAGGTTAAATAAGAGCGGCAGTTAGAGAAAGGGTTGCATCAGTCTTTACCGGTGGTAGAGTTGAAATGGAAAAATATATCCCTAGATTTTTTTGTAGGATTACCAAAGACACCTCGAGGTAATAATGCAATCTAGGTTATTGTTGATCGATTGACTAAATATGCCCATTTCCTTCCTATTTGAGATACACTATCTCTAGATCATCTTTCTCGGTTGTATGTTATAATGATAGTCAGGTTACATGGTGTTCCCCTCTCCATTGTATCAAATCATGATCCTAGGATTACATATAATTTTTGGAAAGGCCCTCTCAGGTCGTTGCGTACTCAATTAAATTTTCATAAATCTTTTCATCCTCAATGAGATGGGTAGTCAGAATGGACAATTCAGACCTTGGAGGATATGCTACTTTCTTATTCACTGGATTACCCGGGATGTTGGGACCAACATATTTCATTGGTTGAATTTTCATATAATTAAAATTTTAATTCCAGTATTCAAATTGCTCCATTTGAAGAATTATATGGGAAGTGGTGTCAAACTCTAGCTTTTAGGGATGAATCAGGTGAATGGAAGCAGATGAGACCAGAATTGGTAGAATAGAAGGCAGAAATGATTCAGTTGATTTAGAAGCACATGAGAACATCATAGATCACGCCGAAAAGTTATATGGATAACCAGGGGATGGATCTTTCTTTTGTGTTAGGTGATCATGTCTTTCTCAAACCTTCTCCATGGAAAAGTGTGATGTGTTTTGGTAAGAAGGGAAAACTGAGTTCGAGGTTCATTAGACATTACGATATCCCAGAGAATGTTGGATCAGTTGCCTACCGAGTGGCTTTAACTACATGTTTATCCTAGGTAATCAATGTTTTTCATGATTCCATGTTTAAAAAGTATATGTATGATCCATATCATGTTTTGATCCCAGAGGTAGTACAATTGGAAGAGTCTCTTATGAGGAACAACCAGTCTACATTCCAGATAGAAGAGAGAAAGTGTTGCAGAATAAGGTAATTCATCATGTAAAGGATTTGTGAGAAAACCATATGTTTGAAGTGGAAAGTGGGAATATAAAAATTCTATGAGGGAAAAATTCCCCCACTTATTTAATAAGTGAATAAAAATTTCAATGACGCAATTTCCAAAAAGGAGGAATGATGTAACATCCCAAGTAAAAAAAGAATAATACATTTTCATATTTATTAATATTTTTGAATTATATATTAAGGTTATTTTAAAGGGGATTCAATGTTCGATGGAATACCTGATATGCAACAATTAATTTTGTTGATGTCTAATGTTACAGACAATGTTGTGTGATATAGAAAAATAATAATATAATATTATTTTATATGGCAGGTAATGCCTCACCGATCAATTGGAGGGAATGAATAGAACTTACTAAAATATGATTATACATATTTGTTAAATGTTTTTACATTTACCCAACAAAATTCAGAGGCCGAAATTTGAATGAATCAAATTTTAAGCATAAATACTCTAATATCCTTTAAAAAGTCGATTTACCACCTTTTAATGGGGAACCCTCATTAAATCAAGTTTTAGTCACTTTAATATGTTCTATTTGACAAAATAAATTCTTTTTTTGAATCAGGACATCAACATTTACTTTGGGTAATCTTTTGAATTTTTTTTTGATAAAATTCATTTTTGTAATGAATAGTGAAAATATTGTATTTTAATTTACAACTGCTTCTTAATATAATTTATTTATATTGTTAGCTTATCTTTTTAGTAGGTTTTAATGTTTAATTGGATCTTATTTTTACCATTTAATCCAATGTTTTTCCTTAGATTTAATTTCACTTTTAAATTGGACATAAAAAGTGTTAATCTTTTGATAATTATTATATCATAAAACACACTTTTTTACAACAAGAATTAATTTTAAATTATATATTCCAAATTCTATGTTTATTATTTTGTAAAATATGCATAATTTTTGAATTCAGAATATAAAAAATATCTTAGGCTGAATTTTTTGTATTTTTCAGAAAAACATCAATTTTTGATGAATAGTGAAAACAATGAGTAGTAGATAAAAAACTAACTTTTTCATTTAAATAAAATTTTACCACTTCTGTGAATTTTATTTAAAAAATATAACATAAATGGTTTTTATTAGTAAGTAAAATGTGGTTCAAGAAGATGAATTTTTTGGTGAATAGTAACTTTTGACTTTTATTTACTGCGATTAATGGTAAATAGTGTAATTGAAGGTAAAAACAATATTATTATAATATAAAATTAACTTAACATTTTTTATAACCTTATTGGATGAGTAATGTCCAATCACGAAAATCCTTTTTTGGGACTTTTTGACTTTGAATGCCACTTGGGAAAGATAATGATATTAATAACTTCTTATTTAAAGTAAATATAAAAATATCATAAACATGTATTGTTTTGCTAAAAAAAATTTAGCATGGGTTTTTATAATTGAAATATTTGACTATAAATATTCATTATAAATAAAAAACAATTTCCTACCTCATGTTATTTTATTTATAATTTTTATACATCATATAAATAAAATTATTTATGACATAATAATGATGCACAATTTACCTCTTTAATGAATGATTTAAATAAATAAGATTATAAAAATTAAAAAAATATCCAAAACTTGTCCAATTTTTATTGTATGGTTTTATTTCAAACAAGTGTCATCTTTTCTTTTACATTAATAAAATTTGGTCCTTTAGAATACAAAAATCATTATATAATAAAATAATATTTTCAAACTTTCATAAAGAGCCCCTTCTCCCCCTTTTAAAAATCCCTCACCTCTAAACCATTAAACTCACCGCTAAATCCCCTTGGATAATTCTGCCTCCCTCCAAATAATCTCTCAATATCCATCTCTTCCACCTAGAAGCCTTATCTTAGGCAGAAGGCACTTCAATAAATCTTTTTGGTTCAAACTAAAGGGATTTACCTGATTTAAAGGTAACATCTTATTTGAAGTTATTTTCTTTTATTTTTCTTCTCAAACACCCAAAAATATTTTTATACCATTATTTTATATAAACAACTTTATACTCAATATTATTGGTTGTTGTTATGAGAATTATTCAAAAAACACTTATTAAGACCTCTATTTAATGGGTAATGGACATACTGTTTCTGTGGATGGTGAACTACTGCCTCACAAAACGATGACTGTTCAATCATCTCCAACCACCTATTATGGTGGCCATTATGATTGCACTATATTTATATGTGATATATATTATATTTATATTGTCTCTATTATTTTTTTATTTCATATTTATAGCATACCTTTTATGGTTTCCATTGTGGGTAAACGTGATAATTTCATTTGAGGAAGGGCAGAATACCACCCCCTCAAAGTGATATGACTCATTCATGCCATATGTGGGACGTAAAATGGATGTATTTACTAAAATTATTTATGGTATTGTACTATAATTATAATATAACTAGGTATCTTTAAGTCTTCATTCTAATATAGATACTAAGTACAAATGAAAGTAGCATTCATGTGCACGTACGACTTACCGTCTCCATGAACAATGCATTTATTTTCATCCCTCCAAAGGTTTTGTACTATTATAAATTCAAATATATACTCCACATATTTGATATATATTATATATAAATCATGAATACCATTCTTTAAATAATGAAATTTTTACCACATGAACAACTTGCAAATATTAGAAGTTCATTTTTGACACAAGAACTAAAAATCGACAAAATGACCATTATTAACTTAAATTATTACATCATGTTTATAACATGGAAATAAGTTATATAAACAGAATAATAAACTTGAAAAAGTTTTTTAAGCATGTAGAAATTAATTTTAGTTTATTATTTATGTTATTAAAGAAGAAATGGTTCAAGTCAGATACAAGGTAAGGGTATTCATCTCAGTCTCCTTTCATTGATGCATATTTTGATTTATATACAACATTATTTTATATAGTGTATAAACCACTTTGAATTTTAATTTAATTCAAAGGGAATCTTTTCTCTGTAGATAATTTTACTAAATGAAAAAAAAAGAATGTTTCTTTTTTACGTAAGCGATGAGAACAAACTTTTCCACTACCGCAAGTATTATTTGATCTACGGCTTCCTTAACGAGCCATAATGTCTTTAAAAGGAAAATAAATTCCATAAAATCCTTTACATATTTTGGTATTGAAAATTGTTTTGACAATGGATTTTTTATTTCAATATATTTAAAGGATATATTTTCATTGAAATGTGGAAATGATATATTTCTTTTATGTTTGTTTTATGTGTTATGAATATTTTACGGTTCTTGGGAATTATTTATGTATACGGTTGGTTCCATGATAAACCAAGTGTGGGTGAGCCTGGGATAGATCTTCAATGCATTGGGTAACATTATTGAGGTAAACATGAATGTTTCTCTTAAGAGATTAATGGAATATAATGTAATGGGTATTCCAAATATAACTCCCTATGTGGTAGTGAAAGCAACAACGTAAGTATGTTATTCATGCCACAAGTTTCCTTCATTATTCATGATTAATATGTGTTATTCATAAATCTTATTATTTCCTTTAGTATGTTAAGAGGCTTATGTATTGATGAACTAATGTTTTCATTCATTATTTTATTACACTTACTGAGCTTTTTATGCTCATCCCTTGTTTCAAAATGTTTTTCAGAGGACGTAATGATTAATAGGGTCGGGATGGAATCAAGGAAAATCTATGTTGTCTAAACTATGGAACTAAACATTACTATTTTTTCAAGAGTTATATTTTTTGAAAAAATGGAAACTAAATAGTATTGTCTACTTTGTAATTTTTGAGATGTAATGTAATAGTTATGGCTTAATTATCTGAAATCTAAACCTAAAAAGCTCCTCAATGCGAAATATCCATTTAATTCAAGATTATGTAATGCTTTAAGGATAGGTATTTATATACACATCTTGTTCGTTATATGTATATTACATGTATTAGCCTTAATTGGACCCCACTTTAAGTGGTCTTCCAGGTCACTACATGACCGTGTACTCCGTCGTTACACGACCATTTCATGGTTGTACGCGGTACAGAGGTACATGGTGTGTATTGATAAGTACACGACATGTACTTGAAAAAATTTCCCATTTCTTCTTTTTTGCTTAAAAAAAACTGAATTCATCATTCGTATTCGAAATGAAGATCTGGGTTCTTACAATCTCGACCAGAATTTATTAAAGTCAAAATTCATTGTATATGAACTTCCGTGGACGTATGATGCCTTATGAATTCCAAAACCGTCTTTGACCTCTTAAATTTGATAAAAGGAAATTTTTTCACCTTATAACATTACATTTACATCCTTTCTCCCATATAAATTCTCAATATTAGTGTATATGGATAAGTTAAAGAATTCTCAATTCTTTCATAGTGCCTTCCTGTATATTCAATTTCTTAAAGGCTCTCAGCTTTTCTCTCAAACATCTTTTCCCCTTTGTATTCTTGAATTAAATATATTTTTGTGTTGCTTTTATGGGATTTTAAAAATGCCTCTCTCTTAACTACCACCTTTAAACATTAGATTCTCACTCAAAAAATGAAAAATTATGGGTTCCTAGGCTACCAATGAAGCTCATGAGGGTTATTAAAAACCAAAATTGTGAGGGATGAGATTATTGATAACCACTAAGCTTAGGGGATAAATAATACATATATTTCAATTCAAGGGGTGGATATTTTGGGGAAGGCATTGAGATTTATTCGTTCTCATTATCAATTTTTCTAGTATTCTCTAGACAATTTTCTTACTGTATAATTTTACATCGATTCACATACTTGCATAAATTTCGTTTGATTATTTCCCTACATTAATTAATTTGATATTATATTTATAAACTCAAATGGAATTTAACAACCATTTATTAATTTATTTACCACATTATTTCATTTTTTACACTTTTAATTTTTAATAAGAATATTCACCCCCACTCATACCTTATATCAGAAACCAAAAAAATTGAATTAAAGTAGTGTTTTTTGTTTTTATCAAAAGGATATTTTTTTCATATTTTCTTTTATTTGTTTATATATAAAAAATTAGGAATACAAAAATAATTATGGAATCTAATTCAATATCACATGATACTATTTTTGATGGCACTGACTATTCCTTTTGGAAAAAACTGATATTAAGCTTTTAGGGTAGTGATAGTTATCCATTAATTTGGGGAAAAATGGTTTCCGGAATATTCTATGAATTTTAAAATTAATATAAAAGATAATAATTCCTTATATTGTAGTCATGATAAAAATGAATTGAAATATTCCGGAAATACTACTTATGAAATTAAAAATTTGGAAAAATTCATAAACAATGGAAAAAATAAAGAAAATTACTCTAGATTAGATATTTAACATATATATTTTGAATGATTCACTATGAATTAAAATGAATTAATTCAAATAATATTTATGTGATTAACTGACATATAAAATTGTATAATGTCCCCCAGTGAAGAATTATCTATAGAAATTATCAAAAAGAAAATATTATCGACTTTACTAGGAATTAGGGATCCAAATTTCATATCCATTTTATAATATAAATTTTTAAAAATTATAGTGGTCGAGTAACTCATGGTCTCTCTATGAAATATAAAATCATGATGAAACAACAAGTGGAAAAGGTTGAAAATGAATTTAACGAATCCATGAAAAAAATTAATTCAAATATACCTATGATGAAATATTTGGATGTAAGGTATAATATATTTATTCTTCTTCTGAGAACATTAAAAATTACTTCCAAACTAATAAATTTGACAATCGATCCAAGAAGGAAATTCTTATGATTGATGATGAAGTGACATTCTATGAATATAAAAAATAAATATCACCTTAATCCAAAAACCCCCATATATATTATAAATCACAAAGAAAATAAACATTGTATGAATGGTTTCTAAGTAAAAATTTTCAATGAAAGTGATGTATCTTTGTATTACGAGTCCTAATACACATTTAGTGACTAAATACACAAGTTCTTTATAAAATATGTCGATGAATATGTTGAGATTTTTACCCCACTTCCTATTTATTTTTCCAAATCTTATCCACCCACATTTTATCCTCACTCTTATTTTTTATCCTCCAGTTAGATATATTATGACGAATTTAAATTTTTTCATTGAAATATTGAAAATTATTTTTCTTCAACTTTCACCACTATACATAGAAAATGAAAAGATACATAATAATTTTTTTCAAGAAAAAGAAAATATCCAAAAAGAAAAGGACCAATTATTAAAGGAATAGGAATATATCATTATGAAAATCTAGAATCAACCGGAATTCAACAATATTGAATACCTCAATAATGTACTAAAAAAATCCATTTCAAAATCACTCAAGGAGAAAATAATTTAAATAAAATTTAGGGATCCAAAAAACTTTGAAAATATTGTGTTGGTATTGGTTTACCCTATCATTCTATACCCATTAAGAATAAATCAATAAAAACTTTTATTAAATGTTTCTTGAATCATAAAATATCTAATTCTTCCACAATAATTGATCATTTAATATGTAAATGTGACTATAAGATTTCACAATATTAGGGAAAAATTTAAATATATACTTATTCTCATTTAAAAAAAAGACTCAATCTTAAGAAATTTATAATTAAAAATATTTATTTTCTAACTTAAGAAAAATCTTGTTTTTGTGGGCATCAAAATAATAATTTTTTTTCTTTTTTTTGGAAAAGTATCTTCTATGAAAATCCCAGGAATAATTATTGTATCTTGATCATGGTTTATCTAGATACCTATGTAAATACTGCTACAAATTCAATTAATTATATTAACTAAAAGGAGACAATGTCACATTCAGTTATAATTCTATGCATATTATAATAAGTTAATGTACCAATAGTTTTATAAAAAAAAGATTTAATTAAAAAAATTATTCTTAAAAGGATTGAAACAAAATTTACTATGAATTACCTAATTTTGTTAAAACAAAATTAAAATAAGATTCTAAAAATTTTTGTTTATGGTTTTTAAATAAAAATTAAAACAATTATTTAATAACTAATTATTTTAAAATGTTTATAAATAAAATTAAAAAAATATTACAATCCAAAATTCTAAATTCTTTAGTGTAATAGTTAGCGAGTCAAGGATTTGGTATAGTTTCCTTGGCCATGACAAAACACCATCCTTTGTCAAACTCTACTATTATCATCTTGTATTAGATCATCCAAAATTTAATTTCAATAATAGCATGGTTTGTGAATCATGCTAACATGATTAGAAACCTAAATGCTCCATTAAATATAAAAGTTGAATTTCCTCCTCAAATTATCTTGAACTATTTCACCTTGACCATTCTATGAACTATCAAATTTATAGTCAAGGAGAAAAATCCTATACGACAATAATTTTTATTGAGTTCAAAATATTTATATGGGAATATTTCTTAACTCATAAAAGTTAATCTTATAAAGACTTAAACAAGTTTTTTAAAAACATTTAAAATGAAAAAGGTTTTAAATTTTTTTCATTTCATAATTCTCATATAGGAAAATTGAATAATAATAAATTAAAGTTTTGTGTTCTTCTGAAGGCTATAATATTTTTTTTTCTACTTAATCACTTAACAAGACTAGGTAGTAGAGAGATGAAATAAAACAATCAAATAAATCACTTGAAGTCTTTTTAAAAAATTTATTCAAAAACATTTATTGGTCCCAGGCCATGAATACAACAATATATATCATTATACACGTTCTTGTATGAACTTTTTAAAAAATTACTCCTTATGAACATTGTCCTAATAAAAAACCAAATGTAAGATTTTTTAATGTATTGGTTTTTATTTTTTAAAATATCAAAGAAAGTGTGGGCTATTTTGATTCCAAACCTGATGAAGGAATCTTTCTTGGTTACTATAACTCCATAAAACCATATCATGTTGTTAATAATGCACTAAAATGGTTAAAAAATCAATTCATTTTTTAGATGAAAATTTTCTGAAAATATACTTCTCAAAACGATTTTTAAAATGTTTTTGTAAATGAACCCTTTAGAAAAAAATATGTTGAATAAGTACAAGAATATAAATCAAATTACATTATAATGATTTTTTTAAATAAATATAATGGCTAACCCCTTGAAAATTTTATTAGAGATATACAAAAAGGAACCCGTACTTATAGATCAGTATTAAATGATTTTTAACAGCTTAATTTCACCTCTCACATTAAACCAAGAACCCTTAATTATGTCCTTAATAATGAATGTTGTATTATTTCTATTCAAGAGGAACTAAATTAGTTCACTAAAAATGGACATGGAATCTCATAGAATGACCTAATTATCATCTAGTTATAAGATAAAAATAGGTTTCCTAAAATAATAGAGATTAGATTTATAATATTACTGTAAAAAAACCACTTATTTTCCAATCGTTATAACCAATAAGAAGGAATCAACTATATAGAAACAATTTCACTCATAAATTTGTCATAATCCTTTAGAATCTTAAAGTAATTCACCTATCATATTAATTTGAAACTCTTTCAAATGGATGTGAAAAGAGTTTTTACAATTGGATTTCATTCCAAAAATATTTTTATGTAATAACCAAATGGTTTTGATAATAAACATCATAAAAATTATATTTTAAAATTATCCAAATTTATTTATGGTTAAAAATAATCCCTTTAGTATTAGTATGAATAACTTTCAAATTATCTTATTTTAAAAAAAATTAAAATGTGGAATGGTGATTATAATATCTTCTAAAAACAAATTTAAAATTATTTTTTACTTTTACATATTTATGTTTATGGTTTTATTTCAATATCTACCTATAAATCTTGTTAATTTTATTCTTTTAATTTTATGAAAATAGAATTTTTGGTGTGAGTTATGGGTAAAATAAAATTCTTTTCGGTTTTCAAATTTCATAATGAATTGATGATATCATTTTAAAATAATTAAAATATTCCAATAAATTCTTAAAATTAATCAAAATGGATCAAAAAAAGAAAATAAGTGTTCCCATGAGTATGAATTTTATGTTATCTCTCAATAATGAAAATAGAGTGGTTAAAAAACGTTATAGAGGCATTCTAGGTAGTCCACATTTCCTTACAACAACCTGACCTGATATCATGTTCAGTGTTTGTCTCTATTATTTATTTCAAAAAAATATAATGGAATTCAATTTCATGTAATACAATATGTTTTTATGAATTTTTAATAAATTAAATTTCTTCGTTATATTTTTTTATGCAACACATAGTTAAGCTTGCATTACACGAAACACCGGTTAAGCATGTGTAACATGCAACCCTAAGTTTCAATGGAACATAATTTCATTATTATTATTATTAAGAAAGTTATTTATAATGTAGAAATTATAATGGAAGTTTTGTACATGATTAACGTGATTGTTAAATTATATTTTACACATATAAAATGATTTCAAAATAAGAATTAATTTTTTTTTGAAAAACAATTTAATGCACGGAAGTGGGATTAATACCAATAAAATAAAAAAATAAATCATGTCAGATTATATTATTGTCATTTATATATAAAACATAAAATATAAATTTTAACATGTTTTCTATGTGTTTTCTATACAAGATATAATTTTTTTTGTTGAAAAACTATTTTTCTAAGAAGTCAAATTTTTAATATTTTATAGAGAATATATCATAGACCAATGTTTGAAAATTTTATAAATTATGTTTAAAAAATAAAACTATTATTTGAAATAGGTATATAAAAATTTACTTTGGTTTAATTGTTGATATTTTTATGATATGATTTATGTTTTGATAAATAATGAAAACACTAAATTTTAATTGAATATAGTTTTTTTGTGTAAATAATTTATATTGTAAAATTATATTTTAGATATTTTTAAAATTATAATTAGATAAATTTTATGTAATTAAATTTAATGCAGTAATTTTGAATCAATTTACAATTTAATTCAGAGGTAAAACATTTCATTCTTTTGAATGTTTTCACATTAAAAACCCTTTTTGTCACACCTTCTATGGGATTAATTTTAAATAAATTTTATACATTTATGAATTAAGAATTTTGAAAAATGGATTACATATTATGAATAATAATTTACTTATTTATTTAATAGTTCCCTAAAATTTTGGACAATAAAAATACTTACATTTTGTAAATTGTATTACCATAATTAAGGGTAAATAGAGTAATTACAGGTAAAAATAATATTATAAACAATATAAAAATGGCCTAAAACATTACCAAATGTTATTTAGGGAATTAAATGAGACCATTAACACATAATTCTTGAAATTGAAAAATTTTATGGACACTTTATCAGGAATATGACTTTGATATTGTTAAAATAAAAGAGAGTGAAAAAATGTCACACTCATACTTTTAATAACTTTGATATTTTAATATGGGGTTAAATAGAACATATTATCGCCTATATATACTACTATGCAAGATAATTGGTTTTTATAAAACATTGAAATTTATTTTTAATTTATAGTGAATAAATAATTATCATACATATTTACACAATGATGAAGAAATAATTATCAATTGACAATAATCGCAATTAAGTGACATTAAAAATATTAACAATAAGTATAATATAATTAAATTAAGACACTCAATGAATTTTATAAGTAAATATGACATATTGGGTCTGTATTAAATTTAAAATTTTCAAATTTATCTTCATGTATTGTCTTTATTAAAGTCAAGTAATAAATATTGTCAAAATTAACAATAATGATATTTTAGGAAAATAATATTTTTTTAAATGGGTAAAATAATAATAATAATAAAGAATGAAAAATGGGATAAATTATTTAAAATATATCATAAATGGTCCATTTTTTAATTTTAAAACTTATATGTAAAAATATCCACCTTTAAATATTGAAAATGTTTTTTCCATAGTTAAAATTAAAATAAGTTAACTAAGGGTTAATGAAAATATCAAGGTGTAAAATTACACCAAATCATTTAAAAAATATATTTTTGTGGTATTAACACAATACCACACATTATATTATAATAAATTTTTTTTGGAGATATTTGGAAGTATATTTAATTTATTATAACTTAAACTTTTGATAAATTCCAAAAGTTCCCCTTAACTTCATTATAAACGGACACCTATTCCTTATACCGATTCAAAAAATTGATTATTATATATAGAAAAAACTCTATAAAATTATTCTCTCAACTAAAATATCTACATTCTAGAGGTACTGGTTTTCCCAAAGGACCAATATTAGAGTCCATTAAAAGAGATCTAAAGGAGCCGTTTGGAAGAAGTGGCAATAACTCTAACTGATAAATCTCTATTTATACTCTTATATACCTCCACATAATATATGATATATATCATAAAATAATAATTTTATCATGATAAATTTTATTATGATTATTAATACATCATTATAAATCCCATTTTCTATTGAATAATGAGCTAATGTGTCTCTTGTGCGTACGTATAGTTTACCACCTCCATGTAGTGATACGATTCAGTATTCATCACCATCTATTATGAGTGATCATTAAATTTTTTTTGCTTCTAGTAAATTATATTTATAGCATAATAACTCTTATCAAATGATTATATCATATATTCCTTTTTACCAAATAATTGTTTTGGAAATGTTAATTTTTCTCATGCGAACGTATGGATTATTATTTCCATGATGTGATGTGATTCGTTTTTCATATAGACTTTACATGGTTGGTAAAAAAGACGAATTTTACGAATATATAAAAATATATAAAATTTTAATTATTCTATAAATGAAGAGTCTATTATAAAATTAAAAGGACTTTTATTTACGAAGTGAAAAATTCTTGGAAGATGAAGAAAATATCACATAGAGTTGTGATTTTAATTATTAATAAATGGATAATAAGATGTTATAAACAAAAAATATTTATTAGTATTGATATATGTTTAAGAAATAAATTTATAATAAATCCATATTTATTATATAGGAGGTTTGAATGTGAACAAGGAAAGATGGGACTTGAGGTATGGTTTTTTTGTCTCACTTTTATTACTATGGGACAAATGAGTTATACAGTAGTTTCAACTGTATGGTGTGTATAATTCTCATAAATTAATTTTATGAGTATTATCCTGAATATTATGGTTTTCCTAAATCCACATAATTTTCATTCTTACGAGTCGTATATGATTCAATTGATTATATTGTGGTGAAGGTTTGTTTCACAATATCATCAATATTCGGGATAGTTATATTTTAATTATATACAAGGAAATATTTATCTTTCACGTTAGATTTTATAATTTTTTATTCTAAAATGGTTTTACTATTATTGTAAAAATATTTAGAATTATTTTTACCCATGTTTTACATTTTAATAAATGTTTTTGGAATTAATATTTTTATTTTCATTTTAAAGATATGGTACTTAGTGACCTTTACAGAAAAAAGTACCAAAGGAATTAGTTTTAACATACAATACGTGAATGGATTTTTTTTATTATTTCATGATTCGTTAATTCTTAGATTCAAAATTTAAACACATAGAATGTTATTTTCATTTAAAATGTTTTACTTTAAAATTTTGTTGCTCTTAAAAAATCATTTCATAATGGAAAATACATTTTCCTTTATAATTAGTACAAGTAATACTTCAAAAAATAATATAATTATAAGATGAAATTATTTTTTGCTACTTATGATTTATTTGGGATATAACCCATGGATACCATTATTATTCTTTATATGAACGATTTATGTTAGTTAAGGAATTGTAATTACAAAACCTATATATTTTCCATGAGTTATATTATGATGATGTATTTATATAACTCCTTTATTTACATGGATTCTTATGTGATAAATGATTTATGGCCTTATGAAAAATATATGTATGGTTTTCATTATGTTATGGGTGGGAAATATATCTCTCTCTAATGAATTGGGTAAAAATTTATAACTCAAGATATTGCGTAGGGATAAAAGTCAATGTTCTTGATCTATGATGGGAGACAAGTCAATGTGCATGATAGGTTATGGGAAATAGGTGATAAGTCATGATATGAGAGTCTTGTTAGTTAGATTTGGAGTATGAAATTTCATTCTATACTTATGATTAATCCACAGGCATTTATGAGTTGAACAAATGGTTTAATAATGAGTTATGATGAAGTGTCATTCTTATGACTCATGTTAATGTTTTATGCCAAGACACTTGTATATTATCCATAATAGGTTGGGTATGAAATTATTATGCTATTATCAAGATCACATACCCATACTTCTTTTATTATACTTACACAAGATAATAAATTGATATCGTCCATGTTTTCCTTTACTGTGTATCAGAGCTCACCCTATTCTTATGTTTCTGTTTCACTAGATCTGAAGAAGGTGTTAAGTTTGATATTATAAAAGGGATATAATTATGAAGAAATAAGTGTGAGATAATGTTGATATTTTTATGAACTTGATTTTTTGTTTTATTGTTTAAAAATGAACTAGACCTTTATAATCCACAGTTGTGAAATTTTATTATGAAATTATTATTCTACTAAACATATTTAATATCTATGTATGAAAATCCTAGGCCATTGAAGTTGGTATCAGGGTAAGGGTTTAGGTAAACCTTAAAACCTAGGATGAGAGAAACATAGAAAGATCCCTAATGGTAGGTCTATGTATAAGATAAAATCCTATGGTTTTGGTAATGATTATGAATGACCTTGGTTAACAAATAAGATTTCTTAGATGGTTTCATTATTTAATAAATTTTCTAAATGATTTATCATGAATACTAACTATTGTTTTATTATCTCAAAATATGATTTTTTGTTTTAGACAATAAATGGAACCCGAAGGTATCATGCCCGTGCCAAATGCTATGGAAAATGAAATTATTTTCTAGCTAGGAAAAAATATTGTATGGGTGATGGAATGGAGAACGTTACTTTCATGACTATTCATCTTTCTCAAGATATGAATCATACTATTTTTTCAAATGATACAAGAAGAGAATAAAATGCAGTTGAAAATTTCATTGGAAACATCCACAATCTTTGAGTAGATATTTTGATCCACTAGTAGCTGAGAGACGGGTCAACACAGTTGTGAAAATTTATTTGTTAATCAATTCACGAGACAAGAAATAGTTATCCAAGGAGTTTATCATATGGATAGAGAAGAAAATAAATGGTGGAATCTTGTTAAGAATATAAGGAATGTAGAAGAAATTAAATGCAAGGAATTGGAAGACTTTGAGAAGATGTTTTTTAATAAGGAATTTACTCATATTATTCGTACAAAGATGCAAACTAATTTACTTGAAAAAAACAAAAAGGATGATGAATCCATTGTTAGATACAAGTAAACTTTTCAAGACTTATAAGGTACACATATAATATTATTATCCAACTTGAATGTAATATGGACCGATTATTCTGTGTATTAAAACAATTCCATTGAAGGTTATTATCCATAAGACACTTCAATAGCTACAAATAAATTTTTTTGATGAGATATTAATGTGAAAATGGAGATTGGAGATAGCATTACTAAAAAACTAGCATTTAATTGTACTATTATTTATTAGAACCTGATTAAAACACAGATAAATGGCATAATAATCATCACTAAAGAAAGCACTAATTAATTTAACCTTTATTCAGCACTGTTATTTCAACGCTGATAAAGGAAACCATTATCAGGGATTTAATTTTAGCATTGATAAAGGGTATCCTTTATCAGAACATTATATTTATCACCGATAAAGGGTATCCTTTATCATCTCATTATTTTTAGTCTTGATAAATGGTACAATTTTCATTGATTTATGTTTAGCACTGATAAATATTTATTTCATCGATGCATTTTTAATTCTAATAAAAATAAATAATGAAATAAATAAAAAATAAAAAAATTATTTTATTTAAGAAACATTACAAATTTTATTAATTAAATAATTGTTGATAAAAATTAATGGATTCATTATACATTATTAAATATTAAACAATTTATTAAATAGATAATTATGACAATTAATTTAATTTAATTGTATATATTAATCATATAGATAAATACTAATGTATATAAATATGATTATATATTACAAAAAATTAATGCAATTCATATAAAATTGTCAAATATTTATTGAATAATGGTACATTGTTGAAAATTAATGTGAATTAAAAATATTGAATAACTTCATAGTAATCGACATATAATTGAAATTTGTGTTATTTTTCAATTTAATATAGATCAAATGCATTTTATATTGATTTCACATATATGTATAATTAATGAATTTTTATATATTATAAGCACACACACAAAACTTATCCATTTTCTCAAAATTGATAAAGTTTACCTATATTCATAATTTATTCATCTTCATTTATTTTGTACATATATGTATGCACTCTAAATTAGATAAAAATTATTAATGTTAAAAACTTATTTGTAAAAAACTATTTATAAAAAAAAATATTTATAAATGCGCATTCACAATTTTTAAACAATTATATATTTATTATTATAAACAAATTAAATATTTCTAAAAAAGTATTTTTATAATTATCAATAAATAATTATGTTTTTTTAAATATTTGTTCAATTTTTAATAAATTTACATAAATAAAACAAATATATTTTATATATTTATATTTATATATATTTATTAACCATATATATGTATGATTTGATAAATATATATTATGATATAAATAATATTTTTTAAAATATTTCTATAATTATAAATAATAAAAAAATAAATAATAATTATATTTAAAATGGAATATATTTACTATATATATTAACTATTTATAGATATTTACAATTTTTTATATATAATTATAATTATAAATACTTTAGAAACACATTAGTAATTCATGATGATAAAAGAATTTTTATCAGCAAAAGTTTCGCACGGATAAAGATGAGGATTGAATAGTTCAAAACAAAGTGCTAATAAATTATCATTTTTCAATGCTCTATTTTAGTGTGGATAAATTTCTACCTTTATCATCACTAAATAAGCACCGATAAATAGTCATCTTATAAGTGCTTGTATAATAACCATTAATAAAATGGATCTTTATAAGCACTTATTGGTGAGTGCTGATAAAAGTGTCCTGATCAATTTTAAAAACCCTAACCATTTTTCAGCCCATTGCGACTTGTTATATTTCCGTCGAATCCACCCACTTCCGACGATCCTCCCCAATGAATCGTAGGTAGAATAACACCTCTCAACTGCCTTCGAACATCTCATCTGACATCTGAATAGGGTCTTGTATTTTATTTAACCTAGTGAGGCAAGACTTCCTATTTTCTTTGTGTGTTTTTTGGTTTCATTATTGGTTAATTCGTATATGATTTTTTATGAACAGTTGTATATGATCCATTGTCTAAATTTTTTTTGTGATACATTATTTTGGAAATAATTTTTGTTATATTGATTTTAATGTCTACCGATGTATGATCCATTTTTTATATTTGATATTTAACCTTGGATTTAGTCATTGTTTTTTTACTGCTATGTTTTATATCTTCTTAAAAAATAAAATTGTCATATATGTATATAAATGTGTTGAAATTTTGATGTATATTTATGTTTATTGACTACTTATTTGAGGCACATTGGAGGTTCCCCCATGATTATATATATATTGACACCTACCACTGGCACCTCATTAGACAAGTAGCTTCAGATGATATTTTCATGAACCAAGTTACTGGAGTGATTTATGTTCCTCTATTGGTTATATGTATCATATGATCTAGTTCCTCTTAGAATTCACTATGGTCCTTAGATTGCTTATCGAGAATATTCGAAGGGGCCATCCCCAGTTTAGCACATGAGGTTTTATGACATCTAGACTTTACGTTTTGAATCATTATGTTGCCTTTAGTTCATGTTATGTTTTAATATCATGTATATATCAATTTGATATTTCTTATAGACTATAAGTGAGTGAGTTTTTATAATTTCATGACATGTATGTGTGTTTATATAGGAATTGCATAATTTATTTCAATAGTTTTTTTCTTACCATTATGCCTGTATATGGTGATGATGGTTTTGGGTCTTCATGTCCATTGACCCCAAGGGTCATGATAGAATTGTGTTTGGCATCTAGTACTAATTGTTTCTATTTGGGGGGACCACATCCCATTTATGATTTTTTACACCCAAAGTATAAACCATTATTTTGTGACTTTGAGTTGTGTTTGAGGCCATAAGATGATATGGCCATTTTTTATTTAAGTAATTCAGGCTAGGGTCATTACACTATCATCCAATCACCTGATAGCCTTCATTTTTTTTAGTAGAACCCAAATGTAGAGATAAAGGGGGAAACCTGAAGAGGCCTCATGGACATAAGACAATCACGACCCAAAGTTCCATAGATACAACCCAAAATGACAACATGAAGTTACCCATCCACATCATTTGATAGTGAAAATCCCACCAACGTTGCATGGATGTATAGTAAGCCAATGTACGATGTCAAAGCACAGGTCTAATCTGTTGGTTGATGCCATACCCACTCACCATAAAAAATCTATAAAGCACTACAATGGTGAAAGACAAGCTCCAAAACCTCATTTGGTACTTGTTACATGAGATCAAGCCCAGGTGTATCTCCATACAAACATACCATTTACTGAACCAATGTGGAAAAACCACCTTAAAAAGTGAATACGATAAACCCAAATATGGAATGAAATCTAGAGAAGATCACCAATCCATGGGGAACCTCTGACACCACATGCATCAATCCCAAGAGGAAGAAAAACAAGGAATGTGAAGTCAAATTTTCTTCACCCAGGACTGGAAGACCCAAAAGCACATTCATGAAGTGTCTCCGTTAAGGGGGTATGATATGATCAAAGCCAACAACACCTCCCTGAGCATAAAGCTGATCATATAAAAACTCCAGAAAATCCATCACCAGATTCTAGACCTATTATACAATGGGAGGAGAATGCACCAACTGGGAGGGGGAGTTCCTGTAACGAAGACACCAGAAGAAAACCATCCACAAAGATAACATTCGAAACCAGAGAAAAGAACCAGCACAACCTCAAACTACAAAACCCCATAGCCGATCATGGACCAAAAACTCCCCCCTATGATCCATACTGACCACCCATATGCAACCGTAGACAAATCAAGATGCATCAGATCTGTCACGGACCACACCGATGCCAAACATCTTATCGGGGCTGACGCCTAAAATCAGAAACACACTAAATCCACAAAAAATCTGGACTACTCCGACAACAATATGAGATCTCGACAGATCTTCTCCAAACTAAAATCCCTTCAGATTGGAAGACAAACTAAGGACAAGACATCCAAACCAGATTAATGATGACATTAGGACAGGGAATTCAATACCTTAGTAGTGATAGAAGACAGAAATCTATCACCTAAATACACTATCACCATGCCGATGATTTGGAGACTACTTGAGTCGCACCAGGACGTGATGAAGCCATAATCATGTACTGCTAATCCTAATATGAGATCCAACCACCAAACATCATGCCAAAATTCTTGAAGATGTCCACACTGATCCGCCAACCCATTCTAGAGGGTATAGGAGACAACTCCCATAATTACACCATCCATCTTCGGGTTTACACCACTAATTTTTAGTGATAATATGATCTATTATTTTCATATATCCCACTATTTTTTTCAAATTCTAACATCCCATTTTATTTGATTAGGAATATATAGGTGCCCAAATATTTCAGTAGAAATGATCCATATTTCCCTTATTTGAATTGTCTTTAACATTCACTTTTTATAATGCATATCCTTTGTGTATTTATTTATATATTATATAAAATAAATATTTTATGAACCCAATAGGTTGGATATGAACTGAAAATGGATCCACACTAATCGTTTGAAAAACGAATATGAATATAGAGTTATAGAGTTCATTAAATTTATAGGAGAGCATGACAAAGACCTTTATAAAATCTTCGATCAATGTTTAAATTATTTTTATTCGAGAAAAATTAGTCCAAAAGATTTGTATGAACATTTTATTTGTAATGTAGTAGATCAAAGATATATATATTGTACTAAACATAAGAAAAAACCTAATGTGGACATCGATTAAGATTATAGTATGGTTAATAAATAATTCGATATGAAAACATTTGTAAAAGATTATGGAGATCGCAAGTAAGAAATGACAATGTTAATTGAAGATAAACTTCATGATGGTACAATGTTGTTTAAGGAGTTAAATAGATTTTCCAAGAAACCATTGTATATCGGTTGTACTAAATACAAAATATTTTCAGTTGTATTGATGTTATATAATTTTAAAGTTGGGAATAGATGGATGAAACTAACTTTATTGAACTACGTGTTCTTATGAAATATTTACTACCAGTCGAAAATTAACTACATGACAAACATATGATGCTATATAAATGTTACAGTCAGTGGTCATGATCTCTAAAAATATACATAATCACCCTAATGATTACATATTGTTTTTCAATGGCCATGAATCACCCATGAAATTACCTTAGTATTGCATATATCGATACAAGAAAAATGAATCATGTCCTTCAAAATATGAATGGGTCTTTCCTATCATTTTAGATATTAGAAGACTATATAGATGTATGGAAAACAAAAGGCAATTAACATCAAATGCAGATATAAATATTAATGATGTGAACCAACATTATCCAGAAGATTATCCTCGAAGTATGAAAATAGACAATGAGTTCCTAGAATTTGGAGATGAGCTGAAATTTATTTTATTTATTTATCTTTAGATGGGAAAAACATTTTGGTGTATAGAGTAGTACTCATAGTACATTTCCTCTCATTTGGGTAAATTATAACATGCCTCAATGGTTATTAATTAATAAAAAATACATTATGATGTCACTACTTATATCTGGAGAAAAGAAATGTTGTAATGCAATTGATGGAAATTTGGCTCCACTGATCAAATATCTAAAATTGATGTGGGATTCTGGTGTTACAGATATGATGCTCATAGATGTGAAAAATTACCTTTGTGTTCCGTGTTGCATGGAATGATAAATAACTTCCCTTCATATGGAAATTTATCAAGATATAGAATTAATTTCATGTTGGGGCATCCCATTAGTGTAAACCACAGCTAATTTTTCAAGTTGAAACATTCCTCATTGAATTTTTTTAGGACAAAAAATATTTTAACTCTAGCAAGGGGCGATCAGTTATACAAAAAATTTAAAAAGGATGACACTATTTTTAGTAAACCATTTTTGAAAAAACTTAATAAATCATGTTAGAAGAAGTGTTGAGTTTTCTTTTAATTACCATATTGGAATTGTATTTATGTGAGAAATTTCCTTGAATCATGCATATAGAAAAAAATGTATTTCATAGCATTATTTGTATGTTACTAAATGTTCCTGGAAAAACAAAATATAGAATCAAGGTTAGGTTGGACTTGATTGAAATGTGGATAAGGGAAGAGTTGGCAATAGTGATGGGTAAATAGAGAAATTTTCTTCCTCAAGTGGCTTACACCATATCTAGATAGGAAAGATTTAAAATTTTCATTTTCTTTACGAGTATAAAATTTCCACAGGGGTATTTATAAAATAAATAGAATGTCTTTTCAATGAGTAATTTGAAGTTATAATGACTAAAATCCCATGACTATCAAGTTATGATGAAAGATATAACTCCTATTTCTTTATGTTTCCTTCTAACTCAAAATTTATTACATATATTAACACGAATCTTCTTCTTTTCCAAAAACATATAAAGTAAATCTATAGACCTGAAAAAATTTCTCGTCATGAATTAGGAGATTTCAATAATGTTATGTGAATTATAAATGTTCTTTCCACCATTATTCTTTGATATAATTGTCCCCATGATGGTTCAATTAGTCCTATTAGTTTAACTATGTGGTCCTATCCATTGCAGATGGATGTTCCCCATTGAACGGTATATGAAGAATTTGAAAGGATATGCCAAAAATGGAATTCAGCTTGAATATTGTACTGTAGAATGATATATTCTTCAAGATTCTATTGAATTCTATATTGATTAACTATCAGATGTTGAAAGCATCTATCTCCCAATGTATTTACACAAGAAACACCTTCTGGGTGAAGGGATTTACAGAAGAGGTGTTCTTACAATTAGATTAATAGGTACATAGAAAACATAATTACTTATTACATAATATTGATGATATTGAAATATACATTGAATCCCTCAACAAAATTCATTGAGATTAGATTTCATCAAGGCCTGAAAAGTGGATATCAGATAAAATAATCAATAGTTTATAGGACGGTTCCGAGATCAAATTTATAAATATTTATCAGAAAATATGAATAGAATTTCCGAATGACTTCAATGGATAGACATAGGACTGAATGTAAACGTTATATCTTACATTATGTTTGTAATAAATGGTTATATGTTCATTACAATATAATACGATGACTTTAGTATGACATAAAATAGTGGTGTTATTCTTGTGTTTGAATCATTTTACATATCTGGTTCTAAGGATAGCAATCCAATTTACAATAATAGTTCAAATTTAATCATTAACAAACATATATAATTGTTGGATTACATGACATTCCACATGACCCTTTTCTATTGAAAATATTTTGACAATATTAATAGAGTGAAAGATGATGAAATGAGCATTGTAAAAGAAAATTGTTGGGTATAAGGGGAAAAAAATGAGCCGTTCATAATGGAATCCCTAGTAGTGCAAGAAATTTATGTCTCTGATCCAACAAACAAGAATTGGTCGATTTTCCTGCAAGTGTCTAAAATAAATGTTGAGTCACATGAACATTCAATCGAGGATGATGCTTTCATTAGGACATCACAATGAGTTCATGTGGGTCCCACTATAGACAATGTATTGTGTGATAGAGGGGACCCAATAGAAGGGATTTGGATTCTTAAAAGAGGTACCAAATCCTTGAAACCATTAGAAATAATAAGTTGATTTCAATGAAATGGTAAAATTATTTTTTAATATATTATGTTTTTCCTCAGAATATAATATATTCTCTCCCCCATTAACATAATCTAAATTAAAAGTTTGAATAATCATAAATACAATGTCTTCTACACATGATGATGTTACCAATACCTTCAAAGAATAAACTATACTGAAGGGACACCATTGGATAGATGAAAATGTCATTTTATGATTGAATTTCTCTATTTTATCAAAAAATTATATAATGGAATGTTGATTTCATTTTCATTTTTCCTTATGGAGTTTTTTTATTTTATAATTTTTCTGTACATGTGTCATTAACTAGAAAGAAGAGAAACAACATTGTCTCTCGTCAATAATAATGGTAATATTGATTTTTTCACAGTAAAATCATTATATATAGAATTAATGCATTGTTTCATATTTATGGGTAATTTTCTTCTTTTTATTATTGAACATATAATAATTGTTTTCTTATAAAGGTGGATTATTTTGTTTGAGGTGGGGGTGATCTTTCTATCTTTGATACTCCACATCTCATAAAATGTTTTCACCCCAATAATAGTGCATTTATAAATTTCTTTCAAGTTACCTACATTTCCTTTGTAGGAAGAGAAACGACACGACCTCTACTAAATTATAGTGGTAATCTTGATGTTTGAACATTAAAATAATTGTCAATATAATTAATATATTATTTCATATATATGTTTAATTAATTAATTTTTAGTACTACTCACATAATAATAGTTTTCTTATACAGTTGGATTCTTTTGTTCGATATGGGGGTGCTCTTTCTATCATTTATAATCCTTCTCCCTTAAAACCTTTTCCCCCCTATAGTGGTGTGTTTATCACTTTATTTCAAGTTACCTCCATTATATTTTCCAGAGGAGAAGTTATGCTACCTCTGCTCAATTATCTAGGTAATATTGATGTTGTCCTCGAAAGATCATTTTCCATTGAATTAATGTATAGAGTAATTTGTATGTTTAATATATTTATTTTCAGTATTACTCACATAATAATTGTTTTCATATATAAGTTGATTCTTTTTTTTGAGTTGGGGGTGATCTATCCAACTATCATACTCTTTCTCCCTTAAAACCTTTACACCCCTATAGTTGTGGATTTATCACTTTTTCAAGTTACCTCTACATCCTTTGAAAGAAGAGAATCGACGCTGCCTCTGCTCTATTATAGAGGTAATCAGGATGTTGGGATTGTAATATCATTATACATAGTATTACTGTATACTTTAATATTTCTTTTTAATTTATTTCATTTCAATATCACATTCATAATAATTTTTTTCTTATACCGGTGGATATTTTGTTTGAGTTTAGGAGCTATATCCATCATTCATCCCTTGATTCACCAAAACATCCACATTCTTCTTCTCTCACAAAACGATTCACTCATGTAGTGTTGATGTTTATCACTTTTTTTATGATCCCAACACTAATGAGTCAAAGAGGTAATTTTGATATTTTCATAATAAAATAATTTTCCTTAGCATTAATGAATTATGTCGTATTTATATTTTATTTTTTAGAAGTACTCATAATAATGGATTTGTTATACTGGTAGATTATTTTTATTCGAGTTGATGTAAATTTTGAAACTACTCATGCAATTTTAGCAGTTTGACAAAGAAAGTTAATTGTAATAATTTTATCATTTATAGTTTGGATTTTTTTAATATATGTAAGAATATTTATTTATTAAATTATGTAAAATAATTTTTGAAATGTGTATTATATAGTTATTTTTTCGGTATTGGTTAGTAAATTTCAATTCATTTAAGTTATATATTGGGAGTTGTTTTTATTGATATCTTATATGTTTTTGGGGTTATATTGTGTTGTTAAAGAACACTATAGTAGTATTGTAGTGTGATGTGATATCATAATACAATATGACCCTTTATCATTTTTTTGTCATGGATAAATGACACTTTTAATCATTATTTTTTCTGAACTCATAAATGTACCTGGCTTTTAACTTCTCTCACATTTTCAAAACTTTTCTAGCACTGATAAATGCAATTTATAACATTATTAAAGGCCTAATTTATAGTATTATTCCCACCATTCCAATGTATTTTATTAGAAAATAAATAACAATACCCATAAAAACATGAATAAATCACATGGTGGAATGGAATTCTATCCATTTATATGAAAAAAATGTTGTACTAAACATCTAGGTAAGTGTTCAAATAGAATAGGGAGGTTCATTAAATGTAGAAAGGTGTGACATAATCCCCAAGAATGTCGAAAGGAAATGAACAACATGGTTAATGAAGTGGTGGAAAATAAGACTCCAACTGATGCACCAACAATATTCCAATGATATAAATGAAATCATTATTGAAATTTTTCCAATCAGTACATGAGATTAATGGTTTTTTGGTGGTAAAAAAAAATAACCTCTAAAGCCGAATGAGATTGGGAAATATTTTATGATCGTGAGTACCAAACTGGTTTATGAGAATCGCATGGTGAAAGTTAAACATGTCATCCACTGTAAAATAGATAATTTATGATTTGATTTTGGATCCACCTACCCTTTTATTTCGAATGAATTTTCTAAGAATATAACATTGTTACCTCAATAATTAGATGTTGATTTATCATTGAAGACTCATAATGGAACAATAGTCACATATTATGAGTATAGTTGTTCTATGATTGAATTTGTCACAAAATTAATTCATAAAAATCTGGTGATTCTCCCTAAAGTTTAATTCTTGGTCATTCTTATCATTCATAGGATTTATCTATATAGATCTCATATGAATTTACAAGGAAGTAAAGTCACATTCCATAAATAGAATGAGCCTATTATCATTTATCAGTGCAAGGATGAATATGAAATTCCAATGGAAATTTCTTCTATCTTTTAGGTCTAAATTCATACACATTAAGGTTATCTATCATAGACTGTTAGAGGGAAACACAACATTATGGATACTCTTGTTGTATGGGAGTTTGATGATGTTTTTCTAGAAGATTTTCTAATTATTCAACTGAATTTTAATGTAATGTTTTTAAAATAGCTCATACCTAGTTCTATGGAAATTTCTTATAATCCTTATAGTTTGGCCCCAATTGAGTTGTAAGAAATAAAGAAGAAACTCTATATGAATCGCAATATGGGATTAATAATCCCAAGTGAATCGCCTAGGGGTTCACCTATTATATTTTTTAAGATGAAAGATGGATCAATGCGTGTTTTCATTGACTATCAAGAGTTCAATAGAATTACAATCTTTACCATGTATCTTATTCCCCATATCGTTGATTTATTTGATCAAATTTGGAGCGATAAATTATTTTATAAAACTAACCTACATCCTAGATATTATCAATCGAGGGTCAATAAGATTAATTTAAATAAGAAAAAATTCCGTACAAGGTATAAACACTATGAATTTCTAGTGATGACTTCTGTTCTTATTAATTTTCGCAATATCGTCATTAAATTGATGAATATAGTCTTTAGAGTCTATCATGAGTAGTTTGTGGTAGTATTTATGAAAATTATTATTTTATATTAAAATATAAATGAATAAAATAACGTTAACCTGAGGATTTTAAAGAAGACCTTGATAAAGTATTAACATTATGAAAAATTTACCACGAATGAATTTTTGATTCAGAATTTATAATTTATCAGATATTTAATATAATGTCAGGGTATATAAGTAGATCCTAAAAATAAAAAATTAATTAGAAATGTCATAGACCATCATTGGTACATGAAATTCATAGTTTTCTTGGTTTTTATATATTATTGGAACTTTGTGGATAATTTCTCTCTAATTTCCAATCGACTCACCTGGATTGCATTGCTCAGACGGTTTGGGACTGGTTTTCTGGAATGCTGGGTGGGATATTCTTGTTGGGGTGTGTTTGGTTGGTTCTTGTCAGCCTAGGTTGTTTAATTATTCATTCTTGTGGGCTGTATTTGGTTTTTGCTGGTGTAGGCTTACTACATCTCGTGTGTACTTTGACCCCTTTCTTGTTTTAATAAAATTCTCTTGGCATGGATTGGGAAACCAATCCATGTCACCTTTTAAAAAAAATAGCCTATGCTTCACAAAAACTGATGGTTTATGAGTAAAATATCCCAAATCGGGGTTTGGAGTTAACTGCAGTAATATTTGAATTAATGATATGAAAAAATTATCTCTATGTACCGAATTATAATATATATAAATATATATATATCAAAAAAACATAATGTATATATTCACAATGAAGGAGTTGAATAGACACCCATGAATTTTGTTGGAACTGATTAATGATTATGATATCTCAATACATTACTGTAACAACTGAGACATTGATGAATAAAATTCTATTACTTTTGATTTCATTAAATGTATTATGGATATATAAGACACAATCACTCTTTTTGTTTACTATATCCAATTTTACTCAAATGAGTGTTATGTATAATTACTAGTGATAATATATCTCTTAAACAATGATCACATGACTAGTATAAATATAGGCTTTTCATAAACCCTTTTGGAATAGACAATGGAAGATAAAACCTCATATATTAGGATCATACCATATAAATTCCATTTCATAGAGCTTATAAGGGTGATATAACTTCATGGTTTTTCCCTAGACCAAGCCCAAGCTCTGATCAAAAAACATAAGCATGAGCGAAACTGTTTGCAAGAGATATTCAAGCTCATCAAGATCACAGACCAGACCATGTTCACAGAATAGTCCCATGAAAGCCCCAACATCACACACCTTACTACTAGGGTGTATTATGGCGTAAAAAAGTCATATTTATCAAGACCCTATCATTATTAATATATAAATTATTTTTTCTGTAAAATGATCATTATAATATTCCTATTATTCTTACTTAGTAAATGATTAATATTCAAATTCGATTAAGAAATATATTTTGATGAATTAATTTATTTTAAAAATAATTAACATTTTATTAAAATATCATTATTTATGTTATTTTATTAAATATAGATGATCTTATAATTTTCATGAAGTCAAACATAATTTTTATTATGTTTTGACCATTGATTTTCTAAAAACCCATAAATTTTTAAAAAATGATTGTATTTATATTAAAATTGAAATTCAAATATTAATAAAATAATTTATATAAAATTAATATTATTTTTTAATCTGGATATTGAAATTATCCAATTGTGTATTTTTTATAATTTTACGAGACAACCCAATTTTTGGGAAAAAAATTAAATACCAGATAAATATATAGTTTGTTTTATGACATCATAATGGCCCAATAATAATACAATAAATACTATAAAAGGTATATTTGGAAAATTATATGTTATTAATTTAAAATAATTTAATTTTCTGTTTATTTTATTTATTTTATAAAGCCTTATTGAACCCTTCAATTCTTATAATATATTTTAGGATTTCATACTAATTTCCTGGAATTTGTGACACACCTGCACATATTCAAGGGTAATATTTTAATACCATCAGACATTAACCTTATAGAATAATTGATTCTACTCCAATTTCAAAAAATCATTATAAAAAACTATGATATGGTTTGTGGTTTTGAATATTTTATCATGAAGTGACCTAAAACCAAATTAATAATGAAATAACCCCTTTTTACTTTTTCAAAACACCTCATATCTAATTAATCATCACTAAAAATCTTTTAAGATCCTACAATATCATATATATAATCCTTATAATCTTATTAGGGAGTCATCAAGTTCCCAAGAAGCCTCTCCTAAGGCTTTGGAGTCACACATCTAAGTAATGGATCTTCCACCCTCCTCTTTTACCAACCATTCCATTCATGTTATGTCTTTTAATTTCCTTTTTGCATATGTTGGGATTTATTATTAAATATTTAACATATATTCAATTAAATGTATATTTTATTGGATCCCCATTCACTCTCATTTATCCCTCTTATTAACCCTTATGTACACCTGTTGATATACAAAAAATCTGTAAGGGATCCTCCCATTCCACTCTTCCTTTCAATTTCAATAACCTTGTTTGAAATTTGTCTTATTAATTTCGGTTGATTATATTTTAATCCTATTGTAATAAATTACCTAAATTCCATTTTATGTTATTTAAGTTTGGTAGTATTTATCCTCCCCCATTTGGATCCTTTCCTAATCCTTCATAATGCCGAAATTTTGTAAGGGATTTCTCTCTCCCCTCTTTTTATCATACACCTCATTTATGATATGCGCTTTAATTTACAATTTAATGAGTATGGATACATTATTACCTATCCCCAATACTATTAATTCCATTAATTAATTATGAGATACCCATTCCACTCTCCCCAACCCATTTTATGAATTTCTATTTGACATTGTTATGCTGCCGAAATTGCACTACGCATTTCCAGGGTAAAATCATCATGTGGTGAATACCATAACCATTTATCGATCAAAGGTATTCAACTTTAGGATCATGTAATTATTGATTGGTTATATACATGTATGTAATTTATGTTCCTTGTTCATGTAATAAATTATTATGTTTAATGAATCCATGTGGTATGATCTAAGGGGCACACATAAGCATGAAAATGAAAGGATTTTGAAGGTAATTCCTTGATAATACTCAAATGCATTGGGTAGTGTTTATTATAAAGATACATAATGTTAAATGAAATATTAATCATGATAATTCAATTTTAATTAGGTTTTATTAATGATAATTCATGTGTAACGAGAGTTACCCATGATAATCCATGTTCAATTATCCTTGTCTTATGCTAATATCATATTGTATATTGATGCCACATTTCAATGTTATGATTATTATTCTATATCATGCCTTTATATTCATGTTTATTTTATGATTCATTGATAATACTATTGAATAATAGGTACTTTCTTTCCCTAGTTTCTCTATTTTTATTCCCTTACTGGGCTTTATTACTCACCCTTTTCTTATGCATGTCCTCAGGTAATCCAATAAAGTGTTAGGTATGAGTTAATGTTATTGTCATTTAAGATATGTTTCCAATAAATATTTTTTATTTTAGGTTTTAGGTTGTTATATAATATTCTTAATCCCCAAGGACAATAGACCTCTTGATCTTAAAAGTTTTGTTAAGTGAAATTTATATAATAAATCATTTTTTAATATGATGTAAAGATCATGGTTGTTATAGTTTGTATCAGGGGAAAAGTTTAATTATTTTTGGGATTAGGATTTTAAAACCCTAGTGAAAACACTTAGTGATAATACTAAGTGTAAGAAAACATCCCTAAATTTTAGTAAGTATAGTGTAAGTGGATTATCATGAAAATACACCCCTTAATAGATTCTACAAGTGGATGTTGTTCTTGAACATATATACCTAGGCATAACAAAATCGACAAGGTGTTTCGAGCATGACTTGGGGTAACCTGGTACATGAAAAGAGGCCTTAATGTGACCCTAGTTTGGAACTCCATTGGTAAATTCATAAACTCATTATAAACCATTATTATGTGAACACAAATAATTCCTATAAAAATATGTGTTAGGAAGTAGATCATGAATAACTTACTCAGAAACCTAGAAACTCATAAGTTAAGGATATAAATGTAAATTATAAGATATCCTATCAATATAATTGGATTCCCTTTATGTGTTTAGCTATTTAATATACTCATCCATAATCTTTTTTATTCTATCCAATGGTCGGTAATAGGAGGAATCATGTTAACTACCGATGTAAACGGAAGTGAGAGGATTAACCCAATGAGATTCCCAACATAATGGGAGTGGGAATCAAATTTTTTAGGATACTCTTTTAGTTAAATCTTGTTTTAAATAAAATCATTGATCATGAGGATCATCAATCCCACCCCCCCCAAAGATATAGGCCCAAATTTGAGAGATTCATCCGACCAATGGATCTTATGTTCAATGGATCATCTGATTCTTTAATGATAGAACAATGGTTAAATTATATTTAAAATATCTTATAAAAACACAAATATTCCGAACAAGAGAAGGATCTTATATTTAATTATTTTAAGGAGGGTTAATCTGATCAGTGGTGTATGTTGATCAAGAATACAAAGTGTAATAAAGATATCAAATAAAATAAGTGGAAGGAATTCTGGAAAATGTTTTCGTTAAATATTTCCTGACACCCTACCTCATAAGATTGAAAGATATTTCCATGAACTCAAGAAAAATGATGATGAACCTATTGGGCCGTAAATGAGTAAAACATCACAAGACATTCACGATACTAATCCATTTTTGTTATTAACATAAATTGAAAGGTTGACCACTTCATTGGTGAGCTAAATCCTTGACTACAAATAGACCTATAAATCCATGTCTATCATCTTTACGAGGAAATTTTCTAATGTTCCCCCAATGTTGACATGTAGATCAGTAAAACTCAAGGCTATGATGGGGATTAAAAGTGGAAAAATAACATTTATTCTGGTGATCTAATAGATAAATCCAACAATTTTAAAAAATTCCATCGCCCCTCTTGTAAATATTGCTTAAAGAAGCACCATGGAAATTGTTTAAGGGGATCAATGATATTTTTTATGTGTAGATGATAAGGGTACCTATATAATAATTGCAGCCCGAAGAAACACATCAATGTGATAAAGGAAATAAATACTCTATTTGACCCTCAACACCTTGTTCATTCCTACAGCTATAAGGAACCAAGACACGTTGCATAATAGTTCCCTAATACAAGTGTTTATTGAGGAAACCAAAAACCTCCAAGGAAGTAAGGGTGAGCTTTTTGGCATCCCCACTGCTGAGGTGGATACCTATAATGATGTCGTGAAAAGTATTCTAGTTAGTCATTCAAGAATAGAGTACACACTTTCTGATTCTCGTTCTATGAATTATTTTATATATTTTTTTTAAAAAAGAATTAAAACACCACCACAAATAATGAAAGTAGAGATTTCAGTGAATATTTAATGTGAGGAAATTATTACATCTCATTTATATAACTCCAACCCTATTACAATTTGTGGATTAAAATTCTGGGAAAACATTTTCATACTTTTCTTGGTGGAATTTAATGAAATTTTAGACATGGATTGTATTTACAAATATAGACCTTCATAAATTTTCATGATAGGGAAGTCTCTCTCTATAAGGTGAATCAACCCCACAATTCTATACATGTTCAAGGAGAAGGATGAATCTTCTTTAGCCCAATCATATCATGAATGGATATTATTGACCAATGAGAAAGCGTATCTAGGTCAAATGATTGAGTCTTAGGAACAAAGTGTCCTCCATAACATTCTTATTGTGAGGGGATTCACAGATGTGTTTCATGATGAATTGCATGGTCTTCATCCTAAAATAGATGTTCAAGTATCGATTGATCTTATACCTTGGGAATTGGAAATATCTTAGAAGCCTTATCATATGTCTTTTTTGGATCTTGAGGAACTAAAGAAACCACTAGAGGATAATATGAATATATGGTTTATATGCTGAAGTGAATCACCATGGGGTGAACTGGTCCTCTTTGTCAAGAAGATGGATGGGTCAATGCACCTTTGTATTTATTATCGCAAGCTCGACAAAATCATAATAATGAAAAAGTAACCTTTTCCCCGTATTGATGACTTGTTTGATAAACTATGGGGAGAAAAATACTTCTATAAGGTGGATTTATGGTTGGGATATTTAAAAGTAAGGGTAAAGAAGGATGATTTCCCCTAGAATTCTTTTCATACATGTTTTGAGAATTTTGAGATCATAGTGATTCCATTCAGTTTCACTAATACTCCAACAATATTCATGGAATTGATGAGCAGAGTCTTTAGATATTAACTTGAAAAACTTGTCGTAGTATTTATAGATGGTATTATAATATACTCTAAAAACAAGGAGGAGAATTATGAGAATATAATAACTATGCTAAAGACCTTGAAAAAAGAGAATCATTATGAAAAGTGTCGAAAGTGTGAGTTATGGTTGAAGAAGTACCATTATTGGGGAATAACATCTCATGAAATGGATAATCTATAGATAATTCTATGAAAAAATTAATCAAGGGATGGCCAAGGCCAACATCTATGATAGATATTCATATAATCCTTAGGATTTAAGGATATTATCATTTCTTCGTGGAAAATCTATCACGATTTTCAAACCATCTTACCAAGCTATGTCGGATGGGAGTCTAGTTTTGTTGGAATGGTTAATGGTAAGACATCTTCTTGGAGTATAAAAGTATTATTTTCACTACCCCTTTTCTCACATTACCGACAAGTGGGGGACCTTTCAGGATTTTCAGCGATGCTTCAAGGAAGGGATTAGGAATTGTCCTGATGAAAAATGACAGATTCATTGCCTACGCTTCAAGGTAGTTGAAGGTTCATAATAAAAACTCTCCCACACATGATCTAGAGTTGGAAACTGTGATCTTTATATTAAATATTTGGAAGAATTATATATTTGGTGATAAGTGTGAAATATATACAAATAACAAAAGTCTCAAATATATATTCACACATGTTGAGATAAATATGAACCATTGAAGATGGTTAGAGGTCATCATGGATTATGAATTATCATACCAAAACCATTTTGAGAAATAGAATAAGGTGGTGGTGGATCTATGTAGATAGGACAAATTAATTCAATCATTTATGAGAATTGAAAAGGATATGATCTACTAAAATTTGAAGAATATGGACATGGTAATCATAAAGAAAGGAACATTATCAATCCTTTCACAACTAATTTCTCAACTATCTCTATTGGAAAGGTTAAATTATTCTTAAAAAGATGATGTGGGAATTAAGAAGAATATAGAAACTATCATAAAATGGAAATCCTTGGAGTTCAATGTTATTGAAGAAGGAATTTTTAGATTTGGGTGAGGAGTATACATTCCACTAAATCTTGACTTAATGAAATAACTTTATGACGAGGCACATTGTTAGAATATAACCAATAATCTTAGAAACACAATGATGTATAGAGATATACGAGAGCACTTTTGGTGAGGTAACATGAAGATGTAGATCTTTGAATACACATCAACATTCCTAGAATGTAAAAAATTAAATGTGGAGTGGAATAAGTCCAATGGGAAGATTGAAAAATTAACCATACCATTATAGAAATGGGAAAAGGCCACCATGGAATTTGTCACCGGACTTCTAAGGACAACCAGGGGAAATAATGATATATTTTTTATTATGGATTTTCTTACAAATAATGGACCCTTCATATCAAATCTAGATGATTTCTCACTGGATCAAGTGTTACAGATATACATCAGATAAGTGGTTAGTCTTCTTGGAGTACCCTTATAGTTCATGTCTGATTGAGATCAAAGATTCACCTCTATGTGTTGTAAAATTATCCATCACGCTCTAAACACTTAGATACATTTTTGTATGACTTATCTCCCTAAAAAAGATGGTCAATATGATGAGACTATCCAAAAACTTTGGGATATGTTGAGATCTTTCTCAATTGACTTCAAAAGACAATGATACTAACATATACCTTTGGTGGAGTTCTTTTACAATAACAGTTTCCATTTGAGTATCCAAATGTCCCATTATGAAACCCATTATAGGAAGAGGTGTAGAACACTACCAGGATGGGAAGATATTAGTGAACAAAAACATATTCTTTAACACATGGTAAATGAAATGTCTGAGATGTTTAAGTCCATCTAGCGGCCTATGAAAGATTCTATCAGTTGATAATAGATAATTGATGAAAATCATCAATGATACTAGAATTTTATGTTAGAGACATTGTTTTCCTCCACATATCACCATGGAAGAGGGTGATGAGATTTCTGAATAAGGTAAATGTTTTTCCATGGTACATTGGACATTTTGAGATCCTTATCACATTGGAGTGGCGGACTATCGATTAACACTCCAACTGAACCTATCTCAACTACATGATATTTTCTCTTTACCCCTCTTAGTAAAGATCATACTAGAAACATCACGTGTACTCAATCCAGAGGTGGTACCTTTGGAGAATGAAATTTCCTATGGGATGTAGTCGGTGATGATTTTAGATAATAAAGAAATAGGTTTATGAAATAATATAATGCCTCTCATTAAAGCTTTTCGGATAAAACACAAGTTCGATGAAGTAATGTGGGAACTAGAGGAGGAGATGAAGTAGAGTTACCTTAAAATGTTTTAGTGTGGGAAAAGGAAATTTCAACGATGCAATTTATTAATGGGGGAAGGTTATAAGGATCCAACCATTTATGAATAAAATTCTATTTATTTTGATTTGATTAAATGTATTATGGATATAGAATTCACATAAATATTTTTGGTTTTTTTATATCCAACTATATTTAAATGAAAATTAATTATTATTATCGTTGATAATATCGATGTTGAACAGTGATCACATAACTTGTATAAATATTGGGTTTTTAAAAAATTATTTTGGCACGGACAAAGGAAGTGATGGACATAACCTCTAGAATATGGATCCAAATTATTGGAAATTGTAATGGAGGTATCATTTCTACGAATTTCCATATACCAATCCCAAGCCTAGATCCAAAAACTTAAGCATGAGTGAGACTATTTATGGGAGAGGTTCAAGATCATCGTGAACTTTTCCCAAACCATGTTAACCAAACGACCTCATAGAAGCACCCTATTGTGCAACTTACTCTTAGGGTGTATGCTGGGGTAATAAAGGAATTTTTATCATGACCCTATAATTAGTATTATTTAGAATATTTTTTATAAAATAATGAATATATTTTTCCAAATATTGTTACTTTCTAAATAATTAATATTCAAATTAAATTAAAAAATATATTTTGATGAATTAATATATTTTCGAAATAATTAATAAATTATTAATATTTCATTATTAAATTACTTTTATTAAATATAAATGATCATATAATTTTTATGAAGTCAACAATAATTTTTTTAAGGTTTGCAAATTGATTTTTTCAAAACCCTTCAGATTTCAATTAATGTATCTTTTATTTTAAAAGTGAAAATTCATATTTTAATAAATTTATTCATTTAAATTGAATATTATTATTGGTTATCCAATGATTAATTTTTCATAATTTTCTGGGAGAGTCAAATATTCGGTTAAAAAATTAAATACCATATAAATATATTGTTTTTTTAACATCATAATGGATCAATAATGTTATAATACATACAATGAAATTTATATTCATCAAAATATATGTTTTTAGTTTAAAATAATTTAATTTTAGTTTCATTTGATTAGTTTTATAAAGTCTCAGTATTCCCTCTAAGACATGAAATATATTTTAATATTTTAAAATCATTTCCTTGAAAGGGAGATTAACTACCAAATAAGAAAGGGGAATATTTTAAGATCTTCAAAACTTATCCTTATAAAATAATGGATAACACTCCCTATTTTTAGAAATCGTTTCAAAAATACATTGGATGGTTTGTGGTTTTTAATATTTTATTATGATGTGACCAAAACCAAATTAATAAATAAATTCCCCTCCATTCATAAATAAACCCTCCCAAGATCTCATTCCTCTTTACTAAAACTCATGTAACCTCATCCATACTCTTCTCTAACCTCTATAGAGTCCTCCCATAGAGCCCCAAAGCTCCCAAGAATCATATTATAAGTCTTTGGAGTCACACATCCATGTAAAGGATATTCTATCATCCTCTTTTATCAAACATTCCTTTCAGGTTATGTGTTTTAATTTCCTTTTTCACTATGTTGGGATTTGTTATTAAATATACCAATTACATTACATTTGATGTATAAATGATGAGATCCAATTTCACTATCATTTATCCCCCCTTATCAACCCTTAGGTACACTTGTTACTATGTCAAACTTCCATAAGGGATCCTCAACATCACCTATTCCTTTAAATTTCAATAACCATTTTTGAAATTAGTCTTTATAATTTCACATTGTTATATTTCCATTATTTTATAATAAATTAAATACTATCCATTTCATGTCATTTCAAGGACAGATCATTTATCCTCCACTGTATGGATCCTTACCTAATCTGTTACAATGCCAAAATTTCGTAAGATATTTATCTATCTCCTCTTTGTTTCAACCACCACATTTATGATATTCCCTTTAGATTACATTTTCATGAGTGGGGATAAATTATTACCTATCCCCCTTAATGAACATTTCATTAATTAATGATTTGAGACCCCTTTATCTATCATCAAACCATTTTATTAATTTCTATTTGACACCATTATACTGGAAAAATTGTACTACGATTTTCTATACTGAAAACACCAAGTAGTGAATACCATTCCAATTTCTCTATCATGGTTATTCACCTTTATGATTTTGTTCTTATCAAATGGGAACATACATTTATGTATTCCAAATTCCATGTTCATGGAATATATTATTATGTTCAATGAACCCATGTTGATTGATCTATGTAGCACACTTATGCATGAAAATTAAATGATTATGAAGGGTGCATTGAGATAGCGCTACAATGCATTGGGTTATTTTTAGTATCATGGAAATTCATGTTAAATGAGGGTTTAATCATGATAATTCATGTGAAATTTGGGTTTACTAATGCAAATTCATGTGAAATGAGAGATTACTCATGCAAGTCCATGTGTAATGAGCCTTGACTCATGGAAATATCATATTTTATGTTGTTTCCACATTACCATGTTATTATTATCACGCTACATCATGCCTTTATGTTAAAGTTACTTTACTTTTCCATTGATATACATATCTTCTAACTTGTATTATATTCATAATTTTAATCCATTTTTATTCCCTTAATGGGCTTTATAGTTCAACATTTTCTTATGTATTTCTGCCTGCTATCCCATGTAGTTCTTAGTATGAAGAAATGTTGTGGTCATGTAAAATAATTTTTCAATGAAGATATCATGTTTTTTGTTTTAGGTTTTCATGTGATGTTATGAAGCCCGATATACACTATACCTCTCTATATCCTGAGTTTTATTATGTTAAATTTTTATAATTGTTTTTTTGAAAATGAAACAAAGATTTGGGATGTTATAATTACCACCCTAGGAAAGCGAACATGGGGGGTATGCTTCGAGTCAAAATGACCATGCCAACTAATCTATGATGGGGATCATAGAAGAATAGATATTTATAGTTTTAAAAACTATGGATATAGAAATAATAATGGAAGGGGATATATATTTTCTTGACCAAATAAATATTTATCTGTCTATCCATGTAATGAATAAATATGAAGATTTGGTAGGTGTGAAGCTGCAAAAGAAAGAGAAAAATGGTCTCAAGTTCAACCATGATAGTGATGGAATAACAAGGATTAATAAATATTTGCGTCTTACTCTTATTTATATTTGAAGAAGTAACTGTTGGATGAGGGTTATAGATCATCATTCTCTATTGATCATGGAAATACAAAGGCGTATAGATACTTGAATGAATATTTCTTGTGGTATAAAATGAAGTGTGATATTGCAGAGTATGTTTCTTAGTGCTTGGTTTTTTATAAAGTTAAGTCTAAGAGACATAAATATAATGGGAATTTAAAAGCATTAACTATACTTGATTGGAAATGGGAAAAAATCACATGGATTTTCTCATGAGACATATGAAATTATCTAAAGGGCATAATTCTATATGGGTTATAGTCGATTTCCTTAAAAATTCCACAAAAATCATTTATATTATAGAATAAAACAATATTTATTATATTGATATAATATATAATATATAATTATTAATATTTCAGAGAGTAGCACTTTATAATTTATCTGACTGAGATTTGAGGTTTTCCTTGATGTTTTGGTAAAGTATTCAGCAGGCTCTAGATATATAGTTGTGTTTTTGTACTGCTTATCATCCTTATTTAAATGGTAAATCTAAGAGAAATATTCCAACCATAAAACTTATGATGAGATATTTATCTATGTATTTAAAATGTGATGAAGATAAAAATATTTATTTAGTACAATTTTCCTATAACAAAATTTATTACTCTAGAATTCATATGTCTCCTTATGAATCTCGATGTGGTAAGAAGTATAGAACTCCAACGTGCTCAAATGATGTAGGGGAAGGAAATCTATTGGGACCTAATATATCTTAAAAAATGGCAGAAAAGGTTAGATCTAGTCAACGACAAATAAGTGTGGTTTAAGGTTGATTATAATGTTATGACGACAATCTTTGGAATGGAAAGGAGTTTGAAATGGGTGAAAAGTTATTTGTATGATTATCTCCATGGAATAGAGTAAAAAGTGATAGAAATAAATGTATGATAATCCATAGTATTATATTAAATTTTAAAAAAGTTGATCATATCAGGATTGCAGCTTATTAATTGGATATTACACAAAATCTGTCACAAGTTCATGATGTGTTCAATGTATATCTCCTATGTAAGTATATACAAGATCCATCACATGTAATAAACAAAGAGGTAGTCCCACTGGAATAAAATATTTAATATGAGGAAAAACCTGTAGATATTTTGATTTATATAGATAACATTATATGAAACAAGACCACTAATTTGGTTAAATTTTTATGGTGAAACCACCAATTTATGGAAGATACAAGTTAACCTAAGGATGCGATGAGTTAGATGTATCATCATATATTTGTATCAGAGTAATTAATTTTAACGGAGAAATTCATTTAACGGGGGAAATAATATAATAACACAAGTTTTATTGATTTTTTGATGAAATTAAATTTATTTGATGTCTTATGTTCTACGCTACCCCATGTTAAGGTCACTTTAAATACAAAACTGGCTTCACATCCATTACAAGCAACACTGAGTTTCTATTAAAAACTATTTTATTATTGTAATTATTTAAAAATATTTTTATCCCCTAGACATTATAATATAGGGTATAAAAATGATTGACTAAATTATGAATGCATAGTTTACACATTTATAACCCTTTTGAAATTAAAAGAAAATTTATTTTTTGGAAAAACATATAAATGTTCACATTTTTTTTGTACCAATAAAATAAAAAAATCCATATTATTGTATTATATTATATATATATATAAATTATTTAATCTAATTACTAATATTTATCATATGTTTTTTCGATACATGATATAAAAATAAATCATGTTTTATGCTTCAAACTGTATTTTGTTAAAAAGATAGTTCTTTCCCTTTTGATCCTGAAATTTTCCAAAATATACTATTTGAAAATTTTATAAATTATATATTATAATATAATAATATTATTGTAAATATAGATATCAGAATTTAATTTGACTACATTTTTGTTATTTTAATAATAAGTTTCTTGTTTTGATGAATATGGAAAAATTCAAAAGTTTAATTGAAAAAGGATCTTTCATCTAAATAATTTATATTGTTAAATTATATTTCTAATTTGTATTAATGTATAATTAGATAAATTTTTTATTATTTAATATTTTTTTGGTCATTTGAATCATTTTTACATTGAAATTAGATATAAAAAACATTAATCTTTCCAACATTTTCACTTAAAAACATGATTTCTCACACCATATAAGAGATTAATTATAAATTAATTTTATCCAATTATGTGTTCTGAATTTTGAAGAAGTATTAGATATTTATAATCATAGTTTACAAATTTATGAAATATGACCCTTTTAAATTTAGGCAATATGAACAGTTACATTAGTAAATTTTATTACCACAGATGATGGTAAATATTGAAATTAAGGGTTCAAATAATGTTATGAATATAATAAAACTATCATAAAAAATGAAAAAAAATATTATTTGAGGACTTTAATTAAAACGTTAACACCAGAGCATTGAGATTAATTATTTAATGTATTATTTTACGTGAATATGGATTAGATATTATTGAAATCAAGGAGAGTGACCAAATATCACACTCTTACTTTTAATAAGTGTAATATTTTTAATATGGATTTAAATAGAATATATGATGGAATATATATATTATTTTTAAATATAAAATGTTTACATACATCTTGGAAATTTATTTTTATTTTTTAGTTAAGTAATAATAATTATAAATATTTACACAGTGATGATACAATAATTAATCAATTAATAAAACACTAAATTATTTGATACTCAAAATATTATAAAATATAATTTGAATTAATTATGGCTTAAAAAGTATTTAATACGTGAAAATGACATATTATAGGTGTATTAAACTATTTTTTAAAATTTTTATTGATGTGTTGATTTTATTAATGTCAGTGTAATGAATAGTGTCCAAATTGACACTATTGATATTTTATGAAAATAATATTTTATTAAATTGGTTAAAAATAATAAATACAGAAAATAAGGATAAATTAGTTAAAATATTGTTCGAAATATCATTAATTGATCATTTATTTTTAATTTGAAACCTTATAAGTAACAAACTCCACAATTTAATATTAAAAATGTTGTTGCCATAATTAATATAAAAATATGATAACTAAAGGTTAATTAGATGATAGGGGTTAAAATTACACAAAAAAAATGAAAAAATTATATTTTATAATTTTATTACCACCCTAATTTACATTATATATTAATAAGATTGCATTTTGTGGAATTGTTATTGATATTTCATTTATTATAATTTTATATTTTGATTAATTCCAACAGGGCCCCTCACCTTGATTTTAAAAGGACACTTGATCCGTCATATCATTTCATAACATTGATTCTTCTATCATGATGAAATTATGAGAAATTATATTTTAAACTTCCCTATCCATATTTTTGAGGTTCCGGTCTTCCAAAAGGACTAACACTTGAGTAGTGTGGATGAAATATAAAGGTGTTGTTTTAAAGAAGAGGTTATTTCTATAACTTGTCACTCTCTTTTTATAATCTTTTTTATCTTCTAAAAATATATGATATAGTTTATAAAATAATAAATTTATCATACTAAATATTTTGAATTATTATTTTGATTTTGAATACACCATTTTACAGCTTCTTTCCCATTAAACAAGTTGAGAATGTATTACTCATGCGTACGTACGAATTACAGTCTCCACCTAGAATTACAATTCATTTTTTATCACCATATTTTATAATTCATAATGATGATGTTTTTATGGTTTATAAATGATATTTATGACATAATTACACATATTTAATGACAATAACATATAAAAACCATTTTCCTTGTAATCATTTGGGAAATGATAACGTCTCTCTTGTGTACGCATGTATTACCATCTCAAAGACATGATGTGATTCATTTCCGTATATATATTTTCCATTGTTGGTAATAAGTACGAATTTTATTATTATTTATGATATATTTATCATAAAAATGATTCAATAGATAGTGTTACAATGATAAAATTATAAGGATCGGGACAACCGAACCGAAACATGCTTTGAAAACAAACCATATATCACCAAGAATAATGATTTTAATTCTTAATAAATAGATGATAAGATGTTTTTAAAAAATACAATATATTATTGATATATGGTTCTATAAAAATTTTATATCAAATACATATTTATTATAGTGGAGTTTTGAATTTGTATAAGTAAAGGCTTTTCTTAATGTAGGGGATTTTTATCTCACTTTTATTTTTGTGGGATACATGCCTTATACACTAATTATTTCTTTTATTTCGTGTATAAAATACCCATGAATATTTTTTTTGATTAATATCCTAAATTTTATTGTATTTTAAGATCCATATAATTTTATTTATTATACAGGGTATATGATTCAACTGAGTATAACATGGTAAGAGTTTATTTCATAATCTCATCAATATTTAGGATTGATTTGTTTTAAGTCTCCATATGGGAATAATTATCTTCAATATCCATGTTTTAATTTTTTTTACAATAAATAGTTTTAATATTATCATATTAATATTTAAGATTACTTTTTCACATCTTTAACATATTTAATAAATGGTTTGATCGGTATATTTCTATCATTTTCCAAATGATGATCTTTGACTTTTCTTGTAAAAGTATGAAATGAATGTTTTTTAATTTATACCGAATGAATTTATTTAACTTCTAATGGATTAATTAATTCCTTGATTAATTTTTATTATGTTACATGATTATTATTGAATTTGTTTTCCTTTATAATTGTGTGAATCCTTAAAAAATAATTTTATTAAGGAAAAGTTATTTTCCACAAAAATATTTTGAAATGATTATTGAAAAAATATTTTCTATCTATGATGAAATTATTTTATGTTACATATTCATTTATAGGGATATTAACCAATTAGGATATTAGTATTATTTCAATTAATTATTTATATTTATGATGGAATGTTTCTTATGAAACCTATTTATTTTCCAAGAGTTATGTTATGATGAAGTGTTTATGAAAATACATTTCTTATAGGGGTTCTGATGTGAGTAATGATTTGTGGTCCCACAGAATACATATATATAGTTTCATTATGGTACAAGTGGGACCTATATATAACTATAATGCATTGGTAAATGAATTATATATCCTGATATAGTTAAGGGAAACAAGTCTATGTGCTTCATTTGTGTTGGGAAACTAGTTAGTATGCTTGATTTGTTACACGAAACAGGAGATATGGTTGAGTTTGATAATCCGTGTAGTTAACCTTGACATATGAAAATTTTCTCTATATTTATGATGATTCCAAAAAAAATTATTGCATTAAAATATGGTTAGATAATGAGTTATGAGGATGTTTCATTCTTATTTTCTTGTTAAATACATATTCCGTAACTTGTTTTTATGATCCATGACTGGCTGGGCATGCAATTTGTATTCTATGATCATGATAACATACACATATTTAATATATTATGATTTCATAAGTTAATAAATTTGTATATTTTAGATTTAATGTACCACCCCGCCCCTACCTCATTGTCTTGAGGAGGTGGTGAGGTCTACTTGGCCTTTAGCGATGTTCCCAAGACAGCAAAGGCTGGCAATAAATTCTGAGGGCTTCAAAGTCAAGTTGGGGAATAATTTTCCCTTAACACAAATCCAACCAAACAATTCACTAACACCCACTATATGATTCATGTCAATTCAATTACCCAACCATGCATTCCCAAAATACAACCAAGTTGTTCCACAACATAACTCAAAACCAATACAACTAGACATGTCCACACAACATCATAGTACACTATAGAAAATAAACAACCAAAAACCATAATCCATGAAACCACCAAATATCCACACCAAGCTCCAAGCTCCAAGCTCCACAAAAGGATCACGATGCTCCAATGAAGAAGTTTGATGCTTTACCTTTACGCACGTCACGATACACAATATCGGCAAAGACACCAACGTTTTAAACCAGAGGGTGAGTACTAAAACTCAGTAGGTTTTACCCAAATGACTTCCCTACACACGACACTTGGATAAAACCATTAGTACATTTATATAAAAGAGTTTATATAAATTGAATCAAAAGTGCAACCATTTTCATAAGAAAAACATTCCCTTACCAACCCATCACACTCAAACCATGAAACCAAGGGAATGCCAACCAAACAGGCCACAACCATTCCACCATTTACCCATTTTCACAACAATTCCATTTTTCAAAGAAATGCACAACAAAAAACCATACAGACAACACAACCAAACGGTGGAGCTTCCGTCAAACCCGTTCACCCATTTACACTAAGCGGCACTTCCCATACACTTATCCTCGATGGTGGCCCTACCTTCCACTATCCATCCCCTTTCTATAGTGGTATTTCTCGCCACTTCCACACAACATTCCAATCAATCACAACCAAACATATAACCCACCATGGTCACAACGTCATGCAATCAACCATTTCCATTGCATATCTATTCCCTTCAATAAATCACCCATTTATTGAAAACCATTTTCCATGCAAAACAACATTTCAATAAGACAACCCTTTTATTGAAAACCATTTGCATCAATCATTTTCACAATCAAACATAGCATCGCATTTTAAAATATCCATTTTAAAATCTGCATGAATAGCATTTCACCATAAAACCCCCGTTTTCCAAATATCCCCAAAACATCCATAGAGGATTTAAAACCAATTTCGCATAATAATTCACAATTAATTTTCATCAAAACAATTAATTGTAACAAGGAACCACTAGTTCTAACCAAGTGGAGTTGAGAGAGAATCCACCTACCTTCAGGGTTCCCAAGAAATCGACCTAAGAAAAACCATGCCTCAAATCCGGTGAATGCACCACGGAAACCTCTCTAGATCCCCTTTCCCTAACATACACAAGCCTTAATATTAACATCCAAGGAAACCACAACCCTAGATCTACACACAAGAAGTGTAGATCTAGAAATCCATGAAAGGGAGGGATGTAGATTTAGTGGAAAACACAAGGGGAGCAAGAGGAGAGACTTACTCGGGAGAAACCACCTTCAAACTGCCTTGAAACCCATTTGAAACACTTCCAACTAAAGTTGGAAAGCACCCTCAACCCCTGAGAACCCAAAATACTGAGTGAAGATCAAGTGAGAGGAAGATTAGAGTTAAATAGGTTAAGTTCAAGGGAGCACGAAACTTATAACCCTATTTTAACTGGCCACACGGTTAGCCCTCACAGTTTGGCAAACCGTGCGCTAATTTTGCGCACACTACTACCTCGAGAGTAGGGGTCCGCACGATTTCCTCACACGGTTTGGAAAACTGTGCGTAGGTCATGCAAAGCCTACTGTCTCCCTTGCACGGTTTCCTGGAGAATCTGCATGGTTTCCACTAACTGTGCACCCCATTAAAGGCATCCAAACTCAACCAAAACCATTCCAAACTCTCCCAACCTCTTCCCAACTCATCCCATGCACATTAAAAACATACAAATGCATAAACAAAGGCCACATAACTCAAACTAGGGTTCTACATTCTCCACACCATTGGAATTCCGTCCTCGGAAAGTAGTGAACCCACCCTTTTCCGAAAGAGCTCATCCCACTGCTCGACCATCTCTTTTTCCCGCTCCCATGTCTCCTCTTGTATCTAACAATGTTGCCACAGAACACGAACATACCTGTTGATTTTAACACGCAAGACTTTCTCTTTCCTATCCCCAACCCTCAATGGCGCGTGCACCAAAGAAGCATCCAGTTCTAGCTCAACATGATCCTATCAAATCATATAGTCATGATCCGGCTGATACTTTTTCAACTGCGACACATGAAACATATTTTGCACCACACTGAACCTATGTGGAAAAGCCAAACGATAAACCACATCACCAACCCACTCAAGAATCTCAAAAGGCCCAATAGACCTCGGAGATAACTTTCCCTACTTCCCAAACTGATGATGTCCCAAACTAGGAGAGATCATAAAGAACACATGATCACTCACCTCAAACGACAATGACTGCCGAAGATGATCCAAATACGATTTATGATGACTCTAAGCCGTCTCCATTCTCTTCTTGATCAAATTGATTTTCACTATCATCTCTTAGACATGCCTTGGTCCAACAATTGAGGACTCACCCGTTTCCACCCAACATAGTAGAGAATGACGTGGCTGACCATACAATGCTTCAAATGGAGCCATCTGTATGGATTTCTTATAACTGTTATTGTACCAAAACTCAACCAACTAAAAGTGCTCCTCCCATGAGCCACCAAAATCCATGACACAAGCCCGTGACATATCCTCTAGAGTTTGTATCATCCTCTCGGATTGACTATCTATTTGAGGGTGATACGTCGTGCTCACAGCCAACTGTGTCCCATGGGCTTGCTGCAAGGATTTCTAGAAACGAGATGTAAATCTATGATCTGTATCTGATAAATTCAAAAGTGGAACACCATGCCTCTTTAACACCTCCCAGATGTAGATTTAGGATAGATCCTCCACCTTATGAGATTCAATAATCGGGATGAAATGGGCCGACTTCGTTAGCTGATCCACTATCACCCAAATGGCATCGTTCTTTCAAACCATTATTGGGAAAACTGTAACAAAATACATCACTATCTGCTCCCACATCTAAACATGGATTGGTAATGACTCCAAAATTCCCTCTAGACTCTAATGCTCTGCCTTGACTTGCTGACAAGTCAAGCATCTCGAAACAAACTCAGTTGCACTTCTTTTAATACCATCCCACTAGAATAGCGCTTTAAATGTTTTATAAATTTTCTGAATTCCAGGATGAACAGCCCACCTGGAATGATGATAAGCCTTGAGAAGATCCTCCTGACAAGCAACTGGTACAACCATTCGATTCAGAAAACACAAAACTAAATCTCTATTTAGTTTCCAACCCTCAATGGTCTCCACACCATTGAGTCTCGACCCCATGGTAACACACTCAGAATCATATATCTCTACCTCTCTAATCAGGACAACCTAGTTAGGAATCAACAAAACTAGAAAGAAGACCGCTATATCACCATTGTCCTCATATTCCAACTGCATGTCAGCTATAACCGACATCAACTGCCACTGGTCCAATGCCTATTTTACTACATGAGCATATGATTTTCTACTTAATTCATCCGCCGCCGAATTTCCTTTACCCGGTGTGTACATTAAGTCAAAATGAACAATCAAGATATATTCTTTCCTTCTACTTTTTTTCAAGTTCAAATCCCTTTGTGAGAAAATGTGTTTCAAGATCTTATGATCTATAAATACCTTGAATTTCTCACTGAAGAGATAATAACACCATACTTTCAAAGAATGGACCAATGCTGCCAACTCAAGATCATGAATTGGGTAGTTCTTCTCATGAAATCTCAAATGTCGTGAGCCAAATGCCACCACATGATTCCCTTTCAAGTGAACTCACCCCAACCCTGATCCCGATGCATCGCAATACACAACGTACCCTTTTCCTGATTCTGGAAAAACCAAGATTAGTGCTAATGTAAGATGACCCTTTAGCTCTTCGAAACACTGCGGACACTGTTCATTCAACTTGAATGGAAAATTATTACTTGACAAAGTTGTCATCGTCGAAGCCAAACGTGAAAAATCACAAACAAAATGCCGATAATACCCAGCTAGACCAAGAAAACTCCATATCTCAAACACATTCTTAGGCCGTTTCCACGAGATAACAGCCTCAATCTTTTCAGGATCCACAGAAACACCACTTTTAGAAATCATATGTCCAAGAAAACAAACTTCCTGTACCCAAAAGTCACACTTTGACAATTTGTCATACAACCGATGATACCTCAAGATCCCCAGCACAGTCGCCAAGTGCTACTCATGCTCCACCCTTGTCATTGAATACACTAGAGTATCATCTACAAAAAGCACAACAAATGAATCTAGATATATCTAAAATATCCAATCCTTCAATTCCATAAACACCACTGGTTCATTCTTTAAACCAAAGGGCATAAACACATATTCATAATGGCTATATGTACTTCATAAATCTGTTTTAGGAATATCCTCCTTCCTCACCCGCAATTGATGATATCTCTTCCTTAGGTCGATCTTGGAGAACTGCTGGGCTCCCCTCAACTGGACGAACAAATCATCAATTCATGGAAGTGGATATCTATAATTTATAGTAACATGGTTAATTATACTATAATCAACACATTGCCTAAAAGTTCCATCTAACTGTTTCACAAACAACACCGGCACTGCCCATGGAGACATGCTAGGCCAGATAAAACCATTTATTTCTAGAACTTCCAACTAGATTTTCAATTCCCGCAATTCATCTGGTTCCATCCGATAAGACGGAAGTGAGATAAGACTGGTCCGTGGAAAGAGATCAATCGTAAACTCCACTCCACTTACGGGAGGTAACCCAGAAAATTCTTCAATAAAAACATCCATGAACTGATCCACCAGTACCAGAGGAACACTCTACTCAACACCCACTACCGATTCCCAAGACAATGCGGCCAAATGATTCGATAACGTACACACTGCTGGTGCCAACAAACCCGTTGCACCCTTCCTTTCATGCTTCTCTCCTCTAAAGAGTTTTCTAATGCCATCGTGTGTCGTAAATTCCACTATTAGTGTATCACAATCGATATGATCCTTAAAAACCCACAACAAATCCATTCCCACGATTAAATCATCCCCATCCATCTCAAGAATTGAGAAATTCCACCATATCCCAACCTCGCACACAATGATACAACATTCTCTACACAAGAAGTCTTGACACTCTCTTCGACACAGAGGAGTTTGAAGTTTCAAAACTGAGGGCATCATTTCTACCCGTAAAACCAGAAAATCAACCACACGTGTAGCAATAAAAGAGTGTGAAGCACCCATATCAAATAGCCCTTGCATCAAGGTGATATTTAAAAGAATAGTACCTCACACAGTGGATGGTCCCGACTGATCATGCACCACAACCGGCTCAGCTCCGAACCCCTGTTTTCTTGCCACACTCTGCTCTTTATTCCTCTCAGAGGCATCGTGGTATTTAAGTAATCACTATGACCCACATTACATTGCTGACGAGGGATGTGTTGTTGTCCCCGTCCCGTCGAAGTAGATAACGTCTGCGATCCCCAATGAGTGTCACATGCACCCAACCATGGAGCATTCCGAAAATAATGCTGCAGATTCCCCATCTACTTATAATTATGACATTCTCGAGGTTGTTCCGTACAATCCCACTTGATGTGGTTCATATAACCACCTTGAAAACATCCTGGATTGCTCTGGGACTTCGGAGGAATATTTACCGATACTGCGGTCAGATTTTATGCCATATTCCTGCCCTAGGAATAAGTGTCCCTCCTTCACTTGAACCCAGTGTTAGAGTTCCCACTATTCCCCATGGGTACCAACAGGCTTCCCCCGCCCAGATCTCCCAATAGAACCTACTTTTCCACCAAGGATCTATTCACCCTCTCTGTGTAATCATCTATACACAACACTGCTATCTTTGAATGTGTTTCTTGCCTTACCCCAAATTCAAAGATCCTTGCCTTAAACAAGGTGCTACCCACCACCTCGGGTGAAAACCACACTAAGTTTATAAACATAGGTTCATACTCCATCACATACATAAACTCTTTCTTCAAAATAATGAAATCAGTAGTACGATGAATTCTAAACATATGTGGGTATAATTGTTAGTTAAACAATTACTCAAAGCCATCCCACATCAAACCTTGGTTTTTCCCCACTTGGACTACCAACTCCCACCACTGAAAGGAAATATATTCCAACATATACATGGCTAACTTCACTTTTAACTCTACCGGTGTTCCTAATAACTCAAAGATATTATTCATTCTACTCAACCATGATTCTTCCCTCTCTGGCTCTAAATCACCCCTGAAGATTGGTGGATTATGATTTTGAAACTGAACCGCATCATCCACATCCCTTGGTTCGTCTACTTTGTTTCCACATTCCACAACTTGGAAAGCTTGCACTATGCTTTGAACTAGCTGCTGGTTCACCTGAGGCTCAGGTAATACCACATTCTCAGCAGCCTCCTCCAGTTGGTCTCTACGACGCCTACCCAGTGCCATTTCTATAAACATAAAACAAACAACCATGAGTCTCACTTCTGTAGACATCATGAAATCCCATTTCAAATCACATTACACAACAATTTCACAACATGGATTTCCAGAAGTTCACAAATCCCATGTTTCCCCATTTTGAAAATCATACCATTTTCAAAATACCAATTTATTCACATTACAATTTCACACATTCATATCACATCATAAATCATTATACCCCAATGAAATATGCATCCTAGAGGGAAGTCATTTCTACCTTATATGCCACTGACATCTCATTGGCTACACCCACGACAATGAGATTTCCAATGTCGGTAAGTGTCTCTATAACACTAATGTACCCAAATCCCTGGTAACTTGAATTTCAGCATAAAAGGGTTAGCTACGTCCTTTTATGCTCTAAATTCAATGTTCTGACAATCCTATGCCTTGATACCATCCCGACTAAAGTAGTATACCACAACGAATATCAAAACCAAATTCAAAAATCAACTCCAAAGGACCAAAGAATCTGATACCACTTGTAACACCCCGCCCCTACCTCATTGGATTGAGGATATGGTGAGGGCTACATGGCCTTAAGAGATGTTCCCAAGACGCCAAAGGCTGGAAATAAATGTCGAGGGATTCAAGGTCAAGTTGGGGAATGATTTTCCCTTAAGAAAAAACCAACCAAACCATCCACTAACCACCACTATATGATGCATGTCAATTCAATTACCCAACCATGCATTCCCTTAAGACAACCAAGTTGTTCCACAACACAACTCAAAACCAATACAACTAAAGATGTGTACACAACATCAGAGTACACTGTGGAAACTAAACAACCAAACTCCATAATCCATGACACCACCACAGCTCCACACCAAGCTCCATACTCCAACAAGGGATCACGATTCTCCACTAAAGGAGGGTGATGTCTTACCTTTTCCCACGTCACGATATACGACATCGGCAAAGACACCAACGTACAAAAGAAGGGAGTGAGTACTAAAACATAGTAGGTTTTCCCCAAATGACTTCCCTACACATGCCATAAGGATAAAACTGTTAGAACATTTATATAAAACAATTTATATAAATTAAATCACAAGTGCAACCATTTGTATAAGCCAAACATTCCCTTACCAAGCCATCATACCCAAACCAAGAAACTAAGGGAAATCCAACCAAACAAGCCACAACCATTCCAACATTTACACATTTTCAAAATAATTACATCTTTCAAAGAAATTCACAGCAAAACAACAAAACAACCATACAACCAAAAAAACCAAAAAACCAAACAGTGGAGCTTTCATCCAACCCATTCACCCATTGACACTAAGAGGCACTTCCCATCCACTTATCCTTGATTGTGGCCCTTCCGTCCACTATCCATCCCCTTTTTATAGTGGTACTTCTCACCACTTCTACACAACATTCCAATCAATCATAACCAAACATATACCCTTCCAATGTCACAACATCATGCAATCAACCAATTCCTCTGCATATCAATACAATTCAATAAATCACCCATTTATTGAAAACCATTTTCCATGCCAAACAACATTTCAATAAAACAACCCTTTTATTGAAAACCATTTCCATCAATAATTTTAACAAAAAACTATAGAATCTCATTTTAAAATCTCAATTTTAAAATATACAAGAATAGAATTTCACCATAAAACCCCCTTTTTCCATATATCCCAAAAACATCCCCAAAGGATTTCCAACCAATTTCTCATAACAATTCATAATTAATTTTCAGCACAACAATTAATTGTAACAAAGGACCACTAGTTGTAACCAAGTTGAGTGAAGAGATAAGCCGCCTACCTTTAGGGTTCTTGAGAAATCGACCCATGAACAACCGCGCCTCAAATATGGCGAACGCACCACCGAAACCACTCTAGATCCCCATTCCCTAACATCCACAAGCCTTAATATTAACAAAAAAGGAAACCACAACCCCATATCTACACAAAACAAGTGTAGATCTAGAATGAAACGAATGAGAGCGATGTAGATCTAGAGGAAAACACAAGAGAAGCAAGAGGATAGACTTACCCAAGAGAAACCACCTTCCAACCACCTTGAAACCCATTTGAAACGCTTCCAAATAGAGTGAGAGAGCAACCATAACCCCTGAGAACCCAAAATCCCAAGTGAGGCTCGAGTTGGAAGAAGATTAGAGTGTAATAGGTTTATCCCGAATGAGCCTGGAACTTATAAACCTATTTTAAGTGGTCGCACGGTTAGCCCGCACAGTTTGGCATACCATCCTCTATCCGTGCACATGATACTACCTTAGGAGAAACGCTCTGTACAGTTGCCTCACACGGGTTAGAAAACTATGCATAGGCCATCTGAAGCCTATTGTCTCCTTTTCACGGTTTCCTGGAGAATATGCATGGTTTCCACTAACCGTGCTCAAACCGTGCACCCCTTTAAAGGCCTCCAGACTCATCCAAAACCATTCAAAACTCTCCAAACCTCTTCCAAACTCATCCCATTCACTTTAAAAAAATAAAAATGAATAAAAAAGGCCACTTAACTCAAACCAGGGGCTCTACATTTAAATTTACTAATATTTTGAGATCACAATTTTCTTATGTTTTCATCCCACGTGATATGAAGAAAGGCATTAATTATGATATTCAAAAAGAAATCTAATTATGAAGAAATTTGTGGGAGATGATGTAGATATTCTTTTGAACTAGTTTTTTCTGTTTCTAAATTTAAAAAGGCTCTATACATTTATGATACAGAAACATGTAATTGTATTATGAAGTTACTATTCATCTAAAAATATGAAATATCTCTATATGAAAATATGGGTCCGTTATATTTCCCATATGTCTATAATATTTTCATTGTATTTAAGAGAATATAAAAATAATTCCTTATTTTACCCAAAAGGAACCTATTGTTAATAAACTTATTTTTTTGATGTTTATTTCAAAAGGGTTCAATCAATATTGGAATGGTACTAGTAGAACATGGAATTTTATAGGAAAATACCTTGTCTAATGGGGTAATAAGAAGAATAATTTCTTTTCCTTTTTTATAGATGAATATGAATACATAGCTGATGGGAGATATTACTTAAATATATTATGGATGATACACAATCCCTATAATTTTGGACTTATATTTTTGTATATCCCTATAAAGTATGATAATATATAGTCCATAAATATCTTGTAAATCCTATCCTAAAGTTTGACACCAATAACTTTGACATTAAAAACTATTACTTCTGAGATAAATGAGAAAAAGATGTTTTGTTATTGGATGTTGTACTAATATAATATCAACTCACAGAAATTTTTACCTTGTCACACTTTTATTTGTTCTATTATTATCTTTGGCTTTATTTTTTAAATCTTTTGGTAATCTTGATATAATTTTTAAAATAATTTAATTAATTTCTATATATATTTAATTAATAATTAATTATTTTCCCATTCTATAATATATTATTTATATTCCCTTTATCTGAATTTTGTACTCAATTTAGGGGGATATATATCTATTTTTAATTCTAATAATTTCAATCAGATAGTTCATTAATTTTCAAAATTAATAAATCATTTATTTTCAAATATTTTTTTCTTCTTCAAAATTATAGAATCATATTTCGAACAATAATATTTTTATCATATTAATATTATTTTGAAAACAACCTCTTATACCATTTTTTTTATGTTTTGTTTTAAAAATTCTATTTTAGAACCCAAATAAATATTTATGAAAATACTACTATTTAAAAAAGGGGGTCTTTCGATATTATTAAATATTAATAATGAAAAAATATATTTTATATTCATTTATATGTAATATTTATTCTGATATGTTTATTATATAATAAGCGTCAAACTATAATTTTTTGGTATTCATAATATTCTAATCTAGTAATTCAAAGATAATTTTATGAAGAAATAAATTAATGAAGATAAATCTATCTCTTAAAAAATTGTTCCAAGGAAAATATTTGTATCATTTATATTTTCTCCAATTATCTTATAATAATCTATATTTTCCCTTCCACCACTCTTTTTCAATATTATTTTTTTTCTGTCTATATCTATCTCATTAATGATCATATTAGATGGGAAGTTTGGAAGTTAATAATTTTTCTGAAATTATTTCCTTTTTCTTTTTCTTTTCATTTCCTCTCTTTTGTTATACTTCGGGTTACATTAAATATTTATTGAATTTAATTTTTTATCATTGTTTTCTCTATTTTAATAATCCCAAATGGGGATAAATTTTCTAAAATTATATGAAATATCGAGGGGGGGGGGGTATTTTTCTCAAATTATTTACTCAAAAGGATAGAAGTTATTAAATATTTGTTATTAAATATTTCATAATATTTATTATTTTATTGTTATTAAGTTTTTTACAATTAGTGGGACTTTTATATTATTCTTTATTAATTATTATATCATTCTTGATGTGTTTAATTCTTGAGATCATTGAATATCCTATTAGCATTATTTCACTCATGATTTTAACTTAACTTATCTATTTTGGATACATGTTCATGATCATTAAAAATGGGAATATTATTGTACCTATCACATTCACTATGATTTAATTATAACAAAAACTAACCTATGTAACTAAAATTTTCATTTTCCTGAGTTTTAGTGTTTTTATTTTACTACCATGTGATATATTAATTGGAATATTAATGTTGTTTTAGAGACTTTGGAAGGATTTTTAAAGGATTGGTCACATATCATTTAATCATTCTTGTACTTAGATAAATGTTTGAGGAATCATAAAACAAAACTTAATGAATTATAGTTTTCCACTTTTTATGGTTGTGAAATATTGATTGTAGAGAATAGTTGGTTTCATTATTGAAGGAGAATAATTTTTCTAAAAGTTTAACCATGTAGCCAATGGATACACCAGAGTTGAAATCATATATCAGAAGGACACTATCCAACCACTAGCTTGTATCATATTTCTTGTGGTGGTTATCCTATATCCACATGTTCCATTTATCCCATTAGGTACAATGTTCTGAAAATTGAGTATCTGTTTGTGTCGAAACAACTTGTTGGAGATAAGAATTTATTTCAGTTAAAATTTATAGAATCCAGTATTCCATGAATTGAGGAACATCAGATAATTTTAAAACCTTCCCAGTCCCCTTCGGTCTAATAAAAGGACTCATTGAAAACTTAGAACCTTAACTTGAAATAGTTTCTCTAATATATACTCTCAATATTTTAATAAATATTGAAGTTATAGAAATCTTAATTTTTTCAAAGATCCTACCAAAGTTATTAATCATTCTAATGGTCTAAACAGTTCATTAAAATATCTATTTCTCATTTTTATTCAAGGATAGAAAATATTTTGGAATATCATTTAATGGGTTTTAAAAAAGTAAAATATCTCACATTTCAGTCAACTTTCTACACAGTTCTTGTACTTCAAAAAAGTGAGGGATAGGTTCCTTCGCTCCTAAAAAACATCCATTGGGTAATCAAAAACCAAAATTTTGAGGGATATTTTTCTTGATCACTACTATGATATATAGATTAGTACTATACACCTCTTATGTTAATGGTTGGAGATGTATGGTTTCACATCGAGCTTTATTCAAGATCCTTATTATGTGTGTTCATATTTTCGTTGTTTTTTTTTCATTAAATAATTTAACATTGATTAACACACTTACAAAAAAAATTATTGATCATTTCCATTTTCTATTTTTTTTATAATATCTTTATAAACATGAATAAAAATTTTCAACACTTTCTTAATTTATTTCCCACATTTATTATATATTTCTAAATAAAAATTTTAAAAGGTTAATTCACCCAATATTTTCCTATATCTCTGAACAAAAATTTTCAATATAAATAATTTTCCTCTAAATTTCACATAAAAATGAAGCAAGATAATGAAAACTTTAAATCCAAATATTATTAATCACATTTCACCTCTATATTTTCTAGATAAAAAATAATTTATTTTAAAATAGTAATTTTTTCATAAAATAAGTACCTTCCAACACATGATAGGTGTATAGACTCTTCTTTTGAATAATCTTTATGGTAAGAATCATCATTATACAATGACAGTCAAATTTTATCCAGAACACAAAAATGGTCTTATCTTTAAAAACATAATGGAAAATATGATTTGATATATGTACTTGGATTTGTGAGACAGCCTTATTTTCTTTGCATTGATATTCCCTGGTGGCCAATGATTTATGCATCTTGTTAATTACAAAAAAAAATCACCCCGGTCTATCTATCTGAGACCATTCTACTATATAAAATATCATAACCAAAATATAAAATTTTGATCCAAAATCAGAATATTGAAAATTATAATTTCCATCATGAGAAATAGAAATAATATCATGGAATATATTATATCTTTATAGTTTTTTATATCATGAAAACCTAATTGGATCTAGTGTTTATAAACAATGTTCTCCAATTCCAATGTTTTTGTGTACATATCTAATGAAAAACCATTAAAAAAGGGAAACCAAAGGTGAACACTATAAATTTACTCAAATCACTCAATTTGGGAAGAACTTCATGAATATGTCGGACAAAAAATTACCTACATGTTCATGATAGTATGAAATACCTCATAGGGATTCAAAATGACTTGAAAAGATGAATTTAAATGAATCATTAATGGAGGGACACTTACCAACATCAATAGAGATATTTTGGGGGAGTCGACCAAATTAATTGGAGATACAGTTAACCACCCTAAATCAATGTGTGTGTGTTGTTAATTTTAATTATATTTATTGGGATTGATTTTCATTTTTTATCCTTTCATGTTTTTTTAGTGTTGAAATCATGATTTTTGGATATTTGTATCTATTAATGTAGTGAATGATGGTTCTATCTTCTGTTAATTGACATGTGTTAGTATGTTTTTCGTTTACATTGAATTTAGACTATTGTGGTGATTATTTCAGTAATGTAAACAAGTTTTTAAAATTATTTAATTAATATCAGGTGTTTATTTTGATCATTATATCAACCTTATTATTTTTTATCCAGATGTGAATTAAATAATAGAAGTATTGGCATGGTTTTTTTATTTTACTTTTATTATTAAATTACCCATTTAATTAATTAAATTGGGATTATATTATTATTTTGTATATATATATTTATACAAAAATAAATTTTAAATATTATATATCAAAAGTAAAGTACCAATTTATTTAATTTAAAATAATAATTAATTATATCCAACCGATTATAACATAAATAGATAGATTGGATTTGTGGGAAATGAGTACAATCATTTCAAAAAATAAATTTGGTTATAAATTTAGTATAATAGATTATTTATAAAACTAGATAATGGAATCTAAAATATATTAGGAGACATAAAAAGTTTTTTATTAAAAAATTACCTTTTGGAATTCAGAATTATTGTGGAAAATAATTACTTCATCATAAAAATTACTATTTAATCACTCTTATATAGAACAATAATTTTATCAGCACAAGATAAAAGTGTATAAAAGGGTACCCTTATTTGAATTTAAGAGAGATATGATAAGTGGCCCCATATATAAGTTATTTTTTCTATAAACCAGCCAAATGTCGGGAACCATATATTTGTCCACTAGTAGTTCCAAAAAGACCAAATAAATGAATATCGTAGAATTAATGTAAATTTAGTGCACCTAAACATAGATGTAATCTTTCACCAAAAACATTAACATATATGAAACACACACACATGCACAAACATACAAGGAAATGGAAAAAAAGAAATAATTAAGAATATTCACTTTACTTGGTTCAAATTTTCTTCAAAACATTATTGGAGAATACTAAAAATATTTCATTTCACCAAAAAATACAATGTTTAATACTAGTGGATTGTCATCTAATTTGATCATGAAATGTAAAATTATCACTCAATAATTTGACACACATCAGAAATGTAATACCACAAACATTTTATAGAGGGACCCACTAGGTCAAACGATTACACTGACTTTCTATATTTTTGATAGAACATTTGTTGAACTACATATCTAATTACCACTTGTAGTATTATTCGATTGACCATTTTTCATAGGAAATTGAAAAAGAAAATATTACTCACCCTTTTTTCCTTCCTCTAGTTGAAATATGATTAAAATGTATACATTGTTCGTATATCGGTGACTCCACTGTATGAACATCAAGTAACATTGCTTTATGACCATTTAGTAGTGTAATTCCCTACAGGGAATCTCTACAATGTTTTATTTTGGTGTATAGACTCCTAAAATGATGGAAAAAAATAATAGATAATTGAAGAGACTTCACAACCCTAAACAAATACAACTTGAATAAAACTTCATGGATCAACTAGTATAAATCCACTCATTCCAATCAGTGCATCATTCTCTATCCCCTTTTCATTCTGTTCACTCTATCCCCACCGAGCCAAAATGTTTCCATATGTTTTTTTAGAGAAACCTTTCATGAAATGATTTATGGGGTTTATCTTCTTGTAACCATTTTTCCCTTGTCCTCCACATCATTAAGAAATTTTTAGATATAACGACAATTAAAGTCACTTTTAAAATTTTTTAATTCAAAATATAATTTTTTTTATTATGAATACCCTTTGAGGAGATGTAGGAAACCATAGTCAAGATAATAAAATACAACTATGTGATGAATGAACATAAAAATTAATTAAAAACAAGTCTGATATTATTTTAATTAAACACTAAATATAATTCCTAGTGAAATGTATTTACATGGATATCTAGTTCCTCACTGATAATATCTTTAAAGTTATAAACCATTCTATCCATTAACTATATTAAATCCTCCAACTAAATATTATATTTATTGATGCCCCGAGAGAGTATTCAGTCTTTTTTATTAATTCTTATCTAAGTGAATAACACACTTACTGCCCAAATAAAGTGTATCATTTCCTTATCCTATACCGAGTTCTTCAAGAATACAATTCAAAAACACTATTTCATTTCCTTCTTCTGTTGTTGGAACGTATTAATTTTTGTTGTTAAGAGATAAAAAATAGGTTGACACCTCGTTATCCACCTGATAGTCACTACACCATAAGTAATGAAATAATCTAAAGTACGCATACAAGTGTTATAATCTATCAATAAATCAAAATCATCAAATCCTTACAGTGGTTCATTAATGTTTAATCACAAAGAAGTATCAAACACGACATTGATATTCCATGTAATCCACCTCATAACCTCCCAATTCAATTTTTCCCAGATTTTATATGAACTGGCTAATAACTCTCACTATGTGAGAAATATCTAGATGAGTGCTTACCAAGGAATACATTAAACACCCAAAAGGAATTTGTATACGGAATTTTATCCTTGTGCTTTTCTTCAACTTCTGTTTAAGGTTCCTGATCAAGGGATAATTTAAAATGGATGACCGAATGAGTAATAATGGATTTACATCCAATCATACCAAAACATTCGATTAATTTCCATATGTACTCCTTCCAGGGGTGTACCAAGATTCTATGAATTCAATACCTTTCATTGTATATTCCCAATATCTTCTTAGCCTCATCCAGATCATTCATTTCAAATATACCCAACAAATTTTTATCCAAACTCTGAATCTAGAGGTAATTTATCCCAATTAGAAGAAAATCCTTAAACTTGAAGATTAGGATAATCCTACATATATAACCTCAAAACGCCTTCTTGAAGAAAAATTGATCCATTTTGTTGCACATGAATCCTTCCTCAACTATAAAATCCTCAAACATTTGATTCTATTGCCTTGTTTATTTATTCAACCCATAAAGTCTCTTTTTGAGTTTAACACCATTTCATGATTCCATTTTTCAATAAAACCACACCATTTATTTATATAAATATCTTTTTCAATATCCCCATGAAGAAAATACATCTTCATATCAATTTTTAATGAAATTTATCTCTATTAGATTCCATACTTACAATAACATTAATAACAAAATTCTTTTAAACTGGTGAAAATATTTCTAAAAAATCAATACCTTTATTTTTTGGAAACCTTCTAACACCAGTATGTCCATATACCACATTATTTGATTTTATTATTCCTTTAAATGGTAGATATATTTATTTTATATATAACTTTTTCTATATTGATGTTTAGATAATTCCCAATTGTTTTTCATATATACTTAAACCAACTAATCCTTTATTATAGGAAACAAATTTACAAAATTATTTATACTAGTAGTTCATTTTCTAATATGATTTCTCTGCTATCTGTTAAAATTTTAAAGTGAAGATCATATCCATACATTTATAATAGTCACATGATCCTAGAAGATCATAAAATATCAGTATAAGACTCATCAATTTTTAGTATTATTACTAATAATTTATATAATATATTCCATTCTCACGCTTCACCAGCTACTAAGATCTCTGGTATATCAACCACCAATCAACTTAATAAACATTGTGTACTGATGCCTCATCATTATGATTGAATTTATGAATTTTTTATATACTCGGTAAAACATAAACATTCTATAAGTTTAATTCATCTTGATCTTATACTAAGGTCAACATGGACATGAGTTGATTATTTATATTCATCTTCCATAATCACCAATTTACAGTCCCTCAAATGGTAATTCTCATTAAAGACAAAAAATTTATTTGTAACTTTTTTTCTAGTATCCAAAAGATGAAATCCACATTATTCGTTTCAATACACATTAATTAAACATGTCCTAGAATTTTCATCATTTTTTTCCTGATCTTTAGAATCATTATTAAGGTAGGCGACACTGCTAAAGCTCTATTGTTTTACTAGACTACCATCAATCCAATTACTTTTCATATAGTCATAAGGGGGGACTATAATTGGATAGTCAGATAGTAGTATATACAGATTTAAAATAATTTTAATGTGAATAATTATTATTCAATCCATGTCCTCAAATCTTCAGTTCATCCTTAATACTAAGGTTTTTTCTTCAGGTGTTCCCTGAAAATTTTTCTCATATTTTATCCCCCTATATCTATAGTTGTTTTGAAAAATAATTCAATTGAATTCACCTCTACTATTGAATATAATACTATTTTGGTAAAAAAAATTCTCTTATAATAATTAATTTATGATAATTTTTTTCCAAAAATATGTAAATTGCAATTCAGGAAATAAAACTACAATTTTTTTGTGAAATTTTCAATGAAGTTCACATATTATTGAGATTCTGTATGAGAATTTTTTGTGCTAGGTCCTTAGACATTTTAACATTCAAGATCTACCTTTGGATTTATAGAAATGAATCCACTAATTATAAAAGTAACCCTCAATTTCTTTACAAGTATACTAATTTCACACCAACTGATTTTTTATCACCCAAGCATCCAAATCCATTTTTTCTAGAATATTTATAGTCTTCTCATATGGATAGCCCAATTAACAATGACCCAAATATAAATTTTTTAAAGTTTATTCTTTGTCTATTATTAATCCTTTCATTATTTTGATAATGTAAGTAGTTAAATATTTCCTTTTGATAGAAAAGATGAGAGGTCCTAGAGTAATATTCCAAACTATGTTAAAAAGGTAAGTTCCAATACCCAAATCATACCACTAACTTATAGAAAATATAATCATCTGGGGGAATGGATAAGTGGAACTAACATAAAATCTAGAAAATCACTAATACTTAGACATATTTTCACACCCCACACCATAATAAAAAAAATAATTTCCATTTAATAGATACTGTATATTGAAATTTATAGAAACACAGTTTTCTATATATACTCTTACTACTATGGAATGGTATGATTCTTCTGAATCTCTATTCCATGATATTATTTGAACAATTAAACAGAGTAGAAAAACAATTATTTATCCCACTATAGATTTTTTGAAACTTAAACTACAACATTTTGATCTTCTTTTGTTCTTATAATTCTAAAAATACTTATTGAGGTTCCCTATCTTCCCACTATTCCAACATGAAGGGATTGGTTTGGTCAATTTCCCTCAATTCCATTCTACGAACTTATCTTGTAACTATCTCTTGTTCCTTCATTGAGGTGAATGTCCTCTTGCATCTATAGTAACTACATTAACATAAGAACCTAGTACATCCTTATTATAGATAACTTTAGTTAGAATCGAATTTTAGATGTCCTAATATAATTAATAGGTTTTACTATAAGAATTACTATCATCACAAACACTTCTCATAACTCTAAAAAGAGGATATCAATTGAATTAACCTATAACAATCATCAATCATTAGCTTTAATAACTCAATATGATTATTAATTATGTGGAAATCATTAATCTAATATACTAATTATATCTATTTTGATAGACTTAAATTAAACCCTTTTATCATATGACACATTTTGTTCATAACTATCCTATTACCATATATAAATGCCTAGATTTCCTCATGATTTAATGTTGAATTCTTCTAATATATGTTAAATTAAGCAATTTATCCCAATTTCACTTATCTTAGGCCAAGAAATTTCTTATATAGCTACTCACATTCATCCTTGTTCATATTTTAGGGTTTAGTTTTAGTCCATCGAACTTCAAGATCTTTTTCGTATTGAATAATACTCCATTTTCATCAATAATAAACTAATTTATGTTCCATTAATCCCATAAACCCCATCATTCCATATTTTTATGAATGAACCTAACACATTAACTCCAAAAGAAATCAAATAACCAGGTATGGTTAAAGAAAACTCTATTTTAAGATACATATATTCCCATAATGGGTACCATTATATAATAAAATTTTCTATGAATCCACTCAAATTTTAGGCATCATATTTTTTCACTAGTATATCACAATGGCGGGAATAAATGATTGGTGTTGTTTCAAAAGATGTTAAGTGTACCATAACATTTAAGAAATGTAAAAATTAAATCACAACTCTAAATTAGTCATAGAGAAATGTATAAAAGCAATGAGAAAAAATATGGATGCATAAACATTAATTATACTTGGTTTAGAATTTCATCATATAAACATTAGAGAGCTCTGAAAATATTCCATTTCATCATAATTATAATTTTTAAGAGATGTGGATTTTACACCACATGGATTATATAAATTAAAATGTTCTGTAAATAATTTTACACAAATCATTAAATTGTTCACATCCCCTTTAAATAGAGGGTACCACTCGATCAATCTATAACAGTAACATCCTATATTTTTGGGTGACCATAAGTTACACTGTGAAACTACTGATCTCCTATATTATTATTTAGATTAATCATATGTATCTAGTAATTCAACAAATCTCGTACATATCTTCCTTTTAATTATTTTTCAAGATCATATATGATTAAAAAATATACATTTCTCTCCTATTGGTGACTCCACTATCTAAACATATGGTTACCATATTGCCATAACATTTGGTAGTCTGACTAACTGATGACGATCCTACTAAAACCATTATTCTGTCATTATATTCATGAATACTTTTTAAATAAATACTATATCCTTAGAAAGACTTAACAAAACAAAAAAAATTAGTTTTGATAAATGGATGCCATTATAATATATTTTTAACACTGAAAAAGGATTCCCTTTTGAGTAATTTTTTTAGAGTATATAATGACTTCCCTTTTTCATCACTTAGTACTAATAAATGTATTCCTCAATCAACACTTTTCATAGAATTTATAAAAAGAAAAATTGTATAAAATTGAATAAAATTGATTATATTAAAAAAACTTATTTCAATTCATATAAATAATATATTTACATAAATATTATTTATAATACTATATATGTATTTATGCATAATATATAACATCTTTATTGAAAATGGGTTTTAAAATAATTAACAGTTAATATTAATTATTTTTTAAAATTTAATGGTGAGTATTATAAATTTAAAAATAATATCATGACATAAAAAATTAATAAAAAATTAATATATTATGGAAATGTGAAAAACGATTTGAACATCAATTGGTAACAACTCTTTATCAAGATGTTAATTTTATCCCCAAAAGTTGTCAAATAGAAGCTTATTAAGAGATATAACATAAGGAACCATCATTAAATATTTCTTGTTATAATGAATTTTATATAGAATTATTTTTTTTCATTCCCATATATATGTTATGTTTATATTTTTAGAGAGATGGGTAATAAATCTAAAATAATAACCCAACAAAATATAATTGAGACACTTCTACTATGTATCCATTTTTCCCAAAAAAATATAAAATCAATATTTTTCTATTTTCATGAAATATATTCACATAGTGTATCAGGACATCATAATTAACCACAATAATTTTTAAGTCAAAATGATTTTTTAAAAACAACGTATGATCATAGAAATCTCATTAAGAGACTTACAATTAAGAAATCTGACAATAAAGGGAAATATAAGAAATCCCATGAAATATTTACCTTTAAATCATTAATTATTGAGTAAATTAATAAAATCCTTTTTATATAAAACCACACAATGTTTTACCTCAAATAAAACCTTTAAAACTCTTCACAAGAAAATAAAAACCCATGTTGGAAACATTGAGAATCACATTCATAACCCATTCTAAACCCATGTCAGAAATTATTGGATCCCACATAATTCAATAGGATAAACCCTTTAGTAAATATATACTTATTGGTTTAAATGAAATGGTACATTACCCAATGAATTGGAGAGATATTTGGGTGCAATCATTATATAAGTTCTCACACAGTCACCAGATGCTATCTGGCTGCACCCAATATATACGTCGTATCAGATTCAACAGTGACCTATAATGGGGATTAAAATATCATATAAGTTATATAAAGCTCACTCATTTCAAATATATTTTTCAAGTATTATATAAATAAATGTATACTTGTACATTTTAAGGGAAACTTTAAAAGAGGGATTTTGAAAATAAAGTCCACTAACATTAGTCTAACACGTCACACACATTCATTATCTTCTTGAATAAAAATGTATAATAATTTTATACTAGATTAATAACCCTTTTCAGTTAAATTATTAATTTTTTTCCATTTAATCCCATTATATATAAAATTAATTAATAAATTAAATTTTCTATTGAACATTTGGATGATATTCGGCTCTAATGTCAGAAGTGACTTATATAGTTTAACTATGGTTATAATGGTTGTTATTCCACCATAAATATAATAATAATCATGAATTAATTATCATTTTTACACAACAATAATATTTTATATATTTAATAATAAAATAGATTTACAAAAAATTACAAACATTACAATCATGGATATGGTAGTCCATACATAATCATGGATAATGTTTTATTTTTTCAATGATCATTATGGAAAGATAATAAAAATTAATTTATATTTAAATAATTATCATAATATAATAAATACCATATAAATTCTTTAAATATAATTTTATATATCATATATATAAATTAATTAAATCATTATATTTTAGCAATGATATATGGTGATGGAGAAAAACTTATATTGGTTCATGAGGTGGCAGTCCGCCGTAAACAAGAACGATTGATTCATTTCCCATTTGATGGGAGAGGTAATGAATATTGGTTGTGAAATTAACATAAAAATAAATTAGTTTATTTAATATAGTTTTTTATGATATAATAATTGTTAAGGAGTATTTTAAGGAGTTGGAACTTTATATAATAAATAAATGCTCGATTAAAAAATGAAACATATTCTTTGGAAAACAACCTTTTATTAACACTTTAAGACCACTAAGGATGATATTATGACATAAATAGAGACTACAAGATGAATTGAGTGTTTTTAGGAAGGTATTTTTATAGATATTATCAAAATAAAAATGGTTTTGAATTTTTAAGTAATGGAAATAATATGTGAAATTTTATAAAAGGAGGGTTACACTGAATTTTAACTAAATAATAAATTAATATAAATTAATATTCAATTAAAAATTATTGGAAACTAATTTATTTAGAACATATTTTGATGATGAGTCCAAATAATATCATAAAAGATATATTCTAATTTTTGCTTATCAAATGTTTACCCCAACCTTGTTTTTTTACCCCTCATTAACACCGTTAACACTTACAATAACTACATGGATATTTAATTTTTTAGGGTCAAGATAGATACTCTAAATATAAAAATAATGAATAAATGGACAATGGTTGATATTATTTACCATATCATAATCGCTTGGATGAATATAATATTTTTATGAATTTTTATCATTTAATAAAATATTATTTGTTATAATATATCATTAACGTCTATTTTTAGAAATATTTATTACATTGACTTTAATAACATCAAAAAAATATGTAATATTAAAACAAATTATTTTATTATATACCTACAATTAAAATTTAGTATAAAACACTCGTGTATCATGATAGTTATCTTCAATTATATATCTTTTAATATTCTTAATATCATTTATTTTATTTCTTTTCGTTAATCGAATGATCACCCAATTAGCGTTGTGTACGTATATATTGTAATTTTATATTCACAAAAATTTAGATGTCAATTACAATAGTTATGTTAAAAATTTTATATTTCAATATAATATTTATAACTAAAATTTTCTTCTTTTTATCCCCTTTTTAAGAATATTATAGTTATTAAATAAAGTGTAATATTTTTAATTATTCTTTAAATTAAATATTATAATGTTTATAATCACATCCAAATGGTTGAAAAAAGGTCATATAATTGAATCTTGGATTATTATAGATGAAATGGGATAAACTAATAAAATTAAGACAGGTGTAATTTCCATTTTATAATCCTTATAATTTTTTTTTAACATTAATTACATAATTTACCCTTTCCCACAACAATGAAAAATTTAAAAATTTTATATTCTTATTGAAAAAATTAAAATTTTTACCAAATTTGGAAAAATTTATTCAAAAATATTAAATCCATTTTTAATATCATAAAACACAAATTGTTAATAATTTAATATAAGTTAAAACTAGAAAAAAAAGATGAATAATGTTTTTTCAGAAGAATCTCCTTTTAAATTATAAAAATTATTTATGCAAAATGTATGTATAAAATCCCTTTAAAAAACCATAATTGGGTTATTTTATGTAAATAAAAACAAATTGAAAGTTAAAAATAATCTAAAATAGATTCCTACTTTGTAAATTCTTAAATAATTTTTTAATACAATTCAGTATTTTCCAGTACTCATTGAAAATTATATATTTTTATAAAATTCCCAAAACATCATTTTAATATAATTTGGAAATTCTGAATTCAAAAATGAAATTAATTTTTTAAAATATGTTTTCTAAAATTTTAGAAAAATAATTATAATATTCACTCATTAGAATCAATAATACCCATATTTGAAGAAAATATATTTTTTAGGAATAATATTACATTATTAAAAATAATGTTACTAATTTTATAGAATTAATAAATATATAATAATTTATTAATTACATTATTTTTTTATAATGTGATTAACACTATTAATTCTCTTAAATTTAATGTCTAGTTTATATCTTTATTTTTTAAAAAATAAAAATTCATTGGTCATTATAGTTTGGTGTTGTGCATCATGTACGATATGAGACATAAAAGTTAGTTTTTTATAAAAATAATCTAGATATTAAATCCCCCCATAATTAAGAAATTGTGTCCTCTAAATTTTAACTCAGTATTAAAAACTAGGGGTTTGAAATATCACAATTCATTTATTGAAATTAGTACATCATAAAAAGAGTTAATGAAATATCAACTTGAAAAGAGAATAAAGGGATTTATAAAAGTTATATAGAATAACAAATAACTTGGTCCCCATTTTGGAAATAATTTATGGGAAGTGAAATAATAGAAATGGAATAAAATATAAAATATAAGAACTGAAAAATGGTGATAGAGAATGTGGTCATGAAAAAGTAAACCAAATAAAAACCATAAATCTATGATGGGTTAAGAAAACATTGATTTCTCAATTAGAAAATTAATCAAATACCATTTTTATTGAAAATTCCTTATCTAAGATTTCAGAAATTAATTTATCATATATTCTAAAATGAGAAGTAAATATGCATACTTTTCAATAGTTATTTTATATTTTAATCAATTTCCACCACAAACTCATATTACTAGTCCGAATGATGTATATAAAATATGAGTTTTATATTATTGAAGCACTGAAATAAACTCATAATGGTTCATATAATCACCCAAATCTTGAAAATATAATTCTCCTTTATGTATACCTTATTCAAAATCATAATTGTTAGGAAAGGATAATATAATTCGCAAAATGAATAAAACCTCATAAGATAGAAAATTAATCTAATTTCGAATATTCAACAATATTACCCAAATTTCAATAAGTATAATTCAATAAATAACTACACATAATGTCTTCCAATATTTATTTTACATTTATATCTAAATAACATTAAATCCCTATTAATGTTTCATATTGAAAATGTAATTTCCCTAATAATATATTCTTTATGATATATAATCATTTTTATAAATAATATGAATCACAATAAAGCCACATTAAATTAATATACCCCTCTATAAGATAATGAAATACTTATTCCTTAAATAAAATCCCATAATAATCTGTTTACCTTTAACATACGGGGTTTCCAAATTATTTTACTTCATCTGAAATAACATTAATCACATAATCACCATATTGATATTCAATCTCATGATTATTTATATAATAAAACATATGGACATAAATTGAACATAATATTTATTTTAAAGATCAATTAAATAAATAATAAAATCCCATACTAACAAGAACATCACTTAGACCAATGGTAAGTGATGAACCCTAGTAACACTTTAGACATGGGTTCAGGCCCAGTGACCATTCCGGATTTGTTTGTCTATCAATTTGCCGGTGGGTTGAATTTTTTATAAAATGTTACAAATATAATTCTTATAATTTTCCAAGAAATATAAATAACAACATAAAGGATCATATAAACCGTAAAGTTTATGAATACTATTAAAATCATTTCCACAATATGAAAAGAGCATTATTACTCAAAAAATATTATCAATAGTTAAACATAAATTCTAAATATACTTGAAAAATAAATGTCTCACAATGTGTTTCTATGAATTAAAAAATAAAGTAATATAAATTAATATGATCATCCTTAAATAATATTTCTTGAATCCCAAATCATAGACACCTGAATCATTCAATGTTATTTCTAATCCATTAACCAAGATTTTAGATCTAATTTCTTAATAAATCATTCCTACCAACAGAATTTGAATCATGATATGAGATTCAATAATATTAAAATATAAGATATGATTTAATCTACAAATTTCTTATGTCATTTTAAATTTCATAAAAAAAATAATGGAATTTAGAATTTGGAAAAAATCATCTATATGGTCTTTCTGATCCCATTCTAGAGATTTGCCCATATTACATCGATTTACATAATATATATTATCCTCAATATAAAATGATAAATTGATACCTCAATAAATACTCTTTTTCCCTTCCCATATTTAATTGGACACTTACTTTTTTAATGAGAAGATTATTTTTTATGAACACCTTTACCAAAAATAAAATACTTCCCTATTCTTTTAAGAAATTTTCTTAGGTTCATATTTCTTAATTCAAGACACATATGTTGTTGAATATTTTTAACAATATTATTTTTATTACTTGAAATATATGGGATCCAAACTTCAATGATATTTGATAAGTTATGAAAATCACCTAGGTAAATATTGTTAATCATAACTTCTTATAGCTAGTTAAGAATAACCACAATAGTTCTCACTATATCTTCTATACAAGTGGGTTGATCATTCCTAATACCACCATATTTTACTTCATATACATTGTTACTTTTGTTCTTGATTGGTCCATTAATTTACTAATCCGAAAAATTGTGTGTGTGTTCATATCAAAAAAATCACAATAAAACATTTTGTAAGGATGATAAACCCAATGATATCCATAACCATGGTATCCAAAAATTATTATAATTATCCATAATATAGTATCATTTGTGGTTATTGAAGAATTTTAACTTATGAAAAAATCACATCCTAACCTTTAATGTTATCTAAACCCTACTCTGATACCGAATTTAAGGACTTGTCTATAAATATTACGTATTCTGGTGAATTTAAACAATAATTAACATTGTTTTATTTCCAAATATATTATAGATTTAGAATTTTATATAGTTAGTTAATGTCTCCTGTATAGAAACCCCACACATATAAAAGTGGAAACTTATACTCAGTATTTATTTTTCCATCAAACAATGATTCAAAAAAGAATCATTTTTTCTTTTCCTGAAATATATTCACAAATTTGGTCTCTACCTCAACCATTTCCCTAATCAATCATTAACCTGTGTGATTATTTTTAAAATGTTGGATAAGCCCAAAAAAACAAATAAGGTACATAAAATTAAAAAATCCATTAGTCCAGTGAATAACATGAAAACCACACAATCTATTTACCTTAAACTCTCTGATAATTGACTGAATGAAATAATTACATTCTATATCAAATAAAAATACACTTTTTTCTAAAATAAAACCATTAAAACCCATATAAAAATAAATAAAAACCCTTTTTGGAAACTTAGAGCATCACATTCATGACCCATTTTAAGCCCTTTTAATAAATAATTGGAGCCTAGTTAAATCCATATGACAAACCCTTTTGTAACTCTATACATATTACCTAAAAAATAAAAGGTACATTCAGTAATAAACTAGATTTCTATATGCGTACACCCATTATATAAGATATAATGGGATCATCCATCACTACATAGGAACACCCGATGTTTATGTTGTATTAGGCTATCCCATGATATATAATGGGGATCAACCCTTCATAAAAGACTTATTGAGATCCCTTAGTTAACATATAATTATAAATTACCATATAAAGTTTTTATGTTTTCATCTATTCATCATAAAACAATTAAAAAATCTTTTAAATACATATAAAAAACATATTTGGATATCAAAATATTATTTTTTGAAAAACACATTTTAAATACCACAATACCCATAAAAGGGGATGGAGGTTTTTTCATTGAATAATAATTGAGAGGTTTTAAAGTAATATAAAATAAAAAAAATAGTTGCAGTGGAAAAAAATTTATTTTTTCTATATAAATTATTATAGATCATTATTTTCATCACTTGATAAACCCACAGAAAATTAATGGGTCCCATGATAATCTCTTTAAAAAAATATTTCATCTAGATATGTAATGAGGAATCTATCAATAAAAAATAACCACAATGGAGTAAATTTATCCTCATGTATTTTCTTATTTGATAAATAGAAATACAATTAAATTTTCATTAAAACATTGTTGAGGAAAATATCATTAGAATTTTGAAAGCAATTATTTTAAGAAAAATACAAAATTATAATATTGAAAATTTTCATTGAAAATAACCATGTAAAATCGAAAAGGAATAATCCAATAAAAAATTAGTCATGGCAGTGGGAAAACGTTCTTATAGTATACGATAATAAAAATATTAATTCAATACATTGATCTGAAATGTTAAAAACAACCTTGTTTAAAAAATTAAAAAATTATCCCATTCATACCATTTTATAAAATCTAAAATATGGGTAAAAATTACTATAAAGAATCTTATAAGAATAAAAAAATCTTTAATTTTTTTTCTAGAAAATGTGGTTATGGATGAAAAAGAGATTTTTAAGAAATAACTTAAATGAGAATTTTTAAAAAGAAATTACTTTATGTTAATTCATACATAATAAATACATTCTTTATCTTCCCAAATTACAAACATATGTTTATATTATACAAGATTGGGAATGTTTTTTAATACATTGTTCATTTTGTTTTATGTAATACCACTTAATATATAAATATTTAGTTAATTTAAGTTATATCATGTGTTTCGATGATATTTAGTTCATATTTCAAAAAAGACATTGATAGGTTTACTATTGAAAAGGAAGTCATTATTAAACCATATATAGAATATTAAAATTACATAATTAAAATTTTTATAAATAAATCATACATTTAAAAGAAATCTTAAAATATGGTCATGAAAAAATGAACTGCATTATAATCATAAAGATGGTATGTCATACATAAATTTAAGTAACATTTCATTTTTAATGATATTTATCAAATGATTGTAATTTTTAATTTATATTTATCTAATGATTATAAAATCATAAGTATCTTAATAATTATTTCAACATGGTTTTATATATATTATACATGTGATGTGGTGATAAAAAATCCTATCATTTTGTGGAGGTGGTAACTGACACATTCACATGAATAACAATATAATTGTTTAGTGAATGAAAATTTCAAAAGATAAATGATAGATTATCATTTCAGAATGATACATATACCATTCATATCATATGAAAATTATTAATTTAAAAAATTATAATCCATCTATGAGATACGTTGATTAGAAAAGAATTACATAGGTTTTGGAGATAGTAGTCATTCATACAAATTAATAACAGTTTCATTTCATATGTGATTGAAGAGGAGATGGATATTGTAACAATGAATTACCCACTTTTAGCTAATTACTTTACCTTTTATTGTTTTCCTCATTAATTTGGTGAATTTTTGGACTCTCTAGGATGAAGAAAATTCCTATAGAAAATAAAATAATGTTCATGGATGTATGTTTATTTGAATACAAAGATTCTAGGTATAAATTTTTAATAGATTAACAGGGTTGTCCTTGAGTTTGCAGTGTGCCCTTGGTGGTTTGAGTTTTTGTGTTAGAATATACTTTTTTTGTATTTTTATGGGAATTTACCCACCGTGTAGTGGGATTACACGATGTGTAATGTTTCCTAGGATAATTTTGTTATATGATTACACTATGTGAATCGAAACATTCTATGTAAGAATTACAGAAAGTATGTTGTAAAAATCGAGGATTTAAAAAAATGAAATGGGATTTTCAAGATTACTTGAGTTCCATGGATTAAACGACATTTAATGGGATTAGAAACAATGTATATTTATTTAGTTTTAATTTTTGGGTTCTACACAACTGAAATTAAATTCATCCATCCACAACCCTCCTTTGTCTTGACCTAAATCTCATTTCCAGGGATTTTATGGACGTCAAAACCTTTCATATCATTTAATTCATCAAATAATCATTTTATCTTTTGTGGGGAATTTATCCAGTTGATTATTACTTTATTATCATTAATTTATTTTGATCATGGATGTGTCGTTGCATTACCTTATCAGATCTTTTAATCTATGTTGGTAATTCGATTGATTCTTTTGAAGTCCTGTTGTGCGAGATTGTTTCAGAAGCTGATTCTTTATAACGTTTGGTCTTGTTAGAGTGCATTATTGAGGTCTGTAATGATGTTTACTATTTGATTACCCATCTATTAAATTTAATCAATTATTAGATGTGTAGATCAATTATAGGGCCTTCATTGTCATTGTCTTATAATTACTGATTGAGATTTCCAATACAAGCTTATATGACCCAAATTTTGACGTTTCTAGTTTTATCTATTGCCTATGTTAGTGAACTGTATGGCACTAGTTATTGATGAATTTTTTGTTAAATGAAATGTAATGATTTAATTATTTGATATGTTTTTGTGAAATTGGTGTTTCGATAAATGTGGGATTTTTATTTGTCTTAGTAAATGAAATGTGTTTTTAAATAAATTTTGAAAGTCTTTTATAAAATAGGTTTTAGAGAATAATTTGATGAAATGGTTTAGAAAAGAGAAAACTTGGAAAGCCTTTTGTACTTAGGTGGAAGGTTACGTAAGAGTCCTCATCCACTATTGGGGGGTTTTATCTTAGGGTTTCCTCTTGTACCTAGGAATGTTTCTCTTGGGACATGTTAGGCATGTTTGGAGGTTCACATTATAGGGTTTACTTATGCTCTTTAGAATATATGACTGTGTGTACATGATCAATGCATATTCGATTTTCTATATATTGGTATGAGTGTCCTAGCTATCCTAACCTTGTATAATCCTTGTCATGATGTTACCTATATTTTTTGATTGATTTTGGTAGTTCTGGATTGTACTATTTTGGTTCTACTGTCATGGTTATTTTATAACAAGTGATGAATGACCTAGTTTTACTTGATACATATGTTATGATATATTTATATGAATGTTTTTGAAACTGATACCATCATCACATGGAAATGTTGAAAATGGGTAAGTTAATGTTTTTGTGGGGATTTTTGATATAGAAATTGCTAAATTGTATATCACACCTTGTTTTATTTAATGTTCAGAATGTTTGGATTATTTTTTAATGAATTGATATAAAACACCAAGGTAGGACCCTATTGGGTATGTTAGGTCACACCCTATATTCCCATTCTGTAATGTGTAGACTAGGTAATTCCTTTTGATGATGGGAAATCCTAGGCACCATAGTGAGGTGGAAATTTTTTCTATCAGTTGGGATCGGGTAGCTGGATGGTGAGATGATGAGGGATTTTCCAAGATATCAAATATAGATTGCTTTAATAGCTTTTTAGATTTTTTATCATTTTCAGTTGTACATGTCTCATGGATAGTTTTTTCTCTCCCATAGTTCTCATTTTAATGTGAAATAAATATGTATTCATGTTTTATTTCGTTTTTTATTCCTATTTATGTATATATATATATATATTTCATGTTGTTTGCTTCAATTTGGGATAAATTGTTCCCTATGTTCGTTGTTGTTTCCTAGGTTCCAGATGTGAGCCCATGGGGATCAGAAAATCCAATCGGGTATGTGGAAATTCAGGTAGGGTACTAGTATGAGAAGGTATTTAGGAAAGGTTCATCATAATTTTCTATCAATGGGGTTTTTGTCCTCAATATTCCTTGTCCTAGGACATTTTGTAGATTGGAGATAGGATTTTTAGGACTTGATTGGTAATTTGTGGTGAGATATTTACCAGCTCATTCCATGAAAATACTCATGTTACCATGGGATTTGGGGATGTGAATATCCTATTTTTGAGTTCATGACCATAATCATAGTTTTTTATTATGTTTTTATAGTTTGAGATGATATTATTCTATTATCTGATTGTTTATACTGTTTTGGTATATAGTAGTATGTCTTCGATATTTATTCTGTGAGTTCCCTATGAGGGTTTAGATAATGTGGCTCATCAAAGTCCTATTATGGATTAGAATTTTACCAATCCTATAATTTTTGATGTTCTTTCTATCAACCATAATATTTCGTAATCTCTGAACACAGTTTTTTTGGTATAACTAGGAGTTGTATGATACAAGGATCGATCACAAGAGTTCTTGCATGAAAATCCGCCATCTTTTAAAGGTTCTAATTAACATTATGTGTTAGTATAAAGGATCGACAATATTGATCAGATCATTAAATTCCTCGATAAACCTGATAGAATTCATGTGAATTTTACTGTGTTCAAAATTAAGGGTCCCAACAAGCAGTGGTGCGATTCTAGTGTACAGGACGATAAACAAAGGGCTTGGAAAAGAAGAGTTTCATCACTCTCTACTTCCAAAAGTTTTTTTCTATAGTTTCTAGTGATCAAGAAGTCTCTGGAGTTCCTCTCTTCAAATAAGGGAGTGTTTTCAATGCTGGCATACACTATTCAGTTTTTTATATTGTTTTGATTTACCCTAAAGGTTGTAAAGAATGACTAGCTGAATGATCAAAAGTATGTGAAATTTTTTTGATCAGATATTAGATTATAAGTACTTATGTTAAATATTTTGATCTATTTGGGGATATTGGACATGGATTTTATGGGGTATATTAATATGGATGACAATGTTATATATTATTCCCCTTATCTTACACCTATTGGAATTCTGAAGAAAAAAAAAGTACCAAGATTATCACATGAGTGGTGGAGGTGGTTCCTAGTTGTAGGACTCTTTGGCACCTTTTTTATAGCTAGTTGTGTGCCTATGAATCTCTATCAACATGTTATGTTTGAAATCATATGAAATTATTTTCCATCTCATACATAGATGTGCAATAGTTTTGGATGATATGGATATATACAGTGTTTCTGTCAATATATGTATATGAATTTATTTTTTTAATGTCCATTTCCACTACAGGTTTCTATGAGATAGTCCGAATAATGGTAGACTATAGGGATTTATAAACAATCCTTAATAATGAATCACCTTTAAGCAATAAATATGTTTCACTTGGATATAGATGTTGGTCCATTGCTGGTGGTAGGTACCATACTTATTTCACCTTCCATAGAGATTTGACTATTTGATACCAGTGCTTCCCACTTGTTCACTTATGAATGTTTTATTAATACTCTAAATCTAAAAATGGAGACCATGTCCATTATTATGGAGTTAGTGAAATTTCTTATGAAGAGGAAAGATTATTGGTTTCAATTTCCTTCTTTTGTTTTAACGATAGAATATGTGGTGATATTTTATGATTTTCCACGTTCTCGAACAAAATTTCATTGAAATCATCATCATGATAGATTGGATTTTTTTTCTCATCAGGATATACGATATTTTTATCATTAGCATGTATAATTTCTTATGGATGATGGGAGTGCATGTGTGTTCCAAGGAGAGTGGGACACGAGGTCTTGTCATGAAATACCTTCCTACCGAGAGCACTGGATTTTTTTTCGAGGTAATAGTTAAGACCAATGTAATTTCATCTATTATTTATCTTCTTGCAATTTTTTGGTATTTTTCTAATGTTTTCACATATGATTTTTTTTGTTCATTTCTTCCATAGAGGAAGGTATAGTTAGAAATGACCTAGATCTAGGTGTGAAACATTTTTCTATATTTTCATATCATATAGAATTAGTATAGTTGAAGGTATTTTAGATTTAGGTGGATGACCTAATGGAAATGGGGTCTCCCCTTGTGTTTAACATTGAAAGGACCCGGTGTTCATTATGAATATGGAATATGGTTCACTTTAATTTATTCTGAATATCAAAAGTGAACATGGTAATAGTTAATAATAAGTATACTTTTCCTTGTGTGGATGATTTTTTTGACTAGTTAAAGGGTAAAAGTGGCTTTCAAAGATATATCTTTAATCATGTTATCATCTCCTTAGAGTTTATGAGTCTTATATTCTGAAGGAATATTTCATAAGTAGGTATAGATATTAATAATATACTGTTATTCACATTTGTATGTGTAACTTTCTAATAATTTTTATGGATTTGATGCTTCATATATTCCATCTGTATCTCACCACATTTTTGGTTGTGTTCATGGATGATATTTTGGTTTAGTCGAGACTTGAGTTTTAGAACTTTCCTTTTTCATTTTGCATATGGAAATTAAGAGGAGTATCCATTTGTATGGAAACCATTAAAAAGTAAATTTATGTATTCAAGAAGTAAATTTATTAGGTAACATGATTTCTGATAATGGAATATCAGTTGATCCTATGAATTTAAAACTATGTTTTTTCATGGGAAGAACCATGAAATTTCTTTGAGATTCCAACAGTCATTGGTCTTTCTGGATATTATCAATTTTTCATCTAGTATTTCAAAAAAAACACCACCTTTGACTAATATTACTAGGAAGTGGGTGAAATTAATATGTGATTTTGAATTTATATCTCTATATGATGATCCTGAATGACTTATGATATCATCACCAATTCTGGTCTTACCTAAGTATGGTAAGGGGTAGATGGTTTTTGTAATACTTCTGGTGCTACTTTGGGTTGTGTTCTCATGAAATATATTAATGTGGAAAATTGTAGCTCACTTTTTATTGGACTAGATGAGAATAAATACCCCAATAATGATTTAGTTAATTATTTAGTTATGCATGAATTTATGTGTTGGCAACACTATCTTTTTTAAGTGGAGGATCACAGTCTTTTATGATAATAAGAGTTTGAGCATTTTCATCACTCAAAAATATGTGAATATTAGACATATGGTGGTTGTAAAACCATTATATGTTTGACCTTATTATTACCTACACCTCAGGGAAGGGGAATGTCATTGTAGAAGCTCTCATTTTGAATGTTCCATCAAAGGGTGTTCTAGAATTGATCGAAGAGTGGAACCTTATAGAGTTTGTTTCTCATTCCCATCAATATTTTCATGTGGATATTTCAGTTATTATTATGGAATGTGATGAAGTATCATCATATTTACATGAGTATATGCTACTGGGTTAGCAAAATGATGATGATTTCATAGGAATTTAAGAAACCTTATATGTGTGGGAGAGTGTTTCTAATCGGCCTCTGTCATCAGATAGTGTTCTCAGTTTTTGGGATCATTTTTTCAACCTTGCATCAATGATGTGCTCAGTTTCTCATTATTTACATATTTCATTTTTGGTCATTCATCCTAGAACTGTGAATATGTATTATGAAATGAGATTGAAATTATTGTGGCCATGTACAAATCCTATCATTACTAACTAATTTTTCCATTGTCACACCGGCCAACACAAAAAGAAGAGAATCTGAATATTTTGGGGTTTTTGTACCCTATCCCAATGCTGATTTAGAAATGGGAATTGGTATAAATTTATTTTTTTGTAGGATGACTATGGACTCTTCAAAGAGAAAATTCTATCTCAGTGGCGATTGATCAGTTGAAAAAGTCAGTTCATTTCATTACAATCTGTGAAACCCCTAAATTTGATAACATGGGTAAGATTTTTGTATAGGAGAATGTGATGTTACGTGGAGTTCATTGTTACATTACTTTACATAGTGATCACAGGTTTACCTCAGGGTTCTAGGGGAGTATCTAAGAAGAATTGGGTACTCAGCTCACATTGAGTACAACTTATCATCCACCAAAAGATGGTTAGATAGAGTGTTCTATTCAGATCATAAAGGATATTATCTATGCCCGTGTATTGTAGTTCTATGGATCTTGTGATATATATTTGGGATTGACTGTGTTTTCTTATAAAAATTTTAATCAGTTATCGATTTGGATTGATCCTTTTGAGGTGTTTTATAGTAAACCATTGGGATCAATACTTTTTTGGGAAAAGGTGGGTGAAGCATCATTGTATGGATCATGTTTTTATCAAGAACATTAAAAAGGATGTATTATATATGTCGGAATATTGTTGCATCAAAGAGTTGAAAAAATATTATTCATATTAACGATGTATTCTAATAGGGGTTTATACGAGGCTTTCTTTAATGTTTTCCTCTATTGGGTCACTATCATCTTCAAAAATAGAGAATTTTTTATTTGAGATATATTGGACCATTTGAGGTAATTTAGTGTCTTAGGATGGTTTTTATCGATTAAAATTTCTGGATCAGTTTCTAGGAATTCCTTATGTTTTCCACATATCACAGTTATGAAAATACCATCCCAATCCTTCTCATGATCTGAGTTGGAAAGAGAATGAGTGAGAGATAGATGTTTATATTGTGGAAAATATTTTAGGTATCATTGAATATCAATATAAATTATTGCATGGGAATTCATTTTTTGTTCAGAGTTTTATAAAGTGACAAATTAGAGTCTCAAAAGGCTTGGGAGTACTATTTTTTGTTGGGGAGTAGTGACCACACCATTTTACCATACATTATTATTCCACAAGACTTTATAAGTAAAAAAATATTATCGTATAGAGTTTATAGTATCCCATTACCTGATTTTAGATAATCCCAGTCTCTTTAACTTTTTTCATTTTTAATTGGTTGTGTATTGGGACTCGAGAGTATATGGAGCATTTTTGTGTGTGGAAAAAATCATAAAATTCCGGTATATATGTTTTTTTTGAATTAATGGAGGATGGGTATATACTTTTAATGGATCAATGGGGTTCCCCCCATGTTTTGAGGATTCTTGAGGTGGTTTGGGTTTTCATATAAAAATAGGATTTTTTTCATTATAATTTGAATTTATATGTTATGTGATTAGAGTACACGTTGTGTAATGATATCCAGGATCCTGTAATGAGATGATTACAAAACATGAATGAATAAATATTTTGTAAGGATTACATGCCATGTAATGTTGAAAATAATGTTTTTAATAAAAAATTAATGGGTTTTCTAGCATACTTTATTACTGTGGATTACATGATGAGTAAATGGATTAAAAACCATGTAAATGATGTGGGTAGGGATTATAAGCCCCTGTAATGTTGATATTTAATTCATCCATCTACATACCTCCTTACTCACAACCTAGAGCTACTCTTTAGTAATTCTGAAGACCTATATCCTATCATGTTCATTTCATTCAGAAATTTATAGTTTTTTTAGTTCAGTTTATTTATCCAAGTCAGTAATTGTTTTTTCTTCATTACATTTTATCAAAGTATTGACATTGCATTCTATTATTTGATCCACTGATTTGTGATTCTAATTAACATTATTATTTTTTAGATCTATCATGTGATATTGTTCTGGGGTTGATCCTTGGTTGGTTATGGTGTGGGGGGTGTGTGTTATTGTGGTATGTTGAGACCCTTCCTATTCACTGAACCTTTTGTTAAATTGAACCAATTATAATATTTGTAGATAGATTTTTGTTATTTAGTTTTAATTATGTTCATACGATAGGGGGTTTCCATTTCATACAAGTGCTACTAGAGTTTTGACGTAGGTCATTCTATATTAATCATGTGTTGGGGAACTACATTGATCTAGTTTTTTATAAATTTCTTTTAAATCAAATAGTCTATTTTATTGATTTTATTTTACTCTGTGATAATGGGTTTTTTTATAAAATATAGGGTTTACCTTATTTTGGTTAATGAAAATGGGTTTTTATAGAATAATAAAATGGTTTTCAAAGAATGAACTGATGAATTGTTTTGATGAAATGGTTTGGATGATAGAGAACTTGAGAAGCCTTGGGAGCATAGGTGGAACGTGTAGGGATAGGACACATCCACAATCAGGGGGTTTTCTATTGGGGATTTCCTCTGAACCCTTGAAATATTATTCCAATGAATTGTTAGAACTATTGGGTGATCACTTTATGTGGTATTAATATACTATTTAGACATGATGAAAATTTCTATAGGATTGATGGATATAAGATTATTTATGTTTAGGTGTAGCTATCAAGACATAGTGTTATCTTTTCCATGATGTTACATGTGTTTTTTTAGAATATTGGAATGATTTTTATTTTATTATTTTGGTTATACTTCCATGTATTTGATATGATATGGGATGAGTTATTTTATTTTATTGGATATATTTTTTTTGATATATGTATATAAAATTAATTTAAATTGATTTTCATGATTTATATAGAAATATTGAAAAATGGGAAATTAATTTTTATTTCCATGCTTATGATATAAATATTGAATGTTTTTTCTATTATTCCTTGTTTTATTTAAATTTTATCCTAGATGGATTATTGTTTAGAGACACGATATAGAAGTCATTAATGGGACACTAGTGATCATGTTAGCTTGTATGCTCTGTACCCCTTTGGTGGTGCGTAGACATGGTTTTGTATTTCGATGTAGGGAAAGGTAAGGCGGCATGAGAAGGTAGAAAGACTATCAATTAGCTAGTTTTGGGTACTTGGATAGTGAGATGATTGGAGTTTTTTCCAAGCCACCATATGGAGGACATTAGTCTATCGGTTTAGCTTTGTCATCTATTTCAGTTGGACTTGTCTCTTAGAGATTATTTTCACTTCTATTGTTCTCTTTTGACATGGAAATAAATTTTTATTCATGTTTTTTCCATAGTTAATTTTTATAAATGTATATAAATTTCATATTTGTGACTTTAGGTTGGGAAAAATATTTCCCTGTTTTTTTTCTATGTTATTGATGCTAGCCTGTGGGGATGTATAATACCCTTCAAGTATATGATAATTCAAGCGAGGTAATGGTTTATGAGGGTATCTAGGATGTGTTCATCATAAATGTAGGTTGTTCCACTAACAAAAAAATACCTTTGTATATGGAATATAATAGTGTTGTTATATATGAATGTTTAGGTAATATTAGAAAGACGTAGAAGAAGCAATAAAACAATAAATTTTGATAGAAAAATGATACATCTTCTTTGGACTTCTACCGTTACCCAACACTTAATATCACTAATAATGGTATTATTCCCTAAAAAATGCCTCCAGAACATGGGGAGGGATGTATGGAATGTATTTAGGTACATATTTTGTGAAACAAATGTGTTTTAAAGTGTATATGAAAGGTGATAATATGTTCCCTTTTATAAGAGAGGGGAGGGGAACTCTTTAAATTTCTCAAAATTTTAAATTAACATAAATTAATATTAAATTTTATATGTATAAAAAATGATTTATTTAGAATATAAATTGAGGATGGTTCTAAATACTCTCATAAAATAAAAATTAGTCAATTTTTTTTATATTTTTACCCTTATCAATTTTTTTGACCCTACATTAACCCCTTTCACACTTACCGGGATATCATGGGGTTTTACTCTTTGAGTAACATGATAGGTACTATAAATGGAAAAGGGCCCATTAATTAACCATGGTTGATATTATCAACAATTTTATAATCAATGGGCTGAATATATTTTTATATAAATTTTAAATCATTTTAAAAAATATAATATATTATAATATATAATTAATTTTTATTTTAGAACAACTCATTACTTTAACTCAAATGACAATAATAAAACATGTAAAATTAAAAGTAATTATTTTTATATATGTAAATTTTAATTTATGTATATAAAATACTTGGATCACATTAATTATCTCAAATTATATTTCTTATTACCTTTTTAATTTCAGTTACTTGATTTTTCGATTAAAAATTAATTCCCATTATGAAGAAAAACCTTTTAGATTTAAAATTAATATTTATAAATTAACATATAATTTTGTTTTCCCCATGTTCAAAATTTTTTACTTTTAAAATCATGATTGTGTCATTTTATACTATTCATTTAATAAATTATTACAAATGTTATAATGAAATCCAAAGTGAGAAATTATATAAGACAAAATATTAGATGATTATAGATGAAATTTAATCATAAAAAATAATCTAGGTAGGTTTTACAGTCATTTTTGAATCCATATCGTTTTATTTTTAACTTTAATTGCATGATTTATCCATTACCATGGTAAGAAAACTTTCTAAAGTTACTATTCATGTTAACCAAAAATAAAAGGAAAATATTTAGAAACATTTAACCCATTTACTTATAATAAGGAATAAATTTAAAAAAAACAATCATTATATTATTTAAAATAAAACAAAAAAACATGATATTAGGAGATTATTCTAGAAAGATTCATATTTTTAAATATAAAATGTGTATATATGTAACTTATTTAAAAAATATATTTAAAATAACCATAATTGTATTAATTTAAATAAAAACAAGGTAATTAAATTTCTAAACTTATACAATATAGAACATGACTTTGAAAATAGTTATAATTTTTAATAAAAATTTAAATTTTTATCTTTTCATTAAAAAATAATTTTTAACATTAAAATCCAAAAAATTAATCATTAGATATTATTGAAATTCTGAATTGAATTTTTTAGATAAATTTTAAAAAATTTCAAATATTAATTATAGTATTCACTCATAAAAATCAATGGAAATCATTTTTGAATAAAATATATTCAGGAAGAATTAAATGACTTTACCAAAAACTAAGGGATCATTTGACAAGAATTGATTAAAAATATGAAACGTGTAATGAAATAATACATATTTCTTAATATCGTTAATATTATACATTGTCTCCAATTTAATAGTCATGATTATTTTGTCCACATTTGAATAATAATAATTCAATGTTTGTTTAAGCTCTGTGTTTCTAATCTAATATTATTTCAATCATAGTATTTGTATCTAAAAAAATAACAATGCATTATATCTATTTTTTGTATGATGTGGCTCCTTATTTCATATTTTTTTCAAAATTAAAAACCCTCGTAACGCCTCCAAAACACAATTTTTATTTCGGATATGCTAATTTTTCAATATTTTGTGGAATTTTATCTTTATTAATGAGGCTCTTATTATATTTTTTATTTGTGACTAAATTTATTCCATGAGATTATTTTCATTTGTATATTGAAATGTTCAAATTTTATCATATTTCATATTTTAGTTTTATTTATAATTAAATATACAAACTTATCTATATATACATATTTGTATATATTTACATATAATATTATAAGAGTTTAAATGAATATTTATTCATATTCATATATAAGATATATTTTTAATATTTTAAACCATATTTAAATAAAAAATAACTTTCCATTTAATTTTATTAAAAAATTATACATTTCAGTTTCCTTTTTAAAATTTAGGAATACGTATATAACTATATCAATGTATATATAATTTATATATATAAATAGGTGTGTGTGTTGATAAAAGAATAGATAACTATTTATTAATATATTTTAATATATTTAAATGAATAATAATATATGATACATTTAAATAAATATAAATATATTTATTATATATAAATACACATATACATATGTATATATATATATAAACACACAAACATAAATATAAATAAAAAACACAGACACAAACACACACAAACAGATATTTTATAACTACATTTAAAAATATTCTTGTAAATATTTATAAATATAAAATTAAATTTATGGATAAAAATATTATTAAAAATATTTATAAATATATATATATATATAATAAAATATAGGAGAAAATAAGATATAGAAGTGGTAATGATGTTCACTGGGCACATGGAGGTCCCATATTCAAATCCAAACATGCATGACTGAGTAGGTAGGGGGAGGGATTCTAATGGGGGGGTGGGAATTCTGTGTAAGCATGAGTTGATGGGGGGCACTAGGGGTGGGAATAGTGGGAGAATGATAATAAATGGGTTCATGATGGATTATAATGGGTGAAGAGTGGAGTACCTATATAATTTTGAAAAAAATATTTTTTATTTTTTATTTATTGTTTTTTAGTATTGAAAAGTACATACTTAATTATTGCTAAAAATGAACTGAAAAATACCCCCTTTTTGTGTAAAAATTTTCTTGATAAAACACACTTTTGGATTCCAAAAAAATCACTGATAAAGGGGTACTTAATCCCTACTTTATTAGTATTGATAAAAGGTGGAATTATCAAAACATTCTCTAACACTGATAAAATTGAAAAACAATTTCATCACTCATCACATAATCACATTTATAGCACTATTAAGAATCATGTTTAGAATTGATAAATTGAATTTATATAGTAGTTACAATCTTTTATTGTAACTTATAATATGAATATTTCATCCTAGACACATATTGATCATTGAGTGAATTACTTTCCCATCATAAATTTCATTTTTTGTGTTATTTGTTCCACGATTTTTTAGTTTTAAATTAAAAAAGGACACTAAAATCCATTATAGAATCCTAATAATAATTAATGAAAATGATTTAGTATAGTTATCTTGATTATTGTTCCCATTTGATCAATCTCATTTACTACTACTACAATTTTATTTAAGATTATATAGATTTTAATTTTCCAAATCACAAAACAGAACAATCATTTTTCATTTACAAAGAGTTTGAGAATGTCTAGTTTTAGATTTTTATTGAATAAACATTAAATTATAAATTGTTTAAATTTATACTAAATACTTTTCTTTTTGATCAGCAAAAAATTGAGGCTTGTTTTGATTTATACTAATAAAATCATATAAAAGGAAGTATTATGTAGTGTTACACTTAATAAAATAATATAGATCCATGAGAAAAAAACCCCTGATATTCTAATCCTAACATATCCAAGTGGAATATTATTTCCTATCTTCAAAAATTTTATTATAATATAGACAGCCCTGAAAACTATGACATAATAACTAAGACCCGGAATAGTAGGATTCATCCCTGGTGTCAGAAGATCTAGGATCTAGGTGACATGCCTTGAATTAATCGTGGTGGTGATTCTCTTATTGCAACAATATGCACAATTATATGTATTGAGTAGTGAATACATTATATGCATGTGAAAATATTCCATGAAGTATATGATTATTTTAAATATAAAAAAATTGTATTCCCTCATTATATTTAATATCATATAGTATGACATGGATTACAAGAGAGTGTGACACAATATATAAAAAAATTTACAAAATAAACACGTGGGAATATCATATCTTTTTATATGGGTATATCATATTTATGATCTTTTTGTACATCATATTGAATGAAATGGTTTTACTAAAGTTTCAAATGTTTAATTTTTGGATACATTAGTCACTTCAATGAATTCCTCAACCATCTAGATGTTAAAGCTTAATTTTTTGATTCTCTCTAAATACATTAGCAATCATTAAGAGAAAAAGTGAATGAATACTGATGGTTGAATGTTTCTTGGGATGGAATATTATGATTTATTGATAAATTTTCGAAATGTAATAGTACATTAAAACCTTTAGGAGTTTTCTTGTAGACTGTATAATGGAGTATAGGCTTTGGTACTGGGTACATATTATATATAAAAAACCATTTCCATCACTCTCCCCTCCAAAAAATCTCATCATGCCACATTTTATTTTAGATACTGACATATCCTGTTGGTTGAAGAATCCTCCCCAATGTATTTTGGGGATTCAAGGAAATATGTTGATACACCATAGTGGAAATAAAATGTTTATTTTTCTTTGTTGATCATCATCAAACATCATGTCTATTTTAAGAACAATGAATACTCTGGGGGGAGTGGTGAGTATTAGGGTAAGTCTGTTTTTAAATAGACCCTCACAAATGACCTTATTCGATAATTATTAGGATAACTGCCTCCCATGCAGTTGGTAGGAAATCATAAATTCAAAAAAGGGGGTCATATGCAATTTACACTATTCACCCAGACTAGGATAATCCAAGGAGCATGAAAAGATAATATAGTGATACCCTTGAACAATAAGGAACACTTTTTTCTGTTTCAATAAGAAGCTATATTAATGAATTTATAGTTGTATAACTAGAATATATTATTTAATAACACACTCATTGTCTTACATTATGGTACTATCTTATCCTCTTATAATGTGTATTCTTATTCAACAAACCTCAGGCAAATATTACTCCATAATGCTGTTGAAATTAGCAAGGAGTACTTAAAATTCATGTAATAACACTTAATAGAGTACCTTATTATTATAACTATTCTTATCCTTATTTTTATTATTTTGGTATTCTAGTACTCAACCCAGAATTACATATTTACCTATTTGGAAATAGGATATCCAACATGTACCACTCAGGACCCTTTTCTTATTTTTCAAATAGAAATGATGTATCTTTTTTTGTACCTATCAAGAATGAATATAATTTAATTATAAAATTCCCACTCTATATCTTTATTCACTGAATATACACATGAATAATATCTCCCATTTTTTATTATTGATGGTCTAAGTATAGAAACATGTTTCACTCTGAAATTGAATGCTAGTGAAATTTCCTAATTTCATTCGAAATAATCAGATTCTTAATTTTCAATAAAATACAATTTTAAAAATAATATGAAACTTTTTATTCCTTATATATGGAATGTAACCCTCCAATGAATTATGTTACATGGCTAGAAATCAGTTCCATGAAATCTATACACAGATTTAATTGAGATCCCTTGAACACCATGAAAGAATCCTCATTTAATGTTAGCGTGAATCTTTCCGTAAGACCATGAAATAAATGCAAATAAGACCTTTGAATAAAAATTTACATAAACATTTACAATTACAATTTTAATAGACAACCCAATTAATGAAAAAATTATATTATATATATAATATTACACATTGTAGGGAGGTTTGGAAATACCTTACACAATTTGACTCAAAATATTAACATAAAAAAATAATGCGTGAAAATATTAATAAGAATAAAACATTACATATCATGAAAAACCTATTCATGAACTCCAAAATATTGCTCATCACTTTGGGTGATTCCATTTTCCACATTTCGACACTTATAGGAATGTTAAGTATCATCCCAAAAAATTCAAATGAGATCAAATATATTATGTATCACTTTTAAAAATTTGACATATATATAAATTATCATGACATAACCAATATATTGTACTCCATGAAACACTAAAATATGGAAAGTATTGTACATATCACTGATCACCACATCATCTTCTAAATAGGAATGATCTCATAATATATTAAGTATTTATTTAGATGATATTTGATTAATTTTTCTAATGTATTTCTAAGAATAAATCCCCATAAGTTTCCTTTTTAAATGGTATTTTATCACTTTTAGTTTGAAATGATATTTTTGGAATTATTTTAAAAAAAATCAATTCAAATGTTTTAGTTTTTTAGTCATTTTTATAATTAATTGAAAAATCCATATTTCTATGGAAAAATTATAATTTTTCAATTTTATAGTAACCTTTAAACTATGATTTGACTAGTTTGTATAACAACTTTTTCATTTCATAAGTCTATAATATTTTATAAAATTTATTACTATTTCATATTAATTTTATCAATTTTAGACTATATCTATTGACTATAATTTTCAAATAAAATTTTTGTGCGGCATTGTTCATTGAGTTTTTTGTTTGAGATATGATTGCACCATAATACTTTGGATTTCATAATACATGTTTGCATGAATTTTTTTTCTGTTCATATGATTTTAAAACCATGAGAGTTCAGATATTCTGTAATAATTATGAAATAAATAATATACGAGTTTTCAATTTTTTAAGATTTAAAATGACTTAGAAAATGAGAATTTAGATGAGAATTTTTAAACTCTAATGATATTTGTACCTTTTGAAATTTATAATGAATATTTGTGCCATAACATCAAAGATTTCACAATTTGGATGATCCACTTAGATTCATTTAATGAGAAGATAAATAGTAAATATTCATAGGACATGAAAGGTTAAATAAATGGGGAACTAAATTCATGCTATTCGTGGATATTTACTATTTTTAACTAATCATATCATGAACATAAATAATTGCTACTACTACGAACAAGAGTTTTATAGAAATAGATTTTGCATTCACATGAAGGTTCCCTAAGAGACAAGTGTTTATTTACATCTCTTTCATGTAATTTTTCCTCCATCATGGGATTATAATGAGTGTTTTGATTATATGAATAGGATATATCAATGTGAGCTTAGTGGAAAGCTACAAATGAATAATAATATCATGATATATGGAATATGACTTCAAATAGAGTAATCTATAGATGAAGGGACAAAATCAAAGTGGTATTACAAGATGAAACCTATGGAAATTCCCCATACGATTTTTTTGAACCTCTTTATAAACAAATTTTTAAATAATTTAGAATATATTTCCAGGAATTAAAAAGGATTTTTCTTTCATGAGTTTATTTTGTTCAAACGTTTCTAGTTATTTTTTCAACTTATGAAAATATATTTATTCTTCTCCATCTTTAAACTTCTTGAGTGAGGTGTAACTCTTAAGCATAGTGGGTTAAATATATTTTGGTTTCCTGATGGACTATTGACTATTGATTAACATTCATAAGGGAATAAGCACACATATTTTATCTATTGAATTTTTGTATTGTATGTTTAGGTGTATACATTTTTCCTTAAAGTATACATTGTGTTATTCAATAGAGAATGAATTTTAGAAAATGAAGAAGGGAATGTATGAATATAAAAACTTCTTCACCACTCTTATACTAATTATATTTTCTCATATTTTTTTACCAATATAATATCTAACTTTTAGCTTCAATTTATAAATACTATTTGTTTTATTTAACCATGTTTTAATTATTTTCCAAATACATGATTTTTAATATAAAAAACAAATAAAAAACAAATAAAAAACAATGACTTTTTTTGAAACATAACTTGAAAACCTCCTCATGATACATCCATGTGAAAAAATATATTAATTTATTAAGTGATAATAAATTTAACAAAAGTTTCCAAAAAATTACTCATTATTAATTTCAGTCATCATTGGAGATATTTCCTCAATTATTTTTATCACTTTTTGTATCACTAGTATTTCAGCCACTAATTTATAAATATCAGATAAATGTATTTTCACAGTGAAATATTTTATTCCTTTTTTTATTATATTTTTTTGGAATCTAGTAATGAATAATATTTGAAATTGAAAATTAAAAAATTTATTTTAGGATCTATAAATAATGTGTATTGATGGAAATCCTTGAAACATATACTGAATAATTAAAATAATTATTCTAACAAAAAGGATCCCCATAAAATATAATCTTCTCCCACCCTTTATTTCTAATAATGATCCATATGAGGGTAAATTAAGGAATTAATTTGTATTTTATTTTTATATTTTAAAATAAAAATAAGAAATTATCACTTATTTACCCATTTATATAATGTTATAAAACCACGAGTGTGAATAATTTTTTTTGGGTTGAGTAGTTAAAAATGAAATTCCATGTGAAACAAACACTTTTTTAGATTAAAATCAGATCAAAATTAGAAAAATTAGGATAAATAGAAAGCTACACATGAGCCATTAAAAATTTATGAAAAAAATATAGGAATGTAATATACTACCCCATTTCAATGAATCTTTTCTAGAAGATATCCTACCCCAAAAAATTGGAAATGAAATTAAACATAGATACTTTACTATAATCAATCTATTTGGTCAGATTATGTTGATTGTGAATTGTTATAATATTCAATATTTTTAGATTTTTCACATACAAACTTTTAGTAGAATAATTTATCCAATGAAGAATATTAAGTGATGTTTGAATTCAAAGGGAAAATTTAGTTCCAAATTTGTTTGTATAGTATTTCAAAGGGAGATTTTGTAAACAAGATTTTTTTTAAAGTTGAAATCATTTTCAAAGATATAATTAAGATATACCAAATCTAGGAAATGAATTAAACTAACCAGTATATGTCACTTTTGAATACCATGTGAGGTCGAGGTACCATTACATTTTTCTATATTCCACTAAATCTTGATAACTACAAATCCATTGAAGGGAACTAAAATAAAAATGTATCTATTAGATTCTATAAGCTGTACAGACCAAAAAAATAGAACTACAGAATTGTGGTTGTTCATGTGAAAGTAAACATACCCATATTGAGAATTCAGATTGAACAGAATCACTATACAGTTGTGGATAGTTCTAAAAATATAACTCACATAAGGTTTAAAATCAATATATATTTTCATTTCCCTCTTTATTATTTTCGTTCTATTTATTTTCTATCAATATGGTTTTGATATATTGTTAAAATTTTTATTTTATATAGGTTTTTAGATTATTGATTTATGGAGTGTAGATCAAGGGTTATGATACATAATGAAAACCATGTTCCATCTTGGATTTCCTTTTTTTGTTCTATCAATAGTTCGTGATTCAATTCTATAAACTAAACTATAGTATAGTAAAGAAATTTGATTAATTATTTGAGGGTATAAGACACATCTTTTGTAGTAAATTTTGTTTTTTTATTTCATTTTTCATTAAGTTTTTTTTCTTTTTTTTTCTTTAATTGTTTTATGTTTATTTTAAATTTTGTGTATTTTAAAAAAAAATGATCTAAAAATTAAATTCGATTATAATTTTTGAGTCCCAATTTTATGAGTAATTTCATTTTTACTATAGAGATATCTTTAATGAATGTTTAAATGAATTTGTTTTAGATTGAAAAAATTGAATAATTCATGAAAAATACCTCTATAATTTGTTATCAATGTCATATTTCACTCGATAAATTTTAAAAACTTCAACCTATGGGGATACTGAACCTTTTTTATATATTTATTAGATTAATATGATTTATTGAGTGATCCAAACCATACATTTTAACCCAAATTTTACTTGTTTTTATAAATACATGATATTTTAATATTTTTTTGATGAAATTGAGGAAAACTATTTCATTTTAATGTCACCCATTTAATAAGAATTTTTTAAATAGGAAATACCATTAAATTTTATCATTATGATTCTTTAGAATCCCTGAGAAACCTATTAGGTAACATCATTAATAATCATAAAATGATTATACAACCTAATTTTGGTTGTAAAATTCCAAATATTTTTAAACCTGTGTGTGGGTAATTCTTTTTAGGTGTTATGATATTTCATTTTAGGATGATTTAGGTGGAAGATAAATGGATGAAAGACTGATTGGAAACTATTTAGATACAATTTATTGGATGCAATTTATGGGAATATTTAAGCAAAATTAATATATGTTATAGGATACTACGAGGAATGTTTTGTGAAAAGAAAGGAAATTTAATTTATAAAACACAAAAAATGAAGTATTATAAGTATAAATAGGTAATGGAAGACATATCATCTGTTGAAAACTAAAATAATCCATAACATATTTAAAAAATGAAATCCTTTATAGATTTCAACAAAATTTAAGTTTAAATCTATAAATTTTTTGAGTTGATTAGATAATGATACTTAAATAAATATGGATTGTAAAATCCTTGATATTTTCAATATTATTGGAGATTATTTGTTTCTTTTTGTATTAATTAAGAGACCATCTTTGAGTATAGACTATTTCATTTGTATTATCTTGGAAGGTTCCAAAACTCTTTATTTATGCTTTGTTTTTTTTCATAGATATAAACTTTAATATATAAATCTCTATATATACATAAAGGTGTTTGTGGTTTACATAATAATTTGACCCATTCTAGTTTAGATTTTATAAATTATACTTTCTATTATTAAACTTTCATGTGTTTTGTATGCTAAAAACTATGATGAACAAAATTCAAATCTGTGTAGTGGGGGATAATTATGATGAGATCTATATTTTAAATTAATGGGAGGATAAATGAATATGGAATGGATCATATGAAAAAATAGAGAATTTGGAATGATTATTATTGACTAATAATGACCAATTTGGTCATTGTAGTGTTAAATTATGAGATGTCCTGACTATTTGTTTCTAAATTATATTATCATTATTATTTGATTCTAACATTTCCATGATTCCAAGTATTATGTATGGGGGAATTGATAGATAACATATTATCATAGCATATTCTATGTATAAAAAATGATAAAACCACACAAATTTACATTTTTAATTAAATTAGATCATTTATGATTTTATGGATATTTTGGGAGTTATTATGAAATGGATAAATTCAATGATTTAAGTGTTTTTAATCATTTATAAATTTAATTGAACAATCCATGTTTTAATTTGTGTTTGTGGAAAAATTATCATTTTCAATATTTATAGGAAAATGTTGGCAAATTATTTCCCATTTTTAATGACTTTTATTTAGATATTTAAATCCATTTTATTTAGTTTTACTTATGGATTTTTTTTTGACTTATATCATGTGCAAGACTGTAGCATTTAACATTTAACGTAATACAAAATCTATGTAAGACTTCATTATTTTACTTTTCTGTTAATTCTGATTTGATCATAAGACTTTGAAATTTATAAGACTTGTTTATAAGTACATTTTTCCACATCATTTTTCTTTGAATACAAGAGACATTACTTGTTCCCTAAGAATTTAAAAGACAGGTCTATATGAATTTTACATTCCATAAAACATTAAAATTATTATGAAATGTAATGTCATAAAAAATAAAAAAGGTCTTTCAATATTAGTTATTTTTGAAATTTTAGGAAAATCTTTCAACTAAAACATCTAGGCTATCACAATGATACTTTGGTTGATCCATGTAGCTGTGGTTGAAGAGATGATAAGTAGTCTATGTTCATAGGAGATTCAAAGGATAAATAAAATAAGAAATAAATTCATTCCATGCATGCATGTTTACTTGCTACAAATTCATCATCTCAAGCATGTGAAGCATTATTGCTTCTACCCCATGGTGTTTTATTGTAAAATATAATACATGAAAAAGATGGTTCTTTAAGAGTTATGTAAGGAATATAATCACCTTAAATATTTTCCTTTATTATCTTAGTATACAATAATTTTTACTATTAATAAAATATTTAACAATTCGAGCTGTGAGAGAGGTTGTAACTACACAATAAGAACCTGATTGGTTAGAGTGATGTTTAAATAAAGTAATCAATCCCTAAAAGAATAAACCCAATGTGGTTGTGGAAAGGGAAACCCCATGATATAACCCTTATATGTTTTCAGGGTCCTTTATAAACTCGTTTTGAATCACTATAGAATTGTTTTCATGAATTAATAATAAATGTTTTTTTATTGAATATGATTTCCTCTAAAAATATATGGGTATTTTTTTATCTTAAGGATGTGTGGAATTTTTTAATGATATTTAAATTTTTTGAATGATGTATCACTCCTGAGTGTAATCGTTTCAATTTGTTTTGGTTGCCGAGAGGTTCTTGGGTAATCAAATTACTTTTATAAGGGAATAATCACCCATATATGATGTATCAATATGGTGTCTATGAAATTTATATGTATAATTTTAGGTCATGAAGTATAAATTATATAATTAAATTGGGTAACATTTTTAAACAATGAATATTGTATTTACTAATGGTAAAAACATTTTCACAACACATATCTCAATTCAGGTTTCTCATCGATATTTTATTTTTCTAGTCTCTAACTTCAAACATTTATTTTTAACTTCTTTTTAGTTTTCATTAATTTTTTAAATTAATTTACAAATATATATATATTTTTTATAATATTTATAAAAAATGATCAAATGTTACATTTTTTCTTACATAACCCACATCATCCTCTTGAGACAACCCAAATATCCATTGCATAATAGTATATAAGGGATTCTAAATTTTATTGAGGTTTCATGACAAAAACCTCATTACAATAATTTTTAGGATATTAACAAATTAAATAATACTTTACTAAGACCTAAAATTCTTACATTTGAATAAAAAGAATACTCACATAGGGACTTATCTGAATTCAAATACAAATTCTAATACGTGAATTTTCCAAATTCATTCAAAAAAATCAAAAAACCCCTCCATCCTTTAACATATAAATTCATTAGGACATTATTAGATTCCTTGAATGTTTTTACAAATAACTTGTTAATAAATACTCTCTAAAAAGCAATTCAATGGAAATTTTTAAAACAATCACCCCTTTGTGTTTTTTGAGAATGATAAAATTGTATTTGAAAATCATCATATATAAACTTATTAGCCAACCAGATCTACCAACAACAATTTATAAATATATTTTCATAGATAGTGCATAATTGATTTAATAAAAAGTAACTATAATCCCACATGAGTCAATATATTTTTGTGGAACAATATTACAAAAGTGTCATTAAAATACTTCCTTGAACATCATTCTCTTCAAACCACACCCTATGAGTACATAGGTATATACTCTACCTCTTTTTAGTGTTAAAGTAAGGGAAGATCCCATATTTTTAACATGAATTAATACTCATATCCCACTATAAAACATGCATTAATTATCAAAAAATATTTTTTAGAATACTCCTCCCCCATTTTCTATGAACCAAATCATCACTTCTTTGAATTTACACTATAAAAGAGTGTAAATAAAACAAATTAATGAAAGAGTTTCACCATACGTTGATATAAATAAAAAATCCAATGATGGAGTTGGTGTACCTTCTCTGAAGGAAATAAGATGATTGATAAATATGGACTCCAACTTCCAACTTGTTCATTTCATAATCTTCCTTTGGTAGTGACTTTTTTACAATATCCAAAATTTGATTTTGTATGAACACGAACTCAAACCACACTAGACCTTGATCTTCCTTCTATGTTATAAAGTGATATTTTATATCGATATACTCTATTCATGAATGATTAATGGTATTTTTTCTATTATTAATATCACTTTATTTATCAGACATGATTACAATAAAATATTTCCCATAAAATCCAAAATCCTTAATTTGTTGCTTCATATATAGTAACTGAGAACACACATGAGTAAAAGAAATATATTCATCCTCTATAATGTATAGATAAATACCATCTTACATGTTACTTATCTAAAAAATTGATCAAACTCTATCCTAGAAATCACCACTTGATGTCGGATTGTGATTATATGTTGTATATTTATTATCCGAATCTGACTATGTGAACAACTGTTATTGTGATTTTCTAAGGTAAAAAAGATTGAATCCACTATAATATTATTATACTAAATAAATATTCTCAATAAAATAATTTTTTTATATTTGGTATAGGTTTGATACCCTATGTATTGACATGTGGAAAACAAAACTTCAGGTCATATTTTTATTATGTATATGTGAATTTCGGTAATCTACATGTACTTCCTCATATTGACCACTTTTCCACAATTAACAACTGATCGTTTTAGTTGGGTATACATCAGAGTATTCATTGGTTTGTTTTTTTCTATTTAAAATCTCTTCAATATCTTTTTGGAAAGTTTAGATTGGGAAATTAATGTACCATCCCTTCCATCAGTAATATGAATACCAATTAAAAATTTTAACTCACTAATAACTGACATATAAAATATTCCCCTTATATAATCTGAAAAAAACAAGAATTTTGTTTCATTTGAATCTAATGATTTTTTTAATCCACATAAAAAACGAAATAACATCCTCATATATTTTTCTTTATTGATTAAGTGGCTTTTATCAAATCATCATCATTGGAATCCAGGTTCTGTAAAGTAATGATCTTGCATAGAATATTAATATAATTTTACTTTATTTAGTCTTTAAAAAGATTGCGTTAACTAATATATTTTTATTTTAAATTAATTTATAATAAATTAACCTATATAAGCTTCAAACTTAGGTATTCAAATAATAATTAATAATTTTATATAAAATTGGTTCATCCTAAATCATATTAGTTTCAATATTTCTTGAAAATATAAAATGGCTTCCGACTAAGATGGGAGAGAATGTGTGTCATTAACATTATTCACCTTTATTTGGGAATATCACTTTCACAACATCTATTAATTGGTTTGAGTTACATCTCAATCTTCTATTTTTTTTGGGATGACCCACTCGTTCTTAATGATAATTTAACTTTTTATTCATCGAATAACTACCCCTGTTTGATTCTTGTTGATTTGGAAAAGATCATATGGAATTGTATGAACCAATTTATATTTTATAGTAAATTAAAATAACTTAGGTTTAGATTTACATAAATGATAAGTTACATTTATATACCTCATTTATTTGTGTTTGTACTAGAGTAGTCTAGTCACCAATAATTTTTCAATCATCAATTCCATCGCTAATTATTCCTCTCTTTCCACCAGCAATGACTGTTGAAATTTACTTATTATAAATGAATTATTATATTTCCATTATAACCATAGGATATCCCCTTTCCAGGAAATCATCAACATCAATTTCATATAAAAGTTCATTTTTTCCCAACTGTGAAACTTTCTAACTATGCTGTAAAAACTGCTCATTATCCACAAACATTGTGCCATCACTTTTATTAGTATTATAAATCTTTTTTTGTAGAATTTTTACACCTTGATTTTAGATGAACATAATAAGAAAAATAATTCACCACATGTGGTTCAAACATGCTGTTTTTATCATTTTTAATAATAAACAATTTATTTTAAAAAATAAAAATTACATTAATGTTATAATTTTTAGTTTCCATATCATATAAGTTATCTAATATTCAATCAGTATAATAAAGATGAATTATATATATAATTAAATTTATGAATGACCTTATTACAATATATATATGATATATTTTTCTAAAGAATCATATTCCATGCCATATTATCGAAAATATGATTACTCCTTCCTATTATTATTATTTTGTTTGGGAGTCCCTAATACTGAAATTTATTTCCTTATCACATGATTTATTAGAAAATACTTCTCTTCATTATTATATAATTCCATAAGATAATTAATGTAAATTTTTTAATGTCTATTATATGCATATTCTCAACTAGTACCTGATTATATGTAATGAAACAAAATACTTCATACTTATGACAGATAACCAATATTTTTCCCACTTTATTATTATCACAATAAAAAATAAAATAAAACTTTATATCCCAAACTATGGGTGATATTTCCCCCACATAATGATGACTTATAAGTCAAGAATTATTATTGAATTATTGACTTTGTTTTATACATTATTTGAATGATATTAAATATTTTTCTAGTATGAAATATATGAGTGTGTTCAAATGAGAGTTTAGGTATAGTATAAGACTCATCATTCTACAGTATGTTATTTATTTATTTTTGGATCAAGTGGTCAAGAAATCTATGAAACTAAAAATTCTCATATTCTTTGGATTGATATAACCTTTTCCATTCCCCATCAATGAGGTAATGATTCCCTTTTGTGAGCTTTCCTTGTATAAGAGTATCATTATCTCTTCCTTTTATGATGCCTGACTTTTTGTTTAAATCCATTGCATGCTTCACATCACATAATTGTCTTACACTAAGTAAATAGTGACCAGGGACTACAGTCAGGAATAAATTTATCTTTCTCATGCCTTTCCTTTTATTTTTAGCTTTTCCAAAATCAATAATTGTATATCTATGTCTTTTCCAAAAAATATAACACCATAACATTCAAAATTTATGCTTATGAGACTATGTTTTTTTCTTATCATATGGGTGGTAAAACATTAATGTATAATCCATTTTCTATATGGATTAATCATGTTCAATTGAAATTTATTGATGTTTTAATTCTATTATATGCCTCTCTCAAAACTTGTCCTCTACTTATTAGCCTTTTGTGGTAAATAAAATTGTTCCACCATTATCTCCATTGATTCATACTCATCATGGATGTTTATAAAACTATAATAAATTTTCATCCCTCTCGACTTAGATTATCAATGAAGAAAAATAATTATATAGAACTCTATTGGTGCATCTAATTTTATGCTTGATGATCAATTCATTTATTTTTTAGATACCTTCAAACAAAAAAGTCACTAAAAACATACAAATGGAAATTAATTTTTTTCAACTTTTTTATTTTTATTTCTTCTTGAAATTTAATATTTATATATAAAATAAATGTTTTGTTTGATTTAAATGTAGAAAACAAATTTTTTGTTGTGTTATTTCCTGTATTTTTTCTCAAACTACTGTCTTTTAGGACTTTTATGAGTCAGTCAAATGAAACATTTTCTAATGAGTGGGTTTTTTTGACATTGAATCAACCACCATAATATTTTTATTATAATCACGAACCTTGGTAAACATACCTTTATCAATGAAATTATTCACCAATGGGAAAGAATATATTTATTCGATTTACTCCCCATATTAATTACTATCTTCTTTTGTAGTAAAAGCACTCGAAAATCACATTTCATAGTGGGGATTATATTTTTTTCTTGATCATCATGTAATACCCCAAAATTCCATTTATTTTTTTGGAAAAATTATTGGGATTATTTAAGGACCACGTAATAAGAAAACACCAGATTTTGTGGCAGGGAGTGGCCATAATATATTTTGAAACTATTTTTAATGTCCATTAAATAATTATTGAACCGATTTTTTATAAAATTTGAACTAGTGACCGAATAAAAAATATGGGGGTACCGTTGACCTCATAACATCATGATTATCCTAGGAATGGACTAACATTGACTGGCTTGGGTCAATTGAAAAATATATTTTTCAGTACTTTGAGAAGAAATATAAAATAACTTAAAAATTTCTTTTATTATTTTCATTTCATCGTTACGCAGTGACTCGTCATTGCATTGGTACAATGATGAGGATATACTAAATCCATTAATTAATCTCATTAATGAATTAGTGTGGATATGTTGAAATGTGCAATTAATCTTCATTATTTAATTAAATTGTGATTTAGGGATGATGAAAAACCAAGAATTTCTTCTAAAAAATGATGAAGAAAACCCCTCCAATGATGAACATTGGTGTATTATAAAATGGAAATGATACCCTTGCAGTGCGAATCAGAACAAGAGGAAAATAGATGATGATGAGTTTAACAGATCTTGTTTTCCATGGTAGAGGTTAAAATATTATTGATTAATTTTCCCTCATTCTCCCCTAAAAATGGAGAACGCAAATCAACTATCTAAAAAGTTGATCCGCTGATGGATTCTTCTAACATGATTGAGAAATACTAACTGTAGGATTACATATGGGGATTAAATCATAGCTATTTATAATATATGTTTCGTGACCCCCATACAAGAAAAATTACTGGGCTACATGAACAAAAGCCAGTTTGTTTATTAGTTGTTCTATATGATCCCCCCCTCTCTTCTTGTTATTCGACGACGTACCCACGATGTCAAATATGATATTTTTCCAAAATGATTCCCAATGAGGTCAGATCCCCTTATGTGATGGGAAATGGGTGAGGATGATGCTAGAGTGACGTTGACACCCCCAGAAGCTCGGAATCATAGAAAGAATAAAAAAACCATTAGAGAAAGTCTGAAGGCCAAATCAGAATCAAACCGAGGTAGTGGATGTCATGACAGTACATGGTGGCAATGCTGGTTGGCCATCACATTAGGGGGAGTGTCCCATGGTGTGGGAAAAAATGTGCACTGGCATTTATTCTATGTTAAACAACATATATTAGGCGACCGACCTCAAATAGATGCCAATGGGTGTCCGGGATGAACCAAAGACTACCCACCAATGTGTACCGTGCCATTGGAGTAAATCGGGCTGATGGGTTTCCCGAGAAAGAGAAGAATTGACCCACCCAATTAAGTGATGTTCCAGAAGGAAAATAGGGCCACTAGAAGGGTTGGTTGGTTAGAATTGTTCTGACTAAGTCGGACTGGGCTGAATAAGAATCAGGTCACTGGGTGACCTAGCGAGCTGGACCCACGGCCGAACCGGGCCATGTCCAGCAAGGCCAACTCGGCCCCGACCATAGATCTAGGATGTAAAGTGTCATTCTAGGCCCAAATGTGTTGGGTCGGGTCAACCAAAATGTGTTGGGCCATGTGGGACCTTAGGGCCAGGTTGGCCGGGTCGGTCTGACCAAGTCGGCATAGGCCCAGGTGCAACCGGTTCCTGTTTAGTAAAACACCAATATCTTTTACACAAGGAGTCCAATTGATGTGCCATCAGTGGATTTCAGAACCATCTGATGACCCAAAACATTGGGTATACTCTAAACGAGTAATCATGGAATTTAAGATATGACTAATTGATTGAGGAGTTGATTCTTCTGGAATCAAGCGCGCTGCATAGCAGGAATCCAACAGTTGGAAGTGACATGAATGATATGACGAGTAGGAGAATGGTGGTCTACTAGAATAAAGGACCTCAGTGGTCCACTAGATTAGTGGACCTCTATGTTATAGTAGCGGAGAAAAACTTATTGGTCCAGAAACCGATCAGACCTCAGTGGTCTAGTAGATAAGTAGACCACATTGGTCTAGTAGCTCGGTGGACCCCAATGGTCGAGTAGCCTAGTGGAGCTTAGTGGTCCAGTAGCTGAGCATAATCCAGTGGTCCTATATCTTAGAGGACCTAAGTGTCCCCGTAGCATAGTTAACCAATGTGGTCCATTATATTAGTGTACCTCAGTGGTTTACTAGCCTTGTGAACCTCAGTGACTCATCAGGTATGAGTCCCATAGTAGTACAAGTTGATTCGTCTTTATGAATAGCAATATTACTTTCTAGACATTGAGTTATATATGGTGAAATCTATCTTTATTTTTTTGTTTTTATTTGTGGTCATTAATTTGTGGTTTGGGGTCCCTAATGAGTATTCTGTTACACACCCCTCCACATACTTTATGAGCATGTGTCTTATCTCGTGCAAGTGATCAATTCTTCGATGGAGACCTTAGTTGTCTGCGACAAGGTGGTGATCAGTGATCCTGGAGGGATGAGAGTACTTCTAAAACTACATGTAGTTACCAATAACCTACCCTATAGATAGGGTCTCGAGTGGACAAACCGTAGTATTTTTACCTTTCTTTTTGTTTTTGAGTGTGTATTATAGCCCCATTGTACATTCAGTTAGTATTGTACTCTTATTAGTTGTCTCAATTACAATCGAGGTTTACTTTTTGTCTAATTTCTGTAGTTTGAGAATTGTATGTGTATAAAGGTTAAAATTCAATGCCTTCCCTTTTATGGATATTCCTACTCGATGCTAATCGTGATCCACTATCCTACAGAAGGTAGGCATAGGGTAGTCACAACATGGGCCCTAGGGGAGGGAACTTGAAAAAGTGGTATCATAGGGTGGTCGGTTCTACTAGAAGAACTAAAAGTCTATAAATGATTATTGGGAGGCAATGTTAAGTGTTTTGAGTTTGGATTTCAGTCCATGGAGTCCAGTGTTGGTGTTGTGGTTGACGTATCCCAACACCATGATCTTGAAATTGTATTTCTGACTCAGTACATGAAAACACTGGTTTCACTCATCTTTGAATGTTTTCTCACGATCTTCTTTAGTCATAGTAATCTCTCCATGTATAATATTCTGACTGTGGTTCATCTAGATACATTTTATGATGCCTCCACAAAGACAGCTAGTTAGGATTCCAGTGAATTACCATGAGGATGGTCCATAGAGTGATGAGGGATTAGTATAGGGATGGTTTCTTGAGATGGAATCTTCAGGCAGTGTCCCATTTTTACCACCACCTGTTGGTTAGCAGTTTATATATGTGATACCAGTAGTGGAAGCAGATAGTCTCAGTGCCTTACATAATTTCTAGAGATACATACCACCCAAGATCAGTAGATAGGAATATCCTTAGGTCTCTAAGGATTAAATGGAGGCAGTGGCACGAGTCTTCTGCTTAGTGAGGACACCACTGGACCATATGGATGTTTGGTCCATGAGCCTTCTGCAAGGATCAGCATGGAGATGGTGGAGTTTGACATTCTAGAAACATGAGGAGGTGATACTCAATTAGTCTAACATAGAGAGTCATTTAAGGGAGGAGTTCTTCCCTAAGACATTGAGATCAATGCACATACAGGAGCCTCATCACCCACAACAGGGCATCCTGATAGTGGATAACCTCTCTATGAGGATCACATACATCTCCTATTACTCTACATATATGGTACGAGACCCTTTATTTACGTCCCAAAACATTGATAAGGGTCTCTAATGGGAGATCAGGGCATCAATAATTTCCGTTAGCATCCTTGTGTAGGATTGGGTGCACGAGTGAGATCTACTAGTGGAGGGATTCCTCGTAGAGACAATACCGATGGTGGGATCTACCAATGAGCGACAGGTGGTCGATTCATCCTCGGTGGGTAGATGACAGATGAGGTAGAGGCCCAAGAAGTCTAGACCATTCACAGGATGATCCCAGGACTCAGTTTCAGCAGTATGAGGCTCCTAGAGCAGAGGGATTCATCAGAGGCGAAGAGTATGCTATGCGTGCGGCGGGTAGGGGAACATGTCATAGGATTGTCTGAATCACCACGAAGGGGATTGACAAATAGTATAGGGCCCACCAAGGTAGTGACATAGATAGTAATAGGGTATTCCACTAGGTGGGTGACATGGAAGAAGATTGGGAAGAGTGATATGAGGTGGGCATAGTTATGAAGTACCACTATCACCACCCCCATGTGGTCCACCACGAGCTCCCGAAGCATGTGGACAAGGGAGGGCTCAACTTTAGGTAATCGAGACCTATGGTCCTGAATTCCTAGAGATTATATATGGTATGATCTATTTGTTCTCCATATTTTCATCAGTTCTTATAGAAAAACGTTTCAGTAACTCTTTCCTTGTCTTGAACCATTTTCAGAGCATAGAGACTTTGATAGATTCATTGGCTCGATCATTATGATTAGATAATAAAAAATTAGGGGATTAAATGATAAACCTCCTTTACTAACAGTGTGATATTACACTTGAAGGTGATACCATTGACTGGGATCTCCTAGTAGTGGCGTTGAGGCCATATGATGTCACACTAAGTATGAACTGGCTATCTGTAGTTCATGCTCAGATCAACTGTTTTATAAGCATAGTGCAGTGTATCCATGGAGATGGGAAGCATTATTCCTTTTTATTTGTGAGAAGGGGAACATATTTGTGAAAGATGGACTCACACATCGGAAGGTGTAGAAAATCACTTATCAGTTGGCTATCAAGACCCTTGTAGTAGTGGATGAGATGAGTCCATAGATTCTTACAGTGGAAGATGTGTATGAGGATGTCTTTCTGGAAGATGTTCTAGGACTACCTCCTCGTAGAGATGTAAAATTCAACACTAATCTATACCATGAGATGACACTAATATGTACTTTTTCATTTCAAATGTCTCTTACAGTGCTCCAGGAGATGAGGGTCTAGTTGGAGGAATTGAAGAGGATGGGGTTCGTAAGGATTAGCATTTCACTGTGTGTAGCCCTAGTGTTTTTGCAAAGAATACAGATTTAATATTGAGGTTATGCTAGCCTTACGACACCTGAACCAGGTGATAGTGAAGAACATGTATCCTCTATCGAGGATTGACGACCTCTTTGATAAGTTTAAGTGAGAAAGACTGTTATTGAAGATAGACCTCATATTAGGCTATCACCAACATCAAGTACGAGATGACAACATCTAAAAGACAACATTTAGATGTTTTTATGAAAATTATGAGTAATTAGTGATGTCATTTTGTGTGACTAATGTCCAGAAAAAATTCATCGGACTCATTAATAGTATCCTCTATCCATATTTAGACTAGTTTTTAGTGGTCTTCATTGATGAAATCCTATTGTATTCCGCATCTGAGGAGGTGCATTTGATACACCTAAGGATTTTTATGGGCACACAAAGATAGAACCAGAATTACATAAATCTATCGAAGTGTGAGTTATATATAAAAAAGGTCCACATGATGGCACATGTCATATTAGAGGCTAGAGTTGTGGTGGATCCAGAAATGATTGAGGCCGTTCTTGCTTGGGATCCACCCAAGAGTGTTACAGAGCTAAGGAGTTTCCTTCGGTTTCTTGGGTACAATCAGAGGTTTTTTCAAGACTTCTACAGAGTGTAAAAACCCATGACGATTTTTGAAAATAATTGAAAATCCATTGTGTGGATAACAAGATTCTAGTAGGTCTTTCATATATCTACGATATAGTTTGACGCATGCTTCTATATTAAGGCTTCCAGAGGAGGGCACTGACTACAGGGTGTTCAGTGATGCATCAGGAACAGGGCTCGGTTATCTTCAGATATAGGAGAAAGCCATGTTTACTTATGGATCATGATAATTGAGACCATATGAGTAGAATTATGGGACTCATGACCATGAGTTGGCAGTTATAGTCTTTACACTAAATATGTGGTGACAAAACCCTATGGGCGAACGATTCGTCGTATACTCTATCCACAAGAGTGTCAAGTATATATTTTTTCAGAAGGATCAATATATGAGAAATCAACATTGTATAGTTTTCTCCAAGTCTATGACTTCTATATAGTCTATACTACTGTAATGGGGAATATGGTGGTAGATGCTCTCAGTAGGAGGTCAAGTTCACAACTACGGAATGAGGCCTCATAGTAGTTGAACTCAATTAATATATCCTTCATGGATCGAGGGGAGACAAATTTTCTTTATCGATGTTAGTTCCCCCTATATTCTTATAGAAAGATATAGATGCCCAACTTGGAAATTCCATCTGTAAGACTACACCTTCCCAGACATCCATAGGGAATTCCCTTAATGGATAATCGAAAACTGGGGAGCACATAATATTTTTAGAGGATGCACCATAGTACGAGTGGTGTTGTAGTAGGACATGTTGTGGGAGTTACATAAATCCCATTTGATGGTACATCTAGGTGTCGAGAATATGTACCAAGACCTCAAACATTAGTACATGTGTTCGGGGATTATGAAGGTAGTGGTAGAGATTGTCTTAAGATGCCTCACTTGTTCGAATGTGAAGCTGAGCACCATGTTCCATCAGGGTTGACACAACCCTCAAGGTACGTGAGTGAAATTGGGATGGGATATTGATAGAGTTCATGATGGGCTTACCACGTATGTCCAGGGGGTGTGATATCATCTTGGTGATTGTAGTTTGACTCACCCAGTCAGCCCACTTCATACCCATTCAAGAGTAGGGTTGAATAGAGAACTTGGGACACCTATACACAATAGAGATAGTTTGACTACATGGAATCCCATTTAAAATATTCACAAATAATGATTTACTCTCCACATCCATGTTGTGGAAGTTATTTTATGAGGCATTTGGGACTCATCTAATCTTGACCAAAACCATTCCTAAATAGACGAATGGTCTGATAGAGTGGACCATAAAGACCCTCGGGGACATGATTTGTGCTTTCACTCTTGATTTTAGTATTAGTTAGGAGGACCAACTACCACAGGTGGAGTTTTCATAAAATAATAGCTACCACTCCACCATCGGTATGGAACCATTCAAGGAATTGTATGGATTTCCATGAAGGTCACCGTTAAGCTAGACAGACCCAAGGGAGTTAGCACTCATGGGTCCTGAGATGGTATATTCCACAACTAAGAAAGAGCAGGTCATCCAAGAGAAGAAGAAGACTATTAAGAGATTAGTGAAGACCTAAGATGATGTACGATGGAGACCCTTGGAGTTCAAGGCGGGGGACCATTTATTCCTATGGTTCTCTCCTCATTAAGGGATATAGATATTTGGCTGGGGTAGAAAGTTATCTCTGAGGTTCATCAGAACTTTCCTGATACTACGTAGAGTGGGAAAAGTGGCATACCGCTTGGCTCTACTTCTATTGTTAGAGGGTTGCAAAAAGTCCTTCACAAATCCCAACGAAGTATACATGTGCATGGACCTTCTCACATTATCAACCATGGTGAGATGGATATTGATGATGGGGCAACCTTCTTATAATACCGTGTGGAGGCCAAGGATCAATAGGTGAGGATAATTCATGGATGGTAGATTCTTATGGTGTGTGTTCGTTGGCATGATGAGAATCTCTAGGAGAGAACGTGGGATTGGGAGGCTCAGAATCATGCTCAATACCCCCTTTTGTTTTATTAGACATTAATTGGATTTCAGGGATGAAAAGCCCAAATGTGGGGGGAATGTAATACCCCAGAAATCCATTTAATGTTTTTGAAAATTAAATTGGATTATTTCATTACCAGGCTCTATGATGGAATGTGATTCCAAGGAATGGAGTGGCTAGAATTTATTTTTAAAATAGTTTTAATGTTAATTAAATAATCATGTGAGCAGAAATTTTATAACTTTTAAGCCAGTTCCCAAAACAAAAATCTGGGGGTACAATTGAACGCATAACATCGCTATTTTCCAATGTCGGGCCTAACATCAATTGACATATGTCAAAAAAATATAGTTTTTTGGAGAATCAGATGAAAGATAAAATAAGTTTAAATTTTATTTTGTTATTTTCTATTCATCATTACACAGTGACTCATTAGCGCTATGGTACAATGATGAGGTGAAGATGAATCCCTTAATAAACCTAATTAATTAATCATAATAGAGGAAATGCGTTGCCAAAAGAATATTCAATCATTAATTAAACAAGGATTATTGGTCGAGGAACAAACCAAGAATTTCTCAGATGAATGATGAAGGAATCCTCTCCGAGGATAAATGTCGGTGAATTAGAAAGAGATGATGATACACTTGGAGAGAGAATCAGAACTAGATATTGACAGATGGTGATGGAAAATCTTCCTCGACTGATCTCCATTTCCCCTATAGGGGATTAAATCATTGTGATTTCTTTCCACTATTCTCCCTTCAAAACAAAGAATGCATATCATCTCACTATCAAGTTGATTTGTGGATGGAATCTTATTATGATATAGGGAAATATTTAATTTGGGATTGGTTATCGGGTTTAAATCTTATTGATTTATATTTATGATTCATAATCCACTTGAAAAGAACATTACCAAGCTGACATGATCAAAGGCTGGTTTGTTCATTGGGTTCTCTCTGTGATCCACTCCCTATCTCCTTGTTTTTCACCGACAGACCCACGAGGTTATGTCATATCTTTTTGGGGATTATTACAAATCATCCCAGACCCCCATAGTGATGGAAAAATGGCATGGAGTATGTATAAGTGATTGTGATTTTCCGGGAATCCCAGATGCCCAAATGGATTAAGAAATGGACCACCATAGCAATTCCTATGGCCTTTGAAGGAGACTGGCGACGCGCTGGCGCCGATGGAAGTGGCCACTAGTGGGAGGCAGTGTGCCTCAGTACTAGAGGCCATGACCATTAGGGGTAGAGATAGTGTATTTTGGAAGCCTGTGTGGTGGGACGGAATGTGTGTCGGCTCGCGACCCAGGCAGGACCAAGGGAAGTGGGAGATGGTCAGCTTCGGCTGGCCACGTGGCCGTACGAAACGGAAGCTAGTAGTGGTCTAGGGAGAACCCAAGTGGGACCACCAAGGTGGGATGAGAAGATGGAGTAAAATGAGTTTTTAGGTGGATTGGGCTGGAGAGGATCTGGCCTGTCAAATTGCAGGCTCTTCGAGATGGGAAAGCAGGCTGTTGTGTTGCCTGACTAGATAGAATTAGACTGAATATACCAGAGTGGACATTATACGAACTGGGTGGATGGGAGACCTGGTGGGCTGAATCCACAACCTAACTGAGATAGGTCCATCTTGGACCACTAGGATAGGCCAGACTAGGTCAGTTCTTGCGGGACCCCCAGGTCGGGTTGACAAGTTCTGTCCGACCATGTCAGACCGGGAATAGATGCCACTAGCCCCTATTTACTAAAATGACAATATATCTCTTACTGGGTGTCTGATTGATGTACTGTCTATGTCATTGGATGCCTTTTGAAGAGATGGTCATTTGGGTAAACACTGATTGTGTTTTCCTCAAAGTATCTATATAACCGATGTCTTGAGGAGTATATTATCTTGGAATAAAGTATGTTGGATACCGGGAATCTTATGGCTGGCTGTGACATAGTGGAAATAATGTGCGGGACCTCAGTGTTCCATTATATGAGAGGACCTCTATGGTCTAGTAGCTTAGTGGTACTCAATGGTATAGTACCTAAGAAGGCCTCAATGGTCCTGTACCCGATCATACCACAGTGGTCCAGTAGTAGAGTGGACCTCTATGGTCTAATATCTTAGAGGAACTCTATAGTCTGGTAGCCTAGTGGACATAAGTGGTCTAGTAGCTGAGAAGACATCAGTGGTACAGTAGCTAAGCAAACCTATGTGGTCTAGTAGAAGAGATGAACTTAGTGGTCCAGCAACCGAGCGAACCTCAATGACTCTGTCGGGATGATTCCCATAATAGTACAAGATGATTCATCTTAACGATGGATAATCTTACATTCTATTCTTTGAGTAGTACATGGTGTGAGCTGTCTTTACTTTGTGGTACTTCTTTTTGGTATTTCCTTTGTGGTTTGAGGTCCCTACTGAGTATTGTGTTTCTCACCCCTATACGGGCTTCACCTGGATGGGATTTACCTGCTCCTGTTGTGTTTACATTCCGATGTTTTTCAATTGTTTGTATTTGAAAGTTTAAATTCAATGCTTTTCCTTTTTGGTATATTACCACTTGGTGATAGTTACTAGCCCCTACCCTTGGAAAGAGGGCTTTGGGTAGTCACAACATGTGCCCTGGGGGATGGGTTGTGACAAATCAAGATTTCATTACATTATCATGACTTACCCTTAATGTTAGAAAATTATTTTAAAATTATATTTCAAAAAATCAGCCAATCCATCTATAATCTATTCTAGATGTTCAATTATGGGATTGATCTTAGTATACTTCTTTGAGATATTTTTAATTATATATTTTCATCATTTAATTTTATCATAATGTCATACTTATCTTCATCATTTTTTGCTTAATATAAATTTTTATTCATTCAAAAGTTCATTTATGTTATTTTAGTTGTCCTTATAAATGTCATTTTCTTTATGCGAAACTTCTAATTAATCCTCTAGCTTGAATATTCCATTAAATTCAGCACCATCATCATCCCTATCCTCCACTAGTGTTTTGTATATAAAAACAATAGAAAGTTCTTTTTTATGTTTTTATACTCCTACATTCCTTTTAGTTAAATATCTTCTATGTTGACATATTATGGGGAAAGAAAGATAATATTTTTTAAGAATTTATATTATCATCTTCTCATTCATTTCTCACCCATAAATGATTTATTTATGGTTTCATCCTCTCCATAATAGTCATGAAATTTCCATGGACATATTGTAGCAATATTCCATACTTTTCTACACTAAAATATAGAATGTTGAATCCTGAAACCGAATTTTTTTTAAAAAATGAGGAAAAGAAAGAACGTGCCTCATTATCTCCTCTTTAATCAACACCATCCTCTAAATAAAGTATTTTCATCACCTTGAATGGTAGTTTAAAATAATTTAATTTTTCTTAATCCCTTTATCATTATTACATACATCATATGAAACAATAGTGTTATTAATAATTTCAAAAGTCACATCTATCAAATGTTTGCTTTTGAGTATTGATAATTTATCATTGAAATGTGTTGTCTCACTCCTTAGGTTCCTATTTAGGATTTTGAAATCATTTTTGTTTTCTATAAGTCCTTGAATTTCTTCAACAATGACGTTCACCATGTTAAATAAAGAATTAGCAGTATCATTCGACTGCATTATAAATCAGTCATACATATTTTATAATATCAGAAACATATCTTCACATACATTTTAATCAACATACTAAATGTTATGACGATCTTTTCCTTGGGTTTTTGAGGATTTACCCAACATCAATTTTGTGTATATGAAATTTGATAGTGATTCTTCCAATGAAATTAATTCTTTTGAATTGATATCATGATCCTCTAAATCTTTCTATAATAATGATTTTCTCTCCACTCTCACTAAAATATCATCTATGGTTTCCATGTAGATATCTATTCTCATAGATCGAATATAATTTTACATTAGATTCTTCCATTGATAAAATTTATTTTCATTTTATACTATAATTCCATATTGGTTGAAAACTAATAAAATTTCTTCAAATAGACAAATCATGACCAAAAACATATCAGTGACATTATTTTTTGGTCCTATGAAAAGTGAATACCCAGAGGAGCAGTGGGGTGTTGGATGAGTGAATCATTGAATGTCTATTTTTTAGTCAGCACCAACAAAAATCTTGTTCCCAGATTATTGGAATAATTACCTCCCCCAAAAATGTTATCCTAAAATAATGAAAATAAAAAAGGGGATAATTAAATTAACATTGTCCACCCACACTATTCTAATCTAATTAAAATGTAATAGATATGTGTTTATGAACCATAAACACTAAGAGATCTTCATTTATGATGATAATGAAAGGCACATTAACCCTCATGTTTTACTACCGTCATAGAATAATGAAGAACTAACTACTCTTCCTACAATATAGAAATCACTGATCATCCTATAACCTATCATCGTTTTCCACAAATAGAAATTATAGATTACTCAAAAAAGGTAAAACAGCCCGGGACGCTTCCTCAAGCTTCTATTAATAAAAAATCTTGAAGCACGTCCTCCCCCTCCTTCTATTTGTAAATCTATTTTTTAAAAAAATTCTAGTTATTTAAAATGAATTCCATCTTCTACTATTCTAAATAGTGGTTAGCTAATATTTTTTTATAACTCACATTATATACATTTTTGAATAGAAATGATATCACTATTTCTTGTCTTTCATGAAATACTACATTTTCAGTATCTTATTTGTCAATCTTTATTTGTTTATTCATTGAATATTGATTAGGAATATTTTATATATTTGATCCTAGAAGGATCAAAGTTAGAAATATTTTTTCACTAACAATGAAATCCAAAAAATCATATAATTTTTTTTGAAATAATTAGATGATTATTTTTAGGTCAAATACAATTTCTAAAATAATATTAAACTATTTCTTCCTTCTCCTAGGGTAAAACACTTAACATTGATATGTCACATGGAAAAATATTAGGTCCACAAAATCTATATAAACGTTAATTCAAATCACTAGAATTTCACGAAATAATATAATATATTATTTCTATAATTCTCTCTATAAAATCTTTAATGAAATACAAATAATTTTTTTGAATAAAAATATATATCATAATATTTTGTTTAGGGTAGAAGACATATCCTAGAGTTGTTAAAAAATTATGGTAAGTACAAAATCTAATTCAATATATGGTAGATTTAAGAAACCTGAATCAACTCCATAAAAAAAATTTACACAACAACAAAAACTTACGCAAAAAATATATGGTGCCATTTTTCTTTGATTTCAGATAAAAATGTCACATAGTCATAGAAGATAATTTATCAGGAAATCATAATAGTGATAATTGGTATACTATTCACTGATTCCTTCCCCCCACTCTTATTGAGACTCACCATGTATAGGGGAACGACAAATATAAAAGCATTAAAGGGTTTGAAAGAGAAATATTTACTCATGATTTCATGAATCATGTGTAAATGAATGGATTATAGACCATTAATAAATCCTATATAATGGAGGACAGTCTATATCTCTAGGTATGTATTATTCTGAAAAAACTATTTGAAAAAAGATTCCCTCCTTATTATATTTCCCTTTTTAATTTTTTTTCAATTTGTGATACTAGTATATTGTGAAGGTTAATGAATCCTAGCCAAAGTGTTTTAGGGATTCCATACAATCGATATACACAACATAGGGTGTGAAACCTATTTTATTTTACTTGGTGATTTTCATCAAGCATACATTGAATGTGATGGAAGATGAAATTATATAGTGTAAGTTATACATTTCAGTTTCTAATATCACATGATTACAACTTTCAATTGATGATTTTCATGGGTTTCATCATTTATTTGTTCTTCATCTACATTGATTTGTTGTCAAACATTGATAAGTAACCTATGAATATAATGGGGTGATTGGTGCTGCATTGAATAATATTTTTTATTCATTCTCATTATAGGTAAGATTCATAGATTTCTTAGAGAGCATGGATCTAGAAACTTTCTTTAACAAAAAATTAATAAGTACAAAATTATTCAATTGTTATTATATAAAAAAATTTTACCTAAAATTAGATATAGATTTTTATATTTTATTCAATAAATAAGTATGAATCAGTAAAATAATATATTTAATGATTCAAGACCATGTTAAGGTATTTTCCTCACAATGTAATGATGATAGAATTTCAGTTTCAAGCATTTATCTATATACTATAAGATGAAAGAAAATATTACATGAAAAAAATAATAGTAAAACATTCATAGAAATATATTTTGAATATTTGTACACTTTTATTTAAAAAATAGTTGAATATAGCTTCCAAAGAATAGATTACATTTATAAATTGAATGTATAAATAAATAGAGTGAGCTCTTAGAAAATAATAGCTACCCAATATAAGGTGTTCAAGAAGAAGATAAGAAATTTATTATTGATTCAGCTCCAACTTAGTCATTGAGATAAAACTATAAAACACTCATAAAATCAATTTCCATGTCCTTATTTTATGATTCCATAGTGAATTTTATTGAACAATATAGACGTAAATAATTTCATCAGTTGAAAAAGAATAAACTTTAAGGGTAATTATAACATAAAATTTTAAAATTACCAAAACAATTTCGGTAGTATTTAGGAGCTATCAATCAACTTAACTAGACCATGGGTAAAAGTTGATTCGCATAAAAACCAACCTTCCTAAGTAGAGGAAAATGACATGGGAAGGGTGAGTAGTTGACATATCTACCCATATTATAGCAACAAAAATAATATAAATATCAAAATAAGACAACAATATTTTCTCCTACATTAAAAAAATGAAATAATAAAATGTAAGAAATTATTGTACAATTTATCTCATACAATTATAATGTAAAACAAGACTCATAATCTGATATATATTACCTAGAAAATAATAGTTTCAGTTAGTGAAATATATAAAATAATGAGACAATATTAATACTACCTTGTAATATAATGTTTATCCATATAGAATATGTAGAATATTTAATCATTAAGAACGGTAATCAATTTCTATAGTAGAAAGTTACAAATGGCCTTGCAATATAATTAACACATTAATGTACTATATACGAAAAATCATGAATAAAAAATGATCAATACTACATAAAAAGATCTTCCAAGTCAATATGAAAAAGTTAAATCTATAAAATATTAAAAATAAAAGGAAGGTGAAGAACTAAATGAAAGGGTGAAATCTCACACAGCACCCCCTCCATTCCATAAATATTAATGTATAAATTATAGATTCTTTGTTTTTAATGTTTATAGAGATGTTTAAGAAGTTACATATAGAGATACACATTATAGATCCCATTAAAAAGATTCGTCTCTATAGTAAATTCATAAATTAACTTATATCTAAAAGTTAAAAAACATATATATTGGAAATTCATATTATTAATAATGAATTTTTATTATTTATCCCAAGATATTTACCTCCCTATCATAAAAACCTCTCTATTTCATGATACCCTAAAATACTAGAGGCCATATGTTTTGGATATCACTATAAGGCCTCAAACCTATTATAGGTATTTTTCTATCTAGTGTTGTTGATGAAATAGAGATTACTGAATTAAATCCTACAAGTATTCATTCCTAATGGAAGAGCGATATGTGGAGCACCCATAATGAGTTTATGCGGTCGTTCCCTTTAATGTTTAAAAGAATTAATTTTTTAGATAATTTTTTATACAAAATAATAATTAATATAAGGCAAAAAAATCCTTATTGGTTGGAATTTCTTTCCAACATATAGATCTATAATTAATGTGAGAGAGGGTAAAATAAATTTTATAGACATGGAATAAATAAAACCATGTAATATCCTTAAATATATAAAAGAACATTTGCGGACTGACAATTATTTCCTATATACTATTAACGAATGTGATGATATAGAAAATGTAATTCTAAATTTATTGAAACGTATAATATAAAATGTGGAGTTATATAAATAAATAAAAGATATGGTGTTAATTAGAAACAGAACAGAGTGACAAAATGTACATGAGTTAACAAAAGTAACATTATCACTTTAAAAGTCTATTGAAAATGATCCTAAACCTCATCAACTGAACATATGATATATCTACATGGTAGAACCAAAATGAAATAAACTAACCTAGGCTATTTGAATGGAACTCAAAAATGGGGAATCATAAGATCTTAGGTATGATTCCCCATATACTATATGTATTCATCTAGTTGTAAGGTACTAAATGAGTCACGATGATACTATGTCCTTAAAATAATTCCCTAAATATAATTCCAAACTATAATAGAATAAGAAATATGTAATTTATAAATAAATAATACCTATAAATATAAAATAGTTATCGAAGAGGGCCCTCATAGTCTAGAATATAAAATAGTAAAACAATATATATGATGTATCAAAAAAATAGAGTAGTAACGACAAATACATTGCATGATAAGAATTATAATATATGTTTATAAAAGATGGGACCTTATCTAATAAATTTGTATGAAAACTAAAAAATAAATTTATAATGGACTCTAATTCAAAGTAGATGATTAAATTACATGGGCTCATCATCCTATAAAACCTTCTAGGCCTGGACCACATTTCCAACTCCCAAAACTACCTATCGTTGAAATCAAAAATGAATTTTACCCACATAAATCAAAACCAATATTGTGTATTTGGTTAGGGGTGAGTATAATGACACAATAGGATCCTCCCAATCTCATTGACATACTGAGTGATGTTGTCATCATGTGTATGTAGATGAAAATTGTTATAGGGTGTTTTTGGGAAGAGGCACTAAATTCTGAAAATCCTTTAGGAGCCACACAATTGAAATAAGTTTCTATGTTTCTAAAATTAAAATAATCCAATTGTAATGTAAAAATGTGTAAAATTGGATTTTGTGTCTCATATTTAATTTTATTTATCACCAAAGTATATTTTGATACACATAAAATCATAAGCACATCATAATTCAGTCCTATAACATAGAGCCAAAAAATTGATTAATGTGCTTCAGAAATGTATCAAATTTTATAGAATAAACACTACAACAATTTATTAGTAATTGGAGAGAATTATGACAAGATTAAAATTTTATAAAAAATACCCCACCAGCCTATTTATAGAAGAGTTGAACTAGTATATACGGTTCCACCACCATCTCATCTTCATTGATGATCACCATCAAATTATAATGTATACAGGTGGCCCTTCAGCTAGTCAATCCACTAGCTCATACACTACCTAAACCATCAAATATTTGGTGTTTAGTGGCAAAAATTATTATTTTTTCATTTTATGATTCTTACATAGCCTTCTAAAACCCCAAAGTCATTCTTATATATCAATAAAATTTAGTCCAACACAAGGTAGTTTTTTTAAAACTTCCAATCATCCAATTATTTGAGTCATCATAAACATCCATTTTAGATGGTCCCATTTTTGGGTTTCCTGGTTCTACTACATATGAATCCATCAGGATTCACTAATATACTATCAAAATAATTACTATAAAAAATAAATTTAGTTTGCTGAAAAAAATTCATGGTAACATAATAAGTGAAAATAATGCTTGGGGAAACTTGACTACCAAAAAACATAAAAAATAAATAAATATAACAAACCAATTGGGATAACCCATACTTTTTAATTGATAATTTTTTCCTTAATAAAATTTTATTAAATATTTTATAATTTCATACAGGTAAAAAATTTAATTTGAAACCCACAAAATTTTACCTCTTAAATAATAATCATTAAATTTGTATTCTATAAAAGTGATTAAAATTTTAGACATTAAAACTTCATGAAATATATGAAATAGAAATGAAAAATAATGGAAAAATAAGGATTTCTATGATCTAATAGAATCACCACAGCCACTAAAATTTATATATAAATAAAAAAATATTACTAAACCAATCAAAATATTATGAAAATTAAAATATAACCCAAGGAAAATTTTTAGTGAATTTTGAGTGAAAGAATAAAGTGGTATTTATAGTGTATAAAGGGAAATGTTATAGATTGGATTTGACCATTGTATGACCATTGATCAATAAAACCATTGGAAGCAATTTCTTGGGTTGATAATTTTATCATTATAATTAGTATTTATATGTAGTAATGAAAAATTATAATTGACATAGAAAGGATATTCGATGGCCTCAACCATAAAATTCGTGATGATGGAAGCCCATTTGTAGGAACTTGGGAGGGAGTTAGCAACACTAGGGTTAACCCATGAGAAATCCTAATATGATCAACCACGAAGTAAAGTTTTAACATAATCACATATGGGTGAATTTAATGTTAGTGGAGATAACCACTTAGTTGATGTCAGTCGATCGACCTCATGAAACTATCTCCATTACACACCTTACCCATAGGGCTTATGCAGGTTTAATAAGGGGTTACATTTATAGAAGTTTGTGTAAATTACATTGTATAAATAAAACATTTATTCCTTCAATTCTAATTAAGAATATTTTTTTCTTAACAAAATATCTTTTTAATTAAGAAAAAGATACAATTTGATTTTTAGATACAATTAAAACATAATTATTTTTTTTAGAAGATATATAAAATTTTTATAATAAACCAAGGTATGATTAATTTTATTTTTTCAATTTAATATAATTGTTAAAAAAATTTATTTATATAAAAAATGATTAAATAATTTTATAAAGGCCTAGTAATTTTTTATATGTTTTAGAAATTTGATATTTCTTTAAAAACTATATATTTATATAAAAAAATATATTTATATTTAGAATTTTAATTATCATATATATGGTATTAATCTAGACGAAATAAGCATTATAGTTTTAATCCTTATATTGAAATTAGGTCAGGGTGACCTTATGAGAATTTTATAAAATACTTTATTTTTTCTGGAATAGTAAAAAATACAGTTTTAGGGTCTCATTATATTTGTTTAAATCTTATTTATTAAATAATGGTTTAATAAATAATTAAACAGAATCCATGATATAAAATATGTTATTTTACTAATATTTCATATTTTTATGTATTTTAATAATTTTTTAAAACTATATGTTACATTCCAAAGTCAAAAAAGTAAAATACGATTTTTAAAAACATTAGTTTGTGGAATCATCACTTTTTTATACCAACAAAATTATTTAATAATTAGTTTCTATTCTGGTGGACTTAAATAAAAAAATGAGGCCCAAATTTCCAAAACCATGAGAAAAATAAATGTGTAATCCAATGGTTTTTCATTTTCCCCAAAATAATTTTCCAAGAACTATATTTTGAAATTATTAAACAATTACGACAATTTTCCAATAAATACCCACTCATTACTCGATTTCAATTCACTATAAATCCATAGTCAATGAATTTTTTTTGTGTTTCTTTCCTCCATAGGAGTCCACTCAGGGATTCTTCATTCCCCAAAGGTTCGATCCTCAAGTTTTAGGAACAACTTTTCAAGGTAAGAGAAATCTTCACTTCTCTTTCCCATTCAGGGGGTCTTTTTGTGGCATATCTTTCAAATACTAGGAATATTCATTTTTTCCAAAAAAAATAATATCCTATTACTGTAATAATATTATATTATTTATGGGATACATAATTACGATATCATTTTACTATTTTAGGAAAAAAATTATACATATCATGCTATCGAATACACTTCTCAAATTCACCACTTTTATATATGAAATTCTCTTTTCATTTTTATATGAATACCCAAAACTCCCTTATTTTGAATGGTGTTCCATTTTATTTTCAAATGATTATTTAATACAGTTATTTTCATATTTGAAACCACCATTTCATTTTATGGGTTAAAAATAATGTATCATTCTTGTTTTTAAGCTCTTTTTATGACAATATTTTGTTAAAAAAACACACCATTTTTCTCTATAAGTTATTAATTAAATTATTTATATGACAAAAGTTGATCACATGAAATTAATTGATATGAAGTTTGTAACCTAGTACCTCACTAATTCATTGGGTAAAAAATTTAATCTCTAGGGATGACATGTTTATGATACCTTGTTGAACAACTTTAGGAATTTTCATTTTTGAAACCTTGGGGATAATCATTGGTGGTATGATTATGATTGTATCATTTAAATGATTTATCCACTATTAAATGTTATGATTCATGATCTTATTATTATTTTATGTTTCATGACTTATTTTTATTCCTTAAGTTCTTATTGATATGTCTAATGATCAAATTCGTTTTGACTCCCTTATTAATTTCCTTAATTTTGATTTACGATCAATTATTACCATGATGTATTATGTATGAGGTTTATGAGAAACAACATAAATATCTAGATATGAACATTTGGATGTGGATTTGGAACATATGCATCTAGTGTTATTACTTAAAAATATCTATTTGATATAGACTTGAATGGGAACTGATGCATAAAACAAGCCTTATAGTAACCATGGTTTGAAACTCCTAGGGGATATGTCTGGTTAATCACAAGGTTTTTATTATCCATTATGAATAATATATAGAAAATTTAATTTTTATTATGAGATATTAATAACATATATAATAATTATGTTTGAAGACTTAAAATCCCTTCTAAATTATAATATTCTTAAAAGTAAAACATTTTTATCTATGATATTATTCTATTATAAAAAAATTATAAAATAAGACGAACCACTTAAATGATGATTGCACTGTAAGATGCACTGATGATGTTCTGATGGAAACTAGAATGGGAACATTCATGAGGATGATAAATGAACTAACTCGAGTTATGAACAATATCTTGATGTAAGTCGAGTGGAAATGATCTCCTTGTTTTAGTGAATCTAATGACCCATTGATTTCTGAACAATGGGAAAGCTATATTGAAAACATCATTTTTATACACCATTGTTTGGATCTATTGAAATTCACCCAAGAAATATAACACTCAGAAGGAGAAGATGATCACTGGTATAAAATGATTAAAAACCCAAATCCAGGAATGGATATTGATGCTGTGGAGATTAAAGAGTTCATAGGAATCCTTTTTGATAAACATTTTCCACATTGAACGTGAGAAAATAGAGATTTAACTCCTCAATCTAAAACAGAAGGAAAATAAAATGGTGGGAAACTAGGAGATGAAATTTTCAAGAATTTCTTGATAAACTTGTAGGTTGATTATAGATGACCAAGTAATTTTGATAGATTCTTCCTTGGGATAATACCCTAGCTATATTGGAATATATAAAATCATGACTATTAAAGTTACAAGGATATTGTGTGGAATTATATGATGGTTGAATTAGAGTTTGGAGAGATGCAGAGGTCATATAGATAGAATGAAAACAAGATATAAATGGATCCAAACTTAGGTAGGATCCTTTATCATGTAATTGGATTAAAGAACGTTAAATTTCTCACGTGAAACAAATTGTGTATGACTCATTTGGGGAAATTATTACTTGGGACTTCAAATTTCTACAAGCTTGGAATATTTTTCCATATAAATTGGATATGTTGTGGTGAGGTGAAGTGTCTACTCCCTAATTGTATAGTTAAATGGAAGACAGTTGAGGTACATATTGAAGTACAATGCATTATAAGTGGACAACCAAGGAACTTTTTCAATCAATTTCCAAGTCTAAAGATAATTTATGGGAATCAACATCATACTCCAAATAGGCTAAGGGAGTAAGGTGTTAATATTTCTATCACTACAGCAGAATTACATGAGCTAAATGATACGGTGGAATGTATATTCATATTGATCTCAAAGCTTACAATTTTGTTTTTGATTTTTGTTCTACACATTTATTTATTTCATGCATTTTTAAAATAATATTGAATCAATTCATGAACTCCTAGAAGTATAGTTATCAGTCAAGTCTGCTTGAGGAATTTTCCTAGCATAAATAGTGTATAAAAATTCTAGTATTAACTTTTTAATGAAAAATATAGTTTTAAATATATTAGTAATTACCATGGTGGAATTTGACACAATACTAGGGATGGACCCTCTACAAGTATATTTCTATGATCCACTACAGAATCAAGGATGTTTTAGTTGTGTTGAATTAACAACCTATAGTCACTTTAAGAGGAGATACCTCCCATTCTAATATTTTACTAAAATAACCCCATGTATCCATCATCGTGGGGATGATCAGTGAATATGGAGAAATAAATGAATGTTGGAAGATATAATTTTTCCATAATTTTGGAATTAAATGATATATTTCCTAAAGATTTATATGTACCTCCCCTAGAAATAGAGGAAGTGTTCTCTTGTAAAATTATACATAGATCCAAACCGATAGCAAATACCCCATATAAAATGAAAAATATGGAATTATAGTAATTAAAGAAACAACATCAAGATCGTACGGAGAAGGGATTTATTTGAACTATTTTCCCCTGGGGTATAACCAGTTCTCTTTGTGATGAATAATGATATATAAATATAGTTATGAAATGATTATAGAGTACTTAACGAGATCACAGTGATGAACAATTACACTCTCCCAAGGATTGAAGATATATTTGACCAGATTTATGGGGATAAATTATTCTCCAACATTTCCCTCTGATCTGAGTATCATCAATTGAGGTGGAAAAAGATATTTCAAATGATACTTTCCATACAAGATATGGGCATTAGGAGTTTTTGTGAGCATTATCTCGACATATTCTGTTACTCAATTTATGGATTTGAAGAATATATTATTTAAGGGCCTTCTTGAAAAATTCATAGTAGTTTTTATTGATGATATTATAAAATATTCACAAATTCACAAGGAGAATGGGGTTTATATAAGGGTTATTTTGGGAACTCTGAGGTATAGTTATCTTTTTAAAAAATGTAGGAAAAGTGAATTCTGGTTACAAGAAGTTGCATTCATTTGGAACATTATTACAAATGAAGGAATCTTAGATGAACCTCTTATGAAAATGGATGTAGAGGAGTGGATTAATCCTAAAATAATAACTAATATTCATAGTTTCCTTGGTTTATATGGATATTATAGGATGTTTGTGAAATAATTTTCTTGAAGTTTTATTCCAAAAACCATGTTAACTAAAAAAGTGGATGAGTTCATATAGGAAAAGGAGTGTGAAGAATGTTTCCAAGAACTGAAGAAGGGATTGGTTACTGCAGCTATGTTAACTCTACCCTCTATCAGAGAGGGATTCATTATTAATAGTGATGCATCTATAAAAGGGTATGGGCGCATCCTCATTATAAATGAAAAGTTTATTGCTTATGCATCTTGATAGTTAAAGTAACATGAGGATAATTACCCTACACATTTCCTAGACATATTTGTGGTTATGTTTTCCCTAAAAATAAAGATTCACTATCTTTGGGGTCTGAAATGTGATATATAAATAGACCAGAAATTTTTGACATATATTTTCTTGGAAAATGAATTGAAATTGGGAAAAATGTAATGGTTAGAACTTTTTATGGAATACGACTATTCAATTCAATATCATCGATGAAGAGAAAACAAATTTGTTGACGCATTAAGTAGGAACGGTCCTGTTGGAATGGAAATAAAGAGTATTCAATTAGATCTTTTTTTGAAGACCTAGTAAAATTGTACACCAGAATCGTACGGGAAGGGACAATATCAATCCTTTCCCAAATGAATTCGCAACCATCACTAAAATAGAAGATCAATAAATCAACAGGGAAATATCATTTGTTACATAAAATGATATAGGATATGGATAATAATATTTTTACTAAGTTAAATATTGATCAATAAGGTGTACTAAAATTTCATACAAGGCTATGCATCCCATATATCTTGAATATAAAGAAAAAGATAATGGGAGAAACTCATAGCTCTACATTCTATACACATCATGTAAGCACTAAAATGTATTAGTACCTTTGTGATGATTATATATGGGATAATATAAAAAAGGATTATTTTGATTATACATAATGGTTATTAGTGTGTCAACTAGTGAACATAGAGTATCAACTTAATTATGGGGTATTTCTATAACAATAAATACCAATATGTAAGTGAGAAAATATAACTATGGACTTCAAAATTAGTATCCAAAAAACAACCAAGTGAAATAATGTGAAGATTATTATAATGTATAATCTCACCATGAATTCCCATTTTTTCACTATTCCTGAAGATTTCACTTTTGACCAATTGGCCTTGATGTACATAAAGGATGTGGTGAAGTTTCATGGAGTGGAACTGTCTATTGATTCTTATAATGAAATAGGGTTTACTTATAAATTCTAGGCAGGTCATAATCATTTTTTGAATACTGAATTAAATTTTAGTAGGTTCTATCACTGTCAAACAAATGGCCAAATTGAATAGACTATTCATAAACTTGAGGAAATGTAGAGAACATGCATAAGGTAATTTAAAGGTGTATTGGATCAACACCTCCCATTAGCTGAGTTCCCAAACAAAAATAACTTCCACTCTAGAATTCAAATGGAACTATATGTTTCTTTACATAGTAAGTGGTGTAGAGAATATACATTTTGCGATAATTTTTGTGAGATGAAATTTATTGGGATGGATGTTGTGGAAGAGATTATAGAAAATTTTCATTTATCCCAGAAGCATATAAATATTATTAGAGTTGGTAGAAAATCTATACTGACATGCGTCATAGGAATTATAGATTGATGTTGGAGATAAATGTTTTCCTTTGGATATCACCATGGAAGAGAGTAATACAATTTTTAATGAAAGGAACGAATATTCTTAGGTGAATTTGCTCCTATGATATCCTTGATCGCATAGGAGAAGTGGTCTATCGAAATAACATTCACCAAAAATATCTCAATTTTAGGATGTGTCCCATGTCTCTCTCTTGAGGAATTAAATACTTGATCATTAACATGTACTGAATCCCAAGGCGGCACAACATGAACATTACCTCATAAATAAGGAGTATCCATGAGAGATCTTGGACTATAGAGATAAGGAAATATTCAACAGGACTACCCACCTTGTAAAAATTTTATGGAAGAACCATAATTATGAAGAAGCAACATGAGAGCCAGAGTACATAATGAGGAAAAAGTTCTATCACCATTTCAAAAATGAGGAAATTAGTTGAATTTTTGTGGTTGAAATTTCTTAATGGGGGAAGAATGTAACGACATTGAAATTTTAAATGATATCTATTTACTGAATTTTTATATTTTTTATAATGGGATTCACCTAAAAACAAATAAAAATCAACCAAATTTTATCTCATTACAAAAGATCATTACATTATTCTGGTATTAAACTAATTAAAATACCAATCATGAAAACTCGATTAAAAATATATAATTGAAAAACTAAAAAGGTAGAATATGGATCACCCTAATCTAATAGAATCATCGACCCCACTATAAAAACAATATAAATATAATAAAGTTTTAATAATCCAATCAACATCTTAAAAAATGAATAAACATCCTTCAGATAAGTCGCAATGAATTTTTGGTGAAATAATGAAGTAGTATTTTTCGGGTATAAAGGGAAATGTGACCTTTGGGATTCTATCATTGGTAAACTATAATTTTTTCATAATATAACCATTTTTTAATTTTACCAACGGAAAAAATATGCTTGGTTGATAATTATTCAACTATAATTAGTGTATATAAGCAGTAATAATAAAGTATAATTGATAGATAATGTAGAATTGACGGCCTAAATCAATAGTGTCATGTTGTTTGGAGCCTATTAATCTAAACTAGGGAGGTCGGTAGATTCATTGGGGTTTTTTCTTGACCAATCCCATGCTTATATTCTAAAAGTGAATCTTGAATAAAATATCCAACGAGATAAGTTCAATTTAGCAGAGATTACTACTTATTAAATGTTAGTTGAGGCATATCATGAATCTAAAGCCATCATACACCTTACCATTAAGGTGCATGTGAGGGTAATAAGGGTTTATGGGTCCAGAACAGAGTGAAAATTAATTTGTCTAAGTAAATTTTTTATTCCATAATTCCATCATAACAACACATTTTCTTAATAAAATATTGGTTTAGTTGATAAGAATATGATATTTTTATTTATGGATGAAAATAAAACATAATTTAATTTATAGAAAATATATACAATTTTCAAAATCAATTAAGATATCATGAATAGTAATTTTTAGTCAAATAGTATTTTGAAACACTTTTTTTAAATATTAAATGATGAATAATTTTATAAAATCCATTTTTTTAATAAATGTCCCAAATTTGACTATGCCTTAAAAAAGATATTTTTTAAATTAATAAGTATTTCAATATTTAAAAGGTAAAATTATCAGATTTTGATATTTATTCTAGAAAAATAAAAATTATATTATAAGTAAACATGAATCAATTATGTTAGGGATAATTTATGAGAATTATCTCAAATACATTTTATTTTTAGGAATAGTAAAAATTATAGTTTTAAGGTATCAATATATTTTATGAAATCATAAAAATGATTTAATAATTAATTAAACATAATACAAGAATTAAAATATGTTATTTTATTAATATTATGAACTTTAATATATTTTAATAAATTTTTTATACTATAAGTTGATTTCAAATGTCAAGAAAATGATTTTTTTGAAAAAAATAACATTATAGAATAAAAAAATTTATAGGGAAAAAAAAGTATTTAAAAATGAATTTTATTCTTATTGGATTAAAATAAAATATAATGAGATCCAAATTTCCAAAATAATAACAAAAAACTATGGTTATTATAATGGTTTTTCTTTTTCAACAACCATGTTTTCCAAGATATATATATTGAAATTATTAGACAATTCTTCCACTTATCTAACCAATACCGACCCATTTCTCCATTTACCTTCACTTGAAATCCATAATCTACTAATATCTAGTGTTTTTCATCCCAAGGTGTCCCCTAAGGTGCCTTCCAGCCTCTAACGTTCCATCCTCACGTTTTGAGAACAACTCTTCACAGTAATGATAATCTACACTTATCAATTCCATTTAAAATTCCTCTTTGTGGTATGTATTCCAATTGCCACAAAATAAATTTTTTATAATTTAATTATTCGATTTTATTTTGTAAAATTATATTTTGAATGGGATACCATTATTATCCATTATTTTACTATTTTCTAAAAAAAAATTTATAACCATGATGATGAGAAATTTAGATCTCAAATTTCTCACTTTTATATAATAAGTTCCGTTTTCCTTTTTATTTGAATGCCAAAACGTCAATTTTTTTAATGTGTATTAAAATATATTTTAAAATGACTATTTAATTGTAGGATTTACATATGTGAATCCCACATTTCATTTCATGGGATAAAAATGATGCATCGATCATGTTTTTAAGCTCTTCTGTATGGAAATATTTTAATAATAAATACATCATTATTTATACATGAGTTATTAATGAAATGATTTATTATGATTTATGAGGATCAAATGAAATTTAAAAATAAGAAGCATGCATCCTTATTGTTCTCACATTCATTCAGTAAATAATTAAATCTCTAAATATGACATGCATTATGATACCTTGGTGAAAAACTTTGGTAATTTTCATTTACAACACACTGGTGATAAACCATGATTTTATTCTTATGAATTTATCATTTAAATTTTGTATCCACGTTTCCATTTTCTGATTCATGTTTTATTATTATGTTTTTTTGTTTTACCACATTTCTTGTTTGATATGTAACATGATCACATAATTTTTTCCTCTCTTGATTATTCCCCTTATAGTGTTTATTCTTATCCCTTTCTATTGATATATATCCCTATGATATGATATTCATTAAAATTAACCTAGTGTGAACCCGTGAAGATGCCTTTTTAGTGGTTTTAGAAGAATTATTTATGTTTTCATGTCTTATGAAAATTATTTCCAAGAAACTAAACATTAATATATCCTCTATTTTTATGATGTAATGAAAATTTATGCAATACAAATGTATGATTCCATCTCTATACTCATGAATAAATATTACATAAACACTCAAAATACTCATAGTAATGTTAACTATCTTAGAACCTATCCCATATGTTTATGATCAAGATCATGAAAAGCATTGTGACCTAATGAGGTATTCCACACCTCTACCATATCATTATATGTAACCACAATAAAAGTGTCAACACAACCCCAAGGCATACGGTTATGAGTTCCACCTAACAAATTATTCATAAATCTTCCCACAAAATATATTATAAGTGACACTAGGGAGGGATTAATTGACCAACCACCTAATAAAGTTGATCAATACCCTAACACTTAGGGTTAGATCCACAACTAAATCTATTTCCATTACAATATCACTCAAGGAGAGGCCACCTTAATCATGTACCCTACCAACACACTATAAGTTAGGGTGAGGTCTCATAACAATGTCCCAAACCCACACACTATCAATCAATGTGGCATTACACATAAAGTCTTGTACCAACACCCAAAAACTATGTGTTTGGTTTCATAATAATACCTCATTCATTGAACTTACAACTCATGGTGAGTTCCAATAGGCGTATCCTATTCTAATGCCCAATCACTCAGAGTGAGGCCTCATGAAATACTCACACACACCAAGAAATCAATTAAACAACCAATTCCACTCAGAGTGAGGCCTCATGAAATACTCACTGGGGTTGTAACCCAGAAAGAACTTGTACATCACTCCCCTAAAGTCCTAATCACATGTGTTCCATGAATTGTGGGAATACTTCAAACATATTTGTGGCCTTGTCCAGGAATTTGTTTCCTTACACACAATCCCTCTGAGGGATAATACATAGCTGTCATACCTCCATAGTCATCCATGCATGGGATAACTATCATGTTGGTTGAGCTTTCACCTAATATACGTGGTTGATTTGGACTCCATAGGTGGCTTAGTTTGGATTCAGTTTTTTCAAATACTTATAATAATTTCTATGAAAACTTTTCTACCATGTAAAAACAATGTTCCTTCTTGAGTGCATGGCTTGCACTAAAGCCCCATGCTAGGTGATTGGGGTGTTATCCTATGGAATGGTTGACCTATTGGGTCCCACATTTTACCTATTTTATGATTTCATGGATAATATATGTTGTTTTCCATATTCTTTTAGATAAACCATACTAAAACTATGGCATAAAATATTTCAATGTATTCCACAATGCACAAATCTATCAACCTCATCTGTATCTTCAAACCAAACCCTATTGAAATATACTTTATATTGCATGGATCTCCTAGAAAACCAGGATCCAAATTATCCATAAACTTATATATTTCATGATTCACATTCAATAATGAAATATTTCATGACATTCTTCAATTACTACTATTCTTATATTATTTTAGGAATATTAATTCCAAAGAATGCATTCATCAAAAAAATGCATATTTTTTTTTGTAAAAAATGAATCACATTTTATAAAGGTATTTAAACATATGAAGAGTTCAAAAATCATCTGATTTACTAGGATAATTATCCATCCATGACATCTAATTTCATCAACTGAATCCATAACAATTTTCCAGGAATCACATTGATACTCAATGTATACAAATGATGTTTCTTGGAATACCAAATACTAAGGACTTCATAAAATCACTATTAACATTGGAACACATTCATAATATTTAAATTAATAAAATATTATTATCTCATTGATCCCCATTTTCAACAAATTAATATATTTTGACAAAAATTACTATCAATACAAAAGGTGGTCTCTTCAATATCTCCCTTTATATTTGTGGTCAATACCTACAATGTTTATTCTAAATGAATGTGTCAAAATTTGGATAATTATCTTCACTAATCCCTTTAATATTACAAAAATGTATTTCAATTTCTCTCATACTTATTGAAAATAAATATAATCTTCTTGGGAAATGTGTATCTGTCCATACTTAGTTAAGGTGACATCAATCATTTCACTGTAAGTCTACTAGTGTTATGCTCAGTATAGAAGAAATATGCTCTGATTTAAATGGAAAAACTATCAATTATTAATTAATACCGATACCTAATGAAATTATAAATCATAAAATTTTTATAATTTGCTTCTCACATTCAGTCATAGATGAAGATACTAAATCTAATATGATTCATTTTAACAACCATCAACATAAATCCACCACACTCTCTTCTACAGAAATATCATAAAAATTCAAGTGAAATGATCTGAATAATTGACCTTGGTAATCATATATTTTTATTATGTCATTGAATAGTTCAATTTCTCCACCATTGTAATTTATATGGTTTTTGATAACCAAGGATGAAATATTAAGAGACACATTCATCTTCTTAGGACATTATCTTCCTAAAATTTATAGAATAATTTGATTTGATACCAATTTATTTAAGGATTCAAGAAGCATTATCATTTGACTCTCCATCATGTAAAACACTTATAACCATATTCATAATGTTGGATCTGGAAAATAATGGATATAAAGATATTCTTGTTTTGGAGAATACACCAAAATGGTTCTTTCAATTATGAATGTCTAGATTGGAAAACATTCATATCTCTAACAAGGATTCTATTTTTGACCACATGTTCATTAGGATATAAAGAATAAGACCAAACCAAGATTGAATATTCCTTATATTGGCTATACAGAATAGTACATCACATTCTTGAACCTCAAATAATATGACACTATCATATTAATATTTAAATATCAATTTTGGAATCAATCAAAGTTGGTAACTTCATCATCTTTTCTATTAAGAATTAATAGATATATCTACTTCTCCGGTTCTTCCCCCAAGAACTTACATCACCTTCAAATAACTACATTATAAGAACAAATACAATGTAAAAATATTTAATGGAGGGGGTGGATCCTTATTGATTCTAAATTTGAACATATAGGTTGAGATATTATTCTCAACAAAGTTTCTACATTATTCATCTTTACACATCTAAATTATTATTCTGATTTATGTTTTGGCAACATGGATCCCTTTAAATCCTTTTTTGGATTATATGGATAATGTTTCATCTTAATAGACCTCTTGGAGGATAAATTCTTACTCCTATTGCCGAATTATTCTTATTGATGCTGTAAGGTTTAAAAACTTTTTTCAATGTGATAATATTTCCTGCATCTCTTAAATAGAACTTCATTAACTAAAGAGTTGAATTTTATTTGAAAAAACTCATGAAATTTGTATTCATCTTGTATAATCCTTTATTTTCTTTTTTTCACTAGACTTATCTTGTATATATTATAGACTCATCATTCATTCCATATATCCGGGATAGATTACTAACATTTCATTAGGAATTATGGAAGAATGTTTGGATCTTCCTCGTGGGTTCTTATATGTTTCATCCTGCATAGTAGTTATTTTGGATGAACTATTATTATACTAATTGGATTTATAATTAGAGACCCTATCACCATTCATCTTTAACCCCTTCATGGGTTTATTTCTATTTACAAAATTTTTATGATTTCTTCAAAAGGATTCCTCTTCATTTATAGTGAGATTTTGTGATCTTATTTTCTTATCAGATTTGCAAAATGTTGCATTGACCATGTACCCACATTTTTTCCACTTTAATTGTATACATCCAAAATGTTATAAAGCATTAGAAATCATTTTATAGTGTAGACATGCTTATGGACCTATGTATGTGGTTTCTTATTCTCTAGCATGAAACCCTTGAGAAGATCTACATTTGTGCTTTTCCATTTTGAGGATTGTACCAACAATTTAATGCATGATTCCTATATTAATTACAACACCAACATTGAAAAAAAAACAATGATTTCTTTATATATGTTATATAAGGTTGTTGGGTCTTCTCTATGACTTGTTGTGATATTTTTTGGGAACCAACCAAAATATTATTTCTCTAATCCTCCCTAGACATGGTGGTAGGTTTCCTTTCACCTTTATATATATATATTAGTTTATAATTAGGCGTCCAATAGACCCTGTTTGAAAAAAAAAATTATAACTTTTTTTAAAATATGGAATGGAAGGTACATTTTCCTTATCATCTAAATAGTAGAATAATCCTGTAAGAATTGAGTACCATCAAGAACTATTTCCTTCTCTTGTGAATTCTTAATGCCTGTCTTCCTAATATGGTCCTAATGACATTCCAAATATAGACATTTCATATTAAGGATGATTTTATGATATTCACTGTTAATCATCCTCTCTTTATAAGCTTTATTAATTGTTTCAACATAGTCTACTTGTAGATTAACATTTTTCAGAATCAAAGATTCATATTCCTTAATCTTATTAGATGTTACATCAACTTGTAAATCCCAAAAATCAATGTTGTTTTTCAATTTTTATTCAATTGAATAAATATATTCTTAAATTGTATTCTTGACTCCCTATTTCTATCAAACTTCTTTGAACCATTTTTAGCTATTTATTTAAATATCAGTATTTGTTACTTCAATCGTTACAACATGTAGGGAGATATTTTGGCATTATATATTTTTTTCTCATGTAACATCCTAACCAAGGTCCCAAACACTGATTCCTTGTGCTGGACCACCACTTTCCCACAACATTTCCTCCCCATATGCCAAAGGCTGTCGACTAGGAGTGAGGGTTTGATAAGATGATTATGGAGAAATGATACACTCTTTTATTAGAATTATACCATTGTAGAAATATAGAAACTATTGAAGATGAATGTTTATCCACAAAAAATAGAAATAACTCAAGATGATAAATGTAGGAAATAAAATATCAAAATAAAGAAAAAACATTTCATGCTAATATATGTGGAGATTTTTTCCACAATAAAAAATAAAAATAAAGACATCGATGACTTCCAAGTGGGTATTGAAATACATTTGGTTCCAAAAACCAAGCTCCTTCCCCAATTCAGTCATATAACCAAGGGCCTTTTCCCTTAACATGTCCTCCAATTATAAAGTCTTTTTGGGTACCGCCAAAGGTGTCTGAAACAAATCCATGTTATAACAGCGTGTGAAATATTAAAAAAATGATCATAATATTTTTCAAGGATTGACCTTCATTCTGTATATCATCAGTTGTGTGTGAAGGAGAAATACATTCCAAAAACAACATTTTGAAATAGTTATGGGAATTACGTGTTTACAGTAATGCATTTTGGATTGACTAATGCACCCTCGGTATTCATGGATATAATGAATAGAGTTTTCAAGGAATATCTGGATGATTTTTTAGTGGTATTTATTAATGATATCATGGTATACTCTAATAGCTATGAAGATCATGAAAATCAATTGTGCATTATCCTATGGACTCATAGAAGAAATGGATTATATGGGAAATTTAGCAAGTGTGAAATATAGCGTCATGAGATTTCTTTTCATGACCATATTTTATTTAATAATAGAATCGATGTTGATCCTTCAAAGACCAAGTAAATCCAAGAATGGCCAGAACCGATGAGTATAACTGAGGTATGCAGTTTTATGGGTTTAGTAGTTAATTATCAAATTTTTTCCAGAATTTTTCCTAATTTTAAAACCCATTTACCAAGCACACATGAAAAAGGGGTTAAATTTGTTTGTAAAAAAGAGTGTGAAGAATGTTTTGAAGAACGTAAGAGAAGATTTTTCAATGCTCTAATCTTGACTCGACTGTAAGGGAACGATTGGTTTTTTATTTATAGTGGTGCTTTAATGAAAAGACATGGTTCTGTCCTTATGTAGAATGATAGAGTTATTTCCTAGACATCACGACATCTAAACTTCATGAGAAAAATAATCCTACTGATGATCTTGAGTTAGTATCCATAATCTTTGCTCTAAAAATATTAAGACATTATCTGTTAGGTGAAAAATATGATATTTATACTGACCCAAGAGTTTGACGTATATTTTCTCACAAAAAGAACTCAACATGAGGAATAGGAAATGGGTTTAACTACTAAAGGATTATGATTGCATTATACAATACCACCTAGGGAAGGAAAATAAAGTGGTGATTCTTTTAGTAGAAATGATCATAGAGTTTAGAATAAGACAAGTGTTGAAAAAGATCCGATATAAATGGATCTTGTAAATATGTATATGGGAATAACCATTGAAGGTAAAAATCAATGCCTTTCCTAATGGTTGACAAAACATCTATACTAGAATGGATAAAAAGTTCTCCGACTGATGATGAGGAATTTCAAAACAAAATTAAAGGTTTGAATGATGTGATATTGATATAATTTATATATAAAAAAGTAAATTTGATATTTGGGAAGAGAAATTCTGTTCCTGATATACTTGATCTACGAAGGGAATTGTTGGATGATGTTTATAGCTCCAATTTCTCTATAAACCATGTTAGCACTAAGACGTATAGATATTTGAATGAACATTTTTGGTGGGACAAAATGATGAGAGAGATTTCTGATTTTGTGTCAATATATATGGTTTGTCAACAAGTGTAAGCTGGAAGGCAACAGACTGGAGGAGTCATGCTACCTCTTCCCATAACAGAGTGGAAATGGGATAATATTATCATGGGCTTTTTCATGGGGCTACGAAAGAGTCCAAGAAGGAAGGATGCAATATGGGTCATTTTTGATCGTCTTACCATGTCATCATATTTTCTTACTATAAGATAATATTTACCACATGAACGTATGGAAATAAAATATATTAATTATGATGTAAGTCTTCATGGATTACCCATATCAATTATTTCTGACCGTGATCAATGTTTTAAATCACGATTCTAGAAAAGTCTTAAAAAAGCCCAGGATACTGAACATCGTTTGTGAACTGCCTACCACCCTCAAACCGATGGACAGTCAGAGCAGACTATTCAAACCTTAGAATACATGTTGATATCTTTCTCACTTGACATTCAAGGTTTGTGGGATCTATAATTACCTCTGGTAGAATTTTCCTATAACAATAGCTTCCATTCAAGTATTCAGATCGCACCATATAAAGCGTTATGTGGAAAGAGATGTCGCAACCCAACTTGTTGAGATGATGTTGGGGAAAGAAATCTCATAGGCCCAGAACATGTTGAGGAAACCATGGAAAAGGCGAAGGTTATACAAACCCACAAAAAGCAGCCCAAACTAGGGAAAAGATCTTTGTCGATAACTGAAGGAAGGATTTAAAATTTCAAGTAAGAACCCATTTTTTCATTAAGGTATCTCCATTGGAGGGTGTTACACATTTCAGTAAGAATGGAAAATTTATTCCAAAGTACATCAGACATTTTGAAATTCTAGAATGAATGGGGGATGTGTCTTACTATTTGGTAATGCCACCTAGTCTCTCCAAAGTTCACGATGTGTTCCACGTATCACTTTTGAGAAAATACATGAATGGAATAATGAATGTACTCATCTATAAGTAAATTGAACTTGAACATGATCTATCTAATTGATAAGAGCCTGTCATGATTCTTGATACAAGAGAACAAGTGCAGAGAAACCGGACGACTCGTCTTGTAAAGGTTCTTTGCAGAAATTATAAGATGGAAATGCATTGTGGGAACCTGAGTAAATTATGATGAAGAACCACCCATATCTTTTTATGAAGTAATATTTTAGAAATTTCGAGGTTGAAATTACTTTAAGGATGGGAGAATGTAATACCCATGCTTCCATTGTATGTTCCCTTTGAATAATAAAATAGCTTGTGTTGTACGCAACTTCGAGTTCAAACACACCACAACTAATCAAACTAGCTATTATGAATAGTAATACCCACTTTTTGAAATTTTTAAAAAAAATTCTTTCAAAATGGAATTCATTTTTGGATTTGGAATATCAAAATTATCTTATGGTGAATTTTTTATATCTTTCGGAAAACATTCAATTTTTGATGAATAATGAAAAACATGGTGTTATTGGTTAAAACCGAATTTTTTATTTAAATAAATATTTATTTTATTTTAATTTATTTTAGGTAAAAATATATACATAATACCTATATATGTTAAATGTAATACATTAGAGTCATTTTATAATATTTTTAGATATACAAAAATTTTATTGATCTTTTTACCCTCTTTTACCCACCTCCTAGAGCATTTCCAAATTTGCATAAAATATAATTTTACCTCTTCTTTGAGTTGAATTTCAAAAATCTGAGAGACATGGTCAATATTAGTAAATAAATTTTGGATCAATAAGATGAAAATAATTTTTGGTGAATAGTATCTTTTGACTTATATTTACCACGGTTAAATATAAATTTGGAAATTAAGGGAAAAAATGATATCATAATTACTCAAACAATGTCTTAATTATATCTCACAAGTATAATTATACCAATAAAAACTTTAGTAATTAAATATGATCCTCTTTGTTCCACTTGTATTAGATTAGTAAATTTATTATTCTTTAATTTAAATAAGTGTTAAAAGAATTAAATTCAATGATTAATAGCTAAAACATTTTTTATATTAGGTTACACACAATAAAAATTCGACTATAAATATTCAATAAAAATATATACACATTTCATACATATTTGTATTTTAATTATAATTTTTAGACATTAAATAATTTAATTTATTTATGACACAATGATGATGCAGTAATTACCTTATTAATGAAAAATTAAAATAATTGATATTATAAATATCCAAATAAATGTAAATTGAGACTTATGAAGAATTAAACTAATTTTATTGGTTAATATGACATGTTAGGGTTGGTTAAAAAAATTTATAGTAAGTGAGAATGTTTTTAGTCTTTCAAAAAAATCAAATACCAAATAGTGTCAAAATTGAAATAATTGAGTTTTTAAAACAAATATTATATTATTAATTGATATAATATTCTTAAAACTATAAAGTTCTACCAAAGGACGTATATAAGGTTATATATATTAAAACTTAACCACATGGGGTTCTATTTTTTCATTATATTATGTTCATTAACAATATACTATAAAAATACAGAGAGACATGATAAATGATAAACTATTTAACTAAGAGTTAAATCTAAAATATAAGGTTAATATGATGACCCAAACCTGTCTAAAATCTAGTTGATTAGAGGTTTTAGACTCATCCCAACCATTTACGTTAATGAATTTATTTTGGAGCCATTAGAAACCGAAAATAATTTAATTATAAAATAATATTTCAATCTTTTATTAAAGTGACCCACACCTCTCTTATAAAAGGGCACTTCACCTTTTTTTAATTTCACACATACAAAGAATTTAGAATTTACCAAAACATACGCATATATCCTCCCAACTTTACTCCATTAATCTTAGAGACCTTCCATGGTCAAAAATCCAACCTATTTAGCCCTATTGATAAAATCAAAAGGAATAATTCGAAAAAGATGTAAATATTTCATCAGCTCTTTCAAGTTCTTTTCTTCTTCCACTACCTCTGTCATTGTTGTTTCCATTATAAAATAATAACTCTAGTATCATATATATAATTTTATGTTATTAGAAAAATGGTAAAACCATATTCATTTTTCTATCCATCCTATTAGTGACAAAGTCATCATACGTGCATATGTACGGATTACCGTCTCCACGTCGTGGTGCAGTTTTCTATTCAAACACTTAATTATTTGGATGGGTCTAATAATGATTACAACTGATGTAAATAGTAAATATATCATGTTAATGATTTTTTATATATGATATACCATCCAATTACATACTCTTTATCCATCAATATAATGATATTGTCTCTTGTGCGTACGTACGGATTAACGTCTCCACGAACACGGTGAGATTAATTCCTCATCATAATAATGGAAGAATAATTTTCATTTTATGATTAAAAATTATTTTTATGAACATAATATCATTATTTATTTGAATAAAATACAACCTATCCATAACAAACCTGACTTACGTAACAAAACATATAAAGGAAAACGAATCAGTTAACACCCCTGACAACAATAACACTAAAATATCATTTAAAATGTAATATTATAAGATTATATATGTTATCATATTTACATATATTGTTCTTTTATAATTTAATAACAATTATTTGACTAATATAAAAGAGGATAACATACCCTTGATGAATGAAAAGTACAAGGTAAGGGTTAATTTCACAATATCTTCATTATTCGAGGTTATTTTTACGTATGTATATACAAGGACCTCTTTATCATCCACATCCATGTTCTCATAAAAATGAATTTCAAAATATTTTTATCATTTAATAGATATGGGTTATTTTCATTTATACTGTTATTTGAACTTATATGATTTGAAAAGAATCTTTCTGTCATTTTCCAAACATGGTACTTTATGACCTTTTCGAAAAAATTAAGTAAAGACTGTTTTTTTACTTATATGGTGGGTAAGACAATATTCCACCCTTATAACATTGTCTAAGATTACCTTACAGTATTATAAAAATATTTTCAAAATAAATGTTTTATTTTATAATGACAAGACTTCTAAATTATTTCAAAATAGAAAGAGATATTTCCCTAAAAAAGTATTGATTTCATTTATTTCAACATCCTTTGATAGATTTTAAGATTGTTTGAAGTTGATTTATAATTTTACAGAAAATCCAGATTTTATTGAAATTTTTGTGATATGATTGATTGTGGATGTTTTATTTTTACACCATTTAGGGTTTATAGATCATGTATTTATATTTCGTATGCTAGTTTTAATATGAATGTTTCTGTTATGTTAAAACATTTTCATATGAGGAATGAATTGGACATAATAATTGATGGGTGGAGCCCTCTATAGCTCCTCGATACATCGTTTGGTCTAATGAGACAAACTAGTGACTTGGAATAAGGCATTGACAAAATATTATTTCTAGTCTTGGAACAAGGCCAGAACTATGTGGTTTTAAAGTTTGGCATAATGCATTCCGTCATTATGAAAGTGGATATTGATATTTCATGTGATTATTCGACTAGTATAATATCTATGAGAATAAGTAAATGGAATTATTTGATTTTATCTTTGCTATATTATGTTGATATCTATGTTTAAAAGGTGTTTGTTTTAGTCTCATACATTGCCTTAAATGTGTATGCTTATTTATGAATATTTCCATTATATTGTTATCCTTACTGAGCATCTGAGCTCACCCCTTCCTATGTTTTATTTTTCCTAGGATGTGAAGAAGTATTTTATGGTTGAAGAGAAAGGTTAGGATACATATATAAATGTGTCTATAAAGGGGACCAAATGATGTTGATGTTTTAATATCATTATGTAATATAAACCTTATGATTGTATCTAATACTTCCAAGGCCACTAAACTGATCATTCTTTCAGGACACGATTCTTTGTATCATGAAAATGTTGTGTAATAATGCACAGACTTGCGGTAACTAGGGTCGGGAATTATATTTGGTATCAATGGAAGATTATTACAATCTTTGGAAACAATATTTAGAAAAAATCTGATTAGAGAACACCACCCTAAGATACACTTTGAGGATTAGTATAGAAGGACTTCCTAGAATTTTGTTGTTGTAAATATTTTGTGAGTTTTCTAAATAGTACATCCCTATTTGGATATGATAAGGTAGAGGCGACTATGGAATAGATGTACCTATGGTTAAAACCTGAAAGCACTACTTTTATCTAGACTCGGATGGGAACTGGTGCACGCCATCGGGCTTAGCTGCACTCTTGGTTATGACACTCCTAGTGGATATGCATAAGAAAATTCTCATTTTAATTACAAACCGTTATGAAGGGTTTATGGGTATATAATTCGTCAGAGGAACCATTTTTATGATTATGGATTATATCTATAAACAGTTCAATTTTTGTAATTTATATTAAATGTTTGGAATTATGTATTGTGATTCATAAACCAATCAAGTTTATGCCATTGTTTAGAAATGAAACCTAGTGGAAGGAGTGGAAACCGTATCAATTCATGTAATACATGTAGGTATTCCCTCCTAATCAAGATAATTATAGTGGAGTTGGTGATGGAACTAGTGCTGATCAGTTTTTCACCATACTGGACAACTCACTCAGGTTATGAATAATAACCTTACCCGTATAGAGCAACCTGATCCATAACACGGAGGATCAGTGTTAGACCGTTTCATGAGGAAAAAACTATGAAATTCAATGGAATTACAAATCTATTAGTAGTTGAGAAATGGATAATGTCCTTGGATAAAATATTTTACGTTTTGTGGAGTAGTGAAAGTGAAAAAGTTTTCCTGACAGTTTATCACCTCACGGGAGATGAAGATCAATGGTGGTCATTGATTGAAAACAAAAAGGAATATTATGAATTATGAAATATGGAAAAGTGGGAGTTTAAGAGATCTTTTTAAATAAAAATACTTTTTTCATTACCATCGAGTTGATATGGAAAAATATTTCTGAGTTTGAGGAAAAATGAGGAAGAAAATGTAGAAAAATATGAGGCTAACTTTACAAGGTTATCAAGGTATGCATAAGATTATATATGTAACCTAGTGGGTATGACTGATCTATTCTATGATGGGTTAAAACCATTTCTTTATCTAGAATTATTCTCACAATCCTTCACATCATACGAACATATTACCTCATGAGATATCAAGGGAGAAAAATATTTCTCTAAGTCTTAAGACCTTAAAGAAAAGAAGGAGAAGAAGAGATCTACAGAACACTTTAGAAATAGAAATATGGGGAATAAGGGAAAACATGAATGTAAATATTGTGGTAAATGTGGGAAGAATCACCCTTGTACTTTCCTATTGGGAATGGGAGTCTGTTACAAGTGTGGTGAAAAATTCAACCAAGCTCATGATTTCTATGGGATGAAAGAGGTTGTTAAATTATTTAACTGTAGAGAAAATGGGAATTATTCAAATGAAAGTCCTAAGAACCAAGGTATATTACCTCAGAAAAGGCCAAGGGAGCTTGGACAAGCTTATACAATCACTACTACTAAGGATAAAGATTCAAAATACGTGGTGGCAGGTAATTTAATAGATTCCTCAAGTTTATAAAATGCTTTATTTGACTCTTTATCATCACATTGTTTCATATCATTCTAGTTTTCTATGAAAATTATCTATTTTCAATTTGAATTTACAAGGGATTTGTTAGTTAAAACACCCAAGGGACGTATCATCACAATAATGTTTTGTGAATCAGTTCCCATTAGGGTATATAAACGTTATTTATATGTTGATCTCATAGTCATACCCATTATTGAATCTGATATAATCCTCAAAATGTATTGGATTTTAGACCATGATGTGAAAATTTATAACAATAAGAATGAGGTTACAATATTTGAGGATGAAAAGGAGTAACTTATCTTTAGAGAAAAAACGTCACTACCAGATTCTTATCTAGATGCACCCCCAGTATCTCAACTAAATTCAATTATTGGGGAAGAAGAGAATGAAATAAAAATGGGTGAGGAAAAGAATGTTTGAGTTGAGGATGTACCAATTGTGAAAGAATACATTGATGTGTTTCTAGAGGATTTACCTTGACATCCTCGATAAAGTGAAATTGTGTTTTCCATTTACTTAATTCCTGTTTCAAGGCCCATATCAAAGACCCCTTATAAAATGGCCACTATTGAATTAGGGGAACTAAAAATACAACTAGAGGAATTGAGTAATAAGCGATTTATTCACCCTAGTGTTTCTACTTGGGGAGCCCATGTCCCATTTGTTAAGAAGAAATATAAATCTATGAGTTTTTACGTTGACTAATGTGAGATTAATTATATAACAATAATGAACAAGTAGTACCAACTTCACATAGATGATTTATTTGATCAACTTCATGGAGATAAATATTTTTCAAAAACTGACCTTTGATCTGGATATCATCAGTAATTTGTGAAGAAGTAAAACATTAAACAGACAAAATTTGAAACAAGTAATAGGAATTATGTGATTATTGTAATTCCTTTTGGATTGACTAATGCAAACTCTATCTTCATGGATCTAATTAATAAGGTTTTCAAGGAATATATTGATGAATTTTGAGTCGTATTTATTAAAGATATCTTGGTATACTCAAAAATCTACATTGGCCATGAAAATTACTTTCAAATTATCCTAAGGACTCTTAGAAGAAATAAATTATATGATAAATTTGGCTACTGTAAATTCTGGCTTTAAGAGATTACGTTTCACTGACATATTGTCTCTAAGGATTGAATCTATGTTGATACATCAAAGGCCAAGGAAATACAAGAATGGCCAGCACCAATGAGTATAACTATGGTTCACAGTTTTATTGGTTAGTAGGTTATTATCAATGTTTTATCCCAAATTTTTCCTAATTGAAAAACCCATTAACCAAGATCACGCGAAAAGGGGTTAATTTTTTTTGGACAAAAGAGTGCGAAGAATTTTTGGAAGAAATGAAGAAAATATTATTCAATGCTTCTATCGTGACTCTAACGTCAGGGAATGATGGGTTTGTTATTTATTGTGACGCTTCGAATAATGTATTTGGGTGGGTCCTCATGCAGAATGATAGAGTTATGGCCTATGCATCATGATGGCTAAATGTTCTTGAGAAAAACTATCCTACTCATGATCTAGAGTTAGCAGCTATAATCATTGCTCTAAAAATAAGGAGACATTATCTCTATGGTGAAAAATGTGAGATTTATACTGATCATAAGAATTTGAAGTATTTTTTCTCACAAAAAGAACTCAACATGAAGAAAAGGAGATGGCTTGAACTAATCAATGATTTTATTTCACTATACAGTACCACCCGGGGATGGAAAAATAGGTTGTAGGTTCTTTGAGCAGAAAAAATCACGTAGTTTTGAATAAGATGAGAATTGAAAATGATCAGATATACATGGATCTAGTAATGATAAATATGGGAATAACCATGGAATTTGAAAGATCAATGCTATTTCAAATGGTTACCTAAACATCTTTACTAGAAAGGATAAAAGGTTCTTAGACTGATAATGAGGAATTTCAAAAGAAAATTAATGAAATGAATGATGGGATGTTGATATACGTCATATATAAAGATAGAATTTTGAAATTTGGGAAGAAACATTGTGTTCCTGATATACCTGATCTAGAATGGAATTGTTGGATAATGCTTATAGATCCAATTTTTATATAAACCCTAGTAGCACTAAGATGTATAGTGATTTGAAAGAACAATTTCTGTGGGACAACATTAAGAGAGAGATTGTTGATTTTGTATCAATATGTATGGTTTTTCAACAAGTGAAAGTTGGAAGGCCACATCCTTGAGGAGTCATGAAACCTCTTCCCATACTTGAGCGGAAATATGATAATATTATGATGGAATTTTTCATGAAGATACCATAGAATCCTAGAAGGAATGATCCAAAATGGGTCATTGTTGATCATCTTACCAAGTCAGCACATTTTATTTCTATAATAGAAGATTTACCACTTGAACGTATAATAATACAATATATTAATGAAGTTTTAAGGCTTCATGGAATACCCCTATCGATTATTTCTGATTGTGATCCCCATTTTACATCACGATTTTGGAAAAGTATTCAGAAAGCCCTGGATACTGAACTTCGTTTGAGAACTGCCTACCACCCTCAAAAATATGGACAATCTAAGAGACTATTCAATCTTTAGAAGACATTTTGAGATCATGCTCACTTGACTTTCAGGGTATGTGGGATCACTATTTACCTCTTTTAGAATTTTCATATATCAATAGCTTCCATTCAAGTATTTAGATGGCACTATATGAGGCATTATATGGAAAGGGATGTCACACACCAACTTGTTGGGAAGATGTTGGTGAGAGAAAACTCATAGGCCCAGAACATTTTAAGGAAACAATGCAAAAGATGTAGTTTATCCAAAAAAACATCAAAGCATTCCAAAGTAGGAAAGATATCCATGCTGAGAACCAAAGGAAGGAATTAAAACTTCAAGTAGGATACCATGTTTTCATGATGGTATCTCCATGTTATGGTGTTATAAGTTTTAGTAAGAAGGGTAAATTGAGTCCCATGTACATCCGAAATTTTGAAATTATAAAACGAATTGGGCATGTGGCTTATTGTTTGGAAATGCTGAGAAGTATATCTAAAGTTCACGATATGTTCCACATATCAGTATTGAGAAAATACATGCCTAACCCAAGGTATGTATTCACTTATGAGGAAATTGAACTAGAACCTGATCTGTCTTATTGTGAAGATCCTGTGAACATTCTTGATATAGGAGAACAAGTGCCCAGACACCGAAAGATTCGTCTGGTAAATGATCTATGGAGAAACCGTACGATGGTACAAGAAACATGGGAACCTGGGAAACTTGAGATGAAGAATCAGTTGAATCTTTTTATGTAGTAATATTCTAGAAATTTTCAGGATAAAATTATTTTAAAGAGGGTAGAATGTTAAACCCCAAGAAACCATGGTATGTTTCCCTTTGAATAAAACAACAGCTTGTGTTGTACAGAACTTCGAGTTCAAACACACCACAACCAACCAAACTAGGCTTTTTGAATAGTAATACCCAATTTTTGAAATTTTAAAAATTCTATCCTTCAAATTGGACATCAATATTCATTTCGGAATATCAAAATTTGTTTAGGGTTAATTTTTTTTATTTTATTGAAAGCATTCAATTTTTGAGGAATAGTGAAAAACATTGTGTTATTGGTTAAAACTGAAAATTTTATTTAAATAATTATTTACTTTATTCAAATTTATTTTATGTAAAAATAGATACATAATAATAATATAAGTTTAATGTAATTCATTGGAGTCATTTTATAATATGTTTAGATATATTAAAATATTAATGAACTTCTTACCGTTTTTTACCCACCTCCTAGGAGAATTTGAAAATTTACATAAAACATAATTTTACCGCTTCTATGAGTTGAATTTCAAAAATCCAAGAGACACAGTTAATATTTGTAAGTAAAATTTGGTTCAATAAGATGAAAATAATTTTTAGTGAATAGAAAATGTAATCTTTTATTTACTATGATTAAAAGTAAATAGGAAAATTATGGGTAAAAATGATATCATAATTACCTTAACACATGTCCTAATTCTATTGGTTAGAATAATTCGACAAGAAACTACCTTAGGAATAAAATAGGATCCTCTTTGGTCCACTTGGATAAGATTACGACATTTATTATTATTTTATTTAAAGAATAGATAAAGGAGTTAAATTCAATGTTTAAAAACTAAACCATTATTAATATAGGGTTACACAAAATATAAATTCGATTATAAATATACATTAGATACTAAAAATCTTTCCTACATAATTTATTTTATTTATAATTTTTAGACATTAGATAATTTAATTTATTTATGACACAATGAAGATGCACTAATTACCTTATTAATGAAATATTAAAATAATTGATATTATAAATATGAAAATTAATGTAAATTAAGATTTCTGATGAATTACAATAATTTTCTAGGTTAATATGACATGTTAGAGTTGGTTAAATATATTTTATTCTTAGTGATAAATTTTTTATGTCTTTCAAAAAAATCAAATACTAAATAGTGTCAAAGTTGACATAACTAAGTTTTTAAAACAAATCTTATATTATTAATTGATATAATATTAATAAATATATAAGTTTGGGTAAAAGTAAATTGATAAGGTTATATATATTAATAATAATCCAATGGGGTTATCTTGGCATGTTATAGTATGTTTATTATCCATATACTTTAAAAATTCCAAGTGACATGGTAAATGACAAAGTATTTAACTAAGAGTTAAATCTAAAAGATAAGGTTAATATGATGACTTAAACCTATCAAAAACTTATTGGCTGAGTGGTTTTCTCCTCATCCCCACCTTATATTTTAAATAATTTCTTTTTAAGCCATTATTAATATAAAATTATTTTATTATAAAATAATATTTCAAGGTTTTCCTATAGCGACCCTCACCTATCTTATAAAATAGCACATCACCTTATCATAATTTTACACATCGAAAGACTTTTGGATCGACCAAAACCTACCCAGATATAGTCCCAAAATTCCTCCCTTAATCCTATATACCTTCCTTTGGTCATAAATCCAACCTATGGAGCCATTTAGATCAAATCAAATGGAGGAACCAGAAGAAGGGGTAAATATTTCATCACCTCTTTTAAGTTATTTTCTTCTTCCACGTCTTCTTTATTTGTTTTTTACATTATAAAATAATAAATCCAGTATCTTTTATATACTATGATGTTTTTAAAAAATTGGTATAACCATATTCATTATTCTATTCATCCTATTAATGAAAAAGTCACCATACATGTGTACGTACGGATTACCATCTCCACGTCGTGGTGTAGTTTATTATTCAATCACTTCATTATTTGGATGGGTATAATAATGAGTATAACTGATTTAAATAATAAATATAAAATGTTAATGATTCTGGATATATGATATACCATCCAATTACATATGATTTTTCCATCAATATAATGTTATTTTCCCTCGTTCGTACGTATGGATCACCCTCTCCATGAACCCGATGAGATTCATTCCCCATCGTAATCATTCAAGAATAATTTTTATTTTATTATTAAAAATAATGTTTTTGAACTTAATATCATTCTGGATATGAATCAAATACATCCTATCCATAACAAACATGTCTTACGTAACAAAACATATAATGGAAAATTTATCATTTAACACCCGAAATGACAATAATACTAAAATATTATTAACAATGAAATATTAGAAGATCATACATGAAATCATATTTACTTTTATGGTTATTGTATAATTTAATAACAATTATTTAACTATTATAAAGGATGTTAATGTAACCTCTACCAAGGAAAAGGACAAGGTAAGGGTTAATTTCACTATCTTCTTATTATTCGTGGTTGTTTTTACGTATGTATCTTCTGGGACCTCTTTATCATCCTCATCTATATTTTCTTAAAAAATGCATTTCAAAACATTTTTAACATTTACTATACTATGGGTTAATTTTATTTATACCCTAATTTGAATATATTTGTTTTGAAAGGAATATTTTTTCTCATTTTCCAAACAAGGTAATTTATAACCTTTTCAACAAAATTAAGTTAAGAATGTTTTTTAACTTATACGGCAGGTATGACTATTTTCCACCATTATAACATCATATAAGCTTCCCTTACAATATTATAAGAATATTTTCAAAATAAAGTTTTCTTTTATAATTACATAACTTCTAAATGAATTCAAAATAAAAATATATGATTCTGTAAAAATGTTTTTATTTCATCAATGTCGACATCCTTTGAAGTATTTTAAGCTTGTTTGAAGTTGATTTATTAGGATACAAAAAATCTATATTTTATTGATGGGTTGGTGATATTTTTGATAGTTTATGTGTTATTTTCACACCATTCATGTATTATAGATAATGAATTGACATTTCTTATTCTTGTATTAATACAAATGTTTATGTTATGTTTAATCCTTGTCATATGAGAAATGAATTGGACATTGTAAGTGACGGGTGGAGCCTGCTAAAACTCCTCAATGAATTAGTAGGTATCATGAGACAAACTAGTGTCTTGGAAAAAGGCCTTGACAAAATCTTAATTGAAGTCTTGTCACAAGGATTTGACTATGTGGTTATGCATTCTGGCATCATGCATTCCATCATTATGAAAGTGGATATTGATATTGCATGTGATTGTATGAAATTTAGAATATCCATTTGAATAATTAAATGGAATTATTTGATTTCATCCTTTCCATATTATTATGAATATTATGTTTAAATGGATTTTGTTTTAGTCTCATACATTTCCTTAAATGTTTATGATTATTTATCGAAGTTTCCACTATATTGTTATCCTTACTGAGCATATGAGCTCACCTCTTTTATTTTTAATTTTTCCAAGGATGTGAAGATGTATTTTATTGGTTGACCAGCAGGGATCAGCTAATGATATTAGAGTGTCTAAAAAGGCGACCAAATGTTGTTGATGTTCTTATTTCATGATGTAATGTAAAACTTATGAATATATCTTGTAATTCCAAGGCTTCTAATCTGATCATTCTTTAAGGGAATGATTCTTGGATCATACCAATGTAATGTACTAATGCACTGAATCTCAGTAACTGGTTTGGGGTGTTACATTTTGTATCATAGGAAGTTAAGTACAATCCTTTGAAAATAGATTAAGAAAAAATCTAATTAAAGAACACAACACTAAGATAGACTTTGAGGATTAGTATAGACGGACTACCTAGAATTTTGGTACTGTGGAGATTTTGTGATTTTTCTAGGCAATACATCTCTGTCTGGATACGAGTAGGTAGAGTCAGCTCTAGCATATATGTAAATAGGGGTAAAACCAGAAAACACTGCTTGGAGCTAGACTCGAATGGGAATTGGTCAACGACAACGAGCCATGCTACACTCTTGGTTATGAAACATCTGAGGGATATTCTTAGGATAATTCCAATTTTCTTTACAAACCATTATGAAGGGTTTATGAGTATATACTTCCTCAAAGGAAACATTTTTCTGATTCTGGATTATATCTATAAACTGTTGAATTTTTTTAACTATTTCACATGTTTGGAATTATGTATTGTGTATCATAAACTTTTCTAGTGTATTCCATTATTTAGAAATGTCAACTAGTAGAAGTAATGGAAACCATATCATTTCACGTAATCCATGTAGAGATTTTCCTACTACTGAAGATAATTATAGTGGATCTTGTGAAGAAACTGTTGCTGATCATCTTGTAACCATATAGAGACAACACACACAGGTTATGAATAATAACCTTACCCGTATGGAGCACCATAATCCACAATGCGGAGGATAACTGTTAGAACACTTCACGAGGATTAAAAAACCACCATTAAATGGGAGTAAAAATCCATTAGTATCTATTCAATGGATAAAATCTTATAGAAAATATTTTACTCTTTGGGGAGTATTGAAAGGGAAAAAGTTGTCATGGCAGTTTATTGCATCACTGGAGATGCAAATCAATGGTGGTCATTGATTAAAAACACAATGGAATATGATTAAGTATCGAATATGGAAATTAGGGGGTTTAAAGAGATTTTCTTAGAAAAATACATTCTTCATGACCATCGAGCATATATGGAAAAACAATTTCTGAGTTTGTGGCAAATGGAGGATGATAATGTCACAAAATTTGAGGGTATCTTTACAAGGTTAACAAGGCATGTAATAGATTATATATGTAACCAAATGAATAATATTGATCGATTCTTTGATGGGTTAATACCATTTCTTCATCGAGAATTAATCTCACTATCCTTCTCATCATACAAAGAAATTGTCTCATGTGCTATCAAGATAGAAAAATAATTCTCTAAGTCTTACGACATTAAAGAAAAGCAAGAGAAGAAGAGATATTTTGAAAACTCTACAAATATAAATAAGGGGATGAAGGGAAAATATTTATATCTATCCTATGGTAAATATGGGAACAAACACCCTAGTACTTTTTGAAGTGAATATAATACTGTTACTAGTGTGGGGAAAAAGGCCACCAAGCTCGTGATCGTAAGAGGAAGAATGAGGCTATTGAATGCTACAATTATAGGGAAAAGGGGCATTATACAAATGAATGTCCTAAAAACCTGGGTAACATACCTTATAAAATTCTAAGAGAGCAAGTCCATGATTTTGAAATCACTACTACAACTGTTGAATCTACAAAAAAGGTGGTGGCAGGTAATTTAATGGTTTCATGAAGTTTGGAAAAAGATTTTTTTGACTCTGGATCATCGTATTTTTACATTTCATTCCAGTTTGCTAAGAAAAATAGATATTTTCAATTTTACTTAATGAGGGATTTTCAAGTCAAATCAGCTAATGGATTTATCATTGAAACAATGTTTTGTGAATCAGTTCCCATTAGGGAATATAAATATTCTTTATCTACTAATCTCATAATTATACCCATGATTGAATTTGATATAATCTTCAAAATGGATTGGATTTCAGATCATGATTTGAAAATTTATTGTGAGAAGAAGGAGATTACAATTTTCGAGGATGATAAATAGTACCTTATCTTTAGAGAAAAAATGTCACCACCTGATTCTTATCTATATCCATCGCCATTATCTCAACTTAATTATATTATTGCGTAAGGGGAAAATGAAATAACTATGGGTGAGGAAAATAATGTTCGAATAGAGGACATAACTATTGTACAAGAATATGTTTATGTGTTTCAAGAGGATTTACCTAGACATCCTCCATAACAATAAATTGAGTTTTCCGTTGACTTAATTCCTAGCTCAAGGCCCATATCAAAGACCCCTTATACAATAGCCAATGTAGAATTAGTGGAACCAAAGAAACAACTAGAGTAATTGTGTTATAAGTGATTTATTCTCTCTAGTGTTTCTCCATGGGGAGCCCCTATCATTTTTGTTAATAAGAAAGAAATATCTATGTGGTTTTTCATTGACTACAGGGAGATTAATTATATGACAATAAAGAACAAGTATCCCCTAACCCGTATAGATGATTTATTTGATCAACTTCATAGAGCTCAATATTTTTCAAAGACTGACCTTTGATCCGGATGTCATCAGTAGTGTGTGAAGAAAAAAGACATTCAAAAAATAGAATTTCAAACCAGGTATGAGCATTACGAGTTTACAGTAATGCCTTTTCGAATTACTAATGCACCCTTGGTCATCATGGATCTAATGAATAGTGTTTTCAAGTAATATACTAATGACTTTTTAGTGGTATTTTTTGATGATATCTTGATATATCCCAAAATCTACAAAGATTATGAAAATCACTTGCGTATTATCCTAAGGACACTTAGAGGAAATGAATTATATTGTAAATTTAGCAAGCGTGAATTCAGGCTTCAAGATATTTATTTTCATGGCCATGTTGTCTCTGAGGATGGAATCTATGTTGATCCTTCAATGACCAAGGCAATCCAAGAATGGCCAGTACTAATGAGTATAATTAAGGTATGTAGTTTTATTTTTTAGTAGGTTATTATCGACGTTTTGTCCAGAATGTTTCCAGATTAGAAAAACCATTAACTAAGATCACATGAAAAGGGTTTAAATTAGTTTCGACAAAATATTGGGAAGAATTTTTTGAAGAATAGAATTTAAGATTATTCAACGATCCTATCTTGACTCTACCATTAGGGACCGGTGGGTGTGTTATTTATAGTGATGCTTTGAAGAATGGACTTGGTAGTTTCTATATACATAATGATAGAGTTATTGCTTATGCATCACGACTGCTTAAAATCAAGAGAAAAACTATCCAACTCTTGATCTTTAGTTAACAGCTGTAATCATTGCTCTAAAAATATGGAGACACTATCTCAATGGTGAAAATTTTGAGATTTATACTGATCACAAGATTTTCAAATATATTTTCTCACAAAAAGAACTCAACATGATGAAAATGTGATGGCTTGAACTACGCTAGGATTATGATTGCACTATACAATACCACTTGGGAAGGGAAATAAGGTGGAATATTCTTTGATTAAAAATTATCATGGAGTTTTAAATAATATTAGAGCTGAAAAGGATCTAATATACATGGATCTAGTAAAGATGGATATGAGAATAATCATGGAAGGTGAATCATCAGTGATTTTTGAAATGCATGCCAAACCATCTTTACCAGAAAGGATAAAATTTTCTTATACTAATGATGAGGAATTTAAAAGGAAAATTAAAGCATTGAACTATGGGAGATTGATCGAATTCGTATATAAAGATGGAATTTTGAAATTTGGTAAGATATTGTTTTTTCCTGACATACCTGATCTAAATAAGGAATTTTTTGATGATGCTCATAGCTCCAATTTCTCTATACACCCTGGTAGCACTTAGATGTATAGATATTTGAAAGGATTTTTTTGGGACAAAATGAAGAGGGATATTACTGATTTTTTGTTAAGATGTATGGTTTTTCAACAAGTGAATGTTGGAATGAAACAACCTAGAGGAGTCATGCAACCTCTTCCCATACCTGAGTTAAAATGGGATAATGTTACGATGGATTTATTCATGGAGCTACCAAATACTCCTAGAAGGTATGATGCAATATGGGTCATTTTTTTATAATCTTACCAAGTAAACAAATTTTATTTCTATAAAAAGAAGACTTATCGCGTGAACGTATGGCATGAATATATATTATTGATGTTTTAAGACATCATGGCTTACCCCTATTGATTTTTTTCTGATCGTGATCCCCATTTTACATAAAGATTTTGGAAAAGTCTTCAGAATTCCTTGTATAATGAACTTCATTTCAGCACAGCCTACCACCCTCAAACCGATAGAAAATTAGATATGACTATTGAAACATTAGAAGAAATGTTGATATCTTTCTCACTTGACGTTCAAGATATGTGAGATCAATATTTACCTCTAGTAGAATTTACCTATAACAATAGCTTCAATTTATGTATTCAGATGGAACCATATGAAGCATTACATGGAAAGAGAAGTCGCACACAGACTTGTTGGGTTGATGTTGGTGAAAGAAAACTCGTAGGCCCAGAACATATTGAGGAAAAAATGGAAATATTGAAGGTTATCCAAACCCACATCAAAGTATCCCAAAGTAGGCAAAATAACTATGCCGATAATCGAAAGAAGGATTTGGAATTTCAAGTAGAATACCATGTTTTCCTGAAGGTATCTCTGTGGTTGGGTGTTATACATTTATTTAGGAAGGGTAAATTGATTCCCAGGTACATTATAACTTTCAAAGCTCTAGAACGAATTAGGGCTGTGGGTTACCATTTGGCAATGTCTCCATGTCTCTTCAAAGTTCACGATGTGTTCTGTGTATCATTATTGAAAAAATACATTCCTAAACAAACATATGTACTCACCTATGAGTAAATTGAACTTCAACCTATTCTATCTTATTTTGATGATCCTTTCACGATTCTTTATACAATTGAATAAGTGTAGAGAAACCGGATGACTCGTCTCGTAAATGTTCTATGGATAAACCATAAGATGGAAGCGACAACGTGGGAACCCGAGGAACTTATGATGAAGAACCACCTGAATCGCTTCATGTTGTAATATTCTAGAAATTTCGAGGATGAAGTTATTTTAAGGTGGGGAAAATTTTACACCCCAAGCTTCCACAAAACGTTTCACGTTGAATAATACAATAGCTTTTGTTGTATACAACTTTGAGTTCAAACACACCAAACCAATCAAATTAGCCGTTATGAATAGTAATTCCAACTTTTTAAAATTTAAAAAATTATATCTTTCAAAATGGACTTCATTTTTGGTTTTGGAATATTGAAATTAGCTTAAGGTGAATTTTAGGTATTTTTCAGAAAACATGCAATTTTTGATAAATAGTGGAAAACAATGCATTTTTTTAAAACTGAAATTTTTATTTAAATAAATATTTATTTTATTTAAATTTATTTTAGGTCAAAATAGATAAATAATACCTATATAATTTCAATTTAATTCATTGGATTAAATTTATAATATATTTAGATATATAAAAATTTTATTGAACTTTTTTCCTTCTTTTACCCACCTCCTCGGAGCATTTAACAATTTGCATAAAACTTAATTTCACAACTACTATGAGTTGAATTTCAAAAAATCCATGAGACACTATTAATATAAGTAAGTAAAATGGGGTTCAATAAGATGGAAATATTTTTTTGGGTGAATAGTAAATTTAGACTTTTATTTAACCAGATTAAAAGTACATTGGGTAATTAAGGGTTAAAATGATATCATAATTACCTTAAACCAAGACCAAATTTTATTGGATAAGTATAATTCGAAAAAAAAAACAACCATAAGAATAAAATAAGACCCTCTTTGGTTCACATGGATTTGATTAGATCATTTATTATTATTTTCATTAAATAATAGTTAAAAGAGTTAAATTCAATGTTTATTAACTAAACCATTTTTAATATTGGGTTAAAAACAATATAAATTCTACATTAAATATTCATTAGAAATATAAAAATATTTCCTACGTAATATTATTTTATTTATAATTTTTAGACATTAAATAATTTAATTTATTTATGACATAATGATGAATAACTAATTAATTAATTTATGAAATATTAAAATTATTGTTATTATAAATATCCAAATATATGTAAATTGAAACTTTTGATGAATTCCAATAATTTTATAGTCTTATATGACATGTTAGGGTTGGTTAAAAAAAATTTATTTGAAGTGATTATTTTTTTGTGGCTTTAAAAATATATCAGATACTGAATTGTGTCAAAATTGACATAATTGAGTTTTTAAAACAAATTATATTATTAATTGATATAATATTTATAAAAATATAAGGTTCAGCCAATAGACTAAGATAAGTTTATATATCTTACTAATTAACCACATGGGATTCTCTTGTCTTATTATAGTATGTTTATTAACCATATAATATAAAAATACAAAGAGACATGGTAAATGACAAACTATTTAACTAAGAGTTAAATCTAAAAGACAAGGTTAACATGATGACATAAACCTGTCTAAAACATATTGGTTGAGAGTTTTTTGACCTATATCCACGGTCTATTTTAAATAATTCATTTTGGAGCCATTAGAAACCAAAAATGATTTTATTATAAAATAATATTTCAAGCTTTTCCAAAAGTGACCCTCACCTCTCTTATAAAAGGTAACTTCCTCTTCCCTTAATTTCACACATCCAATGCCTTTTGGCTTGGCCAAATCCTTCTCAAATATCCTCCCAACCTTACTCCATTCATCTTAAAGGCATTACTTTGGTCCAAAAGCCATCTTACTGAGCCCTTTCGACCAAATCAAAAAGAAGAAGCCAAGGAAGAGGTACATATTTTACCACCTCTTTGAAGTTCTTTTCTTCTCCACTTCCTATTTTATTGTTGTTTCCATTATAAAGTAATATCTTCAGTATATTCTATATAATGTGATGTTATTATAAAAATTTTATAACCATATTCATTATTCTATCCATCCTATAAATGACAAAGTCACTATACGTGTGTAAGTGCGGATTACCGGCTCCACATCGTGGTGTAGTTTATTATTGAAACATTTCATTATTTGGATGGGTATAATAATGAGTATAACTGATTTAAATAATAAATATAAATTTCTAAAGATTCTATATATATGATATACTGTCTAATTACATATTATACCTCCATCAATATAATGATATTGTCACTCGTGCATACGTATGGATTACCGTCTCCACGAACGCGATGATATTCATTACCATTCATAATCATTCAAAAATAATTTTCATATAATGATTAAAAATAATTTTTATGAACTAAATATACATCTGGATATTAATAAAATACATCATATCCATAAAAAATGCGGCTTACATAACAAAACATATAAAGGGAAAAAATCTGTGAACACCCAAAACGAAAATAATACTAAAATAATACTATCAAAGTAATAATAGATGATCATATATGATATCATATTTGATTATATGGTTTTTATATAATTTAATAACAATGCATTAACTATTATACAGTATTTTAACTTACCCTCGTCCAAGGAAAAGTACAAGGTAAGTGTTAATTTCACAATCTCATTATTATCCGAGGTTGTTTTTATGTAAGAATCTACTGGGACCCCTTTATTATCAACATCCGTGTTTTAATAAAAATGCATTTCATAACATTTTTATCATTTACTAGACTACGGGTTAAATTCATTTATACCCTTATTTTTACTTATATGTTTTGAAAGGAATCTTTCCTTCATTTTCCAAACAAGGTACTTTATGACATTTTTGACAAAATTAAGGTAACAATGTATTTTTAACTTATACGACGGGTACATCTATTTCTCCCGTTATAACATCGTCAATGCTTCCCATACAATATTATAAGAATATTTTCAAAATAAGTTTTTTATTTTATAATTACGTGACTTATAAATTTTTTCAAAATATAAATAGATATTTCTCTCAAAAAGGATTGATTTTATCTATGTGAACATCCTTTGATGGATTTTAAGATTGTTTGAAGTTTATATATCATGATACAAAACATCCATATATTATTGACGGTTTTGTGATATGTTTGTTTCTGGATGTTTTATTTATACACCATTAATGGTTTATAAATAATGTATTTACATTTCGTATGCTAGTTTTAATATGAATGATTATGTTATGTTTAAACCTTTTCATATGAGGAATGCATTGGAATTAGTAAGTGATGGGTGGAGCCTGATATAGCTCCTCGGTGCATCAGTATGCCTCATTAGACAAAATAGCGTCTTTTCACATGGCCTTGACAAAATCTAATTTGTATTCTTGGCACATGGCCTTGAGTATGTGGTAATGATGTCTGGTATTATGCATTCCATTATTATGAAAGTGGCTATTGATATTACATGTGATTATTCGAATAGTATAATATCCATGCTAATAAGTTAATGGAATTATTTTATTTTATATTTTCCATATTATTATGATGTTTATGTTTATAAGGATGTTGTTTTAGTCTAATATATTTCCTTAAATTTTTATGCTTATTTGTGAATGTTTTCTCTATATTGTTATCATTACGTAGAATTTGAGCTCACCCCGTCCTATGTTTTATTTTTACTAGGATGTCAAGATGTATTTTATGGTTGACCTGCATGGATAGGATAATGATATAAGTTTTTTCAATTAGGGGAAAAAATTTTGTTTATGTTATTATTTCATGATTTAATGGTAAAATTCATAATGTATCTGGTAAATTTAAGGCTACAAAACAGATCGGTCTTTTGGGACATGAATCCTTGTATCATGCCAATGTTATGTAATAATGCACTGACTCTGGGTAATGGGGGTCGAGGAATTACACATAGTCATAAATATAATACCATATATGATTAATTTATGACATATTATCACCATTATATTAATAATTATTTATCAAAATAACTATTTTGAGTAACAACATAATTGTTTTCCAAGCATGTTTTTGTTCAGCAGTCCCCATCATTATAATTTCATCATTATTTCATCTTTTTAAGAATTATAATAATGTGATAATGATTATATAAATTAATTATATAAATATTTATAATCATTCAGAAAAAGTATTGATAGAAAAAAAATATGAATTTCTCCATTCATGTATAAGATGGGTCATACGTTCGCATGAATTCTATTTTACCATTTCAAAGAATTGTAGAAATATTTGTAATTTTTTATTCAACATCATTATATAATTATTATATCACGGATAATATATATATATATATATAAAATCCTTCCACATCAAAATTAACATAATATATAAATGAAAAGCGATTGACATCGCTTCATGGAGGTGGTGGTCCACTCGGACACACAAATGACATTATCATTTTCCAATGATTTGGAAGGTAATATGGTAGATGTTATGTTAAAATTAAAGAATTTTATTTATTTAAAAATTATAATATAAAAAAATTAAACCCATCAAAATACTCAACCAAAAAATATAGTGATGAGAAATGAATTATATCTCTACATGGAGATGGTAAGCCGTATGCACGCACGAGCTATACTTTCACATCCCATTTGATTTGAAATATGGTTTATAATAGATTTTTAATAATCATAATATAATTGAGGTATATTTAGGATAATTAGTTTTCCATTTTATGATAAATATCATAGATTTATATTATTAAGAAGAAGAAATAAACTAAAAGGGGTTGGGTGAGATGGTAACCTCTTCTTTGAGAGACCTCCTTCAGATCCTTCTTAAAGGAATATAAGGATGTTATTTTAAGGGGACCAAAACCCATAAAACATAAATAATAATGGTTCTAAGATTAATGGTTATGGTTTGGTCAATATATATGTCTCATTTTGTTATCAATATGTGTTGGAGGGGTTCCCATTTAAAATTGTGGCAAAGAGAACTTCTGGAATTTCACAAAAAAAATTAAATATAATAAGGCTATTCTAGAGAAGAATGCTTCCAAATAGCCATGAATAGGAAGAAAAAAATTTATTTTTGAAGTTACATAACCCAATTAAATTAATACTTGTTTATATATCATTTTGATAATTATCTTTTGAAAAACCTTTTGGGTTATTATTTTTAACCTCAACCACGATAACCGCTACTTTAATCACAAAGGGTTAATAATGTTACTATAAATGGAAAAGTGACTCATAAGGGGAACTTCTATGATGTGTTAAATAATAGATCATTAAAATTGATGATTTTATTATTATTGTTAATTTTACATAATTTAATAATACATTATTTTTATAAAATACTATTAATGTCACTTTTGACAATATTAATTTCATTTGTCTCTAAACGCATCAAGATAAAGGAAAATTTTGAATATAATCTGATAACAGTTCCTTTATGTATCATATATATCAAAATTTAAATAAATGATAAATTATTTGAACATTGATTAGTTTTAGTATTTTTGATATAATTTATTTTTTTTATCAATTATATGAAATACCATATCAGTGCTGTAGAAGAATTTAAGGTTAATTTATAATTTATGAAAATTATATATAAATTTATATCATGAAATAATTTCACTAATCTCAACATTGGAACTTTTATCATTCATATATTTATTTTCCCCCTATATGGGTATATCATAGATATTTAAAACTAACAGAGTGATATATTGTATATTTATTTTATTTTAATATTATATGGGTATTTTAATGGTTAAATATCCCTTAAAAAGTAAATTTTTAAAAAAGTTAGATAGAGTAAAATTAAATTCATCCAATAAAAATTAATAATAAAATTTATTGTATTTTCACTTAATTATAATATTTATTTTAATTATTTACCATAATGCGAGGTGATAAAATTTACCACAATTACTATTAATACTTCTAATAAATTAAAGGGTTCTATTACCAAATTTGAACCAATGGATTCCAAATATTGAATAAATATTATTAAATTCAATAAATATAAGTGTAATAAAATTATTTTTAAAATATGTGTGGAAAACAAAATAAAAACTTGTTTTCCAAAAAATATTGTTTTTATTTTATGTATTAGGTACATGGGGAACAATAAAATTAAACAACTGCACAGACACACAAACCAAACACACAGGATGGAAAGGTAGGCTATATCCCCCTAATGCATATCCCACCCATCAAGCCTTGTTTATTAAATACATGGCCCGGAGGACAAATGATAATGAAGTCCATTACATAGCCCAATGGCCCACTGTTGCGTCATTCCTACATCATTCTAACTACATCACCGGGCTTGCATCATGCTTGTGTCACCACCTACCTATATCATGCATATTTCATGAGTCACTGCTTCTCTTTGGAAATTCGCTCCCCCCCCAGATTTGGACTTGGTTCGGATGCAAGATTACGAGGATCCTTTAACTCTTTGGCAAGCAGAAAATACATAATTCATTCTGGGTGAGAGAAATATAGTTTTTTCATAAATCTTCCTTTTTAGTATAAATATTTTTTATACCAAATGAAATTATAAATTTTATTTCAATGAAGAGATTTATATTAGTAATTATATCATAAAACTAATTATATTGTGAAATCTATATAAATAAAATTAAACTCCTATAATCTTTGAATAAAATATAGTTTCTAATAAAAATATTATTTTGTCACTATACCCTCGAAAATAAATATTTTCATAAAATCCCCAAAAGTCATCTTATTATAATTTTATTATTATGATATTTTTTATTAATTTTCTTAAATATTTTTTCTGAAATATTCTGTATTTAAATATAATATTTGGTCACAAAAATAAATAAAATCATTTTTTAGGAAGTAATATTTTTAATTTATAATACAACTTTATGAAAAACTATGTGATTATTTACTTATAAACATTACATACATTTATATTGAGTTATAAATTTATATAGATTTCATAAATTAGTTAATCATCTTCATACCTTCAAAATATCAATCTATGTTATAATTTTCACCATAGAGGTAAATATTTTAATAGTGTGCCTCGGATCATTTAAACATTGTTTTGTATATAAAAAAGATATCAATGAAATAATGTCATTTATAGTGGGATATTTTTTGAAATTTCATGGTTTTGCACAATTGGTTTCCTTTTCATTACATAAATTATTATATATGTCATAATCATGTCATGTGGCTCCATAGTTGGAACTTTCTAAGACCAAGATGATGCATGGTTATAATATTTCCATCCAATTGAATGTTGACATGTTTTTAAGTCATTATAACACATATATCTTTAGATTAACCCATGGTAAACTAGTTCTACCATTAACTATGGTAATAGATTTTTGCTATTTTTTGTCTTTTTAAATAACCCAAATTAAGTCAACAATATTACATAATATTAATTATGAAGATTCTAAATAAGAAATATATTTTATTAGTCTAAGTTCATATATAATATATATATTTCATTTAAATATTACCCCTTTATCACGTTTTTTAATTAATTAAAATTGAAAAATATTATGCACTCTAAAATATTTTTTGAAAAATGGGGGTTTAGGAATTAAAAAAATTATTTGAAAAATAAAAGAAAATTATTGATTAAAAATGAGTTAATTATATTATCATAAAAAATATTTCATATTTCATTTAAAATAAAATTCCAAAAAATAATGGGACTTTTAAGTTAATTTATTTATTAAAAATAAATGCCAATATATGAAAAAATTAGGAATTTTCATTATTCACAAAAACAGTTTTTTTAAAAAAATACTAACAATTAATCCTAGGATAATTTTTTCATGATGAATATAACAATTAAATACATTTTTTCAAATTCAATTTTTAAAATTTTAAAATAATACGTGTAAAAATATCATTACAATAAAAGAGTTTATTAAAAATAGTAATTTTTTTATAGAAATATTGCCGAATTTTTTAATAATATAACTATCTAAATATTCAACATTAATAAACATAAAATTTATTTATCCTATAATTTACTCAGTTTTAACATGTTTCCCAATATATTAATTTTCAACCACATTAATTTATTTACCTATTAATTAGTTGTGGATATATCCCCCCCTTTACAATTTCAGATCCCCATGTTTATTATTGAACCATAATGTTTTTACACAAAAACATTACCTGGAGAATCAATTTTTTTTCACAACACTACATACTTATGGTCACGAATTTTTGTATGCCATTCCTCATAAGAAAGGTTACACTACTATGAAAATGGGAAAGGGAAGCGCTACACTTTTATCATCTCAAAAAAAGCACTGATAATGGTGGCCTTTATCAGCGCTAAAAAAGCACTGATAAAGGCCCCTCTTTATCAGTGTTCTTTTTAGAACTAATTAAGGGGACACCTCTTTCAATGCTTCTTTTAGTAGCACTTATAAAGGGGGGATTTATCAGCACTTTTTCATACCGCTGATAAATTTTATGTTTAAAAAAATTCATGAAAATTAAAATATTGTTATATATGTATATTTATATTGATATGAATATAATATATATATTTTAATTATGTTTTAGATAAGTATAAATAGACAATTGCATTTAATATATAAAAAATTTAGTGAAAATGGATTTAAAATATTTTAAAAAATATTATTAATTTATCATTTGAAAATTATTATCAATTAAAAATCATTTAATAAAAATTTGAAGAAATAAGTAGTCAAAAAATTTAATAAAAGATTTTAAATTAGTTGAAAATGTAACTGAAACTTTAAACGGCCATAACTTTTGATCCTAGTGTCCTTTTGAGCTCTACAACAAATAACATTGAAGCCTACAATGAGCTCTACTCATTGGTGACCGAAGAAACGTTTCGGTCATAATTTTCTAGGCCAAAATGGGGCCAGAAGGCCTCCAAAACTGAGTGTTTAGTCGAAATACCCTGATTTGTTAACATTCAAATAAGTATAACATCTTATACGGATGTCTGTTAGGCATGTACCACATATCATATCGAATATTATTTCATTTTCTTCGATTTTATTGGTTGTGGAGTCGAATTTGGATTTTAGATTATATGTTATATTTATTTTAACATTTTATGGCTTTTCAAATACACATATATATGTATTTATTTGTAAATAAATAAGTGTCTGTGTGTGTGTGTCTGTGTGTGTGTTTGTGTGTAATATATATATGTATGTTTTTATTTATTTATTTATAAACACACATAAAAAACATATTTTTCATAAATGTATTTAAAACTAATCTTATAATTATATATTAATAAACAAAAAAATATACGAATAAAAACTGTTAGTAAAAATATATATATAAATAAATATATATATTAATATATGAATGAATATATATATACTAATATCTGAATAAATATATTTATATTAATATGAATCTATATCAATATAAGTATAAATATAATTATATATTTATATATTTATAAATAAATAGATATAATATTAAATAGAAAAAAAAACGAAATGACTTAGTGGTAAAGGTGTAGCCGCGAAAGGGACGAGGTCGCGGGTTTGAGTTTAGGTGGAAGCAAAGGGTTGTGCACACGGGGGATTGTGATGGGGCGTATGAATAGAACTAATAGGTGGGGTCATGCATTGTTAAAATCTCACATCTCATAATATAATATATTTTTTAATTTTTTTGACTTCTATCAGCATTTTTTAAAAGCACTGTTAAATGACACTTTTATCAGAGCTAAAAAAGAACTGATAAAGGGGTCTTTTATCATCTCTTTTTTTAGTGTTGATAAATGGGGCCTTTATTAGCACTTTTCAGAGTGCAGATAAAAAGGACCCCCTTAAATTAGCATTGAGCATTACAACGCTTTTTTAGCATTGTTTAATCCTATTTTGAGCGATGCTAAAGCCCATTTTTATATTAGAGTTATCTTATCACTCAACTACACCAGGTCTCAAAACATGAAATAAATCTGGGATATTATTCCTTAACATTGAGACATAAAATAAATTACGTACCATGGATAATATTAGAGGAAACACTATATAGTTTTATTCTGATCCAAATTTCTCCATGTTTTTATATTATACAATTAATAGTGCAATTATATTTTCATTTTTACTAAAATGCATAATGCTTTCCCATGAAGATACTTTGAGAAATACATGATGATCTTCCTTAAAAGAAATATCCTTTCTCCAGATATATGTATCGATTTTATTCTTTCACTGAGCAGTCATTATATACCATTGAATCATCTTCACCTTCTCTACCAATTACACTACTAACACTAGTCCCCTAAATTTCATTTCTCAAAAATCATTCAAAAAAGGAGTATTCTGAAACCGCTTTCCATATAATGCCTCCAAAATATCCATCTGTATATTGGAATTAAAATTATAATAAATGAGAACTCAACTAAAGAAATCTAATGATGCCAAATTAACTAGTAATCTACTAAACAAGCCTAAAAATGATTTTTTATGTCTAAATCCTTTACTCAATCTATTTATTAGACTAAGGATGAACATATTTTTTCAAGTTTATTTTAGTTCCCAGTGACATCTAATGTCTTTATAATTGTTTTAAGTGAAACCTGGATTATGATCACAGAAAATGGGATAGGAACTCGTTGTAACTCAACAATCTCATTGAGATAATCTCTAGAAAGGCGATCCAAATAAATTTTATCTAGAATTGGAATGAAATGTATAAATTTTGTTAATTGAACAAAATAACCCAAATCATATTTTCAACTTGATATTTCTTTCTTATCCCCTCTAAAATCCATGGATTTATTATCTCACTTCCACTATAGTGTTAGTTAATGTTGAGTAATTCCATTAGGAAATTATCATTATGCCATAAGTTGTTTACAAGGAAAACATTTCCTATGAAAGATGGAAATATATATTTTCATTCTTTCCAACATGAAATACTCTTAATGGTATATGTATATCTTAGTGCTACATGCTAAATATATTATCGAGAAAAATGACATTCACCCAATAATTACATCTTTATGTAAAAAAACATGTGGCACAATAATAACTTTCTAAATATCAAAGTATCTTATTTTTCAACATTAAAATCAATAAACATAACCTAATTAAACAACTCTTCCATTTTCTATAAAACATAATCCTCAATATGCCCTTACTTATCTATTTCTTCTAAGGTTGACTATACTGTCACCTAAACCTAAACTAAGGAGGTTCCTACATGCATAACTTCAAAGTTAAGAAAAATAAAATAAATAACCAAAGGGTAATGTTCCAAACATAATAAAACAAATGAAAAATTATTTTTCTTATTTAAAAATAAAAATAATAAATTTTTATTTCTTGAATGATAATGAATCATTTATTCAGAATCCTTTATTAGTTCCAACCAAATTCACTATGTTCAATTCATTCCGAGTGAATATATATGTCACATTTTTTGATGATGATATATTTCACACTTTAATCAATATAAATTATGTCTCAAAATTGTTGAAGGAATTAACTAAATTTATAATTCTAGATCATGTTTTTATTACAAAAATCATGAGGTTTTATTTGACTTGTATCATAAGAAATTACCTCATCATTCTTTATTATGACACAACTAAGACTCTTTAATGATATATCATTATTGATAACAAATTCACCACTTCTAGAGGGTAGGGCCAAAAATGGGGAATTCCAAAATCTTATTTCTTGATCCTATAAGAAATAAACACATTATTTTGTCTATATAAATTTAATTTCTTTTTTGTAAACTTAATTAGTGTTAATGAATATTGAGAATCGTTTTAAACAATCTGTTGTTAGTAACCCGCTAATACCGGAATAAAATAAATCTCTATGTCAATTTTTGTTATTGTAATTTTGCAAAAAATTATTTTATTAGGGTTAAAAACTATTCCATGTTTAAAAAAATTCCAATGAAATAATTTTATTTCAACCAAAACTCACATAAAAATTTTCTGTATTGTATCTTTTCTCTTATGGTTTGAAAATTAATCCTTAGATACCCTTCATGTTCCTCATGACTTTTTGACTTAAAAAAAATTAAATAATAAATATAACAAAAAAAGTAACCTAGTAATCATAAAGAAATCTATTTATGATGTCCATAAATGAACCTGGGGAATTTTAAATCCTAAATGGAAATATTAAAAACTCATAATTACCATATCTATTTTCAGATATTGAATTCAGTCCTTTACCTTCAACTGATGGTTCCCTAAATAGAGTTCAATATTTTAAAAGTATTACATTACATAAGGATTATAAAAAATTATTTATATGTGTAAAATGACACTTTTTATAAAAAATTATTTTATTTTAAGATCAATAATCAATGAGAACTCTCATTGAACATTATTTATCTATAAGAAATAAGATAGGATTAACCCATGGTGAAGTAATAGGATGAATGAATCCTTTATTTAGGAACTCTAATAACATATTTTTCAATTTCAAAATAACTAATTGAGCCATTTGATCAAGGGTTTTTGAAATTGGATTTTCCTAAACTATTTATTAAATTACAAACTAGATGATTCATTTAGAATAAAACTATGAAAATACTCATGAAATACTTCATAATATTCATTTACTATTGGTTAATTACTAAATAGAATAGTTTATTTAATTTTAGAAATATGAGTTAGCTAACATTCACTTCCATATCAATTCATTTTCTTAGCATCTTGGTAGGTTTTCAGTGGTATGAAATCATTGAAAATAACATTCTTGGGAAATATATATGTCTCATAGTGATAAAATAAAATAAAAACCTCTCCTAAAATAATATCAAACTCTACCATGTACTATTCCAAAAGTTTTTTATTTAATACTATCCCACTAATAATAATATAAAGATTCATATAAATAATGTTTTATTTAATATTTCAAAACTAAATGTTTTACTAATAGAACATTTTTATTTTTATGTACTGTTTTCTGAATTTAACTAGGTCATTTATCAGAAATCGAGGAATGTAAAGATATTAAATCAAGAAATATACTGTAATAGTTTTAATAAAACTATGAAATACTTATCACCACTAATTTTTATATCCCAATATCTACCATAATAGTAGAGAATGATTTTCCCCACCCTTTTACTTCATATTATGATGAATTCCACCTTGAGTGACAAACATTAGCATAAGTTAGCATAATGTCCCAAATCACTAAAATTTAGGCATCATACCAATGATTTTTCATTATTTTTCTGATCATTTTCCCAATAGTCAGGATACATATTCCCCAAAATTACATATCAAAAGAATTACCCATATTTCATAAGACATTAATTTGGGATCTTTTTTACTAAAAATCACAAAATATGGGAACTTTGTTTTCATTATTTAAGATTTACTTGGTGAATGCATTATAATTTCCAACAATCAATGAATTTATTATAATTTTTATCATATAATACATGATTATCATCAAAATACATTTCTACCTTCTTGTCACATTGAACTAATTTTTCACATATTTTGAGTTCAAAATATGATAATTTCCTATGATATATTGGTTTTATCCTTTAGTGAAAATAAATAATATTTTAATCATGATACTAGAAAAACTTTGGGCCATATATACCCGATTAGAAAAATAATTCTTCATTTTCAGCCACTAAATCATCCTTCTTTGTCTCAGTTCCAAGAACTGCTTCCCCGTCCTAAGTTGAGAGGCCTTATGAGAATATTTTTTAAAGGAAAATATTTTTAAATTCATCATATTAAAAAGAATTAATCTATTACATTTATAAGATATTCATAATGATTAACTATCACTATTTGGTTTCATATTCAAAACACTTGATATAGAGAATTACAATTTGATGACCTGAATAACCCATGGCATCAATTTTTTTCTATCTATATAATACACCCCTCACCATCCAAAATGATTGAAGATCCAATAAATGATAGAGGATATTTTATAATAGAATTATAAACATTTTTTATGTTTCTCTATAGTAAATTAAATTTATTTATAGCATGGATACCACCACCATTTATAGTTTGTGTCTACTAATCCATCATATAAAAAAATTGAACTGTTCCAATTCCAACAATTCTGAGATTTTGATTTGGAGGGATATTTTCCTTAGGGAGCCATCCTTCTACCGCTTCCTTATTTTATCTATGAAAAAAATTGAGCTGGCCTAGTTTAGGTGAATCAACACGGTCATATTTAAATTCACATCATTTCAACTTAGCTATAACAAAAATAATTCAAGGGTAAACTAATAACCCTATCTTATCCTCTACAATTATATAAAACATTACTCTTACAGAAAAAAAAAGAAATTGTCATTAAAAAAATAAGATTTTTATATTTTTTTCAAGAATTTAAATTATTTCGTTTTTTGTTCATTTCTGGTTTAGTGTTTTGTGAACATAGTTCTTAAATCATACATAAAAAACATAGAATTTCATAAATTGGAATCTTATAATTAGTATACATTTTTAGAATAATATATTAATATACAGAATAAATACATCTTATATTCATGAAAAATATTAATTTATTTGAACACAACTTCTTTTTTGTTATTACCCTTCTTTAAAATGTTATTTTTTTAAAACATGATATGGGCACAGAAATATAAAATTGTTATACAAAAAGAATAAATAAATTAATACTATTTTCCATGAAAACATAGAGTAATTTGGTTAAAAAAAACATGGGATCAAAATAAAGTTATTATTACAAAATAAATCACCTTTTCAACCCAAATATTTTCATTAAAAATTCAATATGATATATCAATGGAAAAATAAAATTAATTAATGTTTATTTTTAATCATTAAAACTTACAAAAATATTTTCAATAATTTATGATTTTAACCCCTAATAGAGGCATATACAATCCATTAAACATATGATCATTAAGTTACCATTTTAAATCATAAGATTTATGTAAAACCTTATACAGAGATTATATGAATGATGTATTTTCCTTGGGATATAATTTATATATCTCTATTAAAATAACTCTTAAAAATGAAACAACTATACTTTATAATTCCATATGTATTGTATTGGAGTTATATCATACAACCAACCACAATTAGTTTATAATAGAACCACCCGTCCTTGGTTACTAACGTTACCAATGGTCCTTAGTTTATAATGGAACTACTAATTGTTGATTTTTAACTCAAACACCTATCATTATAAACAATTCCCACAAACAATATAATAATCATAACCCTTAAAATATTGTATCCTAATAACATTCTTTTCACCCACTAGAATTCTTTTTCTGATATTGATGTATCTATTTTCCTTAAAACCCAATTTTCAAGACTAAAAATTATAGAATAAAGTTAAATAAAGTTTTCACTTGAAAATAAAAATGAATGATCTGAAATGAATCTAAAATAATAAGGGTTATGTATATGATAAAAGTGATTGTTTACATATACATAAAAATAAAACATTCACCCTTTCATTTGTATTGAAAATAAAAAATGTTTCGTATAACATATTTTAAAATATTCATTCTAAAAAAATAAAAAAACTGATAAAAATATACATAAAATTTCTATTATAATTATTTTATACCCATATAAAAATAATCATGAAATATTTTTTAAAATATTCACAAATAATTATAATATTATCCATGAAAAAATTAAAAGTGAATTTTTAAAAGAAAGTCCCCTGTATAAAACTTAAAGAAGATTAATTTTTTAAAACCATTGCAAAGAAAGTGAAATACAGTAAATATTGAACTTTTTCACACATTTATTATTAAATAATAGATTTTTTGAGCATTTTTATGAACATGGACCTGGTAGATAAAAATATTTAAAATAAATCTATAAAAAAAATTTAAAATAAGTTTTTATGTTATTGTGTCCATTAACTTCTTCATAACTTGTCATGTTAATTCCTTATCATCCTGTAAAATAAGAATTTTTTAATTATTTACTTGGAATATAACCATTTTAAAGTTTATTATCCATTTTATTTCACTTATTAGTATTTTAATTAAAATAAATTAAACATTTATGTCTATATTGGGTGTTTTAAAGATATTTAGCTCATATGTCCAAAATGACATCAATAGGTTGAATACGAACTAATATATGATTTTCATATAATATATAGAATAATAATCATGAAATAATTATTTGTTTTAATAATAAATTATACTTTTAGAAAAAATCCAAAATGAAAATTATGTAAAATGATCAATGTTAAAATCATTGAGATGGTATGCCATACATAAGCATGAGTAATGTTTTAATTTTCCAATAATAATTATGGAATGATGGTAAGTATTATATTAACTTATATGAATGGTCATAATATAATAAATTTAATTTAATTTTTATATTTAAACATATATATATCATTCATGTGATGTGGTGATGAAAAATGAATCGCGTCGTTGTGTGGAGGATGTAGGTAAGAGATTCAAACGAATGACTGTGTCATTTTTCCATGCGGGAAATGGTAATAAAGTAAATGATAAATTTTCATTTAATAATGATATGAATATCATTAATATCATATATATGATTTAATTATATTAGTAAAACCACTATTATGTGGCGAAGATGGAAAAAGAATTAAATCGGTTCACAAGGCACTAGTCTACTCATTCATACAAACGATGGTTTCATTCCAAATTTGATTGAAGATGAAAAGGATATAGGTTATTAAATTAAAATAATAACATATCAAAATATGATAGATAATTTAATTATTATTTATCTTGGTGTAAGAATATTTTTTGAACATATAAAAAGAAACAAAATAAAATGCTCAGTTAAGAACAATAAATTTTGTTCGAAAAATCTATAATGCTTTATAATAAAATATTTTGTAATTAGGTTTTATAATAAAAAAGGATTTTATTATGTGGTGAGGTAAGTAAGGAAAGTATTTTGGAAGGGATTTTTTTTAACTATAAGTATTTTTATTTTTTTATTAAAGTAGTATAGGGGGATCCCTTTTAGATGATAGAATGAGTGAAAGTTTATTAAACACCCCCAAAATATTCATTAATGTGGAGTCAATATCAAAATAAGTTTCTAAAAATATGAATAATAATGGGTTTGTGTGGGGATAGGGTCTATATACACATGAAATAGAAACAAAACATGTATTAAACATGTTAGTCCTTATCACATATGGTTACACACTTTTAACCTTTTAGTTTGCACATAAGGTAACTAGTTTTATTAAATTTTAGGTGTTAAGAGAGTTAAAATAAAAGGGAAATTCGAATATAATTAGAAAATAGTCAATATTTCAAACTATATACTTAGAAATTTGATGAGGATAATATTTTATGAAATGTTAAATCATTTAATAAAACATTTTTTATTATAGAGTATCATTAATTTTAGTTTTGACACCATCCATTTAATCTGACATTGAAAAACGTATGAAAAATATGGATTTTGCATCTATTTCATTTAAACCTATACACCATGATATAAATATCATAAAAATTTCTTGAACAATATAATTAATTCAATTTATATTACTTGTATTATTTGTAAAATGATGTACTTTATTTTTCTATAAATTAAATATTTACTGTGTCACCCTGGCATAAGCTCTTATGGTAAATATTTTATCACCAAGAATTATAAATAAATCACCATGTAAAAATATTTATATTTAAAATGATCATTTATAACCTAAAATTATTATTAATCCCTATCACAAAGTATTATTGTTATTATTTCCACGAAAGTTTGTGTTTTCCATTTTCATTAATAAAATTATTTTATAGGTCTTAGTCATAGAATATGGCTTTAAAAAGGGATCTTTATAGGAAATATTAGATATACGGTCAAAATAAGGCAATATAATTGATTTTTGATATTTTTTTAAGTTACTAAAACGCTCATCCTTTTAGTTTAACCCCACAGTTAACATGTTTTACCCATAACCATGGTAAGGGTTTTTTTACTATTTTTAATATTCATGATGAAAAATTTTAATTAAAAAATATTAAAAAATATTAATTATGACTATTAAAAATAAGGATTCCATTTTTTTATATTTAACTCACACATTTTGAAAATTTTAATATAAAATCAAACCCACAGATGTGATGAAAAATTATGTTTTTAAGAAATTTATATTTCCTATATAATAGAAGAATTTATATTAATTCAATGATGAATAATCAACATTATATGAATTAAAGTTAACATTTATAGATATAAAATATATAAATTTCATTTTAGTTATTCCTTATTTGGGTTTTATTTAATTAAATTTAATGGAAAAAGTTAATTACTTCAAAACTATTTCCATAAAAATGATTTCTTAGGCATAAAAAACATACAAAAAATCCTGAAAATTTATGATTGAAAAGGAGAAAATTATATTATTCCAAATCATATGGTTCATAATTAATTTCAAGAGAAAATTCAAAATATATTTGTATTATAAAATTAATTAATTTATTAAAATAAATAACTGTATTTGAAAAATCTATAATTATAACTATTCAATAAAAAATCATTTGTTTAATAAAAATACATATCATTCATTTTAGGATTGTTTTGAAATGATTAATTAAAAAAATTAAATTCGATATTTTTAAATTTAAAATTATATAATTTGAAAATAATACTTTTACATAAAAAATTAAGAGAAAATAGTATAATAAAAATACTTCCTATTTTAATTTTAAAAAATTTCTTATTATATTTTAGAATTTATCTATCATATTAATAAAAATTAATTAAAATGAAAATTATTTATTCTATAATTACCTAAGTTGTATCAAGGTTAGATAATGAGGCGTGGTGATCTACCTCTTTCATCATGATCCTAGGAACATGGAATCTTCATTGGTGTTTATATCAGTCAATGGTGAATGTCTACATTTTACACATTTTTAAAAAGAGCTTTTCGGAAATTGAGAAACTTATACACCCCTAATGTGTTTTGCGTTGGTACACAATGTATAAAATGCTGGGACCATCATCCTTAGATATTTTTTAGGGGTACCTCACTCTATAGACCTATAATGGGTACATATTAATATCAATTTAGGTACAAAATAGCGTACTAAAACTAACTTAATTCATTTTTTATTAACCAAATATTGATATCTTATTCTAGGTGTTTTTCTACAATACCACCACCCTGAAAATATCCAAATAATAATAATAAACATGATAAAAAATATAATTCATTGAAGAAAATTAGAAAATATACAAATTCACCCATCCACTAGGATAATGAACATCTAACTAGACACCCTGTTCAAATATCAAACAATATCAAGGGTTTCCACCAGAATGGGAAACACGAACAAGCCCATGAAATACCCAAGGTGCAATATCAATTTAGCAAGATTTGACACTAATTACTGGGAAAAAATGTTGATCACTTGGTACTGATTCCACCCAATAAATGATAAGATACATGATATGTTCGAATAGAAATCCAAACATGATCATTACATTAATCAAATTCTATTCAGAAAAATAATAAATAGATGTAAAATTAAATTCAACAAAAATATAATAATAGAAGAACACATTCATATCAAAATGAATATAAAACAATGGTAGTAGTGGAACTAGTTGACATCTATAATACTGAATTCTAACATGGAAAATACAAACATGAGAAAATGATAATGATAAAATGAATCAAAATACCTGACACAAAACATATGTGACCAAAAAGGTCACCATATATTTAAACATTTGACTCAACCAATGATAAACCAATAGTTTATCCTAAAAATTTTGAACAATTAATGGTTTACTGAAATTTATTGTCATGAGAAGGGTTTTTAAATAAAATCTTATTAGGAAATCAATAGGGAGACAAAGCATTTCCATTTATACAAAACCGTAGATACTATATTGAATAAAAATTCAAATATAAGGTATCCATGATTTTAAATAATCTTTAAAGATCATTTCAAAACAATCCAACAGAGAAATATAATTATTTTAGATGAAATATTTTTAAAACAATTACAAAAAACCCTTTTTAATTCATATTTTTCAATACACAGTTAAAAAAATTAGTAAACATGAAAATGGAACCCCAAAATAAACATAAATAAATAATCAACCAAAAAAATAAATTATCCAAGAAGAACTAGTAATATAATATCGATAAATCAGGGAAGAAAAAGTTTAAACAAATATAGTTTGAAAAAAATAATAAAGGGTAGAAAATCATTTGAAATTCCAAAGTTTCATGTAATAATACAATAAATTTACTTATATTGGAACCATGTACTAGAAATTTGATGAATAATTATATAAATAACTAACCAATTTCTCTAAGGTATACTCAATTAAGGAACTCCACTATGGTATCTGAAACTATAGTGGATTTAGTATTTCTAATCGAGATTAGTATGTAACTATCTCTAACCCTTTAATAAGACGTATAATATCCCCTTGAGTAATATAAATAGAAGGTGTGATATATCTATCAAATAAAGACAATAATCAAATAAACAATTATACAAAAATCTACCAATTATATAATGCTTAAAATGTTAATCCACTCTAAACCTAATCTATCCTAATTATATATACATGTGTGGGCTTTAATTTGGGTTCATATCATTTGTGTAATCGTTTGGATGGTTCCAACTAAGACATATAGTAAAACATCTATGGTATCTATTCTAAATCACTTAAAAAACCATTTAAAATTCAACTCCATTTTTATTATTCTTTAATGTTCCTAAAATTCCTCCAAATCATATGTTGGGGATTCTGATTTAAAAGATCATTTTGAAAGCGTTTTTAAATATATGCGACAATTTTGAAACCTAACAATAAATAAATGAAACCAATGAAATACCATATATATATATATATATACTTATATATATGTTTCCTATCACACACACACACACACATATATATATGATTTTATATTTTCATAGGAAAATATATATAAACATTCCTAGGAAGTTCTATAGAATACAATGAGGAAACAAATTGCAATCTACAAATCAATATCAACGAACCCAAAAATTAAAACCCACAAAAATAAAAAAACTACAAAACAAAGTAAAATAATACATTAATCCTTTAAAATAATCACATAGAAGCATTTAAATTCCAATAGAATTATTAAACAATTTAGTCAATAGAAAAAACACTTTATGCATTTTATTAAACATATTGTATATTCCCATATCTTTTGAAACCATATAAATTTACTCTATGATTTATAAATCTAACAATAATATAATAAATAACATTTAAACAATATAATTTTTTTGAAAAATATATTTATAAATATAAATAAAGAATGGTTTATGACGGAAAACTGGATGCATAGAACCACCTTCCTCAAAAGATGTGTGAATACAATGACACATCAAATAAGAGAGAAAGGAGACCGAATAAATGATCTACACACCCTAAGAAAATAATAATATAAATATAATATCAACCCTAGAAATCTATTATGAACATATCATATGAACTAATTTATCATGAAAAATTAATTAAGAATATAGATTATGGCTTAATATTTTATATCTCGGAGAATCAATGGGTTATCACAGTGCATATTGTTTCTAAAAACGGTGGGACTTTTATTGTAGAAAATGATAATGAACACATAATTCCCAATTGATAAATGATAATATAGAGTGTTTTCATCAACAATAATAAATATTTATATGTAAACAAAATGTATCACTTACTACAACCCTTAAAAAATCAAATTATAAAACATTTAGAAAGAATATATTAGTGAATTATTCTAAATAGATACTCTAGTTATAATGAATTTGTGATTACAATTATATACTTAGAGAAGAACACATTAAATTTAACATATGATACATTTTATTATTAAAAATTTTGTTTTGTAATGTGATATATTCAAACTATTTTTCTATAATTTGTGATAGAAATGTTCTATAGCATGACTACATATTTATATTAAAAAAATTCGGTTGATTTTAATTTATATGGATACTCCTTTTTGAAATGTTTAAAATATTTTTATAATGTTTTTTCAATATATGTAGTATAGAATTGGGATCTAAATTGGGAAATTTCATGCATTATTATATATATTTGGTTAGTATTATTCCATCAAATTCTAGATAAAATCATTGATTCTAACCTTACTGATATTATATCAATTTCGAAGATAAATATGATTATTTGTGTTTTTTCTACCTTAAATTTTATTTTTTGCGTAGGATTTCACTGATGATTAATCATAGATTTTTTATTTCTTTTATGAACCCTAAGTTAGAAGCAATGAATATATATCACCATTATTTTTTATCATAAATGCGAATAAGAATTATAATTACAAAGGGAACTCTTGGTAAATCCTCTAATAAAGATTTCACCAGAAGAGGATATACTAATTTAATTTATGTGTGATGTATGTTATAGGTATTTTTTTTATTTTATTATACCAATTATTGAAAATATATGTATACAATTTTTTTTATTATATTCAAACATCAAATGATTCATAAATATTCTGTAATAATAAATAACATTTCTTTCTAGACCTTTTTTTTAAAATGGAAAATTTCTTTACAAAAAAACATTTCTAAAAACTCATTATTTATATATATCACTTTTACATATAATTTTTAATGAATAATAATAATACAAATAAATTATTAATTAAGTGGATTTTTCTTTTTCTATAATATTAAATTTAAATAAAATATATAAAGGGTACAAAAAATGTCATATCTAATCATTTTCAAGCATAATATTAAAAGAAGTGTAATTAATATTTAAATTATTTAACAAGAATTTTATGTGGTGAAACCATATGATACTAGGTCTGTCTCACTATTCTATAATGATATCAGGAACTCTTTAAATTCTAGTGTATTGTATCATGGTTTATCAAAGAATATAAGAAATAATTTATTTTTAAACAAATTGAAAATTTATAACTTGTTAATGGATTACCTTCAACCTATTGAAAAACTAAAATCAGTAGAATACGCATCCAAAATGATAATGTTTTTTTGGAATTTTGAATTATTTCTATTTTGGAATTGAAGTATTTTTTGGTGAAATTAATGAAGATCTGTTCATATTTTGTTGATGTTTGTTATTGGGATGGTGTATTTGGTGGATCAATCTAGGTTTCATGGATAAAACATTGGTTCCTAAATACTATGTTGATCATTACAAAATTTTTCAATTGATTCAATTTTATAAACCATGGTGGAAATATTGAAATATAATCCCCCTCTCAAACCAGCTCAAGTATCTCAAAAGGCCAAATATAAATGGGATATAGCATTCCCAACATTCCAAACCGACGATGTCCAAGCCTAGGAGAGATTGTTAAGAACACATGATCACCCACCTCAAACGACAGTGGTCCTTGACAATGGTCCACATAGGATTTATGATGACTTTGAGCCGTATCCATTATCTTCCTGATCAACATGATCTTCTCCATTGTATCTGGGAAAAGATTTGGCCCGACCAATGAAATCTTTATTGTTTTCACCCAAAAAAGTGGAGAACGACACAAAAAACCATACAATGTTTCAAAAGAAGCCATATGTATCAAGGCATGATAAATGTTATTGCTGGAGAACTATAATAATGGAAATTTATCCTACAATGAAATACTAAAATTCCTCAAACATGTGCATAACATATCTTAGAACTCTTTTGTCATTCTCTTAGATTCCCATCTATATGAGGATGTTATGTCATACTCATTGTCTACTGTGTCCCAATGTCTTTCTATAATAATTTCCAAAAATCAATATATAATACTCATACCTCTATCTTATATGATCAAAACTAACATTTCATTCATCTTTACAACCATAAAAATATATATTTTGGATAGCTCCTCCAATGTTTGATATTCATGAATGGGGATTAAATGATCTGATTTTGTAAGTTGATCCACTATCACCCATATTGCATCATCCTTTCAAATCATTCTTGTGATACCTATTAAAAAATCAATCAATATTTTTCCAACATTTATATATGATTGGGTATATATTGAAACATACCCACCATCTGTTGATTCTCTGTCTTAACTTGATGAAAAGTCATGAATTTTTATACAAACACAACCACATTTCTTTTTCATACCAGCCCAACAAAACTACTCTTTAAATTCATTATAAATTTTATGTATTCCTGGATCGACAACCTACCAATAATGATGATGACCCCATGGAATATCCCCTACAAATCCACCAATACAACTATATGATTCCCCAATAAAAAAACTGAATTCGCATACTATTCCATGCCCTCAATGTTTTCCCCACCATTGAGTTTTTCCCTCATCAGAATACACTTGGAATAAGACACTTTCCCATCCATATACAAACTAGAAAAGTCAGGAATCAAATATAATGGACATAAAACCACTCTACCACCATGGTACTCACATTTGAACCACATGTCGGCTATAACCGACATCAATTTCCATTGATCTGATGCCTATTTCACCACTTGATATTACAATATCCAATTAGATGCATCTACCACCGAATTTCCCTTACACAATGTGTATAATTTTTCCAAGTTAATCATATAGTGATACTCCATCCATATCTTTTGCCTAAAGATCACATATATTTGTGATAAACTATGCTTTGAACTTTTATAATTCGTAAAAATTATGAATTTCTCACAAAAGAGATAATGAAACCACATTTTTAAAACATAGTTTCCAGCTCCAAGTCATGTGATGGGTACATATTCTGATGAAAACTCATCTTCCATGAGCCATATGGAATAACATGACCCCTTAGCATGATTACACAACCCAATCCTAATCCTGATGTGTTACAACACATTATGTACCCTTTTCCTTGTTCTAGAAAAACCAAGATTGGTGCTGATGTAAAGAGAACATTATACTCTACAAAATATTTCTCACACTACTCATTAAATTGAAATGGAAAATTATCCCTCATTAAAGCTTTCATTGTTTAGAAAATTCATTAGAAATCACAAAAAAATGTAGATAATTTCAAGCTATACCAAGGAATCTTCTTATCTCAAAAAACGTTTGTTTCTAGTTTCCATGAGATAACAACATCTGTCTTTTTCAGAACAACTGAATAACCTTTCTCAGAATTGACATGGCCAATGAATAGAATCTTATGTATCCAAATGTCACATTTTGACAATTTAGTGTACAAATGATATCTCTTAAGATTCCCAACACTATCACCAATTGATGCTCATGCTGCAGCCATGTCCGGGAATACACCAATATATCATTAATGAATTCCACTACAAAAAAAATCAAGATATTTTTGAAATATGCCATTCCTCAATTACATGAAACCCACTTGTGTATTCATCTGACCAAAGGCCACAAACACATACTCATAATGGCCATATCTACTCATGAATGATATTTTTAGAATATCTTCATTATGAACTCTTAATTAGTGATATCCTAATCGCATTGCAATCTTGAAGAACCATTGAGTACCACCCAACTGGTCAAAAAAATCATTAATACATTGAAGTGGATATTAGTTATTTATGGTGACTTGATTTAGCCTATAATAATGAATACATAGCTACATATTTCTATCCTCTTTCTGAAAAAACAAGACCTATAGTACCCACCGAGATGTGCTAGGATGGTTGAACCCTTTATTTTTGAATTCCCCCAACTGCACTTCCAATTCCCTCAATTCTATTAGTTCCTTACAGTAAGATGGAAGTGATATGGGACTAGTCACCATAAGGGGATCAATTGTAAACTCCATATATCTCATAGGTGGACATCATGAGAATTTATTTGGAAAGACATCGAGAAATTGACAAAAATAATTGAAAAAACAATATGTTGAACTCCTTCCATTGATGCCAATGAAAAATCTGGTATCTGATACGAGAATGTTCTAATAGTTGGTTCCAAGAAGCCTATTTCACTCAACTTTTTACTATTTTCTCCTCTAAATAGATGTTCACCACTATCATCTATTGGTAAACTAATTGTTTGGACATAAAAATATATATGGGCCTCAAACACAGCCAACCAATACATTCCCATGATTATTACATAAGCCTCTATCTTAATGACTAATATCTCCCACATCAACTCAACCTCATCTATAGCTATAATTCATACTCTACATTAGAAGGTTTAACACTCTAGTTGACCCAACTAATATTGACATTTTAAAACTGAAGGCATCATTTCAATTGTTAAACCCATAAAACTAACAACATGAGAAGAAATAAAATAATTTTAAACACTTGTACAAAAAATTCCCTCATCAAGGTAGAAATTAAAATAATCGTACCTCTCACTATAGATTATCTCGACATACCAACCATCACAACCTACTCAACTCCAAACAACTGCTTCCTTTTCACACTATTGTCTTTATTTCCCCGATGAAGAGTCATTGTGTTCCTAGAATCAACATGAATAACTTTTCCCTACTAACTGGGGTATACTGCTTCCCATGTTCTGTCAAGTATTTGGATGCCTGTGACCCCTTAGGAGTGTCACGAATAGCTGACCATTGGATAACTCTAATAAAAATGCAGAATATTCCTCATCTTCTTATTGTTGTGACATACTTGTGGTTTTTTATTACAATCCCACTTTATGTGACCCATAGAGCCACATTGAAAGCATCTCAACTTACTTTGAGGATTTTGAGGAAGATTCACAGATCCTACTATCTGATTCTGATCCACACTAACTCCCTATAAATATGTGTTCATATTATTCTTGATCACGTCATTAGAGCTCCCACAATCTCCATGTGTACCAATATACTTCCCCCACCTATGGATCTGGAGATATTCAATTTATCTAATGTTTCTCTATTGACCATTTTCATTTGATCATTTATACATAGCAATGATATTTTAGATTGAATATCCTCCCTCAACCTAGCTTCAAAAATACTTTCATTAAATGATGTATTTATTTCCACCTCAGGTGGAAACTCCACTAAGTTCATAAGCATTTCCAAATAATCTGTTACTGGTAGGTTTTCTTGCTTTGGCCAAAATAAATCCATTGTGTGCTGAATTTTGAACATTTGAGGGTATAATTGATTAGTAAACAATTCCCCAAAACCCACCCATGTCATCCCTTGGACTGTTCCAGCCTGGAATACCAACTCCCACCTCTAAATGGAATGAAATTCCAACTTTTAAGTTGAAAGATTCACATTTAGCACCATAGGTATTCCCTTGAATTCAAATATTATATTTATTCTATTCAACGATGTTTCTACCCTTTCTGACTCTGAATCACCCCTAAAAATGAGTTGATTCTTCTTTGGCAACTGAACTGCATAATCCTCATGCTTTTTTATCGTCTAATTCATTCCCACATTCCACCACTTGGAATGCTTTCATTTTTCTCCGCACTAGCTTCTCGTTTACCTTGGGCTCACGTGAAACCACATTTTTAGCAGTGTCTACCAATTGGTCCCTATGATGTATACCTGATTCCATTTATATCTAGATTAAAACAACCATATATCTCACTCCCTTAGTAAGAAAATGATTATAATTCAAGTTCAATTCATTATAAATATGAAAACAAGGCTTTCTATAAGTACACATTTCCATTGTTACACAGTTTTTTAAAAATCCACCATGTTTTGAAAATTTCTATATTTTCAAAATACCACCATTAACGAAATTAAAAATTCAATCATTTGAAAATAATTTCTATATTTTTCAAAATTAAAAGTATTCAAACAAAAACATATATTAGTATGAAAAATAAAATATGAAAATTTGTGGGACGTCATTTATACCGTGCATTCGATGCTCATCTCATTGGATACACCCATGATAAGAAGATTTCTGATGCCAATAACTATCTCAAAAACTCTTATGTATCGACTCCTGGGTAACAAGAAGTTCATCATAAAATGGTTTGATAAATCATTTTACTATATAAATATCATGTTCTAACTATCCTACTTGTTTCTACTATCCTAATTCGAGGATTAGATCAAGTATGAATGCCAACACTGAAACTGACAACTGATTTCATAACCAAACAAGACTTACATTAATTGTATTCTAAGGACCAAACAACATAATTCCACATGTATCATCATATACCTCCTCATTGTCTTAAGAAGGTGGAAGGAAATTACTTATACTTAAGCAATGTTCTGACGATTCCAATGGCTATAAATAAATTTTGAGGACTTCAAGAATAATTGGGTAAAACATTTCCCTTAGAAATCAAGCAAACAACCAAACATTCCAATACACCAAGATGACTATAAAATGAATGTCGAAAAAATTCACCATTTACCAAATCCATAATAACAACACAACCAATCCCATTAGAAAACAATCAGATTACTAAGAAGAAAAATAAAAAACCCATGTAAACAATGAAATGTCTCCACATATCCTCATTAAGCTTCATGCTCCAAGCACCACAAGGATTCCAAACATCATGACGAACTGCTATAAAAATGAGATGCTTTAGCCATACTAGTGTCTTGGAAAACAAAAACTTCAAAAGCATTGATGTCTAAAAGTATGGGGTGAGTAAAAATACACAGTAGGTTTTACCCAACTGACTTCCCTACACATGCCACAAGGATAGACCTATTTTCAAATTAATATAAATAGTTTATATTAAACATCAAATAGTGAAAAAATTACCAATATTCCAAACACACCCTTACCTAGACATTTTCCATTTTACCATGACATAAGATCACAATAATATTCATGTTTCAGAATAGCACTTAAAAAAATCATTACTATAGAGATTCATATACCAAAATAAAAAAACAACCACATTGGAAGATCCCAGCCAAGGCCATCTAATACATTTCCAATCTAGTGATATTTCTCACCCACTTATCTTTGATGGTGTCTCTTTCATCAAATATCCATTCCCTTTTTATAGTGGTACACCCCAACCCATTCACATTATCACATCACAACATAAAATGTTCAAGTGAGTAAACAACCAAATAGCACACAGGGGCCACAACACTATTTAATCAAATATTTAACAACCAAAAAATTCCATAGGAATTCATCCATGACACATTATATTTCAATTAAGAAACCAATTTTATTGAAAACCATTTACAAAAAAAACATTTTCAAAAATCATCCCAAGTTAAATATTTTAAAATCCCACATCAAGAATATTTCACAACAATCACCCAATTTCGAAAAATATCCACAAACAACCACAAAGGTAATTTTCATCATGCTTCAAAAATCTGAAGGATAATTAATTTTTAGTAGAAAAAATTAATTTCTAACAAAACATCTAGTTTAGAAAAATAGACTTGCGGGATAAGAAACTTTCCATAGGGTTTTGGTGAAGTCGACCCACCGCACAACCTCACACTAAATATTGTTAAAACATCCATAAAACCACCTTATATCCCCTCCATTATCATTAAAAACACATATCTCAACACTTTTGGCAAAAAACCCCCGGATCAACACGTGTTAACTGTAGATCTAGAAAACTTGGAGAGATGGAGAACTAGATCTTGGTAAAACCAATAAAGAGCCAAGTGTGGAGACATACTGGAATATAATTTCCTTCACTGCACCTTGAAAACCCTTATAATAGATTCTAGAATGAGTGGGAGTGACCCCCTAACCCTTAAAAACAAAAATATATGCCTGAGGATCGAGTGGTAGGTTGGATGGATGGTTTAAGGAAAATACTAACCAAGCCCTGATTAAAAAAAGATATTTTAATTGCAACACAAAGTTATCTTGCAATGATAGGAAAACCAAGCAATTATCAAGCATATTATACTATATAAAAGAGTACCCCACAAAACCTCCTCTCATGGTTAGACAATCCATGCAAAAATTTTGAGAAATCCCATTATCATCTTTGAAAAATTACCCAACCACTTTAACCACATAAAAATTCATAAAAAAGTGTTTCATACCTCAAACAGGGGGTTCTACAGAACTATTTATATATTTTTTGTACTAAAATATAAGACAATAAATTGTTATCCGGGGTGATTTTCTATGATCATGATTATTTATTTTTATTTATGTTATATTATATACCCAGATTTTATATATATGTTGATATTATTCCATGGAATAGAAAATATTTTTCTATGAAATTATATTTTTGATTCTTCTATTTAATCTCATGCTCATATTTTGTGTCAAATAAAAATTTTCACACCATAGGGAGAAAAAAACCTTTTATCATATTCTTATATTTCTCCTTTTCATGGTATAATAACTTTCAATGACATAACTTTTATAAAAATTCATATTTTTCAATTAAAAAGATGTGTTTTTTGTAACAACCACAATTCCTCTAACCCAAATCTTAGGTTAGTTATATTAGTATGGTACTATATATAATATATGACTTTGAAAACATTTTGAAGTTTAGAAGTAATGGGATTCTAGAAAAATACATGATATCCAGATTAAAAAGGAATCATAAAGCATAAATTTTAATAATCATAAAAAAAATCATAATTTTTTAGTAAATCATTGTAATAATTTGAGGATCTTATCATAGTACACATAGAAAGGAAAAAAAATAAATGGTGATCATAGATTCTCAGTAAGGGAGAACATACAACAAAATATGTATGTAATATAAAATTCATAAAATATAAGGTATCTTAAATAATATATATTTATTATATTCAATATACTTTGTAAAAATAAGCATTCATAGAAAAAATAACATGTAAAAATAAAAAAATTCTTAATGATGGAATTTATAATGACAGAAATTTTATTCATATCATTAAGGATCTTATCCAAGAAATATTATATATCACTGTGACCTATCAACCATGACATATTACATATAATCATGGTCTCCAATTGAAATATCCTGAATACCTACAAGACCCATCAACCAAGACATTATAAATAAATAGGTAAGATAGATTCCAAATTTGGAGAGTGGGTTTTCACATTAGACAAATTGATACATTGAGGGTATATAAAAATCTCCAACCATAACTTATGTTGTTCGAAGTAAAAATTTTAGAATATGGGGGTGAATTTCTTTTTAAAAAATTAAATTAATAAATGAAAAATTTAAATTCCAAATAAAATGTTTTTGATGTTATTAATTGACAAAGATATAAATTTTATATGTATTAGGGATAATATCAATGTTAATTAATGGAGTATGTATGGTAGAAAAAATATATATCAAACATATTCAATTTATTAATATTTAGATATTAGGATGACATGAAAAAAATAAAGGAGATATAATAATACTTTAAAAGGATTTACACTATATCTAAAAATGTTACCTATATATCCACTCTTCTATTCAAAAGATATGTATTTTTAAAACCTACGATTATATTTAATGGTTATAGAAGGAAACCAAATTCCATTTATTTGAAAATGATATAAAAAGAAAAAAATGGTAAAATTTTGTATGAGAAAAAATGATTTTTCGGGAAAAATATATTATAATTTCTCTCCCTCTCAACTCTCTATAATGGCAGAAATAATATGTAAGATAGAGTGATAAGGATAAAGGATATACTCTTTTTGTTTTGGAAATGTAAGTTGGGTATTTTATAGGAGGTATTGGAGAATTATAACCATTTCTAAACAATTTTATTTGTGAGTTTTTACACATGTTAATTTTTATGTTCTCAGAACCCGAAGCCTTTATTTATATGTTTCAAAATAGGTGGGAACCTTTTGGAAATCATTGTGTGTAATGAAGCATTAAAATATGACCATTATGGCCTTTAAATTCATTCCTGGAAGAGCTATCTTGGTAACACCATAAACTCTGTAGCCTCCATCAGGTAGCTAGGAGACTACATTGGACATATCGTTATTGTAAATCCACTAGAATGTATCTGGATGCACAACTATTAGATAAAGAGAGTCTACCTTGACCAAAAGTTGGTTTATGACACTCCACCAACTGAATGGTTAGTTTTCTGCACACTAGGGATTCCGAACATATGGAACTAACTAGCCATTACTTCATACCAGTTTTAGAATACCCCCATTCCATATCATGTTTCCTTAAGGAAATTTAAATAAATTTTATACTTCCTTATATAGTTGAATCAGATATAATTATAATTTAATAAAATCTTCAATGGTACTCAAAGAAATCGACCTGATCATTCCAGTTTTACAGGATTCCAAAAAATTATATTCAATATAAACATGGGAATCCACATAAAAGAAGAATTATTGATAAACAAGTGAGTGTAATTTTATCATTAAAACCAAATGAGAGAGAGGTACAATAATATCCTGCACTTTAATGATCACAAATAGTTACCATAAATTGATTTATTAAATTTAAATCAAGGATAAGCATGAAATCAATGTATTTTATGATATTATAATTGATGATATAATTATGATAAATACTTAATTTAATGATATTCAATATGAACAAGAAATAAATAAAAGATAACCAACACACTGATGATGTAAGTAAATGATATTCAACTACATATACCCATTATAAATAAATAATTTTTTCCCATATCACTCCAAAGTCACTCCCACTTTTTGTTATGATAAAAAATGAAACAATTAAGGGGAAAATATTTTTTAACATAAGAGTGTAATTTAAAATAAGGCAATAAAAATTAACATTTAACAATACCACCCCATTTAATTGTTACAATAATATTAAAAATACAAGATTAGATAATATGCATGAAAATCATGGATAATTCATAAAAAGGAAATAATTAATGAATATTTTGAAATTAATTTGAGATACCAATTTCAGTTTCAAAATATATTAATTAAAAATTCAAATAAAATAGTAAATATATAGTTTTTAATAATATTTAAAATATTTTAATCAATATTTTGGAAAATATGATTACAATATAAATTAAATAGAAATTAAAATTTTAAAGAACACTAAAAATATATATTTTTTAAACTATTTAAAAAGGAAAAAGTGTTTAAAAATAATAGCTCTCCCCTAAGAAATGGGAATCATAGATTATAGAGGGATGAAGAGAATTTATATTGAATTGAATTTCAAAATAGTATAAAAACTAATAGATATTGAAAAATCAATTCACATGTAGATCTAGGTTGGTTACAAATGATATGGGAAATTAAAAAAGATATCCTCCCTCTTGATTGGATAATTTATCTATGAGATCAAGATGAGAAGATATTATTAATATTTTAATTACTTTGGAAAAACCATTTTTATTTTGAAACCACAAAAGTATAGTTCAATGAATCTCAATTATGTAATCCTATAAATATCAAAAAAAGGATTCTTTTGGTAAATAGATTTATGTTCTGATAGTGTGACATTTTAAAAATTGAGGCAGGGAAACAATATTATGTCTATTAATATTGCCTAATATGGATTTAGTAACCCAAAAAAAATTTATCATTAGATTTATAAAGATGAGATAAAAAAATTAATATATATTTGTCTTCAATATCATTATTTTTCAAAATATCATTCAAAAATTAATTTAATGGTTTTGAGATAATTATTACAAAACTTTTCCTGAGAAATACAATTTACAAAATTCATATCGTTGGAATAGCTTGCATTAATTTAAAAACGAGAACCATGATAATATATTTTTAAAATTGATAACTGAGGATTATTTTAGGTTTTTTCACCTTGGGTGGATTTTGAAAGCGATTTTTTGATATCCTTGAATTTTTATTTCAAAAACAAAAATATATTTTCCTTTTCAAATATGATTTTTTCATTTAAATCATGTTTATATTTTTTAGATCCTTCTATAAAGTATAATATTCATAAAAACCATAATTGAGATAATAAAGAGAATATTTAATGTCATGGTGTCATAGTTGGATTGAATAAGTAGAATAGAAAGAAGAAGAATTGGTAGAATAAGAGTAATGAATATAATAACTACCCCATTACACTCCTCTAGATGTTCGATGTGGAATTTAAGACATGATTTTCTTGACAAATATAAATAACTCCATGTTAGATCTTTAATTGGTTTTTAAATTTTATTCTTCACATTGAAATTATTTTCATAGACTGAATATTCCAGTCTAATATGACCATTTTATTATTAATGTTTTACCACCTCTAGTAATTCATTTTTATTTTAATTAATTACATGTTGGGATGATTACTTATTCTTTAAAAGTATTTATGTTTTTATATTTTTTTTGAACTTCACCTTTATCAAACATGTCACATATATAATAGTAATCACACTAAAGTTCTTTAAAAATATGGTTCTAATTGGATTACTGGGATTAATATTATTATTTTACCGCTTACAGTTTCATAGTGATTTTATAAATCCTTTGGGATCTCATTAGGCCTTTAACCTGAATTGTTTCTATATCGTCTTGGATTTTGGTGCCTTTTGGGGCCCATAAACTAGGTAAAACCCATATAACATTCTTCACAAGTATTTATATAGACAAATCATCACTATGACATGTTATATCATTGAATATTTCATTGAATGAAGTAAACATACATAAAAAGGATACATTTCAATTAATAAAAAAACTTTTAAAATCACATTGATAAAAAGAAAATATATTGGATTTAAATTTATTTTTTCCATTACGTATTACTTATAATAGTTATAAAATTTCATGAAACATAATACATGTGTATATGAAGTAAATTTAATATTATTCAATAATGCAATGAAAAATGGTAATGGGTTTCCCATTAAGTTAAAAAGCATAATTATATTTGGGTGGGGGTCCATTTATCTTCGGGTTCTTTAGTAGGAATATATTGAAATATAAAAATTTCTTAGAAAATATAAATAATGATAATCGGAAAATGTGAGATTATATTTTTTTAATAAGGATAATCGGTTCCATGTAAAATAGGATTTTGATAATAAGATTAAATAACAAAGCTCCACCTTTGGAATTATTAATGTTATTAAAAATATTTTTTTAAAGATGGAGAATTCTTAAATAAACTCAAACATCCTCTATGATTGAAATTGTCTGTAATATTGAAAATATGTCTATGGGGGAGGGGAATAATTTATTTTTCAAAAATCAAAGTAATATGTGAAAAGGAAAAATTCTAAATAAACAGATTTTTATAAGACAGAATTATAAAGAGATAAATTTGATCCATATTAAAGAAAATAAAATAGATGATTGATTCAATATGCATTATGGAATATAGATGTATAACGTGTATTTCCATTACATGTATTGAGATATGAGTATGGAAATAATAAATTAAAGGGGAAAAAATCTATTTGATATGGATTTTGATGATAACACACATGTTGACCCTGGGACTCTACCCCGCAATTCAATATATAAGTCTTATTATAGATTCAATTTACTCTTAATCGAGATAAAATGAATTAAAAATCCCTTTTTTTAATATATATACCAAGAATAAAACTTCCCATGAATTTTAAAAGAGATGGAAGGAAACCAAAGCTTGAATTTGGGATGAGAAGTGATGATTTTATAAGCATAAATCCATTTCAATGTTTCTCTATTATCTCTTTCAAAGAAAATATAAAAATTGGAAGAGTGGAATAAGGATAAAAGTTAGATGATTCCTATTTTTTAAATGAATGTTTTCACATTGAGAAAAGGGACTAGATAATGTAATCACTTCAGTTACCATTCGACCAAAGCTGTTTTACAATATGAATTTTGAGCTGAGAACTGAAGTCCAATTTTTGTTGTCTTCAAAAGAGATATGAACTACCTAAAATTTATTTAGTTTAAGGAATCCAAAAAATTCTTCAATTATGGACTATGTGAGTAAATTCAATTCATTCTAGGAAGTGATGTCTTGACATCACCGAATACCTTGTAGCCTCCACTAAGTAACCAAGGGGATACTGGGAGCTTACTTCTTCTAAAAACCCCATGTCTATGCATTACACCTCCACATAGTTGTTGGTGGTACTCAAATAAGATTTAGTGTGTTTACAATTTATACTGACAAGATGTTGGGTCTACTACACTCTTAAAATTCTAGATATATGGAACCACATTCCCCTTTCTTTCTATTATATCGTCAATGTTTCATTTAGGTTCAAGAACACCTTCGCGATATATCTTAATCCTTAAAGCCTTTGAAATAACCTTCAATATTCCTACCATGATACTATAAATTTCAAATATTATGTTATGAATTTCATTGAATAAAACCAATTATGTTGACATGATTATTCATGAATAACATGATTCCATAACACAATATTTATTATAAACACATCAAATCACTTAAGAAGAAAAATATTAGATAAATAGAATAGTTTTTATAATTATTAAAGCACTAATGGAGAGAGTGGTAAAAAAATAAACTTTTCCAATGATATATTTAATATTCAATATAAAACATAATCATTATTCCATATCAATCAATTATTATCGAAATTGAACTGTGAACATTAAATGTGAATATTCCTCTATAAATTGAATATCCTTATCATAGTCCATATATAGAAATTAAGTGGATTATATAATTATATATAATATAAAAATGGGGAATAATATAATTTAATGGATGTCAACATAGATGAAAAAAATCATTTTAAAGACATTAGACTATTTTTTTGCATGAAAGAAGAAATATTATTCACTTTTTAAATCATAAAAAAACTAAAAATTCCCCGAATAATTGGAAAATGATTTGATTTGAAAAATAATAAAAAATTATAAATGATTTTTGATCATGAATAATGATGATGATGGTAGTAAAATGTTTCCATGTGGTAATAATTTAAATAAAAATTAATTTCACTTTTACAAAGAATGAAAAAATGATATGTTTGAGACATGTTGAAAACAATTATATTAAATATTTTATAATGAAAGAAAATATTAGTTGAAATTGAATTTTAATAATCTTTGAAATAAAAATAACAATATACTTTCAATATTTAAATTAATACAGACATGGAGGGAAAAAGTTGCAACTCCAAACTTTAAATAAAAATTTATAACATGTTTTACTATAAAAACACATTAAATGATAGAAATTGAGAAGTAATATAAAAAAAATGAGTATGAATACATTCATGGGATAATATTTAAAATATTATTATATATAATATATAAATTATTATATGTTAATAATTTGAATCTTGTCCTCATGAAAAAAATGAAATGGAAAACCCTTACCTTATGTCCCGACTCACCACCTAATTATTTTACTTTATAGAGTAAATTTTTTTATAAATTATATAATTTATTATAAAAATATAGAATGTTACTTTTTTGTTTATTATAACATTAATTTATTTTATTTTCACATTTTATTTCGTCACAAAATCAATAACTTTCTTTTCATATTTTTTGAGGATGTTCGATACGTAATATCTAAAGTATATTTGGTAGGTTGAAAGAAGTAAAAATTTTCATGTTTCATCCTATATAGAATCATAAAATTTATACTTTTTTTATTTTTATACATACAATATACATTTAGGGACATTAATTAAAGGTTGTTATAAAAAAAGGCATTTTTTTGGAGGAGGATGATTGAAAATGTGCATAAGTAACACATCTATTTTATAATAGATATTAAGGAAATATGTATAATTGAATATTATATTTATTGAGTAAAATTTTATCATAAATATAATATATTTTCATTATATCCATATTTATAACTAATTATAATAGGTGGTGGGGAGAATAAAATACATCGCTTAAAGGAGGTGGTTGTTCGTACACACGCATGAGTGATGCTTTGATTTTATATTAGATCAAAATGAGTTATAAAAAATGGTATTTTAAAAACATAATGACATTTAAAAATTTTATTAATATAGATTTCATTATTTTAGGATAGTTATAATATATTTGATGGAGGTAAATAGAGAAATAAACTAGAAAGCACTAGATTAAGACTTATACCTCTTATTTTGATATCCTCTGTTCTATTGTACTTAAAGAAATTGAAGGGGTGTTTATGGTCACACTAAGAGATTGAGAACATGGTAATATATGCAAGGAGATACATTTATCATAATTTGGAGTGAAAAACCAACACATATGTGACTTATGAATGGTTCGATTATGATCCATTGTATTGGTAAATATCAGTGGTTTTTTCTCAAATATTTTGTCTTTAATGATCTAGATAGTAGTTTTAATATAAATTATTTGACAAATAGAGTAAAATGTTTAACATTTTTACCATTACTACTCCCACATGTCTTATTATATGATATTTGTTATTTCCAAATAAATTAGTGAAATATTTTTTAATATGAAATATGCTTGTAGTCATTTTATATAATATTCATATAATTTAAATTTTAAAAAATTAATATAAAAATTGTTTGAAATTATAAAAACATAAATAAAAAATTCAAATTTAAAATAATTTATAAAATTATTTTAATTCAATAAATAATCAATTTTTTGAATTTTTTTAATCATCTTTTATGTTATTTTTTTAATTCTTGAATAAGAGATGTATTAAAGTATTGTTAGAATTTTTTTATTATTACAATATAATTTAAAATTAACAATAAATTAGAATCATAAATTTAATTTATTCAAAATAAAATTTATCATGTTGTACCATTCATAATGAATATCAATCTTTACCATTATTGTTGAAAAGCAATAAGTGAGTGAGAGTGAAACCTTTTTTACTTTAATTTTATAATAAAAAATAATAATAAAGGAAAGTGGAACAATGTGGCCAAATTTTCAAATATATTATAAGATATATTCCAAATTAAAATATAAAATAAATGATAAACACTTTAAAAAGGTATTTTGGGTTTTACATATTTTTTATCCCCCTCCATATAACTTTTATCTTTTTCTGCAGTGACAAACTTTTATAATGGTAATTGTTCATTATGTCCAAAAACTATGATGTAAAATATTACATTTGAATATAAGGATTAAAAATATTAAATCCATTTGAAAAATATTCAATTTCCATTATTGGTAATAATTACCCTTTATATATGTTTTGATGAAAATCAATTTCCAGAAAAAATCCCTTTTTGTCCATAAAATTTATTTTTTAGAAAAAGAATGTGAAAAATTGATCCTTGTGATTTTTTTGATTAATTACAAAAGAAATAGAAGTTATTAGGCATTTTGATCATGATAATTATTAATTGGAACTTATAGCCACACAATTAAATTCCATGTTTCAAAAACAAATTTCTAACAAAATTTAAATAAAACATAGCTTCTGAAAAGGTACACATTGGTTTAAAAAATCAAAAGAAAATAATTAATTGATTTATTTTATACTATAAAAAAAATTAATTTAAATAAATTTTTCATATATTTTAATTAATTTTTATATCAAAATAATTTCCAAAAAGTGATTGTTTTCATTAAATTGGTATTTTACAAAAATTATCAATAAACCAACACTTTAAGAAAAATATTATCCTAAGAAAATTTTGAAATTATGAATTAAAAAATGAAGTTAAATTTTTTATTTTACAATTATAAAATTTGAATATTTTTTCAAATAATTTTGAAAATAAAAATAAAAAAAAACATTTAATGGAAAATTACCCATTAATCATCATGTGTTCTTGATCATATGTCATATCAATTACCAAATAGTTTTTCCTTGTTTTTATAAATTGTATAATAATAATTTAATGATGATTAAATTTAAATATAATAAATTATGATTATAAAATTTTAAAAAAAACAATTGAACACTATTTGGTAATTGATATGATATGTGATCAAGAACACTTGAAAATTAAGGGGAGATTATTCTTTAAAAGTTGTTTTATTTATATCTTCTAAATTAGTTTATTTTTTTTATTTTAGAAATTAGATGAGTGTTGTTTTATTTTTTAAAGTGGTATAATCATTATTTATTGATGAATAAATTTAGTTTCAATAAATTATCAATTAATTTACTTTATTATTTTATATATCACACACTATTCAACACGGTATTTATATAAAGGGAAACATGTTTTAAATTATTGGGGTGAAATATTGCAACCCCTAAAATAAATTTCATCCTCAAAGTTTCATTTACTACTTATAGATGAATATATGAATCAATATATTATTTCTACTAATATATCATGATCAATATCTGAGGAAATACTAAGAATCTTGTCCTAAATATCTCTTCAAACAAATTTGTATCATTATATAACTTATAATTCAGAATGTGTTTCTAATGGTTTATTGTTAATGTTGGTAGATATTTACCCCAATCAGCCTGATAAATTTATCCTCTTATTATTAGTGTTTGAGAAATTATTTTACCATTAAGATAGAGAATATGATAAAATATAGACACTATATATAATTTAATTCCAAAATAATAAATTCACCCTTTTATTGTATTTATATTAGTTTTCATTTTTTAAATCCCATCATTTTATAAATTATAAATATCAATGATAATGTTTTTGTGAATGAATACTGAAAATAATCATTAAATGGTTTATATTATCTATAAAAGATTGATAATTTAATCCTCTATTTTTATCCAAATACTAAAATAGAATCTAATGTATGAGTAAAAAAATATCCAAAAAAATTGACAATGAAATACCATATTATAATCAATACCACTAATTCTATATAAATTATTTATTCCCTTATCTACTAGTTTATAAATTGTCATTAATAATTAAACCACCAAAATATTATTTTTTCAAAATGATTCAAAAGTAAAACTATAATTTTTTCAACCACATAAAAATAAATTCATCTTATCATAGACCTGATTGATATATTGTCATTTTTATTAGATTTCCCTTAGGTGTATTAATTATAAATGTTTTCCTCCGAGTGTTATGGGATGATTCATCATCAACAATTAATATAAAATTGTGTTTAGATATAGAATCATGTAAAGAATGAGTTTATGATAAAAGTTCCACTTATCATAACTTCATGAACTTCATCTTAAAATATAGTAATTTTATAATATTTGCCTTAATATCTCAATTACTTTTGAGGTTAATTACAAAAATTATTGGGTTGTTTTCTTTATAGGTTCCCTTATCCTTACCAATATAGCACATGATAGTAGTTGATTCTTTATTTTTTGTGCGGTTTTAAAACATATTGACTTTATGTCTACACATCAAACAAACTCCACAACCACATAAAAAAATACCATGTTGTTTATTTCTTCAATTTAAAACTATTGGATGTTCCATCATTTCCTTGATGTCTTTTACCACCTTTATTTTTACCTAATGATCACCCTAACTCTTTTTCTTCTGATTTATATTAAAAATACAACACTTAGAGAATTATTTCTCTAGGGTGGGGAAACCTTATAGTATATAATCGTATGATGAATAAATTTTAATGGATTATTATCTTCATAGACTTATATTAATCCTAATAAAGAAATAGTAAATAATTATTTTTCGGATTATGTATATAGTTAATATCATTCCTTTTAAATCATTTAAAAGTTTCCTCATTCTCATCTATATTTTTATCATCCTTTTTTAAATATTTTGAAATTTCATTTCTCTATCAGTACATCTATCTTAATGATAATATATATATAAATAAATATTTTTTGATAATTATTCCATTGTATTCTATATATATACTTCTCCTCCTTTGCATTTGGAATCATTGACAACCATTGATCAATATCTCACATTAAAAAATAAACTTCCAGAATAAAATTCCCCCTTTTATTACTTCTCATATCAATTAATATATTTTCAAGGGACATAATATATTGTTTTAATATTTGTGGAAGATAAATTCATATAATTGGAAGTGGTTTCTAAACCATTATGTGATATAACAAAATTGAGTCATTTTATGATGTAACATGTTTTTATTTATGTAAAATATTATTGGTCAGAACCTAATTCAATTACTATAATATTATAATAATCTACTCATCTCGAACACCAATCATGTTGACTTCCCAAGGAGGAAAATCTATACATTTATTAAGGGTGTCGTTACTGTTTAAATTCCTTTCACTAGGAACTATTTTTAACAAAACCATTCACTTAATTAAATAAAATAATTATAAATATTTATCCATAACATAAAATTCCATAAAAGTATATTGAACATTTTATGGGGTAATTATAATAATCATGCTTGGTATCTCCTAAAATATAAAAGTTCCCAATTTTCCTACTAATATATATTTGATACCAACTAAAACATCCCGGAATATAGTGTCCCGTAGATAGTGGATAATTATATTACATTCGTACAAGATACATGAGATCACATCCAAAATGTTTTAGGAGTTGAATAGTATTGGAAGACTATACATATATGAGATTTCTATATTATATTTCAAACATAAATCATATATTATAAATATTATAAAAAAATTATTATTTATTTTAGTACATCCTTGAAATCATTAAAATATCCCTTCGTATTACCAGTTGGAGGAAAACATAATAAAGCATAAGCCTAGATTCTTTATAAGGGAAGGCATACTAAAGAAGCTACCATGAATGCATATATCCAAAACCATATATTAAATTAGATAATAAATAAACGTCCCATATAATTAATATAATTTTCAATGACATATATATCCATAGACAAAAATATAGTGACCAAATTTTAAAATAACAATAGATTTCATAATTATGAAATTTATACTCCCAGACATCATAATATTACAATTAAAGAATCTCAACCAATTAATTTTATATATTTAAATGAAATCTTAAACAAATATCATAAAACCATCAAATAATATCAACTAATATGTACAAAATATCTTTATTGAGTCATAGTAAAGACATCAAATGTAAATAAGTATGAAAAAATCTACAAATCCTAGATATTTTGTCTCGCGAGACTTACCAATGCATTGAGGGGATATAATAGGAACCCAAAATAATTTAAACTAGTATATTTAATTCTTAATATATGTCATAATAAATAAAATACATGATAAATATGATATATCAATAGATAAATATCAAAAATTAATCAAGTTTAATAAATGCCAATAATCATTTATTAATAGAATATCTTGATCATAATCTTTATAAAGAGATATGGGGGATGGTATTATTTTAAAACATCCACACATTTTTCTACAAATATAATATCGGATGTCAAAATATTAAAAAAACACTTTTATAAAGACATTTGAATCTCATTATGAAAGTAGAAATAAATATAATTTTCTTTTGAAAACATAATAAAACAAAACAATTTCAAAACTAGGGTAAATGGAAATTCCATTAAAATCCATAAAATATATAATGTAATCATGTTGAAAATAATAACTCTGATGGTGGGAAAATACGTTCAGTTTGTAGTTATAAAAAAAGCCTTTTTTACTTTTCTATAGAATATCCAAAATCACTTGAACAAAAAATGATTAAAAGAGTCCGTATAAAAACATTATAAAGAATATATAAAATTTTCTGAAAAATGAATTTTAAAACATTATTAACAAAATAATTCAGGATACTTTTAAAATTAATTTTAAATATGGGGAAAACATTTAAATACTTAAATAAATATTTTATTTAAAAAATCACTTACAGATTATAGAATCAAAATAAACATGAAGGTATGAATAAGAGAATACACAATAACAAATATGAGTATGAATATATTCATGATATAATACTTCAAAGAGACATTAATTACACCATTAAAATGGTTATACGTGAATAATTTCAAATATTTACTCGTGGAAAAAATTTCAGACAACGAACCCTTAGCTTGGGTCCAGACACGAAATGTACATCATTCACATTACTAAATAATAAAATTTTATTTCTTATAAATATTACTCAAAAAAATAATTTTATTTCCCTTATAATAATTATTTTTATTTTATATTTTTACCATTTTCTAATTTTTTACTAAATCATTTATATTTAGGTTTGATGTTTTGATGTTATTCGGTCTATATAGTTTGAAACAACATTGTTTGGATAACCGAAGTCAATTTATTAATGGCTAAAACTTATCAAGAGTATTAATAATTTTATAATTATAACAAATATAAATTAAATATACTTTTAAAACCATTTAAGAAGTATTTTCATTAAAAAAAGGTATCCTTTATGGAGGTGGTAGTTCGCATGTATGCATGAACAACATTTAATTTTTCAATAAATGGGAGTGTTAGAAGATGGATAATATATTATCTTTAGTGAAGAATAATTATTTTGTTATAGTCATATTTATCCATTAAATCCATCTTTATAACCATACATGATTGGTGTCGATGAAAAATAAAATGCATTGCTTGATAGACATGATAGTTCGTATGCATGCTTGAGTGATGCATTTATTTTCAATTTATTGAAAATGAGTTGTAAATTTTTTTTACAATTAAAATAATAATAATTATGTTTATTAAAGATAATTATGTAATAATATTCGGATAGATGGACTATATTTCGATGATGTATTAGAAGAATTAAATTTGAAATAATTCAGTTAAGAGTTATTCTTCTTCCTTTCAAATCCCTTGTTCGATTGATTATATGGACTTTTGAGGCGAGGTTTATTTTTAGAACATGAGATTTGAAACATGGTATGTGATGTTTCTAGAGTTATTTTGGCATAATTTTTAGATAAAATATAATTTATATGATTCTTTTTAAGGGAAATATTATGTCCCCATTAATTGGAAAAAATCAAATATGTTTTTAAAAATATTAATTATTCATGGGTCTTGAATGTAATTTTAAAAACTCAAAGTGTATAAAAATGGTTAATAGATGAAATAATATACTATTAATCATCCTAAATGTCCTATTATAACTTTTTATTATTTTAGAATCAAATAATAAAATATTTTTTTACATTAAACTTTCATATGCACCTTTTTATGACTATTCACAAAATTAAATATTTAAAACCCCAAAATATTGATGGATTTAAAATATAAAAAATTAAAAATAATATCACATACTTCATAATTATCTATAATGTATAGAATCAACATAATTCAACCGAAAATTATTACTTTTTTTCAAAACTTTTAATTTATTTGTTATTGCTTACAGAAGTGTAATGTTGATGCTCCGTTTAAAAAATTATATTATAATTTGAAATCATAAATAAATTAACATAATAAATTTTATATATTTATAATTAAAATTACTATATTTTACAATTAAATATGTTATTTTGCCTTTATCATTATCATTAATAAGAATTATGTCAGAAAGAGTGACATTTGTTTTATTTTATATTATAAATTCAATGTCATAATAAAAGGACAAAAAACCTAATGAAAAAAAAATAATTTGGATAATTAATGGACTAAAAACCATAAAAAATAATTATATAACTTTTTTGGTGTATTTTTTGTTTATCTCTTATTTAATTCACCTCATAAAACCTTTTATCTTTTTCCATGGAGTAAAACTTTTACTTCAGTAACAATTAATTATCACCAAAAATGAGATGGAAGTTATAAAAAATTGAATATGTTTTTTCCAAATAAGAAACCCATTTGGAATGATATGATTTCATAGATTAGGAAAATTTTAATTTTAATATAAATTTTCAAAAAAAAAACTATTTTTAGAAAAATGCCTTTTAAGCATAAAAATGGGTTTATACAAAAATAGTTATTGTAATTTATACACATGAATTTCACTAGTTTAGGACTAACAATGTATGTTTATTAAACATATATATCAATAAAAATTAAAATATATCATTCTAATCAATCTATTATATGAAAATATCCACAAATTATTTTTATTAGATTAGAATATAACATAGTTTCAAAAAAGTCTATTATATGTTTAGGTATTAAATATAATTATGTTTAATTAATTATTTTACTCCATAAAAACCTATTTTATGGCGACAAATGTTTCATATAGTTTTAATTTCTGAATACATGCTAATTATTTAAAAAATGATACGAAATCCTTAAAATTCGTTTTTATCATAATTCACTTAAAAAAACCATTTTTCAAAAAATGAAAAAAAATTAACTATATGAATAATTCTATAATATTTACTAAAAAATATTATAATTTTTTCAAATTATACAATTTATAAATCTAAGTATTAATTGAAAAAAATAAGAAATCATGTTAATTTTAATGAAAAATATCCCACATAGTCTATAAGGGTTCAAAATATTATCTAATCTCAATTACAAAAGAGTGATAATTTTTTCATATTGTATAATAATAATTTATTGATGTTTAAACTTCAATTCATAAAGAATTTCACAATTTTATTCACTGTTTCCTATATAGCACACTATTCAAAAAAGTATTTATTTTAACGGAATCATTTATTAAAATTTGGGGTGTTATAATTTTTTTGAATATTTTATTGATGTGTTTCTGGTATTTTTAAATGTTATTTATACCACATTGACCAACTATGTAACCCTTATTTATTTAAAATATAATATCACATATATAAATTTTAGAATCATCTTTAAGAAGTGATAATAACACATATTCAATTCAACTAAAACAATTCATCTAAATGATTGTGTTTAATAAATTTATGGGGGTGATATTCATTCATGGAGAGGTTTTTTAAGGGAAAATGATTTATTTGAAGCTAATGGAGAGAAATTTTATCACAATTTTATGTTTTTTAATTTCCACCATAGCTTCATTAATATCATATTCTTATATTTTTAAAAACTATTGCCTCTTTAGTTTTAATAACTGAGTACATTTTTTATTATTACATTGTCACCATAACTTTGAGGTATAACTATAAAAGATATGACATACCCTTTTAGGTTCTAATGTGTAACAACTATACTAATAAATCTAAACCCCAAATCACATGTTGATACTCTACATATCCCAATGAACAATATTTGAGTTCTTGAGTCTACAAAAATGGTAAAGATAAAAATTTAATCATCGGGAGAAGGTTTTACAATGAGAATAAAAGAATACATAATGAATGTTCTTGTATATTTTTTTGTAAAAATAAAGAAAAAATTTTAAATTAAGTTTTTCATAAAAACTATCAAAAAAACTCTGTGAAAAAAAGGGATAGAAACTGATATTACGAATTAGATGATCAAACCATGTGAAACCCAGTCATCCTTTCTAAATCAAATTTGGAACTACGACTCACCCTTGGCAAAAAATGGCTTCATGCCTTCAACCACACCACATAAAATAATGTTTATATGTCCTAAAAGAGCACATTATGGGGTGAGTATAAAATTATTAGGATTACCCCAAGAAACCAATACACAAATATTCACGATTTAATTTGGAATGAGAGGATAATAATAAATGATAAATGAAAAATAGCTTTAAAACTAAATCATTTTATTTATCAATAAATTTCTTAGAGAAAAAAAATTCTTTTTTTAAAAAGTATAAATTTTAAAATATTACTTTCACCATTGAAATTATATTAAATCCACCTAAATATTTTTTTTTTTGAGAATTATTTTCTCTAAAAAAATTCAATTTCATATTAAATTTTATAATATATCCCCTTATTCATAAGCTATTGAAAATTCCTATTTTCCAAATTCCAATGTAATGTCCCCATTTCTTCATAAATAGAGGGGAAAAATATTATTTTTATAAGCAAGTTCAATATATTGTGGTTTCTTATGAGTAATTGGTTGAAATTTCAATTTTTAAATATTTCATTAACTACCAAGAATATCTATGGAATCCATATTTACATGGTAAAAAAATCAAACCATGTAGAATGATTTCTTTTTAACATTGTTATAAAAACCATTTATCACCTTAACTCATGTTTATAAAGCCACCAATTCATTTGAAAAAAAATGAATATTTCCAAATAAGATATCCCAAATTTTATTACACAAGCATACACCCAGTGTGGTAAATAAAAAATCTAATATTAAAATCACTTTTCATAATCCATGAAAGTTAAAAAATTTCCTATGTAAATAAATTTTATATATTATTTACTTAATTTATAATAATGTAAAAAAATTAAATATATGCTTCTTTAAAAATATGATTTCAACTCACAATTAGACATATTATTTCCAATTTTAAGAAACTATATTTTAAAATTTCAAAAATTAATTAATTTCATGTATTTGAAAATTTCATTACTCAAGTATCAATTTTCTTTCTAGAATGAGTCATTTTAAGAATTAAAATATTTCATCCAAAATATTATTATTGGAAATTATATAATTTTTTACGATCCTAAAAATTATTGAAATTAATTTAATCCTGTCCACAGTATAGAATAATAAAAAAATATTAAAATAATAATTCTTCAAAATCATAGATGATATAAACACCATATATCATTCTATGTAATTCGAAAAATTGCACTAATTTTAAATGGAAGAATCTATATAATTGTGAATGGATCCTTTTATCCCAAAAACGAGTTAATGTAATTGCATAATTTCTCATCCATGAAATCAAAAATTTAATGAGAACTTATATATATTTGAGAATAATCCTAGATCATATTCAATATTGGTAGAGATATGATAATTAAGATATTTAAAAAAATACCATTATTTTACAAAGATATAATTAATCATTTTATGAAAATCGTTTTTTATTGTTAGAGTATCCGAAAATTCAGCCAAAGGGATCCCTATACTCCAATGATGAATGGGATTAATAAAGTAGTTTTTAAGAGATAAAATAAATGTTAATTTAAAAAAACCTCAAATTTCATGATAAATTTTGATAACTCTAATTGTTATCCTAACATGGGATGCCAATTGGAATGTGTTTTAAAATAGAAGGTATAATTTAAGGAGATAAAGAGGAAACTAAAATCAATGACATTTTCTTAATCTTCCTCAATTATGGGTGTGTTATGATGCTTATTTCATCATATAAAGTCTAAAGTTTAATGTGTCCTAATTAATTTGAGTAGATTTATAACACATGACTCCTAGACATTGATGCCTCATCATAAGTATTCACACACAGATGATTTGAAGTCAGATTCTACTTTTCATTCTTTGTAGAGTTATTGGAATTAACATTTTGTTTATAAAATTAGTAGTAGTTATAGTGCATAAAATTTTAAAATATATTTTATTTAAACATAACATAATCTTTTGACACTATAGGTAGGTGAAATACATTCAAACTATTATCTTAGGGCTTATTTACTCACTAAAAAAGGGGAATACATGGATGATTCAATGAGTAATAAGACCCGAATCCAAAAAATAAAAGAAATATAATGATGATTTAAAACTAATTAGATTATTGGTATACTATCATTTAAAAGTAACAAGGATAAAATATGGAGAGGTTCTTTTAAACCACAATTTGTTGTCCATATTTGTGGAGTGGGAAATGGGAATACATCATTACTCAATTGTAGGGAGTTGTGTTCCATGTTGGTGTTATGGAAGAGGAGATGGAATGTCAGGTCCAAATCATCTTATTAGTGATGATATATTGTATCACTAAAGATATATTTTATATGGTGTCTTTCTAGCGGTCTTTGTAAAATAAGTTTTCACTAGCTATTTAATATTTTTTTATTTTAATGTAATACATGTTTTAAATGAATATTATTTATCTATGGTTTTAATAATGATTGAAAATATTTTTTTAAGAATTTATTTAATCTCTAATTACATTTTATAAGCCTTCAAATATCAGTTAATTCACTTGAGTGCTTTTGGAATCTGGATTCTTGACATAGGTTTTGAGTTCCTATGTGATGGTGTTATATCAAGTGATTTATATAACTTACCTTCACTAATATTTTACTATGTACAAGAAACATATTTATTTTGTTTAAGTTGTTATCCTATATTTAATTCATGGGTTTTTAAAGAAACTCCTTATAGTTCAACATATGTTATTTATACTTATAATAATATAATTTATTCTTTCCATTGTGATTGAGAGGAGGATTAATTTTATAATTTTATGGGGGAAAATAAAATGTTGTAAATATAATGTATTAAGGGTTTCAAGGAGACCTATGTTGATATATAATGCTAATATTTTAATATTTTACTCGCTTTTTACAAATATTTATGTAATTTTTTATTTACCAGTATCACACATCCTTAGAGATTGGTGAGAACTACCATTATAAACCTAGTTTCTTTATAATATTTTAATTTATAAATAGTTGATATGTGTAATTCATAGAAATAATTCTATATACATTCATATATAATATTATTTTCATAATTTTTATAAAAAATTTCTTTATTGATAAGAGTGATGGTGAGGTTCTTTATTGTTACACGCAATATTTTACATGAATTATAATTCAATAATTTCAATGTGTCGAATAATGTGTCTCATACATAATGTTGTGAAACATGTTATGGTCCCAGATTCCTAAAAACCTTTGTTCGTGTTTTCCTATGTTTGGAGTTTTCCAAATGGTTCTCAATGTCACATCCCTTTTAATTTATATGTCTTTTTTGATGCTGAATAATTTTTTTATATGGTTATTTGGTTGGTCATGTTATAGATCTCTTAACTTTCACTCAGTTTATTCTTGTGGTTTCTTGGTGAGTTGTATGGTTGAACATTCTTCATTGTTATTGATACATTAAACATGTGGTCAAACATACCTAAAAAACATCATGTGTTCATCGAGTAATTCCATGTCCATATGTTTGATCCCTTCCTTTTCAATTGGTTTGTTCTTATGGTCACTTAGTTAGTTGTGTGTTCAATCCTTGCATGTTCAGTTGATATATTGGTCATGTAGTTGTTCTTACATGCAAAAAATACTTTAGTCAAGTGGAAATTCCTGGGTTATATAGTCAATATTATCCATTACATGGTTTCTTTCCTCCTCATGGCTAATTGTTAAGGTTGGTAACGCACTTAGGCATATAATTCAATTTTTTCCAAAAATTCAATTATGAAAAAAAAATTATATTTTTAAAATAAAATAATGGATTCAATCCCTAAATGTGGTATTTAAAAACCAAAAGGAATATGCATACTTTTATTCTTTAATTAAATAATAATTTGGAATTTAAATGGACTATTTGTAAGGAATTAAAAGGGAAACTAATTAAATGATTAACAAAAAATAATGGGGAATACCACAACATTTGATATTCCATTATATTGTAAAATGTGTTATTGCGTGGGAATGAATCATTGGTGGTGACAACATATTAATATTATGGAATTCTCATTGATTATTAATTGTTTCATGATGTTGATTTCATATTAGGTTATACAGTTGTTCTTTATATATTTGGATAAAACTACTAAGTGTAATTTGGCTATAAACAGAGTAAAATTTGTTATTAGGTGGGGGTGTTTCCTCTAATATCAAATATGGATATGAAACCAATAGTTAACTTCCCTTCCCCATTTTATTACCTTTGGATGTAATTATGTGTAAGTGTATCAGATACTAAAATGGATTAGGATATATAGTTAATTCCAACATAGGAATTAACAAAACATATATTTACTATACATTTATGTAATGGTTATAACTAATTTAGCTATAACACATAATTTTATCATGGAATAATGGTTATTGGAACCCTCATGTTTACTTATACCGGACATGTTTTTTTGAGGTATGACTCATTTACATTGGATATGGTGGATTTTGGACAACATCCCATCAATGTTTAAGATTTTTTCTTAAAGTAAAGGATGAGATAATGTGATGGATACACATACTGATTCCAAAATGCGTTGTTGGGGCCTAGGTTGGACTAGTGTAGAAAGGTAGGAGGCCTGACTAACAATAGTGATGATGTTTCTTATGGATGGGATGAGCATAGGATATTGTCATTGTGCTGTGAGAGTGAACACCAAGTGAGGAAGCAAAAGTGGAGCACAATCATATATATATATATATATATATATTATTTTGACAAAGAATGGTTTACTTATAGGAATTACATGGTGAGTGAACCCTAGTGAGGTTGTGAAAACTAAATTTACCTCTTTGGGTCATGATTTAGATTTATTTCAATATTCATAGTGATTTATTATGATTTTCCACATTTTTCACAAGATGTTTCAGGGAGTATCATACTGAATATACAAGTAATTTTCTCCATATTATATATAAGCTATTTTTAGGTCTATATGAGAAATTTGGTGATCAGAATGGGTGACACTTGGTTAAGGAGTTTTTGAAAAGATATTTGAGATTTATTATCACTATTAACGATATACTTTATGTAGGTGCATTTTTATTTTTTAATTGTATCAATTTATAAATGAAATTACATGTATTTCAATTTCTTCTCAATTTATGCATGGTTCTGGAGGTGGTTTCTTACATTTTCTCTTACTCCGTAAATTTATATTAAGGTTAATTCCTCCCATGATTGTGATTTATATACCCTCAGTGTTATTCCCAAACTCTTGTCCTATTTTAGGCATAAATTAAGGGTCATTATCACTTTTTCATAGTTTATTTCTCAACAGGAGTACAAATATATGGATTGGATTTGGAAAAACATGATTTATTTCATTATTATATTTTTTTTGTTAAATGTTTTTTATACTATTTGATTTATTGGTATAGTATGGATGTATGGGCATCTTGAATCAAAAATGGATGTGTTATTTAAGGTATACAAATGGTATTATGGGGGAAGTATAATAACATTTGGTGTGATTTGGGTTATGTAATATTGAGGCATTTCATGTCCTGGATGATATTCCAGAACCTAGTAGTTGGGTTGTTCTTGTGGTTTCATGAAATTGATATGGAACTTGTAATTGGGTGGCAATGTGTGGATTACCTATATAGGTAATGGCGACACTCAATCATTAATGGTGTGTAAAATTAGGTTTTTTGGGTCCATTTTCATAGGAGTTTTGTTTTACCACATATCATTATGGTCTGAGTCTTTTAGGTATGTGCGCACTTAGGATATGGATGGTGTGACTTTGTCTATGTGATATTCATTAGATTATCTATAGTTATATGATTAAAAGTGGTTTCTATGTTATGTAAAATGGATTTTTTATATGCCATATATGTTGGATAAGGGGTTTTTTTCTTATGAATGTGATCATCAATTGGGTTTTATACACTCATCATATATATATTTACCCTAGACTATTAGGCATTGAATTATAAATGGTAGTTCATGGATTATGGTTCACAGATGAATGATTCATTGTTAGGCCCTGTGTATAGATGGGATTTGTTCACTTGGGTTATGGGATGAGGGAGATGAATCATTCTACCTCTGGGTTAGTTCAGACTATGGGTTCATAATCCCTATTTGGCCCTAGGAAAAATCGGTCTGTTAATCACATATAATTGGGGGTGCATGGGATGGATCTAGTTTTTTTGTTTAGTTGTATAATGTTACACTTCTCTTTAACTCATATACATGTTGAGATTATCTTGGAATTTTGTTTTTTTTTTGAATAAAAAATTTATACTCACACCTTTCATGGGTGAACTTAGAAAAATTTAGACTTCATGTATCATGATAAATGATTGGGGATGTTTGCTGAAACTCTGCTGTAGGCGGATAGTGATTTCCAGTATTTTTAGGTGATAGGTTTGTGGTTTTGGGAGATGGATTGGGTAGATTTTCAGTGCGACATTGGTGTTGTTATTTGGTTCATTTTGATCATATTTCTATAATAAATGTATATGGGATATCTAGTGTGATTTTTTATGACTCGAATGAAATAGAGGATATTTATTTTATTCAACATGAGGAATGTGATATTTTTTCTTCTATGTATTTGATGGGACTAGTTATTATTTATTTTATTTCACTGTATTTTTTCATTACCTGCATAAGAGTGTATAGTTTTTCTCTGATTACACTACTGACCCCAACCACTAGTTTTAAGCATTAGAATACATAGAGGGTCTTCTAAGGTCTGTTGTCCTCAGGTTTATTATTAGTGAAAGTGATCTAGTCTGAGGACACTATATATTCGTATAATGGAAATTTTGGTTGAGTTAATGAATTGGATTGGTATTTAAAAATTATAATTAAATAGTTTTATGTTTTATTTGGGTAAGGTATATTATTTTTTAGGTATGAATAGACTTGGAAGATCCATATATATGCAAATAAAAAACTCCTATCTAAGGAAAACTCATTTTACTAGGGTACAAAATGTTTGTTTAGTTTTTTGTTATTCTTGTTTTCTTATATTGTAAAGAATTTGTATTCTAATAGTTAAATTCATTATTATATGAATATTTTTTTATATGGGAACATGGGAGTGGGTGTTGTAAAATCATTCCCGGAATATAGGAGTAACATTATTTGTGTGTTCTTATGTGTTTGGGAATATCTTTTCCCAATGTAAATAGATTATGTTGTTAAAAGTTATATTAAAATAATATAAATTATTTATCACATAATATTATAATAGAATAAAACTCAGTTGAACCAGGATCTTCAAATTATGTGTATCATTATATGACTGGATCATGAATATGTGTTTGGTATATTGCCTCGAAAGATGTTAGTAGTGTCGTAAGGCTGAATTTTATAATCTTGTTATAGGTATAGTGGTTTATATTCTATTGGGATGTATATCATATATCATATATTCATATTTATTATATCTAGACTGAGTCTTAATCTAGTTGGGGCCCTAGAGGGTTAAGATGAACAGGAGACGTAAGTATTGTTTTTGAGGTTGCCAATTCACCTAGGCAAGCTGGAATAACATTCTAATAGCTAATTGAGCGATATATATGTATATGTTATCTAGTGTATTCATCTATGTCCATAAGGAGTTTAATCTTCTAGGAAATTTATACCTCAGTAATTATAGTATCACTATACTCCCTTATTTTAGATAGGAGCCAATCCTCATGTAGTCGGGTATTTAATAGTGTTCATTTATATTTTTTTAAAACTGAGATTCGACATGGGAAATGGTTAATGTATGTGGTGTTCATACATAGGGTATCAAAGAAAAATTAGTGGGATGCTCATGTTTGGGATGGTATACATGAGGATATGGCCTAGAAAAATTTCAAGGTGTTTTTTTAATAAATTTTCCTCTGATGTTGTAGGTTAACCATGCCTGAATTTTTATTAATTGATATAGTGAGAGATTTTAATCATGGATTTTATTGTAAATTTTGTGGATTTGATCCATTTTGTGTCGATATTAGTGTGATATGTGATCATAAAGGTATACTAATTTGATGATAGTATTTTAAATTGCATTATTTTAGAAGTGATTTTTTTAGATTGAATTAGTTTTCTTAGTGGGGAACTAGAAATTTATTACATAGAGTAACTTGGTATATGTTATTGAACCATGTTGGGTAGTAGTGTTCAGTGAGCAAAGTATCGGGGCTTCGTGTTGTAGGAACTAAGGGTATGATACCACATTGGAGGGTGATTTGAGATGTAGGTCATATGTATTGCCGAAGATTAGGTCATATTACAAGTTCTATCGATGTGATTAGATATGGAATATTCACACCAAGTTTGATCAAACAACTAAGGAGTGTTAGGTTCGTGAGATGATGTGATATTTTGATTATTTATTCTCTATGATATTATATTAGTCTAGAGAACAAAGATATATTCAAACATAGGAAGAATAGGTATGAATAAGAGTAATACGTATAGGTACTAACTAGAGTCCATCAACAATCTTTTTTCATGGGAAAGGATATGTTGACTAGTAGTGGGGGAATAAATAAATAAATTTTATGGCTCTATATAGTGGACAAATACCTAGAGGTTTGTATTTAGAGTTAGTTACATGTGATAAATAGGGGCTTTTCTTAGTAGGATAGTGAGCCATTGAAAGTAAATGTTATATTGTGGAAATATTTTTTTTGATGTGTAATGATGAACTTTGTTATATGAGATATTAACTAACTAGATCATAGTTGTGGTTTGAAAAGAAAGTAATATTCATGGAAAAAATGTGATTATTGGTTGGTAATAATGATTTTTCGGTTATGTTCAGGGACAATAGAGTTATTATACATGTTAGTTTTCTTATGATGTGACATCGTAGGCAGTTCCATTTGTGGGGTGTACCCATAGTTTAATTCAACCATTTTGCATCTATGGGTCGAGATGACCTTTAATGGACATATGTTTTTTCCATTTTTAGGGTGTTCTTTGTGATGGATAATTATGTTTTGGTTTTTTGGAGAGATTTATGGAAATTGTTTTTTTGGGAAGTGCTTTATTTTGGTGGTGATGTAGTGATGACCTGAGTATTCAATTGGGTGTATTTTTGACACAATATTATACCCGAAATTTAATAATTGAGCATATTTTTGTTTTAAAAAGGGAAAATAAAGGTGTATGCGTTTATTTTGGGATGGGGTCTATGTTGTGGGACATTTATATCTGAATATTGATGCCACTGAGTACCTAGTGGGATGTTATTGAGTACACAATATGCCAAAAAAAGATGGGGTTGGTTCTTTGAGGTCCACTAGCCACCTGGTTAACAAGGTATGAGTATCTGGGGGCTAGATGGTAACCGATGGGGGGGTGGGTACATTTTACATTATTCCCCTATATCTTATTTTAATATTTTTAATCAATTTAATTTAATATTTTAAATTTTTAGTAAAATAAGAATTAACTCATTAGTCTCCAATCATTATGATGTTGAACCACTTTAGATACCTTTTTTATCTACTCCATAGAAGCTGTAACTCCTTCATATGTGGTCTATTAAATTATTTTTATATTCTATAAAGTCACTATGGGTAAGACTCACTGTCCTCCTTGATCTACATGTTGTTATATCCCGAATTATATGGGTTTCCACACAAATCAATGTTTTAATTTTTTTAATCTCGATTACATACTTTTTCAATGTATTGTTAATTCAAGCCCAACAATTAGATTAGAATTCTCCTACTATTATTTAGAATGTGGTTTCTATATAAATATCCTATTACCATTATGTAATTAAATTATATGATTATAAAGTATAGAAGGGGAGTGTGAGAATCTATTATTGGTATTTCATATAGTATCTTATGTATAATGAAAGAGTATTAGGATAATTATGATAGATTTATGTTTTATTGGTTTTGAGTTTTAACGAGTTATATAATGTAGTGTTTGATGGGACCAAATTTATCCATTGAGATTATTTTATTTCTTCTTGAAATGGTTGAGAATCTTATAACTGTTTGGAAATTTGTGAATCAATAGTACAACTAACGGTGAGATATAATTAACAAATGTATGAGAGACTACGGATCTCTATGTTTTTATGCATTGGATATTGGTGTCTACACACATTGTAAGTGATTGATTCTATTAGGTATTCTTGGAAAAGTTATAGGGTTTGGGTGAAATTACCACTTGGATTTTTACAATATCCTATATAGATGTGTGGTTAAGGGTTAGTTTTCTTTCTATGATGCAGATTGTATGAAACATAGATATTTGAAATAGTTTATTGAGGTGACATTGACCCCTTGTTGGTTACGAGACTATATAAGGATTTATTTTTGGAAGTGGAGTGGAAAATGTTTATGGATAGTCAATATATCATAATCCCAGTTTTGGATAATTCAGTAAGAGGCCATAAACATGGTGGTGGCTTGTTTACATTGTTTATGTGACAGAGGGGATGAATATTATTCCCTTATTTTATGTTATAAATATGCAACAATTATCCAAATTTGGCACTATTTGATGAAAACTGAATGCTCCCACATGGATGTTTAACAATGGGGTTGATCAGGGTTGATTAATTTCAGGTTTCCATATATTAAATTTTCAATACACTCATATATGCATGTATTTTATCTAGGGATACTATTATTGGTAGCCAACTTTTTGGATAATCATGAAAAACATGGGACCTATTGCATGCGTTTAGATGTCATATTATATGATAAAAAATGGGAAAGGGACCTTTGACCTGTATGTAGTAAGTTAGTAAAGAATTATTTTTTTAGGTTGGAGTTTGAAGGGTTTTAGAGATGGACTAGGTGGATCATTGATGTTTCATTAGAGTAGTTAAATTATTATTTTTGGTCTCATCACTATATGATAATTAAAAGGGAAATCAAATTATATAATATATAATTAGTATATTGGGTCCAAAACTATTTATTAATAAAAGTGAGGAAAAAGAAAAAGGGAGGAGGGGGAACAAAGTATTAATTTCCACTTTAATACAATGAAAATGTTCTAAAAATATCCTCGTATCTCAAGATTAGGTATTCATGTTGTGAAAAGATATTATTCCACACCAAATTTTTGGATGCCACCCTCTTTTTCATATCTTGACTGAGTTCCATAGACCACCCAAAACACCCAAAAATTATTTTCAGAGTCATTCATTCCATATACTTATTTAGAAGAACCACCTCAAAATTTCCCCACATCCTCACTCCTATCCAATGATAGAAAATAAAAATACCTATATTACTGGACCTTACCCATGTAATATGAACTCTTGAATTAATTTTAAAAATAAACTGAATTTTTCAATGAATTATGTGGTTTCCATAAAATAAAATGTGTAGAAGCTTTATTGACCCCTAGATGAGTAGTAAGAGGCTAGTGATTGGCCTTAGAAGCATCCATATCATTTACATGTGCCTATATATCACTTATCTATTAGACTTGGGGTACACTGTCTTGAAGATAAATGATTTCTACCAGAATATCACCATCCTTCTCTACTGCTATTCCATTTTCCAAATATATAATCACATTTTAACTATTGGATATATGGAAACTACAATAAGAGATATTCCATAACCCCCAATGACATTTTAAATTCCTCTACTGACCACTACATCCTTTTTTAATTCCAACAGTTTTAGATATACCTAATTTATAGGACTCAACCATAGCTTTCTCATGCCCAAAAAGAGACCAAGAAATATCCACTTCCTTAGAAGAAGTATTAACACTAGGGTGTACAAATACCACATTCCTGAATTTTTTAGACCTCATTATATGACCTTGTTCAACTGTAGAGACTAGATGAAGAGGGTGACAAACCCTATATTAGTGAACTTAAGTATGATAAAAAATGAATAATTTTTTTGAGGAGGAATCCACTAATTTGGTTGTATAATTACCATTGTATGTAGTTGTAAAAGTATTCGATCCTAATTACATATCAAATTTAGATTATAAATCATTATCTGTATCAGATTATCCATCAAATTAATTTACCTGAGAGTTTTATTTCTCATGTTCATCAAAAATAAAATATCCAAATCATCTTCCCACATAGAACAATTTAATTTCATCATCTCCTTCATCTACAATGTCTACCAAACTCCCCCTTTATGCATAGTTCACACACATATGTGTTAGAGTTATATCGTACCCAATACTCTCCCTTTATAAATGCTTCTATAATGATAAATTTATAAAACAATTTGCCCCCATGACAATACTATCCAAATGTATGTTGATATATGGGACATCAACTCTTACCTGAACCTTGATGAGAAGGAGGTTGGAAACACATGTAACACATAAATTTATAAAATGATTCCTTTGTTAAAGGATTTGTGGATATGCGAGAAACATGTTCAAATATTTGAATTTACTCCATATTCCATTCATTATTCTCCACATCCACATTGTTGAAGATGTAGTATATATCAATATTTCTTAATTTATAATGTTGTACCAGATTAATTGAATGATTTTTATACTTTGATTTTCACATCCCATGGGAAATGGTGACTTTACTTCAACAAGTAAGTATTATAACTAAGTTTTCATCCATATAAGTTGGGTAAAATATTGAGTGGAAGAAACATAATAAACATTAGTTTTGTTAATATTTACTAAATACTATTTCTATGTATGCTAACTGACAAAAATTTCCTCCCCAAAGAAAACTCCACTAGATTTGGATCTTCTATCATCAAGAATTATTGACCAATCATCATCTGATTACCCTAAAAAATTAATTTATTTTGAACTATCATAGCTTATTCCAAAAAAAATTGTGCCTTTGATATATATGAGATTTTATTTTCTATCAATTAGATGTGATTATTTGGGAGTACTTTTAAATCATTCACATAAGGTAAAAACATAAACAATGTCAGCTCTTGAGGTATTTAGATATAAAAAACATCTAATTGACATTTGAATATCTTTATGATCAAATTATTCTCCTTCTACATATTTAGAAAACTTGGTTCCCTCTAAAATTAGTGTTGAAACTAGTTTTGAATTTTCCATGCCAATGTTTTTAAAATGTTTCAATACATACTTTTCCTGAGAAACAAATGTTTTTATTCTTTTGTTTAATTTATAACCCAAATCATTATTTCATTTCTCCCATCATGTAAATCTCATACAACATTTTTATATCTTCTAAAAATATTTCCCTAGATATTTCATCATTTCCAATAAGGAAAATGTTATCAATATAAAAAATTATTATAAGAGATAACTCATAACATTATTTAATGTAAAGATAACTATCAACTCTTCTTTTCTAAAAACTAATCATTTGTATGAACAAATCCCACACGGAGTACCATCCCCACCAAGCTTGTTTTATCCCATAAATGAATTTCTTTAGCCTAAAAACTTGAATTTCATCCTTTGCAGAAAAAATCCACACAGTTTTTCAATGTAAACTTCCTCATCAAGAACCCCATTAAAAAATTAGGACTTCACATCCATTTGAAAATTTTAGTAACATCATTAGGCAGCAATAAATATAATTATCATGATTGTTTCTCAACATTATACTGTATAAAAATTATCATCATTATCAACACCAGAAATTTGATATTATAAATTGTAAAATAATCTTCCCTTGTTTCTTATCGCGTTGCCTTCTTAATTCAGCTTATTCTGGAAATCCCATTTTGTACTAACACAAAATTTTTATCAAGCTCAGGTATGAGTTCCAAAGTATCATTATTATTGTTTTGATAACGTTCATATTTCATATCCTCAAACCATTCTATATTCACAAAAGATTCATTCACATCATTCTGAACAACTTTTGCATAAAAATAAGTGTGTTTAAACAATTTGGAAGTTGTTAAAGTTTGAACCATCAGATATTGATCACCAATAATGTTCTGAGATTCACTTGATTCCTCAAAATTGGATGAGATTTTTTAGTTTCATCTTCATCACTTGAAATATGTGAGAATTATTTTTTGATTGAGTGGGAGTACCCCTATTGGTAGAATTAACAGAATTTTTAAAAAAAATCCCTTATTCAACTCAACTTCTATTGTATCATAAGAATTCTTTCATTATCAACCTCTACAACAACATTCACATTAGAATAAACATCATTATACCTATTTCATTGTAGAAACATATATATCCTCTTCCTTCTATATAATCTCAAAGAAAAATTTCATCATCACCTCTTTCCTCAAACATTCCAAGGTTTCCACCTTTCTTCTTTATGACACAAGGAATCCCCAAAACTCTTAACTATTTTAATCATGGATTTATTCCATAAAACATTCCATATGGAGTGATGTGTAAAATTGGCCGATAGAAACATATTTTTGTAAGATACATAGATATACTCATGTCTTTCCTAAAAAAGTAATGTGAGAGACTATGTTTAAGCAACATAGTTCTTTCTATATCAACTAGTCTTCTATTCATTCATTCAGCAATCCCATTTTATTAGGGTGTCTATGGAGAACTAAAATCATGCCAAATTCTATGATTCCCAAGATAAATTTAATATTACTAATTCTTATAGTCACCACCATTTTCATTTATTTTCTTTTTTATTGAATAATCATATTACTTCTCAACATTCCTCTTGAAATATATAAACATTTATAGAGCGTCTGAAATGTGTCTCATGTATATAACACATGTAATGCAAGTAAATTCAAAAATGAAATGGACGATGTACTTATCTATAATTTATTATTCTTTCCCTATTGTCCCATAGATATAAAAATAAATATGTTCCATAGGTCATTTTGAACAATGACATATTTCTTATGCACCGAGTGTCTAATATTCCATTTTAACAAATATTGCAACACAAACCTCTTCTTCGCATCATTTCAAGATTATCATAGACGTTGTCTCACATTTATGACTTTATCATGTTTTTATGACACATGTATCCAAGCCTTTTATGCCACAACTAGTTTTCTTCCACTATAACCATGTTACAATAGTATTTTTTCCACCATCTTGGAAGAAGTTCCCTTTTATAGGATGTCCTCTTGTAATTGTTATTCCATCATCCACATATTCCAAACAGACCCATATTTTCTAAAGATAAATTTGTTACCCTCATCACAATATTGTGAAACACTCAACAAGTTGTGATTTAGCCCATTAATATATAATGATTCATTGATTTAATATTTTATTTCTTAAATTACAGTCGATCTAACACCATTGATCCTCTGAGATTCAGCATTGCCAAATTTCATTGTTTCTTTTTCGAAGTCCTTCACTTTATTCATTAGATTTATATCTCCAATCATATAAGAAGAACATTAACTGTCAAGAATCCATGGTTTATATCCCTTTATCAATTTCAAAGTGGTTTCAATAACAATCACCTTTTCTTATTCAATTGCGTTCTTCACCTATGGATTTAGAGGATTTCTATGAAATTTTTTCTATACTAGTGACAAAATAAGGCAACCCTTAACAAGATGAATAGGTTCTTCACATCCTTCAAAAATAGATTATTATTGTTGGAATATATTTTAAACTTTCTAAAAAACCATCTCAAATTTCTTCTGAACATCTTTCCTAGACTTCTTATTATGGGTGTATTTACTCCCCCTAAAACCACTCTTCCAAATCTTGTGGAATGGTAGTAATGATTTTTGGTTAATAAAACACAAGTTTGATGAATTTGTAAATTCACTATTATACCAGTAGTAGCCATAGAAAGAATATTTACATCTAAAACTTCGATACCGACTAGATTAGTGAACTTTCATATCTAAATGCTTCTTAATATTACATTATTTCCAAAACAATTTCTGTTTTCAAATGTAACATTTTTCTTTAACTCATATTTCATAGATTTTTTTTCTTAAAACCAATTATAGATTTCTTATCAACCTTTGAAGGTAAATTTTTCTTTCCCTTTTTAGTTTAATTCTTACAAAAAAATTCTCCTACTTCTGAGATAGTATTTATGAAACTTATATTCATTTCATAATCATTAGAATGTTTTTTTGGTCGGATCCAACTGATCTTCTTTTTCCTTCAGCATTATTTTCCTATGTTAATTAAATTTATGTTCATTCTTAAGATAAATCTTTGGATAATCAATTTCTTTTCACGTCTTTACATTCTCATAAGGAAAATGTTCTTCATTTTTTGATGAGTAATTTTCATTTATCAACCTCATATATTCCTTATAATGTGTTCTTATATTTCAAAGATATTCTTTCAACTCTAATTTTAGATGATATTCTAGTTTAGTTTCTTCTTATTCAAAACTAATTCTCCTAAAATCTTCATTATTGAAAACTGAAATAAAGTAATTTTCTATAGCTCACTCTGCAAATTATTTTTTTGGATTAAACATAACTATCGTATGCTTCTTTATCATTAGAAAAATATTTTTATTTTTCTTTTAATAACTTTTTTATCCTTACCTATGGAATAATATTTTTATTTTATCACATTGCTTCTTCAATGACATTCTTGTACTTCTTTCTTCTTCATCACAGTCTTCATGTTTATATACTTGATGGAAATTTGTCACAAAGCTCATAATGAATCCATATTCAAAAAACATTATGGGATGTTTACCTTTATATTTGCCTATAACGCTTCTCACATTTTTATAAAATAAGGATAAAATGTCATTTAAATCATTACATCATTTATTATTAGATTCAGATTCAGTAACATCATCTTCTATATTTTCATTTCTAGATTTTTTTTCATTCTGTCTTTGAAAGAGAATTCTCTATCAGCTTTAGTTTTTCTCTTCAATGTCTTCTCATTTATCATTTAATATGTGATGATAGTGTTATGAAAATCATCAGGATATAACGTTTCTGGGTATTTTTCATATAATGAAGAAAACTTAGAATCATAATTGTCAGGTATAATTCTTATTATCTTTTCAGCAGCTATATAATCCTCCAAATTTTTAAATAGATGACAGATAGTCCTGAAAATGAAATTCTCCTAGGTGAAAAATTCTACAACAAATTCAATCTCACTAACATTAAAATATACATATTTAATCCTCCATATATTTTTTTCCTTCTTCAATTTTTTATTTCCTCAATATATATTTTTATCTTAAACCAAATACCTTTAGTTGTAGAATCAACTTTCACTCTTAAATACTCAAAATTAGAAAGTGGTGAGAGTAAATAATTTTTAACTATTCCATCATTCTCAATATTCTTATTATCGATAGGATTACCCTGAACCTTGTAATTAGTATGAATAAATACAAATATTGTAGCTTCATGAACAATATACACAATAGGCATAAGATATTCCATTTCTCAATCTTTCATATATGATAACTATTTCCATCAAATATTGTAATCACATTACTGTTCATGCCAATCAGATTCGGTATCACAAATTATCTTCAAAACATAAAAAAAGAATAAACTATGGGAACCTTTTTCTCAAATTAAAATTAAATATGACCAATCAAGATCCAAGTATCATTGAGAGGGGGGTTTGAATTAGTGATATATTTTTCATTTATTTTCCTATAGTTTTGAACCAAGCTTCACCTCTTGTTAAATTTTTCTTTCCCTGTAGAACAAAAATCAAACACACATCCACATCAACACAAGAATTAATAAGGTTCACTACTCAAAAATAGTAACTACATCATTGATATGGATAGGAAACAATCTAATACCAAATATTACACAATAAATAAATTTCATTGATGTTTAATTGAATGAGTTCGAATTGACCGTAGACTCTTATATAACATTAAAAAAATACAATAGTGTATGTTCTTATTCTATTAAAGAATGTTTTAATTGAATGTTACATATATTATTGATATACTTCAATAAATATTATCATTTAGGAAAATTATTCCCTTTCCTATGTAGAAGCTTCTAATAAACTATGGGAAATTGTAATGATACTTAGTCAGCTGCCTCAATCTTATTTTGATACTCTATGAAAGCTTTGTCTACTTAATATGGGTATTCTGTATTATTTTTCATGAATATCCTTTCCTGATGATCACAACCTACATGATGAAAACTACTTTCTCGGAAACAACTACCTTCAAAAATCTCATGAATTCATCCTGAAATATACCATTATCATGAAGAACCCATTATATAAAAGCATTGGCATCAGTCAGGAAATTAGAAGTTTTTTCATGATGCTCAAGATCACATAAAAATCCTTATTCACAGAACATCACTACCTTCAAAAAATCAAAGGTATTTTAGATTCCTTTTATTTTTATATCTACAAATGATGTGGGGAATGACTTATATTTATAGGATCTCCCATTAATGATGTTCCACCACCTACAATGTATTTTTCAGATCCATCAAAAATATCTTCACAACACTCCTCCATTTGTGATGCTCCAGTAACATAATTCTTTTCAATAAAATTGGAAAATGATTGGAAGAATCTATTCTCACTCATTATATTCATAAGTATTTTATAGAAATATCACTGGACAACTTAGTATATTAGTGAAATAAAAACCTACAACACAATGTAAAATTAACCTAGGAATGTGTTGTAGCATCCCTATATTCCAACAATATATTTACTTCCAAAATTAATGGTCTTTTGTAATAATTATGAAACTAAATTCTTAATTATAAAGAAAAATATGATATTCTACTTATAGAAGGTGAGGTGATTGCCTTTATTCTCAATCATCATTCCATAAAAGGAAATACCAAAAAATGAAACCCTTCCTTATCAGCTTGGTCCGAACATGGGGCCCCTTCTAAAACGTGAGTTTGAATACCCAATGGATTTTCAAACTAAAAGCCATGCTGGGAACTTTTCATCTATTATTTTAGTGGTTAATTTATCCTTGAATTTTGAGAGTAATGACTTATCAATAATATAGATCCATGATCAAATTCCACTAGTCCATAACAATATTAATTCGAATAACAAATGAAAGAGAAATATAATTTAGGATTTGAAGGTCTTATAAAATCCCATGTAGAGCATAAAATCTAGACCATATCGACACCAATGAGATCCTATCCTAATTTTGGTAAATTTTGAAATCTCATTATTATGTTTGAATGAACACTGGATTAAGGGATAAAATGGTAAATCCCTGCACTATTGTCTTCTTTTATTCATAAGGTAAAAGGAGCTGAAAATACCCTATCCCATTGAGATGCAAACCCATTAATTGATTCCTAAATTAAAAGAAATCTTAATTTGAAAATTCTTAGTCTTACTTGGAATTGAACCCCGTAGAATAAATATGTTTCTTATTATAGAATGTTTACCATGTTGAAGTAATTTAGAGATATCTTCCTTATTTTCAACAATATTTTTGATATTTATCTTCCTCTCTACCTAACTCACATCTGCCTTCATAAACTGAGGGAAGAGACACTTTCTATATTCATCAACCTTTACATTCATTGGATTCCAATCAAAATTACTAATAATGCCATATAATGGCCTAGGAATTCTAAATAATGTAACTTATATCGGCCTACCACCTTATAAATACCTCCTGAAAATAATTGATGACCATAAAATGATCAATTTGCATGAATGTATGGAAACCCTATCCATCACTGTCATGACCATAGAGAGGATCCCTCTTATGAATCCTCCATCTAATAAATTACCATCCTAAGGTTCTTTATGCATTGAATCAAATTATAGATACTTATTTTTCTATATTTTTGTCTTGTCATTTTTATTTACTCTTGATTCCTATTGGGGATGTTAATTACTTCCATTTTTCCCATTTTTGTTTTGTTAGATATATAATAGTGTTTAGCCTCCCAATGATAACACTTCAAAGCCTCATTGATAGTCCTTTTACTCAGGCATGCTTCGAGGCATACATGAGGTATGTAGATCTCTGGACCATTCACGTTGGAGGTGAACCAGGTTATAGACTCTAAAGGAATTGTTATTTAATCACTGAGATAAAAGGAAAGATATATATTACATGATCAAATAAGATAATGTGAAATTATAATTTTGATACACCACATACATTATAAATAATTATATTTATTTCATGTCAAGATATTTTATTTACATTATGGTTATATAAATTGCATTAACAGTATTTATTATTTTGATATATTTTGATAAGTATATAATTATTTGATATTTTATTAATGTATAATTATATTAAAATTTTTAATTAAATTTTTATTTTATTTTTACAAATAAATTTAAAACAATTATGGATTTATGGTTCATAAGAATGCAGTTTTATGTTTGGAAAGAAAAATATATTGTTTGAAAATATATTTTTTAATGAATTATGTTTTTTATTTTCTAATAGAATATCTATTATGTTTAGAATAATTATAATGAATTCCATATTTTTAACCATCATGTTAAAATTTGTTGGAATATTTTTTTAATATATAAGTAATATAGTATGATAGTAAATCAGAAAAATGAAAATGAGTAACTATTTTTGTAGAAAAATCATTGTAAAAGATTATAAATGATATTTTTAATTAAATTTATGTTATAATGTATTTACTGGATTCATTTTTAATATTTAAATCTATATTAAATATTTTTTTAATAAGGTTAATACAATTTAATTTTAATTTTTTTAAAGTATATGTTTATGTGCTGATTAAATTTTAATACCAATTATGATATTTTTATAAAAAGATTTGAAAGGCATAAAAAATATATTAAATGTGTTATAAATATTGATATATATAAAAAATTTTAAAAATATTATTTAATGAATAAAAATTACGTTACATGTTTTGATAATTACCAATATATTCCTGCAATGTAGGAATAGTTCTTCACATCATAGAAAATTTCAAAAAATGTAGAGTTGAATTTCCTAAATTGACAAAATTAAGAATAAATAATAATATTCATAGTTTTATTTAATATTTTTTATTAATAATATATTATTTAAATTAAATAACCTGAATTAATAAAAAATAGATATTTATAGGCTCATGTTATAATGATCACAGTGAAAATATTTAATAAATATGATATAAAATATATAAAATTATATGTTAATAAAGGAATATTAAATTTTATAATAAGACATGATTGGATAATAAATATGTGTGTAAATGCGATTTATTAAATTTATGGTAAATTTTCCACTAAAATTGACTTTTCATAATAATTGAGGAATAAATATTTTAAAAAATGTCACTTAATTGATTTTAATATAAGAGGCCTTTAACCAAAAAATTAAATTACTACATAATGTTTTGTTTTATATCCTCAATATGCCCATATTATCTCATAATCATGTATATATATTGTTTAAAGGACTTGCATTCAAGAATAAACCACATGTTATAAAAATAATTATGATTCCCAAAAGGAAACTTAATGTTTTTTAAGTGATAGTTCCATTTATTACTTTTATTTTTTTCTTCAAATTCTTTTTCTATTTGGATATAATTTAAAATTTTATAACATAAACATTTAATTATTATAACTCTATGTTAATTTTATTATAATAATCCATTTCATACTTATACACATCCATTAATGATAGAATATTCATGTTCGGGTCACTCTATCCACCTACAAGAACATTGATTTTATATTTTCATCCTGGATGATTATCTCAACATATATACTTTTAATAAATAGTATTAATGAGTATATATTTGTAAATTTATATTTCTAAAAATGAAGCAATCAAGTATACATTCACTATAATGTAACACATTTCAAATTGTAATGTTATCCAAAATAAATAGGCTATAATTTGTTTTCTTATGAAATGTATGTGTACCTAAAATGAAATGAAAAATTATCCTTATAAATAAATATAAAAATATGAATGTAGTGTCATATTTTAGATTTTGAACTTATAAAAATGGAATAATGACCAAGAAAACCATCACAAATCAGCATAAAATAATAGTAACCATAAACATATAGTGATCAAAATAAACTATGAATCCCTATAATCAATGAAGTAAGTTAATATAATTATTAAATAAAAAATTAATAAAAAATGAATTAACTACTATATGATTAATAATTTAATGTTTTATATTGGGAGTTAGATCTTGTTCAAGAAAGTCAAGTGTTAGGGTAAGGGATAGTTTTTATTATCTCTCTTTTTAACCACCACTATATTCATAATGATTTTTCATTGATTTATACTATATAATTTCATCTATTTATATTGTTTTAATTTCTCATTATATAGGCTTTGAACTACTTATATTAGTGGTAGTGGAGTCTTTCTGTCCATCTTCCTTGTAATTAACTCGTTATCTTCTCTAAATAATTTTTCTATTTTCAATATACTACTTCCTTTTGAGGATATATTATGAAAAACTATTTGAAATAATTTTGTTTGTTTTTACCTTTTTTGAATATTTTTATGCATTATTTTTTTTCATATGATCAATGAAGTGAGAATGATATATTATTGAAATAATTTTTTATATTATTATATACCAATGGAGAATATTTATTCCATGTTCAAACGTTTTAAGAAATACCCCTTTAATATTTCTTAATATTCAATTAGGATATACATTTACGGTATCTCCCACATTATTTCCAAATATTATTAATTTTTTATAATCCATTTTAGTTCCCATGGTGAATTTTGGAACAAATTATGAAGAATTTATAATTATTTTCTTGATTATGTTGAACACATATGTAATGATACAATTTTATGTAAAGGGTGTGCATATAATTATATATCTCTTTAATAAAATTGGTATAACTTTATATCCCTTCATATTACAATTGTAAATTGCTAGTAAACCAAATATAAAATGTCAATGGGATATTGGGAGTAATCTAAATTCATAATTTTATGGGACAAGAGGTGTAATCCTAATAAAATATGTTATAATGGTCTTTGAAATAATCCTTGATATATTCTTATGATATCTTAGGCATATCCATAATCCATATTCTTATTTTAAGATACATTATAATGTTATTATTCCTCTTTATGTTTATGTTATAGTGGGTTATGTTCTATATTGGACATGTTTATCCTACTATTTCCAAAAACATTGAATAATTTTTTATAACTATATATTTATTTAATACTAATTACTTTATGATGTTGTTTATTTTCACCTATATATCTGTGAATGATGTATCTTATGTTTTCCACTAATTGTGCTATTTATATCTTTTAATTCTAATGTTTCCAGCTTCCTTGGGATTTCTAATCTATATTTTTTTAAATAAATACATATATAAAAAAATTCATATATGTAATTCATTTTTTTGTTAAATAAGATGAATTTATATAAAACACCCAAATATTATAATCATGTAGGTTTTTAGAGTATGTTTTACAATGTTATTTTTTGTATATAACAATATAAAGTTATATACAGTCTATGTATGTTAGTCTTGAATCATCATAGACGGTATCAAAGTGTGGTTTACCTAATTTTTGGAATTATGCTAAGAAACATGAGAATATAGTTCTATGAAATCCATGGTTGGTCAAAAGGTTTCATTGGTTAGGAAATGCGAGGACTAGTTTTTCATTTTCAAATGATTTTTACTTTATTATATATATTTAAATAATAATAATTACTCATGATAAAAATATTATTTTTAGTTAATGGATGAAACAAGGATAAATAAACTAGGCAATGAATGTGATGGGAAACACCATGATTATCGCAGTTAACTACTAAAGAATATGGGAGGTTATGTGGAAAACGTTATGACTATTCTGACATTACTTTATGATGTTATTAATAATATCATAAAACATGTTAATCTTGAAAATAAACTAATGATGTAAAAACTAATTATTATTTCCTTCATATGGAAATTACTTCCATCTATTAATAGGTATTCTCTTCAAGTAATTTTTGAAAAATTGGTCAACATGATAGAATAATTTTTCATTCATTACTATGAACATGAAAACAATGTTTTATCGATATATCATTTTGTTGTTATGGTAAAAAAATGGTTATATATACTCAGTAATATAAAGAAAATATAAATAAATTTACTCAATTAGATGTCAGGAATTTATGAAAAAAAATTCGGTAAATATTTTCCTCATACCTATCACAAAAAATGATGAGGTAATCTATATATCATAATCATGTTGAGGATGAATCAATTGGGATATTTGGGGAAAATATCATAAGGATCATAAGTCACATAGATGTTTTTACCATTATAACAAAATTTAATATGGTTTAATTATTTAATAGTTAAGAAACTAGTCTATGAATATAATTAGAAATAAAATATTTGACAGATCTAATTATATTTTTTGATGTTACATAAATATGGATTTTGAAATTAAATATTCCCATTGGACACATTTAATTAAGGATAAAATTGTAAATAAATGTTTTTGGAAAGTTTATTTGATAAAATTCATGGGGTAAATAAGGTATTGCTCTATTCATGTTCAAGATGTCTAAAGAATCCCCCACAAAATTATATTAAAGGAATTAGAATCTCTTTTAATTTAGGTAAAGGGGGATGTCAAGGAAAAAGAAATAAAATTAACTTGAAGAGGTTAATAAAAACTATGGTCCAGATGAATTTTTTCCAAAATACCCCTTTAATAGTTCTATATTTCAATTACAAGGAGTCTTAGAATTATGAAATAAAGATCATCAAACAAAAGGATGATGAGAAAAATTGACATCCACGACCTCCAAAACAAAGGAATTAAGGAGTGGTTTACGAAATCACCACAAAAAAGTGGGTCATATAAATTATGTGGTAAATTGAAAATATTTTATTTATTGAGAAAAATATAATATTTTATTTTATTATATTTCTAATCATTTCTTGATATATTTTAAATTTGATAAGATTTTTGATATACAGCCTCAAGTATTGTATTTTAATTTATTTGGTAAACACATTATATTCTGTGGTTACATTATAATAAGTGTATGATTCATATCTAATTGAGGTTTTTGGCGAACACATTTTAGAAAATATAGTTGTGATTCCAGTGGTAGAATTTTTTATCTATATATCTAGTAAAAATTCTCTAGATAGGTATGTCTCATATGAAATCCCTAATCATACAATGATACTATATTAATTCAAGGATTATTATGAGCATCCATTGTTGATTTGATCCCCAATATGAGTGTTAACATCCAATATATGGGATACATGTCTCAAATAGTAATGAATCAACTCAAAATTTTAGATATTATACTTATATAGGAATATATTCTTATACATTCAAGTGTGTTTCCGTAACTTACCCTATATCGTGAGTTTTAGTTTTGAATTTTACTAATATAAGGTGTTATTCCTATATCAAATAACAATATATAATATACCTAATTAAATTTTAATGAATAATAATTAATTTACCAATAAATTTGTATAATTTACCCAAGTCTGTTTTTGAATTTTGAATTTCTAATGTTTTTTAGCGTTTTGAGGATGGAGTTTCGCTGGACCCATGGTTTTGAATGTGTTGTTTGGTTGTGAGGTTACCGTTTATCCTAAACCATCTTTATGAAAATCAAAAAAAAAAGATTTCTGGGAAATGTATCATTGTATTGGTTATCACAATCTTTAAAAGATCATGATCAACGGTATTTATCCATTATTTTTATGAATGAAATTTTTTATTAGCTTCCTAAGGAATAATAGTTTTTAATGCTGAGACATCATGGTATATATAATTAATTAAGGGTGAAAAAAGAGGATATACATAAAAAACTTCCACATGAGAGATATATATATATATATTTAATTCATAGTGCTTCTGATTATAAATAATTTTTTTCAGTATCATCATGGATTTTATGAATATAATATTAAGATATTTCAATGATAAATTTCGGGATAATTTTTTAATGATATTATCATATATTCCAAATATTATGAAAAACATGATGTGTACTTGTGGATTTTGTTGAAGGCCTTATATAAATATAAATAAAAAAATTATAAGGTGGGAACATTTAATATATAGAGTATCATATTTAGTATACATAATCACAAATAAGGGTATTTTATAGATCCTTCAATGAAGATGTAGATTAAATAATGGTCAAGGCCAACTACTCTATCTGTAAATATTAATTTACATTAAATTATTTTTGTATTATTAATTTCTTTTTGGAAAAATTATCAAGATTAAATGATCCACTAACCATGTAAACTTAAAAGGTTGAAATATTTCTCCATAAAAAATAATATGAAGAAAATTTTAAGGATATTAGAATTTTGTTGGTCACTACACATATACACACCCTACCCTATAGTGGGGGAAGGATTTGTGAAATTTAGTGATTAATAAAATAGTGGATTCAGTTGAATTCTTCGAGAAATAGGTTAGGAAGTATGTTATTACATATTTTAATTAAATATTAATATGGAAAATTAATTAATGTATGACTTGAAATTACTAGTGGGAATATTTTCATAAATTATTATGGGAATTATCCTTATGGTGTATGTGTGAAATATAGAATGATTATAGAATAATAAAATTCATATTTGAATTGGAGTTTATCATGGATCAAAGGATTTGTTAAGATCTAATTAAGTATTATAACTTCTTAATATATAACAGTTATGGCATAAAAATAAAATTAGTTTATTATCTTTATAGAGAATATATTTATTCTTTATCTATATCACTGATTTGGAGATTCATAATATTTATATACATGAAAATTATTTACATGGAAATAATAAGATATGACTGGAATTTATACCTTTACATAAATATTATTCTACCATCTATATCTATGAGTACAATAAATTCTCAAAATGATTATTTGAGTTGTAAAAGGAGGAAAATATTTTGGATTATTATCCAAAAAAATTATCTATATGATTTCAAAAATGAATATGTGTCATATATATCTGTGAAATTATTAGATTTTTAATTATTCATATAACTAATAATTCAATATTTACCTCCAATGGACAATAATGTATAATGTTTTTAGGGATATTTTCTAGTGGTGATACATAATGAGGGATATTGAGGAGTATATATATTTATGTTTAGATTAGTAGTAGGTAAAGGATGAATTTATTTTTTGAGGGATTCGTGAAACTATAACCCATTCCTTTATTAAAATGAGAGAAAATAACCATGAATTCTTAAAACGACATACAATGCATAATGTCCCAGACTAGAAACATGACTACTAGACCATGCCAATGCACCAGGTGACCTCAATTTCACCTTCTCTAATACTAAAGGTTTCCAACTATTAGTGAGAGTCTATAACTGACAAAATGATACTATACTTTTGGTGTCTTCTCAGAAAATAAAATATAAAAAAATCATTAGAAAACATAAAACTAAGAACATGAAATTATAGAATAAGTTATACCATTAACAATATGTGAATATCATCAGGATATATCAAATTGTTACCCATGATAAACATAAAATGATTCTAGAATGTTTTTTCCACTTATTCACTCAATTATAGATTAAAAAAGTCCTAGAAAACTTGTCGAGTCATAAATAAAAACTCAATTACATCGTTAGATGACTCTCCCAATATCCATCCAATCACTCCCACCATATCCCATATACAAACCAAAACATAAAAATGAATAAAAAGGTCAGTCTGTATTCTAGGGTTCCCTTTTATGGTGTGAGAAATAAATAACTATATACATATATACAAAAACATGGGAATCATAGATCATCACAAGAGTTGTGTCATAGTGAATATGAGAATTATCTCACTTTATTTGTGATCCACCATGAATGTGGGATGAATAAGAACTTTGTTGGTGTAACTATACACCATGTTCAACCAATTTATATGCCTCACCTTGTAGATAACTACACAAGGGTAGTCGGGATATAATAAAAAATAAAAGCATTGTATACAAATACCATATCCTTGAACTCAACTGGTTTATGATCCTTACATTACTTTTCACTACATGATAACCCACAAAAACACTATATTGTCCAACCTATATAAAATCTCTACCCCAAAAATACTAGGAATTATCTATAATTGATTAATCACTAAGGATTATCATAAATCCTCTTGGCCAAAAAAAATCTATAATACATCTCATTAATCACATTTATCTATATCAACACACAATACCACAAGTAGGAGTTGTCTTACCCTCGAGGTCAGAAGGAACACATATTAACATTATCTAATTATATATTGTGTATCCATAATAACAATATATTGAATATATAATCCCTAATACCCCTTCAAAACGTTCTATGAATTATACCCATACGGGTTTTATAGGATGGTACACATTAATTTTCAAATAATCACATCCATATGTGATACAATCATTAACACTGATACAAGAATTACCTTACTACACTATGTTGGACAAGCCACTGAGTCCCCCACCTTAGAATAACCAAGTCCAACATTGAGGAATGATTTCATCCCAATAATCTATATCATTATCACTCTATTCCAATCAATAATGTTTTATAATAGAAAGGAATATTGAGAGACTTACCGTGAAATTCATATAGACCGTCACTTATTGGAGAATTTACCTTAGACACTAACCACTCTGGAAGGTCGATATGTCATTCAGAGAGGCTTATCTTAAGACAAATATAATTCATCCTACGAGAATAACCATAATCTAGGTTACATTAGAAACTAATTATTTTTCAGTTCTTTAATAAATATACATCATGATACTCTAATACCATTGTAACAAGTGTTAAATGTCTCGTTCACTCCCTAGAGTCTTTACCATAGATTATCTCCCATCTCCGAACACATATTATTCCCATAAAAAATTCCCAATGCTAAAACACATAACTCAAATATACACATCACAAACATATAGATATGTGAAATATTTAGGGATATACTTAAGATAGGGTAACTAGAGTTAAAAAATTTTATATCATAAATTAATTCATATAAATTCACCATACAACGAGAAATTAGACAAATGGAACCTAAAATGAGGTTCTCATGGAATCAATCATGATATACATGAATCAATGAGGGATATCCCAGGGGGAAATAATGAGGGAGAGGGGGATGGGGGTTGGGTTTTGTTCAAAAAATTATGGAGGGGAAATAAATTTACAAAGATTAATTAAAATCCTTTTTTACATTCATTGGATAATTTTCTTATGATATAATGGGTTATAGTGAAATACCCCCTGTATGGATGTATTGTGGTATGATTATAAGATTCCCATCACATCACAAACCTCTAAGAAAAATCCCATAAATCCTGACCATGCATTGATGCATGACTGAATACTTCATAATGAAACCATCCCACATGAGAAAACATCATTTTTCAATCGCACATGGTTATACCATGATGTTCCACCAACTATGGAATTTCCAATTTTATACTTAGAAAAACTTCTCCCACCTTTTCCAGAAGTTCTGAAAAACCATAGTAAAACCCCAAAACCCATAAAAAACACTATTATGGATGTATTAACTCCTAAAATTATAATCCAAATATAAATTATAAAAAACTAATTACATTGAAAATTTCCTTTTCATACTAAATTCATTGACTCGTAATGACATGAGTTATTATAAACTCCATACTATGGAATTCCCATCCATAAGAACCATATAAAAAATTCATCAATATGAAATTTAACCTTCCAAATCTAATGAAACTAATTATTTCTAATTATGGACAAAATATGGATCCATCATACTAGGCTCGATCTATTTAAATTGGGTTTCTATGAAAAATAATGTACTAATCATCAATACATGTTATATATTTCCAAAATGACACATCTAACATTGAAACCATTTCAACATACACAAATACATGAAAAATAATCAATAAAATTCCTTATAAAGAAACATTCCACAGGGAGAACAATTGAATTCCATAATGTTGACTATTTATCTCAATCCTATCAACTCAAATAGAATTTTCCTATGAGAATAAACAAGATCCACCAATCTTATTTCCAAATCATACTAACTATTAGTTCTTGAATGAACTACCCAGAAAAACCACCATCAATGAGCCTTTAAATCTATTATATCCATAGAACTAGAGATTATTAACCTAATCTATACTTTCTACGACCACTATTTATATCCAATCCTTGATTAATCCCATACATTCCATGATTTCATTAACTGTACCTTAACATTAAGATATCTTAACAATAGGGTATTAGCACACTCCCCACCATTGAATTGTCAATACAATCATCAAGACTGTAGTCAGACCTGAAATACTCAATTCCAAAATAGGATAACTATAAAATATAATTTTTTAATGTACATTAACAAGGCTACATACATGAATAACCAATATTCATTAGAAAACATTAAATCCAAAATAATAAAGAAAATTTAAAAATAATTCAACATTAGGTCCTTGATAGGATGTGGGCATCCTCTATTACATCACATGTGAAATATTATATAAATAATCATGAAGCATAAAACTATTTTTCTTAACCATTAAATATTTTTTGACTACTTGAAGTTCAGTATCTAAAATAATATATCCACTAGAACTTTTACTAAGTACATGAGTTCATTAATAAAAATAAATTAACCTTAGGAATTCATTTCCATTTATAAGAAACAAGATATAAAATATGATATTGAAATTTATAGTTTATTTATCCTGTAAATCCATACTATACTTCAACTACGTGAATTCCCAAATGTGTCTTGATGAAAAATCTCAGGTTTCAATATCTCCTTGAAGAGGTAATGAAATTTTATCATCGGAAAATCATCATTCTTATACTTATAATTTAGTATTAGACACAATGAAGAGGCTGAAACTCTAACTATTGACTCCACCAAATTCACCAACATTACCTTTATGGGTTCAAATAATCATAATGAAAAACTAAATATTACCATAACAATTTCCAAGGAAGAACAAAAAACATGTAAATTCCACTTTTAAAATCATTGATACTGGAAGAAACCATCAATTACCCATGAGTAAGACCTAGTTTAAAGGCTCTAGGAAAACTAAACATATTCAATGGAAAGGGTAAATCCACCTAATCATCGGTATTAAAATAACACCACTACATATCTAGATGATTCTCATCTTATTAACATTGACTTAACATCATCCTATGATATGTCACCCATTAATCAGAGTCCAGCCTTTATAAAAAATTCCAAAATAATACCCCATACAGAATCAATTCATATCCATAATTAATACTACATATGCATATATTATCCATTTTATAAACATTATAGGGGAGTCCAAAAACTATCCCCAAACTAGAAAATATATCATCATGATTTATTTATGGGTTAATGTCCTTTGAACCTAGTAAACCACCAAACTCCACTCATAGAAAACAATACCAATGGGAAACATCAACCCAACTAACCAAACCCACAACCTACTACCAAGTGGATGATTTTTTTAGGACCATGATGATCATTATGTGACAACCACATAAAGTTTCATGTTATATATCTCTCCAATATAGAAATTTAAAATCATGCTGTCACCTCACCAAGAAATAACACCTTATATTTCAATGTGGTCTATCATCTATATTATACCTTCCTCCCAAACCACAAAAATCCCCCAATTCCTACTTCTGACCTCCACCAACCACTAAAACACAAGTTTTTACAGAATTAAAATTTATATGAACCTAGATAAAAAGTCACATCACTCAATAGAGTGTCGCATATCAAATAAAAGGGAAAAAACTACACTATACTAGGAAACTTAAGGGTTTATGACACATATTAACGTTACTAGGTCTGACCAAACCTTACATCAAGAATACAAATCATACCAAAAAGCATAAGGAATTTAATACTTAGCCCTATATACTTAACAGTTGTCGTCTGAAACATAGGATTGACTATATGTTAGTTATCAAAGTTGTAACAGACAATGACCCCAATTTTGGTTTCAATTAATAATTAAAATACCAATAGTATTTTTATTAAAACTATCATTAACATATTATAGATGTTAAATTTAATTGAAACTACTTTTAAATTTGTGATCCAAAAATTTTAGAATAGATTTTCTCAACATTGTTTTACTATTGAAAAATAGTTTATACACAAAAGCATTCATAAACATATACAAGTATCCCTAAATTCTTCAAATTATGAATGTAACAAGAATTTTTCCACCCTGTGATAAGAGTGAAACATAAAATAAATATCTCAACCCAATACATCATACTTGTATAAACATATTAATAATGATAAAATACAGAAATAACATCAACTCTAGACCTCTGGTGACTTAGGATTCTTCTATAAATAGGTCAACTAGGAAAAAATTTAATGTAAATACCATGCTATTATCACTTTTCTACACATATAGTAAGTCGAAAAATTATAATAACACCAAAATAACTATCTCATGCCATTTTTTATTTCCCCAAGGAAGAAAACCATCAACCAATGATGTAGGGCCAAATGACCTCATTCCCACCACACCATATACTATAGGTCACTGAAAAATAGAGAGAGTCAAAAAAGGAATAATATAATCTCAATATCATCATATATTTTAAGGTATAGTTATGTAAATAAATATAATATATTTTATTAAGATCAAGGAGTTATATTGTGTGCCCAACAATAAAGAATGTGTAAATATCATTAGACTATATAAAATTAAATGGAATACTCAACATATAGTTATAAAGGTCATGTACTTATTTCTAGGGTGAAAAGTATAAAATGAAAAAAAATAGGGGAGGTGAAACAAAGGAACAAGAGTCCATCCACATACTAGTCTCCCAAAAACCTAGAAGTTACACCAATAATATCCCATATAAAACTTCGAACATAAATGTGAAGCAAAAAGGTTCGTATATGAACCAGGGTACCCATACAGGATGTGAAAAATACATATTAACCGAGAAACATGAATTAATATACTCAAATATACCATGATACAGGGTTTATATTATAACATGAAAATTAATAATGAAATCCACTGGCATACATGTCATCTTATCCAGTGCTCTCTTGGGAACCCTCACTTCTAACCCATTTTTCTTATGAATTTATTGTGTTTATGTCTTTCATAGTGACTAAAAATATGAATACCTATGGAATAAGGGAAAAATAGACAAATTTAGTGGCAAAAATTAAATATGGATCCCATCATGTGATAGTGTTCTTCTCAACACATGAGATTGATGAACACCTACGAATTGTAATCATCACACCCTGATTATGAGGTCTCATGACAATAAACATCAAAAAATAACTCATAATTACTAAATCATTGTATTAAAAACATATCATTGGGATGATAGATCATCGCCAGTCCCATAAAACATTGAAATGGGTGATCATATCACCATATTTTCATCATCCCACCAATTAAGAAGAAGGAAACTAGGGTGAGTTTTTCTCCATGTCAAGATAATATAGTCCCAATAAATAACTATATAAAAATAGTCTAAATATATAAATCATAATATAAGAAACACATCATGGTAAATATGAATCACCACTAGACCCATATAGAAAGGACCCTAGGGATCATCTCACACTTTTCAGGATCCTCACAAAACATGGGAAGAATGAGTACTAGGGTGGTGTAACTCTACTCCAGGGTGCATATGACTCTTGTGATTTAACATTCAATATCATCAAAATATTGTTGAAAATATAATATATAATTAATCAAGGAATACATAACCCATACCCTGGAACTCGTCTAGTCACACATCCATACCTTGATCTTCACTAGAGGATAATCAATAACATATAATTATCACTTACTCTAATTAACCTCACTAAGATGAAAATACAAAGAAAATATTTAGTCGATAAATTCATTAGTATGATCTTCATTCACATAAGACACATCCCCTTTAAAACTTATTTCCCAGTAAATTTTGGCTATACTAATGAAAAACACCCTACATAGGAATTACCATACCTATGAGGTAACAAGAAACATGTATCATAATTATATACTTATATATCGATCAACCAAAACACATCCCTAACATGAAACTAAACAATATCACCCCATATTACATTTTCTATGCACTATTTTAAATCAGGGTTATAGGGGATATCACTTATTTTTCTCCCTCTAGGTACCAATTCCGATAGTTATACAATGTAATGACAAGAATTTACCATTATTTAAGAAAAATAAATCTTTGATATATCCAAATCATCAATATATTATTTTTATAAATAGTCTCAAGCCTAAAAAAAGGCATTCCCCATATACTATTAAAGGATAAAAACTAAGTAAATCATCTCATAATAACCTAGAATACCATAAATGACATTTTCTCAACAAAAGAATCAATATCATTACCACTATACCTATATTAAATAGGTCGCATTATAAAAATAAACACCAAGGAACATAAAATGAATTTATCATAGCTCTTTAATCATAAGGACCACATCCTGAGACACATACTACTCAGGAATATTGAGATGTCACATGTAAATAATCACCTAAAACAAAGAAAAATTAATCTCATGAGGCCAACTATATTTTTGGCCAAATTAACATATCAGGAGGTTTCATACCATTCCAAAAAATACATTGGTCCACTCTAAAATCATATTACAGTTCATGGTGTACTGAATTCACACCCTAAAGGGTTGAGTCTAGCCTATCACCCATATCAGGATTAGAGAACCCAATTTATATAATTCATTAATTTGGATGTCCAGTGACATTAATAAATTTCTTATAAAAACATGTGAATATAATTAAATTTAAATGGAAGAACCCACCCCTGCATATATGATTTAACTCATCTGTTATTACAATTTCATTTTAATATATTTTCCAGAAATTCAGAATTTATACAATTAATAATTTAAATTAAATTCATATTGAAATAATTGGAAAAAACATGAAAAAAATTAATAAGATATCAGGTTTATACCTAAACTCATAAAAAATACAATTATTCTTATTCGAACGTAAGAATCCATTGAAAAATGATGAACCATGAGACCAATAGATAATGTGATATGGGGTGGGGGAATCAAGAAGGCGTGAGAGCTGAGGTTTGATTTATATTGCAAAAAGAGGATGAGATATCTCTTTTAAAATATTAATTTAAGTAAAAAATCATAACATTATTATAGAATGACCTTTGGGTAATGGAACAATTAACCTATTAAAGATTCATTAGATCATGACTATAATGTTTTTATTATAAGACCTACCTCCATGTTAGAGACAAATCAAGACCATGCATTATGGTGTGATTGGGTACATCATAATGTAGCCCTACTCTCTATAAAACCATCAAAACACCAACCACATTGGATGTGTAGTGATGTGTCATGTCCTGTATTATATATCATTATCTATTATTTAGAATGGAATTAAAATTATCTCAATTCCCCTAAAAAATGATTGATCATGTGAACAAACAGAAAAAAACATCTTCAGGATACATCAACTACTAGAATCAGAATTTGTAACATAATTCTCCAAAAAACAGTAGAATATGACTCAAAATTAAATTTTCTCAATAATTCATTGACCCATAAAGATGAGGGTACTTACATAATTGATAATTAAGAAAATAATTCCATGTGGCCTTTGATGAATCAATATTAATCATCAACTAACATAATTTCTATTTGAGTGGATTTATCACATGGTTAAATTGATAATAAATATATAAATGAAGTGGTATTTTTATATTCTGTATAAAATTCCATTGATTTTGATTTAGATTAATTGTTCAAAACTATAATTTTTTAATTTCATAAACGTGTATTAAATGAAATAATAGTTTATCACTAATTATGACCCTTATAATGATGGTGAATCTTGACAGACCATCAATATTTTGGAAGATATATTGAGATCCTACTTAATGATATTAAATGATGGTTGAGATAGACCTGTGCCACTACTTGAGTTCTCATATAACAATATTTTCCACCCAAGTATTAAAATGGAACCATTTTTGGATTTGTTTTGATAGAGATATAAAACTCATTCATGTTGAGATAGAGTTAGAAAGTAGGTATTTTTTGGAGAAAATATTTCCCAGTAAAATACAAATAAGATGTAATCCATTAAGAAACATAATAAATTGGAACAAAGGTGATGAGTTTTGTTGATAATTGTTTAGGATATTTAGATTTTTACATTAGAGATAAAGTATTTATATAAATATCATGATAGAGTGGTTTTGTAATATTTGAAATAATGTAATGTTAAGCATTGAAATATATTGATCCCTTCTAGAATATTGATCATGATAGAATTTTTTCTTATTTCCTAGAACTTTTAATTATCCTTTGAAAGCTTTATAATATGTTTCAAATATTACTTCTAATTTAGAGAATTTTCTTCTCTATGGGGAATAAAATATGGTGATATTAAATCATAGAGATAATGTTCTATTTAACATGAAAACTCAACTGGTCATATAATAAGGGTAGAAACCCGGGAATATAATGATATATTTAAATAATAACACAATAATCAATTTTTTACGAGTAATGAAATTTCATGTGAAATTTTTTAAGAGAGGATCTAACACCTCATATTTTTGTTTGAATTTATATTCATTAATTTTTGTGTCTTGAAGAAATTATACCACACATAATGTAATAATAAATGATTTTGTTCATTAATGAAGAATATTAAATTTTAAAACAAAATTTACATTATTATAACAAATCAATATGATTTTTATTTATTAAAATTACTATTGAGATATAACCACATGTGGATAAAAATATTTCGTGCACAAAATATTATTAACCATTGTTTTCATTAAGATCATACCACTTAGTATAACTATAGAAATAATGTAAAACATTATACATTGGGTAGAAATTATTTGGATGAAATGAGAGAATAGAATGAATTTTTTTAGCAAAGTACTTAAGTTTATATATATGAGTCGAAAAGGGTCATGTTACTGTTAAATGAGTCTAATATATTTAAAAATTGGTTACACAAGTATCAATTAGATGAAAATTGAGAAATATTGGATATTATAACAAAAAATAATATGACGGGTACACAATATTTATATAATATGATCAATTAAACACCCTCTATTTATTAAAAATAAATAATTTTATTTTATGTTAGAAGATATATTTTAAATAATGGTCTAATATATTACATAATAAGAATTATGATTTCAATATTTTGAAAGAAATATATTTTAATTATTTATTTTATAAATATATATTAATTTTAAAATTATAGACTTACAATTATATTTTCTATTATTAATACCTTAAAAATAATTAAGGCATGTTATGGCACACAAAAAATGTTTTTCATTTGAAAATCAATATTTTATTTATAATATTGTTATTTTTAATTAATTTTGTGTTTTTTATTAAAATTTTCATATATTAATAAAATTATTTCGATAAATTCCATATTTGTAAACTTCATGTAAAAATATGGTGGAATATATTTTCTAAATTAAATGACAAGGTATGATGTTGAAGTGATTAAGCGAAATATAATCAAATTGTTTATAAAAAATCATGGTAAGTGTTTAAAATTGAGTTTTTATTTAAATTTTTATTATTATTGAAAAAAATTGTTATTATTTTTGTTTTTATGTTTTAATTTAATTTTTCTTAATATGGGTGACACATTTGATGTTTAATTCTTTAAATAAAAATTATATTTGTTAAAATTAAACTCTGCAACCCATTATTATATATGTATTTAACATGTTACGAAATACATTATTTATATATAAAATTATTTCATGTATTGAAAAAAATAATTGTCATATAAATATTACATAATTTATAAAAACACTTTAATATTAAAGATAATTTCGCAAATTCTCATGAAATACTAACACAATGCATTCCCATCATTAGAAAAGATACAAATTGGGGACAATGTGTAAATAAATATCATGGTTGAGAATAAACAACCATATTAATGGTTCTATAGGTTTTTATGAATAATAAATTATCAAATTGAATAAATGTTTTTTTCCAAAAAAAATAAATTTATTTATTCACAAAATTTACAAGACTATCCCTCAAATATTTAAAAAATAATAAATATTGATAAAAAATTATTTATGAGATAAGAAAAATTCATCAAAACATAACATAGAAATGTGTGTGCTTTTAATACAAGAAACAATATTGTTTTTTCAACCTGTATGAACAATTACAAAAAAATAACATTCTTTAATCATTGGGGAATATGTAATTACAATGTTTCCACTCATTCCAAACTAAAATGGGCCATTCCACCACCTCCAAAAAATTATATCTAAGGTTAATTGATTTTTATTTAATTTAACCAAATAATTTATTATATAATTATATATCATGTTTAAAATCCCATGGTTTTAATGGATACCCTATGTCATTTAAAAAGTATTTCTTTTCGACGAAAACTAAATGTTATTTTTTAAATGTCCTGATTCTTTTTCATTCTTTTTATTTTATATTTACATGATTTTTAAGATAGAATTTATCACTTTTATAACATATTTATAACACAATTATAACCATATAATAAATATATTATATGTAATCACATCATATTCAAACTCACAATCTAATTATAGCATGTTCGTATTTGAGTCGATTTAACCACCTTTATGAACAATGCTGTTAAAATTTTTTCATTGATGATTTTTACATTTTACATAAAATTTTGAGATATTATTAATTATAAAATTATATTCTTATTATGAACTTATAATTGTTATAATTAAATGAATATTTTTAGTTAATTAACACTTTGTGAATAATACTATTATAAAAAACAAGTAGGTTTTGGATTTATTCTAAGTGAACATCACTCATACCAACCATTGAGTAAAATAGATAGTTTTAAAATAATTATACTGTAATTATTCTATAAATATTACTATTCTAGAAATTATGGACTTAATAATATTCAATGATGATCAGGACTACCATACTAAATCATGTTTTTGATCAGTTATAACCACTAACATCTACTAAGAAAAAAACACAATGATTAACATAAATATAAAAAATAATTTAATATAATTTAATTATATACAGGTAAAAAATATGTGTAATTTTACATTATATATGTCTTATAAGTCAATGATTATTATAATGGGAGTTATATATATTTGAAAAATTCTTGGATTTAGGTGTTGATAACATTTATTTATTTATCTTTCAATTCCTTGTCGATTTTATTTATATTTTTATATGGATATTTTATATATAATTTTATATATAGATATAGTTTAATAATGAACATCGTGATTTTTTACTCAAAAAACGTTCTAAGGGTAATATTCATCTCTCTCTTCCTTTTCATAATTATCCTTGTATTTTCTATCAACTAATTCCTCTATTTTATTATTAAGATCTGTTTAAATATTTTAGTGTGATAAATTACTGAAAATAAATTTTATTTCATTTCAATTTATTTTTTATTCAATTTATCCGCAATTGTTTTCATTAATAAATTAAAATGGGAATTTTATTTATTTAAATTTTTTATATATTTCATTATCTTTCTGTAATGACCTATATCATAATTAGTGGGATATTTTTATAGATAATATACAACATGGGTTTTTTAATTAAGGATTAATATAGGAATTAGAACAGTTATATAATTTATAAAATATTCTTTTATATGTCTATGGTGGTTTGGGAGATATATTTAATGATATAGAAGGTTTAAAATCATTCTGGTGTTTTAACATAAGGATATAAACACCACCAGGTATCTTGAAGGATCCATCAGGTGCTTGATGATTTTGGTTGAAGGGGTTGTATACCTTTGGGTTGGAAAAGTGGTCGGTACCTCACTGATTACTCATGATTGATATTTTCTATTGGAAGAATTGTCATTAATTTTTTGTTGTACTATTATGACCTTTTCAGAACAATGAGTCTTTGGGTAAAACCATTCGACCATATCTATCACTCAATTTTAATCCCTCAATCCCCCTTGGATAGGGGTTATTCCATGCATCTATTTATATTAATTTATTGGGATATTTGACTCCCATTTTCTATGTTCTTAAATTTCATCATGAGAAATTTATTTTTTTAGACTAAGGGATTTTTATCATATTTCATAAATTCATGGTGAAATATAATGAATATGAAGGGTATTTAATGTGATGTGTATATAAGAGGTCACATAAGAAGATGTTCATACCATAATTTTATATTTGTGTCATGTTAATCCTATCGTTGAATTATATTAGGGATATTTAATGTTTTAAATGAATCTAAGTTATCATTTGGATGTTTTTAATTAGGGATTTGTGTGGATGAGGATGATGTGTGAGTTATGGGTGGACCATACCATTGGATTTATGGTTTTAGAGTTATAGGGATACCGATTGAGTTTTTAATGTATATTTATATTTTTATTAAATTTTAAAATAAATTATCATTGTTAAAAAATAATTATTTAAGGAATTTTGATTGTTATTGACTCTATGGTGATTGTAATTAGTTGGTATGAGAATTGGGTTAGGGATAGTTAAGTGTGTCATAAAGGAGGAAACCCAATAAGAAAATTGCAGGTGGTTCCTTTAATATTTCAAAATATATTATTTGTTTGAATATGACATGCATGCACATATACTAGGTTCAAGGTTCTTGAATTTTTATTAATGGTTCAGTTTTTCCTCTACTGTGAGATATTCTTTGGTAAATCCATATTAGTATGATTGGTGTGTGATATGTGTGGTCTGAGAGTTTTAGAGTATCCAATTTTCTATATTTCCTATGGGTGTGACCTCTAGTCGGTTATAATGGAACACATAATGACTATGAATGGTGTTATTGGTGAAGAATGACTTGGTATGGAGTCATGGTGGTTAAGGTGGAGTTTTTTGGTCTCCAATGAAATGATGGAATTTAGTATAGATTCCAGAAAGGTAAGTTCTTCAAGAATTTCATAGAAAGTAGGATGAGGATCTTTATGAACATAGAAACCCCGGGTTAGGGTTTCATTACTGTATTACTATTCCCTTGGGTTAATTTTTCATTCCTAAGAGAGAGTATGGTTGTTTATGAGAGTAATTTATTATTGTGGTTTTTTATATTATGCTTGCACAGTTATTTTGGGTGAATTTTAGGGTAATATTCATGGTTAGGTTGATTCTTAAGTTATATTGGGAATTCCTTATAATAGGGCATTGTTAATTTTTGGTTTGGATCAATTATCCCTTAATAAGAGAGCCTCCAAATGATGAGAGTTTGGAAACCATAATTCTTATATGTTTTGAGTCCATGAGAAGGATGAAAGAAGAATTTAGGCCTAGTATTTTATATTATTTCATTTTATGTTCTAGGTATGTGAGTGGGAATGCTTATATGAGTTCAAAGAGACATTATGGTCATATAATTCCATTTATGGATGTTTTTATGGGTTTTTATGATTTTGAACCATGTTATGAGTTTTGAATGGAGTCTAAATGACTTTAAAAATCCTAGTGGGATGTGGTATGATCATGTGGTTTATTTTGGTGTCTTAGTATGGTGTGACAGGTAATAGAATGTGACAATGAGAAATGTTGTTGGATTTTCTCTAGTTTTAGTTTCTATTCTATGGCTTGGGATATGATTAGTAGAATGTGTGGTATTGTAAATGTGTCCCATGTTCTGATCATATTGTTAATTATAATATTTTCCATCATACCCCAGCTTTAGTGAGAGGGTACTAGAATATACCACCCTTTTTGATAAGGAAACAATCATGGTTGTCTTTACAAGGAAAAACCTTAATAGTGATATGGTTTTGGGCCATATTACCCTAGGTGTGTGGGTATTATTTCATTTTGTTTTTGAGATATCCAACCCAAGTTAGTGGTTGGTGGTATATAGAATGATGTATGATGACATATGTGATGTTATTAAAAAAATACCTTAAGTTATAGGGTAGTGGTTGTTGTGTTTGTATGTGATATGATCATGAGACCCAGTCTCATTGAAAAGGGAATAATCAATTCATTATTATAGGATGTTATAATGAGATATACCGTGAGTTATAGGGGAGTGTTTTGTTTTCTTATTTTAGTTTTGATTATGAAACCAACATTATTTGAGGGGTGTGTCACCATTGTGTAGTGATATGAGTTATGGTAGGAAACCTCACCCTGAGTAAGAGGGTGGAGAAAAGAGATTGGAATAGAGATTTGTAATTTTTACCCCATCTTACCTTTATTGAGATGTAAGCGACTAAGGCTCTATTTATTTCCCTCGCCTATAGTGGTATGGGAAAGAGATTTGTGTCATTATTAGACAATTTCTACCTTTTTAAATTCCTGTAATAGTTGTGGTTAGATGTCATGATAACCTTGATAGTATATAATAACCAAACGTGTATGCATGTGGGTTTATTTTTTATTATACTTATATACACAAAATAAATATTATTTTATATTAGAGTAATTAAATTAGGGGTTCCTTGTAGATATTTATTTCTCACACCTAGAATATCAACCCTAATGATTCCATAGATCATTTGTTTCACTTTTTTGGAGAAAATTTATGTAGGATATTTGGATAGTAAATCTAGAAGGAAATTTTGGATAATGGTCTAAAGTGGATCCTATTTTTTATATTTGTATCTCCCCTATGTGTTTCAATGGATATCAATTCATTGTGGTTTCATTATGTTGTTATGGTTGAGATATTAATTAATATATGATGCTTAAATTTGGATTTTAATTTTGATTTTACTCATGGACTTTAGAGGAAGGATTGTGTGTATTCATGGATCATATTAGGCATGTAGGTTTTCCATTACATGGCATGAGAGTTTTTCAATGAAAAATATTTTTCGGGTGGCAAAAGATTTTAATAAATTAAATTTTAATTAATTAAGATTAAAAAAATTAATTTTAAATGGATTATAAGTGGATTTCAGTTATTTAAATGAATAATAATTACATATTCTGTGTTTTTGAAAGTAACTTATTATTTTCAAATTAATTTTCTGAAATCATGTTTCTATTATTGTATTATATATATATAAAGAACATATAGTTCTTATTGTGTGGAAGATGACCTACCTTTTCCGAGTAGTCTCATGTAGTGGTTTAAGAGTATGGATAGTGTAGTAATGGTTTTAGTATGACATGAATTGTATTACTTGGGATGTTTTCGTTAGTTACAAAACCTTGAAAGGGTTCATTGGTATGTGACATTGCCTTTGGATTAAAGTATGGTTCTCCATAAAATGATTAGATAATGGGTATTATGGAATGAGATCAACTAATGTGAGATGTTGATTTAAATTTAGATCCTATAATGGTAAGGATAGTTGCTTACTATTTTTTATAGAGGCTTAAGATAGATATTCGTTATGGTTTGGTTGGATAGTTGGATGACTGAATATTCCATTCCTTGAGGGGAGTGCGAGTCTGTTTCTTACCCTCAATATAGTGTTAGATGAGAGGTATCTTAATATACTAGGTGTATGGGAGGAGGTGACCTAGGTTGTGGGAGGTGTCGGTGGGCCACTGAGAGTTGGTCAATATTTGAGAATTTTGGCTTCGGAAAGTGATGTTCTATAGAGAGTCTCTAATGAATAGTCTAACATCATTAAGGAATATCTTTGATGGGTAGTGCTAGTCAAAAAAAATTGAGAGAATTTTATTTGGAATCTTATATGATCTCTACAATGATAATATATTTTGGTTGGGTTATGTCTAGAATTTGGTCAATTTCAGAAAAAATTAGATCGACTTCTCAATGGATAATGGGACACCCATATCGGTTAGGCGTGTCTCTCCATGGTTGAGTTGATTAAAAATGTGGAAGTAATGTTGGAATATTTAAGAGTCGGATGATACTTTTTATGGTAAGGTGACTAGACTAATATAAGAATGGAGCATCTCAACTAAATTGGGTTAATAACTTGGAAAATTATATTGTCATAATTTTGGTAGAAATGTGGTATGACACTGATCATGTCTGAGAATGTGAGATAGAGACCAAGGATATTGGGATGATATTTGGTAGTTCATATGGTAGGGGTCTAAATACCAAGAGGTGGTGTAGTGTATTAGTGGTTCTTATTGGTAACTTAAGGTTATAAAAATCAAACTATAATAATTTAGGAAAACCTATAATTATTGGTAATTGATGATAAGTTCATCTTTTGATGTTGTTGGGGTTCAGTGAGTATGGATTGAGAGGAAGAATACTCATGAATAATATATTAAATGAAGGACAGTACTGTAGGGATGTTGGTATGGATAATCTTATAGTGGATATAATCCTATTTATCATTTGTCTGTTACCCACCGATTAGATTAGAAGAGGTTTATGTTAGGTTATTGAATATTGGGGGTGGTTGGTAATCCAACGAATTTGGGGATGCATGAGTTAAATATATCTTTTGGAAATTTTTGGTTCTAGGACAAGGGTTTGTTTAGAAATTTAAATAGAAATGGTTACTATATGTTTCTTCAATGAATAATGGGGGATGTGGTCCAGTGTTTAATGAATGTTGGGCTTGTGGTATCCATGATGTATTCTGAGTGATGAATCATGTTGTGGACTTGATTTCACCATCTTGGTGGGTAAATGTTGATTTTCAAGAAATTAGAATGTGGAGGATTTGATATGTGTTTCAATATATAATTGGGTATGTGGAATAAATTTGGGCATCAGAAACATTTTTAAAACCATTATTTTTTCATGTTCTAGTGGTTTTATGTGTTTTAAATGAACAATAAACAGCACATGATCGGACATCACTTTAGTGGAGTAGTGAATAAAATAATTTATAAAAAGTGGTGGTATCAGATTTTGTTGGTCAGATTGATAGTGAGAGGGAAATCCTGGATGATTCACGTGGATAACAAGCCCAATGATTGGGTTTTTGATGAGATCTTTGCTATTGGTCAATGATTTAAAAAGGTAATTTAAAATTTTTTCTTCGAAGAAGGGGAATTTGGAGATAATATATTAAAATATTAATATTGAGAGTTTAATCATCTCTAATAGTTGTTTTTATCTATTTTAAGTGGTTTGGTAGGTGTTTATGGAGATTAGTCAATGGTTTGAAAAATTTGGGGTTGCGGCCTAATGTGATAGACACCACTAGGAACATGGTAGGTGTCATCGAGTACACGATGTAATTGGTGGTGGGTGAAGTAGCCCCTATAATTCCACTAGGTAGTGGAAGCCATATGCGAAACAATGAAAGGGATAAATTGGTACTTGTTATGGTTGGGTGATGTTTTTTGTGGAAACATAAGAAATAATTTATGATTGACCCCATCTTACATAATATAGACCAAGGTTTGGGGGAGACCATTTTGATATCTCTCTTAATATCGTCTCTAACCTCAAATCTCCATGGATATGGGTGGTTTTGATTATAAATCATTGATGATTTATTGTAATATTTGAAAACATTTTATTTAATTATTTAATTCCATCATTTATTTAAGATTTTGGTTCATCCATTCACTATATTAATGGTATAATCCAATATATAATGGTGAAATCTGACCAATGTGAAGGGGATTGCAAATAAGATCCCTGGAGGAGGCCTAAGATGATGATTTACATACATTTCATCATTTTTTTTATCCAGATATATCACTTAATGACTTAAAATACGTATTTTGGAAGATTTTGATTAATTTAATCTTCTTTTAGTTCATTTAAAATAGATAATATTCATTTATTATGACAGTTTCATGTTAGTGGGGGGATACACCCATTAGTATGTGGTTTCAGTGCCATTTGGACACCTTTTGAGTTTTAAATTTATTTCTCATTTGAAATAAAATTTTAAATTAATATTAGTTATTTATATTAAATTGTTTAAGCAATGTGGTATGGAATTGATGGTCAGAGGTATGAAATGTTTTTTGAGTGAATCATCCCAAAAATAGCATTCAAACATCAATCATGATGAAGATATAGTGTACCATAGGTGCACCTCCTCTTATAAAAAGGGTTATCCCTCTATAATTGAGAATCTATGTTGTGATAGTAAAAACTACAATGTAATAAATGTCCACAAACACCAAAAACCACTACATGTTTGGGAAAAAATATACATAAAATATATTACTCATATGAAAATGGTAAAACTAATCCCAAATTGGAAGGTCACGTATATACATGAAAAAGTTACCAAAATAAATTATTATCCTCTAATTTAGGAACTAGTTACCAATCTATATAACCAAAAAAATTGAAGCCATATGTTTTTTCCACCTCCATATCAAAAAAGAGTCTGTGTGATGGTCCCTTACCCTAACAAGTTTCATGAAACATAAAGTGTCCATGCATTCTAGAAGTCAAGTGCTGGGTGAGAGTATGAACCCATACGCCACCAACAATGACATCCATTGATATAACTCATATATATATATATATTAGTGTATGAAAAGTGAAATAAAAAAACTAAGAATACAAAAAGCATGATCCACACCATGCTGAGCCAACCTTGTGTGATCATTTTTACCTACTTCCACTAGTGTTGTAGTGGGATGATAAACCCATGGTATATCATGTCGTCTCACTTATAGCCTTCCAAAAAGTTTTTTTGTCATAAAATGTTACATGCCAACCCATAATGGATGTTACCATCCCAATTCATCCACAAAACCACCAAGGCCCAACACCATATTATATCAAAAGTCCCATACTAATCTAATCCATTTAATAATTACCTTACTAACATACCAATGGATCCAGGGGAGAAACACTAATGCATTATCAATCATGAATTATCTACCCATTATATTCTAAATATATGCAATGAATCCCAATCTAAATAGATGATATCAATCACCTCTAATATCAAATTTTCCCCCTTTAATGTACACCGAAAATAAAATGATTTTTTACTTGTTGACCCCTAAGCTACTCAAATATTGGAAGTATAACATAAAATTAGTGTTAAGAACTATCACATGGGCCCTATATTATGTCGACACAACCCTAAAAAAATAAATCCCTTGGTGACCAGAAATTACGAAGAACCAAATTACACAACTCAGTGGAACTCCATCAATACTAGTGTTTATGGACAAACACTATTTGTGTCTCACAGGAGAACCATTTCACTACACAACCTCAAAAGACACACTAATAATGTTTTAGGTAACCAACACAACCCAAATATTATTATTTCTAATAATTTCCACATGAATTGAATTCCCATGTAATTTTCAAATCAATCAAAAAATAACAAACATTCACTAATCAATAACCATTGTTTCCCATTTAAGGTTACCGTTATATATTTCATAGGTGCAACCATAATCACATGCGTTTATATTCCAATTCATTCATAATAACTTATCAATGTTTTATTATAAAATGAAGCATAAAAATAAATTTAATATTTGAAATATGTTGGAATAAAATAAATATTGTTAATAGAACTCCACTCATTGGAATATATGGACGATTATGATCTAATAGATATAAAATAAGAATATTGAGAAAAATACTGAAACCATATATTTTAGTTGGAAATTGTCCAAACTGTTACTAAATTGGAAATAAAAATTAGTGTACATTGAGCCTCTCTAATAGTGACTCCCTATGACAGGTGATACAAAATATAAAAACCCACTATTAATAATATCTAAATTGTTAAAGATTGATAAAAAACAAAATGAGTTAGGCTTTAACCCATGGATATTGGTAAGAAATATGGAAAAACCATTATTTATTTATAAATTAAATCAAATATTTAATATCAATTGAAATTTAAAATCAATATATCTGCATGAAAGTTGAATAATGACGCATATGTATCACAACATAATTCACAAGACCTGGAAACCCCTCACTATGCCCCTTGTGCCTTTGGGTGACAAACCTACATCCAAGAAAATAGAAAATCAAAATCCTATACCTTGGGTCATGTTGTGGGGTTTACATTACCTTAATGGAATATCACTTATCATCATGACACTCACCATGATGCCACCCTATACATTGTAGAATGTTATATGGATAACCCAATAATTTTATGTTATTCTAGGATTTTTTTATGATGCTCAAACATTAATGGACCTCCATTTGGAATGAGTCTCACCAAGAAAAAATATTATACTTCTATAACACTCTTATTGTTAAAATAGGGAACCCACCAAAACCAAATACCCTTGGTTGTGGTGAGGTATTCAACCAATCCAAAAATTGTTCCTCTTGTAATGATTGTCACACTATGGTGCCCTTGGATATGATGTGATCATCGATGCACACAATAATTAAATCCATCTCACCACATTGCCATGCCTTTATCCTATATGTTGTGGCATGGTTTTTTTCTTCGGAAAAATATATTACCCAAACCTAGTATTACATTAAAAAACATAACTCATATCCTAAAGAAAATACCTCGAAAACCACAATAGGTTTTAAATACACATGATCAACCATAAATTTTACTTGAATTAACTCTTCAATATATTCTAGGCAATACAACCTCCCCACCAGATGATTACTCAACCTCAATCTATCATATGCGATGAAAATGACTAACATATACCAAAACCATATTATACTAAAAAACACAAAAAAGCCATGAGGAAATACCGAACACATGAATATGTTCGTAGTTACTATGAACAACTATCTAAATCAAAATTATTGCTCTTATGGGACCAATAAAATCAATATGATGGTCCCATACCAATTAAATAACCTAATATACCAATTTTTTCACAATAACCATTATGTTGAACCCTATATGAATTTTTAATCAACATATCGTCAATAATAATCCACCGTCATAATCATATATCATTCTCAACAAATCACAATATAACTAATGTCAATTCATCCGATATTAATCTCATATCATATTCAACACCAACAACATAAAAAAATACAGTCATTCTAATTCCCACAAGGGAACAACATCCACTATTACCCATCATAAATATTTAAAATACCATCATTCTCATGGTATACCTCTGAATATAATAATATCTCTTATAGTCTCAAAATTCACCATCTCAATAATTTATAGTTGAATTAAAGCCTGGTTTTAGAAATATAGTCTTCGTTATAGATTCTTTATCAATGTCTTCCATTTCCACTTAAAAATGTATATCTTATCCATGTCCAGAACATGCACATGTAGACATATTTTGAATACGAACTCATGAAACTGATACCAATAAATCCTTATAAACCTATGTGTAACCTAATAAATGACCCTGAATGTTTTTTTAGTTATTATGAAAAAACCCACTATGCTTTATCCATCAATCCATATGCTGAACATTTCTTCAGTAGCAGATAACTCTATGATTAATAATTAACTATCCTTCCATTTTGGAAACAACTTATTGATGACCAATACTATAGTGAAAACCTCGATCCCATTATCTATTGTCCCTACTAGGTCTCAACATGTATATTATTCTTTCCACATAATCCTTATAACCTAATATTCCAGACATAACTATTTGACCAAGTATACACACAACATTCAAATTACCCTATGAGATCTACTTATGGATTACTAATGCTTATAATTAGTTTAGCATTAATATATTTACATATACAATGGTATCAATCCCTAAACAATCCTAGAATCACTACACCATAGAAGAATTTTCTCCCACCGATGTTGGCGTAAACAATAAAATATCTATAAATCTCAATACAAAATTCAAAAACTAAAGTCTATCCAAATAATAGATACATTAAATCCTAGTGTAGGTTCACTCTTAGAATATTATGAAATACGTGATTTAATATCCATTCCTATAACCCCTTCTATGTCACTCCCTCACCCTCAGTCCTATCAGTCTATACTTGTTATTCCAACTTACATTTCTCAGGTCTCCTAAGCATATATTTACCTAGATTCACCCATCAACCTAGCGGGATATCAATCATATAGGAAATAATCATATTTGACTAAATTCAATACACTACTTACTTGTATTCATGTGCTATTTAAAATAATGGAGGATACTACAATTCGAGCTCTGATATTATGTAGTCCATTAACAACCCATCTCCTACATATCCTTGAATGATGCTCTGAATAACCTACACAAGGATCTCTGTATGAAAAGAATAAAAACCCGACCAAGATCTTTTTTGTTCCTAAATCTGATCCTCCCACATCATATCATTTACTAACTACTCATGTTCCCCTCCTCCCTTAGGGTTCCCAACTAACTCATGCCTTAGTTCAACCATCCTAATGCTTCAATATTTACAATATATGATGAATATTAATGATAACCAAATACTTTGCTCAATATTTATGTATATAACTATCCAAATATAACTAGACTAGTAAATTATAACATCTATGATGTTCCTAATGTGTTCACAATGGTTTTTTAAAAAAAATATTTAATTTCCTATTTAAAATTATTATTATGTTTAAATTATTCATTTAGGTTAAATTGGAGTCTATAAATGTTAAAAAGGATGAATAAAAGTTTTTGATGTGTTTTAATGTAAATGAATACCACTTTTAGGGATATAAGGTTTGGAAACAATATAGAGCCACATATGAAGTGTGAATATTTAAAAATTTAAGGTATAAAGACATTCGCACATGCTATACATATTTACTAAATATATAAAGGAACCATGAAACAATATAAACCAATTATATATGAAACCATATGGCTCCCAAATAGTTAATAATCCTTGTATCTTTCCCACGAACCACTAATATAACCCTTACCACCTTTCTAACTCAATTATTTATGAATTTTGAGGGGGTATTTGTTCTGAGACTCATGGGGGTGACAAAGGTGAATAAAATGAAGTTATAGATGTTTTTAACTCATTTTTAACTTGAATTAATCATATCAGGAAGTATTACAATGCCTATTGGAGTTATTTTTATTGTAGGAGCCTCTAAAAATTTGGAATGTTTTCATATCTACATTATATTTGATCTTTAATTGACAATTTTGATTGAAACCTTATCTAAATCCCTATATATATGTTTTAAAAATTTTTCTTTACTTGAATAGTGGAATATATTTGGCAGATGATGTTATTTGGTACATTATTTTGATTTCATTATTATTTTTTCGTTTATGGATTTTGTTTGGAATGTTCTGTGATTAGAATTCATTATCAATTTTACAATAAATTACTCGAACCAGGAGGTGAGGTTTTATGATTCCATTACAATTAGGATTAGAGTATATAATAACCATTAAATAAAATATTATTTGAAATTAGGGATTTTAATTTATGATACTCTAGTTGAAATGAATATCATTCCAAGGATATTATGAAAATACTTTTATTGTGTGTGTTTCTGAACAATGAATTACTAATTCCCTTTAATTACAATGTACCCATTAATTAATTGAAACAATTTATGTTATTAGTATCACATAACACCATTGATGATAAAGTGTATGTAATATTTGAGTCCAAAAAAAACCTTCCTAGAGTTGTACTATTAGTGGTAAATTTTTAATTGATTTTAATTATACACTCGCATTTGTGTCCTTATGATAATTGTTCAACGAAATACACCCAATTAACTCTCTATTTCTCTACGGGATTGACCCATGTTTACAATAGCTATAGTGTCGCTTATATTTGGGAAAATATTCAATTTATAAATTTTCATGTCTTTGATGTGTTGTTCCATGTTTTAGCATCAGTGAAAATGATGAAAGGTGTAGTATTTATACAATCTAAGATCAATTACATTATGATATTTTTTTCACTTTTTTATGAAAATAAAAAAAAGTTACACATCGTTTTTCTTAAAAAATTATTACTCATCCTTTTTGTGACATTGATTTTTGCCCTTGGAGGTATGAAAGTGGAGAACCCTCCATCTGTAGAGGCAATAGTATTGTTTAATATTCTTGAAAATTCATATGGATAAAGTATTTTTCATCATAACATAATATTTAACCACTTTTATTTCATGATTAATTTTAAGACATTTGGGCCTATGTTATTTTCCAAAACAAGGTTGTGATAATTTTTAAAAGGAATTATTATCATAAAATGATCCCATTTTCACATACTTGACGATCATAACATTTAAAAAACAGATGAGAAAATTTTTGTTTTGTGTTTTTTGTTAAAATACTATGATATCAATGAAAAAAAATTTGACCTATCATACACATAAAAAATATTTAGTATATTGTTTTGGAAAATATATTATATATTGTACAAAAAGGTAAACATGATTTTGTTGTAACAGATGGTGTGTGTGAGTGTTTGTATGAGGGTTATTATTTAACTTATAAATAATTTGAAATAATGGAGAATAAAAACTTTTTCATACTCTCAAAAATAAAATAATTTTAGGAATTTAATTTCAAAATGTGGGTAGGGATAACATTAATAATGATACTAAATATCCTTTGGTTTTATCTATTCATAGTGAATAAAGTGATGTAAAACCATCTCTATTTGAATTTAATTTATATGATACTAATGTATAATATGATGAAATTGAATTTGGATATTCTTTATGGCATTCTATTTCTAAATTTGAACACTTTTTTTGATAAATTATTTGATATTTCACTTTCTCAAGAATGCCTTTATTAAGAAATTTTTGCTGTATGGAATTAAAGAGCACGAACAAAAAAAATTATAAACAACACATATTTAACCACATCCTATTAAAAAATGGCTAGTTACCCCATATACCCAATGATAGGTGAATGACATGAGGATCATTGAAGAAAATTGGATCCACCATCAATAATTTTTTGAAGGGAGAGGGTTTTCTACCAACTAAAACATCATACTCCCAAAGAGTGTAACAATTTAGAAAAGGTGTCAAAAAACTATACATTAATCAAGAAGAGTAATCCCCACCCTCGTTGTGAATTATGATATATATTGGGAAACATAGTTACACCAATTACCATAATCTAATACTCCATTTTAGAGGTAACACAATAATTAAATACAAGATGTTCTTTATTTTGTGTGTTATATTTTCATGTAATTATTATTTTCATCTAAAAAATTAATTGCACACATTGGGTAATGATATTTTATGTATAAGATCCTATTCCTATGTTATACTAGGCAACATAATGAAAATATATTGTAAATAAAATTGATTTCATGCATTATGAATATCATAGGGGAATGGTCATGTATTTTTATGGTTGATTTTGATTAATCTAGTATTACATTAGAAGAATCATAGTATTTGTGCACTTAAACTCATATGATCCTTGGTAATTTCCATGAGAAACCATGAAGGGAATTATATTTTTCTCAAATTTACATTCCTTTTCTCTTTTGTGTGAATTGAAATTAATGAAATTTCCAATGTTTTTAATAAAACCCCATTTTTAATTTGGATATTAAAAATAGTGTATAGTTTTTTAGTGAAGGAGAGGTTATCATATGCACTAAACCTTAAAAAAATCATATATCATTACATTTGATGAAAAGTATCCCATAGTTATCATTTATGGGCCGATATAAATATCACACTTTCAAAATAGTTAAAGGATTATTTATTTGGGTGCATTATTTTAAAAGTTGGTATATTGATGGACTGATAAACCCTTATTTTTGTATATATAGCTTTGTTGAACTTACCTATTTTGATAATATCAATTATGCTTTAACATGTTTTGATAATCTCAATCATGCTTTAATATGTGTTTATAATCCTATATATATATATGTGAAATTATGTTGAAAAAAATATCAAAATAATCATTAGAATATGTTAATGGATAGTTAATTATGTTTATACAAACTTTAAAATAATTCTAACATAATATGGATATGTTTTGTGTAGAAAATATAAGTGTTAAGTCCACTGGTATGCACATAGCTACTGATAAAGACAGACAGATACACAACTACTGATAAGGCTATGTACACTGGTACAGAAGTCTACTAATATGGATAAGGTCATTGATATGCATAACAGCTACAGATAGAAGAAGAGCAACAAATAGAACAAGTCTACCATTATGCACAAGTCGCCTGATACAGACCTACCGGTACATAGTCTACCAATAAGTAAAGGTCATTGTTACAGAGTTAATGATACAAACAGACCGACAAATAGCTACTGATATGAAGTCCACCGATATAGACATATACTAATTGACAATTAATGATACAAGTCTGCTGATATAGATTAATAGCACCTGATACAAGTATGCTAATACAGACAGAGGGCTACCACTAAAAAGTCTACCGATACAAGAATTCTGCCACTAGAAGGAGTTACCTCTAAGTAGAGCTATCGATAAGTGGATTTACCGAAAGAAGGGATACCAATACAAGCTCACTGATGCTAATAGATGCCGATGGAAACTAGTCACTATTTCTCTAAACACTATTAATATTTGTTTATTTTGTAATGGTCATATTTGAAGTTTTTAATGAACCTACTATTAATTAATAATAGTTGTTGGTATATCAGGAACTGTACATCGTACCAATAAAAAGGAAATCATTCCCATTTTCAGAAATCAAGGTATAAAATGAAGATCAAGCTAAGGAAGAAATTGAGAAGAATACATGTGCAAGTGTGTGACAACTGAACTGAAATTCAAAAAAAAAACATGATAAGAAATCATAGAACAGTCATACACATCAAGCAGATGTTTTAAAGAAGAAGCTAAAGTGTTACAATGAATACTCTCTTACTCGAGTTGAACACCTACACTGGAAGTGAAATAAAAAACAAAACTCTATTTATTGACAAAAACTAGAGAAGGACTCAATGCCTCATCTTAATCAATCAAAGGAGTCCAGAGATTCAATCAAAATACATAGAGCATTCTATACACATCTATATCTGTTTAGCTCTATTGTATTTCATTTATTTAAATATTGAGTAGTGTCTATGCTCCGTATTTTTAGACACACACTATCTCCTGTGCTGAACTGCAGGATTTAATCATCACTCACTCTTTCCCTATACTCTTATTTCCCACTAGGGATAGTGGTAGAGGTTAAGTTTAACCTAGATTGATTGTGTGATATTGTTTTGTTTTCCCACGTAGAACTGTGGTAAAGGTCTCATTTCCTAGGCAGTCTTTGCACTGTTGTTAACCACAATCTTGTGTGTGGATCAAAATTTATATAAATTGTTTGAGAGGACTATGTCTCAGCTTGAGACTGAACCTCTTGGTTAAAACTGTTGTGCTTATTTTTTTTTTAAAACTATATTGAATATTGTTCTAATAAGTAATTTGAAATATAAATCTATTTTAATATAACTCTAATAGTTAAACTAGCATGTGTTTATAAGTTTTGTTATCAAGTAAGTTAGTTTCAACAGTTACTTAATCTTCAGATTAAGTTAACTGAGAAATAATCAATCTTATAGAAACTAATTGAAACCATTCAAGATTTATAAATTCACTACAATTTAGATTATTATTCAATTTGGGGGATTTTAAATAAGAATATTTTTAACAGAAATTTTTAATTGGAACTCATTTCACCCCCCTCATGAGTATCCACTTCATCCAACATTTTTTATCAGAGGATTATTTTATATATATATATAAAGGATTTCCGAACACTCTGTTTTTCAACTATGATTTTAGTTGTATCTTAAAGATCATAAATTTATGTTATTATTAAATTTTATATCTTTAAATATATTTTCTAAAATATAATTACGGATAATATAATAGAAGGTGATGGTAATAACATGCCACAGTTCGTTAATGGTGTTAATTATTCCCAATGGAAACTGAAAATGAAAATTCACTAAGAAATTATGGGATTTGATTTCTGGAATGATATAGAGACTCAATATAATATTCTAGAAACTAAAATAAGTACTTTAGATGAACCAACTAAAATAGCTTATAATAATAATTGTAAACCAATGAATTCCCTGAATTGTGCTTTTGGAGTTGAAGAATTTAATCGAATATCTTCTTCCAAAACTACTTATGAAATCTGGGAAACATTGGCTATTTCCCATGAGGGAACATCTAATGTTAAAGAAATGATATTGAATACCTACACTATTCAGTTTGATAATTTTTAAATGAAGCCTAGTGAACCTATTTCTGACATGTATCTCTGGTTCAACGAAATTGTAAATAAAATGAGCTCACTTGGAAAAGTTGTTCCTACAAAAGAGAAAATCATAAAGATACTACGATGTCTTCTAGGTAGATGGAGAGGCATATCAGTTTCAATTAGAGAATCTTGTGATATTGGTGATTTACCTATTAAGGAGCTGATTGGTATATTAATGATGTATGAAGAAGAGATGAATGTAAATAAGGAGGAAGATGATGAACCAAAGAGGAAGTCATTAGTAATTAAGTCATCTTACTCAAAGAGCATGGACAAGGAGAAAGTTCACATACCTATTGAAAGCTCAATAAGTGAAGGTTAAGATTCTGATAGTGATGAAGGGATGTCTCATATATCTAGGCAATTTAAGAACTTTTATAGAAAGAAGGTGTTTTTTCAGAAAATCCAATTATAAGGGTAAGTATGACAAATGAGGTAATTGGGGTAAAGTTTGTATGAAAGATGATAAAAGTGACGAGATATTGTGTTATGAATGAAGGAGGAAAGGACATGTGAAATCTGTCTTGCTAAAGATAAAGGTCAAGAAGAAATATGGATATAGGGATTAAAAAAATATAAGAAAGCTATGAAAGCAACATGGACTACTTCAAAATACATCACAAGTGAGGATGAGGTTTCCGATTCTGAAATGGATTATGCCAATTAGTGTTTCATGACTAATACTTCTGAGGTACATGTTTCCCCTATATTGAATGATTATTATTCTGAGAATAAAAGTATTGATGATAATATTTCTAAATATGTGTTATTTGAATTCTGTCATATGCTAGAGGATACCAGCAATGAGCTGAAAGATAATTATAAAGACTTAAAGAAATAGCATGGTTTAACTAGCACTATGTAATCTGATTTAGAAGTAGAAAAGTAAAATAATGCTAAACTATTAAAAGTGAATACTGAACATAAATTATCCAATGAAAAACATAGAATATATTTAGATAAATTCACAAATGGAAAAGATACAGTTACTCGAATTCTTTGAAAACAAGTGTCACCAAAATATACCACTCGAATAGGCTATTACCCTGGATAGAGAAAGGTTACTAAAAATAGATTTATTCCTAAATCTGGAATGAATGAGGGAAGTTCTAGTTCTAGAAATTCATATGCTTCCACAAGATATTCACATGATTATAGATCAAACAATGTTTATCTTTCAATATCTTTTGAATCTATTTATTACATGAGACCCATTTGACAAATCTGGGTACCGAGAGTTTTTCTTGCAAACCTGTCTGGAACCAAGAAAATCGTGGTACCAAAATCATTTTTTCTTTAAACCTATATTGAAGGTGACTTTCTTGAAGAGTTCCCATAGGAATATATGGTACTTGGACAGCGGATGTTCAAGGAACATGTGTGGATATTACTCATGTTTCAAGAGTTTAATCAAGGTTGATAGAGGCAATGTCAACTATGGTGATAATTTAAAAGGAAATATCATCGAATTTTTCCAGATTGGTAACACTGATTCAGATTTAATTTCTAAAGTTTTATTTTTTCATGGACATAAATAAAAATGTTTATGTATTTCTCAGCTGTTTGATGATGGTTTCAATGTTAAATTTTAAAATGATACTTATAATGTTTTTAATTATAAAAATGTTTTAGTATTTAATGCCTTAAGAAATAAAAATGTTTATGTTGTAGATTTAAATTCATTAGCCAAAAAAAAGGTTACTTTCTTAAATGATTTTCATAATGTGTATGGGTGGTGGCACAGAATATTAGGACATTGCAACATTCATTCATATAGAAAACTGACTAGTAAGAACATAGTAAGACACCTACCTCAACAAAAATTCCCAACTGACAATGTTTGTAATCCCCATCAAAAGGGAATACAACATAAAGTTTCTTTTAAATCATAGAAAGAAGTTTGAACATCTCAACCTTTTGAGTTGGTTCACATGGACTTATTTGGACCTTCTAGAGATTCTAGTCTTAATGGGAAGAATTATGTCTATGTATTTGTAGATGACTTTTCTAGATACACTTGGGTATACATTATTTCTCAAAAAATTGAAGCTTGTTCCTATTTTATGAAATATTCCATATTTATAGAGAACATTTGTGGACATAAAATTAAGACCTTGAGAAGTGATCATGGTCATGAGTTTGAAAATCATGAGTTTTAATCGTACTTCTCACACAATGGATATAATCACAATTTCTCTGTCCCTAGGACTCCTCATCAGAATGATATAGTTGAAAGAAGGAATAGAACCCCTCATAAAATTACAAGAACTGCACCTAATGAGTATCACCTACCTATTAATTTTTGGGCTGAAGCTGTGAATACAGCTTGTTATATTATAAATAGATTCTGGATTAGACCTATTCTTAAGAAGACACATTAGGAATTGTGTAATAATAGGAAGCCTAATGTTAGTTACTTCAGTGTTTTTTGTTGCAAAGCCTTTATTCTCAATACTAAGGATAATCTTGATAAGTTTCCTTCTAAAAGTGATGAGGGAATCTTTCAAGGTTACTCTATAACTACTAAATCTTATATAGTCTTTAATAAAAGAACCAAATTCATGGGAGAATTTGTTCACATCAAATTTGATGAAACTGATTTGCATGAACCTAAGTCTTCTCTGGAAAAAATTGAAGAAGATCGGTCTATTCTGGACCTTAATGACAAATTCAATGAACCCGTTGTAAAGACAACCAGTTCTGGAAATCGTCCAGAATCTGCTTCTGGTGATCCCGAATATAGTGAAGAACCTAAAATATCTAGTCATACATTTACTAGATCAATTAGGATTCTAAAGAACCATCCATTAGATACTGTTGTTGGTAATCATGATAGAGGAACACAGACTAGATCTTCTCTAATAAATAGGGTTGAACATCAAGCCTTTATTTCTTCGTTGGAACCTAAAAATATAAAAGATTCAATCAATGATGATTTTTGGGTAATGGATATGCAAGAAGAATTAAATTAATTTGAAGGAAACAATGTCTATGAATTAGTTGACAGACCTAAGGACACTTTAACCATTGGACCTAAATGGGTTTTTAGAAACAAAGTTGATGAATCACGAAATATCATTTACACAATTAAAGGCTAGTTCCAAAAGGGTATAGTCAAGAAGAAGGAATAGATTGTGGGGAAACCTATGCAGCTATTGCTATATTAGAAGCCATTAGGATTCTACTTTCCCATGCTACTCATCTGAATTTCATGTTATATCAAAACGATGTTAAAAGTGATTTTCTAAATGGTTTTCTTATTGAAGATGTTTTTGTTGAACAACCACCAATATTAACTAATCCTCATATTCCAAATCGAGTTTTTAAACTTTAAAAAGCATTATATGGTTTAATGAAAGTTCTATGATCTTGGTTTGATAGACTTAGTAATTTTCTAATTTACAATGGTTTTTCTAAAGGGATTGTTGATCCTAATCTTTTTATTAAAATAATTTCCAATGATTTTTTAATAGTACAAATCAATGTTGATGATATTATTTTTGGATTTCTAAAAATTCATTATGTACTGATTTTTCAAAAATTATGCAAAATGAATTTGAGATGAGTTTAATGGGAGAACTCAAATATTTTCTTGGTTTTCAAAATTTTCAAAATAATGATGGTATTATTTTAAATCTAAGTAAGTATACAAAAGAACTTTTAAAATGTTTCGGTTTAGATTTTATTAATGAAAGTGAAACACCTATGGGTACTAACTATAAGTTGGATACTGATGAAACTGGGAAACCAGTTGATCAAAAAAACTATAGAGGTATGATAGGGAGTCTGCTTTACCTTAATACTACTCTACTAGACATTATGTTTAGTGTATGTATGTGTGAAAAATTTCAAGCTAATCCTAAAGAATCCCATTTTATTGCTGTAAAAAGAATTTTCAAATATCTTAAACATACTACAAATTTTGGTTTGTTTTATCCAAAAGGAAAATCATTTGATTTAATTAGTTATTCAGATGCTGGTTTTTCTGGTTGTAAGTTGGATAGAAAAAGCACATATGGAACGTGTCATTTATTTGGAAAATGATTAATATCTTGGTGTAGTAAGAAACAGAATTCAGTTGCATTGTCATCTACTGAAGTATAGTATATAGCTGCTGGTAGTTGCTGTGCACAAATTCTGTGGATGAAACATACTTTGTTGGACTATGGAATTGATTTTAAACATGTTTCCATAAATTATGATAACACTTGTGCATTTAACATCTCAAAGAACCTGGTATCTCACTCTAAGACCAAACAAATTGATGTAAGGCGACACTTTTTGAGAGATCATTACCAAAATGGTGATATTACTCTTAAATTTATATGCATTGAACATCAATTAGACGTACTTTTCGCACAGCCTTTACATTCATAGAGGTTAAGATACATTAGAATCGAGTTAGGAATGATAAACTTGTATGAATATCTCACAGTTAGACAACCTCACCATTAGGAATACCTCACTGTTAGACAACCTCACCATTAGGAATAACTCACTGTTAGACAACCTCACCGTTAGAAACCTCACCGTTAGAAACCTCACCGTTAGAAACCTCACCTTTAGAAACCTCACCATTAGAAACCTAACCATTAGAAACCTCACCATTAGAATCCTCACGATTAGAAACCTCACAATTGTACCTCTCTGTTAGTGGACCTCACCGATAAGAAAAGCTCACTGGTAGGAATCCTCACCAGTATGTGCTACCATTAGGTTGCACTAATTTTAAACTTTTGTTTCTTTAGTTGCCAGAATCTATATCATTTATACTATAATTATTATGTTTTTTTATTTATTTTGTGATTCCTAAATGATAAAACATAAGTCTTGACCTCATCTAGATCCACCTCAAACACTTTACCATTAAGCCTTAGCTCCCAAATCATCGAACCCTAAGCCTTACGATTCGTAGAATGGAAAGAGTGAAGAAACCATCAGTCATCAGAAAGGATGATGAGCCAAATGCAAAGTGAATAAAAGGAGAGTCTAGTGGTGGAAGTGAAGTGAAGAATCATACTAATCCGTTTCTCATTAAAATGGAGATAGTAGTTGAGAAAGAGCTATGAGAGGAATGGTTGATAACCAGTAAGTATTTAGTTCTAGAGGAGTTGGAGGACCAAAAATGGGTAGAATGCTTCTCGAATAACAATGGACCCTATTATCCAATGATAGTAAAAGAATTCTATGAGTTTGTTCGTTTTGAAAAATTAGAATATGAGAATAGAATGGTTTCAGTTTTGAATGGAAAGGAAATATCTTTTTCTTCTATTGATTGGGATGAGTGCCTGAAAGTTCCACATGATGGAGTTTTTGGGTATTTCTTGAAATCAGTACCTCTTACAAGTAACATCTTTGAGTATGAAGCTTCTTTGGAAGAATTAATAGTAGATGGTGCACCAAGAAATCTAGTTGCTAATGAAATGGATGGAGAGAACTAGTTGTTGTTCGAGTTCATTAAACCTATGCTATGTCCATGAATAGGGGACTTTGCAAATATGAAATTCCATGATATTTATTTGCATCATCTGTTAAGGAAATGTGTTAAGGTGAATCTGTGTAGACTTTTAATGATTCAAATTGAGGATATGACCAGGCCAATGTCAAAAGATAATCCATTATTCTTTACAAAACTAATCTTTGTGATGATCAAACTAAGAGTTGTGTCTAAGTCTCAAGATGAGACATTGGTTATGAAAGAAAAATTTTGTGTTACAAAACTATCTGTAAGTATATGAAGATCAATTTGAATCTATAGAAAATTTAATGGCTTAGTTATTATGATAATCTGTATGATATGTTCAATCATGTGGATCATCCTTCTAGGAATAATGATTTGAGGGATCCAAGTCTTGGACCTGATGAAGAGGAACCTCAGTACAATGATGATACTGATGAAGAAGATACCTCTATAGCTGATGGAAGGGTTCTGGACCTGCCTCCAAGTCCTTCTGCTGATGTTGTGTCATCTAGAATGGAAACAGTCTTGAAAGAAAGCAATGAAAAATCACCTATTGATGAGAAAGACAAATTAAATTCAAATCATGAAGAGAACGCCCCAGATAATGAAGAAGAAAGTGAATCTGAAACTGTAGAATCTACTTCTGCTTTCTTATGTCTTAGCCCACTGATTGGGAACTCCTCAATGCCTACTGAGGAAATTGTTGAAGTAGATAGACCTGCACCTATTCCTGAGGAGCCTCCTCTTATTGGAGAATGTGGATGGTTATAGAAGATTCTTCTGAGGAAGACAGAGATGCTGAGGTTGTTGTTGCTATAAATATATAGGAGAATGCACCAGTTGAGGGGGAGAATCCAACTAGACTTGGCAATGTTTTAGTAGATCATGGAATTGAAGATAGGGTAGAAGACCTATGTTTTGTGGTTTCTGGGTTGGACTAACTTGATTCTGAATATGAGACACCCATGAATAGACCACAAATTAACTATAATATGTCTTCAAGGCTTTTACCTGAGGATGTAGTTAGAAAAGCTGATCTAGACTAGTTGAAGTCTGATCCCAAGGCATTGTTTGTGGAAGAGATAACAAGACTGGAAACCTCTTTGATATCATCAATTCATTCTATTTTTAATGACTCTATGGCTAGTATTGTGTCTGACAGAGCACCTGTAGTAGTGCCTGAAAATATAGATACTAAGGCAGATCTTGAATCTTTAAAGGATGAGTTGAAAGAGACTTGGAATGCATCTATTGAAAACTTAGAGAGCTATTTTGTAGAAGTGATGAGAAAAATGGATAAAACTTTTGAACTCTCTCTCAGGTGTATGGTGTTAGGCCCTTTGACAGAGATGATGAATGACATAAGAATACGTCATTCTCAGATTGAGAGCTGCACATGAGCTGTTGTTGCCCTGAAGTAGTTTGTTGCTTCTCTAACTACCATGAGTAGTTCTCAGACTCAAATGAGTGGTGATATCAATTACATTAAAGGTGTAGTAAGGAAATTTGTGGACTTTTTTGAGGGATTTAAGAAATCCATGCAGCAGCATGTCAACACCTAGGACTCTCTTGTGAAAAATCTCATAAGTGGGATTACAAAATCGTTTAATGAAACAGTAGCCTTCCCTATTGCACCTCTACGTTCTACCAAGACTTATTTGGATATTGATCAAGTTCATGTTGTGTTAAGAGATGATATTGGACAGTCTTCCACTAGTGGGTATGTAGACTCTGCTTCCTTGACCCAACTGCTTACCACCACTAAGGATATAGGGAAAATTATTCATAATTTTATGAGAGAAGCCACTGCTTCTCAGAAAGAGGTAAAAGACTAATTGTATTACTATTTCCAAAGGGTCTATACAAAGCATCAGCTCAACAACGATTTCAATCTTATATTAGAAAACATGAAGCTACCCCCAGTCACTCAATATTTCAAAGCACAAGTGAGGAAGCTCAAGGAGTTGACTCCTTCTCTACACAAATATATGGAGATCAAGGAATACTTCATTTATACTATGTAATGATTAGGAGGAATCATTATGGACTTTAGGAATCTGTTGCTGCAATTTTTACATGTGGATAGTACTACAATAATTTCACCTCCATCTCTTCCTACCTCTGCTCAGTCTGCCTCCATTCCAAAGATAACTCCGGTCCAAGCTATCCGGAGTCTCACTCATACGATCACATAAAGGGTTACCCACTATAGTACGGGAAAAGTTTCTATTTCTCATCCTCTTGTAGTGGTTTTTGGAATTCCCAAGACTTATTCTGAAGCTACCCAGCCTAAATCTATCTACGAACCCAAATCCAAATCCAAAGAAGAAATTCAGGAGGAGGATTGATTAGTGTCTGAGACCTTTGATAGGAATCACTTGTATTCTTTTCGGTTCCTTTCTGTATTTCTATTTATTTTTTCATCAAGTAATATATAAATTCTTTCATTTTCTCTTCCCTTCGGATACTTATCTCATCCTTTATTCCCTTATTTTTTCTAATCACAAAGGGGGTGAACTAATATAATAGGGGAGAAATCATACAAAAGGGGATAACTCATAAGGATAAATATGATGAATATCATAAATATTATATTAATATTTTGGATCATAATAAATTTTACCTCTGATACATTTGTTTTATAATTCTAGCACATTTCTTTTATTATTAACTCTAATACAATTACATTTAATACTATATCCTCTGATACATTAATGATTTTTTTGGATTATAATACCATGATTTGTGATTATCAAAAAGGGGAGAATGTTGACCTCACCTATTTTGATAATCCTAATTATGCTTTAATATGTTTTGATAATCTCAATAGTTCTTAAATATGTGTTTATTATCCTATATATATATATATCTAAAATTATGGTGACAAAAATATCAAAATAATCATTAGAATATGTTAATAAATGGTTATCTATGTAAATACATACTTTGAAATAATTCTAACTTAATATGGATATGTTTTGCATAGAACAGATAAGTGTTAAGTCCACTGGTATGCACGTAGCTACTGATACATACAGACAGATACAAAACTAATGATAAGGATATGTACACTGGAAGAGACGTCTATTGATATGGATAAGGTCATTTATATGCATAAAATCTACCGATAGGAGAAGATCTACCAATAGAACAGGTCTACCAGTATGCACAAGACGACTGATATAGACCTATCGGTACATAGTCTACTGATAAGTAAAGGTCACTGGTATGGAGTTACTGATACAAATAGATAGACAGACAACTAATGATATGAAGTCCACTGATACAGACATACATAGCTGCCATTATAAAGTCCACCGATATAGATAGATATCGACAGAAAATTACTGATACAAGTCTTCTGATATAGAAAAATAGCTACCGATACAAGTCAGCTATTACCGACAGATGGCTACCGCTACATAGTCTACTGATACAATAATTTCACTAAAATAAGGTGTTACCGATAATAGGAGATACCGATAGGAGGAGCTACTGATAGAAGAGCTACCGATACATGCTCACAGATGCTAACAGCTACTTATGGAAACCGATCATTGTTTCTCTAAAATCTATTTATATTTGTTTATTTAGCAACAATCATATTTGATGTTTCTAATGCACCTACTATTAATTAATGACAGTTTTTGGCATATCATGAGCCGTACCTCATACCTGTAAAAAGGTATTCATTCCCATTATCGGAACTCAAGGTATAATAGGAAGATCAAGCTAATGGAGAAAAAGATAAGAGTACACATGAAAGTGTGTGACAACTAAACTAAAATTCAAAAATAAGAACATGAGAAGAACTCAAAAAACAATCATACACATCATGTAGAAGATTCAAAGAAGAAGCTAAAGTGTTACAATGAATACTCTCTTACTCGAGATGAACACCTACACTGGAATTCAAATAAAAAACGACACACTATTTCTTGTCAAAAACAAGAGGACTCAGAGCCTTATCTACATAAATCCAAGGAGTCCAGAGCTTCACTCAAAATACATAGAGCATTATAAACTCATATATATATATATATTTAGCTCTATTTTATTACATTTATTTACATACTGAGAAGTGTGTGTGCTTTGTATTATTAAACACACATTGTCTTGTGTGCTAAAATGGCGGATTTAATTTTCACTCACCCATTCCCTATACTCTTATTTTACACTGTGGATAGTGATAATGGTCAAGTGTGACCTGGATAGATTGTGTGGTATTTTTTTGTTTTCCCACATAGAACTATGGTAGAGGTCTCAGTACCTAGATAGTCTTTGTACTGTTGATAACCCTGATCCAGGGAGTGGTTCAAAATTTACATAAATTGTTTGAGAGGACTAAGTCTAAACTTGAGACTGGACCTCTTGGTTAAAACCATTGTAACGTTTTTTTTTGTTTTAAACTATATTGAATATTCCACTACTAAGTACTTTGAAATATAAATCTATTTTAATGTTACTCTGATAGTTAAACTATTAAGTGTTTATAACTTTTGTTAGCGAGTAATTTAGTTTCAAAAGTTACTTAATCTTCAGATTAAGTTAACTAAGAAACAATCCATTTTTGAGAAACTAAATGAAACCTTTCAAGCTTTATAAATTCACTACAGTTTAGCTTATTATTCAATTTGGGTGATTTTTAATAAGAATCATTTTAATAGAAATTTATAATTGGAACTCAATTAACGCCCTCTTGAGTATCCAATCCGACCAACAAGCTTACTAAAATTAAAGTATACATCTTAAATTTTCATCTCAATTTTTCTAAAATTATTTATTTTGATATAGTTAATTCTACATTACATAATCTGTTGAATGTATTGTTGATTTATGCATTTTGGAGATGGGAATCTTTAAGGATGTTGATATAACACTTCAATTTATTAGGTGGTCTATATTTTATAATCCCATTATTCATTTTAAAATTCATCCATGTGGATAATTAGGAAAATTTTGGTACTAAAATTTAATTTTATTATATTATATCAATGAAAAATATGAGGAAACAATAAATACCCAAAATAGTGATGAGCCTCTTATGGTTAAATGTAGCTTGATAATGAGAAATTATGACCAATTAAAGTGATAACCCAATATTTGATACCAAGGAAAAGAATATTAAACCCACCCAAGTGGGTGATGCAATGAAAATGGATAGAGATATTTTATTTTAGTTTTCAATTTTGGTTATAAAATTTAAATAATAAATGATTTTGGAATGATAACATGTAAAATTTAACTTGAGTATACATGGATTCATTAATTTGTGATTAGTATGTATTGAATGAAGCATGATAGATTTTGAATATTTATTCATTATAATGTATACTAAATTTATTAATATTATATGATTAATGACTAATAATTTGATTTATGGTTCCTTTTGAATGATTATCTAGGTATGTTTAAGGGAAAACAACATTTATGTCTGGGAGAGTTTGATGTATCCCGAGTATCGATAATTTATATCTCCTAAAAATGGATTATTTACTATTTATTTTTAATCAGGTTTTAATATTAATTTTTTTTGGAATAACAATAAGTTACCGAGAAATAATACATTATTTAGCGGGTTTTGATGAAAAAACCAACCACTGATGAAATTCCTCCATGGAACAATGAATATTGTAACATTTAATATATAAGTACTAGAACATTTATTTTATATATTTCCAAAACCATAAATAAATATTCATATTGGAAATATGTTTTTTTCTTCAAAAATAAGACGTTGTATCATTTAATTTTAGTAACATTTTAAAAAGTAAAATTTTTATGAAAATTTTGATTATGATATTTTTTTAAAAAATAAAACATATAATGTAATGTTAATAATTAAAAATGGTCCTGATAGACGGAAAGGGTGATAATGTGGTAAACATTTAAAAAATATTCCTTTTATAATTTTTTAAAATTCATATATAAAACATACATAATGCATTAAGATGATACCTTTCATTTTTTTAATAGAAATTAAAATTTATACTTAAATAAGTTCAATAAATCTTTAATGTATATAAAAATTAATTCTTGAATCAAGATTATGGACATAGAGATAGATGAAAACATTCTTGTTGGAAAAAGGAAATAAGGATTCTTTTACATAAAAACATTATTCTTGTCTTTTTGAGTACATTGAGAGAGGGAATGGAAATAATAGTTGAAAATGATGATATGAAAATTTATACCTTTTTATTGATAAATAGAATATAATTCTCCAAATTTAATTTTAAACATAATCAATCCTGAATAAAAATGAGGTTGTAGAATAGAACCTAACCCGAGACATCCACTTTGTTAAACATAAATAAATATTCCATAAAATAGATATAAAATGATTTTAAATAAATAAAAAAATCATATTTTATGTTTTCTAACTACATACTATTAATTTATAATTTCTTATTACCAATTTATTATTAATTAGTTATTAGTATTATTATCTGATTTTAAACTTTTTGTATTGATTCATGTTTCAGTTTGATTGTTTTTATCCTTTTACAATTTCCCTAGTTCTGTCACATAATAAATATGAATAATTTCATAAATATTTTAAGTATTCATTATATATACATTTAAAAAAATCATATAGGTTTTTAATGAAAATGATTATTACATTTTTTTCATGTAGACAGTAGTTCACATGTACTCGCGAGTGATGTTTTAAATTTTCAATGGATAGAAAGGAAATATTTTAAATAATAATTTATATTTATAGAATAATACATAAATTTTAAACTATATATATATATATATATTCATTAAATACATACTTAAAATACACTGTATGATATGGTGATGAAAATTGAGATACATCACTTCATTGAGGTAGTACTGCACACGTACACAGGGGTGACATTTTCAATTTCTATTTGGTAGTAAAGAGATATAAAATGGTAGTAAAAATAACATAAAAAATTAAATTAATGTAAATATAATTTAATAATTTTTTTAATATTTGTATATAGGATTTTTTTGTTTTAAGGATAATGAAACATGATGGAGTGGTATGAACATATACACATTCCTAGGATTACCTCATTTGAAAAAAACAATCTTAAGGAATATTGAATGGGTCATTTGGAATGAAAATAATATCTATTAGATTTATATTGTTTTTGATAGGGTATTCACATAAATAATATTCATGATATGGTATTAATTTAGGGTGGATAAGTGATGTGAAGATATTTCTTTTTATAAGCGATATGTGTGACAATCTTATAAATATTAACATATTATAATTATAAAATATTTCACTTTCAGGTAAAGTGGATAAAATTTAGTTAAAATTATAATATATTATATTTAATTGTTGAAAAAATACCCATCCAATGAAATTTATAAATGATTTATAGATACTTGAAACAAGATATCTTAGTTTATCTTATTTTTAAGCATTTTACCCATATCACATTAGAAATATTATTACATGGAAACTTATTTTAATGGCCAAATGTTGTGTTGAATAAATTAACTTATATTTATAAATAAAATTAAAAAATGTAATACAATTTAAAAAACTAAATTTATAGGGTTTTAAAAAAATAATTTTAATTTATGTATGAAAAAATCAATATAAAATAGTTTTTTTACAATTCATTTTTAGGCAAAAAAAATGATATGACAGCAAAATAATGTACCATGATTATTACCATGAAATTATTGATAAATGAATATAAAATGAGATGTGTATGAACATAAAAGCAATTAAATTATAAATTTATCCATGTAAATAATAATTCAATGAAAATAATAGAAATTAGTTCTTTTATTAGAAGAAAACATCCCTTAAGTTTTTAAATGAAATACATGGGTTTCAAAATTCAATGTTATATTTTATAGGATTTATTTCATTGTTTAAATACTTATAATTCAAAGAAAATGTATTTAATAATAATCTATTTCATTCATATATCACGATTGTGTTATAAAGATGATATATTTGTAAAAACAAGATTTTTAACTATTCACCCAAAAGTCAAATTCATTAGAAAAGTACTAAAATTTACACATAATCTAATTTTGACGTCATGAAATTAAATATTATATCTATTTTATTAAATTCAATTATAATTTTTTTAAATTTTACTTTTAAATATTATAATAATGGAAATATTATAGGTTGTGTGTTGGGAAATTGTTTAGGGATGTAGTGATTACTTATACTGTGGGGTATCATGTATTATATTACCCACCGAAATAATATACTCCTTGATATTTTATAATATGTAATATATAAAAAATTTGGGTATTCTTTCCACATATATTCTTTTGGGTCCCCTGTTTCCATCTCATGTATTTGATTTCACTAAAGGACATTCGCAAGCCCAATTATCCAATTACACACCACTTTCCATCTTTTTTCCAAAATATAGAAAATATATTCATTATAAAATAAGTCTTGTTCCATAAATATTGCCTCATAGGTGATTATACACATTGTATCTAGAATTTATTGCCTCAATAATGAATCATAGAAGATGTTAGGTACTTTAGATTGGTTGGGTTTCATATCGAACCCATAAGAAAAAACTCAAATTATCCAAATATTTAAAAAATACCAATGCACATAGGTCTCAACATTTTTTTATTAGAGAATAATATTACTCCATTTAATATATTTACATTTAATAAAACATTATCTCACACTATAATTTCAACTTCATTAATTGTATTACCAGTATAAATATTTTTTCAACATTGACCTACTTTGTAATGTCTATGAATATTTTATACATTCATGATTAAGACCTCAAAAATTACTATTTGTAATTAATTTTCTTCACAAAAATCTTACTAAAAATTTGGAATATGAAATAAAATCCAATAAAATGTTACTTACATTAGAATATAGGTGGTTCCTTAATGTATGTTAGGGTCATTAACCTCCAGAAAACTCTTCTAAACTTTTAATGTAAATTGGGGGATATTATTTTATAAAATTGATAGTGGTAAACCATGAAGTATTAAAAATTCAGTAATATATCTCTAGGAAATGAAATCAAGTGTTATATCTTTCCATTTCATTAATAAATTTATAGACAATTCAAGGAAATCAATAGTGAACCATATAACATCATTACTACTTGGAGAGTTGAGGATTATTGTGAAAAAGTCCAACACAACATTGAAACACTTAGATAGTGGTATATTAATTGGTTATATGAATCCATTAATATGTTTTTTTCAAACTTTACTAATTGGAAGACCATGAGTCCAGACACATAGTTTTAACTTTTCCACTTTTTACCATCCCACTATAAATTTTATCTTAAATCACATAAAATATATTTTCCAACAAGTTGTACAGAGAAAATCAAGATATATGTTTCATCTAGTATCTCCATATTTATCTTTGGTATGGAAAAAACATTTAAAATATTTCAAAAATTTAGCACTCTATTTCAATTTATAATGTGAATTAATTTCCAATTATCCAATTTTTAATCTTCCTTCATAAATCCTTATCATGATTCTAAGAATTATCTATATCTTCAAGTAATGATAGCTTAACAGTTTCCTTGAAATGGAATAACATCTCCCATTTCCTAACAATTACCATATATAAAATTATAAAATCCCAAAATATATGACCATTTTTATTCCCATTCATGGTCATAAATCCATGTTATACCATAATCAATGCACCATCCACCTTGTTTTCAGTCTGGTAGTGTTATTTTTTTGAGAAATCATAGTCCTTGAGTAGTTCCAACCATCTCATTATCCACGTGATGAGATATTTTCTAAATAATATGTAATCCAAGTATTATGGTCCATATTTATATTTTATATTTCAATATAGAGATAGTTTCTCTATATATTAAAACTGAATAATATTTCTTCCCACACAATATCAAGATTTAGATAGTTCATTGTCATGATATTTAATTTAATTTATTTATAATCAACCACATTATCAATCTCCACAAATACATAGCCCAATATTTTCTTCAATAGGTTTATATTTATTAATAATGATAAATTTTGTGATTATTATTTTAGAAAAATAAAATTTATCATTATCCTCTTAATATATTCAAAAAATCCTTCACATTCCCTTAAAAATATTAATTTAACCACATTGTATGTCAATTTTCTTTACAGGTTGGCTAATCAAGATACATTTTGATTAAAACATCGGCATTAACCAACTAAATCAATAAAACTATGTATCTTAGTTATATTTATTGGTGTTTTCCATTCCTTAAATACAATTTTAATTGAATTATGAATAGATATTCCATCCTTGTAGATAATATGAAAATTGAAATAAATCACTTAGTCCCAAAATTAACACTTAATGAATTTTACACATAAATTTCTTTCTCTAGTAATTTCAAAATTTTATCTTACTAATTTCAATTTTACTAATGTATTTCAGAATATATCAAGATATCATTAATATATACTATAATGAAGTTATTATGATAATCCTTGAATCCTATATCCATTACATCCTTAAACACATAGGGTGCATTAGTTAAACCAATGTTAATTGCTATAAACTTATAATTCCCATTCCACATATGAAATATCAAATTCATCATATCAATCTTTTTTAACTATAACAAATTATAATGTGAAAAAATATCAAAATTATAAAAAAATTAAGATAAAATATGTTTATCAAATAGGTCATAAGTGGGTGGTAAAGGATTTTTATCCATTATTGAGTTGACATTGATCTCCTAGTGATCCGCACAAACTCTTATAGACACATCCTTCTTTAGAAAAAGACATGGGATCCTAGAATTTAAACACTGGGTTATATAAATTCCTTATCCCACAACTCCTATATTTGATTCTTTAACACTACTAATTATTCTAGTGATATTTCATATAGAGACTTGGATATAGGATTTTCATCATGCATGATTTCAATTGAAAATTAAACCTTAGTAACAGGTGGGTTTCATATTAATTAATAAATTTTTTTCATCAATAATTGTTACATCCTCTATCCTTATGATGTCTTTTTCATTCGTTGATAGTTTTTTTCCACATGTCATATATAAAAAATTAAATGTGGTGATAAACTAGATGTTGATCCATGAATGTTTAAAATAACGATGTTTCTCCATTAAAAACAACGGATTCACTTCCCCTATTATATATATTAATATTATTATCTATAATATTAATTATTAGATAATAATTTCATTTAAAATCTAGACTAAGGATTATTTCATGGGTAATCATAGGTAAGAAAAATGAAGTCTAAAACGGGGGAATATAAATGTATCTGAATAGAAATTCCTCATACATCATTATTATAATAACATACCCACTATGTTTCCTAATTAAGAAAACATTCCTTAGAGTGATAGAGTATGATTTAATTTTTCAAAAAACAAGAAGATACAAAAAATTTCATAAATATGAAATAAATTAAATCATTAGCTAACATTGAATTTAAAATAAAAGTAATTGTCATCCCATTAATTTAGACTTCAACATCAACTATTGTGATCATATATGCTTAACTTTGATCCCTTGAAATTTTCTATGTTAAATTCCCTTAACACATGGGGTATTCATTCAAATAGTTTCTTGTATCTTTATTTTTAAAGCATTGGACATGGTAAACATCTTTATTTCCCTTGAAATCACGATCTTCATTATCTTTATCATTACACATGAAGAAATATCCCATTCACATATTTCATATTTTAGGGGGTTTCTTTAAAAAAATTAACTTTTAAAAATTCAAACCTTCCCTTATCCCCCATTAATTTATTGGGTTTTATAGAGAAATATACCACCCTATTGTTTTCATCACTTCCTTAAAAAACAAGAGACATAGAGAATGATTTTTCTCCATTGGTGGAACTTGATATTTTATCCTCATATGATTAAGATGTTTAAGATACCAATTCCTATATAAGGATAGAAGATATGCTATAAAATAAGTGATTAATCATAATTATTAGATTACATACATAATCTATAGTATATGTATCTTTCCTCGTGAAGTTAGTATCATATTCTAAAATATCATTTTCGTTTAAGATGTATTAAATTGATGAATTTTATTCCCAAATCATATCATGTATCACGAGGAAAGTATTTTTCTATAGTATATCCATAAAATTATTCTATTTTATAGCTTATATCTAATACTCTTTATTTTTATGGATCAATGATCACCATTGATCTACATGTATCCTTAGACAATAAATGGCCATGATTACCCTCTCCCTTTCTCTATATAAAAATTGAGAAATATATTATTTTCAGAATCTTCCCCCTATAATGATACTGATGTATTAATAGTCCAATTTAATGATAAATTTTTTTCACCAAATGGGGTCCAACATTGTTGCTCCATTTTGGGTATCAGAAAGAATATAAATACATACTTTGTTATTCCACATTACAAGAGTCAGACAACACAAAAATAATGTAATATTCCAAACACTAGCACAAATCTCATTTAGTTTATTAAATTTATCATAAGGTAAATCCCTAAATAGGTTATGTGTGTTTATATGTTTTAATTTTCTTCTTATAAGTTCAATTTTGAAAAAATGCACAATACTGGAAAAGTTAATAAATGAAACCACAAATCATAATATATAATTTTAAATATGGTGGAATAATTACCATAAATATGATAGTTATACATCAACCAATCCTTAAATGCGAATCATACTGTCTTTAAGAATATCATTAACATTTTTTAAAAAAAATCATTCATAATGTCATATAAACACCACATAAATAAATCAAATTTAATCCTCTATGAGTGACAAGACATGTGTGTTGTTATGAATCCTTTTCATACTAAATGTGTTGATCAAGTTAACACCAAAACAAATTTTCAACTATTATTACTACTAGGTTAAACTGTAATAATTAATTTGATATTGTGATGAAAAATGAGATATGTTTGTTCATAGAGGTAGTATTTATCATATATGCATGAGTGGAGTTTTAATTTCTTTTTCGATGGATATGTGATAAAAAATTTCCTTAAAATAAAAATATAAATGTTTTATGTACATTGAAGATACATATTTAAATATTTAAATATTTTTGTAATATATTAGGGTGAGTTTTAAGTTTAAATAATTATGAAAGTCCATTTTAATAAAATAAGAATCCTTCCTGGACATTCTCCTTTTAAAAACCCATAAGGATTCTTGTATTGGAATTTTGGGAAGAAAAAAATATAGGTCATGAATAAGGTTGTTGAGAAGTTTTTTGGTAATATATTAATTAATTTAATGGGCCTAAAGTGTGTGTATATGTGAGGAGATGAGGATCCATTTTATAAGTGATAGGGGTGTAACTCTTTTAAATATTACAAACTTTTAAATTTAATCAATATAATTTACAAAGAATATGGATTCAATTTAGTGTAATTTAAAATATATAATAATTTATGGTTGAAATAAACTCTAGTTATAAAATATATTCCATTAAAAGACATATATTAATCCTCTTCTCTTAGTTTAACTAGCAAATTTTATAATTTTAAATGTTACACTAGTAATAGAATTTTATCATGGTAAATTATTTGTATGGAAAAAATAAGGTTTAAAATGTTTATAAATATTTATTATAACATTTAAAAATTTTAATCCAATTTAGAATAATTAAATTTATATTGGTGGTAAAAAATAATTTTTATTCAATTAATAAAAATTTAACCAAGAACCATTTTTATTTGAAATTTGATTTTGCTTGACAATAATATATACTGTTTATTACCATGAAACTTATTTTTTTATGAATTAAATAGAATATTTTTATGACCATGAAACCATTCCAACACTGAATTTAACCTTAAAACTTTTTTACTTATTATAATGAATGAAAAATGGTTCTTTTATTTGAATAAAACATAAAATAATTATCTAAAATTGAGGACATAGTACTATAAATTCAATGTAATATTTTATATTATTTATTTTAATACAAAAAATAATAACATTCTAAAAAATGGCCATATAATTTTTTAATTCAGTATTATATCATCCTGGTTCCTTAAATTATGATAGTATTTGTAAAAATAGTATGTTTCAATATTCACTAAAAAATAAACGTGTTTATTGAAACCCCGAAATTTCACCATAAGATATTTTAACCCTTATGAAACATGAAATAATATAAATTTTATAAAATTTAAAATATAAAATTTCAAAATTTAACATTTAAATATAATGATAAACTATTTCAATCGTAATGATAAAATAAAGGCTTATGTATTTGTGTATTGTTTGGAGATGTAATTTTTACCTGATATAGTGGGATAACAAGTATTAAAATTGATCATGAAATTTAGTGCCTTTTATTAGTGATATTCATGTTGAATTGAATACAGTATAGAGGATTTGATCAAACTAGTGTTGTTGTGTAACTGTGCTTCTAAGTACCCTATATTTAAACTAAATCCCGCAAGAATGATTCTTAGAAAGATATGATTTGTTTTATCTGGTTCATAATCACTACTAAATTTTAATACACATTTAATTTCAATATGAACTTAAAATATTGACTCCTATATGTATATCTTAGGAAATTTTATGTTCATTTCCCATTTCCACTACCATTTTTATCTCTTGGATAATTAAACAAAGAAATAGACCCAAGGAATTTACTTTATCTCTATGGGTAAAATATTATTTCCTCATGCTATATATTATTTTAGTTAGGGGAATAAAAATTCAATTTATAATTTCGAACTCCTTGGGATAGTTACAACCAATGTTGTCTATCACACTCACCCATTCACATCCTAGTCCTATACTACATCTCATATATCTAACCTTATAAAATAACCTACTCGTGTCTTGTTTAGGTATGACAAACATCACACACATAAAGGAATCACATGTTTCTAACATTGAAAATACCAACCCATTTATTTGAAGTATAATTTCACTATTAATATATACATGAAACCCCTATATATGTTGTTGTTAAAAATTTAAGAAACCAAACCCCTTTCCCTTCAATAACATGGTAACCAAATACACACATACAAACTAATCTCATGTTTTATCCTATGTGTCCAAAATGATGCATGAGACTATTTATTTTCTCTTAGGGGAACAATCATAAACATAATTATTAATATAAAAATTTCATATTTTTTCATATAAAATAAGTCAGCTAAAACCATGAATACCATAAAAACAATAAAAAAAATTCACATGACTTATAATTATGTTCACACTTCCTCTAGATGGAAAAAAGTAAGACATCTATCCCAAGTTCCATCATATCCCTAAACCTTAAAATTCAATAGCCTAAATAACTAATAGAAACCCAATCTATATAATTTGTAACAATGTAATACAATAAAAAATTTATTGCATCCCCAAACATCATAACTCGAATGCAACCTATTCAAGAGAGCCACTATATCTCAAGTGCACCTCCTCATTTTCTATAATTCTATGATTAACTGCAAGGGAAACTAGGTTGATAGTGGAGAGATTATACCAACAAAAGATAACTAATAATAATGACACAATAATAGGGGAATCAATAATGAATAAAAATAAATATAATTTAACAACAACAAATACCACAAGATAATAAAATATATGAAAAATATGTTTATAAAAAGTTTTAATGGTCATACAAAGGTCAAATGCATCACCTACTGTCTATTCATATACACACGCGAAATTAACCAAAATAAATTGAATGCCCAAAACTAAGGAACCACATATCCCCTCTATAAAACCAAAACATATATCTTTTATGTTATATTCACTGACACTAGACACTGGATAAGGATACCTCACCCCACCCAATTTTGTGATCCATAACATAAAAATGGGTCCTTGAGTGTCGGTGAATGTTTTGACTACGAAATCATTAGACCACCGTAAATCATGTCCCTATATAATACCCATTCATATAAATGTGTATGAATTGGGAAATAAATTTAAACCCATAACAAGAAAATCATACTCCACATAATGCTAAAACATTCATGGATGAGATACCATACCTTTTTTTATCTATTACAGAGTCGGATGAGATAACCACCTTTGATTATACCGGATGTTCCCATAGACTTCCATCACATTTAACATTACGAAACATCAAACATCAACCCATAACCAATTGGATCATCCTCAGTCAAACAAGATTCTTTAAATTCACATCCACATATCAAATAAGATGTCTCATGTGTTCTAGTTAGTTCTATTGAACCAACTAAATCTATACATTATATTACTATTGTAATAACCGAGAATTTTAAAAATGGAATTTTTCTTCTTATAATTAAGTAATATTTTGTTTTTAGAATAAATAAATGAAACAACATGTTATAACAAACTACAATATATTATTTTAATTAAAAGAATATTTTTATAACATAAATATCAATTTAATTATTGAATTTGTTACTATGCTAAAAAATCCTAAAAATAATATGATAATAAAAATAGGAAAATGAAGATCTTCTAGGTTTCCCAGAATAATTGTTCTGTTGAACAAAATAGTATAAATAATATAGAATATTCATAATGCAATATGCATTTTTGAAATGAAAATATTTATAAAATCGATACCAATAAGATGTTATTTGATAGTGAATTATATGTGGTGTATTTTGAGAAATTTAGAAACCCATATGATTATTTCAAATCTTACCATTGGAAGAGTAATCTGATTATTTGAATAGTAACTAGGCAATTAGATTTGTTGTCTAATATTTTATCTTTGTAACCAAGATATTAAAATAGTATAATCACATATGGTACTGTAAACTAATATTAAGTTATCTTATTAAATTAATATATTGTATATTTATATCATGATACTACTAAATAAATGATTTAAGAAAGATAATATAAGTGTTCATATTTCTGAAAAACATTAGTTATTTATTTTCCTTTTTTAATAAAATATAATAATTTAAATAAAATATTATATTCATAATAATGGAAAGAAAATTAGTACTATGTGTTTTTAAAATTATAATATATTTTTAAGATAACTTATATAATTTTTCTAAAGTTTACAATATTGATCATACTATTATAATTGATATTTTCCAAATATATGAGGCTTTTGTATAAATGATAAACTTCACATATTTATAAAAAAATTGAATGGATTTATTTTTTGAATATATCCATTAAATAATGGTTAGAGATAAATCATATTTACTTTTCTAAAATTCATTATTTTTTTGTGAATAGAGAAATATTTTCAAATATGATATTTAACATAATAAGATAAATACCAGATTTTTTATGTCATGGTTGATGTAATAACATATTTTTTCAACTATCAAGATCCATTTACATTATAAATTCAATGTATGTTTCCCTATTTATTTCCTTTAGAAAAATAATAAACTAATCTACAAAATATTTAAAAACACACCTCTCTCCCCCATATAAATGCTACCCCTTCTTCTCAAAACTTATAAGCCTTGTATATTGGCTAATTTATGCCCAATAATCATTCAATTCGTCTCCCACACATCTTAGTTCTTCTTGTATCACAAAAATATAAATAAAATATTCTTTAATAGGTTTTCATGATTCAAAATTCAAGAGTTAGTATTCAAAAACTACCTATTGTGAATTCTTTTCTTATTATACCATCTACTAAACCACTTTATAAAATATATATTATCCCATATATTATATAATTTATATTTACAATGGAATATATACCATCAATACTCTTATATGATTATCCTATTCTAAAAATGAAACAATTTTCCATATTATGTTGGTTCATTATCTTTGTGGATGATGAGCATCTGTTTTTCATTACCACATTTATGGTCAGTCATAAAAGTATTAATAGGGTTAAATAATAGTATAATAAGTATATGACAACTTACTATATTTCATGTAATTAATATATCGACATAGTATTAAATAAAATGAAACTAGGCCTTAATGGTTGGTAAAAACATCTAAATGAACTAACCATATTACATTAGTGTTTTCACTATGTGAGTCATCCATATGTTGAACAACTAAAGGATATTTGTGAAAATTGGTTTTTTTAAGATAATAATTCCATTTTATCTCCCTTTTATAATTTTAGTTCCACTTGAAATGGAAATCAATAATTATCCACAACTGATCTAAACATGGAGAAATGAAACGAACACTCTTGATAAAAACAAATTAAACATTATATATGATTAAAATGGTTGTAAAGTAAAAATTATATAATAATTAAATTATAGATATTAAAATTTTTTACTGATAATTAATTAATAAATTTAATTTTATTATTCAAATATTAAGTGTATGGTAAGAATAATTTTGGAACATAAGATAAATGACTTACCTAAAACATCCTTTTCTTTGGGTTATGGCCTTTTTCTCTCTAAATAACATTATATATCCCTTTTATTTAAAATAATGATTTTATGTTATATATATACATAAAAAATTTATTATTATCTTATTCTCCTTTCATTTTATTCATAAATACACAACTAAGGTTCATTTCTCAAATTCCTTCATTAAAATAAAAACTAATAAAAGGCAATGTTTTCTATCCCTTAATACATTTATGTAATGCTCATTTAATGTTTTTATTCCCATTCATGATTTAATTAAACAGAATATTCTTTTATTTATATCCATTCTTATTTAACATTAATTTTTTAAAACAAGTTTGTGTTTATTCTTTGTATAAGAATCATTAACCAATTCCTTAAAACATCATTTTGGATTCTTATTTCATATCCGAATTATCTATGATTTTTCATTAAATTTTTTCTATATAAACACCATGTTATTATTCATAATATTATATATTAATATATAAACTTATGATATATATAATTCCTTTTCCACTTTGGAATCATTATGATATCACTATAGATTATGATATAAGAAAAGATTATGCAACCCATTTCATTATGTGGCTAATTCTTATGTTTATTCATCATGATTGATTTCATATTATGAAATAAATTAGGGTGCATATGTTATGATGGGTGTGGCCATATATTTCATTAATGAGTTAGGTATTGATTTTGTCTCATGAGATGTTATGAAAGGGATTAGGGAGTAATCCTAACCCATGATGGGACTTAGTCTACTATGTGTTGTTGATGTGCTTCATCTTTCACTAACATATTACATGGATGGTGATGATGAAAAATTTAATGATTATATGTGATATAAACTACATAATTATTACATTAATGACATATTTATCCTTCTTGGAAGAAAATATATCATTTTTTTAATTACCATTTCACACACATAATGATGAAAACATTGTTCGTAAACATGTTGACAATTGCCTTCTTGAAGTGATATAACTCTCTTCTCAAAACAACAAAACCTAAATGATATATTTATGTATATTTAAAGAAATAATATAATATATTATGATCATTACATAAATACAAAATATTACTTACCTCTTTTCCATAGTGATCATTGAAAAATGGAAATGATACTCTTGCGTACATATGGTGTACCATCTCCATGGTCGTTGCACATCTCATTTAAGATGACAACAATTAATGATTGTTTTAAAAGTAAAATTTATGAAAAATAGGATTATTATTTCAAGGATATTATTTTAAATATAATTAAACAATGTGATATGAATATAAGGCCTCATCCTTAAACATTAAATAATAATGAAATAAGTTATTTATTCACATTGGGGATCTTTTCAATTTTAGAGCTTTAGAGAATTTGGTCATAACTTATACATAACAAGTTGAATATTACAAGTAGAAACTTTTAATTAATATCAGTTATTTCATAAAAAACTCTTTAAAAAATACGTGTTTAGTTCCATGATTTAAACAACAAGACATTTCATTGATCACATGCTTGACCCTATTCAAATATATATGATGTGAAAAAAATTTCAAAACCTTGGATGAGAATAAAGATCTCAAAAAGGGATACTTAAAGAAGTAAAATTGTTATTTTTTCAAAACAACAAATAACCCATGAATAATTTATCATCAAGTAATACCTTTCACCTTTATAAAGTAGAAAAAACATTTCAGTGAATATAATCTCATTGCTCAACCTTTTTGTTTCTGAAATATTACTATAAAACCCCTAGAAATGAACATATAGTATATATAGGTATCTTGGGACATAAACACACTTAAATAGAATAACCATGTGTTATACTTCCACAAATATCACTAAATGTAATATCTATATTGATGACATTCAAACCCAATGATTTGGAGGTTATAATGTAACCACTTCTCCTAGGATTATCAAGAAACAACCTAGGATTTGGTTTATCACGTAACCACACATCAAATGTCCAAGTTCAATTACATAATCTTAACACAAAAAATATTAAAAATATCAACATTTCTTTAATAAAATTTAATTCACATTCAAAATATATCAATTTAAGATATTGAAATACTCAATCCATCACAAAACGCATTTTCAATACCAAAACACCCAAATGAGAATAAGGGATTACATATCCATTTAAAATCATTAAGCCTTATAGAGGAAGCTAAATAACGATTACAGTGGATGAGAGGTCATTGTCTCATCATATGTTAAAAACATTATTCTTGTCTTTTAGTAAAACGCTTCCATAAAAAACCAATTCCCTTTGAATGAAAGTAAAATTCAAGGGGTTTTATTATAAACCATATAAGAGAAGGAGTTGTTTATTAGGATAATAAACCTCAATAAAAGTAGATTCATATGAATTCCCTTACCTTTTGTTCAAGTTGTCTTGTCATTTCATTATCTCCCTGAATAATAAACACAAGTTAATGTGTACTTTATTAAGAACCTTTTTGTAACGCCTCGACCCTAGTTACCTAGAGTCGGTGCATTATTGCGTAACATTGGCATGGTCACAAATGATCAAGTCTCGAAAGACTGATTAGTTTAGTAACCTTGGAAACACTAGATATATTCATATGTCTTATATTACATCATAAATTAAATCAAAACTACAACAACATCTTGTCTTCATATCCCCTCATACTATCCCTGTAGGTCATTCATAAAATACTTCTTCACATCCTGTAAAAATTAAAACATTGAAAGGGGTGATCTCAGATTCTCAGTAAGGATAACAATATAGCGGAAGCTTTCATAAATAAACATTAACATTTAAGGAAATGTATAACTATAACAAAATCCATTTAAACATGATCTATTGCATAATATGGAAAAATAAAATGAAATAATTCCATTTACTTATTCACATGGATATTCTACTAGTCGACTAATCACGTGCAATATCAATAACCACTTTCATAATGATGGAATGCATAATTCCCGACTATCATAACCACGTAGCCAAGGCCTCATGCCAAGACTACAAATATGATTTTTTAAAGGCCTTGTGCGAAGACACTAGTTTGTCTCATGAGACCTGCCGATGCATCGAGGAGCTATAGCGGGCTCCACCGTTCACTTATTAAGTCGAATTCATTCCTCATATGAACAGGTTTAAACATATCATTAACCGTAACTTAATCATATCACATAAAACATACATAAAGGAAACATAAAATTTCCACATTTCAATCACAAGATATCAATACAACAAATTGATATAATAAAAACATTATCAAAACCATTTTCAATACCAAAATAATAGAAAATTAAAACATGGTATTTATTTTTCATTTTAAAAAAAGTTATGTCTTTTAGAGGAAGCTGAAACTCAATTAATGGTCACTACGACAGAGAAGTCGTTGTCCCCATATACGTAAGACAAAAAACATTCCCTTTTTCGTTTATTAAAACGCTTCATATAAAAAGATTCATTTTTAATAGATATAAAAATCAAAGGGGTTTATACACCGTATAAAAGAAAGTTGGGTATAAAACATAATATGCCTTAATAAAAGGATATTGAGATGTAGCCCCTTACCAAGATCATTTTTTAATTTAAAATAGATATATTATGTGTATTCACTATAATTACACATAATGAATGTAAAAATAAAAGATAGAACATAATAATATCATGACATGATTTGAAAGTAGGAGATTAACCCAAATAACAGAAATCGGGATAAAAAGTTCCCTCACCTCGTGTCCGACATGACTCGATCATTATTTAATCTCCTGAATAATAAACTAGAGTTAATTTCTATTTTCTTAAGAACCTTTTTCATGTTCATTATTCCTTTTATATCACTTATTGCCATGTTATGAAATTATGTAATTATTTAATTTAATAACGGTCATTTTGTCGATAATTGGTACTTGAGTCGAAAATAAACTTCTTATAATTACATGTTGTTCATGTGGTGAAATATCCATTATATACAAAATTATATTCATGATTTAGATATCATATATATCATATATATCCAGTATATACATGCATTTATAATTTTACATAACATTTAGAGGTAAGAAATGAAATGCACCGTTCATGGAGAGGGTGAGTCGTACGTATGCATGAATGCTACTTTCAATTCTATTTTGTATTTAATGGAATGAAATTATAATTATATAAAGGTATACTATAATTACAATATAATATAATTTATAATACAATTTACTCCATCCTTTATACATCCCACATATGGCATTAATGATTCAAATCACTTTGAGGGGGTGGTAGTCCGCACTTCCTAAAATGAAATTATCGCATTTACCCATAATGGAAATCATAAAGGTGTGAAATAAATGAAAAATAATTAATTATAAGGTAAAAATAAACATAATATATATCATTTATGAAAATATTGTCATCAAAATTTCCACCATGAGAGGTGTTAAAAGAATATTCAATAATCATCGTTCTGTGAGGCAGTAATTCGCCACCCACAGAAACAGTATGTTCTTTAACCATTTGACGAAGGTATGTGTAAGTGTAAATAAATTCCTTCTCATAAAAAAATTCTAGAATATTTAAGATACTGTTGTTGTGGAAAAATAAAATAATACAAATGGTTTAGGGGGTTGGAGAATCAAAATAAAACAAAACAACAAAAGAGAAGACATTACCTTAAAATCAGGAAACTCTTTTTGATTTGAGCCAAAGTCTTCCTTGGGAAGACTTATGCCCAAAGTGAGGCTTCTAGGAGTAATAGAGGGAAGTTGATAGAGTATTTGGTCAGATGTTGGTGGGGAAAAATGGCTTTGATGGTGTGAATAAGGTGGTAGATGTGGGGGCCTTTTATAAGAGGATATGAGGGGCACTCTTGGAAAGTCATGAAATGTTACATTATTATGAAGTGCTTTTCGGTTTTCAAAGGTCCCAAAACTATATATTTATAGGATAAGGTGATAAGGGTCCAAAATATACTCATCCAATAGGTTTTTGACAAGTTTAAGTCTTATAGTTTACATTATATTTTCATTTCATTTAAATCATTAGTTAATGAGGTAATCACTGCATCATCATGGTGTAATAAAAAATTTAATTTATCTAATGTCTAAAAATTATAAAAAAAATCATGATGTAGGAAATATTATTAGATTTCCATTGAATATTTATAGTCTAAAATTTAACTTATATAACCCCATGTAATAATTGTTTTAGTAAAACTACACATGTTTTTGACAATTTTATTTTTACTTTAAATAAAAAGTTATTAATGACATTTTCCTACCCAAGTGGCTCCATGGGGTCCCCAAGTTTACCCATGGATTGTCTTGATCGGCCATGACTCATCCAATAAGTTTAGGACAAGTGTGAAGGTATTTTTATATTTTTATAATATCATTTTTACCTTAAATTTCTCTAATTACCTTTAATCGCTATTAATTAAACATAAAAGTTACTATTCATCAAAAAAATTATTTTAATCCCATTGAACCACATTTTATTTCCTAATGACAACCATGTATGTCGGATTTTTGAAAATCAAATCACAGAAGTGGTAATGTTTCATTTAAAAGAAAAATCAGTTTTTAACTATAACTTAGGGGTTTCACTATTCATCATACATTGAAGTTTTTCAGAACAATGCCAAAAATTCACCCTAAGATATAATTGATATTCCGAATTCAAAAATGATGTCTATTTTACAAAATTACAAACATATAAGTTGCATTAATTAATTTAATAATTAATTCCCGCTATCACAACAAATAGCGTGTTTTTAAGAAACAATATATATCAAAAGATTGACAATTGTTTATGTCCAATTTCAAAGTGAAATTAATTCTAATGACCACCATTGAATAAAATGATAAAAATATATTCTAATTATACTTTAAAACAACTCAATAATATAGTTTATCACTATAAATTTTTTTGATTAAAAAAGTTGGTTTTAGGTAATTTCTCTATTCATAAAAAATTGGATGTTCTCAGAAAAATACCAAAAATACAAATAGGCTAATTTCGATATTACAAATCCAAAAATTAAGTCCATTTTGAAATATAAAATTTATATAATTTCAAAAAGGTAGTATTATTATTCATAACGGCTATTTTGATTGGTCTCGGTGTGTTAGAATCTCGTACTAGCGTACAATGAAAGCTATTTCATTATTGAAAGAGAAGCGTATCGTGGAAGCTTGGGGTGTAACATTCTCCCCTCCTTCAATAAATTGGATCCTCACTATTTGAAATTTTTCTACGAAAATAAAAGGTTGAAAATAGAAAATACCTTTGTGGAAAACCCACATCAGAAATAGGGCTAATAAAAATATAACATTAAATGAAAGAAAGAGAAATACAAAGGTCACCCGAGATATCCAATACTTGGATTCTTAGAAAATAAGGATATGGAGGAAAAAAACCATCAAGGTATGATGGAGAGTTGTAGAAAACATGATTAAGAGAAATTAAACCACAAGAAAATCACAAACTTGTGATTGGTTAAACGGTCATTGAATCCCCAGTTGGAAAAGTTAACCGACAACGTTTTTGTTTTAAGTTGCCTTTTATAAAGTTGAGGAATTTATTTAGGTGATTTACTAAGAACGTAAGGAAATATACATACTTGTCATGCAGACATTCATTATTTAATAAATTTTTTCCACAAACGCATCTTTCACTCAAAAATATAATAGAACTCAAAAATATTATATATATCCTAATCATATAAGGTTACAAATATTAACACATACCTTTTAGATTAAGAAAACTATTTTTTAACAACCAGGGACTTCCTGTAGGCTAGTGGTAGGTAATAAAGGCATGTCGCACTATGGTTGTGGGTTCGATTCCTACAGCTTTTTCCGACGTGGAGGTTTATCCCCTGACCTACAGGTTGTCCAATTCCTAAAACTATAGTATTACAATATTCAAAAAATAATCTTTATAAATTTTTTAACCCTAAACAATACTACCCAAAGTTCTACTTAATCCATTCCAACCTTTATAGTTATCCAAAATAACTCTTTCCAGAATTTTTCGAAAAGTTCTCTAAATTCCAAAATCAATTGTAACATCATATTCCGCAAACAAAGTAAAGTTTATCTTATTGTCACATACTAAAATATGATTATCTTCATCATATTAAAACCTTAATGAAAACAACAAGTACTACAGTACAAACCTTATAAATATCACATTATTCTTTTAACCAGAATATAATCCATGGGTCCAAAAGCACCAATACATTAATTATTCCACTTCAACTGTAGTAACATCATAAGATTATCCTTGATCCCTTGTCCTTTTCTAACGTATTTTTCCCTGACGCTTAGGACATTAATTTGCATAATTCCCCATTTCCCTACAATTGTAGCATTCAACATTGATAGCCTCTTTCTTTCCCTTCCAGTCATGCGTCTGGTGACCTTTTTCTCCACATTTATATCAAACTCCCATTCCTTTTAGGAAAGTACTAGGGTGATTCTTCCCACAATTATTTCATAATGGAAAATCCATCTTTCCCTTTTTCCCTTTATCTGTCTCTTGTTCCACCATTCTCTTCTTCTCTTTCTTTAATTTATTGTCATAAGATTTAGAGAATTCCTTTTCTGTCTTGATAGCACATGAGATAATTTCTTCATACGTTGAGAAAGATTTTGATACTAAAGCTCGACAGAGAAAAGGTTTTAACCCATCAATGAAACGATCAATATTACTTCCTGGTTTACGTATATAATCTATTTCATGCCTTTCTAACCTTGTAAAGTTAGCCTCATACTTTGTGACATTCTCATCCTCCTTTTGTCTCAGAATCATAAATTGCTTTTCCATATCTTCTCTATGGTCACGACAGAAGTATATTTCTAAGAAAATCTCTTTGAACTCCCTCCATTCCATATTTGAAACTTCATCACCTTCCTTTGTGTTTTGAATCAGCGACCACCATTGATCAGCATCTCCAATGAGGCGGTAAACTGCTATGACAACTTTCTCCCTTTCGCTACTCCCCAAGGCCTGAAATATTTTCCCTAAGGAGTTTATCCATTGCTCAGCTACTAATGGATTTGTACCCCCATTAATTTTTGGTAGTTTTTTCATCATTAAGCGGTCTAACATTGATCCTCCACGTTGCGGATCAGGGTGCTCCATACGAGTAAGGTTATTATTCATAACCTGAGTGAGTTGTCCCAGTATGGTGATAAGCTGATCAGCACCAATTGTATCACCAACTCTGTTATAATTATCATAAGCAGGAGGGAAATCCCTACATGGAGTGCATGTATTGATACGGTTTCCATTCCTTCCACTAGGCTCCATTTCTAAACAATGTCATAAACAAGAATAGTTTATGAATCGATATAAACAATAACAAACTTGAGAAGCATTTAACATAAATTAAACTACTTATTAATATAATACATATTCATAAAAATGTTTCCTTTAAGTAAGTATTCACTCATAAAACCTTCATAATGGTTTGTAAGGAAAATGAGAATAATCCTAAGCATATACCCACGGGAGTGTCATAACCAAGAGTGTATCAAGGCCCATTTTCATGCACCAGTTCCTGTTTGAGTCTAGCTCAAGGTGGTGTTTTCGGGTTTTAACCCTAGGTACATCTGTGCCAGAGCCGCCTCTACCTGCTCATATCCAGACAGGGATGTATTGCTCAGAACACTCACAAAATCTCTATAATACCAAAATTCATGGAAGTTCTTCTATACTAATCCTCAAAGTCTATCTCTGGGATATGTGGTCTAATCAGAGTTTATCTAAATATAGCTTCCCTGGTTAGTACTAACCTACCTCTGATACCAACTATAATGCCCCGACCCCAGTTACCCAGAGTCGGTGCATTATTGTGTAACATTGGCATGATCACAAAAGATCAAGTCTCGAAAGACCGATTAGTTTAGTATCCTTAGAAACACTAGATATATTCATTTGTCTTAGATTACATCATAAATTAAAACAAAACTACAACAACATATTGTCTTCACATCCCCTCCTACTATCCCTGCAGGTCATTCATAAAATACTTCTTCACATCCTGGAAAAATTAAAACATTGAAAGGGGTGAGATCAGATGCTCAGTAAGGATAACAATATAGCGGAATCTTTCATAAATAAATATTAACATTTAAGGAAATGTATAACTAAAAAAAAGCCTTTTAAATTTGAACTTCAGCATAATATGGAAAAATAAAATGAAATAATGACATTTACTTATTCACATGGATATTCAACTAGTCGAATAATCACATGAAATATCAATAACCACTTTAATAAAGATGGAATGCATAATGCCAGACTATCGTAACCACGTAGCCAAGGCCTCGTTCCAAGACTACAAATAAGATTTTTTCAAGGCCTCGTTCCAAAACACTAGTTCTTCTCATGAGACATGCCGATGCATTGAGGAGCTATAGTGGGCTCCACCCGTCACTTATTAGGTCCAATGCATTCCTCATATGAACAGGTTAAAACATATCATAAAAAATAACATAATCATATCACATAAAACATGCATAATGGAAACATACCATTTCCACATTTCAATAACAAGATATCAATACAACACATTTATATAATAAAAAAATTATCAAAACCATTTTCAATACAAAAATAAAAGAAAAATAAAAGTTTTTATTTATTTTTCATTTTAAAAAAAAGTTATGGCTTTTAGAGGAAACTGAAACTCAAATAATGGTCACGAAGGCAGAGAAGTCGTTGTCCCCACATACGTAAGACAAAAAAATCCCCTTTCTTCATTTATTAAAACACTTCGTATAAAAATATTCCTTTTGAATAGACGTAAATGTCAAAGGGGTTTATACACCATATAAAATAAAGTTGTGTATAAAACAAAATATGCCTCAATGAAAGGAGATTGAGACGAAATCCCTTACCAAGATAATTTTTTAAATTAAAATTGATATATTATGTGTATTCATTATAAGTACACATAAAGAAAGTAAAAATAAAATATAGAACATAATAATATCATGACATAATTTGAAAGTAGGAGATTAACCCCGAAGAAGGAAATCGGGTTAAGAAGTTCTCTTACCTCGTGTCCGACTTGACTTGATCATTCTTTAATCTAATGAATAATAAACTAGAGTTAATTTATATTTGATTAAGAACATTTTTCATGTTTATTATTCCTTTTATATCAATTATTACCATGTTATGAACATTATGTAATTATTTAAGTTAATAACGATCATTTTGTCGATCTTTGGTACTTGAGTAAAAAATAAACATCTTATAATTACAAGTTGTTCATGTGGTGAAATATCCATTATATCCAGAATTATATTCATGATGTAGATATCATATATATAATATATATCCAGTATATACAAGAATTTATTATATTACATAACATTTAGAGGTAAGAAATGAAATGCACCATTCATGGAGACGGTAAGCCGTACGTACGCATGAACGCTACTTTCATTTCTATTTCGTATTTAATGGAATGAAATTATAATTATATAAAGGTATAATATAATTCCATTATAATATAATATATAATACCATTTACTCTATCCTTTATGCATCCCACATATGGCATTAACGATTCAAATCAGTTTGAGGGGGCGGTAGTCCGCACTTCCTAAAATGAAATTATCGTGTTTACCCATAATGGAAATCATAACGGTGTGCCATAAATGAAAAATACCAAATCATAAGAAAAACATAAACATAATATATATCATTTATGAAAATAGTTTCATCATAATGGCCACCATGAGAGGTTTTAAAAGAATATTGAACAATCATCCTTTCGTGAGGCAGTAATTCGCCACCCACAGAAACAGTATGTTCTTTAACCATTTGACGAAGGTGTGTGTAAGTGTAAATAAAATACTTCTCATAAAATCATCCTATTATATTGAAGATATTTTTTTATACAAAATAAAATAATACAAAGAGTTTAGGGGGTTGGAGAAGAAAAATAAAACAAAACAACATAAGAGAAGACATTACCTTAAAATCGGGTAACTCTTTTTGATTTGGACCAAAGGCTTCCTTGGAAAGACTTCTTCCCAAACTGAGGCTTCTAGGAGTAAGAGAGGGAAGTTAATAGAGTACTTGAGCAGATTTGTTCCAAGAAAAATGGCTTTTATGGTGTGAATAAGGTGGTCGAGGTGGGGGACTTTTATAGGAGGAGAGGAGGGGCACTCTTGGAAAGTCATGAAATTTTACATTATTATGAAGTGATTTTCGGATTTAAAAGGTACCACAATTATATATTTAGAGGCTAAGGTGATAATGGTTCGAAATATACTCATCCAATAAATTTTTTACAAGTGTAAGTCTTATATTTTACATTATCTTTTCATTTTATTTAAATCGTTAGTTAATGCGGTAATCGTTGCATCATCATGGTGTCATAAAACATTTAATTTATCTAATGTCTAAAAACTATAAAAAATATAATGATGTAGAAAATATTTTTAGCTTTACAATGAATATTTATAGTCTAAAATTTAACTTATATAACTCCATGTAATTATTGTTTTAGTAAAACAACACATGTTTGTGCCAATTTTATTTTTACATTAAATAAAAATTTATTAATGTCTTTTTCGTACCGAAGTGGCTCCATGGGGTCCTCATGTTGACCCCTGGATTGTCTTGGATGGCCATTACTCATCCAATAAGGGTAGGACAAGTGTCAAGGTATTTTTATATTTTTATAATATCATTTTTAACATAAATTTCACTAATTACCTTTAATCATGATTAATTAAATCTAAAATTTACTATTCACCAAAAAATTATTTTAATCCCATTGAACCACATTTTACTTCCTAATGATAACCAAATATATCAGATTTTTGAAAATCAAATCACAGAAGTGGTATTGTTTCATTTAAAAGAAAAATCAGTTTTTAACTATCACTTAGTGGTTTCACTATTCATCAAAAATTGAAGTTTTTCAGAACAATGCCAAAATTCACCCTAAGATATAATTGATATTACGAATTCATAAATGATGTTTATTTTACAAAATTACAAACATATAAGTTGCATTAATTAATTTAATAATTAACTCCCATTGTCACAACAAATAGCATGTTTTTATGAAACAATATATATTAAAAGATTGACAATTGTTTATGTCCAATTTCAAAGTGAAATTAATTCTAATGACCAAAATTGGATAAAATGGTAAAAATATATTCTAATTATACTTTAAAACCACTTAATAGTATAATTTATCACTATAAATTTTTTTTATTAAAAAAAATTTTTTTATGTATTTTGTCTATTCATAGAAAATTGGATGTTCTCGGAAAAAATAACAAATATTAAACATAGGATAATTTCGATATTCCGAATCCAAAAATGAAGCCCATTTTGAAATATAAAATTTATATAATTTCAAAAAGGTAGTATTACTATTCATAACGACTATTTTTGTTGGTCGCGGTGTGTTAGAATCTTGAACTTGCGTACAATGCAAGCTATTGCATTATTGAAAGAGAAGTGTATCATGGAAGCTTGGGGTGTTACATTCTCCCCTCCTTCAATAAATTGTGTCCTTGCAATTTGATATTGTTCTTCGAAAATAAAAGGTTGAAAATAGATAATACCTTTGAGGAAAACCCACATCAGAAATTGGATTACTAAAAATATAACATTAAAAGAAAAAAAGAAAAATAAAAAGGTATCCCGAGATACCCAATACTAGGATTCTTTGAAAATATGGATATGGAGGAAAAAGAAACCATCAAGTTCTGATGGAGAGTTGTTGAAAAAAGTATTAGGAGAAAGTTAACCACAAGAAAATCACAAACATGTGATTGTTTAAACGGTCATTGAATCCCCATTTGGAAAAGTTAACCGACAACGTTTTTGTTTTAAGTTGCCTTTTATAAAGTTGAAGAATTTATTTAGGAGATTTACTAAGAACGTAAGGAAATAAAAATACATGTGATGTAGACTTTCATTCATTAATAAATTTTTACCACAAACTCATCTTTCACTCAAAAAGATAATAGAACTCAAAAATATTATTTTTATCCTAATCGTACTAGGGTCCAAATATTAACACATACCATTTAGATTAGGAAAACTATTTTGTAATAACCAGGGACTTCTTGTAGGCTAGTGGTAGATAATAAAGGCCTATTTCACTATGGTTGTGGGTTTGATTCCTGCAGCTTTGTCCGATGAGGGGGTTTATCCTCTGACCTACAGGTTGTCCTTTTCCTAAAACTATAGTATTATAATATTCCAAAAATAATCTTCATAAATGTTTTAACCTTAAACAATACTACCCAATGTTCAAATTAATCCATTCCAACCTTTATAGTTATCCAAAATACCTCTGTCCAGACTTTTTCTAAAAGGTCTCTAAATTCCAAAAACAATTGTAACATCAAATTCCCCAAAAAAGTAAATTTTCTATTATTTTCACATACTAAAATATGATTAACTTCATCATATTAAAACCTTAATGAAAAAAACAAGTACTGCAGTTCAATCCTTAAATATATCACATTATTCTTATTACCAGAATATAATCCTTGAGTCCAAAAGCACCAATACATTAATTTTTCCACTTCAACTGTAGTAACAACATAAGATTGTCCTTGATCCCTTGGCCTTTTCTGAAGTAAGTTTCCTTGACGCTTAGGACATTCATTTTCATAATGCCCCATTTCCCTACAATTATATCATTCAACATTGATAGCCTCTTTCTTTCCCTTACAATCACGTGCCTGGTGACCTTTTTATCCACATTTATAACAAACTCCCATTCCTTTTAGTCATGTACCAGGGTTATTCTTCCCACAATTATCGCATAATGGAATATCCGTATTTCCCTTTTTCCCTTTATCTGTCTCTTGTTCCATCGTTCTCTTCTTCTCTTACTTTACTTTATTGTCATAAGATTTAGATAATTCCTTTTCTGTCTTGATTGCACATGAGCCAGTATCTTCATACATTGAGAAATATTTTTATACTAAAGCTCGACGAAGAAATGGTTTTAACCCATCAAAGAAATGATCAATCTTACTTCTTGGGTTACGTATATAATCGGCTGCATGCCTTACTAACCTTGTAATGTTGGCCTCATACTTTGTGAAATTCTCATCCTCCTTTTGTCTCAGACTCAGAAATTGTCTTTCCATATCTGATCGATGGACATGAGGGATGTATTTTTATAATAAAAGATCTTTAAACTCCCTCCATTCCATATTTGATACTTCATCATCTTCCTTTTTTTTGATTCAATAACCACCATTGATCGACATCTCCAGTGAGTCAGTAAACTTCCATGACAACTTTCTCCCTTTTGATACTCCCCAAGACGTGGAATATTTTCTCTAATATGTTTATCCATTGCTCAGCTACTAATGGATTCGTACCCCCATTAAATTTTGGTGGTTGTTGCCTCATTAATCGGTCTAACATTGATCCTCCACATTGCAGATTAGGGTGGTCTATATGAGTAAGGTTATTATTCATAACCTGAGTGAGTTGTCCCAGTATGGTGATAAGGTGATCAGCACCAGTTGTATCACCAGCTCTATTATAATTATCATAATCATGAGGGAAATCCCTACATGGAGTGCGTGTATTGATACGGTTTCCATTCCTTCCACTAGGGGCCATTTCTAAACAATGTCATAAACTAGATTAGTTTTTGAATCGATATACACAATAACAAACATGCGAAACAATTAACATAAATTAAACTACTTATGGATATAATCCATAATCATAAAAATGTTTCCTTTAAGGAATTATACACTCATAAACCCTTCATAATGGTTTGTAAAGAAAAAGAGAATAATCCTAGGCATATCCCCTAGGAGTGTCGTAACCAAGAGTGCAGCAAGGACCGTTTTCGTGCACCAGTTCCCATTCGAGTTTAGCTCAAGGTGGTGTTCTCAGGTTTCACCCCTAGGTACATCTGTGCTAGAGCCGCCTCTATCTGCTCGTATCCAGACGGGGATGTATTGCTCGGAAAACTCACAAAATCTCTATAATAACAAAATTCTATGAAGTTCTACTATACTAATCCTCAAAGTCTATCTTTGGGCTATGTGTTCTAATCAGAGTTTATCTCAATCTATCATCCAAGGTTAGTACTAAACTACCTCTGATACAAACTATAATTCCCCGACCCCAGATAACCATAGTTATTTCATTATTTCATAACATTGGCATGATCACAAAAGATCAAGTCTCGAAAGACCGATTAGTTTAGTAGCCTTGGAAACAGTAGATATATTCATATGTCTTACATTACAACATAAATTAAAACAAAACTAAAACAACATATTGTCTTCATATCCCCTCATACAATCCCTACAGGTCATTCATAAAATACTTCTTCACAACCTGTAAATATTAAAACATTAAAAGGGGTGAACTCAGATGCTTAGTAGGGATAACAATATAGCGGAAGCTTTCATAAATAAACATTAACATTTAAGGAAATGTATAACTAAAAAAATCCTTTTAAACTTGAACTTCAGCATAATATGGAAAAATAAAATGAAATAATTCCATTTACATATTCACATGGATATTCTACTATTCAAATAATCACATGAAATATCAATAATCACTTTCATAATAATGGAATGCATAATGCTAGACTATCATAACCACGTAGCCAAGGCCTCATTCTAAGACTACAAATAATATTTTGTCAAGGACTCGTGCCAAGACACTAGTTTGTCTCATGAGACATTCCGATGCATCGAGGAGCTATAGCGGGCTCCACCCGTCACTTATTAATTTCAATGCATTCCTCATAAGAACAGGTTTAAATATATTATAAACCATAACATAATCATATCACATTAAAACATGCATAAAGGAAACATAGAATTTCCAAATTCCAATCACAATATATCAATACAACACATTTATACAAAAAAACATTATCAAAACCATTTTCAATACCAAAATAAAAGAAAAGTAAAACATTGTATTTATTTTTCATTTTTAAAAAAGTTATGGCTTTTAGTGGAAGCTGAAACTCAAATAATGGTCACGGCGGCAGAGAATTCGTTGTCCCCTCATATGTAAGACAAAAACATTCCCTTTTTTCGTTTAGTAAAATTCTTCTTATAAAAAAGTTTCCTTTTTAATAAACGTAAATGTCAAAGAGGTTTATACACCGTATAAAAGAAAGTTGTGTATAAAACAAAATATGCCTCAATGAATGGAGATTGAGACGAAGTCCCTTACCAAGATCATTTTTAAAATAAAATAGATCTATTACCATTATTCACTAAAGTACACATAAATAAAGTAAAAAATAAAGATATAACATAATAATATCATGACATAATTTGAAAGTAGGAGATTAACCCAAAGAACGAAAATCGGGTTAAGAAGTTCCCTTACCTCGTGTCTGAATTGACTCGATCGTTCTTTAATCTCCTGAATAATAAACTAGAGTTAATTTCAATTTTCTTAAGAACCTTTTTCATGTTCATTATTCCTTTTATATCACTTATTACCATGTTATTAACGTTATGTAATTATTTTAGTTAATAACGGTCATTTTGTCGATCTTTGGTACTTGAGTCAAAAATAAAATTCTTATAATTACAAGTTGTTCATCTGGTGAAATATACATTATATCCAGAATTATATTCATTATGTAGATATCATATATATCATATATATCCAGTATATACATGCATTTATAATATTACATAACATTTAGAGTTAAGAAATGAAATGCACTATTCATGGAGACAGTAAGTCGTACGTACGCACGAACGCTACTTTCATTTCTATTTCGTATTTAATGGAATGAAATTTTAATTATATAAAGGTATAATATAATTCTAGTATAATATAATTTATAATACCATTTACTCCATCCTTTATACATCCCACATATGGCATTAACGATTCAAATCACTTTGAGGGGGTGGTAGTCCGCACTTCCTAAAATGAAATTATCGCGTTTACCCATAATTGAAATCATAAAGGTGTGCCATAAATGAAAAATACAGAATCATAATGAAAACATAAACATAATATATATCATTTATGAAAATATTGTCATCATAATGGCCACCATTAGAGGTGTTAAAAGAAGATTGAACAATCATCGTTTCGTGAGGCAGCAATTCGCCACCCACAGAAACAGTATGTTCTTTAACCATTTGACTAAGGTGTGTGTAAGTGTAAATAAAATCCTTCTCATAATAACTTCATATTATATTTAAGATACTGGTTTTGTTACAAAATAAAATAATAAAAATAGTTTAGGGGGTTGGAGAAGAAAAATAGAACAAAACAACATAAGAGAACACATTACCTTAAAATCAGGTAACTCTTTTTGATTTGAGCCAAAGGCTTCCTTGGGAAGACTTATTCCCAATTTGAGGCTTCTAGGAGTAATATTGGGAAGTTTATAGATTATTTTGGCAGATTTTTTCCTATCCAAATGGCTTTGATGGTGTAAATAATGTGGTAGAGGTGGGGGCCTTTTATAAGAGGAGAGGTGGGGCACTCTTGGAAAGTCATGAAATGTTACATTATTATGAAGTGATTTTCAGATTTCAAAGGTCCAAAAATTATATATTTCGAGGATAAGGTGATAAGGGTTATAAATATACTCATAAAATAGGTTTTGGACAAGTGTAAGTCTTATATTTTACATTATCTTTTCATTTTATTTAAATCGTTAGTTAATGAGGTAATCGATGCATCATCATGGTGTCATAAAAAATTTAATTTATTTAATATCTAATAATTTTAAATAAAATATCATGATGTAGAAAATATTTTTGTATTTAAAATTAATATTTATAGTTGAAAAGTAAACTTATATAACCCCATTTAATAATTGTTTTTGTAAAACAACACATGTTTGTGATAATTTTATTTTTACTTTAAATAAAAAGTTATTAATGTCATTTTCTTACCCAAGTGGCTCCATGGGGTCCCCAAGATGACCCATGGATTTTCTTGGTCGGCCACGAATCATTAAATAAGGGTAGTACAAGTGTCAAGATTTTTTTATATTTTTATAATATCATTTTTACCTTAAATTTCTCTAATTACCTTTAATCGCGATTAATTAAATATAAAAGTTACTATTCAACAAAAAATTATTTTAATCCCATTGAACCAAATTTTACATCCTAATGAAAACCATGTATGAATTATTTCTTAAAATCAAATCACAGAAGCAGTAATGTTTCATTTAAACGAAAAAATCATTTTTTAACTATCACTTAGTGGTTTCACTATTCATCCAAAATTAAAGTTTTTCAAAACCCTGCCAAAAATTCACCTTAAGATATAATTGATATTAAGAATTCAAAAATGATGTATATTTTACAAAATTCCAAACATATAAGTTGCATTAATTAATTTAATAATTTATTCCCACTGTCACAACAAATATCTTGTTTTTAAGAAAAAATATATATTAAAAGATTGACAATTTTTTATGTCCAATTTCAATGTGAAATTAATTATAATGACCACCATTGGATAATATGGTAAAAATATATTCTAATTATACATTAAGACCACTAAATAGTATAATTTATCACTATAAATTATTTTTATTAAAAGAGTTGTTTTTAAGTATTTTCTCTATTCATAGAAAATTGGATGTTCTCAGAAAAATACAAAAAATTCAACATATGCTAATTTCGATATTCCGAATTCCAAAAATTCAGTACATATTGAAATATAAAATTTATTTAATTTCAAAAAGGTAGTATTACTATTAATAATGGCTATTTTGATTGTCCATGGTGCGTTAGAATCTCGAACTTGCATACAATGCAAGATATTTCATTATTTAAAGAGAAGCGTATCGTGGAAGCTTGGGGTGTTACATTTTTTCAAGATTATTATTCCTTTTATATCACTTATTATATTACTATAGATATTATATAATTATTCATGTTCATATTGGTCATTTTGTCGATGTTCAGTACATGAGTCTATAATGAACCTGTTATAATTTCCAATTGTCCGTGTGGTCTAAATTACATTATCTATAAAATGATATTATAAATTTAGATATCTATTATATCATATATATCAATTATATATTTATTTTTAACAGTATACAAAATTTGGAGATTGGAAATGAAATTCACTGTTCTTATAGATGGTAAGTTGTACCTATGCATGAATGCTACTTTTATTTCTATTTAATATTTAATGGAATGAGAACATAATGATACATTAGTATATTTTAATTAAAATATAATATCATTTTTTATATATGTTATATAATTTCATTAAATTCTTCCTTTATATGTTTCATGTATGACATGAATGAGTCATATCAGTTGGAGGGGGTAGTAGTCCGCACTTCCTCAACTGAAATTACATATTAATACAACATGAAAAGCATAAATTTATGTTCTAAATGATGATAAAATAAGAATATATATAAACATATATCATATATATCATATAAAATTGAGTTCCAGTATAACGGACACCGTAAGAGGGGGTAGTAGAAGATTGTATAATCATCATTTCGTTAGACAATAGTTCTCCATCCACAGAAATAATATGTTATGTACCAATTAGACAGAGGTGTGTGTAAGTTTTGTTTGAATAATTATTATAAAAACAATCTAGTATATTGAGAATACTCTTATTTATATCTAAACAATGAATAAGAAGATCATTGGGAGTGGATAAGGAAAATAATGGAAAGGAACTTGAGAGAAGACGTTACCTCAAATCAGGTAACTCCTTTTTATTTAAGATAAAATGCCTTCTTGAATTGCCTTATTACCAATGTAAATATTATATGAGGAATATAGGGATGTTTGGGGCTTATTTGGGAAAATTTGTATGAGACAATGGGGATCGAGAGGTGTGTGTAAGGGATATAGATGGTGTCCTATTATAATAGGGAGGTGGGGCACTTTAGTAATGTCTTGACTGATTATTTTATTATAAACTGAATTTAGAATTTCAACAAGTCCAAAACTCATTTAATACAAAGATACGATTATTAATTTCCAAAATCAACTCAATAAATAGGTTTTAGACATGTTTTGTTTTCAAATTTTACCTTATCATTTAGCTTTAACCCTTAGTTAACTAAGTTAACACTTACCATGTCTTCATGTATATTCATACTATATAGTTAATATTGTTACTATAAAATTTCAATTTAACCTAAGTGGTTCATAAATAAAATTTTATCCCTTATCTATGACTTTTTTATGAATCTTATATTTTTAGGACATATATATCATTTAAAAAAATAATATTTGTTCTAAAAACTCATTTATGTCAATTTTTATTCTATTCATATCATAACTTTTTAAAATCCATTAAAAATTGATTATTTCAAATATATTTCATTAATTAGAAGATATCAAGTCATAAATATCCCTAAAATTCGTCGATTGAATAAAAATTTTCAAAATAAATTTATTTTGATTTTAATAATCTCATTTATTTAAATTATTCATTAGTAAGGTAATCATTATATCACAACTATGTCATAAATAAATATCATTATATAATAAATAAAAATATGTAGGAAACATTTTTATCTTTATAAAGAATATTTATATTCCAAATTATAACATATATAACCCCATATATTGTTTTACTAAAAGATACATGTTTAGGTAATATATTGATTAACCTTAAATTAAAAATAATTAAATGTCATTTTCACACAAAAGTGGCTCCATGGGGTCCAAAAATTGACCCAAGGATTCCCATCATAGGAAACGTCTTCATCTAATAGTGTTAGGTCATTTTTTTGGTAATTTAGTATTATTCTATTTTTATTTTTACCCTTCTTTACAAGATTTACCTTTTAACCATGGTAAATAAAATAAAAACTAATGTTACAACTCATAAATTCAAAAAATACAAGGTTCCTATTTAAAACATATAGACCTAGTAAATCCAAATATGGAATAAATTTTTCCAAAATCAAAATACTGAAATTATAGATATTAATTTAAAATTAATTCTTATTGAAAAAACCAAAAGGTGTGTTTTTAAGAAGTAAAAATTACCAAAAGATTGACATGTGTTTATGTTCAATTTTAATGTGAAATTACTTATAATAACCAAAATTAGATTAATATATATATATATATATATGTCAATTACACATTAAAACAAATTTAAATTACAATCTATCAATATAAAAAAATTATATGAAAAGGTAGTTCTGAATTAAAATGCACTAGTTTTCACTATTCATTAAAAATAAACTTCATAAGAAAAAAATAGAAATTTCATCCAAAGTAAATTTTTATGTCCCACTTCTAAATAATTATTTTATTTTTTCAAATAGAATATATAAATTTTTATAAAACAAAATTTTAATACATTTCTCCCACAAGAGGTGGAAAATCACCCTTTTAAAGAATATTATTGTTTTTCAAGTATAAAATCATATTAATTTTTATTTTATAACTCTAAAAATTATCAGATAAATTTCATGAAATATAAAAAACATGTATAATGATATTGTAGTTATTTATATTAATTCCCACAAATAAAATCTATAAATATTAACTAACATATAAAATAATATTATTATTATAATATTTTTCTGTATAACTCAATGGTGTGTTAAACATATGATTCAATAGAAACCAATTGTTTCGTGTTGAGTATGCTATCAGAAAAATCATCCCCAATAATGTAAAAATAACATCTTATTCTTAAATATTAATAAAAATGAAAAATCTATTATTCTATAAATTCTTGGGTCGTTACAACATTCCCCCCTTTTGGAAATTTTGTCCTTGCAATTTTAAAAATGTGCATGGAAAGTTCATTGAATTTCCCACATTGAAAAAAATCACTAAAAATATAACATTAAAAGAATGAAACACAAGTACAAAGGACACCCAAGATAAAAAATAATAGATTTCAATTTATGCCAACATAAATATGGAAGATAAAACAAACCATCATGTTCTGATGGAGAGTGATAGGAAACATGACCAAGAGAAAGTTAAATACTAGAAAATAACAATGTTGTGATAGGTTAAACGGTTATTAATTACCCAGTATGAAAAGTGAACATACAATATTTTTTTAAGTTCATTTTCATAAATATTAAAAATTTATTTATGAGATTTACTAAGAACATAAATAAATATAAATAATTTCTTACTAAAGTTTAATCCTTTAATAAATTTCTACCAAAAACTCATCATTTCTCCAAATGATTAGTATTCAAGATGACATGGTGAATCCTAATTCTCTAGAATCAACTTATAGAGATTCACATAATCCCCAAAAGTTGAAATATTTATTTCCCTTTTCTTTAGACATTATCCCAAACCAAAATGGTTAGTACTGCAGGTTTTGGGCACTACAGAAGTGGGTTGTTGGGTGTACCCTACATTAATTTTCATGTTAGCAATGATCAATCCGAGATCCAACACAACAATAAAATGAAGGATATATAATATCGAACAAATAACAAATGAAATCATGGGAGTCTCAAATTCATAAATAGGATCATGATATGTTGGATATAATTAATTTAAATAAAAGACAAGAAAACATTGATGGAATTCTTTCTCCGTTGTTGTTTCCGGTCATGGTTTGATGTGATCTGTTGTCGCATCTTAGAATACCAGGCTAGGATTCTTCTAGTGTTTATCCACACGTGTCATATGTATATTTGTACATCGCCTAAGGGATCTCCAAGTGCTAGCACAGAAGTGTCTTCTCTTGAGATGTCTACATTCGATTGTCTTGAGAGTCACTTGAAAATAACTTTCCTTGATCAGGTGGAGTATCTCTCTCATATCGTGAGAGAATTATTGGAAAAAAAATACTCTCTTTCTTTTAGATCATTCATTCTCTAGATCTATTGTTCAAAACCAACATAAAATGTAGAGGATAAGGAGAATTATATAATTTAGATTTCTAATTATTTAGATTAATAAAATGAATTAATTACCTTAAAGATTTTATTAATTTCATTTAATTTTTAGTATGACCCCATGTCTAATAATAATAGTTGACTATTATTATTATAGACATTCTCCCTATGAATTACACCTAATATTATTTAATTAATTAAAACAATTATTTCTCATAAATTCCTAGAAAAACTACATGGAGTATTTATTAATATACACAGAGTGTACTTTTGTTTCACCATTTTCTTTATTTCCTCCACCACATCTCATAGACCTGGAATAATGAATATTTATATCATAAATAAATATTACAGAATTATTGGCTAATACATATATATTATTTGAACCACAATATATTTTCTCTAAAATCTAGGTTTGAAATAAATGTGATTAGGAATCCTAAAATAATTATTAAACCATAATTGGGAATAATATTTATTCATCTTGTTAAATTAATATTTAAATGGGATACATGGACACACTTTGTGTGTGACCCTGTATTCCTCTTTCTCGATGTCATTAGTCGAAGCCTACCTAAATTCCTAGGATAGTGTCTAGCAACATGGAATGGAACCCATTGAGAAAGAAGGTAACAAAGCAATGATATTTAACCTCCTACAAACTCTTACTGTGTAATTAATTCCTTTTTCTATATATATTGAATCTATCATGTTGCATGCTGGTTCCATCAACCCATGTGCTCGATTATTCTTTATTTTACTTCCTAGAATTGAACATTCCAATTCCTTACCATGGCCATGGATTTATTTATTCTATATCAATTCAAAAAAAGGCACTTAGATATTTACTATAGTTATGGAACATAAGGGACAAATCCTTTCTCGCATAATTTATAAATTCAATTTTACTCATGACACACCCATAATATTATACCATGCTGCAAATAATTTTTGGTCATAGTTTTTGTTAATACATATAATTGGGTGAGTTGTAATACCCATTAATAAACATATTAATGTCTAAGGATAAATACACACATCCATAGATAGGAACATTAAATGACTCTATGAAATGTGTATTTCTACTATTGAGTCTCGTTCTTATAATATCATCCTGGATATTGACAGGGGCCCACACCATGAGAAGGTGTCTTAAAAATTTATGAGTCCTAACCCATAATGGCCAGTATTATTTGTGTCCCTAAAATATCATCATCTTTCCATAGAAATTATATTCAAGAATAGTGTTATGGAACTTCTGGTTTCTCATCAGAGCATGGATTCTATATGAACTTTTAGTGAAACAAATTTCTTTTAGAACATTATCACATGAAATGTAATTTAGAATAACAATAATTATTTTGAAGGAATTTATTAATGAATAACGTAAAATATAGTTAGTTCTAGGCCACCAACTCCAAAAAGAACAAGATCTGATTATCCAAAAAGGATAATCCTTTTTAGAAAGACATACTACTCTTAATATCCTAAATTAATCAAATAATACCCAAAGTTCAACAAAGACTCTTCAACACACAATTTTCTTTAAAAATCTTCAAAATAATCAAAACTAAGAATGAAACCCTAATCTCTAAATTATTTGATCACGTACACTTCCATGAAAAACATATCATTATTCTCCAAATACGGTCAATGACTCATGAAGTCTCATACTGAAAAGTAATTAACCTAATCAAATATTATCCCAGATAGGGTAATCACTTCCATAAATAAACTGAATCACTATAATTCTGTAAAGACACATAAATTATTCCAAAATAAAATTTCATCCACTACTCCACAAATGAAATCCCATAGTATTTTATTTTCCTAAGGAATAAAGTGTTCCCAAAAGAGAGAACGTCTTCCAAAATAAAATTTATCACTTAATCACCTAGACATTTTCCTATACTAAGGATATCAATTTGAAAAAAAATATAAGTTCCAAAAATCTACTTATTCGGAATCAATATATCATTTATCTAAAAAGAATAATTCATACTAACCACTGACTTCACATAGGCCTGTGGAAGGAAATTCACCATTGTCGCCCTTCAGTTATGGGATAGATTCAAATGACCTTACCGCACGTGATGGGTGGTCACCTATTCTATGGGTTTTCCTTTTTCAAAAACCTTATCATTATTATAACATTCGGAAAAAATAAGATAACTTTCTATAAAGTAATCATAAAATATATTAACCTCAAATGATATCTTAGACCTCACATTTTCAACACAAAAATTAATAACTTGTAATTTCTTCAAATTCAAGGATCATATAAACCCAAATGGTTCTTTAAAATTATATCCAAAAAATAAATGATAATTATCCATCAAATAGAATTATAAAATAACAAAAATCAAGGTTACACATACTATATAAACTTCTTCCAATGTAATCCCATCAATAAAAGGCATTAATACTTTTAAATAATTCATCACCCAGATATCTAACATGACTCTTGAATTTCAAATATAAAGACATCTTAATCATCCAAAATTCTATATGATCCATTAAACAATCACCTTATTCTATAATAATTTTTTTAAAAAATCAAAATAATGAATCATATACTAATATTAAATAATATAAAAACATCATCAAGGAAATAATCCTTACCTTTCAATAGTCATTGTTAGTTTCCTCAGCATAAGTTGGAAAGGCATTTGTTATTTGTAAACATATATTTGTACGGACATGCTGACCTCATTACCGAATATTCTTCGTAAGATATCTATTTTGTGTAATGACCATACACACCACATTTAAATCATTCAATTGATACCTTAGAATGAAATTCTTTCATTTTCCTCGAGTCAACTGGACACTAACTTTTTCCATGCCTGGTTATTGATTTATGACCTATGTTACCACATTTAGATCATCTTCTTGTCCATTTGAATAATTTTAATAGGGGTTTCTTTCCACACCCTTTAGACATAAGTTTTTAAATATACATAACTTTATGATTATAACCCGAACATCCATTGGGATTTTTTCTCACATATTGGATGCCTTAGAAAAATCCCCAAGGTTCAAGTAGTAAATGCTGACTCCACAGAGTTGGTTAAGAATAACCACAATATTTCTCATTTCTGCTCCTATTTCACTAGGTTTCTCATTCAGAAAACCATCACTGTATTCTTAAAATCCATTGTTACATTGGTTCCTTAAAGATCCTGTCATTTGGTAAAACCGAAAAGTTAGTGTGAGTATATTAGTAAAATCATCACATACTATCTTATGATGAGGGTATACACTAAGATATGATTATTCATGTTATCTGAAACACATTAAATTTATCTAAAATTACAATGACTCTGTCTAAAATGAAAACTGTTTTTGTTATGTCACTTATGATCATATAACACCCTAACCCTTAATGTTATCTAAACCTACCTCTAATACCAACTATAGGGCCCCGACCTTAAACAAAACATAATCCTGAATTAATATAATAATTGACATTGAATATCTTTTCAGTGTTAGATATTTATAGAATTATATAATAACTAATACATAACAACTTAAATATTACAAGTACACACTTCAACTCACTATCCGTTTTTTTATAAAACAAAAACTCTTTAAAAAGATACATGTTTCGTTCTATGATTTAAACAACATGAGTTTTCCCAGATCACGTCCTAGACCTTATTCATATTTAATCCCTATGAAAAATATTCCAAAACTTGGGGTGAGCATTAAAATCTTAGTAACAGACACATAATGATGGAAAACTACTAGTTTTTCAAAACAACTAGTAAACCAGGAATACTTTTTCATACAGTAGTACCTTTCATCTTTAAGAAGTAGAAAAAACACGTCACAAAATATTAGCTCATTTCAAAACCTTTTTGTAACCAAAATATTTCCATTAACCCCATAGAAAGAATCCTATATCATAAAAAGGTAACTTGGGAATAAAAATACATAAATAGAATAACCATACGGTTAGCTTGCACACATATAACTAAATGGTATATCAATACGGCCAACTTCCATACCCAATGCACTGGAGGTTAAAACATAACCACCCATACGTGGTTTATCACGGAACGAACCATCATTTGGTTTATCATGTATGAGAATGTAAAATTTCCATGTCCTATTACATAATCATAACACATAAAATATTTTAAATATCAACATTTTTTTAAATACATTTAATTTTCCTTCACAAGATATCATTTCAAGATATTGAAATACTTAATCCATTTCATAAAACCATTTTCAATACCAAAACACCGAAAAATATAATAACATATTTCTTTTCTTTTAAAAACATTATAGATTATAGAGTAAATCAAAAAAATGATTATGGAGATAGAGAGGTCATTGTAGATGCATACATTAAAAACATTCCTTTTGTCATTTAGTAAAACACTTCCTAAAAAATATTCCCTTTGAATGAATGTGATAGTCAAAGGGTTTTATTATACATTGTATCAAAGAATGATGTGTATATTATCAGAATATACCTTAATGAAAGGATATTGAGACAAAGTCTCTTACCTTGTGTCTGATTAGTCCCCTTCATTTTTTATCTCCCTTAAATTGGGAGACTCATTTTGATTTAAGCAAAAAGGCCTTACCGAATTTCCTTCTACCACATCCATGACTTCTTTTAATGGTATTTTTTATCACATAATTACAATTATTTTTTGGGGGGGGTCTCAAAAAATTTTGAGGAAATGGTAAGTTTTTAATGATTTGGGCCAAACCATGAGCTAATTTCTTGATTTAAAAACCAATTTTGTTTCTTTTTATAACTCTTTAATTTTTCAAAATTTTACACCCATTCTAATTCCCAATTAGAATTAATTAATATATTAAAATAACCATATCTATTTTGACCTCATAAGATTCCATAATCATGTTGGACATGGGTTTTTAAGGTATTGGGATGACCGAAAATCATATTTCTTCCTTTAAATTACTGTTTAATTAATTAATATCTCATTAACATTTTAAGGTTTTCCCGTTATTACAACTCTCACCCAAGACCACTTACCCATGGAGAGCCCCCATACTCTTTACCCACTCTATGGAGTTCATATTTATTGAAACTTAGGGATAAAAGTCTATGGATTTCTCAAATCGTCAATATTTGAAGAGGTAAAATGTTTCATTCATAAAATATTCAATGTTTTTTAATTTTCCCCCATTCTAGTTCCTACATGACATCCTCATATTTAGTAAAACCTCACATGAATTTTTGTCTGTTTGGAAATTCATATACTGGTGTATTTAGGTCATTTTATTGAAGATATCTCAAGAAAGTGGGTTTCCTCTCAGGTTCCTCCCATTTGCTTAGGGTATATTCCACTTTTAATGAGGTTATAAAATGTCATGAAGTTAGTGTTTTATGTTATTAATATTTTCATGACTTATTATATACACCATTTATGGATTTTATATGAAATGTGCATAATTTGTGTGAAATATTATTGTTTTAATACAAAGTTTAATTTTTGAGCATTTTTAGAAGTAGTTCAATTGATTCAGTTTACTATGTTATTAATAAACCTCACACTAAAGATCCAAATTATGTGTTTCATATTTTTTAGGATTCCAAATTCAATACAAAACAATTCATTAGAAGGGATCATGGGCCAATTCTTCCATTTGAAGGCTCAATTGAACCACGCAAGAGGGCCTACAGAATCTGTGAATAAACCGGACTAGCTCTGAAGATTTATTTGCTGGTCTCGATCTATAAATTGAAATTCCTTTATTCTCCACAATGGTTCGCGGGAAAATATAAGGAGACATGGATAAAAATTACAAGCCCCAAATCCAAAAACAAGGGTCTAAACTGATTCATTTAAACTTATCCCACCATTATGGCCAGGAATTAAAACTAATATATTATCCATGACATGTATCCTGATCTATTCATAAAATCAAGTTGATATTTTTTAGTATGAACAAAGAGATATATGTGGCAGACATTGTTGAAGAAATCATTCGGATTTGATGGAATCTTCCTATTGATAAACCCATTCACATTTCGGCCTTCTAAAAATCATGGATTGAAATGGACAGTTTAACTTTGTTTAATGAAACTACCATATCGTTGGCTCCATATGTCCAAATACCTCCATATATAGAAAGCAGTTGGAAAATATTATTATCTACAACATTGATGAGGTAGATATCTTGAGATTTTGATATCTGTATGTTCAAACCATCAAGCCAAATGGAGGCACAGATTGGGAATGCAAACAATCCACTTCCTTGGGCTGTAAATACATTTCCCTCCTCTCCTTCATAGCGGTTCGAATTTCAAAATAGAGAAGAAAATATTGGCATGACCAAAGATTTTCTAAGGTCTTGTGAGGTCCTACTGTACTCATGTTATCACTTTTGGGACCATTCCTCCTTTCCTGGTTTTCATTTACTTTTTCGTTATACTTTGTTACAATCTTGTAAGTATTTCTTCTGTATTTCTATTTTAATGCAGATTTCTTCTTCAATTTCTATTATTATCATCCAAATTATATACTTTAATATTAATGTACTTCAAATATTTTAAATACATTTGAATCCCCTTCCCTTCTTTTTCTTTCTCATTCAATCTGAATTCGGTATTTAATTTCCTTCATCATTTGTGTGTGTTTTCGACGCACCACTCTTTTATTATACCTTCTTTCTTCTTATCTTCTTAATTAATAATCATAATAAATATAACCATATTACTAATCAATTAAATGTTTGAGTAAATCTACCATTTGTGTGCGTTATAATTTGGGGATATTAAGTGATTGAGAGCCTTTTCTCGGTGAGTATTATTTGAGTTAATATTGTCTATGTTAAACATTATATGTCATGGATTAATGACATGTTTTATTTAATATGTGGATTCCACGGATTATTGGAATCAAAAATACACTACCATAAATAAGTAATGGTAATTATTTGAAACCTTAGTTAATTTACAGCATGGATTAAAGCATTAACACTTGGGAATTCCAATCAAAATCATCTTGTGATGTGGGTATTAATTTAATGCAATATAAAGCAAAGCTCAAGGATATCGTAAGCTTAAATATCTAATAATTAACTCACCCAAATAATTATAAATATGATAAATATAAAATCATCCATAAATTATTTCATAAGCTCTGCAAACAAACCCCCCATCAGAATACAATTAATTATAAAAACTGACTATAAAAAAAGTATCTTCACCGAGGATTCGAACCAAGTGTTTCTATACACATTAGCAGAGCACCGGAGCCTTGACTAGTTAATTGGTGACAATCATCCATGATTTAAAATGGAGCCATTGTCAGGGATGGTGGAATAAATTAGTCAATATTTGTTAGTTATTTAAAAAAACAAAATAAAATTTTAAAAAAATTAAAAAAAACACAAAGAAAAACCCCCTTCCTCATAAATATCATAAAAGGAAAACAAAAAGAAAAAATTTTCTTTATCATTATTAAAAATCTCTATGAATGACTCATAGCCTCCCAAATAATCCCTATGATTTTTTTGACCTTGAAATTGAGTGAATTATTCTCCAACCTAGGAGGAATTGAAGAGATAATCAACTCCTTCAAAAACCAATCCTCGTCCAACCAGTTGAATTAGATATGGATAATCCTAGGGAAAACACACCTAAAGAACTTCCTACCCCTGATATGAATTACAAAACTTTTTTTTATTCAATATCCAATTATAGAGGCTTACTTTCATTCAAATCGGGTTTGATTAATATTCTTCCTCATTTCCATGGGCTATCCAGTGAGGATCCACATCTCCACTTTAAAGAGTTCCCAGTGTAGTGCTCAACCATAAATCTAAAAGGAGTTTTTGAGGAACAAATAAAACATCAAGAATTCTCTTTCTACCTAGATGAATCCACCAAGTCATGGCTTTACTACCTCCCTCCTAGTTCCATAACCACATGGAATGACATGAAGAGACTATTTTTATGGAAATTATTTCATGCTTCTCGTACAACGTCTATCCGAAAGGAAATAAGTGGTATTCATCAATTCCAAAATGAATCACTCCATGAGAACTGGGAGGCATTCAAAAAGATTTTTTCAAAATTCCCTCACCACTAAATTCCCTGACCAAATCTTGATCCCATAATTCTATGAGGGGTTATTGGCTATGGATAGAACTCTCATTGATGCCGCAAGTGTTGGTGCTCTTGTGGATAATAATCCTACATCTGCAAGAGATCTTATAAGTAACATGGCTAAAAACACACAACAATTACATTCTCGAGCTCATACTCAAGTCAAACTCGCCGAAGATAATCAATGAATAGAGCCAAATAAGATGACAGCGTGGATGGGTGAACTTACAGGTCTTTTGTGACAACTAGTTGGGCTACCAAATCCCCAACCTCATCTTCTCCACAATCAATGTTTCTAGGGCCTGTCAAAAATTGTGGAATCTAAAACTCTCCATCTCATCCAATTGACACATGTCCACGACTTCAAGATGATCAATATGATTCATCTGAACCAATGGTGATCAATGCAGCATATTCTCTGCGTAACCTCAACCCTCAACAACCAGGTCAGTTTGTTAGAAACATCAACCAATACCATTTTGAGCCATTCTCTTCAACATACAACCCTAACATGAGATATGGGAATCCCATTTTTCATCCCCCTCAATAACCTCATCAAAAACCAAACCAATTCCAATATGTCCAAGTTGTTTTTAACATCTAGAATCCTTACCCTTTTGTTCCTCAACCTCAAAGGATCAACCCTCCTCCTGAATTCCTCAATCCTAGTGAGCCCTCCGAATTCCCAAACAAATACAATCACATTCCCATGAACCAACATCAAGGTAATCCCAATTCAGGACAAGCCTCTTCTTCAAAGCAACCATTGGAAAGTGCTATTGAAGATCTTTCCTCCTTCACCCATTCTATTCTCAAGAACATTGAAACCCAAATTGGTCAACTATCACCCCACCTGATCCAGCAACAACAATCAAATTCTTCCCAACTCCTAGCTCAACCATTACCCAAACCCAAGGGTAAGGTAAGTTAAATTGCACTTAGATCAGGAAAGCAAATTTTTGTGCCACATGTTGATTCCTCCCACCCTCCTTAGAATGTTGACATTGTCAATGAAAAGAAAAAGAAATATGAAAATGAACCTGAAGCCATTCTCTCACCTCCATCCATTCCACTTAAGAATCCAATTCTTTTTTACTTAATCCGTTTCTATGCCAAATAAGTCCTTTGAACCTGATCCTGAGATTCTTAACATTTAATACTAGTTGAAGTCAACATTCCCCTCTTAGATCCCATAAAACAAATCCTTAAGTATACCAAATTTAATAAGGAATTACGCACCCGTAAGACGAAACTTAGGACCTTTGAAAATGTTTCCACCCAATAGTCTATTCCCAGAAATGGAAATGATCGAGGGACATTTACAGTTCCATGCCAAATAGGTAGTTCAATGTTTGATGATACACTCACAAACCTAGAAGCCTTAATTAATGTCATGCCAAAATCCATATTCTCTAACCTTGGTCTAGGAAACATACATCTGATAGGTGTTGTCATTCAATAAGCTAATCGAAGCACAACCAATACTGAGGAAATAATTGAGGATGTCTTTATTTGTGTGAATGATCTGATCTTCCCTGATGATTTTTATGTCCTTGACATGGAAGGTGAGACGAACTCTTCCCAATATCCCCTAATTCAAGGAAGAACATTCCTCATGACTACTAAAACTATGATTGATGTCCATTCAGGGATATTATCCATAGAATTTGGTGACCAACTTGCCTATTTCAACATTTTCTATGCCATGCGATACCCATTAGAGGACCACTCTTCATTCTCAATCCATGCTTCTGAGTACACATTGGAGAGTCAATTGAACCCCAATCCATCATGTTCTTCTTGTTCTAATGATAAATGATCTTGCGAAATATGCACCATGATTAACCAAGTTATAAATGATGAAGTTGATGTGGACCTCTCATTCATAGACTCCATCAATCTAGTGGAACTTGAAGTCTCTCTTGAATCCCACATCAACTCCGATCTAAAATTCACCACCTTGGACAGTATTACGGAAAATGAATCTGAAGCAATTGAAGACCCTTCCTCCATTCTTGAGTTGTCTAACCCAAAAATGAAATTTGAGACTGATCTAAAACTTCTTCTTGAACACCTGAAATATTAATTCCTTTTATATGATCACTAGTATCCTGTCATTATTTCTGGTTCACTTTCTAAACCTGAGGAGTCCAATCATGTTCAGCATTAGAGGGGAAGAGTCCTTAGGGTGGACCCAAGATGACATTCCTAGAATCAACCCTTCTCTCTGCATGAATCACATCCATCTTGAGGAATCATCCAAACTAATGAGAAAACCACAAAGAAGACTCAATCAAATCATATTTTAGGTAGTTAGAGAAGTGATAACCAAGCTTCTTGAAGCTGGTATTACCTACCAAAATTATGATAGAAAATGGGTTAGTCCAATTCAAGTTGTACCTAAGAAAGTGTACATAACTGTTTCCACAAATGAACATGGGGAGGTTGTCACAACTTGAGTGAAAAACCTATGGCGTGTGGGCATTGACTAATGAAAATCGAATGTTAAAACAAGAAAAGATAACCACCATCTTTCATTCCATGATCAATTACCAGAATGATTAGATGGAAAGTCACAATATTTCTTTCTTGATGGATACAATGGATACTCCCAAATCCCAATCGCTCCTTGAGACCATGAAAAGACCACTTTCACATGCCCCCTTGGAACATATGAATATAGTAGAATGCCTTTTGGCCTTTGTAATGCTTCTGTAACATTCCAGAGGTTTATGATGAGTATATTTTCTGAATTCATTGAACATTTCATGGTAGACTTCATGGATGACTTTACCATTTATGGTGAGTCATTTGAATATTTTTTGAATTCACACTCTCTATTCCTTCAATGTGTGTCAAGTGTAACCTTGTGTTAAATTTTAAAAAATGTCACTTCATGGTTGAAAATGGGATTGTTCTGGGGCACATAGTTTCAAAAGATGGTATTGAAGTTGATCCTGTCACCATTGATGTAATCTAATCACTTCCTGAACCCAATTCTGTTCGTAAAATCTGTTCATTCCATGGTCATGCCAGTTTCTATCGGTGATTCATCCATCACTTCAGTTAGATTTCCCTCCCACTCACATAGTTTCTCCAAAATGATTTCACTTTCTCTTTCAATGAGCCTTTCCAGAGAACCTTCATTGAACTCCAAAGTGCTCTTACATCTAGCCTGATAATTGAACCCCCATATTGGTGTTTATGCTTTGATTTGATGTGTTATTCTTCTGATAGAGCCGTTGGGGCTGTTCTTGGTCAAATTATAGAAACGAGTCATCATGTCATCTATTATGGCTCAAAAACATTGGATGAAACTCAATCTCACTACACTGTCACTAAAAAGGAACTTTTAGTAGTGGTTTTTTCCATAGATAAATTTCATCCCTATCTCTTATGTGCCAAAATCATCATTTTCACAGACCATTCTGCTATAATGTTCTTACTCAAGAAAAGTGATTCCAAACCGAGGCTAATAAGATGGATCCTAATGCTCTAAGAGTTTGACATTGAAATCAATGATTGACCAAGAAAAGAAAACCATGTGTCTAATCACTTGTGTAGAATTTGTAATTCTTCTCATTCTTAAATAATTGATCCTGAATTCCCCATAGAGTACCTTTCATCTCTCACTCCAAAAATACAATTGTATTCCCCAATTGTAAATTACTTGGTTTTTGGTGCTTTTCTAGAAACGTTTTCCAAAGAACAAAAAATGAAGTTGAAAGGTTATTCAAAATAATATTTTTGGGGGGAAAATAAACATTGGAAAATTGGGGAATACATGTTAATTAGGAGATGTGTTGATGAAAATAAACACTCTTCTAACATAGAATTCTATCACTCAATGCCTAGTGGGTGCCATTTTGGGGCAAGATGGACCTCCCAAATGGTCCTAGACTCTGGATTCTTCTGGCCTACACTCTTCACCGAATCACATGATTTCTGTCAATCATGTCCCACTTGCTAAAAGTTTGGCATAATTTCCAAAGGAAATTAAATTCCTCAAAATCCATTAATTTTCCGTGTGATATTTGATGTTTGGGGATCAATTTCATGGGACCATTCCCCCTGTCCAATGGATTATCATAAATTTTTCTAGTAGTTTATTATGTTTCTCGGTGGGTTGAGGCCAATCCAACTAGAAAGGATGATTCACATACTGTTAGTGAGTTCCTAAAGACACACATCTTTGAACGATTTGGCACACCATGTGCCATGATAAGTGACTTATGAACCCATATTTTGTAATAGAACCATGGAATCTATTTGGAAAAGGAATGGTATTGTACATAAAACATCAACTGCAAATCACCCCTAGAAAATTGGCACGTCTAAACATTCAAATAGATAAGTGGAAAGAGTTTTTGAAGGAATTGTAAAACCCACCAGAAAAGACGAGCCTGAATGTCTTGGTGAAGCACATTGGGCTTATCAAACTTCTTATAAAACACAAATTGGGATGTCTCATTTTAGGCTTGTTTTCAGTAAATCATGTCATTTACCAGTTGAAATCCAACATAAGTATTTTTGGGCTGTGATAACTACTAATTTTGATTGTGAAAAATATGGTGAAGAAAATTTTTTGCAATCAGCAGCACATGAGGAGCTTCGACTTGATTCATATGAGAATTCCAATCTATACAATGAAAAGGATAAGGTACTACATTATAAACAAATCCTGAGAAAGGTATTCCATGAAGGTGAAAAGGTATTGATTTTCAATTCTCGATTTCAGCTTCACCCAGGTATGCTTAATTCTCATTAGGAAGGTCCTTTTGTTATTACTAATGTTTACCCATTTGGTGCAGTGAAAGTCCAAGACCCCTCTTCCAAAAGGAAATTCACGTTTAATGGACATCGGTTAAAGAATAACCATAAGAGGACACGCAATCCTGTAACAACATTTACTTCCACTGGATCCCCAACTTCTACAGTTGACCCACCACTTGATGGAGATGGCGACCCACCAATTCCAAACTAGGGGGCCCCTATTTCCATTTAACTCTCTCTATATCTCTTCCTATCTCTCACTCTTTCTTCTTCTTCCTCTCTCATTCATTTTTTACCACTTTATTCATCCATACCTTTCCTTTTCGGTTTCTCTTTTGTGTGGGTACGTTTTTTGAAATAAACTAAAAAAACAAAAAAAAATTGTAAACAAACCCAAAGTGTCATACTTACTCACATTCAATTATCAAATTTTGTCCAACCATTCCAGGGGGTCAAAAGACATGGTAATATTTAAAAAAAATTGTGTTTTCATCATATATTTAGATAAAGAATATTTTTTCAAACAAAAAAATTTTGAATGCACACTTTTTGATTAGGAAAATGATTTTTCCCACCCATGAAGAAAACCATTTGATTTCATGCCAAGGATACCATTGGAAATCTTTTCAAAATGGGTGTTTTCACCCCCATTTATGAGTCTTGAATTTGTGGACCATTGGGCTGAATTTCTTACATTCGTGTTCATTAATATGATAGAGGCATTTTTTAAACCACATGAGAATCACAATGGCCAAATAACATCCCATTTTCCTTATAAAAATATTCATTTTGAAAGATCTTTTGAGGCTATGAAAACCTTTTCTTGGTTAGACATATTACAATCCCAATACCTTATCCCACACAATATCAACATGCGATTTTCATTTCATTTTTTAAAAAAATTATGTGTGGGGGATTGTATTTCATTTTGGGCACCCTTTGTTGATTTTACCATGTTATCATTTGTTTAAGGTTAAACATCCATTTTAGTGTGGAGTAGAGGTTGTTATTTATTGTTTTCAAGGGAATGTATATATTATTATGAAATATTGTTAAAACTTTAATGACAAGTGTTCAAAAAAAGAATAATCAAAAAATCAAAAAAAATCAAAAAAAAATTGGGTTCTGTCAGGGGTATGTCAAAAATCACTATTCCTCAACCTTTGATATTATGATAACTATAACAATTATTTTCATTAGAAGATAAATAATGGTTTGGGATATGATTGTGAGATCTTTTCTATGTTCAACCTTCAAAAAAAGATAAAAAAAGAACACATGCATTATATTTTTATTTCCTTGGGAGAAGTTTTGTGGTTAGTAAATATTTTATATTCTAATCCCCTTTAATTTTTCTACCTCTCTTGTGTCTTTATTCAAACAATAATTCCCTTGTAAATAGGTGTTTTCATTTCCTTCCATGTTTCATTTCAAAAAAAATATGCATTTATTTTTCTATGTTGGTGTTTTACCCCCTTTTTCATATGTTTTGGATATAATCTTCATACCCTCCTATAGACATAGAAAAACCCCAAAGAATACATCTTTATATTTGATCATATTAGGATAGGGAATGTAATTTTAGATCTATTTAAAACTCTAATATGTTCACGTTTTGTTGGTGAATGAGTGATGCTCCATAAATTAATTTTATCATCTTGAGAGGAGTAAGTTTTTTGTGCCACCACTTTCCATTTCTAAATTTGGGCATGAAAAAAATGAATTGTTTTGGGAACATTTTTTCTATAACAACTAGTGGTGGAATTCATAATGGATGAGAGAAATTTTCCAAACCTCCAATGATTGGGGAAAACAAAATTTTTATATTTGTTGGTGAGTGAAAATAATTTTGTCATGTTTTTATATTTTTCGAACCTGAGGAAATGCACAAGACTAAGTTTGGGGGAGTTGATGTTATTAATATTTTCATGACTTACCATATACCCCTTTTACTTATTTTATATTAAATGTGCATAATTTTTGTGAAATATTATTGTTTTAATACCAATTATAATTTTGGAGCATTTTTTGAAGTAGTTCAATTGAGTTAGTTTACTATTTAATTTATAACACTCAACCTAATGATCCAAATTGTTTGTTTCTTGTTTTTTAGGATTCCTAATTCAATATAAAACATTTAATTTGTAGGGTTAATGGGAAATTGTTCCATTTGAAGGCTCATATGGACCACATAAGAGGGCCTATAGAATCTGTGAATAAAACTAGTCAAACCATTAATATTTAATTACCAGGATCAATATATAAATTAATATTCCTTCATTCCACTCAATGTATTGGTGGATAATGAAAGGAGTCTTGGATAAAAATTTCAAGGCCCAAATCTAAATACAAGGGGCCAAACTATTTCATTTTAACTCAGCAAACCATTCTGGTCGAGAATTAAAATTAGTACAGTATTTATGTCATGTCTCTTGATCCAATTATCAAATAAAGCAGATATTTTTCTTGTTAAAGAGAATATACAGGTAGCTGACATTTTTGAAGAAATCATTAGGATTTGATGGCAAATTCTTATTGATAAACCCAGTCACATTTCGGCATTATAAAAAGTATGGATTGAAATGGACAATTTAACTTTTTTAATCATACTACCATTACATTGGCTCCATAATTCCAAATTCCATCATATTTTGGGATTAGATGGAAAACATTATTATATACAACATTTAAGAAGGGGATATCTCGAGATTCGGCTATCTGGATGTCTAAATCATCAAGCCAATTGGAGGGATAGATTGGGAATGAAAATTGTCCACTTCCTTGGGCTATAAATACAATTCCATCCTCTCCATAAAAGGGGTTGGAATTTCAGAAGAGAGAAGCACATATTGGCTCATCCAAATCCTTTCCAAGGGCTTGGGTGGACCTTCCAAACTCATGTTTTTACTTGAGAGACCTTTCCTCCTCTCTTTGTTTTCATTTACTTTTGTGTTCTACTTTGTAGTAATCTTGTATGTCTTTCTTTTTTAATTCTATTTTAATGTATGTTTATTTTTCAATATCTCTTATTCTCATAAAACTTATTTAGTTTAATATTAATGTTCTTAAAATTATTTATATACTGTTGAATCCCCTTCCATTCTTTTTCATTCTCATTCAATCTAATGTCGGTATTCAATTTCCTTCATCGTTTGTGTATGTGTTTGAGGAACTACTCTTTTCTTATTCCTTTATTTTTCATATCTTCTTAATTTATCATCATAATAATTTTAACCAGATTACTAATCATTTAATTTTCTAAGTAAATCTACAATTGGGGTGAGTTATAATTTGGGTATATTAAGTGATTGAGATCCTTTTCTCGATGAGTTTTCATTGAGTTAATATTGGGAATGATGAACATTATATGTCATGGATTAATGAAATGTTTTTTTTAATATGTTGATTCAATGGATTATGGGAACCAAAAATACACTACCATAAACACATAATGGTAATGATTAGAACAATAAGATAGGTTACTACTTGGATTAAAGCTCTAACACTTGGGAATTCCAATATAATTCATTTGGTGATGTGGGAATTAATTTAATTTAATATAAAGGTAAACTCAAGGATATCATAAGCTTAAATCCAAAATAATGAACTCACCCCAATCATTATCAATTTGTTAAATAAAAAATAATCCATAAATTATTTTGTATACTCTACAAACCAACCTCATATTCAGAATACAATTAACTGAAAACAACCAACTATAAAAAAGTATCATCGTAGAGAATTCGACCCAAGTGCTACTATACACATTAACAGAGCACCAGAACCTTGATTGGTTGATGGGTGACACTCGGCCGTGCTTTTAAATTTTTCTGTTTCTAGGGATTGTTCAATTATTTAGTCTTTAGTTTCTAGTTATTTTAAAAAAACAAAAAAAAACCAAAATTAAAAAAAAAATTGAAGAGAAACACAAAGAAAAACCCTACTTCCTCATAAAAATCATAAATGGATAACACAAAGAAAAAAAATTGTCTTCATCTTTCATCCAAATCTATTGTAATGCCCCGTATCCTCCCAAACAATACCACTAATTTGTTTGACCGTAAAATTGAGCGAACTCTTCACCCACATAGGAGAAACTAAAGAGATAATCAACTCATTCAAGAACAAGTCCTCGTGTAACCATGTGAATTAGATATGGCCAATGCTAGGGAATAAACACTTAAAGAACCTGTTGTCCCTGATATGAATTACCAACCTATTGGTATTAAATATCCAAACATATAGGCTTAATTTGAACTAAAATCATGATTGATTCATTTTCTTCATCATTTCTACGGGCATGCCGGTGAGGATCCACATCTCCACCTTAAAGTGTTCCAAATGGAGTGCTCTACCATGAAGCCTCAAGGGGTTTTAGAGGAACAAAATAATCTTCAATCATTCGCTTTCTCCCTATCTGACTCTGCCAAGTCATGGATTTACTACCTCCCTCAGAGTTCCATAACCACATGGAATGACCTCAAGTGGCTATTTTTAAAGTAATTATTTCTTACTTCTCGCAAAAATTCTATCCGAAAGGAAATAAGTGGTATTCGTCAATTCACAAATGAATCACCCCATGTGCACTTTTAGTGGTTCAAAAATCTTGTTTCATCCTACCCACACGAACAAATCCCTGACCAACTCTTGATCCAATACATTTATTAGGGGTTATTGGCTATATAGAGAACTCTTAATGATGCTGTATGGGGTAGTGTTTCTGTTGATAAAACTCTTTCAAATAAAAGAGATCTTATAAGTAACATGGCTATAACACACAACAATTCCGTACTCGAGCACATTATCAAGTCAAAAAATCCCAAGATAATCAATAAATAGAGCCGAACAAGATGACAGAGTGGATAAGTGATCTTACAGGTCTTGTGCAACAACTAGATGTTCCAACCAAATCCCAAACCTTGTATTCTCCGCAATCAATGTTTCTTAGACCTGTAAAAAACTATGGCATCAGCAAATCTCCATCTCTTCCAACCATCACATGTACACAACTTCAAGAGGATCAATCTGATTCATCTTGACCAATGAATATCAATGCAGCATATGCTCAGCAAAAGCCAAACCCTCTACAATTAGGTCATTTTGTTAGAAACTTCAACGAACCTAATTCTAAGGCTTTCTCTTCAATATATAACCCTAACTTGAGATATAGTAATCCCATTTCTCATCCCCCTAAATACCATCATCAAAACCCAATCCAATTTCAATATTTCCAAGGAGTTGGTAACTTCAAACAACCTTACCCATTTGTTCCTCAACCTAAAAAAATCAATCCTCCTTCTGGATTCCACTATCCTAGTGAGCCCTCCCAATTCCCAAACTTGTACAATCACTTTCCCAAGAATCAAAATCAATTTAATCCCAATTCAAGAAAATCCTCTTCTTCCAAACAACCATGGGACATCACTGTTGAAGATCTTACCTCGTTCACCCATTCTAGTCTCAAGAATATTGAAACACATATAGGTAAACTTGCATCCAACCAGAGCTAGAAACAAAAATCAAATTCTTCCCAACTCCCAGCATAACCATTACCCAAAACCCATGTTAATTTTAGTGAAATTTCTCATAGATCGGGAATGAAAACTGCTATGCCTCATGTGGAGTCCTCCAACCATTCATAGAATGTTGACCTAGAACATGAAAAGAAAAATAAATATGAAAAGTAACCTGAAGCCATTCCCTCACGTCCTTTCATTTCACTTAAGGATCCAATTCGGTTTCCTCAAGCCATCTCTAAGCCAAATATGTCCTTTGAACCCGATCCTAAAATGCTTGACATGTTTAGACATGTTGAAGTCATCATTCCCCTCATATATGACATAAAACAAATCCCTAAATATGAAAAATTTCTTAAGGAATTATGCACCCACTAGAGGAAATATAGGACCTTTGAAAATGTTTCCACATAGCACTCTATTCCCAAAAAGTGAAAAGAATCTGGGACCTTTATAGTTACATTCCAAATAAAAAGTTCCAACTTTGATGATGCACCCATAGACCAAGGATCCTCAATTAATGTCATGACCAAATCCATCTTCTCCACCCTTGGTCTATGTCCCATACAACTGACGGGTGTTGTCATTCAATTAGCCAATTGAAGCACATCCAATCCTAAGGGAATAATTAGGGATGTCCTTGTACATGTGAATGATCTTATCTTCCCTGCTAATTTCATTGTCCATGACATTGAAGGTGATATAAACTATTCTCGATCTCCCCTAATTCTAGGAAGATCCTTCCTCATGACTACTTGAATTAATATTGATGTCTATTCATGCATTTTATCCATGTAATTTGGTGACCAACTGGTCATGTTCAACATTTTCCAAGCCATGTGATAAACATATGAGGATCACCCTCTATTCTCAATCCATGCTTCTGAGTACACATATGAGAGTCAATTGAACCCCAATCCATCATGTTCTTTATGTTAAAATGATAAAGGATCTTTTGAAATCTACACCATGATTAACAAAGTCATAAATAGTGATGTTTATGTGGACCATTCATTCATAGACTCCATCAATCTAGTGTAACATGAAAACTCTCTTGAATCCAACATTAACTCTGATATCTACCGCTCCACCTTGGACAGCATTAAAGAAAATGATTCTTAAGCAACTGTAGTCCCTTACACTATTCTTCGGTTGTCTAATCCACAAATGAATGATGAGGCCGATCTAAAACCTTTTCCTAAACACCTGAAATATGCACTCCTTTTCCATGATCACTCTTATCATGTAATTATTTACCATTCACTTACTAAAACTGTGGAGTCCAAACCTGTTCAAGTTTTAGAGGAAAACAAAAAGGACTTAGGGTGGACCCTAGATGACATACATTGAGTCAACCCATCTCTTTTCATGCATCACATCCATCTTGAGGATTAATCCAAACCAATTCTACAAATACAAAGAAGACTTAATCCACTCACACATGAGGTAGTTAGGGAAGAGATTACCAAGCTTCTTAAAGTTGGTATTATCTACCCAATTTTTGATAGTGAGTGGGTTAGTACAATTCGTGTTGTACCTAATAAAGGTGGGATAACTGTTTCCATAAATTAACATGGGGAGGTAGTCACAACTTGAGTGAAAAAAAAAATAAATTGTGTGCATCGACTAACAAAAAATGAATGTTAAAATAAGAAAATATAACTACCCTCTTCTATTCATTGATCAAACGCTAGAACTATTAGCTGTAAATTAACACTACTGATTTATTGATGGATACACTAGCTACTTCCAAATCCCAAGCGCACCTCAGTACCATGAAAAAACCACATTCACATGCCCCTTTGGAACATATTCATATATGAGAATTCCTTTTTGACATTTTCAATTCTCCTGCAACATTCTAGAGGTGCATGATGAGTATCTTTTCTGAATTAATTGTTAATTTCATGGAGGTATTCATGAATTACTTTACCATTTATGGTGAGTCATTTGAATCTTGCTTGATTTCACTCTCTCTAGTCCTTCAAAAGAGTGTCATGTGTAACCTTGTGTGAAATTTTGAAAAATGTCACTTCATGGTATCAAATGGGAATGTTCATGGGCACATAGTTTCTAAAGATGGTATTGAAGTGGATCCTTCCTAAATTGATGTGATCCAATTACTTCATGAACACTCTACTATTTGAGACATCCATTCATTCCTCGGTCATGATAGTTTCTATCGGAAATTCCTCCATAACTTTAGTGGGATTTCCCTCCCACTCACTTGGTTCCCCCAAAATGATGTCACATTCCATTTTGATGAGTTTTGCAAGAGAGCCTCCAATGATCTCAGAATGGCTCTGACATCTGCCCCGATAATCCAACCCCCAGATTGGTCCTAACACTTTGAGTTGATGTGTCATACTTCTGATAGAGCCAATGGGGCTGTGCTTGGTCAAATAAGAGAAAACATTCATCATTCCATCTATTATGCCTGAAAAACATTAGATGAAACTCTATCACACAACACTGTCACTAAAAAGTAACATTAAGCAGTGGTTTTTCCATAGATAAATTTTGGCCCTATCTTTTATGTGCCAAAATAATCATCTTCAATGACCCTCATGAGATAAAGTTCTTACTCAAGAAAAGTGATTCCTAACTGAGGCTAATAAGATTGATCCTAATGCCCCAAGAGTTTGACCTCAAAATCAATGATATACCAGGAAAGGAAAACCCTATGGCTAATCACATGAGTAGAATTTGTAATTATTCTCATTCCGAAATAATAGATCCTAAATTACCCACTAAGTACCTTTCATCTCTCACTTCAAAAATACCATGGTATGCCCCATATTTAAATTACTTAGTTTCTTGTGTTTTTCCAGAAATTTTTTCAAAAGAAAAAAAATAAAGTTGAAAAGTGATTCAAAATACTATTTGGGGAGGAAAATAATCTTTGGAAAACTGGGATAGAGATGGTAATTAAAAGATGTGTTGATGAATATGGACATTCTTCCTTCTAAGAATTCTTTCACTCAATGCCTGGTGGTTGCCATTTTGGATGACAAACGAGCTCTCGAAAGGTACTAGACCCTGGATTCTTCTGAGCTACACTCTTGAAGGACTCACATGAGTTCTTTCAATCATGTCCCACTTCCCAAATGCTAGGCATAATTTCAAAAATAAATGAAATGCCCCAAAAGCCATTAATTTTATTTGAGATCTTCGATGTTTGGATTATCGATTTCATGGGACCATTCCCTCTTCCAATGGATTCTCATAAATTCTTCTTGCGGTTGATTATGTTTCTAGGTGTGTCGAGGCGAAACCCACTAGAAAGGATGATTCACATACTGTAAGTGAGTTCATAAAGGCACACATCTTTCATCGATTTGGCGCACCACATGCCTTTATATGTGACTTAAGAACCCATTTTTTTAATAAAACAGTGGAATATCTTTTTAAAAATAATGGCATTGTAAAAATAACATCCACTGCATATCACCCCCCAAAAAATGGAATGGCTGAAATTTCTAATAGGGAAGTGAAAGGTGTCCTTGAAAAAATTGTAAAACCCACCAAAAACGACTAGCCTGAAAGACATGGTGAATCACTTTGGGATTATAGAATTGGATATAAAACACCCATTGGGATGTATCCTTTTAGGATTTTTCTGATAAAGCATGTCATTTACTAGTTGAAATCCAACATTTTTCTTTTTCAGCTTTGAAAACCTTTAATTTTTATAGTGAAAAATTTGGTGAAGAAATATTGTTGCAATTGGTTGAACTAGAGGAGATTTGACTTGATTCATATGAGAATTCCAATCGGTAAAAAGAAAAGGCTAAGGTACTCCATGAAAAACACATCCTGAGAAAGGTATTCCATGATGGTGAAAAGGAAATGATTTTCAATTCATAATTTCAGATTCACCCAGGTAAACGTTATTCTTTTTGGGAAGGTCTTTGTTATTACTGTGTTTACCCATTCGGTGCAGTGCAAGTCCAAGACCCCTCTTCCAAAAGGACATTCATAGTTAATGGACAACAGTTAAAGTATCACCATGAGAGGACACAGAATCCTGGATCAACAGTGACTTCCACTGGATCACTAACTTGTGAAGTGGACCCACCACTGGATGGAGACGGAGACCCACCAAATCTAAACCAGGGGCACCTCTTTCCCTTTAACTCTATCTCTATATCTTTCTTCTTCTTCCACTTTCTTTAATTATTTACCACTTTCTTCATCAAACCCTTTTTTTTATCTTTCTCTTTTGGGAGGGTGTGTATTTTAAAAAACAAGAAAAAAACTGAAAAATAATAAAATTTAAAGAAAACAAAAGAGTCCTACTTACTCACCATGAATTTTCAAATTTTGTACAACCATTTTAGAGAGTAAAAAGACATGGTGTCATCTCAAATATTTTGTGTTTTCATCATATATTTGGATAAACAATATTGTTTCAAACCCAAAAAATTTTGAATGCTCACTTTTTTATATGGAAAATGATTATCCTCAAAAATGAGGAAAACCATTTGTGTTCATGCCAAGGCTACCTATGGCCATCTTTTCAAAATGGGTGTTTTTAACCCCCATTTGTGAGTCTTGAGTTTGTGGACCTTAGGGATAAATTTCCAACATTAATGTGAATTAATATGATAGAGGCATTTTCTGAACCACATGAGAATCACAATGGCCAAATAGCCCCCCATTTCCCTTACAATAATCCTCATTTTGAAAGCCCCTTCGAGCATATAAAAACATTTTATTTTATTTCCACATTACAATCCCAAAACCTTATCCCACCCAATATCAACATGGATTTTTCATAACATTTTCTTTGAAATTTTAATGTGGGGGAATGGATTTCATTTTCTGTACCCTCTGTTAATTTCACCATGTTATCATATTCTTGACGGAATGCGTCCATCTCAGTGTGGGGAGAGGTTTTCATTTAGTGTGTTTTTGGGAATTTATATATTATTATGACATATTGTTCAAATTTTAATGACATGTGTTCCAAAAAGAGATTAATTAAAAAAAACAAATTAAAAAAAACGAAATTGGGTTTTGTCATGGGTATGTCAAAAATCACCCTTCCTCAACCTTTGATCTTATTATGACTATTATAATTAGTTTTGTGAGGAGATCAATCATAGGTTAGGATATGTGTGTGAGATATTTCCAAGTTCAACATTCAAAAAAAGAGAAAAAAAAAGAAAAAATGTAAACTTGTATTATATTATTATGTCATTGGAAGAATTATTGTAGTTTGTAAATATTTCAACTTTTCATTCCCATCAATTTTTTTCCTCTCTTGTGTCTTTATTCACAAAATCATTCCCTTTTAAATATGTGTTTTCTTTTTTTTCGTGTTTCAATTCAAAAAAATTGTTGATTGATTTTTCTATGTTGGTGTTTTACCCCCATTTTCCTATCTTTGGGATATCATCTTCCTACTATCCCATAGCCACAGAAGACCCCCTAAAAAGACTTCGTGATTTTAGAGCACTTTAGGATAGGGAATGGAAGCTAATATCTCTTTCAAAATCTTTGATTTTCACTTTTGGTTGGTGAATAAGTGATGCTCTATAAATTAATTTTATCATCCTGAGAGGAGTATGTTTTGTGTGCCACCATATTCCATTTCTAAATTTGAGCATGAAAAAATGAATTATTTTTGGATCATTGATTATATAAAAAATTGTGGTGGAATTCAAAATAGAGGGCTGAAATTGTCTACACCCCCCCCCTGATTGGGGAAAACAAAATTTTAATACTTTTTGGTGAGTGAAAATGATTTTGTCATGTTTTTATATTTATTGCACATGATCACATGCACAAGACCATGTATAGGGGAGTTTATGTTATTTAAATATTCCTAACTTATTATATAATCCTTTTTAATATTTTATATGAAATGTGCATAATTTGTGTGAGATATTAATGTTTTAATACAATGTGTAATTTATGAGCATTTTTAGAAGTAGTTAAATTGAGTTAGTTTACTACTTTATTTATAACTCTCCCCCTACTAATCCAAATTTTGATGTTCTTATTTTTTAGGATTCATAATTCTATATAAAACATTTCATTATGAGGGATCATGGGACAATTTTTTCCATCTAAAGGATCATATTAACAACACAGAAGGGCCTATAGAATCTGTGAAGAAATTGGACCATCCATGAAGATTTAATTTCTATGCTCAATATATAAATTAAAATTCTTTAATTCTTCTCGATGTTTCTAGTGACAATTTAAGGAGTCTTGGATAAAAATTTCAAGGTGCAATTCCAAATACAAGGAGCCTAACTCATTAATTTAAACTTAGCCCACCATTATGTCCTGAAATTAAAAAAAATAAAGTATTCATGACATGTCACCAGATCTAGTCACCACATAGAGCTGTGATTTTTCAATGTGAAAGAGGATATATAGACGGCTGACTTTGTTGAAGAAAGCATTCGGATTTGTAGGGATCTTCCTTTTCATAAACCCATTCACATTTCTACCTTCTAAAAAGTGTGGATCGAAATGGACAGTTTAATGTTGTTTAATCAAACCCCCATAACTTTGGTTCCATAAGTCAAAATTCCACCATATTTTAAGAGTATTCAGAAATAATAATTATCTAAAACTTTTATGAAAAATATATCTCGTGATTCATCTCTATGGATTTCCAAATTGTTGATCCAAGTGGAGGGACAGATTGGGAATGAAAACAGTCAACTTCCTTGGGTTATAAATACATTTCTCTCCTCTCCTTAAAAGGGGTAGGTATTTAAGACGATAATAGAATATATTGTCACTACTAAAGCCTTTACAAGTGCTTGGGGTGACCTTCCATACTAATGTTTTCACTTGAGATACCTTTCCTCCTCTCTTTTTTTCATTTACTTTTTTGGTATACTTTGTTGTAATCTTGTATGTCTTCCTTTTGTAATTATATTTAAAGCATGTTTATTCTTAAATATCTCTTATTCTCATCCAACATCTGAAATTTAATATTAATTTTCTTATAATAGTTTAAATATAGTTTAATCCCCTTCCCTTATTTTTCTTTCTCATTCAATATAATGTCTGTATATAGTTCCCTTCATCATTTGTGTGTGTGTTCGACGCACCAGTCTTTTCTTATCCCTTTCTTTTTCTTATATTCTTAATTTTTCATAATAATAATAATAAATATATTAATAATCATTTAAATCGCTAATTAAAACTACCATTTATGTGATTTATAATTTGGGGATATTATGTGATTGAGAGCCCTTGCTTGATGAGTCTTCTTTGAGTTAATATTGTATATGTTGAACTTTATATGTCATTGATTAATGACAGGTTTTGTTTAATATGTGGATTCCATGGATAATTGGAACCAAAAATAATCTACCGTAAACAAGTAATGGTAATGATTAGAACCCTAAGTTATGTTACAACTTGTATTGAAGCTTTAACATGTTGTAATTCCGATCAAAATCATCTTATAAATTGGGTATTAATTTAATGCAATATAATGCAATTCTCAGGGATATCATAAGCCTAATTCCCCAATAATTAACTCTTCCCAATCTTTATCTTTTTGTTAAATCAAACATCATCCATGAATTATTTCATATGTTCTACAAACAAACCCCCCAATCAGAATAAAATTAAATAAAAACAACTGACTATAAAAAGTATCATCACCGAGGATTCAACCCGAGTGCTGCTATACACATTAGCAGAGCAGTGTTAATACCTAGGGTTTGATTTGCTGTCTTTTTGGAAAAATATTTGGATTTTTTGTTGGATTTGACTCCCTCGTGGTGTGTAGGTGGTGTGGTTGATTTTCACACAATGAATTGGGGGGTTCGACACAAATGTTCAGTGATTCCTTGTGTAAGAAAGTATTAATGAGTTATCTTGATTTATTTTATAATTTAGAATGTTCTTAATTTTTTTGTGTGGTGTGAAAACCATTTTTTGTAGCCTTAGTTATGAATTTAGTATTAAAGTTTCATTTTTCTTGAGGTTGTTTATTTTTCAAATGTAACTCATGTGATATATTTTGTTTTAGTTTTATAAAATATGAATGTGATATGTTAGTTGTTGAAAGGGGATACAAAATATAGTTAGGAAATTATTTGTTGTGATTTTTGTCTTAAGAGGTGGTTTCTGAATGAATTTATGTGTATAACCTTGTTATACTTCTTGAAAGTGTTTTATGATAATTGTAAATAGGTTATTGAGTTACATAAAGTGTGAAATAGATTTTCATTTACTATTTGGGTCAGTGTATGTTTTTAAAATGGTCCAAATTATTTTTAAAGGGTTTTTAGGTGTTTCATAGCATCTTGTAAATGTATTATAAAATTACTTAAAGGATTTATCGAATTACAAAAGAGATATGAAACATGTTGCGGGCTGTTTTGGTTAGTGTGTTCACTAAAGATAGGTTTTTGAAAGGTAAAGTGGTGATTTAAGATGCGAAACATTTTTAGAGTGATTTATAAATTGATGTAATTTTTCACTAAATATCAAAAAAGGTGTGAAACATGTTTTTGGTTTTTTTTGTGAGTATGATGTGAAAAATGAATTTTTTTTCTGAAAGGAGTTTTATGTGACATTTATGTGGGCTGTTCAGTGTGCGTGTGACTTGGAAGTGGTATTTGATTGTAGAAATTGTATTTAATGGCTTGTGGAACTTTTTTGAGAACAATACGGAAGACCCGGTATTCTTGTAGGGTGGACGTGTACTAGTATACTAGTGATCCTGTGGGGTTTGGCCCGAGATTCACATAGCATGTTTGAGGATGAAAAAACTATCTAAACTATGATAAAGATTATGATGAAGTTGTTGGGGGGACCAATAGGTTATGGGTATTATCCCTACTGGTGTCTTGTTTTCACAAAAATAGATATTGTGATGGTTACGTTCAGCGAGATTTGTGGTACCTGGGACCTAGAATGAGCTAGTTCCTAGGGGTTGTTTCCCGTTTCTTATGCTCATTAAATGCTTTATAGTTACTATCCGTATAAAATATGTTTGGCAGGAAAATTCAATAGCTTTCGAATTCTATTTTAAAAGTGTTGATTCTTTAAAGTAGCCCACTTGAAAACTTTTTTCATTTAACGGTTTATATATTTAAAATTCATAATAGGATCTCTGGTTTATAAAAACAGACATGCTTTTCATTTTTGAATGTTTATTGTAATGAATACTTTAGTTGTGTAATACTAATGGACCATTGATCACACCCTACATACTCCTTTGGTTGTATTTGGATTGGTTATTTTTTTACAGGTTTGGGTTCAACTTTTAGTGCCAATGGATCCGTTTTTTAGCGGTCCTTTGTGATGTAGTGTTGTGGTGGTGGATTGAGGGCGGTGCCTCTTGACATGAGGAGGTTCTTGGGCTGTCCATTTTGGGTTTATTCATTTGTAATTGTAACTAATAATTGATTTAAATTATTTAATTAAATTATGAGTTTTTTAAATGATGGTTAGTTTTTAAAAATCCTGATTTTTTATATTGGATTTTTTTGTAGTTTTATTTTTATAATCTCTGGTATATAGTTCCCAAAATATATTTTTTGATACCCAGATACTAGTTCCACCCATGGGGATCAGGAATTCCCTTTGGGTCTTATCACATACCTTGTTAGGTGCCAGATTTGATGGAGTCCTGATTCAGTTCATGACAAAATGATATCATAGGAGGTTTACACATTTAGGGTAATGTTATTTGGGGAAGATTCAGTATAGTCTGGAGTTAATATTGTCGAGGTGTGAAAATTCTATTATGTGTAGGTTTCCTAGCCAACACACCCCATGAGGTCATTCAAGTCTCCAGGGGAATTCGGGTTTTACCTGAGTACACTAGTTTTTATTGTTTGATGATTATTAGGGGAAATGAATAGAGAGTTGGGTAAATGATCTTAGTGAGCTCACATGGCTAGGAAATCCATGTGGGCCCATGGATATTTCCCTAGTTCACTCTTCGTGATTGTGAAGTTTTTGGTGTATGGGTACCAACCACTTGTCCCAGTCACCCATCAAAACTGGATTCCTCTCACATAGTATTGTGTTTATTCATGTGGGAATCATGGAAGTTTGGTATTAAAGAAGAAATGAACTAGTTTTAAGAAGCTTAATGTTATTGTGAATTGATTTTTATAATAAATAGGTTATGGCATGATTTATAAAATGGTAGAATAGAATTTTAAGAATTGTTTTGAAATGAAAATTGGGTTTCTTACTGATCTTTTGAAAGCATAAAATATGTTAATTTTGGTTTTTAAAAAGTGTTTCCAATAGAGTTATATAATATATTGAAAGATTTTTTAAGGGGATGGAATGTTTTGGAGGTCATGTGTTGATATCAGAAATGTACTTTGATTTGGTAACTAAAGATCCCTTGAAATGTTTTATGAAATTTGGGAATATTTTTTAAAAATTAGAAGAGTTGAGTTCCCAATTTAATAGGGATTTATGAAATGGAGTTTTCCACTAAATTCTAAGTGTTTTGAAACGGGAAAAAATGATTTTAAATTAATGTGTGTTTCTTGAAAGTGAGTTATTATTCGAATGTTTGGGACTTTTAAGAATTTTTATTCTGAGATGTCAATTGGGATTTTGATTTTGTGGTTAGCGGTATTAAGAAAAAATAATTATAGGTTGACTGTCTTGGTTTGGAAAAGTGGAATGAATTTTGGCTTTAATCTTTGGTATTTATGGGAGAAACCACATGAATGGGGTAATAAGGGATGATGGATGGTTAATGGAATTTCTAGATGAGTTCCAGGATGAATATGAGGTGATTACTCGATGTAGCATGGAATAATTCTTGTGTGAGACCCATGGGGTACCATTGGTGGTCATGCTAACCGTCGAATGATTTATTTTCAAAGATTATATTTTAAAGAAAAAAATGTTTTCTTGATTATTAGTTTGGGTTGTGTGTATTATGTGTTTTTGGAAATGTTGTTATTTTAGGATATTTTGAGTCCAAGTACACCTATTTTTTGAATTGTGTTTTGGGATTTTATTCTTTGGTATGTTCGGTTGAAGGGTGGGTTAGTGGTCTCCTCTGATAAAAGTTCATGAAGCCTTTACAGTGTTTCCTCCCATGTGTTCGATTCTAGTTTGTGGCATGTTTTGACCAATGGACCATCTTTTTTAGGTCTTTGGGTTCTCACGTTGCATAAGTTATGTCGCAATTAAGAGTTAATGCACAACTAATGTGCAGCCCATATTGTTTCGTCATTGGAAGATCCTCCAGTTGATCAATATAAGGAATTTTTTTCTCTAGATTTAGATATTGAGTCTAAAAAATTTCATTTCTTGGTTTCTTTGATCCTCTTATAGTGGGAGAGTTCTTGTGGAAGGTTGAAAGATACCTTAGTTTCTTAATTTACCCGATTCGTTGAAGGTGAAAGTAGTTAGGGGTTGTTAGTGTTGATGGGGTCTAAGATGGCCTCTGAGTCCTACATAGTGTCTTCAACATAGGTGTTCATGGTAAACCAATATTGTAGGAAATATGGTCATGAGAGGCTATTATGGACACATGCCAAGAATTGTGTGTTGTTTGGGGGCTTGGAATAAGGTCTCTTTCCATTTATTGTTTTGATCAGTCGTAATGATCATTTTCGGTGACACGTTGTGATGTCATGTGCTTGTTTGACTGTAATGGTGAACTTGTACAATCTTCTATGAGTCTCCATTTTTTCAGAATTGTGTCTCCTTTCCGAAAATCTCAGATACCTTTATTTAGATGAATGTATATCTATATATCATTTTCTCTTTCTATTTCTCATTCTAAGAAACAAGGGGTGATTTGTGTGTGTCATCAAAGTACTTGTTTTTGTGAAATGTCGGGTTAGGGTAAAGTGAGTTTTGGAATTTGTTATCTCTTGGTAAACCCCTATGTGTTTGCGGTGTAGTTGTGTACAACACTAGAAGAAGACGTTTCGTTAATGGGTTTCAAAAGTCCAATTGTGAGGAAGAAGATGCTTCAATCATTTGAGCTCCAGCCATAGTTACCATAGTGATGCTGGCGCTATTTAGGGGAAATCCCAGATTCATTGAAAACCTAGTACAATTTTCTTTCCTCATTATGAAAGATGGGAATAGTTTAAACCTATTGAGTCATCATCTTGTTTTTGTTTTTCCCATTCGATAGGAAGAATTGGGAGGACCTCGTGTCCATGTTATCTCACAATGTCATTCCTTCCCACATTGTTTTCTATTGAGTTTTGGAGAAAGTATTAAAAAATGTTTGGGACAGGTTGATTGCAAAGTTAGTAGTAACCATTCCCTTGAATGCAATGCAAAAATAAAGATCCCCATAGAGAGCACACAGTTTCCCAAACCATGTGGCTGTCCCAACTCATTAAATTTTGCGGTATTTATTTTTTGTCCCATGCCATTTAGTTAAGATGGTTGGTTCTTATGGTGGGGATACCCACTACGATTTTTATGTATATTCTTTTAAAAATTTTAATGGAAGTCTACCCCTTATTCCAGGGAGTCCTTTGGGCCTCCCCCTATTAGTGACCTGATTCTGTCTCGAGAAAATTTATGTTGTCTCTTATGGTGGGGAGCCCATTTGTGTCGCCTCGTACTAGAAAATCATATTTGTCTGTGGTTTGTATTCGGTGGTTGGTAGTCTCATTCGGAGCTATATAACCACCAACATCTTTCCTAGGTAAACAATGGTATTGGAGAGTTTCCAACAATTTAGTTAATGTATTGTATGTGTAACTTTGTTCTATGTTGTTGTTCTTTTGAGTAAATTGATTTAGTCTTGTTCGGATAGTGTTTAAGGAATTTTATTTTGTGGTAAAGTCTAAATTTTCTTGATTGTTTCATGGAAGTGGTGTATGTTTTGGTTTTTTAAAGTATTCATTCATTAACTGATCACTGGAGGTTTTTAGCCATTGGGAACAGAACATGGAAAAGGAGCACATCTTGGATTATCAGTTGGGATTGTTTTTTTCTTGTGGACTTTTTGTAGCATTATGTGGGCGATAATCATTATAGTGGGGAGAATTGTGACATCCATGAACTATTTTAAAGGTATTTTTTCTTTTAATTTCAACTGTTTACTTGTTTTTGGGGTTTTCCATACATTTTAGGAGGAAAGGGTGAGTTTTCATGATTTGGGCCAAACCATGATCCCATTTCCAGATTTAAAAATCAATTCTATATCTTTTATAAATCAGTCAATTTTTAACAATTTCACTCATTCTAATTCCCAATTGGCATCCCTTGGTATATTAAAACAACTATATCCATTTGGACATCATAGAAATCCGTAATGATGATGGATTTGAGTTTTTTATGAGGGTATTGGTCCATCTTGATAGCCAATTTCCTACTTTGATTTTTTCAGTCTTTAATATCTCATTAAAATTTTAAGTGGTAATTTTTTTCTTTCATAACTTCTTTATTATTTACCCTTTTTGCCACAGTTGATTTTATACATGTCCTCCCCGTCTTTTTTCGAACCTCACATGAATTTTGGGATATTTGGAAATTCAGGTACTTGTTTTTTGGGGTCTATTTATTTAAGATATCTCAAGTAATTTTATTCCCTCTCATGTTCCTCCCATTTTATTACTGTTTCTTCCACTTTTTTGAGGTTATAAAATTTCGAGAAATTAGTGTTAATACCTATTATTTGATTTGGTGTCTTTTTGGTATAGAATTGGAGTTTTGGGTTTTATTGGACTCCCTTGTGTAGTGGAGGTGGTGCGGTTGAAGTTTCACAAAACGAATTTGGGGGGTTTGACACAAAAAATATGTGATTCCTCCTGTAGGAAATTATTAATGAGTTAGATTGAATTATTTATAAATTTACCATGTTCCGAATATGTTTTTTGTGTTGTGAAAACCATTTTTGGTAGAATATGATAAATATTTAGTATTAATATTTAATTATTAATGATGTTTTGTATATTTCAAATGCAACTCATGTGATATGTTCTGTGGTTGTTACATCAAATATGGAAGTGATTAGTCAGTTTTTGAAAGGGGCTTTTAATTGTGGTTAGGTAAGGCTTTATTGTGATTTTTGTCGAAAGATGGGGTTTTTGAATCGGGCTTATGTGAAAAACCTGGTTATACTTCTTGAAAGTGTTTTAGGAAAATTGTAAATGGGTTATTGAGTTACACAAAGTCTGAAAAGGATGTTTATGTAATTTTTGGCTGGGTGTATTTTTAAAAAAAAATGTTCTAATTTTTCGTAAAAGGGATTTTATGTTCTATTTACCATCTTAGAACATTTTATAATATTTCTTAAATGATTTATTGAATTGTGAATGAGATATGATACATGTTGCGGGGTGTTTTGGTGAGTGTACTCACATAATATATGTTTTTGAAAGGTAATGTGGTGATTTAAGATGCCATAATTTTTTAATTGATTTATAAATTTCTAAAATGTTTTATCAAATTGAATGAAATTTGTTAAAAACATTTGTGGGTGGTTTTGTGTGAGTATGAAATGAAAAATGTGTCTCGTTTGTGAAATGAGTTTTATGTGGAATCTATGTGGGATTTTTGGTGTGCCAGTGATTTGGAAGTGGAATTTTTGTTAAAAAATTGTATTTAATGTCTTGTGGAAATTTTTTTAGCACAAGAGGGAAAACCTAGTTATTGTGGTTAGTGGACATGTTCTAGTATGCTAGTGATTTCATGGGGTTTGGCCCCAGTTTCACGTAGCCAGTTTGAAGATGACAACAGTAACAGAACTATGATGATTATTATGATGATGGTGTTGGTGGACCACTAGGTTATGGGTATGATCCCTACTTGTGGATTGTGTGAACGAGAATAGATATAGAGATGGTTAGTTTAAGTTAGATATGAGGTACATTGGACCCACAACAAGCTACTGCCTTGGGGGTTTTCCCGTTTCATGTTATCATTAGATGCTTTAGGATTACCATCGACATATGCTTTGTTTGGACAGAAAATTAAGTAGCATTGGAATTAAATTTTAAAAGTATTTATTCTTTTTTGTGTCCCACTTTAAAACTATTTTTATTTAATGTTGAATATCTTTAAAATTATTAATAGCATATCATGTTTATAAAAACATGCAAACCATTCGTCTTTGAATGTTTACCACATAGAATCCTTTAGTGGTGGAATCCTACTGGGCCTTGGCTCACACCATACTTACACCTTTGGGATTATATAGACATGGTTTAATTTTTAGTATGTTTGGTTACAATTTTTTATGCCAACGGTTCTAGTATTTAGTGGTCCTTCGTGATTAAGTGTTGTGGGTGTATCTTAAGGGCGGTGCCTCTTGCCACATTGAGCATATTGGGCTGTCCATTTTGGGTTTATTCATTTGTTATAGTCATTGAGAATTTTTTTAAATTATGTAATTCAATTAAAAGTTTTTGTAAAACATGGGATGTTTTAGAAAAAAATAAAAAAAATTTATATTCTATTTGTTTGTTGTTTTATATTTATAAATATGGTTAAATCATTCCCAAATTTCTTTTTTCGATACATGGGAACCAGTGCCAGCCTGTGGGAATTAGGAACACCCTTCAGGACATAACTCGAACTGTGTTGGGTTCCGATTTTGATGGCGACCAGATTTGGCATGTGACACATTCTGCCCAAGGTGACACTCCTAAAAGGAAAAGAGGTATGTTCGGAGACTATTTGAGTAGATGTTGGATGACCTTGGGGGCTTGATTAGTGTAACACCCTGAGATTTTATGAGATATATTATTTTTAATTTCATTGATGTATCCTATTATAAACTACACCAAGATTGGCTTGTACTATACACAACATCGTATTAGCTTGCAGTATACGCAACACTATTCTTGGCTCGTGTTATAGACAATTTCAAGTTCAATTTGTGGAAATTATTTTAGGCAATATTAAGTATAATTTTTTTTAATATATAAATGAAATAAGTTTTGATTATGTTATATGCAACACCAAACGGAGATTTCACTACACGCAGCCCTAACTTGGCTTGCATTACATGCAATCAAGACCTTCTTCGATAGCGTGTGTAGTACGCAATATCAAGTTTCACTAAACGAGAAATTATTAAAATGTTATTATGAATTAGCCATTATGAATAGTAATAACCACTTTTTAAAATTTTATAAATATTATCTTTAAAAATGGACATCATTTTTTGATTTGGAATATCGAAATTATCCTATGGTGAAGTTTTGGTATTTTTCTGAAAACATTCAATTTTTGATGAATAGTTAAAACACTAGGTTATTATTTAAAATCCGACTTTTTATTTAAATAATAATTTATTTTATTTAAACATATTTTAGGTAAAAATTGATACATAATACCTATATAAGTTCAATGTAATTCATTGGTTCCATTTTATAATAATTTTAGATATATAATAATTTTATTGAACTTTTCACCCTTTTTTGCCCACCTCCCAGGAGAATTTGAAGTTTTACATAAAACGTAATTTTACAGCTTCTATGAGTGGAATTCTGAAAATCCAAGAGACATGTTTAATATCTAGTATTAAAATGTGGTTCAATAAAAAGAAAATAATTTTTGGTGAATAGTGTCTTTTTACTTTTTTTACCATGGTTAAAAGTAAATAGGGAAATTAAGGGTAAAAATTATATTATTATTACCCAAACACATGTCCTAATTATATTGGATAGGTTTTATTCGACCAAAAACAACCTTAGGAATAAAATATGACCATTTAGGTCCACTTGGATTAGATTAGGACATTTATTATAATTTTATTTAAAGAAGAGTTAAAATAGTTAAAATCAAAGATTAATAACTAAAAAAAATTAATATAGGGTTATACATAAGATAAATTCGACTATAAATATTCATTAGAAAGATAAAAATATTTCATACTAAATGGTATTTTATTTTTTATTTTTAGACATTAAATAATTTAATTTAGTTTTGACACATTGATGATCGAGTAATTACCTTATTAATGAAATATTAACATAATTGATATTATAAATACCCAAATAAATGTAATTTGAGACTTTTTATGAATTAAACTAATTTTATAGGTTAATATGACATGATATAATTTATTTAATTAACATTTTTCGAACTAATAATGCTTTTATAATTTTCACAAAAATCAATTACCAAATAGTGTCAAAAATGACATAAAATAGTTTTTAAAACAAATATTATATTATTAATTGTTATTTTATTTCTAAAAATCTATGGTTCACCAAAATGACTTAGATAAGGTTATATATATTAATTATGAACAACTTGGGGTTCTTTTGGCTTGTTATAGTAAGTTTATTAACCATATAGTGTAAGAAAACAAGAAGTCATGGTAAAAGTTAAATTATTTAACTTAAAGTTTAATCTAAATGATAAGGATAAAATAGTAACCTAAACGTGTCTAAATTATATTTTTTGAGATTATTTAGACCCATCCCCACTTTATATTATAAATAAATAAATTTGGAGCTATTATAAACTGAATATGAATTTATTATAAAAAATAATATTTTATGTTTTTCCAAAGGTGCCCCTCTCATCCCTATAAAAATGTCACCCTTTCCCTCTTCTCTTCACACCCTTTTGAGCCTTGATGCTTGGGAAAAACCTGCCCTTTTTCTCTTATCCACTTCCCTAGAAAAATTCTTGAGTTTCTGGTCTTCTCAAAAAACTAACTCTACTTCCTTAAGAGGAAGCTTAAAGGAGGTGCGTCGAAGAAGAGGTAATCTTTTCTTCCGATTCTCTCAAGTTTCTTCCTTCTTCTACTTCTTCTTATTTAGTTGCTTCAAAATAAATTAATAACATCAGTATCATTAAAATACTGATATATTATTATAAATATGAAACAACCCTATTTCACCTTCTATCCTTCCTATGGAAAATGAAATCAACACGCGTGTGTACATACAGAATACCATCTCCACGCCATGGTGTAATCTGTTTTCGACCACCACCTTACTTGGATGGGTATAACGGTGAAACTAAATAACTATTTATGATTATTGTAAATTGATATGGATTATTTAATATTATACATACACTTAATACAATTCCACGATCATGGGAATGATATCATCGCTCGTGCGTACGTACGGACTACCGTCTCCACGATGCGATGAGATTCATTCCCCATGTTAACCATTCATGAATGATTATAAAATATATATAATGAATAATAATTAAATATATGAAGTAATAATGATACTGGATTTATATATATATATATATATATATATATATATCTATGTATGTATGTCATCTCCTTAATTCCATTCAATTCAATAAGGAAACGAAAACAACGTTCATGCGTACGTACGGCATACCGTCTGCATGAATGGTGTATTTCATTCAATTTATTGATCTATCATATATATATATATGTATATGGTGAATATATATTATATATAAATCTTTTTTTACATTATATAATTACGTAAATCAGGATATAAGTAATAATATCAATAACAACAAGTCGAAACACATACGATAAATGAAACGATTTTACCCAAAATGCTACATTAACATTGAATTTATAAAATAACAGGTAATATAAAGTCATAAGTGAACCCTATATGATATCCTAACAATGAATATTATTCTATAATAAGTCAATGACATTATTTAAATCATTATACAGGAGGTTCGGATACATACGAAGCATATCAGAATAAGGTAAGTGATAATTATTCCAATATCATTCTTATCCGAGATTGTTTATTTAGAAGTATTTACTGGGGTTATATTTATCATCCATGTCCATGTTTTCTCAAAATGTTTTCATAAAATGTTTAATATTCTTACTTATATGTTTAAAGAAATCTTTACCCCTTTTTGAATTTTACTACAATGAATGGAAGGAATCCTTCTTTTTTTACCATACGATGAACTTTTTGATTTTTTGACAAAAGTACGAGGATAACATGAATAGATTTTTACGATTTTCATAACGCCTTATTTTCATGAAGCATAATCTACAAGATTTCATGAATATTTTTAACAAAATCCTTTTTTTTAAAAAATTTCATGGGATTTTGTGAAAAGAAAATGATTTTGAATAAAAAAGTATAATTTCCTCAAGAATTCAGTTTAAGTGTTTTATCAAAACCATTTTCCATATAAGTTAACACTATTTCATACGTGTATGATTCATGTATAATGTCTCTGTGATTTATATGTTTTCAATTTTCATATGATGAAATAATATCCATTTGTTTTATATGGATTATGTTAGGATTGGATGATGTTTATGAAACCCATTTTATTCTTTTTGTTATGATGAATGATTTATGTTTATGTTGTGGCACAAGTAATAATGATTTCATTATGAGATGGGTGGGACCTATATATCCCTCCAATTCATTGGGTAAAGAATTATATATCATGAGATAGACATGGCTGGAATGGTAAGTTAATCCGGTTCAGTGTTACAAGATTGAAACGATGAGTGAACTCGATTCAGAAAGGGACTTGGTCCACTATGATTGTCTTGTCAGCAATGCCTTGGATACTATGGGAATCATATCATGTTCTTAATGGTTTTCCACATTTACATGTTTTCTTCCCATGCTATTTTATCATGATTAATGTTCCATTATGATATATTCCTTACGTACTTCCAAGATCTAGGCCTTTGCTCTCGATTTTGATGTTTAGATTTTATGTTCATGTTTTTGAATTTAGAGGTTTATGGATTGTTTTATGTTATATATGTTTACCCTTACTGAGAATTTGTGCTCACTCTTTATATGTTTTCTTTTCCCCAGGATATAAAGAAAAGTTTTAGGTAAGAAAACCAAAGGGGATGATCTTTATGGGAGATGTTTATGATCTTTCACAATGATTAGAAGATTTTTTTCTGAGTTTCTAAAGACACTAATATATTACAATCCTTGACTGTTGTTTTTTTAGGTATTAAGTATTCTTAAAAAGTAATGTAATGTCTATATATGTAATGCTTTGGGTCTCTACAGTTGGTATCAAAGGAAAGGTTTAGTTAACCTTTGGAAACTAGGATTTGAAAACTTTAATGAAATACCTTGTGATATTTCTAAGGTATGTCTAGGGATATCCCTAAGGATAAGTATACATATAGGTTATAGTCCTAGAATTAGGTTAATGATCATATAATATAACCTAATATGTTAGATATTGACAGTACTCCACCTTTATTATGTTGTTTTCCCTAGCATGATTTTTTCCTCTCACACTATTATTTTTGGGTTTTAGAAAATGGCTGGAAACAGGAAGATTCACGATAATGGAAGATATAATAGACAATGGAATGATATTATTTGTGAGCAACCAAATGAAATGGGATTTGGAAGTCCAAACATTGTTTTTATGCCTAATCAACAATCTCATAATATCATCAATAATCTGAACTTTGGTAAATTTCCTGACTCAGTTAATAAGAGAAAGATTGAGTTTCATGATGATCATGGAGGAAAGAAAGTTCAATTTCTATCATGTAAATCATGTGGGAAGATTCACCATGGAGAATGTTAAAAAGGAACTGGAAGATTCTTTGGGTGCGGAAAAGATGGACTCAAATCCAGTAAGTGCAAAGGAAAAGGTTCAATTAACACCATGGATAAGGATAATGGTATTTCTACGACATCGACAATGATTTGATATTTTAAATGTCGAATGTATGGGCATTATGCAAACCAATGGCCTAAGGGAAAATCTCATGAAGAGAATCAGCATGGTCATATGGGTAGTATTTATGTGGATGATGATGAGGAGACTACAAATGATATATGAGATGAAAGAAGTGTTAAATCTTGGTAAATGGTTTAAGAAGGGAGTGGAATGATTTATGTTTATCAAGAGTTATGTTGTATAGGTAATGGTACTATGTAATAAAGACACATCTAAGGATTGTTACACTATTGTTTTTACTAATGTATTTGAATTTATATGTTGAATGGTACCGGTAACCATGAAAGTTTAATTCATATATTTTTGGAAAGTAGATGATATGTTCATAATAAAGGGATAAGGGGATAATGAGATGTTTTATAGTATTGGTGAGCTCATGGATGATACAAGGACAATGTGATATCATGGTTTGAGTATATAGAAATTTTGGTATTTTCTTATGGGGAAAGAGTTAACTTTTGACAGCATTCATGTTTTCACTAAGGTTTAATGGGTATTAATTTTTCAAGAGAATACATGGTTAAGGTATTCACATCTTTGGAATGTGACCAACAAGATATATCATATATGGGGGATAAATGATGGTGTTCACATGCTTGGTTGATGGCATTTATAGTAATCATTTTCTTTATACTATAAGATTGGACAGAAGTATTTTCAATAAGCATAAAGGATGGAATGGATTAAGTTGGACATCATATAGAATTTTTTAAGACTAGAACATTTTTCGATACTATTTCTAGAATGTTATAATAGTTTAGTTTTAGAGAAAGGACAACCCATAGGCCAAGCGACAACCTGTCGCGTCAGACAAGGCTGTGGGTATCGAACCCATAACCGAAGTCTGACAGGCCTTTATCGCATACCAGTGGCCTACAGGAAGTCCCTGGTTAGTAGAAACTAGTTTTATTTTATTAAGAAGGATGATAGATGTAGTATAAGTCCATTTTGGAACCATATCCGATTAATCTCACCATAGATGGACTTATGTACATAACTTTTGCTAACCCTATGTTTGAGACAGATGGGACAACCTATCATTCTATCACATGATCTGCTAACACTTCGCGAAAGACAAATTCAACTTCATTTCTTTAAAAGATGAAGTGGAAATTGTTAGAGGGATGAGTAATGTAGAGATTGTACCAAAATCAATTAAGTATTTATTTTAATTAAAAAATTCTTCAGCTTTAGGGAAATGATCTTAAAAAACAAGAATTTTGTCCTAGTTCCCTCATATCTGATGAATCTGATGGTACCTTAGATCATCAAAATTTTATGGCTTTGTGACTGATGGATTTTTCATAGCCCTGTTCTCTACCACTCTCCATTAGAACTTGACGGTTAGATTTCTCTTCCATATCCATATTTTCACCTAAGATCTCCTATGTGGGAACCTATGTGATGAGTTACTTTGGGTATCTATTTTGTTTCTAACATTCATTTTCAAAATTAAGTTTTAGTATTCCTTTTTACGATGTGGGTTTCTATGAAAGAAACTATAAAGTAATAAACCATTTATAACCCCGACAAATTTCGAGGGAGAAATTCTTTTTAAGGGGGGTAGAATGTAACAGCCCGGGTTTTTATGAGATATATCATTTCTAATTTCTTTTATGTCATCTATTGTACACTACACCAAGATTTTCTTGTACTATACGTAACACTGAATTATCTTGTAGTATACGCAACACTATTTTTGGCTCGTGTTACACATAATTTCAAGTTCATTTTGTGGAAATTATTTTACGAAACATTATGTATATATTTTGATTAATTTATAAATGAAATGCATTTTGATTATGATATACGCAACACCAAACAGAGCTTTCACTACACACAACCCTAACTTGGCTTGATTTACATGCAATCAAGACCTTCTTCGATAGCGTGTGTATTACGCAATACCAAGTTTCACTAAACGAGATATTATTATAATATTATTATGAACTAGCCATTATGAATATTAATACAAACTTTTGGAAATTTTATAAATTTTATCATAACAAATGGACTTTATTTTTAGATTCAGAATATCGATATTACCCTAGGGTGAATTTTTTGTATTTTTCCGAAAACATTAAATTTTTGATGAATAGTGAAAACACAGGGTTAATATTTAAAAACATACTTTTATTTAAATAATTAATTATTTTATTTAAACTTATTTTAGGTCAAAATTGATACATAATACCTATATAAGTTCAATTTAATTCATTTGTGTCATTTTATAATAATTATATATATATATATATATATTATTGAAATTTTCACCGTCTTTTACCCACCTCCCAGGAGAATTTCAAAATTTACATAAAACATAATTTTACCTCTTCTTTGAGTGGTATTTCAAAAATCTGACAGACACGGTTAATATCATGGAGTAAAATGTGGTTCAATAAGATAAATGTTTTTTGAATAGTACCTTTTTACTTTTTTTTACCACGGTTAAAAGTAAATAGGTTAATTAAGAGTAAAAATGATATTATTATTACCCTAACACATGTATTAATTCTATTGGATAAGTTTAATTCGACCAAAAACAACCGTAGGAATAAAATATGACCATTTATGACCACTTGGATTAAATTAGGACATTTATTATTAATTTATTTAAAGAAGAGTTATAATAGTTAAAATCAATGTTTAATAACAAAACATTTTTAATATTGGGTTATACATAAGATAAATTCGACTATAAATATTAATTAGAAAGATAAAAAGATTTCAGATATAATTGTATTTTAGTTATAATTTTTAGACATTAAATAATTTAATTTAGTTCTGGCAAAATGATGATCTAGTAATTACCTTATTAATGAAATATTAAAATTATTGACATTATAGATACCCAAATCAATGTAATTTGAGACTTTTTATGAATTAAAATAATTTTATAGGTTAATATGACATGTTATTATTTATTTAATTAATGTTTTTTGAAATAATAATGCTGTTATGATTTTCACAAAAATCATTTACCAAAGAGTGTCAGAATTGACATAAAATAGTTTTTAAAACAAATATTATATTATTAATTTTTATTTTATTCCTAAAAATCTATGGTTTGTCCAAATGACTTAGATAAGGTTATATATATTAATAAATAACAACTTGGGGTTATTTTGGATTTTTATAGTAACTTTATTAACCATATAGTGTAAAAAAACAAGAAGACACAGTAAAAGTAAAATAATTTAACTTAAAGTTAAATCTAAATGATAAGGTTAAAATATTAACCTAAACTCAACTAAATTATATTTTTTGAGAGTATTTAGACCCATCACTACTTTAGCTTTGAAATAAATCAATTTGGATCTATAATAAACTGAATATGACTTTATTTTAAAATAATATTTTATGTTTTTCCAACTGTGCCCTTCTCCTCCCTTATAAAAAGGGTACCCCTTCCCTCTTCTCTTCACACCGTTTTGTGCCTTGATGCTCGGCCAACCCCTGCCAATTTCTCTTCTCCACTTCCCTTGAAACATTCTGGCGGTTCTGGTCTTCTCAAAAGGCCAAATATACTTCCTTACAAGGAAGCTTAAAGGTGGTGCGTTGAAGAAGAGGTAATCTTTTCTTCTGATTCTCTCAAGTTTCTTTCTTCCTCTACTTCTTCTCCATTAGTTGTTTCACTATAAACTAATAACATAAGTATAACTAATATACTGATATATTATTATAAATATGAAACAACCATATTTCACCTTCTATCCTTCCAACAGAAAACAAAATCCCCACGCGTATGTACATATGAAATACCGTTTCCACACCGTGGTGTAATCTATTTTCAACCACCACCATACTTAGATGGGTATAATGGTGAAAATAAATAACTATATATGATTACTGTAACGTGATATTGATTTTTAAATATTATACATACACTTAAATACAATTCCACGATCATGGTAATGATATCATCACTCGTGCATATGTACGGACTACCGTCTCCACGACGCGGTGAGATTCATTCACCATGTTAACCATTAATGAATGATTTTAAAGAATATATAATGAATAAAAATTAAATATATGAAATAATAATGATACTGGATTTATGTATATATATATATATGTATGTCATCTACTTAATTACGTTCAATTCAATTAGGAAAGGAAAACAACGTTTATGTGTACGTACGACCTGTTGTCTCCATGAATGGTGTATTTCAATCCGTTTATCGATATATCATATATATATATATATGTATATGGTGAATATATATTATATATAAATCATGTTTTAAATTCTGGAATTATTTAAATCAGGATATAAGTAATAATATCAAGAACAACAAGTCGAAACATGTACGATAAATGAAACGATTTTACCCAAAACGCTGCTTTAACATGGAATTTACAAAATAACAGGTAATATAAAGTCATAAGTCAACCATATATGAAATCATAACAATGAATATGATTCTATAATAAGTCAATGAAATTATTTAAATCATTATACAGGAGTTTCAGATACATAAAAAGCATATTGGACATAAGGTAAAGGATAATTATTCCAATCTCATTCTTATCCGAGATTGTTTATTCGGAAGTAATTACTGGGGTTATATTTATCATCCATGACCATGTTTTCTCAAAATGTTTTTATAAAATTTTTACTACTCTTACATATATGTTTAAATTAATTTTTACCCCCTTTTTAAATTTACTACAATGAATGGAATTAATCTTTCTTTTATTTACCAAAGGATGAACTTTTATACTTTTTTGACAAAAGTATGAGGGGAACATGAACGGATTTTTACGGTTTTCATAACACATTATTTTCATGAATCTTAATCTACAATATTTCATGACTATTTTCAACACAATCCTTTTATTTTAAAATTTCATGGAATTTTGTGAAAATAAAATGATTTTGAATAAGAAATTATATTTTCCTCAAGAATTCATTTTAAGTGTTTTATCAAAACCATTTTCCATATAAGATAACGGTATTTCATATGTGTATGTTTCATGTATAATGTCTCTATTATTTACATGGTTTCACTTTTCTTATGATGAAATAATATCCATTTGTTTAATATGGATTATGTTAGGATGGGATGATGTTTATGAAACCCATTTTATTCTTTAGGTTATGATGAATGATTTATGTTTATGTTGTGGAAAAAGTAAGAATGATTTCACATTGAGAAGGGTGGGACCTATATCTCCCTCCAATGAATTAGGTAAAGATTTATATCAAATGAGATAGACATGGCTGGAACATTAAGTTAATCCTGTTCAGTGTTACAGGACTTAAATGAGGAGTGAACTCAATTCAGAAAGGGACTTTGTCCACTAAGATGGTCTTGGCAGCAATGTCTTGGCTACTATGGAAATAATATCATGTGATTAATGGTTTTCCACAATTACATGTTTTCTTCCCATTATATTTTATCATGATTAATGTTCCATTATGATATATGCCTTATTTACTTCCAAGATTTATGTCTTTGCTCATGATTTTGATGTTTAGATTTTATGTTCAAGTTTTTGCATTTAGATGTTTATATATTGTTTTATGTTATCTATGTTTACCCTTACTGAGAATTTGAGCTCAACCTTTATATGGTTTCTTTTCCCCAGGATATAAATAATGGTTTTAGGTAAGAAAACCAAAGGGGAAGATCTTTATGGGAGATGTTGAAGATCTTTCACAACAATTAGAATATTTTGTTCTGAGTTTCCAAAGACACTAAACTATTACGATCCTTGAGTGTTGGTTTTTGTTATGCATTAAGTATTTCGAAAAAGTAATGTAATGCCCATGTATGTCATGATTTGGGTCTCTACAGTTTGTATCAGAGAAAAGGTTTAGTTAACCTTTGAAAACTAGGATTCGAAAACTTTGGTGAAATCCCTAGAGATATTTCTAAGGTTTGTCTAGGGATGTCCCTAAGGATAAGTATACGTATAGGATATAGTCCTAGAATTAAGGTAATGATATTAGAGTTTAAACTAAAATGTTAGATATTGACGGTACTCCCCCTTTATTATGTTGTTTTCCCTAGTATGATTTTTTCCTCTCACACTATTCTTTTTGGGATTTAGAAAATGGCTGGAAACAAGAAGATTCATGATAATAGAGGATATGATGGACAATGGAATGATATTCTTCATGAACAACCAAATGAAATGGGATTTGGAATTCCAAACATCATTATTATGCCTAATCAACAATCTCATAATATGATCAATAATCTCAACTTTGGTAAGTTTCCTGACTCAGCTAATAAGAGAATGATGGAGTTTCATGATGATCATAGTGGAAAGAAAGTTCAATTTATCTCATGTTAATCATGTGGGAAGATGCATCATGGAGAATGTTTCAAAGGAACTGGAAGATTTTTTGGGTGTAGAAAAGAAGGACACAAATCCAGTAAGTGCAAAGGAAAAGGTTCAGTTAACACCATGGAGAAGGATAATGGTATTTCTACGACATCAACAATGATTAGATGTTGTAAATGTGGAATGTATGGGGATTATGCAAACCAATGCCCTAAGGGAAAATCTCATGAAGAGAATCAGCAAGGTCATATGGGTAGTATTTATGTGGATGATGATGAGGAGACTACAAATGATATATGAGTTGAAAGAAGTGTTGATGCTTGGTTAATGGATTAAGTAGGTAGTGGAATGATTTATGTTTATCAAGAGTTATGTTGTAAAGGTAATGGTACTATGGAGTAAAGACACATCTAAGGATTGTTACAATATTGTTTTTCCTAAAGTATTTGAATGTATATGTTGAATGGTTCCAGTAACCATGAATGGTTAATTCATATATTTTTGGAAAGTAGATGATATGCGCATAATGAAGGGATAATGAGATAATGAGATGTTTTATAGTATTGATGAGCTCATGGATGATATAAGGACAATGTGATATCATGGTTTGAGTATATAGAAATTTTGGGATTTTGGTATTGGGAAAGAGTTAACTTTTGACAGCATTCATGTTTTCACTAAGGTTCAATGGGTATTCATTTTTCAAGAGAATACATGATTAAGGTATTCACATGTTTGGAATGTGACCAAAAAGATATATCTTATATGGGGGATAAATGATGGTATTCACATGCTTGGTTGATGAAATTTATAGTAATCATTTTCTTTATACTATAAGATTAGACAGAAGTATTTTCAATAAGATTAAAGATTTGAGTGGATTAAGCTAGACATCAGATAGAATTGTTTAAGGCTAGAAATTTTTTCGATACTATTTTTGGAATGTTATAATAGTGTAGTTTTAGAGAAAAATGACAACCCATAGGACGAGCGACAACCCGTCACGTCAGACAAGGATGTGGGAATCAAACCCACAACCGTTGTGCGACATGCCTTTATCGCCTACCACTGGCATGCAGGAAGTCCCTGGTTAGTAGAAACTAGTTTTATTTTCTTATGCAGGATGATAGACGAAGTATAAGTCCATTTTGGAACCATATCCGATTAATCTCACCATATATGGACTTATGTAAAAAACGTTTTCTAACCCTATGTTTGAGACAGATGGAATGACCTATCATTCTATCGAATGATATGCTAGCATTTTGCGAAAGACAAATTCAACTTCCTTTCTTTAAGAGATGAAGTGGAAATTGTTTGAGGCACGAGCAACATTGGGATTGTACCAAAATAAAGTAAGTATTTATTTTAATTCAAAAATCATTCAACTTTAGGGAAATGATCCGGAAAACCAAAAATTTTGTCCTAGTGCTCTCATATCTGATGAATCAGATGGTTCCTTAGATCATCACAATTTTATGGTTCTGTGACTATTGGATTTTTCATAGCCCTGTTCTCTACCACTCTCCATTAGAACTTGACAGTTATATTTCTCTTCCATATTCATATTTTCACCTATGATCTCCTATGTGGGAACCAAAGTGATGAGTTACTTTGGGTATCCATTTTGTTTCTAAAGATAATTTTTAAAAGTAAGTTTTAGTATTCCTTTTTACAATTGGGTTTCTATGAATGAAAATCTCAAGTAATAAACCATTTATAACCCCGATGAGTTTCAAGGGAAGAATTCAATTTAAGGGGGGTAGAATGTAACACCCCGAGATTTTATAAGATATATTATTTTTAATTTCATTTATATATTCTATTATACACTACACCATGATTGCCTTGTAATATACACAACACAGAATTATCTTGGAGTATAGGAAACACTATTCTTGGCTTGTGTTACACAGAATTTCATGTTCATTTTGTGGAAATTATTTTACGCAACATTAAGTATAGATTTTGTTTAATGTATAAATGAAATATGTTTTGATAATATTCTACGCAACACCAAACATAGCTTTCACTACACGTAACCCTAACATGGCTTTCATTAAACGCAATCAGGACCTTCTTCGATAGTGTGTGTAGTACGTAATACCAAGTCTCACTAAACGATATATTATTATAATATTATTATGAACGAGACATTATGAATAGTAACACCCAATTTTTGAAATTTTATAAATTTTATATTTAAAAATGGACATCATTTTTAGATTCAGAATATCAAAATTATCCTAGGGTGAATTTTTGATATTTTTCTGAAAGCATTCAATTTTTGATGAATAGTGAAGACACCGGGTTAATATTTAAAAACAAACTTTTTTTTAATTAATTAATTATTTTATTTAAATTTATTTTAGGTCAAAATTGAAACGTAATACCTATATAAGTTTAATGTAATTCATTGGGGTCATTTTATATTAATTTTAGATATATAAAAATTTTATTGAACTTTTCACCGTATTTTACCCATCACCTAGGAGAATTTGAAAATTTACATAAAACATAATTTTACCACTTATGGGAGTGAAATTTCGAAAATCCGTGAGACACAGTTAATATCAAGGAGTACAATGTGGTTCAATAAGATAAAAATAATTTTGGTTGAATAGTAACTTTTTACTTTTTTTACCACAGTTAAAAGTAAATAGGGTAATTAAGGGTAAAAATGATATTATTATTAAACTAATACATGTCTTAATTGTATTGAATAATTTTAATTCGACCAAAAAAACCTTAGGAATAAAATATGACCCTTTAGGTCCACTTGGATTAGATTAGGACATTTATTATTATTTTATTAAAAGAAGAGCTAAAATAGTTAAAACCAAAGTTTAATAAAAAAATATTTTTAATATAGGGTTATAGATAAGATAAAATCGAATATAAATATTCATTAGAAATATAAAAAGATTTACCACATAATGGTATTTTATTTATAGTTTTTAGACATTAAATAATTTAATTTAGTTATGACCCAATGATGTTCTCGTAATTACCTTATTAATGAAATATTAACATATTTGATATTATAAATACCCAAATCAATGTAATTTTAGACATTTAATTAATTACACTAATTTTATAGGTTAATATGAAATGTTATTATTGATTTAATTAATTTTTTTAGAAATAATCAGGCTGTTATGATTTTCAGAAAAATCAATTACCAAATAGTGTCAAAATTGACATAAAATAGTTTTTAAAACAAATATTATATTATTAATTGATATTTTATTCCTAAAAATATATGGTTTGGAAAAATGGAATAAAAAAGGACATATATATTAATAATGAACAACTTGGGGTTAGTTTGGCTTGTTATAGTAACTTTATTATCCATATAGTGTTAGAAAACAAGAAGACACACTAAAAGTAAAATTATTGAACTTAAAGTTAAATCTAAATGATAAGGTTACAATAGTAACCTAAACTTGTATAAATTTTATTGGTTGAGAGGATTTCGACCCATACCCACTTTAGCTTCGAAATAAATCAATTTGTAGATATTATAAAAGAATATGACTTTATTATAAAATAATATTTAATGTTTTTCCAAAGGTGCCCCTCTCCTCTCATATAAATAGGGCACCCCTTCCCTCTTCTCTTCACACCCTTTTGATCCTTGAAGCTCGGCCAAAAACTGCCCAATTATCTTCTCCACTTCCCTAAAAACATTATTGACGTTCTGGTCTTCTCAAAAGACCAAGTCTACTTCCTTACGAGGAATCTTAAAAGAGGTGCGTCGAAGAAGAGGTAATCTTTTCTTCCAATTCTCTCAAGTTTCTTTCTTCTTCTACTTCTTCTTCATTAGTTGTTTCACTATAAATTAATAACATTAGTATAACTAATATACTAATATGTTATTATATATATATATATTAAACAACCATATTTCACCTTCTATCCTTCCTACGGAAAATGAAATCACCGCGCGTGCGTACGTACGGAATACCATCGCCACACCGTGGTGTAATCTGTTTTCGACCACCACCTTACTTGGATGGGTATAATGGTGAAAATAAATATCTATATATGATTATTGTAAATTTATATTGATTCTGAAATATTATACATACACTTAAATACAATTCCATGATAATGGGAATGTTATCATCGCTCGTGCGTACGTACGGACTATCGTCTCCATGACGCGATGAGATACATTCTCCGTGTTAAACATTCATGAATGATTATAAAGTATATATAATAAATAATAATTAAATATATGAAAAAATAATGATACTGGATTTATGTATATATATATATATATGTATGTCATCTAGTTAATTCCATTCAATTCATTAAGGAAACGAAAATAGCATTCATGCGTACGTACGACCTACCGTCTCCATGAATGGTGTATTTCAATTCGTTTATCGATATATCATATATATATATATATATGTATATGGTGAATATATATTATATAAAAATCATGTTTTACATTCTGGAATTATTTAAATCAGGATATAAGTAATAATATCAAGAACAACAAGTCGAAACATGTACGATAAATGAAACGATTTTACCCAAAACGATGATTTAACATGGAATTTACAAAAGAACTGATTATATAAAGTCATAAGTGAACCATATATGATATCATAACAATGAATATGATTCTTTAATAAGTCAATGACATTATTTAAATCATTATATAGGAGGGTCTGATACATACGAATCATATCGTACAAAAGGTAAGGGATAATTATTCCAATCTCATTCTTATCCGAGACTGTTTATTCGTAAGTATTTAATGGGGTTCTATTTATCATCCAAGCCCATGTTTTCTCAAAATGTTTTCATAAAATGTTTACAATTCTTACATATATGTTTAAAGTAATTTTTACCGCTTTTGAACTTTTACTACAATGAATGGAATGAATCTTTCTTTTGTTTACCATACGATGAACTTTTTGACTTTACCGACAAAAGTATGAGGAGAACATGAAAGGATTTTTATGGTTTTCATAACACCTTATATTCATGAAGAAAACTATATGAGATTTCATGACTATTTTCAAAAAAAATCCTTGTATTTTAATATTTCATGGCATTTTGTGAAAAGAAAATTATTTTGAATAAGAAAGGATATTTTCCTCAAGAATTCATCTTAAGTGTTTTATCAATACCATTTTCCATATAAGAAAACATTATTTCATATGTGTATGTTTCATTTATAATGTCTCTATGATTTACATGGTTTAAATTTTCTTATGATGAAATAATATACTTTTTTTATATGGATTATGTTATGATGGAACGATGTTTATGAAACCCATTTTATTTTTTGGGTTATGATGAATGATTTATGTTTGTGTTGTCGCACAAGTATGAATGATTTTATTATGAGATGGGTGGGACCTATATCTCCCTCCAATGAATGGGGAAAGGATTTATATAGCATGAGATAGACATGGTTGGAATGGTAAGTTAATCTGGTACAATTTTATAGGACTGAAACGAGGAGTGAAATCGATTCAGAAAGGGACTTTGTCCACTAAGATGGTCTTGGCAGCAATTCCTTGGCTACTATGGAAATAATATCATGTGATTATTGGTTTTCCATAGTTACATGTTTTCTTACCATGCTATTTTATCATGATTAATGTTCCATTATGATATATTGCTTACGTATTTCCAAGATTTATGTCTTTGCTCAAGATTTTGATGTTTAGATTTTATGTTCATGTTTTTCCTTTCAGATGTTTATTGATTGTTTTATGTTATCTATGTTTACCCTTAGTGAGAATTTGAGCTCACCCTTTATATGTTTTCTTTTCCCCATGATATAATGAAAAGATTTAGATAATAAAACCAAAGGGGAAGATCTTTATGGGAGATGTTGAAGATCATTCACAACGATTCGAAGATTTTGATCCGAGTTTCCAAAGACTCTAAACTATTACGATCCTTGAGTGTTAGTTTTTGTTATGTATTAAGTATTCCGCAAAAGTAATTTAATTTAAATGTATGTCAAGATTTGGGTCTCTACAATTGGTGTGTGTAAGGGTTAGATGTGGTGGCCTTTTATAAGAGGTGGTAGGGGTAATTTAAGAATGTATTAAAAGATTATTTTATTATAAACTGATTATTTTATTTTAAAAAGACCCAAAACTAATTTAATTTGATGATAAGATGAGGATTTCTTGAAATAATCTCAGAAAATAGGTTTTAGCCATGTTTTGGTTTGAAATTTAACCTTATCATCTAGCTTTGACCCTTAGTTTAGTCATTTAACTCTTACCATGTCTTCTTGTATATTCAAACTATATAGTTAATATAGTTACTATAAAATACCAATAGAATATAATGTGGTTTATTAATGACATGTTCAACCTTATCTAAGCCTTTAGGATGAATCATATAATTTTAGGAATATTATATCATTTAATAAAAAATATTTTGTTTAAAAACTCATTTACGTTAATTTTTATACTATTCATATCGTGACTATTTAAAAAACCATTACGACATGATTATTTCAAAAAAAATCATTAATTAAATGATAAAAAATCATAAATATCCCTAAAATTCGCGGATGGAATAAAATCATTCAAAATAAATTTATTTTAATTTTTATAATCTCATTTATTTAAATCATTCATTAAAAAAGAAATCACTACTTCTCCATTGTGTCCTAATTAAATATATTTATTAAATATATAATGATTATAAATAAAATATGATAATGTGAGAAATATTTTTATATTTCTAATTACATTTTATATTAAAAAATATAGCTTATATTACAATATATAATTTTTTTACTAAGAGATACATGGTTACGATACATTTTCCTTAACATTAAATTAAAAGTAATTAAATTTCATATTCACACACATGTGGCTCCATTGGGTCCCAAAATAGACCCAAGGATCCCTATGGTCGAAAATATCTCATCAAACAGGGTTAGGACATGTGTTAGAGTAATTTAATATTGTTGTAATCTTATTTTTTATCCTTATTTACCAGATTTACCCTCAAACCATGGTAAATAAAATAATTTCTGATGTTACTATTCATAATGCCTAAAAATATAAGGTACCTATTTACAAATTTGGAACTCTTGATTCCAAATATCGAATCCATTTTTCTAAATTCAAAAGGCAAAATATTTCTAAATTAATTTAAAATTAATTCTCATTGTCATAACCAAAAACTATGTATTAAGAAGTAAAAATTACCAAAATATTGACATGTTTTTATGTCCCATTTCAAAGTGAAATTACTTATAATTACCAAAATTTGTTTAATTGATAAAATTAAAATCCAATTAAACATCAAAACCAAGAAAAAATAAAATAAAAAAATATTTACAAATTAGATCAAAATGTTTTTTTTGAATTAAATTATGGTATTTTTCTATTCATTAAAAAAAGAACTTTATTAGAAAAATAAAAAAAAAATTCATCCGAAGTAATTATTGATTTTCTTGATTTTAATGAAATTTTTTTTTAAAAAAACTAATATATAAAAGTTATAAAAATATAATTAAAATGGTTTCTCAATAAAATGGTGGTAAATTTACCTTTTAAAGAATACTAAAATATTTCATGCTTAAAATTAGATTCATTATTATTTTAATCCACAAAAATATATTTGATAAATATAATTACATTTAACAAACAAGTATAATCATATTAAAGTTAGTTCTATTCATACCCAAAAATACAAAGGCATTGAATTAACTACAATTTAAAATAATAATATTATTATATTATTCTTCAGTATAACTCAAAATTGTGTTAAACATGATATTTCCATGAAATACGTTGTTGCGTGTTGATTACGATATTGAAAAACAATCCCCTTTAATTTAAAAATTATATTTTATTCATAAATATTAATATAAATGAAAAACAAAATTATTCTAAAAATTCATGGGACTTACAACGAACATGAAATAGATCCTTAATGATATGACATGAATGAGAAAACAAGGTATTGAAGACCAAAATAATGAAAATAATGAATGATTAATAATGAAAAGTGATGAGTTTTTATACAAGGATCATATATGACATTATAAATATTAATTTCATTATATTATATGTAAGTAATATTTATAGAAAAACTATAAATGAGTTTAAAACTCTTTAACCAAAATTATGTGTGAGGTAATGGATTTTCCCTTATGTTTATATCATTAAGGCATATTATAATCTTATCCACCTAATTTCTTTCAAATGGTGTATAAACTGCCCATTGATATACAATATCATTATTGATTAGTAATTCATGTTGTTTTGAGTTTTAATTTAAATTATTTCACTCAAGGGGACTTGTCTTAATAGTTACCATGTGTTTTAAATTTTCCTGAATTTCTTTTCATTGGGTTTTGTTAGTTGTTTTTTGTCTTTTATATTCTTTGATTATGTTTGTATTGAATTTTGACAGCATTATGTTGTATAAATACATTTTTTTGTGTGTTTACATTGTATAGACACTATTAACTCATTTTTTAATCCTCACTTGAATGTTATGATCATTACAATAATCTATTTCACATTGTCATTTAAATTGTGATTGTTTATAATTGAATTTATATTGTACTAAATTAGTTGATAATAGTTTCATAAAACAATTTTTTTATTATCCTATGATTGTATAAGATATTTTCATGTAATAAAACCATTTTCTAACTCTCTGGTTCTTAAAATTATTGATAAACAATTATTAAGAAAATATGACTTCATTTCTTTAATTAGTCAAAAAAAAATTTCTTCTATAAGAATGTTTTATAAAAACGTTTTTAACCATTTAAAAGTGATTTCATGAAGAAAGTTTTACCTATTTTTACTTTTAAAAAAATGGATTGAATGTAAAATTCATTTCATATTTAGAGTAATTCCCATATAGATTATACTAACAAAGTGAATGGAAAATTTATTTTAATGTGTTTAGAATGAATAGAATTTCCAACCATCATGACCAATAAAATATGTTAAATATTTGTTTATATGCTTCAAAAAATATTTCCAATGGAAATTATTTTTTAAATTTTTAGTGAACATTTGTAAATTTTATTTAAAATATGAAAAAAGGATATTTTACTCAAAAAATATTTTAAATATATTTTACTGATATTTTTGTCAATTCGAGACTAAAACACATTTATTATTACTCCATTGGGTATATATTTTATTAATAAAATTATTATTAATTCTATGGTTGGTTAATGATAATTTTTACCAAGGAAATTATTTAGATACACATTCATGATTGTTTTGTTTTCATTATCATTCCCATGAAATATCCACTTCCCTATGATAATTCAACAAGAAATTTCAAATAAATATCAATATTATTTATCATAGATATTATTTTTCTTAAAGACATATAATATTTTTAAATTTGGTGATTAACTTTGAATGTTATTTGAATAATAAGGAAATTTTCTAGTAATCTATATTTTTTCTTCAGTATAGATTTTTAATAGTCTAGAATATTGTTAAAGAATTAAATAAATTATTAGATATACGATAAATTATTTAGATATGGAGACATGGATGGGGATTGACTATTGATATCCCCTAGATGCATTTGTTGTCTCATGAAGATAGTTATTAATGCTAAAATAAAATTACTTGACCAAACACAATTAAATTTTACACATCAGTTTTAATCATTCTCGATGGTATATCATCATGGTAGCCATATCATGTGCCTAAGACATGATATCCCATAATTCATATTTTCCTTCATTAAGAATATATTTATTATTATCCAAAATATTTTCAAAATTATGTCATATATGGATTTTTTTCATTCTCATTTATTTATCAGATGAAATGTGTTTTATTTATTTACGTGTCTATATTGATTACTCTTTATCCAATTTTTATAATCATGATATTGATTAAATGTATTGTGTTTTTATTTATTTACCAATAGATATTGAGTATTATACTAAATATTTTCATATTGATTTTATCTATTGAATAACTTCCATCAGATTTTATTGATTATATGTCATGTGTGTCCAATTATTCTCTATTTCATATTTTTTATGATTTTTAATTCATGATAGATTCTGATGAAATTAACCCTACCTAAGAATTTTCTCTTTCCACTATTTTATTTTATTTATCAAGAATACATCAATTTTAATATGGTTGATATATAGGTAAATGAAAGATGGAAAAAAGTTATTGTAAAAAAAGTCATATTTCTAAATTTTAAAATTGAAATATAATACAAGACCCCTGTATAAATCTAGTTTACCAAGACAAATAACTTGTTCAGTCCTTCTAGATTCAATTCCATGTATCTCATACAAATGTAATTAATCATAAACTTTCTTTGGGATACTTATGTTTGGGTAACTATAGGTCTTATCAGAGGATGTTTTGTATAAGCCATAGAAAATAGATTAAAAAATATATATAGTAGAGAATAAAACCCTATGATATAAATTTAAGTTTAAGTATACAGGAACATAGTAAAGTTTCAGTAAGGTAGATATTATGTGGTTTTTAAATGTAGTACATCCCTATCAAGAAACAAAAATTAGACATGGTTCTAGAATAGGATTATATTGAAGTAATACATCTCAATAGGGGATGTTGGACATAACATAATCATCACATGGTGCTTGAAAAGTGGACCTAATTCACTCATGGATTGACACTTTTGGATATATGATAATGATAATTCTTGTATTATTTATAATCCATAATGATGGATTTGAATATATTATGATAATAAATTACTTGAGTTAAACATAAGGTGTACAACATTGAAAAGAAGGTGTCTCAATGTAAATGAAGAAATATTTTATACCTAAAAAATAATGTCCTAATTAAATAAATTATTGAGTAAAAATGAAAAGTATGATGTAAGGTAGTAAATTTCATTCTTGGGATCCATTTATAATTCATTAAATTTAATTTTTAGAACCGAAAAATTATGTGAGTCTATAATATCTTCTAAAGGTTAATTCCTGGACTCTCGAATGAACAATGTGGAAATAAAATGGATGAATTTTTTATTTATCACTATTCATTAATTATATTTTTGAAATTTTTTACCCATTATATTTTGGCTATAAAAATGTGAAATATCTAGGGATTGTGATAAATTTTATATGAATAAGCATCTTTATAAACATAAGTGTCATGTATACCATCTTGGATTTTTGAGTTTTATATTGACCATATGTTCAAAATATTATCCTCCTCTTTCTAGTTTTATTTTATGGGATTATACAAATATTAAGATTATTTTGGGAGAAATATATGGAAAGAATGTGTTTTAGAGGAAAAGGTGGTTTAGGAACAATGATTTTCCATTTTATATAAATTATTTTAATGGTATTGATATTCTTTATTGTTAATATGATCATTACTGACACTATAATAATAGTAAAATGAGATGATTGGACATTGTGAAAAAAGGTTGTATAAAAATCCATTATAAAAGTGGTTATTTAGATATTAATTTTATTTAATGTATATCAATCATATTTTTTGGAAACATTATAGTAATTATATTAATTAATATTAGAAGGACAACCCGAGAGATAGGTGGAAACCTATCGCGACCAACAAGGCCATGGGGCTTGACCACACTACCAAAGGATGATAATGGTTTAATTACTACCATTTTCTAATAAAACATAATAGAGATTACATCATTTTTTCAGTTAAACAATTTTCTAAATAAACATTAAATATTAACTTGTTTATTACTTTTTAGGTTTAGATATTAATGTATTATATTTAATAAATTGTTCTAACCATATTAGTTTATAAAATGGGTTGAGATAGACAAAAATAAATTGTATCCTTCTATGGACCATACGATCCATTAAAGGTAAATTTTATTACTTTAGGTACAAAAAATTAATTTTTGGATATTCTTTACTTGGAGTAAGAGATGAATTTTAAATTGATCAAATCACAACCAAAGGATTATTTTGTATATATGATATAAAAATGAATCAAGTATGTATATTTTGGATTGTTAATACATTGTAAAATATTTCATCAAATTTAGTTAAAATGAACTTGAAATAAAATTATATACTATTACTATCATTTATTATGATATTAATTACATGTTTCACAACTTATTGATTTATGGTTAAGAGTTCCTTAAATTTCCACTTGATCAATCAATTTTTTCTGTGATTAATAACCTAGACCATTCTATATATTTATATATACTTTCCTTTCATTTCAATATATCTTATTTGCACCAATTATCAACAAAATATAAAAATATTTATTTGTTATTCCATATGACATTTTTTACTTCCCATTCATTCATATTAAGATGTTATTTTGTTGACACTTTTATGAGGTGGGGTTTTCAAAAATAGTATTTCTAAATTTTAAAGACATGGATACTAAGAGCAAGAATAAATTATGGGGATGTAATTTATTTAAGTTGAGAAGAATATAACACCATGAAATTCTAAAATAATAATAATTTATTTCATAGTGTAGGTTACATGCATCACTGAGCATAAATAACAAACAAAATATATTTCATTAAATTTAATCTCGTTGACAGCTTGTTGAACATACAACCCCATGTTTATGTGAACCGTGATATAGTATACCTAGACATTAAATTCGAATGAATGAATAATACAGGAAAATTTATTTAAATTATGGTTATTTACTGATTATAAATAAAATCAGAATTATAATAAATAAAAAAGTAGAGTTTCCGAAAATGTTGTATTTTCTTAAAAGACAGTATAGTCTCCCATTTCCCACAAAATATAAATTAATATTCTACCAACATTAAAGTGGTTTTTGAAAAATTTTATCTTAATTTTTTAAATAATCATATAAAAATTATCTTAGGGTGAATTTATTGTATATTTCTAAAATGTTGTGTTTTTTATGATTAGTGAAAATACACAATTTTAATTGAAAACATCATATTTTGGTTAAATAATTTATAAGGTAAAATTAAATTTTATATTTTTTTAATGTAATATTAAATATATTATATTTTTATTAATCATGTTTAATTTATTTTAAAATTTTTAATTTTATGAATTATATAAAAACATTGTAAATTTTTTAATATTTTTATTTAGAAAACCTACTTTCTCATCGGGTCTTTGAGATTTATTTTATTTTATAATTTTCCATTTATAGGAATGGAATTTAATGAAAAGGATTCCATATTTGGAATGATAATAATTTTTTTTATATAATATGGTCAACTTAATTTTTTATTATGGTGAATTATAAAAACAATAAAAACAATTAATCATGGTTAATGATTAAATTGATTTTCATGGGGAAAAATAGAAAATTATGTTTTGAAATGACTTAAATTTTGTTATAAAATATATTTTAGTAAATTATTAATACAATAAAATTTAAAAGGGTCTATAATACTCATATTTTTTTACTTTTATGAATGGAAAAACGTGGGTACAACTTTTCCATTCAAATAATTAAAATTGTCCCACTCACATGACTTATAAAAAGGACACCCATATCTACTCTTCATTACACATTACGATCCTTATTAGACCATCATATTACAAAGTATATTGCTAAAATCACTAAACCCATCTTATAATCCTTTTTTTGGAATAAATACTTCATATAAAAGCTTTTTGTGATAACATAATGAGGCTACCCAAAGAATAGGTAACGTTCTTCAAGGAGTTTCTTTAATTTATTTCTTCCAAAAAATCGAACACTTTTTATTAAAAAATTGATATATTAACCTTATTTTTTAAATAAAATGGCTTTTTTTATTTTAATTTAATCTAATACAATCATCTCCACTTAATCAAATGGGTTACTAAGTCATCATTTTTGTTTATGGTGGAGTACCCTCAAATGACCCAATTCCATTCGATTTCCATTTCAACCTCTCACAGTATGAATAATGATGAATATAAGGTATATATGTGAAATTTTTAAAACAATTTAACAAATTTAGTCATTATATCACACACAAAAAATTATGTTTTATCAGATAGGGTAGACAACAACATAACTCGTGTTTATGGTGGAAACAAACATTGTGTAATGAAGTGATTCATTTTCCACTAACGCTTTACATGGAAGGTGATGAAGATATATTTAATAATTATATTTCATTTATTTGAAATAATTATTATATTCATGACATATTTATAATTATACAAATAAAATATATCATTTTATTTCTTATATTTACTCCCGCTTAAAGATTATAACATGTGTCTTTTATTTGTGGACTAGCTCCTTCACGAAGCGATGCAAAAATATTTTCATGACTGCATGATACAGAAACATATATAAAATTATATTTAAATATATAATATTTTGTTTATGATATTATGATCATTATTTAATGATAAAATATTACTTACCTCCATTCTGTAATGATCATTAAAAATCTGAAATGTTACCCATGCATATGTATGATGTACCCTCTCCATTATTATAACAAACATTATTTTTCTAGAAAACCATTTTTTGTAGCATTAGTTATGAATTTAGTATTAAAGTTTCATTTTTCAAAAGGTTGTTTATTTTTCAAATGTAACTCATGTGATATATTTTGTGGTAGTTTTCTAAAATATGAAAGTGATATGTTAGTTGTTGAAAGGGGATTCCAAATATAGTTAGGTAATTATTTATTGGGATTTTGGTCTTAATAGGGGATTTGTTTAATGAGTTTAACGTGTAATACCTTGTTACACTTATTGAAAGTGTTTTATGATAATTATAAATGGGTTATTGAGTTACACAAAGTGTGCAATAGATTTTTATGTACTATTTGGGTGGGTATATGTTTTTAAAATGGTCCAAATTATTCTGAAAGGGTTTTTATGTGTTTTTTACCATCTTTTAAACGTTTTATAAAATCACATAAAGGATTTATAGAATTGAGAAAGTGAGATGAAATATTTTGCAGGATGTTTTGGTTAGTGTGTTCACTTAAGATAGGGTTTTGAAAGGTAAAGTGGTGATTTAAGATGCCAAACATTTTCAGAGTGACTTATAAATTGCGGTAATGTTTAACTAAATATCAAAAAAGGTGTGAAACATGTTTTTTGGTATTTTTTTGTGAGTATGATGTGAAAAATGAATTTTGATTCTGAAAGGAGATTGATTTGTCATGTATGTGGGCTTTTTGGTGTGCGTGTGACTTGGAAGTGGTATTTTCTAGTAAAAATTGTATTTAATGGCTTGTGGAACTTTTTTGAGAACAATAGGGAAGACCCGAGATTCTTCGTTGGTGGACGTGTACTAGTATACTAGTGATCCTATGGGGTTTGGCCCCAGTTTCACATAGCATGTTTGAAGAAGACAACAGTAACTAAACTATGATGAAGATTATGATGATGTTGTTGGGGGACCAATAGGTTATGGGTATTATCCCTACTGGTGTCTTGTTTTCACAAAAATAGATATTGTGATGGTTATGTTCATCGAGATATGTGGTACCTGGGACCCACAATGAGCTAGTGCCTATGGGTTGTTTCTCATTTCTTGTGCTCATTTAATGCCTTATACTTACTATTGGTATATAGTATTTTTGGACGAAAAATTCAGCAGCTTTGGAATTCTATTTTAAATGTTTTGATTCGTTAAATTACCCACTTGAAAATGATTTTCATTTAAAGGTTAACATCTTTAAAATTCATAATGGGATCTCTTGTTTATAAGAACATGCAAGATTTTCATTTTTGAATGTTTATCACAAGGAATCCTTTAGATGTGTAATCCTAATGGGCTTTAGATCACACCCTACATACTCCTTTGGGTGTATGTGGATTGATTATTTTTTTACAGGTTTGGGTACAACTTTGTGTGCCAATGGTTCGGGTTTTTAGCGGTCCTACGTGATGCAGTGTTGTGGAGATGGATTGAGGATGGTGCCTCTTGACATGAGGAGGTTTTTGTGATGTCAATTTTGGGATTCTTCATTTGTTATTGACATAGAGAATTGTTTTAAATTATTTAATTCAATTCTGAGTTTTTTTAAATGATGGTTAGTTTTGAAAAATCCACATTTTTAATATTGGATTTGTTAGTAGTTTTATGTTTATTATCTCTAGAAAATAGTTCCCAATATATTTTTTGTGATACCTAAGAACTAGTTCCACCCATGGGGATCAGGAATTCCCTTTGGGAATTATCGCATACCATGTTAGGAGATAGATTTGATGGAGACCTGACTCAGTTCGTGACAAAATGATATCATAGGAGGTTCGCTCTTTTCAGGTCATGTTATTTGGGGAAGAGTCAGTATAGACTGGAGTTAGGATTGTCAGGGTGTGAAAATTCTATTATGAGTAGGGTTCCTAGACAACACACCCCATGAGTTTATTCCAGTCTCTCGGGGAATTTGGGTTTTACCTGAGTACTTTGGTTTTCATTGTTTGATGATGATTAGGGGAAATGAATAGAGTATTGGGTAAATGGTCGCAGTGAGCTCCAATGGCCAGGAGAGCCATGTGGGTCTATAGATATTTCCCTATATCACTCTTCGTGAACATGAATTGTTTGGAGTATGGCCGCCAACCAATTCTCCTAGTCACCCATCGAAACTTGATTCCTCTCGTATTGTCTTGTGTCTCTTCGTGTGGGAATCTTGGAAGTTTGGTATTAAAGAAAAAATGACATGTTTTTAAGAAGCTTAAGGTTTTTGTGAATTGATTTTATCATAAACGGGTAGTGTAATGATTTATAAAATTGTAGAACTGAATTTTTAGAATTGTTTTGAAATGTAAATTGGGTTTTTTATTGTTCTATTGACAGCATAAACTATATTAAAGTAGGTTATTAAAAAGTGTTTCCAATAGAGTTTATTAATCTATTGAAAGGAGTTTTAAGGGGATGGAATGTTTTGGAGGTCATGTGTTGAGATCAGAAATGGACATTGATTTGGTAACTAATGATCCCGTGAAAAATTTTATGAAATTTGGGAATATTTTTAAAAAATGAGATGAGTTGAGTTCCTTATTTAATATGGATTTATGAAATGGAGTTTTCCAATAAATTAAATGTGTTTTGAAATGGGAAAAAATGCCTATAAATTGATGTGTATTTCTTGAAACTGGGTTCTTATTTGAATTTTTGGGACTTTTAAGAATTTTTATTCTGAGATGTAAATTGAGATTTTGATTTCATGGTTAGCGGTATTATGAAAAAATAATTATAGGTGGACAGTTTTGGTTTAGAAAAGAGGAAAAAAATTGGTTTTAATCAATGGTATTTATGGGAGAAACCACATGAATTGGGTTATATGGGATGATGTATGGTTAATGGATTGTATAGATGAGTTCCAGGTTGAATATGAGGTGGTTACTCGATGTGGCATGGAAAAATTCTTCTGTGAGGCCCATGGGGTACCATTGGTGGTCACGCTAACCGTCGAACCATTTAAGTCCAATGATACAAATTTAAAGAAAAACATGTTGTCTTGATAACTAGTTTGGGTTGTGTGTATAGTGTGTCTTTGGTAATGTTGTTGTTGTGGTATATTTTTAGTCCAAGTACACCTCTTTTTTGAATGGAATTTTAGGATTTTGTTTCTTTGGTATGTTGGGTTGAAGGGCGGGTTAGTGGTCTCCTCTGAGAAAATTTCATGAAGCCTTTACGGTGGTTCTGCCCATTTGTTCGATTCTAGTTTATGGAATGTTTTGACTAATGGACCAGCTTGTTTAGGTCATTGGATTCTCGTGTTGGATATGTTACATCCCAATTAAGAGTTAATGCACAACTAAAGTGTAGCCCAGATTGTTTCATCATTGGAAGATCCTCCAGTTAATCAATATAAGGAATATTTTTCTCTAGATTTAGATATTGAGTATACAAAAATTTCTTTTCTTGGTTTTTTGGATCCTCTTGTAGTGGGAGAGTGCTTTTGGAAGTTTGAAAGAGAACTTAGTTTCTTAAGTTACCCGATTCGTTGTAGGTGAATGTAGTTAAGGCTTTTTAGTATAGATGGTGTCTAAGAGGGCCTCTTAGTCCTACATAGTCTCTTCAAAGTAGGTGCTCATGGTAAACCAATATTGAAGGAAATCTGGTCATGAGAGGCTCTTATAGACACATGCGGGAATAGTGTGTTTTTTGGGGGCTTGGCTTAATGTCTCTTTCCATGTATTGTTTCGATCAGTCGCACTGATCATGTTCGGTGACATGTTGTGATGTCATGTGCTCATTTGACTGTAATGGAAAAGTAGTACAATCTTCTATGATTCTGTGTTATTTCAAAAGTGTGTCTTTTTTCAGTAAATCTCAACTACCTTTGTTTAGAAGAATTTATTTCTATATATAATTTTTTCTTTTTGTTTCTCATCTTATGAAACAAGGGGTGATGTGTGTGTGTCATAAAAGTACTTGTTTTTGTGAAATGTTGGGTTAGGGTAAAGTGAGTTTTAGAGTTTTTTATCTATTGGTAAATCCATATGGGTTTGTGGTATAGTTGGGTACAACACTAGAAGAAGAAGTTCCGTTTATGGGTTTCCAGAGTCCAACTGTGAGAAAGAAGATGGTTCAATCATTTGATCTCCATCCATAGGTACAATAGTGAATCTTGCTCTATTTAGGGGAAATCCCGGAGTCATTAAAAACCTAGTACAATTTTCTATCCTCAGTATTAAAGATGGTAATAGTTTAAACATATTGAGTCATCATCTTGATTTTCTTGTTCCCATTCAATGGGAAGAAGTGGGAGGACCCCATGTCCATGTTTTCTCACAATGCCATTCCTTCCCCCATTGTTTTCCAATATGTTTTGGAGAAAGGATTAAAAATGATCTGGACAGGTTGATTACACAGTTAGTAGTAACCATTCCCTTGAAAGAAATGCAGAAATAAGGATCCCCACGGATAGCGCACGGTTTCCCAAATCATGTGGCTATCCCAACTCATTAAATTTTGGGGTGTTAATTTGTCATCCCATGCCAGTCAGTTAAGATAGTTGGTTCTTATTTTGGGGAGACCCACTATGATTTTTATGTATGTTCTTTTAGAAATTTGAATGGAAGTATACCCCTTATACCGCCTCCCCCTGTTATTGTCATGATTTTGTCTCAAGAAAATCTATGTTGTCTCTTATGGTGGGGAGCCCATTTGTGTCTCCTCTTACTAGAAACTCAGATTTGTCTATGGTCTGGGATTGGTGGTTGTCAGTCTCATTCGGATCTATCTAACCAGCAACATCTTTCCTAGGTAAACATTGGTATTATAGAGTTCCCAACAATTTAGTTAATGTATGGTATGTGTAAACTTGTTCGATGTTGTTGTTTTTTTGAGTAAATTTATTGAGTCTTGTTCAGATAGTGTTTAAGGAAATTTATTTCGTGATAAAGTCTAAATGTTCTAGATCGTTTCATGGAAGTGGTATATGTTTTTTTTAAGTATTCATTAATTAATTTATCACTAGATGTTTTTTAGCCTTTGGGAACAAAACCTAGCATAGGATCACATCTTGGATTATCAATTTGGTTTGTTTTTTTCTTTTGGCCTTATTATAGCTTTTTGTGGGTGATAATTATTATGGTGGGGAGAATTGTCACATCCATGAATTATTTTAAAGGTATTATTTCTTTTAATTTCCATTTTTACTTGTTTTGGGGGTTTTCCATACATTTTGGGAGGAAAAGGGTGAATTTTCATGATTTGGGCCAAACAGTGAGCCCACTTCCAGATTTAAAAATACATTTTATATCTTTTATAAATCATTCATTTTTTAACAATTTACACCCATTCTAATTCTTGATTGGAATCCCATGGTTTATTAAAACAACTATATCTATTTAGACATCATAGAAATCCATAATAATGATGGATTTGAGTTTTTTCTTAAGGTATTGGTCCAACATGAAAGCCAATTTCCTGCTTTGATTTTTTTATGTATTTAATACCTCATTAAGATTTTAAGAGGTAATTTTTTTCTATCATAACTCCTTAATTGTTTACTCTTTTTTCCCTCATTCGATTTTATAAATGTCCTCATCATCTTTATTCGATCCTCACATGAATTTTTGGATGTTTGGAAATGCAGCTACTTGTATTTTGGGTTATATTTATTTAAGATATATAAAGTAAGTTGATTCCCTCTCATGTTCCTCCCATTTTATTACGGTTTCTTCCACTTTTTCGAGGTTATAAAATGTCCAAAAATTAGTGTTCATACCTAGGGTTTGATTTAGTGAATTTTTGGTATATCATTGGGGATTTAGGTTAGTTTGAACTCCCTTGTGTTGTAGAGGTGGTTTGGTTGAAGTTTCACACAACGAATTTGGGGGGTTTGACACAAAAAATATGTGATTCCATGTGTACTAAATTATTGATGAGTTAGATTGATTTATTTACTAATTTACTGTGTTCTGAAAGTGTTTTTTGTTGTGTGAAAACCATTTTTGGTAGAATTAGTTAAACATTTAGTATTAATGTTTCATTATTATTGATGTTTTGTATTTTTCAAATGTAACTCATTTGATATGTCATGTGGTTGTTACATAAAATAGGAAAGTGATTAGTATGTTTTTGAAAGGGGCTTTCAATTCTCATTACATAATGATTTATTGTGATTTTGGTCACAATATGGGGATATCGAATGGGTTTTATTTGAAAACCCTGGTTATACTTCTTGAAAGTGTTTTAGGAAAATTGAAAATGGGTTATTGAGTTACACAAAGTGTGAAAAGGATGTTTATGTACATTTTGGCTGGGTGTATTTTGTCTAAAAAAATGGTCTAATTTATCATAAAAGGGATATTATTTGATATTTACCATCTTGGAAACGTTTTATAAAATTTCATAAATGATTCATTGAACTGTGAATGAGATATGAAACATGTTGTGGGCTGTTTTGGTGAGTGTACTCACATAAGATATGTTTTTGAAACGCAAAGTGGTTATTTAAGATGCCAAGATTTTTTAATTGATTTATAAATTTCTAAATTGTTTTATCTTATTGAGTGAAATGTGTTAAACTCATTTGTGGGTGGTTTTGTGTGAGTATGATGTGAAAAATGTATCTCATTTGTGAAAAGAGTTTTATGTGGCGTCTATAGGGGATGTTTGGTGTGCCAGTGATTTGGAATTGGAATTTTCATTTGGAAATTGTATTTTATGGCTTGTGGAAATTTAATTAGTACAAGAGGGAAAACCCATGTATCATGGTGGGTGGACATGTTCTAGTATGCTAGTGGTCCCATGGGGTTTGACCCCTATTTTACGTAGCCAGTTTGACGATGACGATAGTAACTAAACTATGATGATGATTATGATGATGGTGTTGGGGGACCAATAGGTTATGGGTATAATCCCTTGTGTGAACGAGAATATATATAGTGATGGTTACTTTCAGGTAGATATGAAGTACATGGGACCCACAAGAAAATTATTGAATCTTTATTGTATCCCACTTGAAAACTATTTTTATTTAAAGTTGAATCTCTTTAAAATTCATAATAGTATATCATGTTTATAAAAACAACAGAACCTTTCATCTTTGAATGTTTATCACATAGAATCCTTTAGTGGTGGAATCCTGCTGGTCCATGGCTCAAATCCTACTTACACCTTTGGGATTATGTGGACTTGCTTTATTTTTTAGTATGTTTGGGTACAACTTTTTATTCTAATGGTTCTTGTATTTAGTGGTCCATCATGATGAAGTGTTGTGGATATAGGTTGAGGGTGGTGCCTCTTTCCACATTGAGCGTATTGGGATGTCCATTTTGGGTTTATTCATATGTTATAGTCTTTGATAATTGTTTTAAATTATGTAATTCAATTATAAATTTTTTAAAAACATTGTTTGTTTTAGAAAAATACAAATTTTTTATATTTTTTTTATTGTTTTATGTTTATAAACATGGTTTAATCGTTCCCGAATTAATTTTTCTTGATACCTGGGAAGCTATGCTAGCCTGTGGGGATTAGGAACACTCTTTAGGCCTTATCGCGGACTGTGTTGGGTGCCGATTTTGATGGTGTCCAGATTTAGCATGTGAAACCTTCTTCCCAAGGTGACACTCTTAAAAGGAAGAGAGGTATGTTGGGTCACTATTTGAGTAGATGTTGGATGACCCATGGGGGATTGATAGGTGTGTGTAAGGGTTAGATGTTGTAGCATTTTATAAGAGGATGGAGGGTCAATTTAAGAATGTATTAAAAGATTTTTGTTTTCATAATGTCTAAAAATATAAGGTAACTATTTACAAATTTAGAACTCTTGATTCCAAATATGGAATCAATTTTTCCAAATTCAAAAGACAAAATATTTCTAAATTAATTTAAAATTAATTCTCATTGTCAAAACCAAAAACTATGTATTAAGAAGTAAAAATTACCAAAATATTGACATGTTTTTATGTCCAATTTCAAAGTGAAATTACTTATAATGACCAAAATTGGATTAAATGATAAAATTATAATCCAATTAAAAATAAAAAACAATTAAAAATACAATATAAAAATATATAAAATTTAGATAAAATGGATGTTTTGAATTAAATTTTGGTATTTTATCTATTCCTTAAAAAAGAACTTTATTAGAAAAAAAATTCATCCAAAGTAATTTTTTGATTTTTTGATTTTAATAGTGTATTTTATTTTTTTAGAATAATATATAAAAGTGATAAAACTATACTTAAAACGGTTTATCAATCAAATGGTGATAAATTGACCTTTTAAAGAATATTAAATTATTTCATGCTTAAAATTAGATTCATTGTTATTTTAATCCACTAAAATTTATTTGATAAATGTATATACATTTAAAAAACAAGTATAATCATATTTTAATTAGTTCTATTAATTCCCACAAAAACAATGGCATGGTATTAACTACAATTTGAAATATTATTATTATTATATTATTCTTCAGTATAACTCAAAAATGTGTTCAACGTGATACTTCAATGACACACATTGCTACGTGTTTAGTACGATATTGAAAAACTATCCTATTTAATGTAAAAATAATATTTTATTTATAAATATTAATATAAAAGAAAAAATTATTATTTAAAAATTCATGGATCTTACAACGAACCTGAAATATATTTTTAATGATATGACTTGCATGAGAAAACAAGGCAGTTAAGACCAAAATAATGAAAATAATGAATGATTAATAATGAACAAGTGATGAGTTTTTATATAAGGATCATATATGATATTATAAATATTAATATCATTTTATTATATGTTAGTAAAATTTATAAAAAAACTATAAACGAGTTTAAAAAATGTTTAACCAAAATTAAGATTGAGTTAATGGATTTTGTCTTATGTTTATATCATTAAGGAATATTATAATATTATCCACCTAATTTATTTTAAATGGTGTATACACTACCCTTTGACATTTAATATCATGATTTATTAGTAATTCTTGTTGTTTTGTGTTTTAATTTAAATTATTTCACCCAAGGGGACCTATCTTAATAGTTACCATGTGTTTTTAATTTTCATTAATTTCTTTTCATTGTGGTTTTTTACTTCTTTATTGTCTTTTATATTCTAGGATTATGTGTGTATTAAATTTTGACCTCATTGTGTTGTATAAATACTTATTTTATGTGTGTTTAAATTTTATACACATAATTGACTAATTTTTAAATTCTCACTTGAATGTTATGATCATTACTATAATTTATTTAATAATCTCATTAAAATTGTGATTTTTTATAATTGAATTTCTATTGTACTAAATTATTTGATAATATTTTCATAAAAAATTTTATTTTTATCCTATGATTGTACATGATATTTTCAGGTAATAAAACCATTTTCTAACTCTCTAGTTCTTAAAATTATTGAGAATATATTATCAAGAAAATATGGCTTCATTTCTTTCATTAGTCAAAAAACTGTTTTATTCTCTAATAATGTTTTATAAAAATGTTTTTAACTATTTAAAAGTGATTTCATGAAGAAATTTTTACCTTTTTTTACTTTTTAGCAAATGGATTTTTCTGTAAAATTCATTTCATATTTAGAATAATTTCTATATAGATTATACTGAAAAATTGAATGGAATGTTTATTTTAATGTGTGTAGAACAAATAGAATTTCCATCCATCCAGACCAAAAATGTATTAAATATTCGTTTATATGCTTCAAAAATTATTTCCAATGAAAATTGTTTTTAAAATTTTTAGTGAACAATTATTTGTAAATTTTATTTAAAATATGAAAGTGGATATTTTACTCAAAATGTATTTTCAATATATTTTACTGATATTTTTGACAATCTGAGACTAGAACCCATTTATTATTACTCCATTGGGTATATATTTTATTGATACAATTATTATTAATTCTATGGTTGGTTTATGATATTTTTTACCAAGGAAATTATTTAGATACACATTCTTGATTTGTTTTTGTTTTCATTATCATTCCCTTGAAATATATACTTCCCTATGATAGTTATAAAATAAATTTCAAACAAATATAAATATTATTTATCATAGATTTTATTATTCTTAAAAACATATCTTATTTTTACATTTGGTGATTAACTTTTAATGTTATTTGAAGAACAAGGAAATTTTTTTGTAATCTATATTTTTTCTTCGGTATAGATTTTTTATATTCTAGAATATTGTTTATAAATTAAATCAATTATTAGATATAAAATAAATTATTTATATTTGGAGACATGGATGTGGATTGATTATAGATATCCCCTCGATGCATCTGTTGTCTCATGAGGATAGTTGATAATGCTATAAAAAATTACTTCACCAAACAAAATTAATTTTTACCCATCAGTTTTAATCATTATTGATGGAATATCTTCATAGTAGTGGTATCTCGTGCCTAAGACATGATGTCCCATAATTCATATTTTCCATCATTAAGAATATACTTATTATTATCTGAAATATTTTAAAAATTATGTTATCTATGAAGTTTTATCATTCTTGTTTTTTTATCAGATGAAATGTGTTTTAATTATTTATGTTTCTATATTGATTACTCTTTAACCAATTTTTATAATCATGATACTGATTAAATGGATTGTGTTTTTATTTATTTATAATTACATATTGATTATTATACTAAATATTTTCATATTGAGTTTTTCTATTTATTAACGTCTATCACAGTTTATTGATTACATGTTATGTGTGTCCAATTATTTTCCCTTTCATATAATTTATGATTTTAAATTCATGATAGATTCTGATGAACTTAACCCTACATAAGAATTTTCTCTCTCCTCTATTTTATTTTATTTATCAAGATACATAAATTTTAATATGGTTGATATATAGGTAAATGAATGATGGAAAAATGTTATTGTCAAAAAAATAAAATTTCTAAATGTTAAAATTAAAATGTAATCCAAGACTCCTGCATAAATCAAGTTTACCAAGACAAATAACATGTTCAGTCCTTCTAGATTCAATTACATGTATCTTGTAAAAATGTAATAAATCATAAAATTTCATTGGGATACGTGGGTTTAAGTCAATATAGTTCTTATCAGAGGATGTTTTGTATAAGCCAGACAAAATAGATTAAAAAATATATATATTAGGGAATAAAACCCGATGATAGAAATTAAGGATAAGTACACAGGAACATACTAAAGTTTTAGTAAGGTAGATATTATGAGGTTTTTCCATGTAGTACATCCCTATCAAGAATCAAAAATTTGACATGGTTCTAAAATAAGATTACATTGGAGTTATACATCTGAAAATGTGATGTTGGGCTTAACATAATCACCACATGGTGCTTGAAAAGTGGACTTAATTCACACATGGATTGACACTCTTGAAGATATGATTAGGATAATTAACATATTATTTATAAACCATAATGATGTTTTTGAATATATTATGATAATAAATTACACGAGTTAAACATAATGTGTACAACATTGAAAACAAGGTGTCTCAATGTTAATGAACAAATATTTTATACTTGAACAATAATGTCCTAATTAAATGAATTGCTGAGTAAAAATGAAAAGTATGATGTAAGGTAGTAAATTTCATTCTTGTGATCCATTTATAATTCATTAAATTAAATTTTTAGAACCTAATAATTAGGTGAGTCAATTATATCTTCTAAAGGTTAAACCCTAGACTATGGAAGGAACTATGTGGAAATAAAATGGATGGAGTTTTTTTATCATGATTCATAAATTATATTGTTGAACTTTTTTACCTATTATATTTTGGTTATAAAAATGTGAAACATCTAGGGATTGTGAATAATTTTATATAAATAAACATCTTTACAAACATAAGTTTCATGTATACCCTCTTGGAAGAATGAGTTTTATATTGACCATAAGTTCAAAATATTATCCTCCTCTTTCTAGTTTTATTTAATGGTATTATACAAATATTAAGATTATTTTGGGTGAAATCTATGGAAATAATATGTTTTAGAGGAAAAGGTGTTTTCAGAAAAATGATTTTACATTTTATATGAATTATTTTAATGGTATTGATATTCTTTATGGTTAATATGATCATTAATGACACTATAAAAATTGTAAAATGAGATGGTTCGACATTGTGAAAAATGGTGGTATAAAAATACATTGTAAAAAAGGTTATTTAGATATTAATTTTATTTAATATATATCCATCATATTTTTTTTGGAAACATTATATTAATTATATTAATGTATATTAGAAGGACAACCCGCAAGCTAGGTGGAAACCTATCGCATATAACACGGCCATGGGGCTTGAACACACTACTGAAGGGTGATAATGGCTTAATACCAACCATTTTCCAATAAAACATAATAGGGAATACATCATTGTTTTCAGTTAAACAATTTTCTAAAAAAATATTAAATAATAACTTGTTTATTACTTTTGAGGTTTAGATATTAATTTAATATATTTCATTACTTTTTCTAACAGTATTAGTTTATAAAATGGTTTGAGATAGACAAAAATAAGTTTTATCCTTTTATGAATCATACGATCCATTAAAGGTAAATTTTATTACTTTAGGTACAAAAAATTAATTTTTGGATATTTTTTACTTGGAGTAAGACATGAATTTTAAATTGATCTAATCATAACAAAAGGATTATTTTGTATATATGATATAAAAATGAATCATGTAAGTATATTTTCGATTATTAATACATTGTAAAATATTTCATCAAAGTTAGTAAAAATGAGCTTGAAATAAAATTATATTCTATTACAATCATTTCTTATTATATTAATTATATGTTTCACAACTATTAGATTTATGATTTAGAGTTCCTTAAATTTCCACTTGATCAATCAATTTTTTTATTAATAACCTAGATCAATATATGTAATTATTTACACTTTCCTTTAATGTCAATATATCTTATTTACACCAATTCTCTACTACATATAAAAATATTTATGTTATATTCCATATGACATTTTTTACTTCCCATTAATTCATATTAATATGTTATTTTATTAACACTTTTATGAGGAGGGGTTTTCAAAAATAGTATTTATATATTTTAAAGACATGAATACTATGAACAATAATAAATTGTGATGACGTAATTTATTTAAGTTGGGGACAATATAACACCATGAAATTCTAAAATAAGAATAATGTATTTTATTGTGTATGTGACATGCATCGCTGATCATAAATAACAAACAAAATATATTTCTTTAAATTTAATCTCTTTGATAGATTATGGAATAGACAACTCCAAGTTTATGTGAACCATGATATAGTATACCTAGACATTAAATTTGAATGAATGAATAATACTAGCTAATTTATGTGAATTATGGTTATTTATTGATTATAAATTAAATAATAATTATAAGAAATAAAAAGAAGAGTTTTCTAAAATGTTGTATTTTTTTAAAAGACAGTATAGTCCCTCATTGCAAAAAATAAAATATTAATTTTCTACCAACATTAGAGTGGTTTTTGAAAAAAATTTATCTTAATTTTTTAAATAATCATATGAAAATTATCTTATGGTGAATTTTTTGTATATTTCTAAAATGATTCATTTTTTAACGAATAGTGAAAATACACAATTTTAATTGAAAACATCAAACTTTGGTTAAATAATTTATAAGGTAAAACTAAATTTTAATTTTTTTATGTAATATTAAATAAATTATATTTTTATTAATCATATTTAATTTATTGAAATCTTTTTAATTTTAAGTATTATATATAAAAATTGTAAATTTTTTAATATATTTATTTAGAAAAGCTTCTTTCTCATCTGGTCTATGAGATTTATTTTATTTTAAAATTTTCCATTTATATGAATGGAATTTAATGAAAAGGATTCCATATATTGAATAATAATAATTTATTTTATAAAATATTTACAACTTAATTTTTTATTATGTTGAATTATAAAAACAATAAAAATATTTAATCATGGTTAATGATTAAATTGATTATCTTGGGGAAAAATAGAGAATTGTGTTTTGAAATGACTTAAATTTTTTATAAAATATATTTTAGTAAATTATTTATACCATAAAATTTAAAAGGGTCTATAATACTCATATTTGTACCCCTTTATCAATGGAAAAACATTGGTACATCTTTTCCATTCAAATAATTATAATTGTCCCACTCGCATGACACATAAAAGGACACCCATATCCACTCTTCATCACACATTATGAACATTATTAAACCATTATATTACAAAGTATCTTACTAATTCCCTAAACCCATCTTATAATAATTTTTTTGGAATTTATCCTTTATATAAAAGATTTCGGTGATAACATAAGGAGGATTCCCGGAGAAGAAGTAACGTTCTTCAATGAGTGTCTTTAATTTATTACTTCCACAAACATAAAAAAAATTTATGTAAAAATATGATATATTAATCTTATTTTGGCAAATAAGCTTATTTTTTTTTATTTTAGTGTAATCTAATACCATTAAATCAACTTAATCAAATGGGTTACTAAGTCCTCATTTTAGTTTATGGAGGAGTACCTCTTAATGAACCGATGCCATTCATTTTCCATTTCATCCTCTCACAGTAGGAATAATGATTAATATAAGCTATATATGTGATATTTATAAAATAATTTAACAAATTTAGTCATTATATCACACAAAAATTTTTATGATTTATTACATAGGGGAGACAACAATATAACTCATGTTTATGGTGGAAAAACACATTGTGCAACGAAGTGATTCGTCTTCCACTAACACTTTACACAGAATGTGATAAAGAAAAATTGAATGATTATATGTCATATATTTGAAATAATTATTATATTCATGACATACTTAAAATTCTAGAAATAAAATATATCATTTTATTTCTTACAATTTCTCCCTCTTAAAGATGATAACACGTGTATTTTATTTGTGGACTAGCTCCTTCACGAAGCGATGCAAAAATATTTTCATGACCACATGACATAGAAACATATATAAAAATATAATTAAAAATATAATATTTTGTTTATGATATTATGATCATTATTTAATGATAAAATATTACATACCTCCTTTCATTAATGATCATAAAAAAACTGAAAGGATACCCATGCATACATATGATGTACGCTCTCCATGATTCTAACATACTTCATTTTTCTTGAAAAACATTTTTTGTAGCATTAGTTTTGAATTTAATGTTAAAGTTTCATTTTTCTTGAGGTTGTTTATTTTTCAAATGTAACTCATATGATATATTGTGTGGAAGTTTTATAAAATATTAAATTTCTATGTTAGTTGTTGAAAGGGGATTCCAAATATAGTTAGGTAATTATTTATTGTGATTTTTGTCTTAAGAGGGGGTTTTTGAATGAGTTTTATGTGTAATACCATGTTATACTTCATGAAAGTGTTTTATAATAATTGTAAATGGGTTATTGAGTTACACAAAGTGTGCAGTATATTTTTATTTACTTTTTGGGTGAGTGTTTGTTTTTAAAATGGTCCAAATTATTGTGAAAGGGTTTATATGTGTCTTTTAGCACCTTGTAAACGTTTTATAAAATCACTTAAAGGATTTATTGAATTGTGAAAGAAATATGAACCATGTTGCAGGCTGTTTTGGTTAGTGTGTTCAATGATGATATGTTTTTGAAAGGTAAAGTGGTGATTTAAGATGCCAAAAAATTTTAGAGTGATTTATAAATGGCTGTAATGTTTAACTAAATATCAAAAAAGGTGTGAAACTTGATTTTGGGTTGTTTTTTGTGAGTATGATGTGAAAATTGAATTTTTTTTCTTAAAGGAGGTTGATGTGACATTTATGTGGGATGTTTGGTGTGCATCTGACTTAGAAGTTGTATTTTCTTTTAAAAGTTGTATTTAATGGTTTGTGGAACTTTTTTGAGAACAGTAGGGATGACCTAGGATTCTCAGTGGGTGGATGTGTACTAGTATACTAGTGATCTTGTGGGGTTTTTCCCCAGTTTCACGTAGCATGTTTGAAGACAACAAGACTAACTAAACTATGATGATTATTATGATGATGTTGTTGGGGGACCACTAGGTTATGGGTATTATCCCTACCGGTGTCTTGTTTTCAAGAAAATAGATATTCTGATGGTTACGTTCATCGAGATATGTAATACCTAGGACCCACAATGAGCTAGTGCCTAGGGTTTGGTTCCCATTTCTTGTTCTCATTAAATTATTTATACTTACTGTTGGTATACAGTATGTTCGGCGGGAAAATTCAATATCTTTGGGTTTCTATTTTAAAAGTGTTGATTCATTTAAGTATCCCACATGAAAACTATTTTAATTTAAAGGTTAATATCTTTAAAATTCATAATTAGATATCTTGTTTATAAAAACAAGCAATATTTTCATTTTTTATTGATTATAACAAGGAATCCTTTAGTTTTGTAATCCTAATGGGCCTTGGATCACTCCCTACGTACTCTATTGGGTGTATCTGGATTGGTTATTTTTTTACAGGTTTGGGTACAACTTTTTGTGCCAATGGTTCAGGTTTTTAGCTGTCCTTCATGATGCAGTGTTGTGGAGATGGATTGAGGGTGGTGCCTCTTGACATGAGGAGGTTCTTGGGCTGTCCATTTTGGGTTTCCTCATTTTTTATTGTCGCTGAAAATTGTTTTAAATTATTTAATTCAATTCTGAGTTTTTTTATATGATGGTTAGTTTTGAAAAATCAAGATTTTTGATATTGTATTTTTTTGTAGTTTTATGTTTATAATCTATGGTAAATAGTTCCCAAAATATATTTTGTGATACCAAGGAACTAGTTCCGCCCATGGGGATCAGTAATTCCCTTCAGGACTTATCTCATACCGTGTCAGGTGCTATATTTGATGGATACTTGATTAAATTCATGAAAAAAATGATATCATAAGAGGTTCTCTCTTTTCGGGTCATGTTATTTGGGGAAGAGTCAGTATAGTCTGGAGTTAGGATTGTCAGGGAGTGAAAATTCTATTATGAGTAGGGTTCTTAGAAAACACACCCCATGAAGTCATTCATGTCTCTAGGGGAATTCACGTTTTACCTGAGTACTTTGGTTTTCATTGTTTGATGATGATTAGGGAAAATGAATAGAGAGTTGGGTAAATGGTCTCAGTGAGATCTCATGGATAGGAAATCCATGTGGGTCCATGGATATTTCCCTAGATCACTCTTCGTTATCATGACGTGTTTGGTGTATGGCCGCCAACCATTTGTCCCAGTCACCCATTGAAACAATCTCACATTGTGTTGTGTCTCTTCATGTGGGAATCTTGGAAGTTTGGTAATAAAGAAAAAATGACATGGTTTTAAGAAGCTTAATGTTTTTGTGAATTGATTTTATAATAAACGGGTAGTGTCATGATTTATAATATGGTAGAACTGAATTTTCAGAATTCTTTTGAAATGGAAATTAGGGTTTTTATATCTCTTTTGAAAGCATAAACTGTAATAAAGTTGGTTTTTAAAAAGTGTTTAAAATAGAGTTCTCTAATCTATTGAAATGTTTTTTAAGGGGATGGAATGTTTTTGAGGTCATGTGTTGTGATCGTAAATGGACTTTGATTTGGTAACTAAAGATCACCTGAAATGTTTTTTGAAATTTGGGAAAATTTTTTAAAAATGAGAAGAGTTGAGTTCCCAATTTAATAGGGATTTATGAAATGGAGTTTACATTAAATTATATGTGTTTTAAAATGGGAAAAAATTCTTTTAAATTAATGTGTATTTCTCGAAAGTGAGTTCTTATTTGAATGTTTGGGATTCTTAAGAATTTTTATTCTGAGATATAAATTGGGATTTTGATTTCGTGGTTAGTGGTATTAAGAAAAAATAATTACAGGTTGACTGTTTTGGTTTAGAAACGTGGAAATAATTTTGGTTTTAATCATTGTTATTTATGGGAGAAACCACATTAATGGGGTTATATGGGATGATGGAAGGTTAATGTAATGTCTAGATGAGTTCCAGGATGAATATTATGTGGTTACTCGATGTGGCATGGAAAAATTCTTGGGTGAGGCCCATGTGGTACTATTGGTGGTCACGCTAACCGTCGAACCATTTATTTTCAAAGATAATATTTTAAAGAAAAACATTTTGTCTTGATAACTAGTTTGGGTTATGTGTCTTATGTGTTTTTGTAAATGTTGTTGTTGTGGGATATTTTGAGTCCAAGTAAACCTCTTGTTTGAAAGGTGTTTTGGGATTTTGTTTCATTGGTATGTTGGGTTGAAGGGCGGGTTAGTGGTCTCCTCTGAGAAAATTTCATGTAGCCTTTACAGTGGTTGATCCCATGTGTTCTATTGTATTATATGGCATGTTTTGAATAATGGACCATCTTGTTTAGGTCTTTGGGTTCTCGCGTTGGATATGTTATGTCCTAATTAAGAGTTAATGCACAACTAAAGTCCAGTCCAGATTGTTTCGTCATTGAACGATCCTCCAGTTGATCAATATATGGAATCGTTTTCTCTAGATTTAGATATTGAGTCTATAGAATTTCCTTTCTTGGTTTTTTAGATCATCTTGTAGTGGGAGAGTGCTTGTGTAAGGTTGAAAGAGACGTTAGTTTCTTAAGTTACTTGATTCGTTGAAGGTGAAAGTAGTTAGGGGTTTTCAGTGTTGATGGTGTCTAAGAGGGCCTCTCGGTCCTACATAGTCTCTTCAAAGTAGGTGTTCATGGTAAACCAATGTTGTAGGACATATGTTTAGGATAGGATATTATAGACACATGCTAGAATTGTGTGTTGTTAAGGGGCTTGGAATAAGGTCTCATTCCATTTATTATTTCGATCAGTCGCAATGATCATGTTCGATGACACATTGTGATGTAATGTGCTCGTTTGACTGTAAAGGTGAAGTTGTATAATCTTCTAGGAGTCTGTGTTTTTTTAGATGTGTGTCTCCTTTCTCTAAATCTCGACTACCATTGTTTAGAAGAATGTATATCAATATATCACTTTCTCTTTATGTTTCTCATCCGAAGAAACAAGGGGTGATGTGTGAGTGTCATGAAAGTACTTGTTTCTGTGAAATGTTGGGTTAGGGGTAAGTGAGTTTTAGAGTTTGTTATCTCTTGGTAAACACATATGGGTTTGTGGTGTAGTTGTGTACAACACTAGAATAAGAAGTTCCGTTTATGGGTTTCCAAACTCCAACTGTGAGGAAGAAGATGCTTTAATCATTTGAAATCCATCCATAGGTACCATAGTGAAGCTGTCGCTATATAGGGGAAATCCCTGAGTCATTAAAAACCTAATACAATTTTATATCCTCAGTATGAAAGATGGGAATAGTATAAACCCATTGACTCATCATCTTTCCTTTTTTGTTCACATTCGATGGGAAGAAGTTGGAGGGTCTCATGTCCATGTTATCTCACAATGTCATTCCTTCACCCATTGTTTTCCATTGAGTTTTGGAGAAAGGATTAAAAAATGTTTGGGATAGGTTGATTGCATAGTTAGTAGTTACCATTACCTTGAAAGGAATTTAGAAAGAAGGATCCCCACAGAAAGAGCACGGTTTCCCAAACCGTGTGGCTGTCCCAACTCATTAAATTTTTGGGTCTTTATTTGATGTCCCATGCTGGCCAGTTAAGATGGTTGGTTCTTATGGTGGGGAGACCCACTATGATTTTTATGTATGTTCTTTTAGAAATTTGAATGGAAGTCTACCCCTTATACTAGGGAGTCTGATTGGGCCTCCCCCTATTAGTGTCCTAATTCTTTCTCGAGGAAATTTATATTGTCTCTTATGGTGGGGATCCCATTTGTGACTCCTTGTACTAGAAGCTAAGATTTGTCTATGGTCTAGATTTGGTGGTTGGTAGTCTCATTCAGAGCTATCTAACCACAAACATCTTTCCTAGTTAAACATTGTTATTGGAGAGTTCGCAACAATTTAGTTAATGTATGGTATGTGTAACCTTGATCGATGTTGTTGTTTATTTGAGTAAATTGATTAAGTCTTGTTCGGATAGTGTTTATGGAATTTTATTTTGTGATAAAGTCTAAATGTTCTTGATCGTTTCATGGAAGTGGTTTATGTTTTGGTTTTTGTATGTATTCATTCATTAATTGATCAATGGATGTTTTTTATCTTTGGGAACAAAACATGGCAAAGGAGCACGTCTTGGATTATCAGTTGGGTGTGTTTTTTTCTTTTGGACTTATTGTAGCATTCTGTGGGCGATAATCATTATTGTAGGGAGAATTGTCACATCCATGAATTATATTATAGGTATTTTTCTTTTAATTTCCATTTTTACTTGTTTTGGGGGTTTTCCATACATTTTAGGAGGAAAGGGTGAGTTTTCATGATTTCAGCCAAACCGTGAGCCCATTTCCAGATTTAAAAAACAATTTTATATCTTTTAAAAATCATTCATTTTTAACAATTTACACCCATTCTAATTCATGATTGGCATCCCATGGTATATTAAAACAACTATATCCATTTGGAAATCATAAAAATCTATAATGATGATGGATTTGAGTTTTTTCTTAAGGTATTGGTCCAGCCTTAAATCCAATTTCCTACTTTGATTTTTTAAGTCTTTAATATCTCATTAAAATTTTAAGAGGGAATTTTTTTTCTTTCATAACTCCTTTATTGTTTACTATTTTTCCCCCCACTCGATTTTATACATGACCTCCTCATCATTATTCTAACCTCACATGAATTTTTGGATGTTTGTAAATTCAGCTACTTGTTTATTGGGGTCTATTTATTTAAGATATCTCAATTAAGTTGATTCCATCTCATGTTCCTCCCATTTTATTATGGTTTCATCCACTTTTTTGAGGTTATAAAATGTCCATAAATTAGTGATCAAACATAGGGTTTGATTTGGTGTTTTTTGGTATAAAATTGGGGTTTTAGGTTGGATTGTACTCCCTTGTGTTGCGGAGGTGGTGCGATTGATGTTTCACACAACAAATTTGGGGGGTTTGACACAAAAAATATGCGAATCCCCTTGTATGAAATTTTTGATGAGTTAGATTGATTTATATACTAATTTACCATGTTCTAAATATGTTTTTTGTGGTGTGAAACCCATTTTCAGTAGAATTAGTAAAACATATAGTATTAATGTTTCATTATTATTGAATTTTTTTATTTTTCATATGTAACTCATGTGATATGTTCTGTGGTTGTTATATAAAATATGAAAGTGATTAGTCAGTTTTTGAAAGGGCCTTTCAATCCTGGTTAGATAATGATTTATTGTGATATTCGTCACAAGATCGGGTTTTTGATTGTGTTTTATGTGATAAACCTGGTTATACTTCTTGAAAGTGTTTTAGGGAAATTGTAAATCGGTTATTGAGTTACACAAAGAGTGAAAAAGAAGTTTATGTAATTTTTTGTTGGGTTTATTTTTTTTAAATGGTCTAATTTGTTGTAAAAGGGATGCTATGTGATATTTACCATCTTGGAAACGTTTTATAAAATTTCTTAAATGACTTATTGAATCTTGAATGAGATATGAAACATGGTGCGGGCTATTTTTGTGAGTGTAATCACATAAGATATGTTTTTGAAAGGTAAAGTGGTGATTTAAGATTCCATAATTTTTTAATTGATTTATAAATTTCTAAAATGTTTTATCATATTGAATGAAATGTGTTAAACACATTTTGTGTGGTTTTTTGTGAGTATGATATGAAAAATGTATCACGTTTGTGAAATGAGTTTTATGTGGCATCTATGTGGGATGTTTGGTGTGCTAGTGATTTAGAAGTGGAAATTACTTTTGAAAATTTTATTTCATAGATTGTGGAAAATATTTGAGCACAAGAGGGAAAACCCAGGTATCGTGGTGGGTGGACCTATGCTAGTATGCTAGTGATCCCATAGTGTTTGGCCCTAATTTCACGTTGCGAGTTTGATGATGACAAGAGTAAATAAACTATGATGATGATTATGATGATGGTTGAGGGGGACCACTAGGTTATGGGTATGATCCCTACTTATGGATTGTGTGAATGAGAATAGATGTAGTGATGGTTACTTTCAGTTAGATATGAGGTACATGGGACCCACAACAAGCTATTCCCTAGGGGTTTTTTCCCGTTGCATGTTCTCATTAGATGCTTTATGATTACCGTCGACATACGATCTGTTTGGATCGAAAATTAAATATCATTGGAATTAAATTTTAAAAGTATTGATTCTTTATTGTATCCCACTTGAAAACTATTTTTATTTAAATTTGAATCTCTTTAAAATTCATAATAGCATATCATGTTTAAAAAAACTTGAAAGCCATTCATCTTTGAATGTTTATCACATAGAATCCTTTAGTGGTGGAATCCTAATGGTCATTGGATCACACCCTACATACACCTTTGGGATTATATAGACTTGGTTTATTGTTTAGTATGTTTGGGTACAACTTTTTATGCCAATGGTTCTGGTATTTATTGGTCCTTCATGATTAAGTGTTTTGGATATAGCTTGAGGGCCGTGCCTCTTTCCATATTGAGTGTATTGGGTTGTAAATTTTGGGTTTATTCATTTGTTATAGTCTTTGATAATTGTGTTAAATTATGTAATTCAATTCTGATTTTTTTTAAACATGGGATGTTTTAGAAAAATACAAATCTGTTATATTTTTTTGTTGTTTTATGTTTATAAACATGGTTAACTCATTACCAAATTTCTTTTTTTGATACTTGGGCACCTGTTCCAGCCTGTGGGGATTAGGAACACCCTTCAGGCCTTATCGCAGAATATTTTGGGTGCTGATTTTGATGGCGACCAGATTTAGCATGTGACACCTTCTACCCATGGTGAAACTCCTAAAAGGAATAGAGGTATATTGGGTGACTATTTGAGTAGATGTTGGATGACCCATGGGGGCTTGATAGGTGTGTTTAAGGGTTAGATGTGGTGTCCTTTTATAAGAGGTGGGAGGGGAAATTTAAGAATGTATTAAAAGATTATTTTATTATAAACTGAATTTTTAATTTTAAAAAGACCCACAACTCATTTATTTTGAAGTTAAGATGCGTATTTCTCAAAATCCTCTTAGACAATAGGTTTTAGACAAGTTTTGGTTTCAAATTTAACCTTATCATCAAGCTTTGAACCTTAGTTTACTAATTTAACTCTTACCCTAGCTTCATGTATATCCAAACTATATACTTAATACAGTTACTATAAAATACCAATATAATCTAATGTAGTTCATTAGTGACATGTTCAACCTTATCTAAGTCTTTTGGATGAATCATATATTTTTAAGAATATTATATGATTTAATAAAAAAATATTTTGTTTAAAAACTAATTTATGTTATTTTTTATACTATTGATATCATGACTATTTAAAAACCCATTACGACTTGATTATTTCAAAAAAAATCATTAATTAAATGCTAAAAAATCATAACTATCTCTAAAATTCGTGTATGGAATAAAATATTTCAAAATAAATTTATTTTAATTTTTATAATCCCATTTATTTAAATCATTCATTAAAAAAGAAATCACTACTTCACCATTGTCTCATAATTAAATACATTTATTAAATATATAATGATTATAAATAAAATATGATAATGTGAGAAATATTTTTAGATTTCTAATTACAATTTATATTTAAAAATATAGATTATTACCACATATAAATTTTTATTACTAAGATATACTTGTTTAGGATACATTTTCCTTAACATTAAATTAAAATTATTTAAATTTCATTTTCACACAGAAGTGGCTCCATTGGGTCCTAAAATCAACCCAAGGATTCCTATGGTCTAAAATATATCATCAATAAGGGTTAGGACATGTGTTAGGGTAATTTAATATTATTATAATATTATTTTTTATCCTTATTTACCAGATTCACCCTCAAACCATGGTAAATAAAATAATTTCCAAAGTTACTAATCATAATGTCTAAAAATATAAGGTACCTATTTACAAATTTTTAACTCATGATTCCAAATATGGAATCCATTTTTACAAACTCAAAATACAAAATATTTATAAATTAATTTAAAATGAATTCTCATTGTCAAACCCAAAAACAATGTATTAATAAGTAATAATTACCAAAATATTGACATGTTTTTATGTCCCATTTCAAAGTGAAATTACTTATAATGACCAAAATTGGATTAAATGATAAAATTATAATCCAATTAAACATCAAAACCAATTAAAATTACAATGTAAAAATAAATAAAAATTAGATAAAAAGGATGTTTTAAATTAAATTAAGGTATTTTATCAATTCATTAAAAAATAATGTTATTAGAAAAATAAAAAAATTTCATCCAAAGTAATTATTTATTTTCTAATTTGAATGAAGAATTTTATCTTTTAAAAAATAATATATAAAAGTGATAAAACTATACTTAAAAAATTTTTCTCAATCAAATGGTGGTAAATTGAACTTTTAATAAATATTAAATTATTTCATGGTTAAAATTAGATTCATTATTATTTTAATACACAAAAATTTATTTGATAAATGTAAATACATTTAACAAACAAGTATAATCATATTGCAGTTAGTTCTATTCATTCCCACCAATACAATGGCATGGCATTAACTACAATGTAAAATAATAATATTATAATATTATTCTTCGGTATAACTCAATATTGTGTTCAACGTGATAGTTCGAAGAAATGTGCTGTTACGTGTTGAGTACGATATTTAAAAACAATCCCCATTAATGAAAAAATAATATTTTATTCATAAATATTAATATAAATGAAAAAATTATTATTCTAAAAATTCATGGGGCTTACAACGAACATGAAATAGATCTTTAATTATATGACATGCACGAGAAAACAAGGCAGTTAAGACCAAAATAAAAAAATAATGAATGATTAATAATTAAAAAGTGGTGAGGTTTTATATAAGGATCATATATGATATTATAAATATTAATATCATTCTATTATAAGTTAGTAAAATTTATAAAAAAACTATAAACGAGTTTAAAAAATTATTAACCAAAATTAAGTGTGAGGTAATGGATTTTTTCTTATCATTAAGTGTGATATTTCAAAACTATTTGATTTATGGTTTAGAGTTCCTTAAATTTCTACTTGATCAATCAATTTCTTTTTATTAATAAACTTTTATCATTCTATATAATTATTTACACTTTCCTTTAATGTCAATATATCAAATTTAAACCAATTATCTACTACATATAAAAATATTTATGTGGTATTCCATATGACATTTTTTACTTCCCATTCATTCATATTAAGATGTTATTTTATTGACACTTTTATGAGGTGGGGTTTTCAAAAATATTATTTCTAATTTTTAGAGACATGAATACTAAGAACAAGAATAAATTGTGAGGATGTAATTTATTTAAGTTGGGGAGAATATAACACCATGAAATTATAAAATAAGAATAATTTATTTCATAGTGTATGTGACATGCATCACTGAGCATAAATAACAAAAAAAACATTTCTTTAAATTTAATCTATTTGATAGCTTGTGGAACAGACAACCCCATGTTTATGTGAACCGTGATATAGTATACCTAGACATTAAATTCGAATGAATGAGTGATACTAGAAAATTTATGTAAATTGTGGTTATTTATTGATTATAAATAAACTAAGAATTATAAGAAATAAAACGAAGAGTTTTCGAAAATGTTGTATTTTTTGAAAAGACAGTATAGTCCCTCATTGCCCACAAAATATAAAATTAATATTCTACCAACCTTAGAGTGGTTTTTGAAAATATTTATCTTAATTTTTTAAATAATCATATCAAAGTTATCTTAGAGTGAATTTTTTGTATATTTTTAAAATGTTTCGTTTTCTGATGAATAGTAAAAATACACAATTTTAATTGAAAACATCATATTTTGGTTAATTAATTTATAACGTAAAATTAAATTTTTATTTTTTTTAATGTAATATTAAATAAATTATATTTTTTATAATCATTTTTAATTGATTAAAATATTTTTAATTTTAAGAATTATATAAAAACATTGTAATTTTTTTAATATTTTTATTTAGAAAACCTTCTTTCTCATCGAGTCTATGAGATTTATTTTATTTTTAAATTTTCCATTTATACGAATGGAATTTAATGAAAAGGATTCCATATTTGGAATAATAATAATTTATTTTATATAATTTGGTCACCTTAATTTTTTTATTATGGTGAATTATAAAAACCATAAAAATAATTAATCATGGTTAATGATTAAATTTATTTTCTTAGGGAAAATAGAAATTTATGTTTTGAAATGACTTAAAATATATTATAAAATATATTTTAGTAAATTATTTATACCCTATAATTTAAAAGCATCTATAATACTCATATTTTTACCCATATATCAATTGAAAAACATGCTTACATCTTTTTCATTCAAATATTTACAATTGTCCCACTCACATGAGACATAAAAGGACACCCATATCCCCTCTTCATCACACATTATGAACCTTGTTAAACCATTATATTACGAAGTATCTTAATAAAATCCCTAAACCCATATTATAATCTTTTTTTGGAATAAATCCTTCATATAAAAGCTTTTGGTGATAACATAAGGAGGATACCTGAAGAAGATGTAACGTTATTCAATGAGTGTCTTTAATTTATTTCATCCAAAAAATCGAACCATTTTTATTAAAAAAATATGATATATTAACCTTATTTTATTAGATAAACTGATTTTTTTTAATTTATTGTAATCTAATACAATCATCTCCACTTAATCAAATGGGTTACTAAGTCATCATTTTAGTTTATGGTAGAGTACCTCCTAATGATCTGATGCCACTCATTTTCCATTTCATCCTCTCACATTTGGAATAATGATGAATATAAGGTATATATGTGATATTTATAAAATAAGTTAACAAATTTAGTGATTATATCACACACAAAAAATTAAATTTTATTACAAGGGGAGAAAACAACATAACTCATGTTTATGGTGGGAAAACACATTGTGAAACGAAGTGATTCGTCTTCCACTAATGCTTTACATGGAAGGTGATAAAGATAAATTTAATGATTATATGTCATATATTTGAAATAATTATTATATTCATGACATATTTATAATTCTAGAAATAAAATATATCATTTTATTTCTTACATTTTCTCCATCTTAAAGATGATAACATGTGTCTTTTATTTGTGGACTACCTCCTTCATGAAGCAATGTAAAAATATTTTCATTACCACAAGACATGGAAACATATATAAAATTATATATAAATATATAATATTTCGGTTATGATATTATGATCATTATTTAATGATAAAATATTACTTACCTCCTTTCTATAATGATCATTATAAAACTGAAAGGTTACCCATGCATACGTATGATGTACCCTCTCCATGATTGTAACATACATTATTTTTCTAGAAAATCATTCATAATTAGTTTTAAAACTATAATTGAAGTAAAAATATGAAAAATATGTATTGATTATTATTAATTAGATGATTAAACTATGTAATATTCATAAGAAATATATCATTTATTTCAAGACATGCATGAGAAAATATGATAATTAAGAACATAAACAATAAAACAGCTGAAAGATTAAAAATTAACTGGAGATAAGATAGTTTAAATGTTGAATATATGATTTTGAATATATTTAAATGTATTATTTATAAAATTATAACATTTTTAAAACCACAATATTTTATGCTATATTATGTTCATTCAAAAGTAATCATGATATAAGGAATTTCATTCCAATTTATGTTCATTCAATCGTATTTTAATTTTATACTCCAAATTTCTTTTATATGTTGTATATAATTCACCTTTTACACGTAATGTTAGGATTACATAATAATTCATTTTATTTTATCTTTAAATTTGAATTATTTCATCCAGGGTGGTTTGAATTACGTTTTACTATGTGGTAAATAATTTCATAACTCAATTTTTTTAATGGGTTATATTACTTCTTCATTGACTTTGAAATTATATGATTAGGTGTGTATTGATTTTAGAAGAAATTATTTTTTATATCCACAAGTTTTAGGTTTAATTTCATTTGATAAACACAATTTATTATTTAGTTAATTCTAACTTCAATGTTATGAGAACTCTAAAGGTTTATTTTGCAATATCATTTAAAAGAGGATTTCTTAAACATGAATTTCTATTGAAAAAAATTATTTTTATCATTTTTCAATATACCATTTAAATTTATTATCTTCCTGTATTTAATGATATTTTTTCTGTAATAGTATAATTTTTACCTCTTTGTACTCAAAATTATTTAGAAAACGTTTTTTGGATAATATGAATTCATTTATCTCTTTAGTAAAAAAACCCATTTTTCTGAATTTTTTTCTAAATATATTTCTTTTTTTATCATTTTACAAACAATTTATTAAATTAATTTTTGATAATTTTAAATTTTTACAAAATGTTTTGAATTTATTCATAAATTCTAAAATATAATCTCATTTCTTTTATTCTAAAAAAGTGGATTGAATCATTATCTTAACATGTACCATATGAAATAAATTTATAGTTGTAATATAATTTTTTTTATGATTCCTTTATAATTTTCAAAAACAATTTTCTATATTTTTTTGTAATACATTACTTTAACATCGATTTTTTAAAATAAAATGGTATTTCCCTCCATAATATTTTTAATGACATTTAATGGTATTTATATTCATTAATGACAATAATCATTAATTATTACTCTAATTATTATATGTTTCATTAATATTATCCTTATTATTTTTGTGGATTTTTATAGTCATTTTTACCAATGTAATTATTTACATAAAAAATTTTAATTCAATTTTATAGTCATTAGTATTCACATGAAATATTATCATTCCAGTGATAATTTAACATTTAATTTTCCCAAAATTTACATATTATTTTTCATGGATATTATTCTTAAACCATATCACATTCATACATATATTGTATTAATTTTAAATATATTTGATATAATTGGGAAACTTTCATAATCAATATTATTTATTAAATATAGTTATTTGATGTTAAGGCACATTGTTATTGAATTAAATATATTATTCTATTTTTTAGGAAATAATGGGACAAATATACATGGTTGGAGCCTAATTTTGGACATCCCCATGATTCATCGATGGTCTCCTTAGTTGAATGTGTATTCCTAGCGGAAAATTATTTATCCAAAACAAATGATTTTTTTAGCCAATAATTTTGAACTATATAGGGGAAAGATCTTGATTGTTTAGGTATCATGATCCTGAGACATGACCTCTAATAATTAAAATTTTATTTTATCTATTATTTAGTTATTACAATAATTTATATTTTTAAAATGATATTGAATATGGATGCATTTCATTATTAGTTATTGTTTATATGGAATGTTTTTTTAATTATTTTCCCTTCCATATAAGTTATTCCTTATATTGTAATGATAGTTATGTTACTGATTAAATAGAATTTGTTTTCAGTTATTTAATATTCCTTATTGATTATTATTTATAATATTTTCACATTCATATTACCTCTAGATTCACCTCCTTCTTAATTTATTAATTATATGTAATGTGTGTTTTATTTATTTTTATTTACATTTTTTTATTATTGAATCATGATATCATCCACTGTATTTATCCAATAATGAGAATTTGATATCACCATTTATTTAATTTCCCAATAATTTTGTAAAGTTAACTATAATTTATATGTAGGTATAATCTAGAGGAAAAAATGTTATTCTTCAAAAAAATGTTGTAATTTTTATATTCTAATTTAATTTTATGGTCATGTTTTCATATACTTTAGAAAGAATACTAAAATATTGGGTTCTTGGGGATATTATTCCTTGTTTCTTATGCCTATATAACAAATCATACAGTATATTATGGATATTAGGGTTGATTTCTCTAAAAAATTAAGGATAAATATGGTTAAAGAGTTAAGAAGGAATTTATTAATTATTGAAGGCTACTGAAACTAAATAATACATTCTCAAAATGAAATTTATCTATCATGAGATAATGTGAAGAAAACATGATGATTTTTAAGATAATAATTCAAAAGGAACAGATGAAGGAGAATCTATATTCATATAATTTTCAAAATATTATTTAGATGTTAAGGGGTATCAATTACGTAAATGGAATATCTATAGATCATATGATGATAATTATCAAGATGTGTCAATGAGAGAGTTGTTATCCATTTCTAAATTTCATGATTTTACTTAATCTAATTTCATGATAGGTATAAGTTTAAAATGAATACATTTATAAATATGGATTAAAATTAGTAATGATAAGCTTTCCAACATGTATATAGTGGATATAGGAAGTAGCGTGAGTGTTCTTTCCCAATAAGATCCAAATAGAAGTTAATAAGGAAAAAAAATAACTCAGTACAAAATAAATAAATTCGATAAATGTATTTCTAAAAAGACTGTCTGGTTTGGTTTTATATTTATGTTGGTGAAACATATTTTTTCATTAATTAAATTTTTGTTGTTAGAGTCTATAAATTGTAAAATTTTAGAATATTCCTACAATATGGGTGAAAAATTCAGAGAAATGAAACATGAATAGATATATAATTATTTTTCAAACACAAAAGGATTGATAAGATTATATTTGTATTTAATATTTGAACATGTGGTTTTCATAATAATGGTGATGCAAATATGATAATATATCAAATATATGAAATTAAAAATTAACACTTAATATGAACAGAGACTCATCTATGTGTTGGAATCATAAAAAGGTGATAAAATATATTACAAAAATAAGATTCAAAATAGAGAAGATTTTTTATTAGATAAAAATTATATTAAAAAATTCTAAATAAATCCAAAAATATATATAGGAAATAATCATTTAAAATAATCAATGAGAAAAGAAATAACACACAAGATTCATAATGACGAACCCAAAGAAATTTCCAATGTACTCAGTGATATTTTAGTTATATTCCCAATATTTTTTGAGTGAAAATAAAATTGAAGTGGGGCATGAAAAAATTGACAATGGATAATAAGAAAACCTATATAAAGAAGTTGAATTTTCTGAGAGGCTTCTAGAAAATGAAAACCCTTATTCCAAAGAAATCTTTCATGGGAGATGTATGATGATTAGACAGAGTACCACAGGTCATTTTATAATTTTTCATTATAATAATAATCTAGAGAGTATGAGAGTAGTATTACATATGTAGGATGATATGTCAAACAAAAAAATCAATGTGAAGACATGGATTCTACTAATGGCTAAATCAAATTCGGAAAATCAGTTTCTGGAGGATAAAGGGTGGAGATTTTCATAAGAAAATCATCTCAATTAGGATCTTGACATTGAAAATAGAAAGATACGCCTTATTCTCTTATATATAAATGTATATTATTTTTTATAAAAATATATTAAATTTATTGTTAAGAATATTCTTAAGAATAAAGCAATTTATCAGGTTGATGCTATCAATTATGGATAGAAAGGAGGAAGAAGATTTCATATTAGATTGATCCCCAATTTATATTTTAAATTTAAAAAAATAATTATATTTGATCATTTTTGGGTATGTGTTGTTAGCACTATATAATATGAAGATGAATATCCTACACTATATTTATCTCAGAGGTTTCCACACTAAATAATAAAAATGAAAATATTATCCTACGAGAATATGTGGATGTTTTCAAATATGGACCACCATAGGAAGAAGTTCTACCCATGAGTATAATCAGTATGAATTATATAATGATTCAAATATTGAAGAGTTTATCCATTATGAATAATTCATAGAGTCTCTCATTTAGGGGGAAATAGGAGAATATGTATAAATATGAAGCTTCTAGGACTATCAATCCATTATGATCAAATTATTCTAGAAAATTATTGAAGAATGTGTCATAAAAAATTTATGTTTTATTACTATATCATCAATGGAAACTATAATAAGAAAATAATATTAAAGAGTATGACTAAAATTAATATATTTCAAAAATTATAAATTTTGGAATATGGTTTTGAACAAATTCAATCCTACCAAATTATGATTAAATGTATTTAACATGTGTGGTGAAGTCATTATAAGAATTTTATATTTATATGGGAAATGTGTTTCTCAATTATTATTAATTAGTTCCCCTCACAACACGTAAATTCAAATTATCAATTTTTTCAACAAATAATTTTCATAATGACTGAATAAAGGTTAAATGGTTAATTTTTTGGTATCATATACTTTTTGTAATATGAAAATTTGATGTCGAAACCAGACCATCCTATTTTAGAAAATGATCATGTATCTCAAAAAAATGAATTTCTTGGAGGGTAGATCATTACAAACTATATAATGATACTATTCAATCCTAAAATAATTGTATTTATTTTCAACAAGTGGGGGTGGTGGATAAATTAATAAAATATAAATAAATTGATGAGAAAGGAGGGAGAGAAATTGAACTAAATTGGGGAATATATGAATTAAAGAATATAGTTTTATATATGTACATTTATTTTTTTGATGTTTGTATATCTGAAAAAACAAATAGAAAGATTATTAATCCCAATTTTTTGTTTTTGTTTTAAATTTTATTCCATGAATAATGATTTTTTAATTGATGTAAATATGTTGAAAATGACGAAATATTTTTTAATTGAATGTTGATGATGATGATGTGAATACGAAGTGTTTATTATACTTGGATCAAGATTCCAAGGATATTATTTTAATATTTCTCCTAAATGTGTAAAATTATTCAAATTGATTGAGTATTGGATGGAATATCCTTAATGATTGGTTAAGTAGTTTTTTGAGAATATATATTTTTCAAATAATTAAGTGATCTTATTATTATTAATGGAAGAATGTTGTCTAATGTGTTCCCAAGATAGTTTTAACTTGGTCTATATGTTTGAAAATGGATGAAATATATTGGAAAATTTGTTAACAATTTGGTTGAATTCATTAAATTGAAAGCATCAATAAATCTTATAATTATTTGATGATAAAAGTGACTTTATGATGAATGTTCAATATAAAATTATATTTTGAGAATTTTATATCTCTATAATGAATTGTATTCAATGTTTCTATCCACATGTGTTGGATAAATTCTGAATCAAATCAATGATAAAATTTGGTCTTTTGTTTCGTATTAGAAGATGAAGTAAAGAGGTTTGTAATTATTATTTAAGTACTTATATTGATAATAAATTTAATATTTTCTAGTGGTTGACATAATTTTGAAAGAATTTTTTTAGGAGTTGTTTTATGTAAATTGGTCTCATTTGTCTTGATTCATTATGAATTATATTTTTGTCAATGAATAAATCAAATTCAATATCACATTCCATATGAGGTAAAAGTGTTTGGAGTTTAATTATGTTAATGAGTAAGATGGAATGCAATGATTATATATCACTAACATAGTTCAGGATACAATTTATTTAATAAATTAAGCTCATTCCTTAAGGTTTGTGATTGTGTAGTATAACTATATTATAGAAGTTTTTTTCACTATAAAACTAATATTATACTTATCACACCTAACATTTAAAATATTATTAATTTATTATTTCTTTATTTTTTTACTCTAGTAAATGTTTGGGTTGAGTGTTGGTTTAATGTTTTTGAATTTTTTTAATTTTGGTGGGTTTCATGCTGATTCACAGGAACCACATGGTTAGATGTACCCACAAGGTCAGCCCACGTGACCTTGAATTTTCCCAATATATTAAAATAAATAGAATTTTATGAAAATTTAATATATTAAATATTTAATCTATAATAATAAAATTATTATTATGGTGGTAGAAAACAATAATAATATTATTAAAAATGTTATTAATATTTTCATTAATATATTGTTATTAATTTTATTATTATTTAAAAATGAAATGAATATTATTAATATTATGCTGATTATGATGATGATGATTATTATTATTGTTGTTGTTGTTGTCATTACTTCTTTTCAACATTAATATCCCTTCTCCCTAACCCCTCCCAGGTAACCCCCTCTCCACCATCTCTCTCCCTCACGTAGTGCAGCCACCCTCATCCTCGGTACCCTGTCCTCCAACTGTTACCCCTTGCTAGTGCCAATATCTTCTGTCTAGACCTCCTCCTTGACCGAACACTCCTCTGACAGTGCCCCTCCTCTTAGCTCGGCCTCTCGCCCATGAACAAATTCCCCACCTATGCTATCTTCTAGCACACCACCCTCCTCTGATGGTTCTTCCATATGGAGGCCATCCCTCCTCATGGTGTGACTGACCTCCCCACATTCCCCTCCTATGATCACCCTCTCCCTATTTCTTGGATCTTTATGGGTGTCCCTTCTTTGGTTGAACACTTATTGTTAGGTTTTATGTTTGGTTCAATTTCTATCATTTTTTAGAGTGTGTGAAGGGTTTGAGAGGCTCAATTACCCCTTCCACAAATATTTTTTTGTCATTCACATGACAATGAGGTAGGAATTTCAATTTTACTTCCCTTATCATAGAACCCATTGATGTTTTCATGCATTCAATTTATTTTTAAATATGTGGTTCACCTCAATAATGGACTTAATTGACGTAAGTTGTTGTTTTTTTGATATAGGAATTTTCTAAAAATAGATTTCAAAATATTTTCTACTTTATTCCTATGTGTATATATGCCCAATGTGTTGATCAAATGCAGAATTATATTTTGAAAATATTTATACATGCTTCAAATAACTATGGTGATATTGGTTAACCTATTTGGGTGTTTTCAAATTATTTAGACTTTCTAAAAATTGATTTTAATGTTTTTTCTTGGATTATGTTTACGAATATCTATGCTATATGTTATGGATAAAGATGAAAATTTACTTCTGATAGAAAAATTGGGTGCTTAAGATGATGTTTTCCCTTGGATGATTTTTAGTAAAATTGGTTGAATTTTGGATTTGGATTAATGCATGTGAAAGAGTGATTTCTTTAGGAATAACACATAATCATGTCTTATTCTTATTTTTTGGAAGTATGTGTTATTTCTTTAAAAAATATATTTTTTTGTTTTCATGAACTTTTGTAATGTGCTACTAGATGTTGGCACATAAATGGGTGCATGGAATACAGACATGGATGTGCATTCCAATGAATATGATACTTTAAAAATATTTTCTTCCATTAACATTGTGTTTTAGTAAATTTTTTATTTGTATTTGAATCATATATTGATTTATATGTCTTGATTAATTTTATTTTAGGTATTTATGGTGTTTTTGAGTCCCGTGGATTTTTTGTATGGAGTTTCAGTCAGTTTCGAAGGTGCACAATCATATTCCCAGATATGTATATGTATATGTATATGTATGTATGTATATATATATAGATATATCATTTTTGTGTGTGTTACCTCATGGTGTGGGGATCATGTGGATATGTTTAAGGATATATATATATATATATATATATGGATGATTATGCTTGCGAGAAGGCTACAACTTCAGTTAGAAATCATTGGTTTGGCCATTTAGTGAGGTAGGATCTCTATGTACCAACCATAAAATTTAAGAATCATATATTTAATGCATATTTTATCGTGTTTTTATATTAATTATTGAAATTTAACAGTTAGTAAAAAATTCCTTGAATTGGAGTGGTTTTGTTATTGTAATGTCTTGCAATAAAAGGTTTGATTGCATTATTCACATCCAATGATTGACAAAATTCCTCGTCGTCCTTTGAAAATGTGTTTTGGATTTAAAATTATGGTTAGGTTTTCATAAATGGGGTTTTATGTGAGTTTTCAGTTTTCAAAGTGGTGTATGTGTGGTTCCTTAAGAAATTTTTTTGCAGGTGATGGTTGTGTGAGCCCCAGTTGGAATATTAAATAAAACGGTTTCACCGAAAAAACCTCCTTTGAATGGGTTCTCACATTATTTGTTAAAAAAATATCAGTTTTTCTTTAGATTGGGACTTCCGTTGTGTTATTATGGTTTAAAGTCGATAGACATGTTTTATTGGGTGACTCGGGGTTGACCTTGTGTAGTGTGTTGATTGTGTGTAATGAATGTAATTCTGATTGGATACTTGGTTAATTCTATGGGCTCACCCCCATTTCAGAATGAACATGGGAAACTAGCATAGCGAGTGAATTATTTCTGAACAATTTATGCACTAGTTTAGATTACATAATGTCTCATGTCCTATAGAAGGGTGTATTTTATTAGCGTTTCTATGGGGTTGGGCCCCATAGTTAGGCCAGGGGGTGAAAATTGGTTGTTTGGGAATTATGAACGCATCAAGTAGGGAATGCCTTCAAGATGAATCACATATATAGTATGTTCTAAATTATTCACAATATCCTAGTTTTTTCCATGTATTTTGGCCATCAGTTATCTGGAGAGGATGATTGAGGTGCATTTTTTTGTTTGTCTCTCTTGCTTGTTATTTTCCTCTTCCCTTGTGGGATTCTTGCATTAACCTTCCCATATAGTGCATCTCTTTTCAAAATAGGGTAATATGATTTTCAAAATTTGTGGAAAAAGGTTTCTAAATGTTTTAAATTTCCTTATCCCACATTCTTTTAATAGTTTAAATATTCATTCTGGGTAATGAATTTAGTTTAAAATAATTAGGGAAATGGACCATGATTTTCCTTAAAAGGAAAATGCTTGAAAAACTAATTTTATATATTATATTTCAAACCTGAAATTAATGTTTCTTTATTTAAAAAATATGCATTGAGAATAATTTATTGTGATATCAAACTGAGTTATAATACCTGAACCCATATATTATCATTTTTTGTCTTCGGGTGATGATTCTTGCACAGTTTCAATCAATATAGTGCGACATTGGTTTGAGGTTGATGGTGACCCATAGAGTAACATGAATGTTTATACAATTTTATTTTCCTTCTTCTTCTAGTTTTGATTTTCATTTTTAGTCTTTTTTATTTTCTTATCTTTCATTTACTGTCCAAATCATTCACTCTTATTTAGTTTTGATCCCCCACACTAGTTTTCAATTCATAAGGATCGGGAATTCCCTTAGACCCATGCTACGGACCAGATCGGGTGACCGATTAAAGGCCGACCTAAGTTGGTTCATCAAAATATGGTATCCGAGGAGGTCATTTGATAATTGGGATGTCTTGTAGTCGGATACTAGGGTTGATGGAGATAATGAGGTAGGTTATGGGTTGGTTCCTGATCACCACTTCCCATGACGAAATGGGAGTTACCATGGTTATTCTAGGCACTATGTCCATCTCTTGTCTTGATTTTTTTGGTATTGAGGGATGAAAATGGAGGAAATGAGGTTGTATGATATGATTTTTCATGGCGTAGTGACCCATTTGGAGTCTATGTACATGATTTATGCCCCTCCTTGATTTTTATTCTTACACGGGGCATGAATCACTACCATGTCACCATTTTAAGATTGACTACTTCTTCTCCATTCCAACTGTATGGTGAATGTTGTTGTTCACTTTTGTTCTAGTATGTGTGAGTGTTTTTTTGAATATGTAAAGGGTTTTAGAAATTAAAATACTATATTTTAAATGTTTTTAAATTGGTATGATGGGATTTAATGTTAATATTTTTTGGTCTGGGAATTTACTAAATGTTATCAATTTATAATAAAAAAAGATGTGACACATGATACTCTCTATAGAAGGTCATATGTGGGTAGGGTATGTACAGAAAATGCATTGGGGAACATGTTAATGGATGATGATAGTAGATTGGATAGAGACACATGTGATGGTTCATAGGATTCTATGGGTGACATTTCAGAATCTAAAGGTTTTTGAAATTGGTTTTATTTTAAAATGTGGATTTTGACTTGTGAAAAGTGGTGATTGTATTTAAAAATCAACTTTGGATAAGGATGTATTCGAATATAAATGAAATAAAATTTATTTTGGAAATGAGTATTTTGGTTATGCTTGTATTTTTTTACTTCTGGTATGGTTTTCTTAGCTCGGGGTGTTCTTTTAGATTATGTTATGGCTTGGAGATGGTTTCTATTTTTTGTTTCTTGTTTGTCTTGGTGTATGATTCCAAGAAAGGTGCCTAATTTTTCTAATGAGGCATTCTGAGTTTCTGGTTTTTTTGGTGTTGTCTATTTATTGATGTGAGAGAGGAATGTTAGAGGCAGTGATGTGGCTTTAATGTAGCATATCATGTCATTGGGTTGTGGGGATGTTCTATGGGTGTCAAATTTCATATCATCCTTGGTTTTTTTGAGGGTCTAATTTTGGACTATTGGAGGTTGGATGTCACTTCATGATTGGAATTTTCCATTACATGTCAAATTTTGAAGGCCACCTTCCACAAAGGGTTATACATGAGGAGGTGAAGTTAAGGAAGGTGGTGGAATAGCACAATGTCTGATATTTCTAGAAGTTAGTAAAAGTTTATGGTGAAGATTTGGAAGATCTGGTTCCTTTTTTCGTTTGGAGTTCTCACCCATAAATCAAGGGAAAGGTTCACTAGTTTAGTGAATCCTATATTGAGATGTTGGTGGATGGAGAAATTTTAGAAGGGTCAGTTCTTGGGGGGTAGTTAATGGTGGAAAGATTTCATGGGGGGTTCCTCATTAGGCGAGGAGCACATGCTGGGGGAACCTATCTATAAGAATCTATCTGTGTTTGTTATGACATCTAGTTTGTTAGACCTCTTTCCGGGGTGCCATTAGTATTGAAAATTTATACATTCCTATCCGTCTTTCCACATCCCTCTAATGTATTTCAATCATTTTGGTTGTTTGGGTCACCATGGAAGGTTCTATAGGAAGCATCGTTCGAGGAAGGAGTTCTGATCAGGGGATGATCATTCCAAACTATGAGGTCAGATATTCCCCAACCATCAGATCCCCATCCACTGGTCTTGAGGTGAATCTCGCTCATAGTCAAGAGTTTTTGAGGGTGTATGAAACCTTGTTCTGAGTTATGTCTCATGCTTTGGGGTGTAAATATTCGAAATTTCATCATTTTAGTCTTGTTTCAATTATATGTTCATCCATTTTGTAGAGGTCTTGTGTACTCACATTATCAAAATCCAAGTGGTTATGTTTTTTCTAAGTGTGGCATCTTTAAATCGTTGGTTTTCCATGAGGTGTGTTTGGACCAATAGTGAATAGGTCTATTGTTTTTTTTCATTCAAATGTACTTATTTAGATATTTTTGGATGTTTTCAGATGTGTGGAAGATGTTTTCCCTCTACTATCTAGTTCGAGATTATTTTTGTGTGTTATACGGAGTTATTTCTCTCCCTTCTACTATAGGAATTTAGATATTGTAGGGGATCTATCTTTTTTAGGCATTCTAGTATGCAGGGTTTCCATGTAATGGGGATATTGTTTTAATAATAGTGGTCGAGTTTTTCTGTTGGTGTTAAGGAAGTTGGTGGAGTTTTGGTATTGTGTTCCTTAATTTCTAGGTGTGATAAAACCTCTATTTGGGTTAGTTTCGGTGGAATGTTACTACATTAGTCCCTTCCTAGGGTGGTGTGTTTAGATTATAAAGTTTCTTTGTTAGTTGAATTCATGGGTTGGGAGATCCAACTCATGTTTTCCCATTGTTTTTGGTTTTTGTTTCATCTAGATCGGTCGAGCGAGATGTGGGGAATAAATAGTCCTCCTAGATTTCCTTGTTTCTTATGGTTGTGTTCAGGCATGGACTCAATTATTGATTAAAATTATTCAAGGTGAATTTATGGGGGAAGAATGTTTTGTGGTGGGGAGAATTTCCACAACCAGGGCTTTAAAAGTATTTTTTTATTTCATGGGATTCATTACCCTCTTTGAGGATCAGGTTGAGTGTTGATTTAAAAATATAGATATTTGTTAATTTTTTTGGTTTTTTGATCCATTGCATGGGCACTGCATTGTTAGAATTAATCGTGCAGTCGACCCACATGACCCTGTAGTTTCCCAATACTTAAATTAAAAATTATTTTGTGAAAATAAAATAACGTAATATTTTAAGGTATAATAATATTATTATTGTGGGGGTAGATAAGAAAAATAATATTATTAAACATGTTATTAATATTTATATTATTTAATTATTATTAATATTAATATTATTTAGAAACAAAATTAATATTATTAATATTAGGATTATTATTATTATTATTACCGTAATTATTGCTATTTTTTAAACTCTAATCTCCATTCTCACAAACCCCTCTTGTGCCATCCCCCTCTCCCCCTGTTGTCTCCCTCACACAGTATAGGCACACCCACACCATCATCGATGCCCTCTCCTCCAGCTGATTCCCCATTCCATGGCCATACTCTTACAGCCTAACCTCCTCCTCGATGGTGCACTACTCTGATTGCTCCACTCTTCATGGCACAACAATCTGCTAGCGCAGATCTTCCGCAACTGAGCCCTTTTTTGGTGCACCCCCCTCCTACGACAATGCTTCCCCCTAGTGGAAATCCCTCCCCATGTTTTGGTCAGCCTCACCTCTTTCCCCACTAATGATCATTCCCTCTCTTTTTCTTTGATTTCATTGGGGATCCCCTATTTGGATGATCCCTTATTTATTAGGCAAATTTTTTGGTTCAATTTCTCTCACTTTTAGGGGTGTCCGAAGGGTTCAACAGGCTTGGTTATCCCATCTAATAAAGAGCATTTTCATTCACACACCAATGATGTAGGAATTTCCAATTTTCTTCTATTATGAAACTACTTATATATGTTCTCATGTTTTCAATTAATTTCTAAATCTGACACACACAACAATAAGGGCCTTAATTTACATATGTTGGTGTTTTTATGATACAAGAATTTTCAAAAAATATATTTTTAAATATTTTCTTATCTATTCGTATGTGTATTTCTGCCCAATGTCTTGATAAAATTCATTATTCTATTTTGAAAAATATTATACATGTTTCACATACCTACTGTTCTCTGGGTTATCCTATTAGGGTGTTTTCAAATGAATCAGATTTTATAAAAATGGATTTAAAATGTGTTCATGAGTTATGTTTATGTGTATCTGTGCTATATGAGTTGGAAAAGGATGATTTTTTCATTTTAATAAACAAAGTAGGTCTTCAGATGATTTTTCCCTCTAAATATTTTTTTGTAATATTTTTTGAATTGTGGATTTGGATTTAGGTGTGTGAATCAGTGCCTAATTTAGGAATGACACCAATTCATGAATTAGTGTTTTAGTTTTTAATTATGCGATGATTTATTAAAAATTGGTTTTGTGTGTTTTCATGGATTTTTGGAATGTACCATTAGATGTTTCCACATCCATGGGTGCATAGATTTCATGCATAGATGGTAATTAAAATTAATATGGTACTTTAAAAATATTTTTTTCCTTTAAAATGGGTTTTCTTTAATTTTTTTGTTGGTTTTTGAATTTTATCGTGATTTATTTTTTTGAATTTATTTTATTTTAGGGATTTATGGTGTTTTTGAGTCTCGGGTATATATCGTAGGGATTTTCAGTCGTTTTCGAGGAGCACATGAAAATTCCCAAGTGTGGATATATATAAACAAATAAATATATTTTCTATGTGTATGTTCCATCATGGGTAGGAGAACAAATGAATTAGATTAATGATATATATATGTGTGTGTGTGTGTGTGTGGAAGTGTGTGTGTGTGAGCATGCTACATGTTGAGTTAGAAATCATTGGTTGGGATATCCTTTGAGGTTAGATATCTATACACCTACCATTAAATTTAGGAATCATTTATTTCATGCATTTCACAACCAGTTTTCATATTAATAATTGATATATAATTTTTATAAAAAACATATCTTGAATTGGAGTGGTTTAATTTGTGTAATTTCTTGAATTAAATGGTTTGATTTAATTTACCACATCAAATGATTGATGATATTCCATGTTTTCTATTGTAATTATGTTTGGATTTAATATACTAGTTTAGGATTCTTAAATGGGGTTTGAAGTGTGTTTCTAGTTTTTATTATGATGTATGTGTGGTTCTTTAAGAACTGGTTTAGTTGGTGATGGTTGTGTGAGGCCTAATTTTAACTTTAAATAAAATGTTTCATTAGAAAAGCCTCTTTAAAATAGTTCATTGCCTTGTTGTTTAAAAAAATAAGGGAGTTTCCTTGGTTTGGGGATTTCATTTTATTATAATGTTTTATAGGAAATAGACTTATTCCTTAGGGTGAATCAAGGTTGACCATGTGGTGTGTTTTGATTGTGCGTGATGAATATACTTGTGTATGGATTCTTGTTTGACTTTTTTTGGCTCACCCCCCTTTTAGCATGAACATGGGAACCTAGCAAAGAGAGAGAATTTTCTATGAACGACTGCTACACTAATTTAGATTAAGCAGTAGATAGTGGCCCATAGTAGGGGTTATTTTGTTATCATTAATATGGTATTGGTCCCCTCAGAAATTCACAGATAGGAAATGATAGGGCATTTAGGCATTATAATGTCATCAGGTAGGGAATGCCTTTGGGATGAGTCACATTTTTAGTATTTTCTAGATTATTCACTAGCTCCAAAGTTTCCCCATGTATTTAGGAACATTGTTTTTATATAGTGAATGCTTGATATGTATTGTTTGGTTGGTCTCTCTTTCATTTTAATTTCAATTTCCTGTATACAATCAATAATTTTACCTTCGTGTATGGTGAATATCTTTTTTAGAGGGGATAAAATGATTTTCAAAAGGATATGGAAATTTTCTTTTAAAATGTTTTACATTTCTCTATCCCTCTTTCATTAAAAATGTTAAATCATCATTTATGGAAAATATTTTAGTTTAAAATAATAACTGAAATAGACCATGATTTTACCTAAAGGGAAATGTGAAAAAAAAATTATATTTTATATAATGTTTTTTAACCTAGAAATTAATGATTGTTTATTTAAAGGAATTTCATTGATAATTGTTTATCGATCTAGCCTACTAAGTTTTAATACACAAGATAATATTTTATTTTATTTAGCTTCAGGTGGAGCTTCATGGTCAGTTTCGGTCTCTGTACTGTGATGTTGGATTGAGGTCGATGGTGACCCATAAATTAAAAAGAATGTATATACAATTTTATTTTCTTTCTAATACTAGTTTTCATTTTCATTGTCATTTTTTATTTATTTTCTACTCTATAATTTATTATAAAAATAATTCCCACTTTTTTTTTGATGCACAACGCTAGTTTCTAGTCCATGGGGATCAAGAACACCCTATGGGTCATTCTGTAGTTCGAATCGGGTGTCCAGTTCAGGTTCGACCTGGGTTAGTTCCTGATAATACCATAAAGGAGACCAAATCAGTTTCTGGTGGCCTTATTTCTTTGAAGGCCTCAACACCAAATAGAGTTGGCTCTGACATAAGAAAATCTGAGAATACTTTTTAGGCAACTAGAATTTTAATAACTTATATACTAAAAATGAGTAACCAAGTTTCAATTTATATTTAGATGAGGTGCTCATGTCGTGAAAGGGTATTCGTGATGAAAAGTGGTGGAACTAGATGATTTTATTGTCACCATAATTTTGAATGATCCTATACTTGTACTAATGTTCCATTCCTCAACCAATGTAGTGAAAGGATGATTTTTCTATAAAACAAGATCCCAAATTTTGAGGAGTGGAAGAATTTACTTCCATAGAACTATAAATTGAATGAACTCAATGTCAGAGTACCATTATCAAGACACAATGGGTTCATGTCATAAAAAGTAAATATTTTGAAGAACTATATTATGTGGTAAAAGAAAATTATGCACTGTGAAGAGTGTAAATTTTGGAATTTAGATGAAAATTGAAGAATTTAATTTATTTAAGTGTATTAGTGGTAATTGAATCGTATAATAATTACCAATTATAATTCTATGGTGAAAATTAAAACATAACATGATCCTAGTGCTATGGTTAAAATAAGTTCTTATGGATTTGAAATTCAAATTGAAATCTGAATTAGTAGAAAATGTGAATTCTATGAAGATGATGAATATGAGACAAAAAAATAAAAAAATTGGAATAATAAATGGAATAAGAGAAGAATATATTATTTTTTTTATTTTCAATGAATTAAAGAAAATAGGGACATCAAGAAAAATAGCGTTAAGAGACTTTTATTCTCTTAATCATTTATTACGTTTCTTGGAATGTTACGAAGAACCAATTTCTTCTTTTTTATGAAATGAAGTATAAGATAGAAATAGAAATGATACAGTTTAGTCTTTCTATGCACTAAGGTAGAAGAAGAAAAGAATAAATTGAGTGCATCACTATTTTGGTCACGACCTGTCCTCGGGGCCCGTGCCGTGACTACCCCAAGCCCAACTTCCATAGGCCAGGGGTTGGCGACTAGAACGGCATAATTCCCGATAACTGGGAAGGAATTTCCTTTATAAAAGTAGACAAAACACCACAGAGTACAAGCGGAAGTAATACACTAAGTAAAAAAGGAAGTTCTGAAAAGTAAATGGGCCAAAATACAAACCCAATCGAAAGTAAAACTACAACTGAAAAAAGGTACAATAGAAAAAGACAAACAGTTGGAAGAATGGAAGCAGCTCCTGGGTCGTCCTCCTAGAATCCTACCTGAAGGGTAGGTACAGATAGTGCAGCTCCTAGATCATCCACCACGGATCCTACCTAAAGGGTAGGTACAGATAGCCTCCACAACACTCTCACCCGTCAACCTCCTCTGTGTGTCATCTCATCAAGAATTCCACCTCCAGATACTGACTCGTCGTGAGGTCCACCTCCGGGTACCGTCCAGTCCTCGAACACTTGGTCTCTGACGGCGCTGCCCGACATCTGTAACCAACACAACGAAGTGCAGGCATAGCCCGTGTAGGGTTGAGTATACGACACATAGTAGGGACCCCGAGACCCTAAAGGTCTCACTAAATCCAATAAGGATAACCACAAAGTAGGATCTCAACAGATAACCCTTACTTAGGTATAAGCCCACACTTATACCTAAGTTATCAAGTAACCAATTTCAATCATGAGGAAACACAAAGGTTATGAAATCAACGGATAACCATTACCTAGGTATATTCCCATACATATACCTAAGTAATCAAGTGACCCATATCAATCATGAGGTCATCACAAAGGTCATAGACTTAGCTCAAACCAGGATTTTCATTATCGAAACTGTAACTCCTAATTAGCCCCATCTCTGGAGTGTACAGTGATCATGTCACAACTCCTAGGTAATGCTCACAACCGTAACTGCTGAAGAGCTCCCTCTCTGGAGTGTACAGTGATCATGTCATGACTCCGAGGTACTGCTCACTAACCTAAGACTGCTGAGGTACTCCTCCTGTTGTGTACCGAGGGTCAGCCACCCAAACACAGTTGTGCTTCCCGCCGGGGTATTCCACCCAAACGCAGTAGTGCATCCCCCCTAATAGCTTGCAGAGGTACTCTCTGGATGACTACCGCGGGTCTGCACCCAAACTGAGTAGTGCTCCGTCCGCCATGAGTGTACACCCAAACAAAGTAGTGCTCCGTCCACTGGTCTAGTCGACTCACTCCAGGTCGAGTCGGTCAAGCAGTCGTGATGTCTCAGCCGGATACATGGTCTACATACTCCGCACGCTTGTCTCCGGGAGGGTCCGCTCCACGAGCTACTGGTCGATACTCCAAGTATCAAAAAGTCCCATGAAGAAGTATCTCAAAGGACCTCCTCGTCATAGGGGTCTCAATGCAATAGACGGCGCATCAATCGGACGCTCGGTCTGTGAGTTACTAGCCTTTTCGTCCTAGGGGCCCGGTTGGTTTCGTGTGCGAACTAACCCGGGCGTATGTCAAATGTACCCCGAACTCTCAAACGGTATGCTCATAGGTACTGTTTCTCAACGTGATCACCAACGCCACTGATGGTTCTTCAAAAGGACGTCTGTAGCCCAAGATATGGGCAAAAGATCGTAAGAGGTCCGTGAATAGTGGGTTTGGGCCCGGTCTGACCCGGCCCGATACCCCCTGGTTCGGCCCGAACCGGGTCGACCCGAACCGGGTCCCGGTTCGGCCCGCTTGAGCGTGGCCCGGCCCGGCTGGCGCGGCTCGGCCGAAACGGCCAAGCGGTTTGGGGGCCGGCGCTGTGCCCCCCCCCCCCCCCCCCGCCTATTTCATAACCGCGGCCCCATGAAGGGGGTTGCTGTTGTCCGGCCAGCCGGGGGTTACGAACCCCCGGTTCCTCCTCTGACCGGCCGGCCTGCTCCGGCCGGCCGGCTGCTGCACCACGGGACCGGCACGGGCCGGTCCCCCTTCTCCAACGCCGGTGGCCGGAAGTTGGCCGTTGGTCCCTACTCCACTACGGAATAAAGTCGCGGCCTTGGTCTGTCCAGCGCGACACGATAGCGTCGCACCCCTCCACTGTGGACCCGCTCAAGCCGCAGTGTTTTCATGATTCTCTGGCGCGGCGTGATGGTGCCGCGACCTTGTTCGACTTCATCGGCGCGGCGCGACGGCACTGCGCATCCTTGTCGCATGATCCCGCATGGTGCGAAGGCACCGCACCATTTCCAATCAAAACCACAACAAGGATAATCAACATAATGAAGGGAAGAGGTTCGACCGTGTTTGTGTGGTCCGGCCCCCTCCCGTTAATTGATAGAAAGTGGTCCAATTGAAACGAGGAACGACGACAGAATAATTCATGAATAAAAACAATAAATCCCCTACCTTGTCGAATTCGTTGAGCGAAGGTTCATCACGGAATTTATCGTCGCAGAAGAGGGCGTCGTGGAAGGAGAGGGTTGTTGGTGTCATGGTACACAGCGTCACGTAGTCTATCTCTGAGTATTCGGCGTTCTTCGTCGTAGATCGGTGCGTTCTTCGCGTTCTTCGCGTTCTCCACGTTCTTCGATGAAGAATAAGTACTTCAAGACTCCCCTTTTCCCCCAATCCCCTCTCAACACAACAAGCTCCAACCAAAAATAAAATTAGTGCTTCACTTATTTTATTACTCATGACTTAAGTTTGAAATTCAAAAATTGAATTAAACCACTTAATTAATTATGTGAGTTGGCATGATTTAAGAAGCGAGAGAGGAGGTGAGTGGTCTCACATTAAAGGGGAGTTAAGGAGTTAAAAAATATGAGAGGTCACCCACTTAATGGGGGAGTTAGAGTAGGTTAATGGAATTTGAAGGGGTGGGGTTCGTGTGGGCCCCACATCACATTTAACCTCACTTAGGTATTTAGGTTCACCCAACCTCCATCATTAGGTTTTAACCACTTTAAAGAAATAAAATTAGTTGCACAAATTTTTTTTCTCAGAAGTCATTATCCACAAAATTAAAAAACTCATCCCGAGCAAATGCAACTCTGGAAAAGGCATTTTTAAGCAATTACTGGCACTACGGTTCCATCGGTGCCCTCGAATTTCGATTCCGAGCAACGGTTCAAAAGATAGAAAACCCCTCTCGTTCGCTCACTGAACCTACCCGTGCTAAACTTTGGAAATTGATTCCGGGAACACCGGGCCTCAGAATCAGGCACCATCAGAAACTGCGTTCTCGTAAAATTCCAAATAAATTAATAAAATAATTTCCTTACAATTTCTGGGTCTTTAAAAGTTTCATGCCAAAGGAAGAGGTAATATTTTTTTATTCTTGTGAAGGTTAATAATCATTTGTTTGGAAGAGATCAATGATTCAAATCTATAGTATAGAGATATTAAAATTAGTAACAAGACACTTTAGTTGTTATACATGTTAAAATATTGTATGATACAATACATATAAGAATACACGATACACCACTCTGAGTATTTCTTGATGCATACAAATATATTTTCAAGAGACTACCGTTTAAATAATATATGGTGATTCTAGTGGGTTGTGTGTTATTAGAGGAAACTTGTTCACACCATGGGCTATCGATATCATACTTAGAGGTTAACCTTGTATATTTTTATGCATTTTATGTGTTTTTTTTGTTTTTCAGAATGAAAAAAATTTAAAATGAGGACATAAAACAAGAGTGATCCAATCACATTAAAAGTTATAGAGATAAAAGAGATGTTATAAATTCTTGAATTTTAAATAGTATTTAATGTCACTAAAAGTAAATCACCCCTTCCTAATGTGGTTTATATCCTAATCAGTCACCTCAATTTCATGACATACAATTAACATTAGTTTATGTGTTGTAATTCTTATGTTAGAAAAAATGTTGTGTGGTAGTGGAATACCCTTTTTATGGTTCCACATCAAATATATTTTAAAAACATTTCAATATGTGGTATTATGATACGAAATCAGGATTGTTTATATAGAAAATCATTTTAGGGATGTTCAAATATATATCTCTCATAAGATGATGTCATAGATTTTTATGGTCTGAAATTTATTAGGGATCTTATAATACTGAAACATGGTGTTTTTTAATTTGATATGTTGTTAAAGGATTTACTTTATGTGTTATTCATTTTATCATTGAGATATTTAATGAATTTCTATTTATTTATGGAAATGTTTTTGATTTTGTAATGTATGGGAGTAACTTGTAATATAGTTGAATTTTTTATTGCATTTCTGTAGTGGACCATAATCATTATCCACAATTTTATTATATGATTAGATAAATACCATTTGATCATAATTTCAATTTTATCATCAAAATTAATAATATTGTGTCAATTAAATTAATGTATATCAAAAAACCCTATAACTAAAAATAGTCACAATTGGTGGAATTATTTATAATTATTATTTTAAAAAAATACAAATAATTTGTTTTATTAATGGACATAAAAAAATTGAATACAGTATGGTTTACTAGGTTAATTTAATCAATATTTTTTTATTGAAATAAATTTATCAAAATATAGTTTCAAAATTTATAAAATTATCCCCCATACCCTTTATACATACATTAAACTTAATCTAGTCATGATATCACACACAACCACACATAGAAATACATTAATCTAGATTTCACACTGCCACCTTCTATCTAGACACATGAAACAAAAAAGTGTACCATATGATGGGAATATGTTTTGTCTTTTATTAATGTGCAACACAACCATTTAAGAATAATTAATTAATTTTTTTTAAACAATTGAATCCATCAAGAGTTATTTGGGATCATGAATTTTGAGTTCAAATTAATTCTTTCTTAGATTAATTTGGATTGGTTTCTAGAAGAAATTGAAGTTCATTATAATTGTTTTAATATATATAATTTTGGGATCCCTTATTAATGAGGGAATGAAATTTCATTTTTTCAATTTCAATAATTTTTTGGAAAATTTAATGAATGTTTTGTTGCTCATAGAAGTTTATTTGACAATGTTTGACTATATATTTACTTATTTTAAAATTTTCATTAAAATTGTAATTTAGTTTAATAAATTTTTTTCAATTTGAACTTGGTTGACACCATCATATGTTTTTAACCTTATTGATCAAATTTGACCAACTTTTTGACCAATTATTGTCTTTTTAGAGAGAATTTTACTTATTTAATGAATACAATAAATTATAATAAAAAATTTCCCAATTTGTACAATTTTTTAATTATAAAGAATAATTTTAACTATATTTAGACAAAATGGTGTAAAAAATAAGGTTGAAAACCCCTTTTGGATATTATTTGATGCTTTGATCACTTTCAAAATGATTCATGGGATCTAAAATTTTTCATGGGATCCCATATTAGTAATGGGATCACTTATGACATGGATTACCCCAAAATGATCATTAATGTTTGATTTTTTTATAAGGGGTTTTACCGGAGGTATGCATGACCTCTTTTTAAATTATGATTTGTTATATAGATAGATAATATCTTCACAATATAATATACAGTTATAGTAAGGGTGGCTAACATTATGACTTATTTAAATTATTTTTATTATTTATTATATATTTATTTACACTGTTAAAAAATAGTTAAATCCATCGGAGGGGGTTCAAACCACGGATAAGTTGATACTATAAACTTGAATTGGATTATGGATATAAATTTAATCTACTTTGTTAAAAATTAGACACCTTTTATTAGGATGAGTAAAAGGAAAGAGATGTATTCCCCTCATTTTTATGTCATGATATGGTTTTATTGTCATATATAATGAATTGAAACTTGGATTCAATGTTTTGATGATGTGATAGGGTGATGTATATTGAATTTAATGAAAATTATATTATTTTTGTGTGATTATTTCCAATTTCTTTACTGAATTAATATGATTTGATGTATTTTCAATACTAGTAAGTTAATTCTTGGTGTTTATTACTTAATTTTTTTAATAGGATCCATAGATGAGAAAATTTTAATGAGACAATTACTAAGACAATTATAAGATAAAGTGTGATATCCCAAAATAATCAATCACATAGAAATGTGTGGTAAATTATTTACAAATCTATTGTAATTATAATATTTACCCCACTGCTCAAATATTTTTGATCCTATATATAATCGTATGGTGAGATACACCACAGAATCCATCACTCGTCCAGTGGTGTGTGATTAGTAGGGTCAGATAACCTATGGATTGGAATGTCTTTGGGTTATGATACTCAGTATTTTGAACATGTATTAGTATTATTACATATAATTTTTTTGTTTCTTGAGTATTTTGTAATAATGTGCGTGTTATAATTCTATTGTAATTATTATATTGGATGTTTTGTTCTCTTGGTGGACTATGGGTTTAGCATAGATTAAAATTAATAGTGGACTAGATTCTAATTTTTTTGGATATTTGTGAGGAAATTCCTTAAAATAATTTACGACACAAATATGATATTTGGGAATGAATTTTTTGTGTTCTTATGTTAGTCATAATGTGTAGTTATATACACCCAATCTTGGGAATCTATATTTTTATATTATTGTAATACCCAAATATTTAAATAAATAATTATCCTTAAAATAACACTATGTTTCATAGCTTAAGTTATATGAAACCCAAAACTATGAAAATAAATTATATATTATGATAAAACGTTAGTAAATATAAATTTATTAATCAATTATGAAGGATATATTATATTATTGTGTATAGAATGATAAAATTTAATGATAAAAAATGTAATTAATTTGACATTATTGAAAAAATTTAATGCCATGAAGAAGTATTATTCACAAAACTATTTTCAAAATGATATGTATTTTAATAAATTAATAATTTTAAGAAGTCTTAAATGTATGAGATAATAAAGTATTAATTAATTAATTATAAATTGATATGAAAAAGTTTATGAAAACTCACTACAAATGAAGGGAATTTTCTAAAAATTCTTTTCCCTTATATTTATTTTCATAATTTAAAAACCATCAATATAAATTTTAAAATTTTAATTTGTTGAAATGAAATTTATTTCTAAATTTATGTTTTCAAAATAATATTTGGATAATTGTTTGATATTTTCTTCAAAATGATGATTTGATTGGTGAAAATGGAAAGTATATTTTATAAATATTATCTCACTTTTAACGTCATAATTTTCCAATATTGACTACAATAATTTTCATTTTTTATCAAATACAAAAATTAAAAAAGTAAAATAAATCATTTAAAAATTTATTTTAAATTTAAAAACAATTTCATTACATGTTAAAACCAAAATAATGTTTTATTATGGTAAAAAAATATTTGCACCCTTTTTCTAAATAATTATTTAAAAACTTATACATGGTTTTAAATTGGTTTAACAGGGTCACAACTCTAATTTATTTTAAATAAATAAATATAATTCATGAGAATCAATTTAATACTTGATTTTTTGATAAAATTCATGTTAATGCTTGAAAATTATTTTTTCAAAAAACTGATTGGATGTATTTTGTGTAATAATATTAATATTAATTATTAATAAATTAATTTATTATATTTTTAAAAATGGATTTCATAATTGGAATATAAATATTAAAATTATTTAATAAGTTCCATTCATTTTTTTAAATGAAAAAATGTCAAGGTAAAAAATGTGAGCTATGGTAAGTGATAAAAGGGTTAACAAGAGAGTTAAACTAAGATATAAGTATTACAATGACAATAAAAATTATATAATATTGATTTTAACATCATTTCATACTGTATTAAAAAATATTTCAATTTTTTCAACTTTCCCATGAAAATTACAATATATTTTTTAGGCTAATTGTATTTACAAGGGTGTTACTACCCTCACCATGAAAAGGGAACCTCCTCTCCTAAATTATACAAACCCAAAGAGCTCCCTTGTGATGTTTAATCTCAAATTAAAAACCCTCCCAACAATATTATGCATTACCTAGGTGTCATGGTATTGCTAAAATTCTTATCCAATTACCCTTAATATGATTTTCAACGGAGATTTTCTAAGGAAAAGGTTTTTGTTCTTTCAAAGAACATTATAGTTTCCTTTTAATTAAAAATAAAAAAAATTATAACTATAATAACATGATGATATAATTATATTTAATATACTTATTTTTTTAATTTTGTTTATAAAACTATTTTTATCAACTATTCAAATAATGGAAAATAAAAATAACATGCATAAGTGTTTGGTGACTCCTACATCCAAGAAGTGGTGTGTTTAATTTTTCATCATTGAATCTCACAGATAATTTTATGGATAGTTTTAATGAATATATATATATATGTAATTTAAAGAATAATTATAATTATTTTTCGGATAATTTTTTTAATTACCTTCCCACCCATTAATTTGAAAATGGAAATGGCCCACATGTATTTGTGTGGATTATCATTTCCACGAACCGATTTCATTAATTTTCATCACCACCTCACATGGATAGTTATGTATGAGTAAAAAATTTAGAAATAAAAAATTTATGAAATATTTTGGATTTTGAAATTTTAAATCCTAGTTTATCATTATTTCATCATATTCATCGAAAAATTTAAATATCGTATATGCGTACGTGTAGACTATAGGTTTCATGAACAATTTATTTTATTTTTCCAAACCACCTGACATTAATGGTCTTAAAATAATATTTAAATTATAATTATTTTATATATAAAATTTTTCCAATTTTTTATGCTACTAAATCATGGACATTGTGTAGGGACTGAAAGATCCAAATCATAACATGTTTGAGATACAGAATAGTCCACACAAAAATAACTTGTTTTTACAAAGAATTATGTATAGAGGGGTAAAAATAATTTTTGAATAAATTATTTAAATAATGATATATATAAATAAATATCTTATATAGATGAATAATATAAAGAAATTTATTTTACTAGAGTTCTGAATGTATTAAACTTAGAAGATATCAAACAAAAGGTTTTCTCATGTCCAACATCATTCTTTAAGACAAGTTTTCAAAAATGGACCTAATGAAATTATATGGTGAATGTTATGAATAGGTGATAATTTATATCATGATTGTAACACCCCTAGATTTTATGAAAAATATTATTTTAATTTCATTAATGTCTTGTGTTTTATTCTACACCAAGATTACCTTGCGCTATACGCAACACCGTATTAGCTTGCAGTATACGCAACACTATTCTTGGACCGTGTTACACACAATTTTGCTAATAGTTATTCTACGCAACATTGAGTATATATATATATATATATATATATTCAATGTATAAATGAAATATTTTTGGATTATGTTATACGAAACAACGAAGGATTCTTTCACAACACGTAACCCTGACTTGGCTTGCATTACACGCAATCGCGACCTTCCTCGATAGCGTGTGTTGTACGCAATACTGGGTTTTAATAAACAACAAAATATTATTATAATATTGTCATGAAATAGCCGTTATGAATAGTGTTAACTAAATTTTGAATTTTATAAAATTATTATTCATCTTACACATTTCTAGAACATGGTATAAGAACAAAATAAATTTTTCAGGTAAAATAAGTATTTTTAAAAAAATGCAGTTTTACCGCCTTTTGATGGCGCACCCACATTACATCTACTTTTTGACATGTTTATAAGTTCAATTTGACAAAATAAAATTCTTCTTTTGAATAAGGATATAAAAATTTACATTAGATAAAGTTTTGATATTTTTCCGATAACTTTCATATTTTAATGAATAGTAAAAACACGCTATATTTTAATTAAAAACAACTTTTTTCATCGTAATATCTTATATGGTTAAATTATAATATTGAATTGTTTTAAAGTATAAATAGAATATATTTTTACCATTTAATATAATGTATGACATTAGCATTGATTTTACCTTGAATTTGTAGGTTAAATCAATTCAATCTTTTGCAATGTTTTAAAGAAAACCCGTTTTCTTTCGACAACGGGATTAATTTTAATTTAATTTCTGCAACTTTTGTGTATTGAATTTGGAAATATGGATTCCATATTTGGAATCAGTGGATCCAAATTATGTTAATAAGCTACTTTTTATTTTTTGGAATTATGAATAGTAACTACGGTAAATTTTATTTACCATAGTTAAAGGTAAATCAGGTAATTAAGGGTAAATATAATATTTTAAAATTACCCTAACAAATTTAAAAATCATATTGGATGACTAAAAGTCGACCCATATCACCTAAGGGTCGGATTAGATTCATTTAATTAAATTTTGTCAATGAAAATAATTTAATTATTATTAAAACCAAAGAATGTGACAACATGTCACTTTCTTAAATCTTATAAGTATAATAATTTTCATCTGGTGATAAAATTCATGAAACTTCGAACATAAATAGTCTCCAGAAATCTATTACAATTATCTACATCATAGGAATTTATTTTGAATTTTTAGGGATTAAATAATTATCATTTATTATGACAGAATGATGATGAAGTAATTGTCTTATTAATGAAATATTGACATAATTGATGTTATAAATGCCCAAATAAATGTAATTTGAGACTTTTGATGACTTACACTAATTTTCTAGGTTAATATGTCATGTTATTGTTGATTTAAGTAACTTTTTTCGAACTTATAATTCTGTTATGAATTTCATAAAAATCATGTACCAAATAGTGTCAAAATTGACATAAAATAGTTTTTAAAACAAATATTATATTATTAATTGTTATTTTATTCCTAAAAATCTAAGGCTCAGCCAAATGACATAGATAAGATTATATATATCAATAATAAACAACTTGGGGTTCTTTTGGCTTGATATAGTAAATTTATTAACCATATAGTGTAAGAAAACAAAAAGACACGGTAAAAGTTAAATTATTTAACTTAGAGTTAAATCTAATTGATAAGGTTAAAATAATAATCTAAACTTGTATAAATCCTATTGTATGAGAGTATTTCGACCCATCCCCACCTTAGCCTTGAAATAAATCAATTTGGAGCTATTTAAAACCGAACTTGACTTTATTATAAAATAATATTTTTAGTTATTCCAAAGGTGCCCCTCTCCTCCCTTATAAAAGGGCACCTCCTCCCTCTCTTCCTCACACAACTTTGAGCTTTCAAGCTCGGCCAACCCCTTCCCAATTCTCCTATCCACTTCCCTAGAAACATCCTAGAGGTTATGGTATTCCTCAAAGACCAATTTTAGTGCCCTAAAAGAAGGTCTCAAAGAAGCACCTCAAAGAAGAGGTAATGTCCGTTACTGATTCTTTCATCTTTATTTCTTCTTCCACATCTTATTCTTTAGTTGTTTCATTATGAAGTAATGACATCAGTATCACTCATATACCGATATGTTATTATAAGTATGAAACAACCCTATTTCACCATCTATCCATCCTACGGAAAAAGAAATCACCGTGCGTGCGTACGTACGGAATACCGTCTCCACGCCGTGGTGTAATCTGTTTTCCACCACCACCTTACTTGGATGGGTATAATGGTGTAAATAATGACTATATATGACTATTATAAAGTTATATTGATTCTGAAATAGTATAAATATACTCCAATACAATTCCACGATCATAGGAACGATATCATCACTCGTGCGTACGTACGGAATACCGTCTCCACGATGTGATGCGACTCGTTCTACATGATCTTCATTTCATAATTATTATATAAATGAATTGAATTGAATGAATATGATGTATATTACACTAATACCATTCTGGAAATGCGGTATCTATAACCTAAATAAAATAATAAGAATTTATTCGACAAAACACGCATAAGAACAAAAAGTTATAAACACCCGAATAACAAGTAGCAATGAAATATTACTACTAAGAAGCTAAGAATTTGACCATATATGATATAATAAAAATAAGTATGATTCTGGAATAAGTCAATTACATTATTTAAATCATTATACAGGAGGTTAGAACACTTACAATTCAAGTCGGACCTAAGGTAAGGGAAATATCACAATCTCATTTTTATCTGAGATTGTTTATACTTTGGTATTTACTGGGGAGTATTTTATCATCCACATCCATGTTTCCTCAATATGTAATATTATTTACATTCACCTAAAATTTTTTAAATCCAATTTTACCATTTTTTGAGTTTTTAGTAAAAGATATGAAATGAATCCATTGTCATTTTTCGTACGAGGTACTTATTGACTTTTCTGACAAAAGTATGAAGAATGTTTTTTTAACTTATACGGCATGAATGGATTTTTAAAACATTATTTCCAAGAAGCTTCCTTTACAAGTTATCAAGTATATTTTTAATCAACTTATTTTAGTTTAATGTTTTATGACATGTTAAGAAAGGAAAAATGTTTTTGAAGAAGAACAGATATTTTCCTCAAGAATGGAGTTCAAGTGTTTTATCAAAATTATTTTCCATCTAAGATAATAAAGGGTTCTGTTTTTATCCCTATTATTACATTGATTTTATTATGTTGTGATGGAAATATTTTTATGAATTCCTTTATCTTATATGAATTCTTTTATGATGTCACAATGTTTAAGATTCCCATTTTTATTACATGGGTTATGCCATGATGTATGATTTAATATTTTCTGGCACACATAAGAATGGTATCATTATGAGATGGGTGGGACCTATATATCCCTCCAATGAATTGGGTAAAGATTTTATATCTCATGAGATAGACATGGCTGAAATGGTAGGTTATACCGGTTCAGTGAAACAGGACTGAAACAAGGGTGACTCGGTTCAGAAAGGGACTTTGTCCACTAAGATAGTCTTGGCAATGAGTCTTGATTAACAAGAAATGATTCTCTATGATTATGTGTGTATGCCACAAAGTTTAATGTTTTATGTTATGATTATTGTGATTACATTTCACAGCCATGAGTTATCCCAGGTTATGAAATTATGTTCTCTTTTACAGGTTAAGATTCCCAAAAGTTATGTGCTTATGAATATGATGTGATTGATATTTCTTTGGTTTACCCTTACTGAGCATTTGAGCTCACCCTTTTATGTTTTCTTTTCCTCAGGATATAAAGAATGGTTTTAGGTATAAAAAAAGAAGATCTTTATGGGAGATGTTGAAGATCTTTCACCAGGATTAGAAGATTATATTCCGAGTTTCCAAAGAAACTAAACTATTACGATCCTTGTGTGTGTGTTTTTGTTATGTACTAAGTATTCCACAAATGTAATGTAATGTCAATTTACATCAAGCTACGGGTCTCTACAGTTGGTATCAGAGGAAAGGTTTAGTCAACCTTTGGAAACTAGGATGTGAAAACGTTAGTGAGCTCCCTATAGACATTTCTAAGGTATGTCTAGGCATGTCCCTAAGGATAAGTATACGTATAGGATATTGTACTAGAACTATGGTAACGATATTAGATTAAACCAAATATGTTTGATATTGAAGTTACTCCCCCTTTATTATGATTTTTGCCTCTCACACTATTCTTTTTGGGTTTTAGAAAATGGCTGGAAACAAGATGATTCACGATAATGGAGGATATGATGGGAAATGGAATGATATTCTTCATGAGCAACCAAATGAAATTGTATTTGGAAGTCCAAACATCATTATTATGCCAAATCAGCAATCTCATAATATGATCAATAAAGTAAAAGTTGGAAAGTTTCCTGACTCGGCTAATAAGAGAATGATGGAGTTTCATGATGATCATAGAGGAAAGAAATTTCAATTTTCCCTATGTAAATAATGTGGGAAGAGGCATCAAGGAGAATGTTTCAATGGAACTGGAAGATGCTTTGGGTGTGTAAAAGAAGGACACAAAGCCAGTAAGTGCAAAGGAAAAGGTTCAGTTAACACCAGGGATGAGGATAATGGTATTGCTACGATATCAACAATGGTTAAATGTTTTAAATGTGGAATGTACGGGCATTATGCAAACCAATTCCCTAAGGTAAAGTCTCATGAAGAGAATCAGTATGGTCGTATGGGTAGTATTTATGTTGTTGATGATTAAGAGACTACAAATGATATTTGAGATGAAAGAATTGTTGAAGCTCGGTCAATGGTTTAAGAATGTAGTGGAATGATTACATGTTTATCATGTGTAATGTTGTATAAGTACTCTCATGGTACTATGGAATAAAGAGATATCTAAGGATTGTTACACTATTGCCTTTCCTTGAGTTTTGAAAGTGTATGATTAATGTTACCAGTATCCATGAATGGTTATTCAGATATTTTTGGAATGTAGATGATATGCGCATAATGAAGGGATAAGGAGAAAATTAAATGTTTGATAGTATTCATGAGCACATGACTGATACAAGGAGAAGGTTATATCATGGTATGAGTATATATAATTTTGAGGATTTTGGTATGTGGAAAGAGTTAACTTTTAACAGCACTCGTGTTTTCAATAAGGTTCAATGGGTATTCAAGAGAGTACATGATTAAGGCCTTTGAATGTTTGGAATGTGACCAACAAGATATATCTTATGATATATGGGGATCAATGATGGTATTAAATCTCTGAGAGTGGACAACAGTATTATGGATAAGCCTAAAGATTGGAATGGATTATGTTGGAAATAAGTTAGTATTATTGATGGGATGTTATAGTAATATAGCTTTAGAAAAAAGGACAACCTGCAGGACGGACGGCAGCCCATCGCGTCGGACAAGGCTGGGAATCAAACCCACAACCGAAGTGCGAATGGCCTTTATCGCCTACCACTGTCCTACAGGAATTCCCTAGTTAGTATAAACTAGTTTTATTTTATTAAGCGGTATGATATATGAAGTATAAGTTCATTTTTGGAACCATATACGATTAATCTAACCATAAGATGGACTTATAACTTTTGCTAACCTTTTGTTTGAAAGAGATGGAATGACCCATCATTCTATCACGTGATCTGCTAACACATCACGAATAACAAACTCAACTTCATTTCTTTAAGGGATGAAGTGGAAATTGTTCAATTCACGAACAACAGTGAGATTGTACCAAAATCAAGTAAGTATTTCTTCTAATTCAAAATTTTAAACTTTAGGGAAATGATATTGAAAACCAAAAATGTTGTCCTAGTGATCTTATATCTGATGAATCGGATGGTACCCTAGATCATCACAAATCAATATCTTTGTGATTGTTGGCTTTTTCATAACCATGTTCTCTACCACTCTCCATCAGAACTTGATGGTTATATTTTTCTTCCATATCCATATTTTCACCAATGTTCTCCTATGTGGAAACCCAATGATGAGTTAATTTGGGTAACCGTTACATTTAATACTTTAGTTTTTAAATCCATGATTTGGTATTCCTTTTTACGATGTCGGTTTCTATTAAACAAACTTTCAAGTAGTAAACCATTTATAACCTCGACGAATTTCGAGGGCGAAATTAATTTTAAGTGGGGTAGAATGTAACACCCCGAGATTTTATGAAAAATATTATTTTAATTTCATTAATGTCTTGTGTTGTATTCTACACCAAGATTACCTTGCGCTACACACAACACCGTATTAGCTTGCAGTATATGCAACACTATTCTTGGACCGTGTTACACACAATTTTCATAACAGTTATTCTACGCAACATTGAGTATATATATATATATTCAATGTATAAATGAAATATGGTTGGATTCTGTTATACGAAACAACGAAGGATTCTTTCACAACACGCAACCCTGACTTGGCTTGCATTACACGCAATCGTGACCTTCCTCAATAGCGTGTGTTGTACGCAATACTGGGTTTTAATAAACAACGATATATTATTATAATATTGTCATGAACTAGCCGTTATGAATAGTGTTAACTAAATTTTGAATTTTATAACATTATTATTCATCTTACACATTTCTATAACATGGTATAAGAACAAAATAAATTTTTCGGGTAAAATAAGTATTTTTCAAAAAATGCAGTTTTGCCACCTTTTGATGGCGCACACACTTTACATATAGTTTTTGACATGTTTATAAGTTCAATTTGACAAAATATAATTCTTATTTTGAATAAGGATATAAAAATTTACATTAGATAAAGTTTTGATATTTTTCCGATAACTTTCATATTTTAATGAATAGTAAAAACACGTTATATTTTAATTAAAAACAACTTTTTTCATTGTAATATCATATGTGGTTAAATTATAATATTGAATGGTTTTAAAGTATAAATAGAATATATTTTTACCATTTAATATAATTTATGACGTTATCATTCATTTTACCTTGAATTCGTAGGTTAAATCAATTCATTCTTTTGCAATGTTTTAAAAAAATCCCGTTTTCTTTCGACAACGGGATTAATTTTAATTTAATTTCTGCAACATTTGTTTATTGAATTTGGAAAAATGGATTCCATATTTGGAATCAGTGGATCCAAATTATGTTAATAAGCTACTTTTTATTTTTGGGAATTATGAATAGTAACTACGGTAAATTTTATTTACCATAGTTAAAGGTAAATCGGGTAATTAAGGGTAAATATAATATTATAAAATTACCCTAACAAATTTCAAAATCCTTTTGGACAAATAAAAGTCCCCCCATATCACCTAAGGGTCTGATTAGATTCATTTAATTAAATTTTGTCAATGAAAAGAATTTAATTATTATTAAAACCAAAGAATGTGACAACATGTCACTTTCTTAAATCTTATAAGTATAATAATTTTAATCTAGTGATAAACTTCATGAAACATCGAACATGAATAGTCTCCAGAACGCTAATACAATTATCTACATCATAGGAATTAATTTTGAATTTTTAGGGATTAAATAATTATCATTTATTATGACACAAAGATGATGAAATAATTGTCTTATTAATGAAATATTGATATAATTGATGTTATAAATGCCCAAATAAATGTAATTTGAGACTTTTTATGATGTACAATAATTTTCTAGGTTAATATGACATGTTATTTTTGATTTAAGTAACTTGTTTTGAACTTATCATTCTGTTATGAATTTCATAAAAATCATGTACCAAATAGTGTCAAAATTGACATAAAATATTTTTTAAAAAAAATATTATATTATTAATTGTTCTTTTATTCCTAAAAATATAAGGTTCGTCCAAATGACTTAGTTAAGATTATATATATTAATAATAAACAACTTGAGGTTCTTTTGGCTTGATATAGTAAATTTATTAACCATATAGTGTAAGAAAACAAAAAGACACAGTAAAAGTTAAATTATTTAACTTAGAGTTAAATCTAATTGATAAGGTTAAAATAACAACCTAAACTTGTCTAAATCCTATTGGATGAGAGGATTTCGACCCATCCCCATTTTAGCCTCAAAATAAATCAATTTGGAGCTATTTAAAACCAAACTTGACTTTATAATAAAATAATAGTTTTAGTTATTCCAAAGGTGCCCCTCTCCACCCTTATAAAACGGCACCTCCTCCCTCTCTACCTCACAAAACATTGAGCCTTGAAGATCGGCCAACCCCTGCCAAATTCTCCTCTCCACATCTCTAGAAACATCCTAGAGGTTCTGGTCTTCCTCAAAGACCAATTTTATTGCCCTAAAAGAAGGTCTCATAGAAGCACTGCAAAGAAGAGGTAATGTCCGTTACCGATTCTTTCATCTTTATTTCTTCTTCCACATCTTCTTCTTTAGTTGTTTCATTATGAAGTAATAACATCAGTATCACTCATATACGGATTTGTTATTATAATTATTAAACAACCCTATTTCACCATATATCCATCCTACGGAAAAAGAAATCACAGTGGGTGCGTACGTACGGCATACCGTCTCCATGCCGTGGTGTAATCTGTTTTCCACCACCACCTTACTTGGATGGGTATAATGTTGTAAATAATGACTATATATGACTATTATAAAGTGATATTGATTCTGAAATAGTATAAATATACTCCAATACAATTCCACGGTCATATGAATGATATCATCACTCGTGCGTACGTACGGAATACCGTCTCCACGATGTGATGTGACTCGTTCTACATGATCTTCATTTCATAATGATTATATAAATGAATTGAATTGAATGAATATGATATATATTACACTAATAACATTCTGGAAATGAGTTATCTATAACCTAAAGAAAAGAATAAGAATTTATTCGACAAAACACGCATAAGAACAAAAAGTTATAAACACCCGAATAACAAGTAGCAATTAAATATTACTACTAAGAAGCTAAGAATATGACCATATATGATATCATAAAAATAAGTATGATTCTGGAATAAGTCAATAACTTTATTTAAATCATTATACATGAGGTTTGAACACTTACAAAGCAAGTCGGACCTAAGGTAAGGGAAATATCACAATCTCATTTTTATCCGAGATTGTTTATACTTTGGTATTTACTGGGGTGTATTTTATCATCCACATCCATGTTTCCTCAATATATAATATTATTTCCATTCACCTAAAAAATTTTAAATCCAATTTTACCCTTTTCTGAGTTTTTAGTAAAAGATATGAAAGTAATCCTTTGTCATTTTTCGTACAAGGTACTTATTGACTTTTCTGACAAAAGTACGAAGAATGTTTTTTTTAACTTATACGACATGAATGGATTTTTAAAACATTATTTCCAAGAAGCTTAATTTACAAGTTTTCAAGTTTATTTTTAATCAACATCTTTTAGTTTAAAGTTTTATGACATGTTAAGAAAGGAAAAATGTTTTTGAAGAAGAAAGGATATTTTCCTCAAGAATGGATTTCAAGTGTTTTATCAAAATTATTTTCCATCTAAGATAATAAAGGGTTCTGTTTTTATCCATATTATTATATTGATTTGATTATGTTGTGATGGAAATATTTTTATGAATTCCTTTGTCTTATATGAATTGTTTTATGATGTCACAATGTTTAGGATTCCCATTTTTATTACATGGGTTATGCAATGAAGTATGATTTAATATTTTGTGGCACACATAAGAATGGTATCATTATGGGTGGGACCTATATCTCCCTCCAATGCATTGGGTAAAGCTTTTATATCTCATGAGATAGAAATGGATGAAATGGTAGGTTATACCGGTTCAGTGAAACAGGACTGAAACGAGGGTGACTCGGTTCAGAAAGGGACTTTGTCCACTAAGATAGTCTTGGCAATGAGTTTTGACTAACAAGAAATGATTCTCTATGATTATGTGTGTACGCCACAAAGTTTAATGTTTTAAGTTATGATTATTGTGATTACATTTCACTGCCATGAGTTATCCCAGGTTATGAAATTATGATCTCTTTTACAGGTTAAGATTTCCAAAATTTATGTGCTTATGAATATGAAGTGATTGATATTTCTTTGGTTTACCCTTACTGAGCATTTGAACTCACCCTTTTATGTTTTCTTTTCCTAATGATATAAAGAAAGGTTTTAGGTAGAAAAAAAAGAAGATCTTTATGGGAGATGTTGAAGATCTTTCACCAGGATTAGAAGATTATATTCCGAGCTTCCAAAGACACTAAACTATTACGATCCTTGTGTGTGTGTTTTTGTTATGTACTAAGTATTCCAGAAATGTAATGTAATGTAAATGTACGTCAAGATACGGGTCTCTACAATGATAAACTTTTAAATAATTTTATTTAAATTTATATCTCATTTTCTCTCTTTCAATTGTTTTGGATTTAACTTTTATAATATCTATACGGGTTCTTTTTCCCAATTTTTATTCCATGACACATGCTTTACATTTAACATCATATTTTCTTTTATATGGTTGAATCACTATCCTATGAATAAAAAATTAAATGACCCAATATTTAATTATTATTATTTTCATAACAACATAAAATTCTCACATTCATTGTCCTTTTATTTGAATGTTACTGAATTTATATGGGTTCATATTAAAATATCACTTTTAATTTGAATTTTTTATATTTGATTTTAATTTAGGGGAATTATATGATCTTTATCTCTTTAAAAATAAAATTTCTTTTCTCATATAGATATTTCTCGTCTTTATAATTATTTTTTCTATTTTACCTATATCTAGAACTCTAAACCACAAAAATATTTCTCAAAATCAATGTTGTATTTATATCTCATCTTTGGTCAGGATTATTTTTACACAATAACCAAATTACGTATTTTTTCATAAGAATTTATTTATATAATATTAAATAATTTCATAAAATTAAATTTCAGTTAACTATCACTTTCAACTAATAATTTTTAATTAAATATTTTTACACCATTCCCTAGAAGTCATATTTCACTTCCATTGAAAAATAGTGAATGAATCTATTTTTAAATGCTTCCAACAAGAATATTTGTTCCCTCTATCATGAATCCTATTCACTATTTTATTGTTCTATATATTTTTATTGTTTTCCCAATTTATTATCTTTTCTAATTATGATCTCGTTTTTTCAAAATAAAATGATTAAATTTTATTAAATGTTTCTAAAATATATTTTATTTCACTTATATTTATTTTAATCTATCAATCCAAAAAATTCAAAAAAGTATAGTTTATATTCATTATTAATTATTTTAATTTATTTTACAAATATTTTATTAAATTCTTATTGAAAATTCATTAAAATATTTTTATATGTTATTTTTAATTTTATTTTCAAATATGTTACTAATGTTTTATCATATTTATTTTCAATAATTCACTATAATTTTACTATGTGCTTTCAGGACGACATTAATGTACTAAAAACATTCATTATTGACAAATTAATGGAATTTTTTCACCCTATAATGATTTAATGTTTTAACTTACCTCTCGTACATGGATTTTCTCATTTAAAATAATTCCTTGAGTTTATGTTCTATATCAGAATTCATTTTTTATTTTGACATTATATCCATAGTTATTGTATAATGTATAAATTTATGATCATAGTATTATATTAGAAATATAATATGTATACATATTCTTTTATATAAATTAATCTTACATATAATGTTATTTCAGTGACTGTGGAAAATATTGACATTATGAATACTGGTTTTTCAAAAAAACAACAATTGATAACTAAGGAATATTGTTTATGTATTGTATATTTTTTCTTTCATCTAATTAATTCATTTCACATTATATGTAATGGGTGAGATGTGATAAAATATATCCCAATGATGCATCAATAGATATCATTAATCAATTTATCATGGGTATTTGTCATATTTAATCATAATTATTATGATATATTCAGATGAGACATTAACATTATATTTAGGGTTTCTTTTCATGATAACTTGATGGTATGTTTTTGAATCCTCTCATTATTCATTTTATCATTATGTAATCAGATATTATTGTACATGTGATTACTTACATTATTATATAATCCATTTATATATTTCATACACATTTGAGAAGATATGTGACATTATTTCATTCATATTTATTCAATAAACATAACTCATGTTTAGTCTCCCTAAGGTAGATTCCATTAAATTATACACTTAATGTGCACTTTAGGAAACCATTATTTTGTTTCTCTTCACTCGTATTTGAATAATAGTAATAATTATCATATATATTAATATATAATGTAATCATCTGTGGAAATGTTTTTGGGGACAATTAATACTTATTATAGAATAAAACAATTTGGGAATAATGGGGAAAACATTCAAGTGGTGTGAATGATATAGGCTATGCTATATATTTTTTCCCAAATTAAATAATTATTTAATCCCAAAAATGTTTTGGTATTTATGTGACCCAGTTTTTTAATGCTGTAATTATGGATTGTTAAAATTGGCCCAAATTTGTTGATATCAAATCCAATATGTAATGTTTTTGTTTTTAGCACCAGAGGTAGTTTTAAAATTATAGGCTTTTACATTTTGTATCTGAGTAGAGTTCAAATAACATTAAATATTATTATTTTATTAATTAAGAGTATTTTAATTGTTTTGGGTAACATTATATGTAAATAACATTGTGGTTGACCATAAAATTTATGGCAATGATTCCCTTATGAGTTCTTATATGATAGGATTTTAACATGATTAATGAGATTATGGAAAATGATATAAATTTAAAAAACCATTTTATGGTTTATGATTTGATTGAAATGGGATATTATGTTTGACATGGATTACAGTGAGAATCAAATTAGTGATAACTATACAGAAAAGTCTATGTATATGAAAGATTATAATTTTTTTAATGTATTAGGTGTTTCATTCTATTGAAAATAATTTTCACATATATAAAGAAGAAAATGGATCCAAGATTTAGAAGATATTCACCTATGGGTAATAAGATAAAAAATATTTTCAATGTATTAAATCAATTTTCATTCTGTGTAAAACAAGTGAACATAATTTTACATATGATTTTACACTCTTATGGGAAATGGTTTAGTTAATTTGAAGAATCCATATGGACCGTTATATTGGATTTGAATATGTTGTTATTGATTTGTTGTTGGAGTAATGATTAATGGGTATGATTGGTTAATTGATATTGGTAATATAAGTTTAAAATCATAGATTAAATTAATGATTGAATATAAATTTGATTCCAACAGGATTTGAATTATTTTGGGATGGATTTATATATTTATGGGGTCATTTATTTAAACAATGTTTTGTAAATTTTTAATTGTTGTTGAGGTTAAATAATTTTTGAGATAAATTCAATTTTGATTTCCAAAAATAATATGTTATTAAATATTTTTATTTTTCTGTTTTAAATTTGGTCCATTTTATATAGCCTATTTTTATTATTAAATACTTATGGAAATATTTATGTTCAAATACTGGTTTTATGGTTAATGATTTAGGGATTAATGTATTATTGCTTTATATGAATGGGTTTTAATAGATAAGTTGTGTAATAATAAAAATTATGCAAATCATTTTTTGTTTTAAAAAATTACAATAGATTTGAGAAATAACATATCATTTCTTTTTTTGAATATTATGATATATTGAATCTTAATTTAATTTCATTAGAATATATTATCATATTTATCTATCATTTAGAATATAGTATGAAACAGAAATTGAAAATTTTCTAAATCACAACCAATGGACAAAATTATGAACATAATATTGAATAAAATCATGTATCTATATTTCCTCAAATTATATATGTTGATTGTAAAATTATTCCATGACTTAATAATGAGGTTGAAAAATATATCATTACATATACTACATGATTATCAAAAAAAAATTAATGAATATCATTAAAATGTATAATTCTTATAATGATATATACATGGTTTCAGAAATATTTAATTAAAAAATACAATGTTTCCTTCTAGTGACATAAAAGTTAATTTTCATGATTAAATCAATATCAGAAATTATTAATATTTTATGATACACTACTTTTAGTTAGAAAAAATTAAAATTATGAGGATAAAATCTATTTATGTTGTAGAATGTAACACCCTAACATTTCAATGTGTAATTATCCTTTAAATAATATTTTTTCCCATAAAATATGTTACACACAACACTCAACTAAAATAAATAAATAAAATTTACAATAAAACTGTTGTAAATAATAATAAAGTAATCAATTATGATACATAAATTAAATTATTTTGATTTGATTGAATAAATTGTTTAATTTAAAATTTATAATCAATCTGAGATGATTGAGATCATTAAATGTCAAAATATGGTATCTGTAAAGACCCGGAAATTTCAAAGAAATTTTTTTCTTAATTTCATTGGAATTTTACGAGTGCGCAGTTTCTGACGGCTCCTGATTCGAAGGCCCGGTGTGCCCGGAATCAATTTTCGAACTTTATCTCGGGTACGTTCAGTAAAATAATGAGCATATTTTTCTATCTCTTGAACCGGTGCTCGGAATTGAAATCTGAGGTCACCGATGAACTCGCAGCGCTAGTAATTTCTTAAGGGGACCTTTGCTGTAATTGCGTTTTGAGCGGGTTGAGGTTAAATTTTTGGGGATTAGATTGAATTAAATAAAAGTTGTTGTGTACAAATTTTATTTAAAGAGGGTAGTTTTATCCTACAAAGGAGGAGTTAGAGTTTGGGCCCACACCCACCTAACCTCCCAAAGGAGGGTTCATTGTGGTGGAGCCCACACGAGACCCTAACTCATCACCTCCCCATAACCCCTTTGAATTCCCCTTTATCACCCCTTAAATTATTTATTAAACTCCCCTTTAATTATGTAACTCTTCCACTTCTTTATTAAATTTTCAACCATACCTCTTAACTAATTAAATAACTCTACATTTTATTCATTTAAAGGATTTGATTTTCAAAATTTTAATGGCTTGGCAAGTTAAATTAAAATAAGGAGGAAGCTTATTTTAATTGGGTTGACACTTGTGTGGGGAAATATTTTGGAGAAAGACCTCTCGAGTTTTGAAGAACATCTTCCTCTCGTGAATAATGGCGCCTCTTCGTTAAAAAATACCGAGGATCCATATTCTCTGACGAGACACTGACTAAAGGAGCGGGCCGCGGCAAAGGGGTGTGGCCCCGTCGCGCCGCGCGGGTCGGACAGGAGCCGCGGCCTAGGGTTGCGGCGGTCTTCAAAGGGGCAGCCGGACAACCGGCTGCCAGCGCCACCTGGAGGCGAGACCTGAGAGGGTCTGGAGGTTCCACCATGGCCTGCCATTACGGCCGCATCCCCCCTTTTCCCCCCGCTGGGCCAGCACCGAGCCGCTGCCGTAGCCCGCACGGGCCGGGCGGCGCCCATCCGGGCTTGGTTGCGCCAGCTGCGGGCTGAACCGCACCAGCCGCGGGCCGAACCGCGCCAGCCTGGCCGGGCCGCTCCCAACCGGGCCAGACCCAGACCCGGGTTGGGGGGTTCCGGTTCGGGCCAACCCAGGGGGTATTGGGCCAGGTTGGCCCGGTCCCAAACCCCCTATTTTCGAACCATTTTAGGTTAAACTGTCGTAACGTGAGTTGTGGACCTCCAATCGACACACCTTCAGTTGAGTAGGATTCCTTGGATCGAGGCAGTCATTTTGGTATATTATACTCAAGGTTTTGGCAATGTTTCTGTATGGCCAAGTTGGTTCGAACTGAAAACCAACCTGGCCCTCAGAGCGGAAACACTTATAATTTGAGGACCAGGCATCCGATTGATGTGTCGTCGACTACGTTGGATACCTCTTGATGAGAAGGTTCTTTTGGAATACTATAAACTGGTGTTGGTTGTGGTTTGAGCATGGCCAGGTTGGATTGTACCTGAAATCCATCCGGGCCCCTTGAACGGAAACTCTAATAACTCACAGAGCGGGCGTCTGATTGACGTGTCGTCTGTTGCGTTGAGACACCTACGATGATGCGGTCCTTTAAGATACTTCCATGTGAGATTACATGACACTTGGAAGTATCGAACAGTAGCTCATGGAGTGGTCCCTCACTGAGATGAGCGTACCGAGTGCTGGGACTTGGTAGCTGGCTAAGAATTGACGATTTCTGATCGATTGACTCTGAGTGATTCGGATGGCCTAGTGGGGTGCACTTGGTTGTAGCAGTAGAACCACATAGGAGGAGCGCATGGTTGTAGTGGCAGACCCATGGTACTCGATAGAAGGAGTACCTCTGTAGGCTATGAGGGGTTGCGCTTGGTTGTAGCGGTAGACCCATGGTGGGAAGCACTTGGTTGTAGCAGTAGGCCCACAAAACTCGTCAAGTGGAGTACATCAGCAGTCCATGTTTAGTGGGAAGCACTTGGTTGTAGTGGCAGGCCCACTGTACTCGACATAGGAGGAGTTCTCCAGCAGCTATGGTTTCTAAATCATGAATAAAATCCTATTTTTAGATGATTCATTGACCTTGGTGGTACCTCATGTTTTGATGGGTTACTTGATAACTTAGGTATATGTATGGGAATATACCGAATTTGTGGTTATCCGTCGATTTCATATCTCTGTGATACCTCATGTTTTGATGGGTTACTTGATAACTTAGGTATAAGTATGGGCTTATACATATGTAAGGTTTATCTGTTCAGATCCTTATTTGTTGTTATCCTTGTTGGATTTAGTGAGACCATGAGGTTCTCTGGGTCCCTACTGAGTATCGTTATACCCACCCATGCACGGGCTATGCCCGCACCTCATCGGGTTGGATGCAGACGACCTAAACTGCTGATAGAGACCGAGTGTATGAGGGCTGGACGACACCGAGAGGTTGACCTCACGACGAGTCAGTACCCGAAGGTGAACCCCACGATGAGACAGTATCCGGAGGTGGACTTCACGATGAGACGGTACTCAGAGAAGTTTGATGGGCGAGAGCGTTATAGAGGCTATCTATACCTACCCTTCAGGTAGGATCTGAGGTGGACGACCCAAGAGTTGCTACTATTCTTCCAGTTGTTTTTCTTTTCTATTGTACTTTCGTTCACTTGTAGCTGTAATTTTCAGTTGGGTTTGTATTCTGCACCATATACTTTTCAGTAGTTTCTTTTGTACTTAGTATGTTACTTCCACTTCTTTTTTGTAATGTTTTTTTTAATTTTGTAAAGGAAATTCCATCCCAGTTATCAGGATTTACACCTTTGGTGCTAGTTGCCAGCCCATGGCCTATGGAAGGCGAGCTTGGTGTAGTCACGACATGGGCTCCGAGGACTGGTCGTGACAAATTGGTATTAGAGGAGTCGGTTCTACCATAGAACATAGAACTTGGATATTTTCTTTCTGTGAAGCAATAGTGTTAAGGGTACTGAGTGTGGTTTTTAGTTCAGGGAGTCCTATGTTGGTGTGAGAGGCTGACATATCCATACACCAGGACCTTGACTTCTGATTTCTGACTTGGTGCACGAAAACACTAATTGCGTGTGTGTTTTCAAAAATTATCTTTAAAAAATAGCTAAAACTAGCTCAGCTCACCAGTTCTAGTCTTTGGACTGTGTCACATCTATTCTTTAAGGATGCCTCCCCGCGGACGACCAGGTAGAGCCCCAAGTGTTGTACATACTGACAGGACGCTGAGCGACGAGGCCTCAGTACAGGTCCCTCATCTAGTTGAGGCACCAGTGGAGACACCAGCGGTACTACCACCCGTTGGGCCACCGATGCCACCAGCCCCAGTAGCAGGCGATGCACGCCACTTGAGCGCACTGCACGAGTTCCAATGCCAGAGGCCACCGAGGTTCCAGAGAGAGATGTACACACAGAAGGCTGAGGATTGGCTAGAGGCTATGGTGAGAGTCTTCAGGCTAGTAGGGACGGCAGAATACTATACAGTGATCATTTCTGCCAGCCTCCTTCAGGCAGCAGCAGGCAGATGGTGGAGCCTGATGCTCCAAATGTACAATGAGGCGACACTTCTATGGGCAGACTTCGAGAGACTATTCCGGGCGGAGTTTGTACCGGCCACCCATCGAGTGGTTTGTATTCAGGAGCTACTGCATCTACATCAGGGTAGCATGACAGTGGCACAGTACTCAGAGAGGTTCACAGACCTCTCGCGTTACTCTACAGACATGGTACAAGACCCATTCTTCAGGACCCGGACCTTCGAGCAGGGGCTCAGGCGAGATATTAGAGCATGAGTTTTCTCCCACAGCATCCCAACGCATACTGGGGTGTCGGAGTGACCCCTATTAGTGGAAAGATTCCTTGCTGAGCAGTCTCCATTAGTGGGACCCACCACCAGCAGACATGCAGTAGAGTCTTCTGTAGCTGGCAGTAGACAGATGACGTAGAGGTCCAAGAGGACCAGACCCACAGGTGGTCGACTGCATGAATCAGGATCATGTGTGTGAGGCACCCGGGGTAGAGAACGACTTACCAAGAGCGGACAGTGTTACTCCTGTGGCGGGCTTGGTCACAGGGCACGTTACTGTCTGACCCACCATACAGATGATCTGTAGATAGATGAAGGACCTCCCAGGTAGTGACAGAGGGTCGATCGAGGCACACTGCAAGGAGTAGGAGATCGAAGTGGAGGAGATGGCCATGCTGCTTTAGGTGGACGACGCTTTGAGGTGTTTCCATCACCACCACTAGGTTTTCCACCCCGACCATAGGGAATAGGTGGACACGGGAGAGCTCAGCTTTGGGCATCTAAGGCATACGACAATGGAGCTCCAGAAGGAGGTGGATAGGAGCGGGAATAGTTCCAGGCATGGAGGCATTTTTTATTGGTGCTTGAAGCTTCCTTTTTGTGGTTGTTGTGGATTTATGCGTCTTTGTACTTTGAGCTGCATTAACAAAAGACACCTTTCCTTTTGGCGTTTACTTTCATGTCCTCTCTTTATGTTTTTACTAAGAGGTTCCGGTTTAAAACCATTGACTTGATCCTATCTTTCGAGATACCTACTGGAGGAGACCCAGTGACCATGCACTGCTACCGACAGTGTGACACGACCCTTGGAGGAAATATTAATGGTTGGATCTCTTGTTAGTAGCGTCGAGGCCTTACGATGTCATCCATGGAATGAATGTATCATTAATGTCAAAATTGACATTATTAGGCAAAGAACATGGTTCATCCAGGGGATTATACCAGATTTCTCTTTCCATAAGAAGAGATATCCGAGCAGCTCTTTGGTGGAACATAAAACATTACGGGTGGAGATGAGTTCTTACAATTGGCTAGTCTCACTCATCGTTCGTTGAGAAAACGGTTTACGGTTCTATCCAACTTAATAGTCCCAAGTGTATCTTCTCTCAAAAGGAAATGATCCTGGGACAGCGGTGATGGATTGAATTCCTCCAGTACTATGACTTCAGGATAGTTTATACACATAGAGAGGGGGAACGTTGTAGTAGTTTCTCTTCGTATGAGATCAGGCATTCAGCTGTTAGGAGTAGCGAGACAGTAGCCAAATGCGTTTCCGGTATCCTTTGTGGATAGTAATAGAGTCATCTCATGCAGAACTAGAGATGGTTGAAGCTACAATGAAAAGGGTGAAGATCATCCAAGAAAGGATGAAGACTACACAGAGCAGACAGAAGTCCTATGCAGATAGGAGACAAGACCACTAGAGAACGAGGGTGGATACCACGTCTTCTTACGGGTCTCACATCGACGAGGTCTAAGGAGATTTGGCCGAGGCAGAAAGTAATCTCCAAGGTTCAATGGACTATTCCAGGTCCTCAGCAGGGTAGGGAAGGTGGATTACCATCTTTCCCTTCCACCTCAGTTGTACTGGGTGCACGACATCGTCCACGTATCTCAGCTGTGGATATGTGTGCATGACCTATCCATCATCATCGACCATGGAGAGTTGGACATCAATGATTGGGAGAATTTCAAAAGGTTCCAGTAGAGGTTGAGGATCGATAAGAGCGGGTCCTACAGGGATGGTCGATTCCTCTTGTGTGCTTTCGTTGCCATCACGGGAACCTCCAGGAGAGCACATGGGAGCGGGAGTCTCAGATGCGTACTCGGAACCTCCTTTAGTTTTACTAGTTTGTGTTGTATCTTTATTGAGATGTAAATCCTTGAGGTGGTATTAATGTAAATACTTGTAAATTTCAAGGAAATTTTGTTCTTAATTTCTTTGTAATTTTACAAGGGCACAGTTTCTGACGACACCTGATTCTGAGGCCCGGTGTGCCCGGAATCAATTTCCGAAGTTTAGCTCAGGTATATTTAGTAAACAAACGAGCGGGTTTTTCAATCTCTTGAACCGGTGCTCAGAATTGAAATCTGAGGGCACCGTTGAACTCGCAGCGCTGGTAATTGTTTAAGGGGACCTTTTCAGTAGTTGCATTTTGATCGGGTTGAGGTTAAATCTTTGGGGATTTGATTGAATTAAATAAAATTTGTTGTTTACAAATTTTATTTAAAGAAGGTAGTTTTATCCTATAAAGGAGGAGTTAGAGGTGGGTCCCACACCCACCTAACCAACCAAAGGAGGGTTTAGTGTGGTGGGGCCCACATGATACCCAAACTCCTCACCTCCCCATAAACCCTTTGAATTCCCCTTTATCACCCCTAAAATTATTTTGTAAACTCCCCTTTAATTATGTAACTCTTCCACTTATTTAAATTTTCCAACCTACCTCTTAACTAATTAAATAACTCAACATTTAATTAATTAATAGGATTTGATTTCCAAAATTTGAATAGCTTGGAAAGTTAAATTAAAATAATGAAGAAGCTTATTTTAATTGTGTTGACACTTGTGTTGAGAAATCATTTGGAGAAAGAGCTCTCGAGTTTTAAAGAACATCTTCCTCCCGCGAAGAACGGCGCCTCTTCGTCAAAAAATAATGAGATTCCATCTTCTCTAATGAGACACCGACACTTGAGCCAGGATCGAAGGACTTTGCGGAAGCGATGAACGCCAATGATCTTCATCACACTTGCGACGACATCAACGAGCCGACGTCCACCCTCTCGCAATATCGTCATCGAATGGAGAACCTTGAGGTAGGGGTTAATTCTTTTGTTCATGTTTTATCTTAGACCCTCGTTGATTGAAATTTCGCTTCTTGATATCGACGTAATGGGAGGAGATCATACCGTACAAAAATGGCCGATTTGTTCTCCCCTTTTCTTTGTTAAATTTTTTTCATGTTGGAGGCGGAGGCACACGGTGTCGTCGCACCGTGCAGTGATCAGCAGGGAACCGCGGCCATGGAAGGTCATGGCGAAGGCGGCATGGTGCCAGTGCACTGCACGTGAGCAAAGAGGACTGCGGCCAGAGAGGGCCGCGACGGGGGCCTGCGGCGCAGTCGCACCGCGCCGGTGAGGCTGAAGGAGGTCGCGGCTAGGAGTGGGTCGCGGCAGAGGGGAGCGGTGCCCCCATGCCACGCCGTTCGGACAGGAGACGTTGCCTAGGGCCACGGTGGTATTCAAAGGGGCATCCAGAAAACTAGCCACCGGTGCCACCTGGAGGCGGGACTTGAGAGGGTCCCACGGTTACACCAAGGCTGGCCATTACGTCCGGCCGTTTCGGAATCAAGGGGGCGGCGCCCCCCCCCCCCCCCCCCCCCCTTTGCGCCTCGCTCGGACAGCACCGAGCTGCGGCGAAAGGCCTCATGAGCCAGGCCATGCCAGACGTCGGCTAGGCTGCACCAGCCGGGCCAGGCCGCGCCCAACCGGGCCAGACCCAGACTCAGGTCGGGTCAGATCGGGCCCAAACCCCCTATTTTCGGACCGTTTTCGGTTAAATGGTCGTAACATGAGTTGTGGACCTCCAATTGACACACCATAAGTTGCGTAGGATTCCATGGATCGAGACGGTCGTTTCGGTATATTATAATCATGGTTTTGGCGATGTTTGGGTATGCCTGGGTTTGTTCGAACTCGAAACCAACCGGGCCCTCGGAGTAGAAACACTTATTATTTGAGGACCAGACGTTCGATTGACGTGTCGTCGAGTAAGTTGGATTCCTCGTGATGAGATGTATCGTTTGGAATACTCTAAAATGGTTTTGGTAGTTTTTTGAGCATGGTTGTGTGAGATTGTAGCTAAAATCCAATCGGGCCCCCAGAACGGAAACGCTAATAACTCACAAACCGGGCACCCGATTGACGCACCGTCTTTTGCGTTGAGACCCCTATGACGAGGCAGTCCTTTGAGATACTTCCACATGAGATTACATGACACATGGAAGTATCGACCAGAAGCTTGTGGAGCAGACCCTTCCGGAGACGAGCATACGGAGTGCTGAGACCTAGTAGCTGGATGAGACTTGATGATTGATGATCGATCGACTCAGAGTGATTCGGATGGCAGAGTGGGTGCGCTTTGTTGTGGTAGCATACCCACGATGGAGGTGCGTTTGGTTATAGCGGTATACCCACGGTACTCGATAGAAGGAGTACCTCTGTTGGCTATGAGGGGGTGCACTTGGTTGTAGAGGCATATTCATGGTGGGAAGTGCTTTGTTGTAGCAGCAGGCCCACAGTACTAGTCTGGTGGAGTACTTCAGCAGTCCATGGTTAGTGAGAAGCACTTGGTTGTAGCGGCATACCCGTAGTACTCGACAGAGGAGGAGTTCTTCAGAAGTCGTGGTTTCGACATCATGAATAAAATCCTGGTGTGAGCTGAGTCGTTGACCTTTGTGGTACCTCATGTTTTGATGGGTTACTTGATAACTTAGGTATATTTATGGGAATATACCAATGTAGTGGTTATCTGTTTATTTCATATCTGTGTGATACCTTATGTTTTTATGGGTAACTTGATAACTTAGGAATAAGTATGAGATTATACTTAAGTAAGGGTTATCTGTTTTGATCCTTCTTTTTGGTTTACCTTGTTGGATTTAGTGAGACCATGAGTGTCTCGGGTTCCCTACTGTGTATCGTTATACTCACCCATGCACGGGATATGCCCGCACCTCATTGTGTTGGATGCAGACGATGGACAGTACTGATAGAGACCATGTGTACAAGGGCTGGACGACACCCAGAGGTGGACCTCACGACGAGTCTGTACCCAGAGGTGGACCCCACAACGAGATTGTATCCAGAGGTGGACTTCACGACGAGACAGTACTTGGAAAAGGTTGATGGGTGAGAGCGTTAAGGAGGCTATATGTACCTACCCTTCGGGTAGGATCCGAAGTGGATGACCTAGGAGATACTACTATTCTTCCAGCTATTTTTCTTTTCTGTTGTACTTTCGTTCAGTTATAGATGTACTTTTCAGTTGGGTTTATATTCTGGCCCATATATTTTTCAGCACTTTATTTTGTACTTGTGTATTACTTCCTCTTGTATTCTGTGATGTTTGTTTACTTTTATAAAGGCAATGCCTTCCCAGTTATCAGGATTTATGTTTTTGGTGGTATTCGCTAGCCCCTGGCCTATGGAAGGCGGGCTTGGGGCAGTCACGGCACTGGTCCTGAGGACGGGTCGTGATAATATCTGTAATGATTTTTTTTAAAAATTTATGTATTTTGATAAATTCTATTTTTTAAAATACTTAATCTAATATCAAGTAAATTAATACTCAACAATTACTAATTTATTAGAAATAATATTAAAAAACATTAAGTTTAAAATTGAATACATTCTATAAAATTTATTTTTCGTTATATTAAATATTGAAATTTAAAATCCAAATCAAAAAAATTTATAAAATTAATTTTATGTAATGAACATCATTTTTTTAGTATTCATGTAAATATTTACCTAGGGTTATTTTTCAATTTTTTTAAATGATGATTTTTTCAGTGAATAGTAAATAATACAATTTTTAAAAATACTGATAAGTTATGAAATCTCAATGATATAAGAAATCCTGAAAAGTTATTTAAATATTTTTTAGACTACATTTATATTTATTAATCAAAATAAATAATTAAAAAATATTATTTCAAAATTATAATCCTATATTTTAGATTTTAAATCCTAAGTGATGTCATAATTTAATTGAATAACTATTTTTTAATTAATTAAGTAATTAAAAAGTTAAATTTTGTTCTAAATATATTTTCAATTCACCTAACTCTAAATTTTTTATTTATAAATTAATACATTTAATAAAAAACAATTAAATACAATATTTTTTGCATAAATGCAATTTTATTTTTAAAAATTCATTTTTTAGAAAACCATTTTTGTTTTGTTTTAAGGAATCACATTAAATATTTTTTTACCACCATAAAAAATTGAATAATTTAAAATAGATCTTATATTTTGATTCAGTATATTGAGTTTTTGTAACAAATACCATATCATTTGTAATCCATAATTAATTGTTACCTTGGTAAAAATTTTGCCTCAATGAAAATGGTTAAAGGGTTAATAATTATGTAAATTTAAGAGATAATTTTTTAAATATCACTAAAAAATGCCTGAATATTAAGTTCTTGTGTATTTTGACCTTACTATATGTATTCTTTTCAACGTTTTTCCATTTGGTATCACTTTACCATGAAAATGACTTTATATTATTCTTAAGAATAGTGTATTTAAATTGGTGCTTCAATGCTGTTTTATCATTAATAAACACAATTTGATAGTTTTTATACAATTTTTAGATCCCTTTAAACACATATCCAATCTTGATGATTAAATTATCAATTCAATTAATGCAATGATCTTCACTAAACAAAAGGGGTGGTACAACATATGGATGGAATGTGATTCCACCACTATTGTTTAAGCCATTGGAAGTCACACCATAAATATATCATATATTTTAAAAATTATATCGATTAGATGACTGGAATTACTCACTCCAATTACCTAATCATCACACATATCTATTGAGAGGAGAAACCCACTGTATATATTCTTAGTAACAAATGTGTTTTTATTGAATCCCTGATTTAGTCTGATGGGTTTCCCAAATATTTAGATCATCTCCTTCAAAATTTCTTTGAAAAAAAATCCATCTATTAGGTTCATGTAAATATTTTCTTTTATTTAATAATTAAATGTTCGGTGGAGGTCATAAGTTCCCAAAAAAAAACAAAACATGCAATCTAAGGACTTATCAAATGAAACCACCTCTACTTACCAATAAATAGACCCAAATATCCTATAGGGTTACCAATTTCGTATCATATAACATCTTAATACCATTATCAATGACATATAGGTTTTTTTCTCCCTATTAGACTCATCCAGTACTCCATAGAGTTTTTTTTCAAATTAGATTATCCAAGGAACAAGTATATGTTCTTAACTAGATATTTTGAATTTATATCTTCATAAAACACATTTAAATATTTTATAACCATTCTAAAATAAAAAAAATCATTATATTTACACAATTTGTTTATGTTATGGGTGTAACCATTTCCAATATCTTATTAATTTAATGGAAAGTTAAAATTTTGTTTGCTTGTATGTCCCACATGTCGCATCAATGAAGCAACATGTTTCAATTTTGATCAACACCTATCATGAATGGTAATGAATATGGATTAAATAGATATATTTTTTAATATCGTTATTATTTTTGAATGATGAGAAATTATATATAATTTCTATCCATCTTATCCATTGGAAAATAGAAACATAACTATTCTATTAGTGTGGAATACTACCACCATGAAGGGATATAATTCATTTTTCATAACAAACTTTATGGATAATTATATATATGATAATAATATATAAAAACAATATTTTTAAATAATTAATTTTTTTAAGGATAAATGAAAATTTACCTTTATTCATTCATTCCATTGACAAATTGAAACTTCACCCTTGAATATGTGTGAAATACCATCTCCATAAACAGAATGATAAATTTTTATAACAGCCTTATATGAATGTTTATAAATTTGTAGTAATTTATATATATGATAAATATGAAAAAATTAAAATTATGGTGGGGGTGAAATAATTAAGAATGTTCAGAGACTAGAATAAGTGAATCAAAACATGCATGAGAAAAACAATTGCTAATATTGAATAATTTATTTTAATAATGAATTATGAGTAAATGGTAAAAAAGAAGTTATGATTAAATTATATTGATGAATATATATAATTATGGATCTATTATATAATACTAATAAATTTAAATTTATAATAAATGAGTCTAGAATTTATTTGATAATGAATAATTTCTTTTTTATGGGAATTTTATCTGAAACATATTTCTTTGTGACTTATTTTGAATAATAAAATTAATTCCAAAATATGGTTTGATATAACACATTTTGATGTAAATTTTAATATAATAGACATTATTTTTAGACTTTAACTGATTAAAATTTTTGTTATTCAATATTTTTTCTAATTTATGAATAGATATAAGAAATTATCAAAAAGGATATAAATGGGGATGAATTCAACATTATGGTGATGTTCTATAAGAAAGGAAAAGTGATGGCCCAGTCCTAGAGCTCACAATTACAGATATGTGAAGAAATAGATCCAAAAACTATTTAAATTATTATTTTACTTTTTAAAAAACAAAATTAAGACATAAAAATATTCGGAATGCCGAACCAGAAGCCTAACGGGATGAAAAAGATCAACCTAGCCAGAAAACATATGTGTAACAACATGACATAGATGGCCATGCCATAACACTACATGAAGTCACCCAAAAAACATTTATGGTTTAAAAAACCTAAAGGCTTTAGAATCAAAACATTCATATCATTAAAAAAAATTTTTGATGTATAACCATCATATAGGCTTGTAATCAGAGTTTTTTTTACAGATTGTGTGCATCATAGAAATTTGAATATTCCTTTTTTACATGAGTCAACTCTAGAATCATTTATTTGACTTTTACGGTTCTTATCATTTATTTTATGGCTATAAATAGTATCCTCAGGTGGACTGAAAATAATCAGAAAATCTGGAGGCTTCTACTGTTATGTTATGATTTAGGGTTCTGCTTCTTTGTGTTTTTGTTTTATTTTTATTATTTTATTTCCATGTAATCAGATTCATCTATTTTATTATATTTTTCCTAATTCCCCATATCAATCTCTCTCTCAATATACATATTTTTTTCTTATCATAATATCTATTTTTTATTCCCATGTTTCTTTCACGATCTCTTTCACTATGTAATGGTAGGTGACTAGCCCAAGGAATGACCTTGGGTGAGGTTTCTGGGCATTCTAAATAATTTAAAATTGAATTAGATAACTTTTTTAATTTTTTTTAATGATAGATAATTTAATGGGCCCAGTGATTTTCCATTATGACATGAATTTTAACTCACATATATTCTATACCAAATCATTGTTCACTACATTATCTCAAGAATAATAATTATTATTTTATTGTAATTAAGGGTTGAAAAGGCATCCAATAGAGATGGAGATTTTTATAATTTTACCCTCAATCGTGGTGTTATCCTACAAGGATATTTCTATCGGTTATATTTTTTGGTATAAAGTTATTTGTGAGGCATGAAAAAATTCACACTCAAAATAGAGTGTTCAAATCCATCTATTATAGGATGGATTTCAAATTTGATTTAATCAATAATAATAAATAATGATGTATCCCATTTGAAAAAAACCTTGGAAATAGTTTTTTCTTCTCTAACATAATTTTTCTCGTATGCATGCTAGGATAGTTTAAAATTTTTTATTTATTTTTACAAAACCCACTACCAAAAATATCATTGAATTTACAACATAATAAAAAACCAAATAGAATTAATGTAGGTTAATTAGAAATTAGCGATTAATTTAATACAATGATCTCGAGGTGAGAAACCCACAGTCAGGTACATTGAAACAATATGAAAATACTTTTTTTTATTCCGCCATATGATAGGCATATAAAAACATTGAGAGTTTTTATTTGTGTTTAGTGATTTTTCATTACCTAGTTTATTTTTCACACTTTAATTAAATAATTGTGTCATCATTTACAAAAAAACATAAAAATATATTTTCTTTGATATTCAAAAATAATGATTATAATCGATAGATAATATACTACTTGGTATAACAACAAAAATTATATGGTGATTGAAATAATTACCATTTTCGAGAACACAATGAAGATGTTGAAAAATGGAAGATAATAATAGCATAGCTAAATACATATTTTCTTCCATCCTCCATGAAAATCTTCCTTAAACCAAATGACAAGGAACAAATTTTTTTATTTTCCTAATTTTTGTAAATAAATTTTATAGGTTGATTTCACACATGGAGAGAATCTATAACCCTGACAACTAGAAATATAAATTAATATCTAACATACAGAGAAAGGGAGTGAATATGAAGACTCATCTGATGACATACATATGTGAGATCAGTAGGTCCTAGATAAATATTGGATTGAATTGGAAGATGATGAAATGTAACAAAATCTTTCTATATATATAATAGATAAATTCTCACCAGAATTCCTTTTGGAAGTATTAGAAGAATTAGAAGAAACCCTCCTAATAGTGGAATTAAATGAGATAATTCTTGTTACTAACTACTGAACACCACATATTACATACCAACTCAATGAAGATATTACCACTAATTAAGTGATTAAATCCAAGAAACCTCTGTGATATGATCCTTTCTTGAAAAACATCTCTTCCAGTTTTATTAAAACAAAATTTTTGATCACCCCTAGTTTATTTAAATACCAAATTTATAAAACATATATTTTTTCCTAGATGTATATGAATACCTGGAAAATGCTCCGATTGAAAAACATCTATACCTCCCAGAACATATATAACATTTATTGGATGAATCTTATAAAGAAATAGAATTGTATTACCTTGAAAACCCAAATATAAACATTGCTTACACAAAAGCTGAATATTTTGTTATTAATTCATCAGAATTAAATTTATCTAAAATGAATTTAAATTCTAAATTTCCTTTTGAATGTTATTTTATTGCATCATACCATCAAATACCAATGAAAAATGAATAATTAGTTTTAAAAATACTATCGAACCATGTGGTTTCCCATAATTTATCATACCCCCACTATAGATGTTGTATGATATTTTGAATGGGTGGATCTTGAGTACACAATCCATGGAGTACTCAAAAATAAATATAATTACGTGAATGTTGGAAGAATGAGTATGTGGTTGTTTAATTACATTTAACATAACCAGAAAATATATTATAGATGATAGCTCATACTATCCATATAGAGGTAGTTAAAACCCACGACCCACTATAGGGGTAAAACTATGAATTACCTTTTCCATCACATTTATTTTCTTTCTAAGATATACATTTCAATTTCTTTTCCAATATCATTTTTCGGAATTAGTTTATGATGTAGCCAAATACAATAATTTTTTTGAGTTTACATTGATATGATCCTTATACTCATAAAATTTGATTTATTTTGCAGGTATAAATGCCAATGGAATTAGGTAGTCCCAAATAATCCAAAACAGTAAATTGAGTAGGCTTTCTGTATATAGTTTTCTACATCAAAGAGAACAAACACTTTAAAAGGATAAATTACATAATAAAATCATACATAATATAATTTGAAAAATAGAACCTCCCAAACTTAATTAAATATTCAATGCAAGTTAAGTATAGGTTTAAATTTTTTATTTAATTTTAATCCCATTAATTTTAAAATATATTTTTTAGATTTAAAAGATAAATTTAATTTCCAATGTTCAAATACTGAACTCTAGTGTCAATGTACATGACATAGTATTTTTAGGATATTTTTATACCATATTTTAATTTTAACAATTACCAAGTTTTAATTGTTTAAATGGTTAAATTAATTTCTAATGTTAAGTAAGTGAGGATGAATTTGACACCGAATCATTTTTTGAGATGATTTAATTTTTGAAACTTAAATTATTATTTTAGTTTTTGGTATTGAATTTATAAAACTAATAAGGACTAGTTTATTGTCTTTATACTGTTCCATGCATTCTTTTCACAAAAAATATGATTTTATTCGTAAACTTTTGTTTGAACAAAAATATTTCCAATTATTTTTTATAGTATATTTCTTGGGAGACCCATGCTTGTTTTTCTTCTATAACATTCTTATATCATAAAGAAGCTATAACAGAACTTAATCAATAATAATATGATTGAATAAATATTTTTTGTTTAATCTAGTATCCCTAGACCCACCTTATCATTTTGGATGGATAATTACATGAATTGGTCAACCAATTCATGATGAAGGAAATTTATTAAATAAAAAATTTTATGAAAGCAAGCATGAGGTGTAATACTCTAAGATAATAAAAAATATAAAGGAACAATATAATGGGACATATATAATCAACCAGAAATGAAAATCTATCTACCTGATTCATTTCCACTCCATGAAATGATGGTCGGATGCAATGGTCCCATCTAGTGATGTTACAGTTCAAAAACGGAATTACCAAAGTGAAGATTTTCTCCATCATCTAGACAATATAGAACATGATTCAGTGTATATATATATGGTATCATCTCAATCGATAATAAGTCGAATCCAACAGAGTGATGAAAATGAATGAAATAAAATGTCTTCTAATGATATAAAAAAACATAGTGCACTACAATGATTCATTTCTGTTGGATATACTTTAAATTGAATACTTCATCCTTTTTATATTCCCCAACCAATTTCATAAACATTTTCTATATTAGATCAATATAGGATTCAGCTGACATCTACCTATTTTTATACTATCTAAAAGTAGTTCTATTTTTCTCTTACATCTATGAGTCACGGTCATTTGGAAAATCTATTTTTTCTAGAATAACATGTTTGTCACTATATCCCAAGTAATTTTCATCATACTCGATGGATGATGCTTCTTAGTAAGATAAATCAGTAGATGAAGCATATGAGGAGGTAGACTCTTTATCAGCAGTGGTAGTTTGTGGGGGAATTGTGTTATGTTCCATCATGATGACAGCTATGGAATGTGTAACAATTGTTGTAAAGACCCAGAAATTTCAAGGAAAATTTTTTCTTAATTTTCTTTGTAATTTTACAAGAACGCAGTTTCTGACGGCACCTGATTCCGAGGCCCGGTGTGCCCGGAATTAATTTCCGAAGTTTGGCTCGGGTACGTTCAGTGAACGAGCGGGCGAGAATTTCTATCTTTTGAACCGTTGCCCGGAATCGAATTCCGAAGGCACCAATGAACTCGCAGCACCAATATTCGCTTAAGGAGACATTTTCCGAGGTTGCGTTTATTGCGGGTTGAGAGTTAGTTTTTGGGTTTATAAAATAAAGTTAAATAAAATGTGGAAACACATTTTATTTTTAACTTGTTGGTTAACTCCTCCCAAAGGGAGTTAGGGGTGGGACCCACATACACTTAACCTCCCTTGAGAGGATTAAGTGTGGTGGGGCCCACACGAACCCTAACTCTTCACCTCCTCTTTTTAAAACTCCCCTTTAACTCACTTTAATTAATGTCTGACACTTGGAATAATTAATTGAGGTGAGATGTTTTAAATTTCAAACCTTTGAAATTCTAAGAGGGAGGTTTTGTAATAAAATAAGCTTAAGCTTATTTTATCATTTTGGGGTTGGTTTCTTTTGCCACTTGAGAGGATTTGAGAAGCTCTCTCTACCATCCTCAACTTTGACCAAGAACACGAAGAACACTCAAGAACGCCACTTCTCTCTTCTTCCTAGCCCGATTGTTTCCGAAGATCGACGACGCCTTCCGTGTCAATGAAAGGGAACGTCGCTTCCTCCTCGGACTTTCTTCGTCGGCTTATGAAGATTCACCAACGACGTACCTCTTTGGACGTACCTCTACGTCAACAGAATCGAAGAACTATTACCGCAATGCCCGACCTCCGCGACGCTCGTCTTCCGCGGTTTGTTGACGTGATCCGCACTTGAACCGAGGTAGGGGTTTGTTTCAATTGTTTATATTTGTCGGGCCATGATTTTCAAATCTCTTTATTTAATCTAAAAAGATTGTGAAAGTTTATTATTCGTTAAAGGCCGATTGCTATCCTTATAACGTGAGGAGTTCGGACCGTACAAACCCGGCCGATCCTCCTCTTTTACTTCGTGTTGATTTTTTGTGGAATGGTTTGGAAGGGCATGGTGTCGTCGCACCACGTGGGTTCATGCGGTTTAATGCGGAAGATACGCGCGGCGCCGTCGCGCCGCGCCGTGGAAAGATTTCAAGAACGCGACGCCGTCGCGTCGCGTCGAAGGTAGTCGAAGAGACCGCGGCTGGAGTCAGGCCACGGCGGAGGGGCGCGGCGCCGTCGCGCCGTGCCAATCGAACAAGGGGCGCGGCTTGAGCCGCGGCAGAGCTGGAAGGGGCGGCCGGAAAATCCGCTGTCGGCGGTTAGTGAAGAGCCGCGGCCGGCTCGGCCGCGGCGGAGCAGCAAGAGGCGGCCGGCCTCGCCGGCCGCCGGAGATCAGAAGAGCCGCGGCCATCGGGCCGCGGTAGAAGGGTGGAAGGCGGCCGGCCGCCGGTTTGCTTAGGAGGCGGGACCCCACGGGTCCCGCGTGTGAAAGGAAAATGGACGGCCTAAGGCCGGCCGAGATCCACAAAACCCGGGGGGAGTTTACCCCCCCGCGTGCGGCGCACGTGCGGCGCCCAGGCCGCGCCACCGCGCCGGGCCGCGCCGCCGCGCTGGCCGCACCGCCGGCCGGGTCGCGCCGCCAGCCGGGCCGGGTCCAGCCGGACCGGGTCGGGTCTACCCGGTTCGGGTCGGACCAGGGGGGGTCGGGCCGGGTCGGTTCGGGCCCAGACCCCCATATTTCGGATGGGTTTCGGTTTTTCGCCCATATCTTGGGCTACGGGCCTCCAAACGACTCGCCGTCTGCGGCAACGTGATCCTTGGATCGAGACGGTCGTTTCGGTATACTATACTCAAGGTACATCTTCCTTTTCGGGAGGCTACGTGGTTAAAACTCCATAGTTAAGCGTGCTTGGCCTAGAGTAGTGATCAGGATGGGTGACCTCCTGGGAAGTTTCCCAGGGTGGGTGTGAGACGGAAAAGCCAATAACTTCCAGACCCGGTGTCCGATTGACGCTCCGTCTGTTGCGTTGCATTCCTATTGACGATACGGAACTTTTGGCATCCTCCGCCTGAGTTTTGGATGCAGATGGATAGTGGCCGGGTTGGATCGCACCGAAATCCAACCGGGCCCCTGGAACGGAAAAGCTGATATCTTTCTGACAGAACGTCCGTTTGACGAACCGTCAGCGGCGTTGGTGATCGTGTTGAGAAACGGTCCCTATGAGTTTACCCTATGAGATTTCGGGGTACAGTTGAGATACGGCTGGGTTTGGTTCGCTTACGAAACCAACCGGGCCCCTGGGATGAAAAGGCTAATAACTCACAGACCGGGCATCCGATTGACGCGTTATCTATTGCGTTGAGACCCCTATGACGTGGCGGTCCTTTGAGATACTTCTTCGTGGGACTTTGAGATACTTGGAGTGTCGACCTGTAGCTCGTGGAGCGGACCCTCCCAGTGACAAGCGTGCGGAGTAGGGAGACCGTGTAGATGGCTAAGACCCGACGACTGCTGATCGAACGACTCGGTGTGTTACAGAGGAGCGCTTGGTTGTAGCGGAACATTGGAGCGCTTGGTTGTAGCGGCAGACCCACGACAGAGGTGCGCTTGGTTGTAGCGGCACATGAGAGCGCTTGGTTGTAGCGGCAGACCCACGACAGAGGTGCGCTTGGTTGTAGCGGCACATGGGAGCGCTTGGTTGTAGCGGCAGACCCACGACAGAGGTGTGCTTGGTTGTAGCGGCACATGGGAGTGCTTGGATGTAGCAGCTGGCCCACAGTACTCGATGGGTGGAGTTCTTCAGCAGTCTTAGGTTAGTGAGCAGTACCTCGGAGTCGTGATAGGACCATTGTACACTCCAGAGACGGAGCTCTTCAGCAGTTACGGTTTCGATAATGAAAATCCTGGTTGAGCTGAGACTTTTGACCTTGTGTTTACCTCATGATTGAGATGGGTCACTTTCTAACTTAGGTATATGTATGGGCATATACCCGGGTAGTGGTTATCCATTGATTTCACAATCCTTGTGTTTCCTCATGATTGAGATGGGATACTTGATAACTTAGGTATATGTATGGGCATATACCTAAGTAGAGGTTATCTGTTGAGATCTTCTTTGTGGTTATCCTTGTTGGTTTAGTGAGACCTTGAAGGTATCGGGGTCCCTACTGAGTATCGTTATACTCACCCCTACACGGGCTATGCCCGCACCTCGTTGTGTTGGTTTCAGACGACGGGCAGTGCTGACAGAGGCCGAGTGATCGAGGACTAGACGGTACCTGGAGGTGGACCATACGACGAGATGGTACCTGGAGGAGGACCTCACGACGAGACAGTACCCAGAGGTGGACGTGACGACGAGGCGGTACCCGAAGGTGGACCACTGGGCGGACATACTCGGAGCGGACGGCGGGACCCGAGGAGTAGAGGTGCTATCTGTACCCACCCTTCAGGTGGGATTTCCAGTAGACAGCTCGGCGTAGTAGCTTTACTTTTCAGTTGCTATTTTCCCTTCGAGTTGACTTTACAGTTGGGCTTGTATTTCCGACCCCTTTTTACTTTCCGCACTTACTGTTGTACTAAGTTTTTACATAGTGTTTACTTCTTCCGCTTGTACTCTGTGTGATTGTTTACTTTACAAAGGCAATGCCTTCCCTTTTTACCGGGATTTACGCATTGGTGCTAGTTTCCAGCCCCTGGCCTATGGAAGCCGGGCTTGGGGTAGTCACGGAACATGCCCTGAGGACGGGTCGTGACAAATTGGTATCAAAGGAATTCGGTTCTACCACAGAACTTATAACTCTGATGTTTCTTTCTGTGAAGCAATAGTGTTGAGAGTACCGAGTGTGGTTTTCAGTTCAGGGAGTCCAGTGTTGGTGCGGGCGGCCGACGTATACATACACCAGGACCCTGACAACTGATTTCTGACTTTGTGCACGAAAACACTAATTGCGTGTGTGTTTTCAAAGGTTTTCCCTTAAAAAAGCTCAAACCATGTCAGCTCACCAGGTATAAACGTTTGACCGTGTCATGATGATTCTTTCAGAATGCCTTTTCACGGACGACCAGCTAGAGCCCTGAGAGTTGTACGTACTGAAAGCCCGCCGAGCGACGAGGCCTCAGTACAGGGCCCTATCCCAGTTGAGGCACCAGCGGAGGCACCAGCGGTACTGCTACCCGTTGGGCCACCGATGCCACCAGCCCCAGTAGTAGGTGATGCACGACGCTTGAGCGCGCTACACGAGTTCCAGCGCCAGAGGCCACCCAGGTTCTGGGGAGAGACGGACCCGCAGGCGGCTGAGGTTTGGATGGAGGCTATGGTGAGAGTCTTCAGGCTAGTGGGGATGCCGGCAGACTTCATGGTGATCTTTGCTACTAGCCTCCTTCAGGCAGCAGCAGGCAGGTGGTGGAGCCACTTGTTCCAGTTTTGTGATGAGATGAACTTCGCATGGGAAGACTTCGAGACCTTCTTCAGGGTGGAGTTTGTGCTAGTATCTCTACACCCCGAGCGTGTACAGGAGATTCTGCTTTTTCCGCGTGCTTTTCGATCATTATCCGAGTCATCTGTGGGCAGTAGATAGATGATACAGAGTTCCAGGAGGACCGGACTAGCAGTTGGACGATCTCAGGTTTTAGGACCGGTGGTGCGGGGCACCCGAGGTAGGGTCAGAGCCAGGCGTGCCCGAAACGGACAATGTTACTCCTGCGGTGGAAAGTGTCACCTGGCACGTGACTGTCCGACTCCTCGTACGATTGATCAGCGGGTGTAGGAGGAGCCACCGAGACAGAAGCAACGGCGAGTGCTTGAGTAACAGCCAAGCAGTGGACAAGGCAGTAGAGCTCTGAGAGCAGGTGGGCAGGAGAGGAACTAGTGGATACGTCCATTGTACTTCTAGTTCCATGTTGCTTTGTATTCGTGTCTTTGTACTATGAGCTGCAATAATAAAAAGACACTTATCTTTGTTTGTTTTCCTGTCCTTTTGTTTGGTTGATACTGAGTGGTCTCGGTTAAACTGTTGACTTGACCCTCACTTTCGAGATTTCTACTGGAGGGGACCCAGTGACCTCACACTGATGCCGAAAGTGTGAGTTGAACCTTGGAGGCGAGAGTGACAGTTGGATCTCTTAGTAGATACGCCGAGGCCTTACGACGTCATCCATGGCATGAATGCATCATTCATGTCAGGATTGACTGTATTAGGCAACGAATGTGGTTCATCCAGGGGATGAGACCGGGTTTCTCTTATCGGTAAACAAGAAATCATAGCAGCTCTTGTGAGACTAAAGGAGGTCCAGGACATCCAAGAGAGGATGAAGACTGCAGAGTGCAGTAAGAAACAGGAAACCGGTGCCAGTCCTAGAGACTCGGGCATGTTAAGAAGAGGAATCTTAAAGGAGAGATGAGTCTACGAAGCAGTAGACGTGGAGGCAAAGCTAGGAGAGCAGCATGAGGTGGTGTACATCCTAACATGGTATAACCACCCGCCTTAGTTATCCCCGCCAAGCTCTGGGAGCTGGAGGGCGGTGGAAGAATGCGGCTGCATGCGGTCAAGGAGTGTGACCCAATGGCTCTAAAAATGATTCAAGGGACAGTCTGTGTCAACTACTATCTACTGAAGTAACAAACGTCGATATGAATCTTTCCTCGCTTTCACAAATCTTGTTCCAGACCTAGAGTTTCCGGTAAGCCGTGGACTTGACCCTCACGTCTGGAGATACCTTGGGAGGAGACTCGATAATCACACTTACGTCGATGGTGTGGTCAGACCCTCGAGGTGAGAGTTTCGGTTGGAATCTCTTGGTGGCAGCGTCGAGGCCTTACGACGTTAGTTTGAGTATGGAATGGGAAATACCTATTTATACTCAAATTGACGGTTTTAGGCAAACGTCGGGATGAGTTTTCCTTGGTCGGTGGAAAAGGAAACCCCAAGCAGCGCAGGGTAACTCTTGCACAGGAGAGTGCGACCGATCACTCTTGAGTCGGTCAACCTTACCCTCATGGCAGCAGCCTTTCGAGTTCTAGTTCTAACAAAAAAATGGAGACCTATGGACTTCGAGGATGAAGATCACGTCCTTATACGGGTCTCACCTCGACGAGGTTTACGGAGATGTGGCCAAGGCGGCAAGTTATCTCCGGGGTTCAGCGGACCTTCTTAGGTCCCCAGCTAGGTAGGCAGGGTGGTTTACTACTTGACCCATTCACCACAGTTTCAGCATGTGCACGATGACTTCCACGTATCTCAACTGAGGAGATACGTGCTCGACCCTTCACATACCATCGACCATGAGGAGCTGGACGATGGCGATGGGGTGTCTTTCACGGAGATTCCAGTGGGGATCGAGGATCGACAGGAGCATATCCTAGGAGGACGATCGATTCCTCAGGTGCACTTTCCTTGGCAGTATGAAACCAGCAGGTGAGCACATAGGAGCGGATGGCTCAGATGCGTGCTCTGTACCGCTTTTGTGACACTAGTTTGTGTTGAAGCTTTACGGGGACGTAAATCCCTGAGGTGGGAATAATGTAATGACCCAGAAATTTCAAGGAAATTTTTTTCTTAATTTTCTTTGTAATTTTACAAGAACGCAGTTTCTGACAGGGCCTGATTCCGAGGCCCGGTGTGCCCAGAATTAATTTCCGAAGTTTGGCTCGGGTACGTTCAGTGAACGAGCGAGCGAGAATTTCTATCTTTTGAACCGTTGCCCAGAATCGAATTCCGAAGGCACCGATGAACTCGCAGTGCCGATATTCGCTTAAGGAGACCTTATCCGAGGTTGCGTTTATTGCGGGTTGAGAGTTAGTTTTTGGGTCTTTAAAATAAAGTTAAATAAAATGTGGAAACACATTTTATTTTTAACTTGTTGGTTAACTCCTCCCAAAGGGAGTTAGGGGTGGGACCCACATACACTTAACCTCCCTTGAGAGGATTAAGTGTTGTGGGGCCCACACGAACCCTAACTCTTCACCTCCTCTTTTTAAAACTCCCCTTTAACTCACTTTAATTAATGTTTGACACTTGGAATAATTAATTGAGGTGAGATGTTTTAAATTTTAAACCTTTGAAATTCTAAGAGGGAGGTTGTGTAATAAAATAAGCTTAAGCTTATTTTATCATTTTGGGGTTGGTTTCTTTTTCCACTTGAGAGGATTTGAGAAGCTCTCTCTACCATCCTCAACTTTGACCAAGAACACGAAGAACACTGAAGAACGCCACTTCTCTCTTCTTCCTAGCCGGATTGTTTACGAAGATCGACGACGCCTTCCGTGTCAACGAAAGGGAACGCCGCTTCCTCCTCGGTCTTTCTTCGTCGGCTTATGAAGATTCACCGACGACGTACCTCTTCGGACGTACCTCTACGTCAACGGAATCGACGAACGATTACCGCAATGCCCGACCTCCGCGACGCTCGTCTTCCGCGGTCTGTTGACGTGCTCCGCACTTGAACCGAGGTAGTGGTTTGTTTCAATTGTTTACATTTGTCGGGCCTTGATTTTCAAATCTTTTTATTTAATCTAAAAAGATTGTGAAAGTTTATTATTCGTTAAAGGCTGATTGCTATCCTTATAACGTGAGGAGTTCGGACCGTACAAACCCGACCGATCCTCCTCTTTTACTTCGTGTTGATTTTTTTGTGGAATGGTTCGGAAGGGCGTGGTGCCGTCGCACCACTCGGGTTCATGCGGTTTAATGCGGAAGATACGCGCGGCGCTGTCGCGCCGCGCCGTGGAAAGATTTCAAGAACGCGACGCCGTCGCGTCGCGTCGAAGGTAGTCGAAGAGACCGCGGCCGGAGTCGGGCCACGGCGGAGGGCCGCGGCGCCGTCGCGCCATGCCAATCGAACAAGGGCCGCGGCTTGAGCCGCGGCAGAGCTGGAAGGGGCGGCCGGAAAACCGGCTGCCGGCGGTTAATGAAGAGCTGCGGCCGGCTCGGCCGCGGCGGAGCAGCCAGAGGCGGCCGGCCTCGCCGGCCGCCGGAGATCAGAAGAGCCGCGGCCATCGGGCCGCGACGGAAGGGTGGAAGGCGGTCGGCCGCCGGTTTGCTTAGGAGGCGGGACCCCGCGGGTCCCGCGTGTGAAAGGAAAAAGGCCGGCCTAAGGCCGGCCGAGATCCACAAAACCCGGGGGGAGTTTCCCCCCCCCCCCCCCCCGCGTGCGGCGCACGGGCGGCACCCAGGCCGTGCCCCCGCGCCGGGCCGCGCTGGCCGCACCGCCGGCCGGGTCGCGCCGCCAGCCGGGCCGGGTCCAGCCGGACCAGGTCGAGTCGACCCGGTTCGGGCCGACCCGGTTCAGGTCGGACCAGGGGGGGTCGGGCTGGGTCGGTTCGGGCGCGGACCCCCCGGTTTCGGACGGGTTTCGGTTTTTTGGCCATATCTTGGCTACGGGCCTCCAGACGACTCGCCGTCTGCGGCAACGTGATCCTTGGATCGAGACGGTCATTTCGGTATACTATACTCAAGGTACATCTTCCTTTTCGGGAGGCTACGTGGTTAAAACTCCATAGTTAAGTGTGCTTGGCCTAGAGTAGTGATCAGGATGGGTGACCTCCTGGGAAGTTTCCCAGGGTGGGTGTGAGACGGAAAAGCCAATAACATCCAGACCAGGCGTCCGATTGACGCGCCGTCTATTGCGTTGCATTCCTATTGACGATACAGAACTTTTGGCATCCTCCGCCCGAGTTTTGGATGCAGATGGATAGTGGCCGGGTTGGATCGCACCGAAATCCAACCGGGCCCCTGGAACGGAAAAGCTGATATCTTTCTGATAGAACGTCCGTTTGACGAACCGTCAGCGGCGTTGGTGATTACGTTGAGAAACGGTCCCTATGAGTTTACCCTATGAGAGTTCGGGGTACAGTTGAGATACGGCCGGGTTTGGTTCGCTTACGAAACCAACCGGGCCCCTGGGACGAAAAGGCTAATAACTCACAGACCGGGCGTCCGATTGACGCGCCGTCTGTTGCATTGAGACCCCTATGACGTGGCGGTCCTTTGAGATACTTCTTCGTGGGACTTTGAGATACTTGGAGTATCGACCTGTAGCTCGTGGAGCGGACCCTCCCAGTGACGAGCGTGCGGAGTACGGAGACCGTGTAGCTGGCTGAGACCCGACGACTGCTGATCGAATGACTCGGTGTGTTACAGAGGTGCGCTTGGTTGTAGCGGCACATGGGAGCGCTTGGTTGTAGCGGCAGACCCACGACAGAGGTGCGCTTGGTTGTAGCGGCACATGGGAGCGCTTGGTTGTAGCGGCAGACCCACGACAGAGGTGTGCTTGGTTGTAGCGGCACATGGGAGCGTTTGGTTGTAGCAGCTGGCCCACAGTACTCGATGGGTGGAGTTCTTCAGTAGTCTTAGGTTAGTGAGCAGTACCTCGGAGTCGTGACAGGACCACTGTACACTCCAGATACGGAGCTCTTCAGCAGTTACGGTTTCGATAATGAAAATCCTGGTTGAGCTGAGACTTTTGACCTTGTGTTTACCTCATGATTGAGATGGGTCACTTGCTAACTTAGGTATATGTATGGGCATATACCCGGGTAGTGGTTATCCATTGATTTCACAATCCTTGTGTTTCCTCATGATTGAGATGGGTTACTTGATAACTTAGGTATATGTATGGGCATATACCTAAGTAGAGGTTATCTGTTGAGATCTTCTTTGTGGTTATCCTTGTTGTTTTAGTGAGACCTTGAAGGTCTCGGGGTCCCTACTGAGTATCGTTATACTCACCCCTGCACGGGCTATGCCCGCACCTCGTTGTGTTGGTTGCAGACGACGGGCAGTGCTGACAGAGGCCGAGTGTTCGAGGACTGGACGGTGCCTGGAGGTGGACTATACGACGAGATGGTACCTGGAGGAGGACCTCACGACGAGATGGTACCCAGAGGTGGACGTGACGACGAGGCGGTACCCGAAGGTGGACCACTGGGCGGACATACTCGGAGCGGACGGCGGGACCCGAGGAGCAGAGGAGCTATCTGTACCCACCCTTCAGGTGGGATTTCCAAGGGACAGCTTGGCATAGCAGCTTTACTTTTCAGTTGCTGTTTTCCATTCGAGTTGTACTTTACTATTGGGCTTGTATTTCCGGCCCCTTTTTACTTTCCGCACTTACTATTGTACTCAGTTTTTACTTAGTGTTTACTTCTTTCGCTTGTACTCTTTGTGATTGTTTACTTTACAAAGGCAATGCCTTCCCTTTTTACCGGGATTTACGCCTTGGTGCTAGTCGCCAGCCCCTGGCCTATGGAAGGCGGGCTTGGGGTAGTCACGACACGGGCCCCGAGGACTGGTCATGACAATTGTTCTTTCAACATTGATATTATATCAAAATTTCCAGGTGTTTCTAGCACTCAAAGTAATGAAGAAGTCGAGGTCAATCATTGTTTTTTACTTTTCTTCACTTGATTTTAAGAAGTATTCACACACTTGGAATGATTTTTCAAGTTCTACTATCATTGATTCTATATGATCATATTTCATGAGTTCCTTAACTCATTGTATATAACTACTTGGCTTATGAATGGTCTATTCAACATTGGAGAAATATTGTTTTTTTCTCTGTAAGGATTGTGGTTGTGTGATGGATTGACGTCATATTTGTTGAGGGGATGCATCTTTTAGGGTTGAATGTGATTCATACTATTTTTGTAGTTAAAGGGGTTATTTTTTTAAGAAATAGGGGCACATTGAAGTCTTCCTTTTCCACCCTAACAGATTTGAATAGAGGTGTAGGCCAAGGGTCATTACATTGATTCTTACATCCATTCATATAATGATAGATACATTATCCTTTTTGGAAGAATGGTGGGACATTATAAAATAAAACCTTTTGAATGAAACCATTTTCTGCAGTTTAAATCAAGAATTGTGAAGGAAAGGCTTCATAAATGTTGATATCAGTGAAAATCCTAGTGGCAAAGGGGTGTGTTAGGTTAATGCATTCAAAGTCCATTTTAATGGGTTGACTGGATATACTAGAAATGGAAAATAAAGAATTCTGTTTGAAATGATGTAATGGTAAGCTCAGAAACCCTATCCAGAGAGGAATAATGTGGGGTTTATAATTGCATAGATTTCTAGAGACCATTTTAGAACCTTTATTATGAAACCCCCAACCAACCAAAAACCTCATGTCCAATATTTATAACACTCATCCTCTGATGTGAATTGAAACAACACATGCATCTAATTCAATAAATAAATATCTAATTTGAAAAATATGATGCTTCCCAAGGTTTTGAAAAGAAAAAAAATTGACGGTCTGAGCATAAAGAACTTACAAACAAAAGTAAACCGTAGATCTGAATGGAGAATGTGCACCTCGTATTTTGAGAATCAGATTCCCGATAGACCTTAGTGATGAAAATTATTTGGATCTATGTGTTCTAAAGTCTTTGATTCAGCCAAAGGAGAATGGCCCGTGAAAACATCCATAAAGGATCTTTCATCGTGGGTGCATATTTGATTCACAAATTGGGGTTTCTTCCAAGGCTTCCCAAGGGTAGGGACTCCCATGAGGGATTCATTTCTTTCAATTACAGTCCCTTTACATGTTCCATCAATAGTAATAGTATTTCCCATAGAATCCAAGAATTTTTTTATTATTTAATGACCCATGTTTCTATCCCATTATACCCATTCCTATCCTACTCATAGTATGATGCATGATATTTAAAAACGATCAGTGTGGGGGAGAGGATTTACATGGAAATGGGAATGCAAAACATTTTATAGTGTTTATAATGATATTTGGGTAGAGACTATGTTTTCATTGTTTATTATTATTGAATATATTTCACAAAAAATTAAAAATAGAAAAAGGTAAAAAAAAATGTGTAGTGTCTTGTAACCATTATGATAATTGTTATTTTTGATTATATGTGGTTAGATTATGTATTTGATTTTTTTATCTACAAATACATTTAAAAAAATTATAAATTAATAAGAGGTTGATTCAGTTATTATGCCTATTTTTATCATGTGACTAATATGAGATCTGGGGGTTGGGATATGACATTTTATAGGATTATTTCATTATGATTTTGTAGCACCATTGGTTTCAAGTATATAACCATTTATTAATTTATTGTAAGTATATAGAGTTTTAAGTGTTGTTTTGGAGGGTTTAGATCTTTTTTAAAATGTTTTTGATGAATGTTATATAGGTTCTTGGAATTAGAACCATTAATAAAAACCATGAAACTACTATAGGATTCTGTGAAAAGTGAAAAATAATATATTGGGTGGGAACATGGTTATATCATGGTTTGGAAAAACCGTCCGACTACCTAAGAGAAACTGTGAGTTTTGGAAGAGAGAAGAAACAAGGTTGATACATGGTTTTTCTATCAATGAGAGTCAACGGCCTGAAGGTTGTTTGGGTGGTAATAGTTAGAGTACTGTTACTGAACAGTATGCATAATCATGTTAATCATCAATGCATTGTTAAAATTTAGATATGAAAAGCGAGTCTCAATCATATTTACCTATAAACCACTTGTTTCTCCTCCTTGTTTACCCAAAATTGGTTTTCTCTCCTCTCAAAGGCTATAGAGACTCTTCCATTTGATCTCAGGGACACCCTTTGGAAATTTTTAGTGCGTTGAATGCAATATTTCTTTGTATGTTTCCATTTTTTGTTTTTACATAGATATATTTTTATTAACTATCTCTGATTCATATATCTAGTAAATGGGGATAGATATTTTATTTTTATGCAAATTATGATGATATATGGTTGTGTTTTTATTATGGAACGAGATAAAATGTGTGTTTTTAGAGACTAAGCCTAGATTTTATTAAAGAATTTCCACCATCCATAATTTTTTCATAGTCTCTGAGGTATGTGGAATCACATTTCATATGGTATTAATGTTACCCCATCAAATGTATGGTACAAATAAGGGCTTGAATTTCCCATGACATAATGGTTCACTAAGTGATGGATTAGGGAATGGATGACTCCCCACTCACGAGTATATGGAGTTCTATGGTTTCCTGAATGATTAGATGTGTGGGTATGTGGATTGTGATGGATTATAACAAAATGTAAATTTCAAAATGGTTGAAACGTTTTTTTGGTTTTGGGTTTTGTTTGAAAAACTTATTTGAAATTAATAAATATTTTTTTATAAATAGTTTTGGCTTTGATATGAATTGTGTTAATTTGTTTTATAAGAATTTTTTTTCAAAAACATGAATAAATTTTCTATCTTACTGGTGTTAGAAGAGAAGTCATTTGGGGGAAACATACTGCTTATCACTACTCACCCCCTACAAGGAATCATTGGTGCATTTATCGATATCATGTATCAGGGAATAAATAAACTAAATGTAACACATTTATTTAGTGGATATTTGTGATATAAGGGAATAGATTGTGGTGTTGTATCTTGAATCATATTGGGAGTTACTGTTTGGCTGTCTTTAGAGACTTTGATCATAGTGGTATAGTCTTTTGTTATGGTACACAGTTATTGGTTATGGTTTGGAATGTCATTATTTTATTTTTGTTTTACATGGAGTTGTACTAAATTGTAATAATGCATAATATTGTGGTTTTGATTCTTGTATTCTTGGTTGAGTATTTTTATCTTCAATGAGAACATCTACCCAAAACTATATTGATGTTCATGACATTTATTTCTATCCTTTGCTATCATGGGAATGTCGTGTAAGTCCATGTAATATCCTTCCATATTATCAAGAATATTATGTGGGGAAATATGTTACAATTGGTATTAGTCATGGCCATTAAAAATTTATTTTTCGAATAAATGGTATCATTTTTTCGATCCCTGGGTATCAATTATGTTTTCCTTGGAGTTCACAATCATCATGATTTTTTCCGTGAGTTGGAAAATATAATGGAGTAGGATTTTAAGAACTTGAAATGCGGAGAATAAAAACACGTAGATGACTTATTTATAATGAAATTCATCTTACTAGAGATTTGGGTGCATACCTATATGGGAGGAACTTATAGAAGTTGTAACCTCATTGTCATGGGTTTATATAATGAGAAGATCATGACATCCATTGATATAAATGACTTCCCATCTAGAGTGACAATTTCCTTTTGAGTAATTATTTTTCATTTGGATAAAAATGGGGACTTTTTATAATTATAGAAATATGTTTTCAAATGTGAGGCTTCGATAATGGCATGAAAGTGGTATTTTCAAATTGGTTTAATTTTAAAAATCATTATATAATTTTTTGAAATTAGATGAAAACGATAATGTGGAATTTTAGGAAGGCCATATTGTGATAGTTGTGATGTGATAAATTTCAATTGTTAAGAATTTAGTTGATAGAGACAGATAATTATGCTGATTTGTTTTGGTTATCAAGAATGCTACCCATCTATATCATAAAAACCAACAAGAAGAAGTTGTTGAGAATGTGGTTTCACCTGATCCATTAGTCAACCAACATCTATTTCAATATATTTTCACGAATTTTCATAACATTGGCAGAGGGAAGCTAAGGGTTGAAATAAGTAAAGTGGATCATTCCATTATACTCCATAAGAAAAATCCACCCATCTATTAGGGATTTCCAAAACTAGAGAAGGAATTAGTGTGGTTGAGTAGGATTACTAAAATATCCAATTTTAATGGTACGCTAGATGAGTTGAGAGTCATTATGATGACATATATACTTGAGGATCTTGGACTCCAGTGGTGGGATTTTTTATTTTAGGCTAAATTAGACCAAGTTATTACATAGGATGATTTTGAATAATTATTTAACAAAACATTCTATCATAGTAAATTTAGTATTGAATGAATGATATAATTTATTAGCTTAAAGCATAAAAACCACATAGTAATCAATTATGAGGTTAAATTTCATATATTTCTCCACTTTTCAACTAATTTTTATACCAGTATGTTATAGAAGGTGAAAATTTTTGAATCAAGGATGTGTCATGATATTCAGACAACGATTTCCCTGATTTGTATAATATATTATACAGATGATATTAATAGAAAGAATGCGTTAGAGAGAGACACCTCTAGATCTATGTGTGGAGGTATCATGTTGATTCTTATGGGAAATGGTGGGAACTCTAATTCTAGGAAAAAGTGTATGCAGGTTGCCTATTTCTAAGATAGTGGAATGGCACTGAATGAGACAACTAGATCTATGAATCTTCCTCCAAAACCTGGATGGTAGTAAGGATGTTTCCAATGTAACTGGTTGGACCATATTACGTTAGAGTGTATAAAACCATCTAGAAGATTCCATTATTTAACCAAGATAGGAAATCTTCATTTCTATTACCGTAGTGCTTTAATGTATGGTGTTGGGGACACATCTCGTATTTCGCAGAAGTCGTACGCTTCGAAGAGGTGAGGGAATCATAATACCTCTCTTATGATGAAAATAGGAATCCAAGGTGATTCCAAAAACTCCATGAATTATATGTATGGACAATATCAACTCATTAATAATGAATGAACAATTTTGAGTATGTAGTTATATGGAGCTGATAAAGTGATTGTGGATGATCAATTTGGACCATCGATGGTGAGAGGTACAATTATTTTCAATATCTACCATTATTCAATATTTTTTGATATAGGTCCATCCCATTCATTTATTGCATCAATTTCTACTGAATTTCTTGGTTTTCATGTTGATTTGTTTCCTTCAATTTAAAAATTCCAATTCTGCATGCTCAAAAATAATATAAAGAATTTATGTGTATAACACGTTATAAGAAAATTGATGGAGAATATTTTATAAGTGATTTATCGTGGCTTTATATATATTACTATGAAATAATATTATTTATGGATTGGGTGATAATTTTCAATGATCACATAGATTGTTAATATGAATAATTATTTTTATGACTGATGATGGCATAGAGCATCTTTTTAGAGGAGAATAAAATTTAATGGTAGGTGAAAAATAATTATTTCCCTATAAGTTAGAATGTTATCATACCAGTTGGTTGATTTTACTTTTGAAATGGTGGAAGTGATCAAAAATTGAAGTTTTATTGTTTTTGTTGATCAATTTCTGGATTTTGACCCCAAAAATTTAATAAGGTCTCTACCTATAAGAGAAGTGGGGTTTACAATTGATCTATTTCCTCTGATAGTCCAATTTTCCTTCCATAATATCAGATGGAACCAATATAATTAATGGAAGTGAATGTGAAATTTGATGAACTAGAAATTAAAAAATTCATTCATCCTTGAACATCTCATTTGGAAGAACCAGTCATGTTCTTCTAAAAGTTGGATGGAACTCTTGGGATTTGTGTCAATTTTCATACACTTAGTGTATTTAAATGAACAAATCGGTATCCATGTAAATTCATTGATGATTTATTTGATAAATTGTGGTGACAATGATGGTTCTCTAAAATAAATTTTCAATTATTATATCACCAATTACAGGTTGTTAAAGACGATAGTACAAAGACAACATTTAGGAGTTGATATGACCATTAGGATTATGTGGTTATGTCTTTTCGTATTATGAATGAACAAAAAATCATTATAGACTTAATGAATGAAATATTTGAAACGTGTTATGATTCTTTTTTTGTGGTGTACATGGATGTGATATTGGTGAATTAAAAGAAAACTGATAAACATTAGCAACACTTGGATACAATGTTAGGTATCTTATGGGATCATTGTATTTTTATAAAAACTATTAAAATGTATATTTTTTGGATACAATATGTGAATTTAAATGGACTTTTAATCTCTAAAAGAGTTGTTTCTATGTATCCAATATAGATAGAGGCTGTTATCTCTTAGAAACCGAAACTGAATTTCTTTGATATACTCATTTTTCATAGCATATATGGTTATTTCAAAAAAATTATTGATAATTATTCATGACTAACTTCAAAAATTACATCTTTAATGAAGAGAAATGTTCCTTTACAATGAATTGATTAATGATAGAAGTATTTTTATGAGATACTGGTTTAAATTATAGAAGAATCGATCTTGTTATTTATTGAATCACGATAAGGTTTTGTGGTGTATTGTGATGCATCAGGATATGGGTTGGGATGTGTTCTCATACATGGAAGTCATGTTTTTTATTATGAACTCTGATAGTTGATTTTTTATGAGAATAACTACTAAATAAGAACTCAATATAATTTCATACTTTGTGTTCTACATTATAACCTTCAACTTTGGATGAATAATAATTAAAGATAAGGTAATTCACTTTATCATTTGAAGATTCTACAAAATATTGGCTTTAATATGTTTATTCACCAATTAGAGGCTGTGCAGACATGAAACATCTTTTTGTTGAAATATATTTCCCAACCTATCGAACTAAAACTAGAAGGAGAGAAATTTTTTGTATAAGGCAATCACAAGGGAAAAAATTACTTGAATATTGTGAACCCATTAGAATATTATTCTCAAGTTTACCACACTACCAAATAAGTGAACAACTACTAATTCAGTATTTTTATGAATGATTAATTTCTACTGAAAAAAATATGAGTGATCCTATTATAGGTGGAGTTCTAGTTGATAGGACCCCAATTTATATTAGAACACTAATTGACAACATGGAACAAAACACTCAGCAATTTAATTCACAGTCCAGTGTACCCATTTGGGGTGTCTATGAGGTGAAATCTAGCAAATTCAAGAAGAAGATGGACATAATGTTTGAAGAGATGAGTACACAGCTACGAAAACATTCTCTTTCCCAAGGTAAGTCCAAATATCCTCATCCCATCCAATGTGGTATATGATGTTATGATAACCACTACACTAACCAATGTATTCAAATAAGATAAACTTATGAGAGTTGTGAGGAAATATTTTCATGACACCCCTATAACCAACTATTTAGGTAATCACCTTACTATCCATCCGATGTATGGTTGAAAAAAAACATGGATTACAGGCAAAGGGGTATTCATACTATCCTCCCCAATAATGGAACAAACATGTTAAGAGTAGTCTTCCACCACCATGACACAGAAATATTCAACCACCCAATGGTATTTCTAACACCCCCACAAAACATGATCCTATCCTAGAAGATATGATGAAACAAATGGATTCCAATAATATCCAATTACAAAAAACAACTTAGTCAGCCATATAAGACAACAAAACCCAATTAGGCCAATTAGCTAATTGGGTGGGTTAAATTCAAAGTCATGGGTTGGGTAAACTACTATCTCAATAAGTAGTTAACCTTTGGGATAAGAGAAATGTTATTTTAATCTCCCATAGGAGTTGCAAACAACTTAAAACCCAAATGAAACATCCATTAGATTCATCCCATCAAGAGGAAAACACCACCCTAACTGTTGAAATTGGTCAAAATGTTGAAAATCATTATCCATAGACAATTCATTCTAATGGAAAGAGTGTGTCTGGTGATGAGTCACCTATCCCATCCATTCCTTTTCCATTTCCAAAAAAATTACCCAATCAATAAAAAAATGAAAATGAAATTGATAAAGAAATCATTGAAAAGTTTATAAAAGTGTAGGTGAACATCACCTTGATTGATTCCTTCAAGAAGATTACAGGATGTTAAATGATTCTAAAGGAGATGTGTAAACACTGAAAGATACTTTAAGGTGACGAGATGGTGTGAATAGGGAGGATTGTCTCATAATTTATTGATCCATCACTTCCCACCTAGTAGAATGATCCTATAACATTCTCATTTCTCTTCACCATTGGGGAGTATTATTTTTCTAATGATATTCTTTATTTGGGAACCAATATTAATATTATTCATCACTCCATTTACTCTTCATTGCATGTTTGTGAACTAAAGCCCCCTGGAATAGTCATTCATCTAGAAAATCAGAGTACATTACACCCTTGTATGGTGTTAGAGAATGTTCTTGTGAGAGTGTAAAATTTATTTATTTTTCTACAGATTTTCATGTGCTAACAAATGGATGATGAAATGATCAATGGATAGGCCCCAATTATATTGGGTAGCCACCTTTTGAAAACTTCCAAAACCATAATTAATTTCAAAAATGGTACATTATCTATTAAGTTCAGTGGTGACATAGTCCATATAAATATCCTTGATTCCATGATTCATCCCTCAGAAGAATATTTCCCTCTCTGTGTTAACTCTATAGATGTACTCCCTATATATAAAAAAATTCTTTTCCATTCCCCCAATCCCAATTCTATGTTTTCATCCTTGATAAAAATTATTGGTATTGAATCATGCGTTGATTGTTGTAGTGGTCTTGAAAAGTGTCATTCATGTTTATTAAATAATAATATCTTGAACACTAAGGATTCAATGACCATTGATGATAAATAAAATCTTGTAAAAGCACATTTTTTGTATGAGTATGATACCACTAAGTAGTTAGATGAGATTATAAACCTCCCACTTTCACACACACTCCCACAAATCCAAAATCCAACTAAATAGAAACTAAAACAATTGACTCAATATTTTAAATATTAATATATTTTTAACGAAAACAATTTTTCTTTCATTATTTATAGCTCACACCCTCCTGATATTGAATTTCAACATTTTGATATTTTGAGGGAGATTAAACAAAATTTGGGATTGACACTTTCTTATATTCCTTGTATTATCCCATCAATTTTTACACTTCATATGATGTAAAATGATAAGGCTAAACCAGTGAGGTATGAACAATATCGACAGAACCCAAACCTCTTATATGTGGTAAAAATAGATGTAACAAAATTATTGCCTATAGCAATCATTTACCCCATCTCTGATAGCTAATGGATCAAACTAGTACCTGTAGTTCCTAAAAAGCTTTTCTGAAGGTAATTAAATATGAAAGTAATGAATTGGTTCCAACTCATGTGTCGAATAATTAGCATGTCTCTATAGACTATCAATGATAATACCAACACTCTAGTAAGGACCATTTCCCATTTACATTAATTGACAAGATGATAGAGATGCTAGCAGAGAATTATCATTACTGTTTTCTTGTTGGTTATTCTGGATACATTCAGATCTATATTACACCTATGGATCCAGAAAAGACGACCCTAACTTTCCCTTTTGGCACATTTTCCTATATGAGGATGCCATTTGATCTGTGAAATGCTCCTGCCACAATCTAGCAATTAATAGTTATTATTTTTCTGATTACATAGATAATTTCATGGAAATATTCGTGGATACTTTACTCTTTATAGATCCCCTTTTAATGATTGTTTGATTAGTATTTCTTCTTTCCTACTCCGATGTATTAAAAATAATCTTGTATTAAATTATTAGAAATGTCATTTCACTTTGAGACAAGGTATAGTTTGGGGATATGTCATTTATCAGGATGGTATCTAAGTTGATAAATCAAAAGTGGAAGTAATTTCCTCCATAACATTCCCCAAAAATGTATGGAATGTGTGGCCTTTCCTAGGTCCTGCTGGATTTTACCATCATTTAATTCATGAATTTAGTAAAATTCCACTCCCCCTCTTCTAAATTCACCAATAAGAAAAGGATTTTGTTTTATTATAAAGAATATGAGGACTATTTTAATAAGATAAAATTGAGTCTCATGTCAACACAGGTAATCCAAACACCTCAATGGGATTAAATATTTGATCTCATGTGCAAATCCTCTAACTATGAAGTTGGGGATATCTTGCCAAAACGTGTCGACAGAGCCTAAAATTTCATAGCTTATGCCTTACAAACACTGGACGCTGCCCAAGTAAACAACACCATAATTGAAAAAGAATTCAATTCCATAGTGTTTTCAATGGATGAATTTAGGTGATACCATTCAGGGCCCAATGTCATTGTATTCTCATAACATGGAGCCCTCTATTATCTGTTGATGAAATCAAAATCCACACCACACCACAATTACTGGATTCTCCACTATAAAAAATTTATTGTAGATATTAGAGATAAAAAGGAGAAAAGAATTTAGTGGATAACCACATTAGTAGGATTCACCCATCCTCAGACATAGACTCGTCCCCCTGTATTCCCATAAATGACATGTTTCTTGATGATAACATGTACTGAGTGCAAGATGATATTAAATTTTAGGATAAAATTGTGAATTATTTGGTAGAATCATTAATTGCTTCATATTTCAATATAAACCTGGCCGACTATCAAAAACATGATTCCATTTGGTACATTTGGGATGACACCTACCTTTGGCACACGTTTAGTGATCATGTCATCAGGGGTGGAGTACCTGATAGCGAGTTTGATTCAATCCTTTGGTTCTACTACACTCTTTCTTGTGGTGTCGACATTGGTCCCTAGCAGACTGCTCATAAGGTCCACAATTTTATCACACCAATCTTTCACTGTATGTTTCCATTGGAATAATACAATAGCTTGTGTTGTACGTAACTTCGAGTTCAAACACACCAAAACGAATTAAACATGTCGTGATGAATAGTAATACCAATTTCTTAAATTATATAACTTTTATCATTCAAAACGGACGTCATTTTTAGATTCATAATATCAAAATTATCTTTGGGTGCATTTTTGGTATTTTTCTAAAAATGTTCAATTTGTGACGAATAGTAACAAAACACTACGTTATTGGTTAAAACCGAATTATTTATTTAAATAAATATTTCTTTTAATTAAATTTATTTTAGGTAAAAATAGATTCTTAATACCTATATAGGTTCAATGTAATTCATTGGAGTCATTTTATAATAAGTTTTGATATATAAAAATTTTATTGAACTTTTACCATCATTTACCCACCTCTTAAAAGCATTTGAACTTTTGCATAAAAAATCATTTTACTGCTTCTGTGAGTTGAATTTAAAAAATCCAAGAGACACAGTAAATTTCAGTAATTAAAATGTGGTTCAATAAGATGAAAATAATTTTTGGTGAATCTTAACTTTTGACTATTATTTACCTCGATTAAAAGTAAATACAGTAATTAAGGATGAGAATGATATCATAATTACCCTAACACATGTCCTAATTATATTTGATAAGAATAATTCGAACAAAAGAAACCTTAGGAATAAAATATGATCCTTTTGGGTCCACTTGGATTAGATTAGGAAATTAATTATTATTTTATTTAAAGAGTTAAAAGTGTTAATTACATGTTTATAACTAAACCATTATTAATATAGGGTTAAAGACAATATAAATTTGACTATAAATATTATTTAGAATGATAAAAAGATTTCCGACATAATTTTATATTATTTGAAAATTTTATACATTAAATATTTTAATTTATTTATGACACAATGATGATGCAGTAATTACCTTATTAATGAAATATTAAAATAATTTTTATTATAAATATCAAAATAAATGTAACATGAGACATATGATGAATTAAACTAATTTTATTGGTCAATATGGCATGATACAGTTGGTTAAATATAGTTTATTTGAAGTGATAATGTTTTTACAAATTTCAAAAAAATCAAATACTAAATAGTGTCAAAATTGACATAATTGTGCTTTAAAAACAAATATTATATTATTAATTGTTATAATATTCATAAAAATCAATGGTTTTGACAAAAGACATTGATAAGGTTATATATATTAATAATGAACCACATGGGGTTCTCTTGGTCAGAATACCAAACTAAGGAACCCTTTTTATCAAATCAAAATGAAGAACCACAAGAAGAGGTAAATATTCCACCACATCTTTCAAGTTCTTTTCTTCTTCCTATTTCTATATATTTGTTGTTTCAATTCTAAAATAATCACTCCAGTATCATCCATACAGTGTACTATTATTATGAAAATGGAAAAACCATATTCATTATTCTATCCATCCTATAATTGACTAAGTCACCATACGTGCGTATGTACGGATTACCGTTTCCACATTGTGGTGTAGTTTGTTATTCAAACACTTTATTATTTAGATGTGTATAATAATGAGTATAACTGAGGTAAATAATAAATTTAACATGTTAATGATTCTTTATATATTATATATCATACAATTACATACGATTAATCCATTAATATAATGACATTGTCGGTCATCCGTATGTACGGATTACCATCTCCACGAACGTGATGAGATTTATTCCCCATCATAATCATTTAAAATAATTTTCACTATATGATTAAAAATAATGTTTATAAACTAAATATCATTCTGGATATAAATGAAATACATCTTATCCATAACAAAAATGTCGTACGTAACAAAAAATATAAAGGAAAACGAATTAGTTAACACCCGAAACGACAATAATACTAAAATATTGTTAACAAAGTAATATTAGAAGATCATATATGATATCATATTTACTTATATGGATCATTTATAATTTAATAACCATGGTTTCAAAATTATATAGTATGTTAACGTACCCTTGTCCAAGTAAAAGTACAAGGTAAGGGTTAATTGCACAATTTCTTTATTATCCAAGGTTGTTTTTACGTAAGTATATACTAGGACGTCTTTATCTTCCACATCCGTGTTTTCATAAAAATCTATTTCAAAAAATTTCAATCATTTAAAAGACTATGGGTTAAAGTCATTTATACCCTTATTTCACCTTATATTATTTTAAAGGAATCTTTCTGTCGTTTTCCAAACAAGGTACTTTATTAACTTTTCGACAAAATTAAGGGAAGAATTTTTTGAACTTATACGATGGGTATGGCTATTTTCCACCGTTATAACATCGTCGAATAATCACTTACAAAATTTTAAGATTATTTTCAAAATAAATGTTTTCATTAACAATTACATGACTTCTAAATGATTTCAAAATAGAAAGAAATTTTTCTCTCAAAATGTTTTTATTTCATCTATGTCAACATCCATTGATGGATTTTAAACTTGTTTGATGTTGATTTATTATTATAAAAAACTTCCATATTTTATTGACGGTTTTGTGATACATTTGACTAAGGATGTGTTATTTTTACACCATTCATGATTTATAGATAAAGTATTGAAACTTAATATGATATTTTTAAAATGAATGTTTATGTTATATTTAAAACCATCCAGATGATGAATGAATTGAACTTAGTAAGTGAAAGGGGAAGCCTGCTATAGCTCCAAGATTCATCGGTAGGTATCATGAAAAAAACTAGTGTATTGGGAAAAGGCCATGAAAAAATCTTATTTTTAGTCTTCGCACAAGGCCATGACAATGTGGTTATCATATTTGGCATTATGCAATCCAATATTTTGAAAGTGGCTATTGAAATTGCATGTGATTATTCGATAAGTATATTATCATAGATAATAAGTAAATGGAATTATTTGATTTTATCTTTTCAATATTATAAAGAAGTTTATGTATAAAAGGATTTTATTTTATTCTATGACATTTCCATAAATGTTTATTCTTATTTATGAAAGACTCCACTATATAGTTATCCTTAATGGGAATCTGATCTCACCACTTTTTATGTCTTATTTTTCCAGGATGTGAAGAAGTATTTTATGTTTGACCTACAGGGATAGGATAAGGATATAAGTGTGTTTAAAAAGGGGACAAAATGTTTTTGATGTTTTTATTTCATGATGTAATGTAACACTTATAAATTTATATAGTACTTCAATGGTTACTAAATTGATCTATCATTTGAGACATGATACCTTGTATCATACTAAGGTTATGTAATAATGCACCGACTCTGGGTAACTGTGGTCAGAGTATTATAGTTGGTATCATAGTATTTTGTGCATAACCCTTGGAAACTATATATTGAAATATTCTGATTAGAGAACACTACCCTAATATAGACTTTCTTGATTAGTATAGGTGAACTTCCAAGAATTTTGGTACTATAGAAATTTTGTGATTTTTCCAAAAAATACATCCCTATTGAGAGACGAGCAGGTAGGGTGGCTCTGGCACAAATGTACCTATAGATAAAACCTAAAAACACTGCATTAAGTTATACTCGAATGAGAACTGGTGCACGACAACGGGCCTTGCTACACTCTTGGTTATGACACTCCCATGGGATACGATTAGGATAATTATCATTTTATTTAAAAACCATTATGATGGGTTTATGAGTATATACTTCCTCAAAGAAAACATTTTTATTATTATGGATTATATCTATAAACAGTTCTATTTATGTTAACTTTTTTACATGTTTGGAATTATTTATTGTGATTCATAAACTAATCTAGTGTATGTAATTATTTATAAATGGCTCCTAGTGGATGAAATATATAAACCATATCAATGCACGTAATGCATGTAAGGATTTTCCTCCTGCTCAAGATAATTATAGTGGAGCTGCTGAAGCAACTGGTGCTGATCATCTAATCACCATACTGGGACAACTCGCTCATTTTGTGAATAATAACCTTAGCTGTATGGAGCACCCTGATCCACAACGCAGATGAACAATGTTTTACCGCTTCATGAGAAATATTCACCAACATTCAATTGGAGTAAAAATCCATTAGCATATGAGCAATGGATAAATTATTTAGATAAATTATTTCATGCTTCGGGTAGTAGCAAAAGGGCAAAAGTAGTCATGTGAGTTTATCGCCTCATGGGAGATGCTGATCAATGGTGGTCATTGATTCAAAACAAAAAGGAAGATAAGGATGTATCAAATATGGAATGGAAAGATTTTAAAGAGATTTTCTTCAAAAATATACTTTCCTCATAATGATCGAGAAGATATGGAAAAGACAATTTCTATGTTTGAATCAATATGAGGATGAGATTGTCACAAAATATGAGTCTCACAATATAAGGATAGCAAGGCATGCGGCAGATTATATATGTAACCCAAGGAGTAATAATGATCAATTCATTGACAGGTTGAAACCATTTCTTCATCGAGCATTAGTCTCACAATCTTTCTCATCATATAAAGATATTGCCTCATGTGCTATCAAGGAGGGAAAAGAATTTTCTAGGTCTTATGACTTTAAAGCAAAGAAAGATAAGAAGATATCTTCAGAACACTCTAGAAATGAATATAAGTGGAAGAAGGGAAAATTTGAATATCCATCTTGTAGTAAATGTGGGAAGAAACACCCTGGTACTTGCCTGAAGGGAATGAGAGTCTCTTACAAGTGTGGTGAATAGGCCACCAAGCTCATGATTTTAAGGGAAAGAAAGAGGCTACTGAATGATAAATCTTTTGAGAAAAGGTAAATTATGCAAATGAATTTCCAAAGATACAAGGGAACATACCTTAGAAAATTAAGAGGGAGGAAGTCCAAGATTATGCAATCACTACTGCTAAAGTTGAATCCCCAAAAGACGTGGTTGTAGGTAATTTAATGGTTTCCTCATGTTTAGAAAATACTTTATTTGACTATGGATCATCGCATTGTTTCTTATCTTACTAGTTTGCTATGAAAATTAGATATTTTCAATTTGAGTTCATAAGGGAGTTGTCAGTCAAAACACCTTTGGGAAGTATTGTAACACCCCATGATTTTATGGAAAATATTCTTTTTAATTTCATTAATGTCTTGTGTTGTACGCTACACCAAAAGAAGCTTTCAAAACACGCATCCTTGACTTTCCTTCCATTACACGCAATCACGACCTTCCTCGATAGCGTGTGTAGTACGCAATAACGAGTTTCACTAAACAGCAATATGCTATTAAAATATTATTAAAACTAGCCGTTATGAATAGTAATAACCACTTTTTGAAATTTTGTAAATTTTATTTTTCAAAATGGACTATATTTTTGGATTCGTAATATCGAAATTAGCTTAGGGTGAAATTTTGGTGATTTTCGGATAACTTTCATATTTTGATGAATAGTGAAAATTACTAAATTTTAATTAAAAACAACTTTTTCAATTGAAATAATTAACAGTGATAAATTATTAATTTGAGTGGTTTAAAAGTAAATTTAGAATATATTTTTACAATTTAATACAATGATGGTCATTGGATTTAATTTCACATTTAAACCAGACATAAACAAGTGTCAATCTTTTGATAGTTATTATCTTTTAAGAACACGCTATTTGTTTTGACGACTGGAATTAATTTTTAAATTAATTTATGAAACTGATATGTTTTGAATTTGGTAAAATAGAAATCATTTTTGAGTTCATAATATCAAATATATCTTAGGCCTAATTTTTTGTATTTTTCTGAAAACTTTCAATTTTTGATGAATAGTGAAACCACTAAGTGGTAGTTAAAAAAAACTGAATTGTTCATAAAACTTAATTTTACCGCTTCTGTGAGTGGAATTTCAAAAATACGAGAGACACGGTTTATTTTAGTAAGTAAAATGTGGTTCAATGAGATGAAAATAATTTTTTGGTGAATAGTAACTTTTTATTTTTTTACCACGGTTAAAAGTAAATAGGGTAATTGTGGGTAGAAATGATATTATTATTACCCTAAAAAATGTCCTAATTATATTGGAAAAGTTTAATTCGACTAAAAACAAACTTAGGAATAAACTATGACCATTTAGGCCCACTTGGATTAGATTAGGACATTTATTATTAATTTATTTAAAGAAGGGTTAAAAGAGTTAAAATCAAATTTTATTTACTAAAACATTTTTAATATGGGGTTATACATAAGATAAATTCTACTATAAATATTCATTATAAAGCTAAAAAGATTTACTACATAATGTTATTTTATTTCAAATTTTTAGACATTAAATAATTTAATTTATTTATGACACAATGATGATGCAGTAATTATCTTATTAATGAAATATTGACATAATTGATGTTATAAATACCGAAATAAATATAATTTGAATATTTTTATGAATTACACTAATTTTATAAGTTACTATGATATATTATTGTTGATTTATTCAACTTGGTTCGAACATATAATTCTGTTATGACTTTCATAAAAATCATATATCAAATAGTGTCAAAATTGACACAAAATAGTTTTTAAATCAAATATTATATTTTTAATTGTTACTTTATTCCTAAAAATCTAAGGTTCGGCCAAATGACTTAGATAAGGATATATATATTAAAACTAAACAACTTGGGGTTCGTTTGACATGTTATTGTAGGTGTATTAACCATATAGTGTAAGAAAACAAAAAGTCACGGTAAAAGTTAAATTATTTAACTTAGAGTTAAATCTAATTGATAAGGTTAAAATTGGAACCTAAACTTGTCTAAATTCTATTGGATGAGAGTATTTCAACCCATCCACACCTTATCCTCGAAATAAATCAATTTGTAGCTATTTAAACCCGAACTTTACTTTATAATAAAATAATATTTTTAGTTTTTCCAAAGGAGCCCCTCTCCTCCCTTATAAAAGGGCACCTCCTCCCCCTCCTCCTCACACCAATTTGAGCACTCAAGCTCGGCCAAACCCTGCCAAAATCCCTTCTCCACTTCCCTAGAATAATCCTAGAGGTCCTGGTCTTCTTCAAAAACCAATCTTAGTTCCCTAAGTGGAGGATTCAAAGAGGCGTTTCAAAGAAGAGGTAATATCCATTACCGATCTTTTCAATTTCTTTCTTCTTAAACTTATTCTTCTTTAGTTGTTTCATGATAAAGTAATAAAATCAGTATTAATTACATACTGATATGTTATTATAAATATGAAACAACTCTAATTCACCTTCTATCCATCCTACGGAAAAATGAAATCACCGCGCGTGCGTACGTACGGAATACCGTCTCCACGCCGTGGTGTAATCTATTTTCCACCATCACCTTACAAGGCTGGGTATAATTGTGTAATGAGTAACTATATATGATTATTATAAAGTGATATTGATACTGAAATATTATAAATACACTTAAATACAATTCCACGATCATGGGAACAATATCATCGCTCGTGCGTACGTACGGAATACCGTCTCCACGCTGTGATGCGACTCGTTCTACATGATCATCATTACATAGTAATTATATAAATAAATTGAATGAATAAATATGATATATGTTACACTAAAACCATTCTGGATATAAGGTATATATAACCTTAAAAGAGGAATAAGAATTTATTCGGCAAAACACGCATAAGAACAAAAGGCAATAAAGACCCGAGTAACAAGTAACAATGAAATATTACTAATAAGAAGGTAAGAATATGACCATATATGATATCATATCAATATTTATGATTCTGGAATAAGTCAATAACAGTATTTAAACCATTATACAGGAGCTTCGGACACGTACAAATCAAATCGGACCTAAGGTAAGGGAAATATCACAATCTCATTTTTATCCGAGATTGTTTATACTTTGGTATTTACTGGGGTGTATTTTATCATCCACATCCATGTTTCCTCAATATGTAATATTATTTCCATCCACCTACAATTGTTTAAATCCAATTTTACCCTTCGGTGAGTTTTTAGTAGAGGATATGAAAGGAATCTTTTGTCGTTTTTCATACGAGGTACTTTTTGACTTTTCCGAAAAAAGTACAAAGAATGTTTTTTTAACTTATACGGCATGAAGGGATTTTTAAAAAATTATTTCAAAGAAGATTCATTTACAAGTTTCAAGTTTATTTTTAATCAACCTCTTTTAGTTTATAATTGTACGACATGTTAAGAAAGGAAAAGTGTTTTTGAAGCAGAAAGGATATTTTCCTCAAGAATGGAGTTCAAGTGTTTTATCAAAATTATTTTCCATCTAAGATAATAAAGGGTTCTGTTTTTATCCCTATTATTACATTGATTTTATTATGTTGTGATGGAATTATATTTTTATGAATTTCTTTATCTTATATGAATTGTTTTATGATGTCACGATGTTTAAGATTCCCATTTTTTATTACATGGGTTATGAAATGATGTATGATTTATGATTTTGTGGCACACATAAGAATGGTATCATTGTGAGATGGGTGGGACCTATATCTCCCTCCAATGCATTGGGTAATGATTTTATATCTCATGAGATAGACATGGCTGGAATGGTAGGTTATACCGGTTCAGTGAAACAGGACTGAAACGAGGGTGACTCGGTTCAGAAAGGGACTTTGTCCACTAAGATAGTCTTGGCAATGAGTCTTGACTAACAAGAAATAATTCTATATGATTATGTGTGTATGCCACAAAGTGTAATGTTTTAAGTTATGATTATTGTGATTACATTTCACTGCCATGAGTTATCCCAGGTTATGAAATTATGATCTCTTTTACAGGTTAAAATTTCCAAAAGTTATGTGCTTATGTATATGATGTGATTGATATTTCTTTTGTTTACCCTTACTGAGCATTTGAGCTCACCCTTTTATGTTTTCTTTTCCCCGGGATATAAAGAAAGGTTTTAGGTATAAAAAAAGATGATCTTTATGGGAGATGTTGAAGATCTTTCACCAGGATTAGAAGATTATATTCCGAGTTTCCAAAGACACTAAACTATTATGATCCTTGTGTGTGTGTTTTTGTTATGTACTAAGTATTCCACAAAATTAATGTAATGTCCATGTACGTTAGGCTACGGGTCTCTACAAGTATCATCGCAACAATGTTTTCTGAATAAGTTCCCATTAGGGAATATAAATGTTCTTTATTATCAGATCTCATCGTTATACCCATGATTGAATTTGATATAATCCTCCTAGTGGATTGGATTTTGGGCCGTGATGTGAAAATTTATTGTATGAAGAAGGAGGTTACAATTTTTTATGATGATAAAGGGTAACTTAGCATTAGAGAAGAAACATCACCACCCAATTATTGTCTAGATCCTACCCTAGTAGCTCAACAAAATTAAATTATTGGGGAAGAAAAGAATGAAATAAATATGGGTGAAAAAAAGAATATTTTAATAGAGGATGTACCTATTGTGCAAGAATATATTTATGTGTTTCTAGAGGATTTACCTATACATCCTACAGAATGAGAAATTCAGTTATCCATTGAGATAATTCTTGGTTTAAGGACAATATCAATGACCCCTTATAGAATGAAAACTGTGGAATTAGTGGAAGTAAAGAAACAACTAGAGGAATTGATTAATAAGGGATTTATTCTCCCTTATGTTTTTTTGTGGGATTCCTTATCATTTTTGTTATGAAAAAAGATAGATCTATGATGTCTGGAATTGACTACAAGTATATTAATGCTATATCAATTAAGAAAAAGTATCACCTACCATGCATTGATGATTTATTTGATCAACTTCATGGAGCTCAATATTATTCAATGGTTGAACTTTGATCTGGATAAAATTAGTTGTGCATGATGAGTGAAGACATTCTGAACACAACATTTCGAACCAGGTACGAGAAATATTAGTTTACAATAATGCCTTTTGGATTGACTAATGTACCCTCTGTAATCATGGATCTAATGAATAGTGTTTTAAAGGAATATCTGGATCACATTTGTGTGGTATTTATTGATGATATCTTGGTATATACTAAAAAATCTATGAATATCATGGAAATCACTTGTGCATTATACTAATGTCTCTTAGAAGAAATTTATTATATGGGAAATTTAAAATGTGTGAATTCTGGATTCAAGAGATTTCTTTTCCATGGCCTTATTATCTCTATGGATGTAATCTCTATTGATCCTTCAAAGACCAAGGAAATCAATGAATGGCCAGCACTGATGAGTATAACTAAGATACATAGTTTTATTGGTTTAGGAGGTTATTATCGACATTTTGTCTAGAATTTTACTCAATTGGCAAACCCATTATTCAAGCTCATATGAGAAGGTGTTAAATTTGTCCGGATAAAAGAGTGTGAATACTGTTTCGAAGAACTGAAGAGAAGATTAGTCAATGCTTCTATTTTAACTCTACAATCAGGGAATGATGGGTCTATTATTTATAGTGATGCTTCAATGAATATACATGGTTGTGTCCTTAGGAATAATGATAGATTATTTACTATGCATCACAAAAGCTAAAAATTAATGAGAAGAACTATCCTACTCATCATCTAGAGATAGTGGCTATAATCATTGCTCTGAAAATATGGAGGCACAATCTCTATGGTGAAAAATGATAGATTTATACTGATCACAAGAGTTTGAAGTATACTTTCTATCAAAATGTACTCAACATGTGGCAATGACGATGGCTTGAAATACTAAAGAATTATGATTGCACTATACACTACCACCCAGGGAAGGAAAATAAGGTGGAAGATGCTTTGAGTAGAAAGGATCATGGAGTTTTGATTAAGATGATAATATAAAAGGATCTGATATACATGGATCTAGTAATGAACGATATAGGTATAAAAATAGAAGGTGAAACATCAATGATTTTTCAAATGGTTTCCAGACCATCTTTATTAGTATGGATAAAAATTTCTCAGACTAATGATGAGAAATTTCAAAAGAAACTTAAATCATTGAATGATGGGAGATTGATTGACTACGTATATAAAGATGGAATTTTAAATTTGGGAAGAGGCTTTTTGTTTCCAATATACCTGATCTAAAAAGGGAATTTTTAGATGATGCTCATAGCTCCAATTTCTCTATACAATTTAGTACCGCTAAGATGTATAGAGATTTGAAAGAAAATTTTTGGTTGGAAACATAAAGAGAGTGATTGTTGATTTTGTGCCAAGATGTATTGTTTGTCAACAAATGAAAGCTGGAAGGCAACATCCTGGAATAGGCATGAAACCTCTTCCCATACCTTAGTGGAAATGGGATAATATTATGATGTAATTCTTCATGGGGATACCAAAGACTCCTAGAAGGAATGATGCAATATGGGTCAATGTTGATCATCTTTCCAAGTCTGCACATTTTCTAGACATAAGGTAATATTTACCAATTGAATGTATGACAATAGTATTTATTAATGAAGTTGTAAGACTTCATCGATTATCCCTATCAATTGTTTCTGATGGTGATCCCATTTTACCTCAATATTTTGGAAATGTATTCCGAAATCCTTGCATACTGAACATCGTTTGAGCACTGCCTACCACCCTCAAAACGATGGACAATCAGAGCGGACTATTAAAACCATAGAAGACATGTTGGGATCGTGATCACATGACTATCAAGGTATGTGGGATCAATATTTACCTCTGGTAGAATTTTCCAATAACAATAGCATCCATTCATGTATTTAGATGGAACCATTTGAAGCATTATATGAAACAAGATGTCGCGCACCATCTTGTGGGGATGATTTTGGTGAATAAAAACTCATAGGACCATAACTTGTTGAGGAAACAAAAAAGGTGAAAGTTATCCAATCCCACATCAAAGTATCGAAAAGTAGTAAAAATAGATATATCCATAACTGAAGGAAGGATTTGGATTTTCATGTTGGAGACCATGTTTTCTTGATGGTATCTCTGCGGAAGGGTGTTATACATTTCAGTAAGAAAGGTAAATTGAGTCCCATATACATTTGACCTTTTGAAATTCTAGAGTGAATTGGGGTTGTGGCATAATGTTTTTCAATGCCTCCTAGTCTCTCCAATGTTCATAATGTGTTCCACATATCAGTATTGAGAAAATACAAGCCCGACCCAGTGCATGTACTCACCTATGAGGAAATTAAACTAGAACCTAATCTGTCTTATTGTGAAGAGCCTGTTAGGATTCTTGATACAAGAGAACAAGTGCATAGAAACCAGACGACTCTTCTGGTGAAATTTCTATGGGGAAAGCATAAGATTGAAGAGGTAACGTGAGATCCCAAGGAACATATGATGAATAAACACCCATATTTTTCTATATAGTAATATTCTAGAAATTCCGTGGATGAAATTATTTTATAGAGGGGAAAACATAATGCCCCAATCTTCCACAATTCATTTCCCTTTAAATAATACAATATCGTGTGTTGTACCCAACTTCGAGTTCAAACACAGCACAACCAACCAAAAAATACAGTATGAATAGTAATACATAATTTTAGAAATTTTATAAATTATATATTTCAAAATGGACTTCATTTTTGGATTCGGAATATCGGAATTTTCATAGGGTGATTTTTTGGTGTTTTTCTGAAAACTTTCAATTTTTGATGAATAGTGGAAAACATAAAATTATAGGATAATCCCGAATTATATATTTAAATAATTATATATTTTATTTAATTTTTTTAGGTCAAAATAGATACATAATACCTATATACGTTCAACATAATTCATTTGAGCCATTTTATAATATGTTTTGATATATAAAAATTGTATTCAACTTTTTACCGTCTTTTACCCACATTCTAGGAGCATCTGTAAATTTTCATAAAACATAATTTTACTACATCTGTGAGTTAAATTTCAAAAATCCAAGAGACACAGTTAATATTAGTAATTAAAATATGGTTCAATAATATGAAAATAATTTTTGGTGAATAGAAACTTTTGACTTTTATTTTCCACAGTTAAAAGTAAATAGGGGAATTAACGGAAAAAATGATATCATAATTACCCAAACGCATGACCTAATTCTATTGGATAAGTATAATTAGAAAAAAACAACCTTAGGAATAAAATATTATCCTTATTGGTCCACTTGGATTTGATATGGGCATTTATTACTATTTTATTTAAAGATGAGTTAAAATAGTTAAATTCAATGTTAAATAAAAAACCATTTTTAATATAGGGTTAAACGCAATATAAACTTGACAATAAAAATATATTAGGAAGATAAAAATATTTCCTACATAATTTTATTTTATTTTATATTTTTTAGACATTAAATAATTAAATTTATTTATGACACAATGATGATGCATAAATTACCTTTTTAATGAAATATTAAAATAATTGATATTATAAATATCCAAATAAATGAAAATTTCATCTTATGATGAATTATAATAATTTTATAGGTTAATTTGATAGGTTATGGTGGGTTAAATTCATTTTATTCTAAGTTATAATGTTTTTATAGATTTCAAAAAAATCAAATACTAAATAGTGTCAAAATTGACATAATTGAGTTTTTAAAAAAAATATTATATTATTAATTGATATAATATTCCTAAAAATCTATGGATAGGAAAAAGGACATAGATAAGGTTATATATATTAATAATGAACCACATGTGTTTCTCTTCGCATGTTATAGTAAATTTGTTAACCTTATACTATTAAAATACAAACAGACATGGTAAATGGCAAACTATTTAACTAAGAGTTAAATATAAAGGATAAGGTTTATATGATGAAATAAACATATATAAAGCCTATTTTTGGAGTTCCTTTAGACCCTTCCCCACCTTATACTTTTAATAATTCATTTTGGATCCATTATAAGCCTAAAATTATTTTATTATAAAATAATATTTCAAGCATTTCCTAAAGTAACCATCACCTCTCTAATAAAAGGGAACTACCCCTTCTAATTATTTCACACACCCAAAGCCTTTTGGATCAGAACAACCCAACCAAAATATTCTCCCAAATTTCCTCCCTTCATCCTAGAGGCCTTCCTTTGGTCAGAAAGCCATCCTATGGATACCTTTTGATCAAATAAATTTGAAGAACCCGAAGAAGAGGTAAATATTTCATCACCTCATTCAAGGTCTTTTCTTCTTCCACTTCTTATTTCATTGTTTTTTACACTCTAAAATAATAACTCCAGTATCTTATATATAAATTTATGTTATTATAAAAACTTTACAACCATATTAATTATTCTATTCATCCTATCAATTACAAAGTCACCATACGTGCATACATACAGAATACTGTCTCCACGTCGTGGTATAGTTTGTTATTAAAACACTTAACTATATGGATGGGTATAATATTGAGTATAACTGATGTAAATAATAAACATAACATGCTAAGGATTCTATATATATGATATAACATACTATTACATACTATTTCTCCATCAATATAATAATATTGTCCCTCATGTGTACGTACGGATTACTGTCTCCACGTACGCGATGAGATTCATACCCCATCGTAATCATTCAAGAATTATTTTCATTTAATGATTAAAAAAATATTTATAAATTTAATATCATTCTGGATATGAATCAATTACATCCTATCCATAACAAACATGTCTTATGAAACAAAACATATAAAGAAAAATGAATCAGTTTACACCCAAAACAACAATAATACTATAATATTATTAACAAAGTAATATTAGAAGATCATATACGATATCATATTAACATTTATTGTTTTTGAATAATTTAATAAAAATTATTTAACTATTATACATGAGGTTAATTTACCCTTGACCAAGGAAAACTACAAGGTAAGGGTTAATTTCCAAATTACTTTATTATCCAATGTTGTTTTTACATAAGTATCTACTGGGACCACTTTATCATCAACATCGGTGTTTTCTTAAAACTGTATTTCAAAACATTTTTTTCATTTACTAGACTATGTCTCAATGTAATTTATAGCCTTATTTGTTGTTATATGTTATGAAAGGAATCTTTCTATTTTTTTCCAAACAATGTACTCTATGACATTTTCGACAAATTAAGGTAAGAATGATTTTTAAATTATACGGCGGGTATGGCTATTTTCCACCATTATAACATCGTCGAAGCTTCCCATTCGGGATTATAAGAATATTTTCAAAATAAATGTTTTATTTTATAATTACTTGACTTCTAAATGATTTCAAAATATAAATGGAAATTTCTCTAAAAAAAGATTTGATTTCATCTATGCCAACATTCTTTGATGGATTTTAATCTTGTTTGATGTTGATTTATTATGATAAAAAACATCCATATTTTATTGAAGTTTTTGTGATATGTTTGATTGTGAATGTGTTATTTTTACATCATTCATGTTTTATAGATAATTTTTTGACATTTCATATGCTATTTTAAATATGTATGTTTATGTAATTTCTAAACCTTTTCGAATGAGCAATGCATTGGACATAGTAAGTGATGGGTGGAGCCCGCTCTAGATTCCTAATGCATTAGTTGGTCTAATGAGAAAAACTAGTGTCTTGCCACAAGGCCTTGAAAAAATCATATCTATTGTATTGGCACAAGGCCTTGACTATGTGGTTATGAAGTCTAGCAATATTCAATCCATCATTATGAATGTGGCTATTGATATAGCATGTGATTATTCTACTAGAAGAATATCCATTCAAAAAAGTAAATTTAATTATTTTATTTTATCATTGCCATATTATTCTGATGTTTAATTTGAAAAGTATTTTGTTTTATTCTAATACAATGACTTAAATGTTGGTTCTTATTTATGAAAGATTCTGCTATATTGTTATACTTACTGGGAATCTGAGCTCACCCCTTTCTATGTTTTATTTTTCTAACGATGTGAAGAATTATTTTATGGTTGACCAGCAGGGATAGTATAAGGATATTAGTGTGATTAAAAAGGGTAAAAAATGTTGTTTATGTTTTTATTTCATCATGTAATGTAAAATTTATGAATGTATCTAGTACAAACAAGGCTAAAAAACTAATCCGTATTTTGGTACATGATGCCTTGTATCATATCAATGTTATGTAATAATGCACTAACTCTGGGTAATTGGGGTCAAGGTTCTGCATTGATTCTGGTTAATTTTGTCCCACGTTATTTTAGGATTCCCCTGACTTCTATTAATCATTACCTCGATGTCAAAGAATGGGGAATGTATATAAAATAAATGAAATTCCACAACGACCCTTTTTCTTCCTTGACATTTTCATTATTTGGGGCATTGACATTATGGGACCATTCCCAAATTAATTTGGGAATATTTTCATTCTTCTGGCAGTGTATTACATTTCAAAATGGAATCTTTTTCAGATCAAAAATATTTTTTAGGTTTGGATTACATAGTTTCATCATTAGTGTCCAGGGTTTTAATTTCTGCAACTGAATAATGAAATCTCTATTGTATCAGTTAGCAGTTGAGAATCCTGTGTCTACTGCTTTCCACCCAAAAACCAACGGTCAAGATGAGGTGTTGAAAAGGGAGGTAAACCAAATTCTTCAAAAAATAGTTCAACCTAACAGAAAAGATTGGAGTCTTAGACTAAATGATTTGTTATGGGCTTACCATATTGCCTTTAAAAATCCCATTATAATGGCATTCTATCGATTGTGTTTGGATTGAATTTTCACCTCCCTATTGAGATTCATCACCAAGCCAACTGAGAAATAAAAAAAAATAGAAATTCTACCCTTTATGGTGATGTTTCTTATCAAAATATGCAGATTTAGGAGATGGAAGAAATTAAAATATAAGCATATAATAACTCTAGGATTTATGAAGAGAGAACCAAGGCTACCTAGGGCCATCTCATCCTTCATAGTAAATTCCATATTGGGAAAAGGGTCATCCTATATAATTAAAGGATGATGTTACATCCTGATAATTTTGGTTCCCGCTAGTTTGGACCAAACACTGTTACTAATGTGTCTCCATTTAGATTTCTTCACGTTAAAAATATAGAAACCATGCAAAATATTATTTTCAATAGGAAGTGGATGAAGCACTTTTAAAAATCCATTCTGGATTCCGTAATGGAGGAATAACAAGTTCAAGAAGTAGTATATTAATGATACCCACTAGGTTTTATCCTTGCTTCCAACTTTATATTTTATTATGGTGAGAAAACTACACACTTTATGAGGGAGGCTACATACATTCCGGGTTTAGTTAAGAATTTCCATCATCTCACTTCATTATCACTTTTTAGATTTATTAATAGTATTGTTACTTTCCCCCTTTCCCTCACCCTCAACCATGGTTCAAAAATATTACATTCTTTTATACCCACACTATCATTGAAAATGATTCCCATTTAATCATAGATGTTATGGAAAATGCATATGGAATTTTTGTATTCATGTTGTTTTAACATTGAATTTTTTTGATGAAATGTGCATTTCAGCAAGAAATCAATATTGTGGTTTGACATTTTTTTGAAAAATGGTTTTTTTCCGATGATATAAATGGTTATATCATTTAGAAACCTTTTAGAAAAATGGTACCCTTTTTTGATTAGCTTAAGGGAAAATTGTTTCACTTAAACTCTCCACAAAATATTGCACCCAACCTTGAAGTGTAAATAATTCATACACGATGAAAGTTAAATATATGTCTGGTTAATTTTTATCATCTTTACAAAATCATTTTCCATAGGTTCATTCTATATCCAATAGATTTCATTACTGGACTATATTAATCGATGTGTGTGTACCTGTTATTCGACTATTGTTCTCCATAAAAAAGGGACGCATACTGGGCAGGACAAAAACCACCATTCGTTGACTTTTTATCTAGTTTTAACCATTACAATTAGTGTCGTCAGGAGATCAAACAAGGTTTGGGAGAAGAGTGTAAAATTTGTTCCATGGGAATCCTTTGAAAAAAATTAATAAATGAGGGGAGTGATGAAATGTAAAACATATAAATATATCTATGTTGGGAGATTATGGTTTGACTTTTAGGAATTATTTAGTGAGTGGGTCAGGGAATTTTATTGCAAAGGATATAATGCAGGTTTAGTGGAAATGACAATGTAGTAGAATTTTTTTAAAATAACATATATTTACATCATGGAAATTGAATAGAATATAATAGTTCTCACACACACATAAGGAGAATTAGTGACATGATGATGTTTTGAATTATATTACTATATCAGTATCATGTATCTCTTGTAATTTCATTCTGATACAGTTTTTTAGACACATATTTCAATGATGATAGAGAATAACTCCTCGAAGTGATTTTTTATTTGATCACATTTTTATTAGGTTTTAAATTTTTATTTAATGTAAAATCTATATGAAGATGGAAATATCTACATCCATAATTATTGGAAATAATAATTTTCCTAGAAGTGTAAGTGTTTAGGTGTGGGGGTGTGATTGCACTCCAATTCAATATTTCATTTTAACCCTTAAACCACTATACTAAACTAGTTTTGTATTGAAATTATAAAAATAATAAGAAATTGGACATCATATTTGATACAATTAATTTTATGTTTTTTACTATTAAAAATACAGATGTTACATGATTTGATAATTACATTTTATGTGTAGGTGATTTGGAGGGTCCATGATGTAGTCGAAGAAAAATGGTCCAAAATATGCTTGACCCATGCACATCCGTCGACTGATCCGTACACTGCTTTTGAACTGTCCATCCAAATGGGGTGAAATTTTTTGGATTGTTCTAAAATTAAATAGGGTACATTTCAATGAAGGAAACCATGATACATCTAGCCATATATTTTCCCAACTAACCTGATCTTTCTAACAAACCGAATCATCACTGTGTTAAAAGTTGTGTGCAGTGATCTTACCATATCTCATGATCTAGATGCCCAAATGGTGCCAAACATTCTGTAGAGATAGAAAATATGTTGGGAAACATTTTTATAATCTAGATTCGACTGTATAGATGTTGAAAATCCTGGTTCAATTGGACTTACATAATTTGTGTCCCCAAAACAACATTCTACATAGCCCATAAAATTAAAACCTAGGATCCTAATTTTTATGTTTGGCCTAGGAGTAAAGTACTGACAATTTGTAGTTCCAGAGGAGTCAAATACTCATCTAAGAAGTTCTAGAGGCCACTATCCTCAAATAGGGATGAAGGATGAAGGTGAAGTTCCACTTGAGCCTCCTCCTCCTCTCAATGGAAAGGTAAGTGGTGGAAAATAATTTCAAGGGAGCTACACGTACTTGGGACGGTGTTCTGGAAATTTTTATTCTATAGGTTTTAAATAATTTTTGTGTAAAATATTTCAAATATGTTTAAACCTGATGTGCTTCTCCTCAGAGTACATTTTTTATTATAATATTTTGAATCACTTTTTATCTCATCACATATTGGGTTGAGATTTCAAGTTGGGATCTTGGGTTGTTCTGATTGGGAAACAAAAGCATCATATTTATCTCACACATAAAAAAGAAATTAGTATTCTTTGGTAGCCTTCACTCAATTCATGAGTTCCAATCCTTGATAGCATGATTTTTGTTTCATATTTTGGCACATACTGCACTGATTTAAGAGGCAAGAGGAGAATCAAGATCATGAAAACCCTCATCCAATGAATTAAACCAAACCATGTCAATATTTTCCAAAAAATGATTTATAAAAGAAGTGTAATGAACTTGAAATTTTCTCATAATATCTTAATTCTAAAACACCACTTATATTTATCAACATGTAAACTCTTTAAATCAATTCATTTTCCTAAAATAGATTTCAAATCCACCCCATCTTTTATTCCTTTTTATTAAAAGTTCACACTACAAACCACCAATGATCCTTCAGATTGGACCTAGGGTCTTCCCTATACTATAAATAAAACTTATAATCATAAAACATTTGACATTTAAGGACAAAACAGTCATTGGGTAACACCTTTTCCAATAGATTATAGATAATATTCAATTGATCAAGAAGATAATGGAGATGGTTTAATGCAATTTTAAATAATATGTGGGTGATTGTTGATGTTTATTTTTGTTTGAGGTGGTAGATCATTTGTACTTTATAATTTTTACAAGGCTTAAGAATCATCATTTTGGAATGTAGTAAAAGTTATCTCATTGAAAAATATCCCATTTCAAGATACTTTAAAGGGTTTGTGGGGTGGAATATCCAATAGATTTTCCACCATGGTTCTGTAGAGTGAATCATGTGACTCTTGTATCTCTTTGGAAAGAAGTATCATCCTAATCCTAACCATTTGATTCTATGGGATCACATTGAAATAGATTAATATGGTTAATTGGGTAAATTTTTTATATGGATTATAGATAGGAATGAAAATTTATTGTATGGGAAAAGTAACTGTTTAGTGCGGGATTTGTGGAAACATGGCCAAATGTAGGAAGAAACATGGGAACATGAGAAATAATTGATTATGTAATGTCCCAAATTATTTTAGGAAAATAGTGTATTTCCACATTCAATGGATGAAACAACCAATGGTGGGATGAATTTAGAACCCACAGTTTCCACTATGTAACCCTTCGATTATATATTTTATATTTTTAATGTATTTGGGTTAATAATTAGATGGTTTGGAATAATTTTGAAATGTGGGTGTGGATTATATAGAGGAGAATTAGTTGATCAAGATTAGAAAAATTGTGAGACTCTTATCAGAAACCGTGAAACAGAAATAGAGGCAAATATGTAGGCTTACATTTAGTCACAGAGTTTGGAAATACCATTCGTCCACCTCGGAGTAACCAAGATATTTAGAAATGAGGTAAATACAAGGTTGGTTCAAGTTTTGTCTAAACATGCATTCCAACCATGTGAAAGGTGTTGGGAGGTATTGTATAGAACATGGTTTCCCTAACCATTTGGCCCAACTATGCAACGTTAGAAGTAAGATCCTAAAAAAGTGGATCTCACCAAGTTTAACTACAAAACAAATCATTTTCCTCCTTGATGATGTAAAATTGGGTTTCTCCATACATAAATAATATAGAGACTCTTCCCTTCAAATTGTGTGTGATCTATTTGAAAATCTAGTTGTGTTGAACGCCATATTTCATGGTAGGTCACCATTCTTTATGGTGTTCATTGGGTATATTCTTCTTCCCTCTCTTGTATTTATAGATAAAGTTTTTTGCAGATAAATCATTGATTTTATATGCTACAAATAATGATATTTGGCTATTTGATGTTATATGAAAATATCTATGGTGTTTTTTTGAGATTCAACCTAGTTTTGTTGATGAATTTGTGTCATTCTTCATTTCACCCTCAGTTTCCATGGTATTTGGATTCAATCTCAAATCCTCTTCTTTAAATGTGAAGTACTAGTTTCAATTTGTTTTAAGTGCTTGAAATATAATTCAAAATTGATGTTAAATTCATCGTAGGACCCCTCTTTAGTGATGGATTTTGAAATTTTGGAAATTGGTTGTGAAGAAGGATTGGTTTTCCTCATTTTAAATAATTATTTTAAAATATGGATTTTTTAATTTATTTAAATGTTTTTTTATAAAGGTTATAAATAATGGAACTATTTTTTAAATTGTTGAAATTGTTTATTTTTCATGGTTTTTTAAATAAATGGTTGGCATGTGTTCATTCCATTTTTGGATATATAAGTTCATGAAGTTTCCCCATCAAAATTACAGCAGAGGTATGGGTGTGAAGTTCCCCCATCAAAATGGATCACTATGTAATGCCTTTGTGAATTGATGAATCACCTATCACAAGTATAGTTGGGTCCATGGTTTCGTGCATGGTCTATATGAGAATATATGGAATGGAATGGGTTATGCCAAAATAAAAATTATGAAATTCTTTAATGGATTTTTTGTGGTATTGGTTTGAAAAATAGTACTCCTGTGAATTTTTTTGTAGAAATGTTTTTCTATTAGATATAAACTATTTTAGTTTTATTTATATAAATTTATAAACATTGTATAACCCAAATGGTGTTAGTATGTTATTCATTTGGGGGAAACCTACACAGTTTCATTACTCAACTACTGTTTGGGAACTTTGGATAATTTGCTGATATCCTATATCTGGTCACATGGAAAGGAATTGTAACACATATCTTTAGTCTATCTTTAAGATACATAGTTTTGGATAGTGTATATGGATCGTGGAGGATATAGGAAGTTTATGTTTTGATGTTTTTAGATTCTATGAGCTTAGTGGTTTAGTATTTCGCATTGGTACACTAATATTTGTTATGGTGTGGTCTGGAATTATGGTCTTTTCGTACTACATTGAGTTGTGTTACATTATTATCATGAATCATATAGTTATTTTGATTATGTTATTCTTGTTTTTAGTTGTTTTTATCATCAAATGGAATATCTTCCCCCAATTTTATGCAATATCTTGAATATTATTTCTAGTCATTGGCATCTTGGGGATGTCGCCTAAGGCCAAGTAACATCCTTAGGATTTTTCATGATAAGGAGGAAGGGTAGAATGAAACTACATATATTTTTTATATCATATAATAATATATATATTAAATAGTTCTTTTGATATTTTTATTAATTACCTATCAAACATAAGCCTCATATATTTTTTAACCTTACTACTAATCATCTTCATTAATTTTGAATTCTTTATATACTCTGTGGAGATGTTAGATGCCTTATAAGAAAATTTTTTGTGACATGTTAATGAGGTATGAGAATAAATACATCATATTTATTACCATATGATATGTGTAAAAAATTAATTCCAGGGGAGTTAAATTGAAAATGGCATGGACATTAATGATTAATATAGAAATAAACATTTATGGAAAGAAGGTTATTTCTATTTTAAAATTGGAAAAGTAAAATGCATGATTGAAAATTTTTATTTGAAAATAATAATTTTAATGAATTATGTTATTTGTATTTGAATGTTTATTTTCCATTTTAAATCATTTTTTATGAAATTTTGATTTTGGTAATAGAAACTTATTTATAATGTTGTTGAGGTTACGTGCTTAAGGAAAAGAATGTTCTATATGTGGGGGATTTTTTAGGCCCAAATTTTTTCATGTATACTTTAATATAAAATTAATTTTTTAATCATAAATTTATTATTAATTTTTTTATAATTTATGATAAGGTATAAAAAATTCTCAAAAAAATAGCAAAAAATTTTTAAATTCCACATTAATATGAGGTCCTGTGAAAATGTAAAAGTGAAAGCCCGATGATGGAGATGAAAATTGAATATCTAGGTGGAAAATGAGAAAACAAATAATTTAAATTGATTATTTATGTTTTAAATAATTTATTTCCAACATAAACATGTTTGTAAAGTTGAGTTGAATGAAAAATAGAATGAAAAATAGAAGCCTAGGAAAAAGAACAAGTTTCATGGAATGACACATATGGTCACACTAGGAAACTCCATGAATTCACCCTAAAAAAATTATAGTGCATAAAAATAATCTATAAATGGTTAAAACCCATGAAATTCACATCATAACATCGCCTTTTATGATGTAAACCTTTATATGGGCTCAAAATCAGATACTTTTTATGGATTAAACACACGGTACCCCATTTGAAAACACCATTATGACCCGAGTTGACCCGATAGTCATTTATCATGATTTTATAGAACTCGCTGTTTCTTTGAGGACTATAAATATTGGACTAGGGTGTATTTAAAATTATTATAAAATATAAAGGGTTCTTCTATTTTTCTTAAATCTTAGGGTTCTTATTCTATAAGAATTTATTTTTTGATTATTTTCATCCCATCTAATGATATTGATATATTTTATTAAAGTGTTTCTCATTAACCATATCGATATCTAAATTACTATATCTCTTCCAATACTAATTTATATGTCATGAAAAATCCTGGCGGGGCTTGTGTCGTCACTCACCTAGTCCGACTCCAATAGACATGGGGTTGGTGACTAGCACTGAGTAGGCACAACAAAAACATGTCAGATATTTCCTAGGTACATCTTTGAACACACATATCTCCATGACCAAAAAATAATGAAGTATAAAAACCCACAAAGAACTGAATTCATGCATACCACTATATCACAACTGGAGTATGATTAGAATGTAAAGTTCATTAAAGAAAAATGGTCAAGAATCAAAGTCCATGAAAAAATAAATCTATAACCATAAGTCAAACCTGTATGCACAAGGTACTGGGACTGATGTCTATTCTATAACAACATCATGGCTTCTTGATCTCATAAATATCTATCAAGTTCTGGTTCTCCTAGGACTCCATCAAAAAGTCCCACATTTTTACAAGACACAACACGTGAAGGTAAAACCTTTGGAGGGGTGAGTATAAAAATTATTAGTAGGACACCCCAAAACAACTAATTAATACAAAAATAATAAATTATAGTCAGTTATACACAATTATATGTATAGAACACATATAAAAATAATATCTAGACATTGTTAATCCAAACCACCTGGTCTAGTGTAAGCCATAACCACTGCATCGCAACACTAGTGATTCTATTAGAAAATTTTATGAATAACTCATCGAGGAGAACACACACCGGATTACAATAAAAGTGATGAAGTATTACTGAGAAGTATGGTTTTTTGGGAAGTTTCATGATAGATATACATTCATTGATCTTAAGAGAACATGATACCACATATGAGGATCATAACCAGAGCCATAGGGTGATACCAGCAACTCCATTGTCAGCAACCTTCTATGTAGAGGATCAAAGCCCTGTGAAGATGCTCATGTCAATACCGAAGACTCTACCTTGGGCATGAATAATGAAGAGATGATCTATCTTTACGCCTCTAAGGGGATTCCAAAAAATCTATCATGGATATCTAGCTAAAGGGATCATAGTCCTATGAGTAGGAAATGATTCCTACCTACCTTTGAGAAAGTGATAAGTAAATGAAATGTAATGAAACATTTCCAAGATACATATGAAACAAGAATCAATGCATATATAAGCGGATAAACAGTGTGTAGGAGGGTCACACACCATGCCCTTGACCGCACAAACATCCCATTTACAATAACCCTTATAATTAATAACTATGTTGTTTAGAAGATGGGTACAAAACATGTATATGAAATCACACAGAATGTACTTCCATCCCATCCAAGGTCGACTCATTTACAACGATTGTGTTCCAGTACATGGTTTCAAACTATGTATCTCTATCAGTGTACCAATAAATGGGGTTATACATGTATTTTTTATAGGCCATGTTGTGTGGTGGAGTACTTACCGTGAAGGAAACACAAGTACTTCACCCCATCTCTGTGTATCTCTGGAGATACACAACAAGTCTCTAGGAAGGGTTTACATTCCATTTGATAGAGTTCCAGGCCATGTGATAGTTAACTATCTTTATAAACCCTATTTACAACTTAGTGGGGGGGCACACACCTTGTAACCCTGCGTTATTGGTTGTGTTCATCGGGGTTCTCTAGAAACTCGTGTTCTTCCACCGCGTACCTCAGCTGATGAACCATATCACATTATGGTGATCTGTTCACCTCAAAACTCCATATCAAATGTTCTGTCACCACCCTAACACAAACATTAATGTGTTTAGGCCCTTCAATAAACTCAAAAACCTGTTTAAATCAGTCCCAATGCAAACCACTTGATGAACGATTTCTCCTGAATCACTTTGATTTGTCCATCTTCTTTGCTTTCACACCTCTCTTTAGTCATCTCAATGATGTATCTTCAATTTAAGATCATTTATTAAATAAATAAATGCACAATGATTGTTCATTCATAAAAGAACCAAATACAGAAGAAATATTGTAGATAATTGTGTAGAGAAAACATAAGGACCAAATATAAGGAATAAACCTCGACTGTTGTTCATTTCAGACACAATCTGTTACCATAAGAATGATCAAAAAATCAAATAATTTTTGAAATAATCATACCCCAATAATCCCAAAATGTATAGCCGATCCTAGAATGAATGATTTGATAATGTATAAACATGTTCGTTTGTTGGTCTGCATTCAACATTGAATTCAATAATGTTTAATGAAATCCAATGAAACATAGCCTACATAGGAAATAGATCATTCTCTATTGAAGATCTATTCCAACTGGAGAGATTTTTCAAGAATATTATTCAATCCAAGACACCATCATCACTAGTGAGACAAATCTGTAGGGTCTCTCTTTAGAACCTCCATGGATTTCCAAGGATATTAACATAACCATAGATCCCTGAATAAAGGAGTATATAACATAATAATTGTCACTGCGTCTCTAAATCGATGGAATAGAGTAATAAAATAAATCATAAATTTATTTTATTTATTAAAAATGACGGTACTACTTTTCATAGCCGACTCACACCTACAGATGTTAGGCCTAGCCTAGGGTAAAGCTACTAATCTGAACCCAATGACTCCTTTGGTTTTCTAATACATGAACCTGTTTAGATGTTATTCCACTTTCGTAGGAAAACTATGCACACATGATATATAATATTTTAATATTATTCAAATATTTATTCTGGGCACACCAGTCCTCATATTTTCACACCATCTCACCGCTTGGTCTAGAATTAATTCAAAATAATATTAAAAAATAATAAATATAAAATCTGGGACATTACATTCTCTCTAACATGGGGCTTTATGTCCTCAAAAATTAAAAAATAAGGCTACTCCTAAAGATGATGTTATTAAGTACGAATTTGAGATTTCTGCTCCCAATTTTTCTCTTGGAGACTCTCATGCTACCGTTAGAGACACACTAAGGGAATCACTCATCCATGAATTATCCTCTCGTATAAATCCTCAATAACCAATGGGTACTCTTAAAATGTCACTCCATCCTCAATGTTCTGCTCACCCAATTCGATGATGTGCAGTGGTTCATGCATGTACCTCCTCAATTTCGATATGAGGAAGAAATCATTTAACCGATCTAACTACAGATGTAGAGATAACAGGTATTACACCTCACCAGCTTTATGTTGAATCAGCAAAGGGGTGAAGAACCTCTTAGATAACTTAACTACCCAGCCAAATATCTATATTCCTCATCATGTTGAAGCACATAGGAATACATGGACTCATTCCTCAAACTACAAAGGCATATTATTGGTATCAAAATTATACTTCTAACCACCATGGAAATTCTTCATCTACTCCATGATTATCTGAACATTATCTATAATACCTCATAACAATTCTGGGCCAATGAGTGCCGAATCTCCTCTATCAGTCTAGTATAGTGGTGTACTATTGGTTCACCTATAAAAATCCACTAATGGTGGCATACCAATGGTGTAATGGAATATTTTTCTATATTCTAACTCTTGTAGTGCTAGGTGATCCTATAATACAACAACTGAAGTCCAACATGCAAGATCATAGCATGTCCTCCCGAACCGGAATGGTTTACTATGTTTATCCATCCATCTGTGGGTGAAATGTTTTGTCCAAGAATAATTGGGTCCCAAATGACTTATGAAAATTTCATTGATAATCCTGAAGTAAAATGGGCATCACAATGTGAAAATATTTTCGATGGAACTCCATGAAGCCAAACTATCTACTTCACATAGAGTCATCACAAGCTCTCTACGTAACTCTTCTCTTTTATATCTAAAATGTGTGATGACTTTTTAAGTCATTCAACGATCACCTAGATAGAATAATGATCCCAAGAAATTCATGGTAAAACTGTCAGGAAGTCCATAAATTTTCTACAACACTTCTATTCTGACACCACAAGGGGTTGAGCTAATCCCTCCAGAAGCTATTTCTCTTCCAACACTTTCCAAAATTTAAGTCATCAAGAAATGAATTCTGCCACTATTTTATTTTTTAATTGCCACCAAAATAAAAATCTAATGTCCTGGTACATTTTCTCCACACTAGGAATTAAATCCATAGGGGATTTATGAAACATCCATAGGACCTCCTCTCACAATTCCACTAGTTCTACTATGCATCCTCTAAAAAGAAAAATGTGTGACCAACCTTTTGAATATCCATTATAAGCAAATCCTATGGACATCTGATCATGTAGGTTATCACAGTCGGTATCCCCAAGATTTCTTTGACTCAATATAATAATGGTGGAAAAGAGCCATCCAATAGAGTTTAGCTTCTCCATCTCCATCAATAATGGATAATTGTCACATGGCCAAATCCATCGACGCCTTGTTCAGGACAATGAACTATATCTCTTTCAGGGAGCGTCTTCCCCCATATTCCCTTTCCTAAGAATATACAAAATATCTATGTCATAGTCTAGGTGGAACTATACCCATTGCCTTTGTCTCAAGTTCATATCCTTTTAAGAGAAGATATAATTGAGACTATTATTATGACAGTAGATGATTGAACGCTCACCCATTTTGTAGTGTCTCCACATCCTCAACATGAAGACTATCATTTATAGATTTATATTATAGTTTTAATGGTTCATCTAATGTGGTATCAACTAGAATTAACCAAATTAAATCACCACCTTCCTCTAAATCAGGACACAACCAAGCCCGGTGTCTAATGCATTATAGAACACTATGTACTCAACACCCTCCTTCAGTAATCTCAAAATAGGAGAACTCATAAAAATCTTCCTCAGCTACTAAAAATACAATTGGAACTTCTATATCACCACAAAATGCTTCCCCTTTTGATTCAAAGCTATCATATGTTCAATTTACCAAGATAAATTAGATATGAATCTCAGATAATAGCCTACTAGACCTAGGATTCCCCACACCTCTATCAAGATCCTAGTTGGATCCCATGCTAACACTGCTTGATCCTTGGATGGGTCCACATCCCATCTATCTATTGAGATGAAGTCTACTAGAATGTGGAAAACATAAATCTAGAACTAGAACTTCGATAGTGTCCTATAATGATGGTTCTGTCAGAGTATGTATAGAACTATACTTAAGTGTCCCAAGTGATCCTCCTCAAAAGTCGAGTACATTAGGATATTTATGATGAAGACTAATACAAATCAGTGTAAATAAGGATGGAAGATCTAGTTCATGAGTCTCATGAATAATGCTTGGGCATTCATTACAACAAATTGTATCACCAAGTACTCTTAGTGACATTAACGACATCTAAAATATGTATTTAGTATATCCTCATCTCATACGCAGAGCTAGTGATAACATGACTGAAGGTCAACCTTTGAGAACCATCATTCCCCTCTCACATGATTGAAGTGGTCATTAATCCTAGATTGTGGTTTATTTTTCTTCATGGTCACCTGGCTCATGTGTCCGGTGTCCACAAAAAACCTCAAGCTCCTATATAACTTTTTGGAAGACAACACGGGTGCTGCCATAGGGAACCATAGGGTCTCACAATGACCTTACTCTGTATGTCCTCGAACTCTAACCTTAGCCCGTAGAGATCTGTGGGATCCATCTAATATGATGGAGATGATATTGGTGTCATTCTAGGGTTTAAATCAATACAGAAGTATATCTCCTAACATAGATTTAATCTTGTAACATCCTCAGGGAATACTCCTTGTACTCTACCACTACTACTGGAAAGTGGTAACTCTTAACATTAACTGCACTAAGGGTCTAGAAATCCAACTGATGATAAAATGTTTACACCCTATTATATATGAGCTCATCTTATACCTCATGGATTTCCTTTTTCAATGATAAAAGTAAAACATCCTTTCATTGTTGAGGACTCACTGAACCCTTCTCCTAAAATATTCAATCTTGGTTTGGACTATAGATATCAAACCCATAAAAAGAATGACATCTTAATTCCTCCATGTGGTCACCAAGAGTCTCCATCTGAAACTCGTGGCACCAAGGATTTTTTCAGGCAATTGATATAGATGTGTGATCAATGAGTATTATCCACTAGGTATCTCTAAGTGTAAGGTTCATGTAAATGGTTCAACATGATTCCCTAGGTCTCGAACAGGATACATGGAAATAACGAAATGTCAAGGAACTGTGTTTATTTTTATGAAAACTACATTAAAAAATAAAAGGATTGTATTCCAAATCATTCCTTGATCCCATGGGTCATAATCCTCAACCACTTGCAACTATCTCTAACCCTATCCCCCTTCCCCCAAAGCCTAGTGTGGACCACCTGGGGGTGGTGGTGGTAATACATCGATATGTAGAGCACCTAATTCTACTCTCCCAACTCCTATGACACATTCACTTCACATGGGATCTACCTTCTCCCATTTATGTATCTACCTTAGTGGTCCCTAAAAAGTCTCCGTGCCAGAAGTATGGTAGGTTGGACAATCTTGAGTAATATATCCCCTACCTTCACATGAATAGAACTGCCTCCCTCTAGGCTAACTGGACACACCATGTGAGCCCTAAACTGCATAACCTCTATCCTAGGACCTCCTCCTAAAATGTATCCCATGTCCAAGCCCCTAGGTCTATTGTCAGATCCTAACTACTGAGGTCTCTGTTCCTGCCTTACCACTACTAACATTGACCATTTGTACACACTCATCCAAGAAAAATTAAAGCACCAAAGCCCTCTCCGACACCACAAAATATGATGGAATGCATTGTGGGATAATTCTATCCTGGATGTCTCTATACAGACCTCATTAAAAGGTTTTATCTTTAATGTTCTGATCCCAAAAAATATCCATCGAGTACCATAAAATTTTGATAAACATCGATGAATAATAATTCATTGTTCTGATAACACACTAAAGTTGGATAGTATACTATATACGTAAAAATTTAGGCATAATTGGTGAAAACTGCACTCTAAAGAGTAACTCAAACTATGTTAATGAAAGTGTCTCCTCATCATGTGTCTAGGTAGAAAAACTCCAAAATATCTCTACCAAACCATATAGAAGGATTACTGCCAATTCAACTATCAGATACAATGGTGTCACCACTAGATTGAAAACTCGATCCCCCGCCTGATGCTATTCCTCAGCCGCTTGAGGGTCGGGCCCACCAAGTAACATGGGGGGTCTTTGTCTCTAAAACTCACAAATCTTGCCCAATATGTGCTCCTCATCTTATGGTACTGTGGTTAAAACGTCTTGATCCATAGGTATTGGTATAGATATTGCACCACATAGATGTAACATATAGGGAACTGATCCATGTATCGAAGCCTCATCACAGTGGTGTTTATCTTTATGATCGTGTTAATGAATCCTAGTTGGTTTACATATACGGAGCATACATTATGAAGAAAATATGTACCATAATCAATGAGTATATCTAGATAGATGACTCAAGAATGATATATAACCATAACCCATTATTATATGTTTCATTTACCATTATTTTTAAATAACCTGGATTTTCCCAAAAAATTGAAATTATTTAGGAAATGTATTACACCGAGAGATGAGACATCATAAGATTTTGTGGCCTAGTATGAAAATAATAATTATTTAAATAATGTTCAGATTTTAATTAAAATTAGTGGTTGGTTTATCTTTTATCAAGAATAATTTTAAAATGGGTACCTAGATCAGAAATATGATAGCACTGTTGTGTTCAGAACAACGACTTTACCTTAGGCAGGGCCTAATGTTGTTGGGTGTGGGTTGTGGGTCAAAGATAGTTTTAGTATGTGAATTTCATTAAAATATTTAATAAACCTATATTTTTTAAGGATACATGTTAAATTAGAGGTAGTTTTCATTTTTAATAATCCATGTTAGAAGAATTCCTTATTGTCACCATAACCCAATAATTCTCCTGAGTTAAGGACAAGGAAGCTCTATCCCGATGATGAAGATCGCGGGATCAAGGATCAAAGATGAAATGAAACTCCATTCTTAAACAATGTGTAATACTGCCTTAAGGTCGGGTGTTGATCACTTTGTGATTTATTTTCCCCTTATTAGAATCAAACAACGAACGTAGACCAACCCATGAATAAGTTGATCCATGGGTTAGTCATTCATGTGGGATGGATAATTTATATCATGTATATAACGGAAATTAAAATGTAGTGATTTATCTATTGTTGTTTGTTTGTGATCTCGCTAACATGAACGGATCAAGGTCGCCACGAATAATGAAAATATCTATTATATGGGTTTTCATGTGATTTATCTCTCCCCTAAATCAATCAAATCTTTCTTTAGTTATTTTCCTTTTGGAACCCTATATGAGTGATCAACTGTTTCACCCATGATCCATGAAGCAATGATCCAAGACCAAAGGTTTTGTACTACATTGATATTTTAGAGGATTTTTGTTAGTGCAGTAATACCAAAACGGCTTTCGATATCTTACAATGTAGGATGTGATGAATGGGGGCCACCAGCATGATAACAGGAGGTTGAGGCAGCAACAGCCCGATAGGGGTGGAGGGCCTGGTGGAGCATTACCTAGAAGAGACACTGGTAGTTAGGCCCAATCTATTTAGGACCATGTAGTAGGAAGGCTCATGGATGTGGAGGTTTTGGTGGCTATGGAGTGATGTGGATTAGATATCGTGTTAAGGGGATCCCATGATGGCAGCGAGGCCACCGGACTAGGTAGGGAAGGTGGGTTGGCTGTGTGAAACAGGTTCTAGCACTGCGTTGATTGGGGTAGCAAGCTGAAAATAGTGGTTGGGTGACCACATGGATTGGAAGGACATGGATAGAGTGGGCCATATAGAGTAGAGAAATATTGGCTCTCATGATGCGGGCAAGGTAAGAGATCCTTCCCGCATTGGCGTACTAGTGGCCCAATGGTCTGTGCCAGTTTGGGCCGACCCATACTAACTAGTACGGGTCGGCATGGCCGGACTAAGACAAGTCAAACCAAAATTGGACCAGACCATTTTTACTGAATTGGTCACATCTTTCAAACCGTATCTCCATTTGACGAGAGGTTTACAATGTTGGGGCCCTTAAAAAGATGGTACATTTTAAATATTGTATGTGAGTTTTTATCTATGTTGGTTTTTGAACTAATTGCTTGAAGAGTATGTTATCCTGGTACAATAGCTCAACGAGAAGAATCTTGTGGCTAGATGTGACTATGTGATCTTGGTGACTATGTGACTTGGGTGATTTCATGACCAATTGACACTATATCTACCATCGACGCTCCATGGCCATCGATGCTTCGTCAACCATCAACACTCCATATGACATCGATTCTCCATGTTCTATTAATGACCTATGTTCCATCGACGCTCCATGGGCCATCAACATACCAGACACCATCACCTCTTTGGGAACCATCAAAGCTCTGAGTTCCATTGAAACTCTATGAGCCATCAATTATTTATGCCCCATTATCACTTCTAATGTAATAGAGATTATGAGATATATGGAATACAATAGTAAATCCTTTTCGTCATGCATTAGACTTATACAATGTGATATCACCATATTGATTGTATTTCATGTGTTTTCTTTTTAGTGTACTCTGTGTAATTATTACTGGTCTTTTAAATTGTGGTTTTATTTTATTTAATAATTATTTCATTTACTCATCCCTGCACAGGATATGCACATACGTGTCATGTCTTATGAAGACGATCAATGATTTAACAAAGCCCTAGGTAGAATAGGGCTTGGTTGTACTTAGATAGAGGCATGACTAATGAGGTGTGCTTCACGGACATCAAACATCCATTTTGGTACATAACCATTAGGTAGGTTTTTCTGTGGTTGTGTTTCAAGAACATGTACATTTCATTTTGATTGGGCTTGAATTCTGGCCCCATTTACATTCCAGTTTTATTTAGTTACACTGTGGTGGGTATATTAGTGGTATGAATGTATGTTTACATAGTAGGTCTGGTGGTGAACCACATGGATCCGCCCCTGTAGTTTCCTCGAGTGTTTTATGTCATCCATATTTCACAGCTGAGAAGGTAAGTGCCTGATCCATCGCACGTCATTGACTACAGCAAGCTGGACATTGATGTGGGGATGAATTTTGGGGAATAACCAATGATGATCAAGGATTAACAAGAGTGTATCATATGTGGGAGGTTGATTCATCTGCATCGCATTTGTTGGAAACATAAGAATCTCCAAGAGACCACTTGGAATTGGGAGGTTCATATTCATTCTCCGTACCCACATATTTTTGTTGAGTAGGCCTTGTTTTTTATTTCGAGGACATAAATCCCAAAGGTGGGGAGAATGTAATGACTCTTATTATCCTGAATTTGTTTTTAGAAATTGATTGGGAAAATTTTGAGACCAGTAATTAAGACAGAGTTAGATTATGAGGTCCATCATGCCCAAAACAATTCATTGAATAATGTTCTATTTTAAATTAAAATTTTGGGGTGATTTTTAATTGAAATGGAATCACTTCTAAATGGGTTCCTATATTGAAATTATGAGGGTGTCGTTGTGTTCAGAATAATGAATTTACCTTAGGAATGGCATAACCTCAACTGACATGGGACGATAGTGAATGCTTGTTTTTGGAAGTGAACGGAATTTAAATATTTAATAAATATATTTAACTGAACATTATGTGTCGATACAAAAGTAGTTTCACTTTATAATAACCCATGACAATGGAATTCAGGGTTGTCATCATAAACCCTAGAATTCTCTTATGGAAAGGCCAATGAAGCTCTCTCATGATGAATAATGCTAGAGGATCAAGGATCGACGATGACACAGAACCTCGTTATTCATCAATGACTTATCCCACATCAAGTTAAAGTGTTGACCTCTTTATGATTTATTTTCCACATCACAGAATCAAATTATGGATGCAGATAAACTCCTGAAAATTTTTACATGTGGTTTAGTTATTCTTGTGGGATGGTTAATTTATTGTGTGTTTGAAAAGGGGATTAAATCTTAGTGAATTATCTTTTTATTTGTTTCTTTAACATCCCGCTAACATGAATAGATCAAAGAACACACGAATAGGACCAAGATCTATTTTGTAAGTTATCATGTGCTTTATTTCTCCCATAAATCGATTTCCATTTTCCTGCAACCTTTTCCTTTCGAAACCCTACAGGATAATTCAATGGTTGTTCCCTTGTTCCATGGCGCTACGATTCAAAATTGATGGTTCTGAACCACGAAAACATTGTAGAGGTGTGATGGGAGTGAAAAAGTCCTATGAAAGCATATGGTGGATTACAAAGGAGGGTGTGATGAATTGAGACCATCCATATTATGGCCAGTAATGGAGGTAGTATAGTCCTAAAAAGGGAGTTTGGGGCCTAGTAAGGAGTGCTATAGACATGCCACCAGTAGGGCGACCAACAACAATAGCTTGAAGTGGTCTAAGTGGGACTGCATCAGAGGAAGGCCCATAGTGGCAGAAGCCACGAGAAGGGAATAGAGGCTGCAACATGAGGTCATGGGGGGATGTGAAGGGATCTTTCATTGGAGAGAACACCAATGGGATCCCACTACAACAATGAGTCTATGGGACTAGGCAGGGAAGGCAGGCTAACTGTGCGAAACCTGGTCCAATGCCGCATTGACCTAGGGAGCTGGCTAGCCATGCGGCCGGGTGACCGTGTGGATTAGAGGGATACGCCTAGGGTGGGATGCTTATGATAGAGAAGAACTAGACCACGAGGCATAGGTAGGGTTGGGATGAACCCGACCGACTGGGTCTGGTCGAGTCAGCCCAATCGGGTTAGGTCGGGTTAGCCGTACCAGACCATAAACATTTTACTAAATTGGAAATATCTTTCAGAAAATGTGTCTATTTGATGATTTTATTTCTTCATTGGGACCCTTGTGAAAAGTAAGCCATTTTGAGATACACTATGTTAGATTTTGGAGATGTTTTCATACGACCTAATGCATTGAATATTAGGTTCTCCAAGAACACGTGCACTATGAGTGGAATCCTACGACTAGGTGTGACTATGTGATCTTGGTGACTATGAAACATGGGGATTGCTTCATCCATCGATGTTCTATACTCTATATGTGCTTTGTGCACCGTCAAACAACCATGTTCCTTTTTCATCTTGTATACCACCACCTCTCTGATCACCATAGATGCTTCATGCGCCCTCAACACTCTATATTTCATCGACGGTCTATGCGCCATCGAGGCTCCATGAACCATTGAAACTCCATGCAACATCTACAATCAGTGTTTCATTGATAGTTATAGTGTCATATGGATTGGGAGATCTATAAACAATATAGGAATATTATTATAATTGTGATTTTGAATTATACATGTGTGAGATAACTGTATTGATTGTACATTGTGTTTTTTGTGGTTTACTTCATGCAATTATTAAGGGTGTTTTCCATTTTGTTTTTGGGTTCCCTAATGAGTATTATTTTACTCACCCTTACATGGGTTATGCCTGCATGGATCATGAATTATGCATATGATAAATTTCCTAAAAGATTCCTTATTGGACAGGGGCTTTGTGGTGACTAGAGAGTGGCCTGAGAGAAGAGGTGTGCTTTAATGACTTCATATATTTGTTTCTATACCTACCCTTTTTGTTGGGTTTTCTGTGGATGAGTTTTAGGAGGTCGAACTTTTAATTTTGGTTGGGATTTTATTCTGTCCATGTTTACTTTCCATTATTGTACAATAACTTGGTGGTGGGTATCTTAGTTGTATGAATTCATGTTTACTTTGTGTTTTTAGTTCTACACTTTTTTCTAGAAGTTTGCATGTGTACGTATACATAGAAAAATGCCTCCCATTTGTGGGATTTTCCTAATAGGTGCTAGTTACTATCCTTTGGCCTATTACAAGTGGGCTTGGGGTAGTCACGTCATGGGCCCCATGGGTTTGGTCATAAAAATGTTCCTTGGAACTAGTATTCATGTAAAACAAGTCTAAAAATAGGTTATCAGAGTTTTGATGTACGAATATGCTAGATTCTCTCCCCAAAACTAGAGTCCTCGGATAGAAATACGAACTCAAAACACTTAACACTGTTTCCCCAATAAAATATCATAGACTCATATTTATAATGTAGAACCTACCACCTATGATTCCACTCTTTCATGACCTATCCTACTAGGGCTCATTCCCTGACTCCCAAGGCTCACCCCCAATAGGATAACGGTAATTGACTAGAACATTGTTGGTATATCACTAACATGGGGGGCATTGCCTATGCATCTTTATGCACACACACATCCCTAATACAAAAAAATTTTGAAATGTAAAAACCAATAAGAATCAAAATCATGCATACCACTATATCCCAACCAGAGTATGACTAGAAAGTAAAGTGAAGTAAATTAAATAGAGCTAGAATATATGGCCACCAAAATATTATGGCGGTTACCATAAGTCCAACCTGTAAGAAAAATGTTCTTGGACAACTTTCTATAGCCGTAGGAAGACCTCGACTGCCTGACCTCCCAAATCTCAATTTGGACCTATTTTTCCTAAGACTTCGTCAAAAGGTAATTCATCTACACAAGACATGACACATTAAAGAATTGAACATGTTGGGTGAGGATAAGAATAATCACTAGGACACCATGAATCCAAAAATAAAAACACAATGAAAGAGGTAGAATTATCTCTATATAGGTATATGTCCAAAAGATATATAATAATGATATCCAAACATTCTCAATCAATACCACACAGTCTACTAAAATCCATTAACCACTATATACAACACTAGAGATTTAGTTTGAATATTCCGTGATGCACTCACTTGGGAGAAAAAACTGTTGAGTCCTATTTCACTAATGATTTTCATCTGAGAAGTAATATTTATCAGGAACCATCATGAGAGAGACACACTAATATTTTGAAAAGAATATGATACCATATATGAGGATCAAAGTCAGTGCCATAGATTGATAGCAACAATTTCATCCAGATTAACCTTCAAGGGTAGAGGATCGACACTTAGTGAAGTTGTTCAGGTCAATACTGAAGACTCAACCAAAGTCGCAAAGAAAGAATAATGGATCCCACTCCATGCCTCATGGGGGATTAAAAAAACTCTATCAAGGAGGCCCTACTGAATGGATCATAGTCCTATGAGTGGGAAAGTATTCATACCTACCTTCATGGAAGCGATATGGAAACGAACCATGAAAAAATTATCCAAGATATAGAGTACAATAGAATCATGCAATGTATAAGAAAATGCACGACATGTAGTAGGGTTACATTCTGGGTCCCTTGACCCATGGTAATACCTATTTACAACAACCCATGTCATTCTCAACTATGTTGTGTCAAATACGGGTACACGACATGTTGAAGAAGTCACATTCCATATCCTTCCATTTATAGTCTATGTGTGTACTATGACATTATACTAGTATAGGAAGTCCACCAAAGTATCTCATCTCATGTACCAGTACATGGGGTTGTCTGTGTACTTGGTCGAGGCCAAATCATTTGGGGGAGTACACATCATGTAGACACCAGTGTACACCACCCCATGTCTGTATATCTACCGAGATACACACCATGTCTCTGGGAAGGGCCTACATGCTGCGTGATAGGGGTCACACATCATGAGATATATAACCAATTGTTGAAACCTTATGTGCTACTCAGTGGAGACTACATGATGTGTAACCTAGGGTTACATGCAGTGTTCGTCGGATCATTCCTGATATACACATTCTTCCTTTGTGCACCTCGGACAAAGATCCATATCTCATTCTGGTGATCCCTTTTTCTTAATACTCTAGATCCAGGGAGATTTCACCAAGCTTACACCAAATTGGTCTATTTTGGTCCATCAATCGACTCATAAATCCTTTAAAATCCATCTCAAAAAAACTTCCACACAAAATTTTCTCCTGAATCGGTTTTATGCATCCTTCACCATCACTGTTTCACCTATGTTAGGTCATTCTGATGATGGATATTCAATTTCATGTTGTTTCACCAAGAAATGAATGTGTAATGATCATTTTTTCATAAATATACCGATGAATTAAGAACACACGTAAAAAACTGGGGAGTGAAAACACAAGGAACAAATATAAGGAATGAAATTCAACTGTTGTTAACTATGTCCTTAAACCATTACTGTATCAATGATCGAAAAAAACAAATCAATTATAAAATAATCAAACCATGATAATCTAGAAATGTATAACCCATCCCACATGGTACGATTGATCTGTCGATCATGTTGTTCATTAGTTGGTATGCATTCGTCATTGAATTCATGAATGGAGAAATAAATCCAAAATAATCAATCCTACATAGGAAAAGAATCATTTGATTTTGAAGATCAATTTCCATTTAGAGGATCTGTCATGAACGATCATTGATAATCGCCTCCTTCATTTCCATCAAGAGAAACATTCAGGGATTCTCTCCAGAGCCTCTAATGAATTCTAGGGTTATTATCCTCTATGGAATTCCAGGGTTATGATCCCAACCCTGGATCTCTGCCTAACAGCTTTGTTTAAAGAAGAAACATCATTGTGTCGGTATGTCGAAGAAACATAGAAATAAAATAAATCATTAAATTATATTATTCATTAAAAATGTTTGGAACTAGATCAAAAAACTGATCTACGTCGACCGATTTTAGGTCGTACCTAGGGAAAATACACAGCTCTGAATACAACTATTCCCATATTCTGTTTGATCTGGGAACCTTTTTAGAAGTTATTTGACTTTTTCAAAAAAAAAAATATGCGTGCATTCTATTTAATATTTTAATATTAATCAGAAATTTATTCTGGGAACCCCATGCCTCAAAATTTCACATCATCTGAGCACCTAGTCATGAATTAATTCCAATCAATTTACAAAAATGCTTGGAAAATTGAGGACATTAAATTATATTTCTCTCTTCCCATCATTCTACCAATATCTCTTTGCCTTGGTAGTTGAAAGTGACTGAACCAAGGCTCAACATTATAGGATGTTATATATAATTCTAAATTACTGCAGTTTTTATTAATAAATTATTTTAATTAAATATATTGAAAATGATATGGATGTTCAAAGTTTAAGTGATTTCCACTATGGAACAACTTTTTAAACCATGTCTATCATCTACTAAATCATAGTTTTCACCCTTCTATTAGGAATAATATTCAAGAATTGAGGGTGTTATAGATATGAAACAACATCTAATAGAGTATGTTCTTTTAGGAATTTGACCTTCAATTGAGGTTTTATCCTAATTGGATGTTGGAGTAGGTGGAATATGGTTTGCCAAAATAATTTCTGAATAGTGATAAGAAACGAAGTCAAAATAGATTGTTGAAATACATGTACAATGGGATGTATTTTAAAATTATATATAATCAATTATAGTAAATAATGATGAAACCTGTATAACCCAACCCTTGGACCATGACTCGTCTTCCCTAAAATTATTTTATTTTTCATCTACAAGTTTGGATATTTATTTTTTTTATTGCATTATTTTTTCGAAAAAAAAACTCAAAATTTCATTATTTTCATAAAATAATATAAAAACAAATTATATAATTTGAATTATAAATGAATGACTGATTTACTATAACCATCCTCAAGTGAGATAACAATGGTCACCCTTTGTGTTTCATTCATAAAATAAATTTACTTTAGTACCACCCTATGATAGGCATTCCATAAAGTATATACTAACTATTTGAAATATTCTGTCATGATCCATTCATTAATTATTGTAATTAATATTTAATTTCATTTTATCAATATTAATAGGTTTTGATTTTTGTGATTAATCAGTCATAATTGTTCTTGGTTTAATTTTCATTTTCCGGAGACATTTTTCATATTCAACAATATGTTTTACCTTATATGGTGTATGTAACTCACCAATAATATGTTTTCAGTTATTTATTTTTATAATAAATGGTATTTACATAACCTTATCATGTTTCTAATGACCAAAGGTTTTATAAATGAAATTTTCTTTTCAAATGAATTAATTCCATATTATGTATCATTTTTTTAGAAGTCACGTGACCAACATTGGTTATATTGTATTTGTATATGTTACATCCCAAGGGATTTAAATGACAATTAAAAATCATTCCAATTGATAATATAGTTAATTTATAGTTATTTTTAGGATTAATATATATTAAGGTTTATGATGAAGTCTAATTGACAAGGAATTATGAATTCATGGCCTCACATACTAGGATCGTTCCCTATAAAGCATGTTTATTAGTGATTCCAAGGGAGATTGAAACCTTGGGATTTACCCTTGACCATTCTCATGATGATATTCAATAAATAAATCATGAGATACTTCATTCCATTGATATGTTTATGTCTATTTTGATCAGGTTAAAAACAATGTTCGCACAACCCCCTCATAAAAAGCTATCATTGAATTCCTTACCCTTTGGCCATGCTCTAGGGTAATAAGAGGTTATGAATCTAGATCCTATGAATATAATTTTTTATATTTTTTTATTTAATAAAATAATGATTTTATTTATCTTTTTTATTTTCAATTTTTAAATTAATATATAATGAGTTTGATAAAAAAAATATTTTGTTACATTGAATCCTAAGTAGTATTTTTCGGAAATAGCTGGTTTTAATAAAGTCACTATATTTGATTAAATGAAGATTTTTTGAAATAAATTTTATTTAAATATAAAAAAAATTATAAAATAATATTTATTTAATATAATAATAATAAATTTTTGTAATGTCAATTTTCTTTTTTATAAGCGTCAGAAACTGGTGTCGTAGTAAAAACTACTATTTTTGATACATATGGATTTTATTTAAATTTCAACATTTTCAAATATAGTGATTTGTATTAATAATATAAATATATTTTTTCCATTTTCTTGTTGAAAATTTCCAATGATTAATTTTTTTTATTTTCAAAGATGTTTATATTTTTGGCCAAAAATTATATATGATATAAATATTCAGTTGGTATTATTACATCCTAAAATTTCAATATTGAAATAATGAATTATATAAATAGTAGAAACTATGAAAATTATATTTATTCTTTAAAATATTTTGTTTTAGGTTATTTGATAAATTTTATAAACCCTTAATGAATCCAAAAAATTTATATATTATATTTTTTGATTTTAAAATAAATTTTTTAAAACAAAAAGCACTTCCACATCACCAAAGGTATTATATTACTTAATTCAGTTCATGGATATATAAAATATTTTAAACCATTCATCTTTGGTTGAAAAAATTGGAAAGATCATGAAAATTATTTTTGTTTTAATTAATTTATCATATATTTTCAAAAAACAATTCTTTTCAATTTATAAGAAATTCCCCTATAATTTTCTATTAAATCCCACACTACTTCAAATTTATCATAACTCAAATACATTTGAGAAACAATTTACCCTATATGAACCTCTATATTTTAATCATAAGGTTCTCCCAAGATCTTAAAAAGTTCCTCCCAATCGTTTTGAGGCATCCCCACAATGTAAGGGATCCTCTTCTTTTCCTCTTTATTGATGAAAGTTCTATATATCATGACATTATAATTTCAACCATTCATTATTGGATATAATTTTTATACATATGTAGTAAAATAATTATGATTTAAATGTTATTATATATCCCTTTCACTCTCATTAAACCCTTCTATTGATCATTATGTACCCCTGCTATGTTGCCAAAATTATTATATGATTTCCCATACGCAAAATTTCTGTTGTAAACACTCATAATTATTTCAACTCAATGGTATTCAATTAGATGTTTATATCTATAATTGACTTGGTAATTTCATTTAGGTAACCCAAGCCCCTTCATCCTGTGATTAAAAGTGATGAAATACTTCGGTATTTTGTATGATCTATGTGAAACACGTACACAAGTACATGATATGGCTGTAATGGGTGTGCCTGGAATTATAAATCCCTCAACAAAATTAGGTAATTTCTCTATCTTTTGAGATACACTGTATATTGGACATGAGGTTTTCCTATGAAAACTATGTTATTATGTCTCAATTGTTATCCTTGACTTATATTTATGATGTCATGATTAATTTTTTTTCCACATTCCCATGTTGCATTTATGTTATCAGCATATATCATGATTCAATGTTCAATTTTATGATTCTAAACCCTATTATTTTAACTATATCTTCCTCTTGACTCAAATGGACAAATTTTAGTTATTTTAATATTTTATTATTTTGTTAATTGTATTTATATCTCAGAATATTCTTATATATGACCCATGTTATCCCATTAACTTTTAGGGGAGAAATTGAAATTTAACCAAAGGTTCATATGTTTTTAAATAATGTTATTATATCAATTATTAATGATATTATTATATGTACATAATTTTACAATGACACTATATCTTATGATCTTCTAGTATTTGTTTATGTGTACCTTTTTATAATAAACAATGAATAAAGGTTTATTAAAATATGGGTAGTCTTAGTATGTATTAGATGGAAGTCTAGTTAATTTTTTTTAAGATGAGAAAAACCCAGTTAAATCCTTAGGAATAAGATTAAAAATAAGAAATTGATCCCAAATTTTGGTAATGTATATAGTATATAGTTTCTAAGAGAATACATTCTTGTCTGGATGCTATAAGTCGATGTGGATCTAGAACAATTGTATGAATGGGTAATGAATCTGAAAAAGGAACATTGGTTTTGTATCGATCTTCACCTGGTTCCAAAAAATGTCCTTGATGTACCCCTGGTATGAAAATACTCGTGGACATTCTTATATAGATTCACAAACTCCGTCTAATCAATTATTTGTGGAATATAATTGGACATAATATTTTATTTTAAGAAATAGATCATGGAAAACATCGATTGAAACCTAGAAAATCCTAGGTTATGGAATATATGTAAATAATGAGTTATCCCTGAAATTTTCATAGTTTCTATTTTATTGGTTATATAGTTCAAAAATTATCATCCCTATGTATATTTTGGATGAACAAAATTATTAGAACCAAAATTTAATAATGGAGGGTACACTTATCATCCATTCCTGGACATCAAATGTCCTTTTTTACTATGGTTCGATGAATTATTTCATATCATGAATTATTAGTAAAAGTATTAAAACACTACCTCAATACTAAGAATTAGAGTTATTGATGAAGATAAAAAATAATTCAATTATTTCTTTTTAAGAATAAAAATAATCCGTAATCAAAAAAAAAATTGGATGAATTTCCCAAAAAAACTTATGATGCTCAATTTAGAGGAAGGAATTGCTATTCTAGGAATAGACTGGATTTATTTATATAGAGATAATATATATTTATGAGGGATGTAAATAAAAATTTTTATTGAAAATCACCATTCGATTCAAAGAATGTGCAAAACGTAGGATGAAATTCCTTTGGTTCTGTCTTCTCAAGAGGGGATTTTGTTACCATGTGAGAAAGTGTATTAATATCAAATGATTGTGACTAAGGAAAATAAAAACCTCTATGAAATTCCTATTATAATATAACATAGTTATGTAATTCTATAATAATCTTTTTACTACCACTAAGCAGTCAGGTAGTGTTCACAATAGATTATATACTCAGATCTTTTCCAATATCCAATACTCTAAATAAAATATCGATGTTAAACATAACTGGTTGAAGAATAACATGTATAGGAATCTCTATAAAGGGGTTATACACCCATGTGATTCACCATGGGGTGAACCATTTGTCCCCATTAAGAAGAAATATTGTTCAATGAACATCCGTATTGAATATCATGACCTCAACATGATCATGGTAAAGAAAAATATCATATACCACAATTTTATGACCTTTTTATCAGTTTTATAGAAAATAACAATTCTCTATGTTGTATCTGTGGTCGGGTTATTATGTAGTAAAATTACTACATGGTGATATTTCAATGACGTATTTTTGTACAAGTTGCGGGCAATAAACGTTCATATTGAATAAATTTAGACTCACTAATGATCCGGATATATTCAGGGACATAATTAATAGAGTCTTTAGGGATTAAATTTGAAAACTTATGGTAGTATTTACACAATATATACATTTTACTCCAAAATTAATCAATAACATGATGTGAATTGAATTATATACTAAATACATTGAAAAGGGAAATTTTTTATGAAAATTACCACAAATGAGATCTTTTTTCGGAGTACATAACATTCACCGAGCATGTTTTTACCAAAAAAAATATATATGTGGATCACTCAAAAATAACATAAATAAAGGACAGATTAGACCTATATTTATAATGAGTATACATAGTTTCCAATTATTATATTTGTATTACCATTAATTTTTTTGTAACTTATGACCAATTCAAATCCCACTAACAAAGACAAATCAGATGGATGCGATGTTATTTTGGGATGATGAATATGAAGAATGTTTTTTAAGAGTTAATAGATAGTCTAATTACTACACATGTTTTCACATTACCCACTATTGGGGAAAGATTTGTGGTATATATTTATGCATAAAAATGGGATTTAGTTGTTTACTCATTCACAATGAAAAATTGATAGCCAATTCCTCCCACCAATTCAAGATTCATGAGACGAACATTATAATAAAAGAACTATAATTGAATTTAGTGATCTTCACATTGATGATTTGGTGACAGAATTTCTATGGGATGAATTGTAAAATATATATGGATCATAAATTCCTCAGCTATATATTAAAAAACAGAGCTCAATATTAACCAATGAATGAGTAAAATGATAAATAAACCATATCCATGTCTATAATTGAATGTGATCCAAAATTCATAGACATGAAAATTATAGGAATATAAATAATAGAAGGACCTAAATCATTACTTAGTCTAATTAATGATCAACCATCCAATATTGAGAGGGTTAAGAAGGACCAAAAAGATAAAGTGGTGTTACAGAAAAATGTACTGGATATCCAAAATATTAGCATTGAAAAATATGGAATAACAATATTTGGAACTAGAATATGTGTCTCGTTAAAACTAGAAGTATGTGAAAAATTATGGATTATGTTTATATATCATCATTATCCAAACATCCATGAATTACAATGATGTTTATGATTATGACGAAAAACATCTGGTGTGGTAAAATGATGATTGAGATTTTAGAATATTATCTCAATGCTTGGTATAACAAAAATTCATTGATAAATAATATACTTCTATAGGTATAGTGAAATCATTTCCCATAATTGTATAAAAATAAAAATTTATAACCATGAATTTCTTCAAAGAAGTTCTTAGGAAATCTAAAGGAAATAATATTATATGGGTGGTTGTTGATCAACTTACAAAGTCTTTTCATTGCATTACAATCACATAAATTTCCCCCTTTATAAAATCATGAAGGTATTCATAAGAGATTTTAAAAGGCTACATGGATTGAAACTCTCTATTATATTTAATAGAGATATGAGGTTTTAAATAATTTTATTAATAACCCTTTAGTGTGAATTGGATATAAATTTTTTTTTCAGTAAATCTTATCCCCCTCATAAGGATGGTCTGATTGAATGAACAACCCATTCTCTAGATGATATGTTGAGATTTCATTCAAAGAATTTTCAAATATTGTGTCACTAGAACCTTCCCTAGGTGGGGTTCTCCTATAAAAAATTTATTTTCTTGAAATAATTTTGAACTTTTTTTCTCTATTTGGGAATATGTTTTTGTAATAATCTAGCCTCGGTCAATCTAACCAGTCCCCTATGTCATCCCACCCCATATCCCAAAACATATTCCAGGTCACCCCAGGCGGGCATAAAGCTCCAGAAAAAAACAACTAACACTTGGGAGTGGATTCCCTACTAGTAAACAGGAATGACCCGTACAAAATAATTGGTAGATCATTCTAGTACTGTAAGAGTAACCAATAGAATATAATTGGATACCATAACCAAAAACATACATCAAATAGAAATCATTCCCTAATAAACATATACAAGATATCTCAACAGAAAAAACCTGAAACTCAAACAGAAGGGTACAATTCCAAACAAGGTTCAAGTGGATCCTAATTTGTAAAAAATATCAAAAGTGACTTGAAATGAGTTCATATTTATGATAAAATGTCTCTTCTATAAAAAACTAGACATTAGTAATCAGGAAGATCCACCTTTGAAAATATTTCCCTTTCCTTTACGTGTGTCCAAAAAAATGAAAATTACAATTCTCCAAAAATGGAAAAAGAAGGTTGTGAGGCTTAGAGCCATGTTGGATACGACTATGAATATATTTATGTGTTTTAATCATGAAATATAATAAACTTTTTTGATAATATTTTCAAAACTAAACCACTTTAAAAAGATATAATTTTTAAATAATCTTTTAAAACCCCTTTCGCTTTCCATTCCACCAAGGAATATCTTTTTGGAAGACAATTTTTAAACATATTTCATATAAATAAACAACGAAACAAGGAAAAATTTGATCAATATAAATAATTATGCATATTTATTTAGATAAAAATTATCAAAATTTTATATAACAATATTAATAGAATATGAACAAAATGGAATAATACATATCAACACATAAAAATTGAACTAGTCAATGCATAAAGCATTGAATCCAACCTGGCATGAGTAATGTTAACCAATGGTTATAAACATTAGGCCTATATTGATTTGGAAAACAATTATTATAGCTAGATAATCATTGGATGATCTCGTGGTCTTCCCCAAACCCAACACCAAGAGCTCCAATGGTCTTTTTGAATTCTATATTGAATCTCACATGTTATTCATATGAAAAATATCACTTATTCCATTGGAGAAAATTGAGGTTCTTGCATTACTCCCTCCAAACTCTCACATGATCCCTCAAATAGATCTCTTTGTCACACACTAGAAAAATCATGTGTTACTGAATTTCAAAACATCCCAAGAAAGTGTCCATACCAATAAAACAATAATAGAAGTCATTTTTTAATTTAATAATAAAAATTTTATAAAAATATTCTTCAATTTTAAAATCATTTTAATGTTCTTAATAAATACAATAAGAGTAAAAAAATTGTTTGATCCATTTTATCTATGAATGGGTTGTTATACAAGACACACCAATTTGGAAAACCCCACATTAAGCATAATAATTTACAATTCAAATCATATAATAAATCAAACATGAAATAATCCCCTATAATAAATTATTTAGACATAAATTTTAATAAAAACACATGTTGATTTGAAATTTATTTTTATGACATGGGAAATGATCTTAAATATAGGAACCTACCATGGATTTGGTCTAAAGGTCATCAAAATTGATAAAGACCAACTGAAATAGGAATAGAAACGTCTTGAAAAAATAATCCATAGGAAATAAAAAAAGTATCGCAATTTCATAATCTATATTTTTCCAACACCATCTCTAAGGTTCCACACATCCTCCAAAATGGAATAATATGGGCCACGAAGGGAAAAAAAGAATAATTTAATGAGAGATTGTCATACCTTAAGAAAAATAATAATAATTAATGAGGAAATACACCAATGAAATAGAGGGAGAGATTCACCAACAAGGGAGGATTTATTCACATGATGGATATAAGGAAAGAACCCCAAAACCAAATATATCTGATTAGGAGAATTTGGAATTTTTTTTTAAATTTTATCGAGTTTTATAGGGTCTCATTGTTTGGACACATGGTCTAACAAAAAATGTGCTAACCATACTGGTTCCACTATTTACACCAAATTTGTTTCATGATATTATTTGGGGAGTCACATAGTTTGAAAAACGTGGCAAAACAATGTGAAAATGCAATGTAAAAAACATTAGAACCCCTCACAAAGTTGATTCATGTTTTATAAAAATTATACACTAACCACGTGACATGGATTTTTCCCAGAAACTACTAGTATTTATTACTAGCACCTAATAACTCCAATAATTCCAACAAGGACACATAAACCCCCAAATAATATGTACTATTTACTCGGAGGGTGTAAAAATCTCCACATAATTCCACTTTCTACCCCCTAATATTCCTTGGGATGTGTTTAGAAGAAAACATGAAAGGTCACTAATACCTTACCAAAACATTGTAATCACATGTCTCATGAATATGACCTCCATTCTTCCAGATAACATGGTCTAATGGGATCACTATCCCACATAGAAACTTAATCTAAACATGAAAAACACTAACATGATACTCCATAATGGGTGAATTAGGATCTATCTCAAAAAAATTTCACTCAAGCAAATGATATGTTTCTAGATGAAATAAGTTTATCTAGGAGACCTAGAAGACATCATCATTCAAGGTCATTCTAGGTTGTAGCTTCAGCTAGTAAGATAACTTCCCATGAAACTATAAAACATGAAAGAACATGACATAAAATGGTTTGAAATTAAATTTCCTTCCCATGTAATGGAGTCCCTAATGAATTGAGACCCATAAAATACTTGACCTCCAACTTAAACGCCAAAAAATGACAGTAAAAGATTACATATGACTTACTGGGACTTGGAGTTTTTGTAAATTTTTTTTAATCTATAGAATTATCTCATCCATATCCTAGAAAAGGATCATTCTAACTAAGTAATTATCACCCACCACATCTCAAAAAACATGTATTTGTATTGATTCCCATAAAACCCCTAAAATAAGGCAATCCATTTCATGTACTAATAACAATTATTATAATAAACTTATCTTATAGAATTTTCCTTTCCCATTGAACACAATAATTAGGCACACACACCCACAACATATCATTGAGAATTTGGATGGTCTGTTATGACTATCCATTTTTATATCGGTGATATGATGTTTTAAATCTCAAAAGGATTCCAAAATCCACATGGATAGCCTTTAAAAAGTGATATGTAAAACATGCTTCATATTTTGAAAATATCATTGAGGGAACTCCAAAATATCAAAAATCATCTTGAATATATAGGCATATGAGTTATTCTACCATCATGGAGCCTCTAATGGGTAGAAAATGGGATTATTTCACTTGAAGATAAACAACTATAAATATAGAATCCTTCCCTCTAGGAGTATGCGATAGGAAAATAAAGAAAATCCTTAAACATCTCATCCCACATCCACACTAGAACATGATGTTGATGAATGTACTGATATGGTCTATGATTCTCATCATTGATCCTATTGTAGGGTGAGAATCTAGAAACAAAGCCCATTACTAATATCTCATCTCAAGCCTCGAGTACAGACCCCTCAGGGTATACAACATCTTGGTCTTCTAAGTGATAATAGACATCATAGAATGATGTGACTCATGCATAAACTCATGCATAAAGATCAAAGGAACAACTATGCATTTCTTATAAATAATAGGAACATAAAAAGACTAAACCAACCATACGGGGTCACACAACCATTTCAAGAACTTCTAATTTGATGGAACTCAGGGTTGGATACCTATACATCCCCCACCACATTGATGAGAGACAGTGTAATATGAAGACTAGTCTAGAATAAGTACCCTCTATCCATCAGTACATCATATTTTAGATAAAAAAACTAGCCTATAAGAACCTAATCATCCACTTATTCCCAAAAATATTTCACTATAATCCTCATACTAAAACAATCATTGACTAAATTACCCTTCATGAGCATTAATTCATTGTCAAAATAAGAAATCTAACGGTACTCCACCCAGAACCACTATCTAAGGTTCATGTACCTGTGAGTGAATATTTACTTTATGGTCTTATGATATGGATACACTATGAAATTAATCTATAAGATTTAAGGTCTCCCAGTATTCAACACATGTGTAATAGCTTCCAATTCCAATTCATGGGTTAGATAATTTCACTCATGCTTGTGTAGCTGTCTCTAACTACAGGTCACCACAAGGCTGTAATGTGTCATCAAATACCCAAAACCCACACTAAAGGCATGAAAATTCATATCACAATATCTCATTGCCTTGGGAATTAGAAAAACATCGTTGAATGTCATACGGGTCTACGACTGCTGAAATGTTCTCAGGAACTTCAAATCCCACTATAATATCAAACAATTCCTTGTCAAATACATAATGGGAGAATCTATCCTAAAGAAGTAAACAATAAAATATCAATAATTAACAAAACACAAAGTATCCTATGGATCAAAAACACATTATTTGAATTCCCTAAATACAATAATGTTCATAATTTTGATGGATCAAATATAATTCAGGCCTGAAAAGTCACATGGCTAAGAAACATCACTTTATTTGTAAAAAAATGGATTTATGGAAATTCATATTATAGAACATACTTTATCTAAGAACACAATAATAAATTTAAATAGGAAAAATTATCATTCACTATCCTGTAATAGAGTAATATTTATTCCACAAAAACAACCATGAAGGGGTCCAAAAATTAATTAATGATCCAATTCCTTAGCACCTTGAATGTATCCAGAGAATTGGTAAGACCAAATGACATAATCCAATAGTCAAATTTCCAAACCAATACTAAAATGGAGTATTTGGAATATCCTCTTTCTAGACCATCAACTGGCTATATCCTAATCTCATGTAAAACATAAAAAAGCATTGGGACCTATAAAGTTGAGTATAAAAAAACATCAATTATGGTAAATGGGTATTTTTTTTCTAAACTATTAGATTTTTAATTTTATTATAGTCTTTGAAAATTAATGGGATACAGTTATCCTCATTTTGAAATAGTACTGGCGATGCCCACTATGACATGCTTTTTGAAATAAAACAATTTCCCTCAAGATCCTCTAGCTGTACATTTTGTTCCTTCATCTCGGCCATATACCTATGATAAGATGGAAGGGATATCATTCATTTCACTGAGATAATATGGATAGTAAAAGTAAACTCTTACTAGGGAGGGAATCATGAGAATTCATCTAGAACCACTTTTGGTTATAAGTCCATGACCATAAGAAGTTCACCCAATGGCCTCAAAAACATCCTAGATAACTGACACGAGATTATCACGAAATCTAAAGTAAATAGTCCTCTCCCCAAAGCATGAATCCCACTCACCCTATAATATATGATTTCTCCCATTATGAGTGATGAACTTGAACCTACAATGATAACAGTTTACTAGCACCATATGTTTGATCAACTAACCCGTGTAGATAATGAGGTCTAACACATCCAGGCCATAAAAATAAATTTACAAAATGACCTCCACACCAGCTACCGAATCGTGTCACTAAGAAAACCAAAAACTCGCTCATTCTTCAAACAAAATAGGGTCTATAGATCCAAAAAAATTTAAATAAAATTAGCCTAAATACCAAAATCATCAATAAAATTAACTTAAATAAATCCATGGGATGAACAAGTTTCAAATAAGATAGTTTAAATAGAAGAATAAATAATCACAGTACCTCATATAGTGGATGGAATGGAGTCGGAGTCCCCTGGATTTAATATAACTAGATTTAGATTCCCTATACCAGACCCACCCTTAATCTTATTTTCCTTGTGAGAAACCCCCATGTGATAAAAATGAGATCCTCTACCCTTGTAAGCCTCTGAGTACACCAAATATCGTATTGAAAAATTGTATCCTATACTATTCCCATGAGAATCCAATTGAAAAAAGTACAAGATTTGCTATAACGTCTCATACAATTAGCACAACTTCATAGTATTTAGGATATTAATCCATGTGTGTCTTTCACTCCTTGACTGATAAAAAATAATGGGTTTATTCCCCACTAGAGACATATATACTAAACCTATATGAAATCTGGATTCTCTTTCCCAAATGTCTATGAGATTCGACCAACTTATAATTCACTTCTAAAGAATAACATTGGTTTTCACACCTAGAAGGGACAACAATTAGACCTATCATTCCTATAATATATATATATATATATATATTCTATAACATAATTTCCTACCACCACTTAATAGGTCAGTAGGCATAGGATAATGGGTATATGTATGGTATTTTTCTTTATAAACATATCAATTACATTGATACTTATGGTAATATTGTTCGAGGGGATCTAGAGAAACATGACCTATCTCAATGAATCTTGAAGCATTCACCACCACTATAGAATTATCATGCTTATACTTTAAAAATAGGTGTACCATCGCTGCACTCTTTTTCTAAGGATAATAAATTCAATTCAATTCAACTTTGAATGTGGTCCATGTGAGATAATTTTGATTCATCAAGAGTATCAAAACCTCCCACCTCTTCCTACCTTATCCTTCTAAAATGTATGTGGAAGAGAAAACATTACTGGTTTTAGGGGTTTACAAAAACACCTTAATTTTAAAAATATGATCCCACCAATCCTCAGATTCATTGGGTCACCAATCCCAATGAAACACACTTGGATTATTCCTTGAAAACTCTTGAGAATGCTCCACGGTTCATGTCTTCTCACAACCACCCATGTGAACCATGTTTTGGATTGTAAAAATCACCAACTCCACCAAGTATAGATCAACATGAAGTTTTTCATGTGGGGTAAAATCCAATACACTCTCTCTATGCCTAGATGTGGTCTTTGAGAGAGCCATTTTATACAATCCCCAAAACACAATCTTCATCAATAAAAAAATGTCACTAAACTACAAAAAAATAAGAAGTAAAAGAATACCCTCAAAATGGTAATCACATGAAAACCCCAAAAAATGGTGCCAAAATATCATATAAACAACCCATAATTGGTTTGAAAACATAACCACAATCCTAAACCACCAATGGAAATTTGAGGTGCGATATGAAGAACTATTGTTTGGGTACTCCCCCATTCCTACCTCTCAAGTCCCAGCATTCCTATCTCAAATATACCATTGATTTCTACTAAAAACACCTATGATATCATTTTCTGATAAGACAACCTGTGGAAACCTAACATGTACCATGTGTCATCCCATATTTTAGTCTGAGGTGAATTTATGATCACCATAAGTTGGAGAATGTATTCTTGCATAACCAAATTGGACTTGGAAATATTTTATCCACTGGTAAATTAGTAAGACCATCCATAAAAATGAAAAAACCATACCAATGTCATCATATTAAAAATAATAATTAAAGAGTATACTATAAACAAAAACATACATGAAATACCAAGAATTCTATAACAGAACATATAAATGGTATCTCAAAAGAATAATCCAAAACAAAATAATGGGGGTACAATGAAAAAAAGAACCAAGTACAACCCAATGAGTAATAAATAAAAAAAAACTACTCCACATTAGTCCATACCATAGAGACCACATCTCCTTCCAAAAAAATTATAAGGATGTATTCATGAAGATCCACCTTAGGACATGGATCACATTCCTTTTCCTATGTTTTAAAAAATTAAATGTAAAAATTCAAAAAAAAGGTCCAAGGGGGTTGTAAGCAATGCATCCCATTAGGTCAACACCATGATTCTATTTATTTCTTTTACCCCTGAAACGTGGTAGACATGTTTGAAAATAATTTCAAAGCTAATAAAATAAGAAAAGATACCATTTTAAAATAAACCATTAAGAAATATTTGTGTTTCCTTTGAAAAATTAAATGCAGTTCTCTAAAATAATTTACAAACATGGATTAAAAATACAAGTATATAATGAAAAACATTGTCAATGTAACTTACAATTTCGAGTAAATGTGAGTGAAAACAACACCATCATACAACTATATAAATAGAATAACAATAATGGTAATAATACATCTATTTAAATAAAAATGGAAATAATCAAATTCTTAAATAATGGAAACTAATATATTTTTTGAAATTTCAAAATAGTGAACTCAGTAGTGCAGAAAACGTTTTTTACGTCACCATTTTTTACGTCGGTTATATAAACCCGACGTCATAATATGTAAAACGAGGTTTTTTACATCGGTTATTTAATAATCGACGTAAAAACCTGTGTTTAGTACACCTTTAACGTCGGTTATTTTGATAACAGACGTTATTAATCGCGCGGCTTCGTTTTTTACGTCGGTTATACATTAACCGCCGTAAAAAACAGAAGCGGGGGGCGTTTGTTACGTCGGTTATTCAATAACCAACGTAAAAAACGCGGTTTTTGAAGGCCTTTTTACGTCGGTTATTTTATAACCGACGTAAAAAAAGAATCCGCAGATGTTTTGGACTTCGATTATGGAATAACCGACGTAATAAAACGCGGATTTTGAGCCCTTTATAACGTCGGTTATAAAATAACCGACGTAAAAAAAGAATCGGAGGAAGGTTTTTACGTCGGTTATTCAATAACCGATATTATAAATGTTTTTAAAAAAATTATAACATCGGTTATTGAATAACCGATGTGATAACTCATTTAAAAATTTACCCAGACCCGTGGATTGTCATTCGCGAGTTTACCTCCGACAGTCGCGACTCGTCTCTCTCGCGCGTAAACCCGAATTGGCTCGTCCATTTTGTGGGTTTAGATTCGTTTTGCGATCATCGTTTCTCATATTTAATCTCCTCGGATCAATCATCTAAACTTGCAGCACTCAGGTAATCCTCCCACTCATTCGTTTTTTTTCGCGGATAGTATATATATATGTGTTGTGATTTTTTTGTTGAAACTAGCTAAGATTCTTCGATTGAGAACCCTTTTAACTCGTTTTGGCACCATAATCTTATTTATCATCCCTTGATCTATTAGTTCGACTTGCAATATTTACTAATTTTATGATTTCACTAATTTTTTATCATTTTCTATAAATCCCCGAGAGGGTTGGGGCGTGTCCATTTGGATGGGTTTCCCTTTTACAGTTGTTACTACTTTATTCACACACAACCATGGCATAGGTGCATGGATTTGGGATCACATCACCATTTTCACCCCCTGCAAACAAAGTTTCACGAGGAGGACTCGCCAGATTTCCCCTCGGCATGTTAAAAATTTTAGATACCCTCTTTTCAGCAAGTAAAAAATTAACTAGTTTTTTCTTCACTACTTATCCTAAACAAATAAAACCACCATTCTTTCTAGAACCTCTACTAGATCCATTACATCCATCAACATACATATTTGAATCTGAAAGCATCCCTTAAGCCTTATGTTCGATGCTAACATCCTTTACTGATCTATAGAAAATATGATGGTCTGCTAAGCTCTCCATTTAAAAGTCAAACCCCACCAATTATTCATCCTCATCATGAGAAAATGGTACAACATCTGAATTTCTGATTCAATCTCTTGGGTCACTGAACAAACATTAACTCCTTCAAATCCACACCTGGAATAGACAACCTAATGCCGAGTTCCTTCTCTATCTATTGAAACTCAGTTCTTCCTCCACACCTAAAAACATTCTTTGAATGGCCCAACTTCTTGTTATGGTAAATTTTCAGTGATTCCAGGGGGGTGGGAGGGCTATCAAGAGGGTTGGGGGGTGTCCAGGGGGGTGTCCAAGGGGGTAGGGTGTGGGGGGTGGTGTCCAGGAGGGGTGGGGACTGTCCAGAGGGGTCGGGGGGTGTCCAGGGGGGTTTACAAGGGGGTGGGTGGGTGTGGGGTGCTGTCCAAGGGTGTGGGTGGGTGTTGGGGGGTGTCCAGGGGGGTGTCCAAGGGGGGTAGGGTGTGGGGGTGGTGTTTAAGAGGGGTGGGGGGGGGGTGTCCATAGGGTTGGGGGGTGTCCAGGGGGGTGTCCAAGCAGGTCGAGGGTGGGGGGTTGTGTCTAGGAGGGGTGGGGGTGCTTATAGAGGGGTCGGGGGCTGTCCAGAGGGGTCGGGGGGTGTCCAGGGTGGTGTCCAAGGGGATGGGTGGGTGTGGGGGGCTGTCCAAGGGGGTGGCGGCCTGTCCAGAGGGGTCGGTGGGGTGTCCAGGGGGGTGTCCAAGGGGTTGGATGGGTGTGGGGGGTTGTCCAAGTGGGTGGCGGCCTCTCCAGAGGGTATTTGGGGTTGTCCGGGTGGGTGGGTGGGCTGTCCAGAGGGTTGGGGGATGTCCAGGAGGGTGTCCAAGGGGGTAGGGTGTGGGGGGTGGTGTCCAGGAGGGGTGGGGGGATGTCCAGAGGGGTCAAGGGGGTGTCCAGGGGGGTTTACAAGGGGGTGGGTGGGTGTGGGGGGCTGTCCAAGGGTGTGGGTGGGTGTTGGGGGTTGTCCAAGGGGGTTGTCCAAGGGGGGTAGGGGGTGGGGGTGGTGTTTAGGAGGGGTGGGGGGGATGTCCAGAGGGTTGGGGGTGTCCAGGGGGGTGTCCAAGCAGGTCGGGGGTGGGGGGTTGTGTCCAGGAGGGGTGGGGGTTCTTATAGAGGGGTCGGGGGCTGTCCAGAGGGGTCGGGGGGTGTCCAGGGTGGTGTCCAAGGGGATGGGTGGGTGTGGGGGGCTGTCCAAGGGGGTGGCGGCCTGTCCATAGGGGTCGGTGGGGTGTCCAGGGGGGTGTCCAAGGGGTTGGATGGGAGTGGGGGGCTATCCAAGTGGGTGGCGGCCTCTCCAGAGGGTATTTGGGGTTGTCCGGGTGGGTGGGGGGCTGTCCAGAGGGTTGGGGGATGTCCAGGGGGGTGTCCAAGGGGGTAGGGGGTGGGGGGTGGTGTCCAGGAGGGGCGGGGGGCTATCCAGAGGGGTCGGGGGGTGTCCAGGGGGGTTTACAAGGGGGTGAGTGGGTGTGGGGGGATGTCCAAGGGTGTGGGTGGGTGTTGGGGGGTGTCTAGGGGGGTGTCCAAGGGGGGTAGGGGGTGGGGTGGTGTTTAGGAGGGGTGGGGGTGCTGTCCAGAGGGTTGGGGGTGTCCAGGGGGGTGTCCAAGCAGGTCGGGGGTGGGGGTTGTGTCCATGAGGGGTGGGGGTGCTTTCTAGAGGGGTCGGGGGGTGTCCAGAGGGGTCGGGGGGTGTCCAGGGTGGGGTCCAAGGGGATGGGTGGGTGTGGGGGGTTGTCCAAGGGGGTGGCGGCCTGTCCAGAGGGGTCGGTGGGGTGTCCAGGGGGGTGTCCAATGGGTTGGATGGGTGTGGGGGGTTGTCCAAGTGGGTGGCGTCCTCTCCAGAGGGTATTTGGGGTTGTCCGGGTGGGTGGGGGGGCTGTCCAGAGGGTTGGGGGATGTCCAGGGGGGTGTCCAAGGGGGTAGGGGGTGGGGGTGGTGTCCAGGAGGGGCGGGGGGCTGTCCAGAGGGGTCGGGGGGTGTCCAGGGGGGTTTACAAGGGGGTGGGTGGGTGTGGGGGGCTGTCCAAGGGTGTGGGTGGGTGTTGGGGGGTGTCCAGGGGGGTGTCCAAGGGGGTAGGGGGTGGGGGTCGTGTCCAGGGGGGTGTTATATCTTACTATATTTTGTTTAAAAAATAATATTCAGGCATATTTTTTTAAATACACATCGATTTGTTTTATATTTCAAAATTGTTTACATTCAAATTATGATTTTTTTCATATAAACATATATTTGTTTTATCTAAAAAATATATATATTTTTGCTATTTTTTATAGGTAATAATGAGTCGAAGTTGGATTACGGCACATCGAATGAGCAATGAATATGAGGAAGGTGTTGATGCCTTTTTGGAATTTGCTAAACGAAATGTTCCAAGTAGTGACATTTTTTTCTTTCCATGCCTGAAATGTCTGAATATGAAGAAGTTGAAAAGTAGAGAGATAAAAGATCATCTGATTTGTCATGGTTTCAATCCGAGTTACAACCCTTGGATTTGGCATGGCGAAACTGGACAGAATGTCACTGATGATAATGAATCGCAAGATGGTAACTCCGATAGAATTGATGAAATGATTCGCGATATTGTAGCAGAACAAATTGAGATAGAATCGACAGCTGCACGTCTATATGGTGATGCCGAAAAACCATTATATCCTGGTTGTACAGATTTTACGGTTTTGTCGGCGGTGTTAAGATTGATTAACCAGAAGGCGAAACATGGATGGAGTGACAGAAGTTTTACAGAGCTGCTACAATTGATGAAAGACATTCTTCCAAAAGATAACGATCTTCCAGATTCACATTATAAGGCCAAAAAAATATTATGTCCGATGGGATTGGGATATAGGAAAATACATGCCTGTCCGAATGACTGCATTATATATAGGAAGGAATATGAATTTCAGAAAGAGTGTACTAAATGTGGGACATCACGGTATAAGGTGAAAGAAAAATCACAAGCTGATGTAGAGATTACAAAGCTCCCTTCAAAGGTATTTTGGTATCTTTCTATAATTCCTCGTTTCAAATGTTTATTTGCTAATTCACATGATGCAAAAAGGTTAAGATGGCATGCTGATGAGCGGGTATGTGATGGAAAAATACGTCATCCAGCTGATTGTCCACAATGGAAGAAAATTGATGCCCAGTACCCTACATTTGGAAATGAAATTAGAAATCTGAGACTAGGCTTGTGCACAGATGGAATGAATCCATACCGAACCCTCAGTAGCACACATAGTTCATGTCCTGTTTTATTGGTAATTTACAACCTCTCTCCTGAAGTTTGTATGAAGCGCAAATATGTCATGTTGAGTATCATGATCTCTGGTCCAAAGCAACCCGGCAATGATATTGATGTATACTTGTCACCGCTGATTGATGATTTGAAACTGTTATGGGTTGATGGTATTAGGGTGTATGATTCTTATAAAATGGAATATTTTCAACTGCATGCAGTGCTTCTATTCACTATAAATGACTTCCCAGCATATGGAAATTTGTCTGGATACAGTGTTAAAGGGCATAAAGCATGTCCAATTTGCGAACAACAGACGTCATATTGTCAATTGCATCATGGGAGGAAAACAGTGTACATGGGTCATCGAAAGTTTTTGCCTATGGATCACCCTTATAGAAGACTAAAAAAGTCATTCAATGGCTCACAAGAATTTGATACTGCTCCAAAACCTTTATCCCCATATTTGTATTTTGAGAGGGTGAAAAACCTTGATGTGACATTGGGAAAGACACAAAAATCTGGTAATGATAGACATATTTGGAAGAAAAGGTCAATATTTTTTGAGCTACCATATTGGAGGTATCATGAAGTCAAACATAATATTGATGTCATGCACGTGGAGAAGAATATCTGTGATTCTTTGATCGGAACATTGCTAGATATTAAAGGAAAGACAAAAGATGGGTTGAATGCAAGGTTAGACCTACTATCAATGGGATTACGTTTGGAGTTAGCTCCCACTCCTAAAGGAAGATGAACATTTCTTCCCCCGGCTTGTCATACATTATCGAAGAGGGAGAAAAGTAGCTTCTGTCAGTGTCTTCATGATATCAAAGTGCCTCAAGGTTATTCTTCAATTGTAAAAAATGTTGTCTCATTGAAAGACTTGAAGTTGATAGGTATGAAATCACATGATTGTCACGTCATGATGCAACAAATTCTACCAGTTGCACTGCGTGGAATATTGCCCATCCGTGTCAGAAAGACTATAATGAGGTTGTGTTATTTTTTCAATTAAATTTGTAACAAGGCGATTGATGTGAATTCTTTGAACATTTTGGAAAATGATGTAATTTTTATACTTTGTCATTTAGAAATGTATTTTCCTCCAACTTTTTTTGATATGATGGTGCATTTAATGATTCATCTGGTTCGAGAAATAAAGCTTTGTGGACCTGTATATCTTCGTTGGATGTATCCTTTTGAAAGGTATATGAAAATATTAAAGGGATATGTTAAAAATCCATATCGACCTGAAGCCTCCATTATTGAAAAGTATATTTTTGAGGAGGTAGCAGAGTTTTGTACGAGCTACTTGGCTACGACGCAACACATAGGTTTGCCTCCATCTCGCCATGAACGGGTTAATAATGAGGGAAAGGGGATTCGTGGCTTGAAAGTCAAATCACTGTCAGCTGAACATATGAAGAAGTTAGAATCATACATCTTGAATAACATAGCTGATGTTCAACCGTATATCACATTGCATATTAATGAGTTGAAACAATGTCATCCAATGAAGAAAGAAATGTGGATTTTGAATGAGCACAACAAAACTTTTTTGCCATGGTTTAAAAAGACCTTGCTTGGTAGATCATATGTATCAGAGACATTAAAATGGATAGTTGGTGGTCCATCTTTAAATGTGATAACATGGTCCGCTTATGAAATTAATGGCTATACATTTCATACGAAATCTCAGGACAACCGAAGTGCAGTTTAGAATAGTGGTGTATTGGTGTTTGCAGAAGCAATGCATTTTTCGAGTGCTAAGGACAGAAACCCAATTTCGGCATCAAGTGCATATTATGGAGTGATTGAAGACATATGGGAGGCTGATTACTTTAAAATTAAAGTTCCTGTTTTTAACTGTAAATGGTTTATCGGTAACAACAGTGTCAGACACGATGAATTTGGAATGACACTTGTTAATCTGAATAGATTGGAAGACACATCTGATTCTTTTATAATGGCAACACATGCCAAACAAATTTTCTATGTAGTAGATCAATCAGATATGCACTGGGCTGTTGTTTTACAAGGGAAAAAACAATATGTTGGTGAGGATGAATTTGATGAAGATGCTGATTTATGTGAGATCCCTACTTCCATGGAAAGATTAACAGAACATAATGATGAGTATGTTGAAGACATGGTTTGTGCCATAAGGAACGATCACGATGAAGGAATTTGGGAAAACAATCCAACTGTACATTCCTAAAATTACAGGTAACACATGTTTATTTCTTGTTTACATTTAGTTTTTTCATATAATGTTAGATATTGTAAATTTTTTACTTATTAAAACATGTATCAAACCAAAATGATAAAACAATAAAAACCGTAAAGAGGAGAAGTCATGGGCGCACCGGCCGGACGGTGATGAGCCAGCGGCCGGCCGGTGGTCCAGACAGAGAGGAAGGCTCTCTGTCTGGTCCACCGGCCGGCCAGTGGTGATCCAGCGGCCGGCCGGTGGTCCAGACAGAGAGGAAGGCTCTCTGTCTAGTCCACCGGCCGGCCGGAGGTCCAGACAGAGAGGAAGGCTCTCTGTCTAGTCCACCGGCCGGCCGGTGGTGATCCAGCGGCCGGCCGGTGGTCCAGACAGAGCAAGGCTCTGGTCCACCGGCCGACCGGTGGTGATCCAGTGGCCGGCCGGTGGTCCAGACAGGAAGGCTCTGTCTGGTCCACCGGCCGGCCGGTGGTGAGCCAGCGGCCGGACGGTGGCACCAGGCAGTGGGCAAGTCTAATGCCTGGGTCCTCTGGCTGGCCGGTGAGCTCACACCGGCCGACCGGTGGAATCAGTGAGTCCAATTTTCAGCTTTCTTGGGCCAACTCCTTGGCAACCTTTTGCCTATCAACAAAAACACTTGAAAACAAGTTAGAACATAATAAGAGTGATTGTGATCATTAAAATCCAAGAGAGAGGGGTACAACAGACTGTGTTTACCATGTTTATCATTGTTTAACATGCTTACCATATTACCAATGTTTACTATTATGTAATTTAGTACACTTTTCTATTTTCTGATTAAGTATTATTACAATATTTGAATTTTTATATTTGTGAACTAATGTTTGTTTTTTTTTTGATTTGAAGGAAAATGACAGATCAATCAGTTGATCAGCCACATGATTCTGGAGATGAGCATATTGGTCATACATCTGGGGAGGAACATTCACATGCTCCTATTAAGAAAAAGAGTTCAAAGGTTGGTAAGCATGGGTGCACACGTTTACCAAAATTATCACTTGCCCGTACGAAGGAGGAGAGGATAGTCGTGGAGTTTGATGATGATGATCTTCCTAGATGTCCAAATGATAAAGATTTTAAGGGTTTTGTAGCAACTCAGGCTAAGATCAAAGTAAGCATTCTCTATGATGATTGGAGAAGTGTGGATAAGGCGATAATTTCTCAGCTGTGGGAGACCATTTTGGTAAGATCTTTTGCTATTGTTTGACTGTTCTTTAAATGTTTCTAGTATATATAATATTTTTAACCTCTTTTTTATCGGATGAGATTTGATATTCCTGACACTGGAGGAGTCAGGAAGAAATGCTTATCGTTGGCTGCTAGGAGATGGAGGGATTTCAAATCAACCCTCTCATCTGATTTCATTTATGGTCATAGGAGTGGTGAGAATCCATGTCGTATATGTCCTTTTATAGATGAAGACACATGGAGACAATTTTTTGAAAGTAGAAGAAAATAATCATTTTTGGTAAGGGAAATGTAAACATTTATAAGCTTTCTTATATAAATGATCTTATTATTGTTTTGTTAATGATTACTTATTCTTAATTTACAGCAAACAAGGAAAGCTCATCAAGAGATCCAATCTAAAAATGTATACCCTCATAGTTTATCTCAGGGAGGGTATGCATTATTGGAAGAACAAATGATGGCAGAAAAATTTCAACAACTAAGAGCTGAGTCTTCAAGCTCTGGAGAGGTGGCCCCTCTATCCCCTCCATCTAGACATGAGAAATGGAAAAGAGCTCGGAAGGGAAAAAAGGACAATATCTTTCGGAAGAATCGAGACTCGTAGTTGAGAGGATTGTAAGATAACTATTTTATTTATTTAAGTTTACTATTTTCGTCATATATTTCCAATCATTATAGAAATTTTCAATTAATTATTATAGGACTCTCTTGAGGAGCAGAGTTCACAGGGGACATTTACACCATCTGAGAGGGAAGATATTTTATCTGTGGCATTGGGAAAGCCCGAACATCCTGGCCGTGTAAGAGGATATCCGGCAGGTGTATCGGTAAGAAAAGTGTTGCCACGTTCCTCAACTTCTAACGTTGAGGGAGTTTATAAAAAAAATAGAATCCTTGGAGGCTGAAGTCCATAATATTAATGCGACAATGGAGGACAAGATTAGAGAATCGGTGCAGTTTATGTTTGCAGACTTGCAAAGACAATTTCAGGGTGCAGCTCCCACTCCACCTCTCCCAGTAGCTCCCACTCCCCCACCTCAGCCTGCGGACCCCATTTTTGATCCTCCTCCTCCACCGCAGCTACCTAATTATTGTGAGTTGTATGTTGATGATCCTCAACATCATATAGTTGCATATGGGATGGTATATTGTATAGGAGATACAGTTCATCATCAACAGTTAGAGGTAGAGAATCAGAGGGTCACTGTACAGGATATTATAGATAGATCAGCTCGGATACCATTACCTACAGATGAGGTGACGACAGTTGGATATAGTATCGGCCATTTTTTACTTTGGCCATCCAAACTTCTTTGACTCATTACCATAGAGGTATGGATGTTATATCTTTTATTTTATATTTTTATTAATGTTTTATCATTTGAAAACTAATATATTTTTCAATTTATTTTTACAGGAATACTTCAAAGGTAAAGAAATACGGTATAGACAACAAAAAAGACAGATAGCTATGACATCAGATGCAGATACTAGCAGTCTTGACAAATTATCAAGATATTCAAATTTGTTGGCGGATCATTATGACTTTACAATGGAAGCTCATGTCTGTGGACGTGAACTAAGTGTGGGGATTATGAAAACTGATATCATGGAGTTTTTCACTGGAGATAAGTTGGGCATCAACGTGGTGCAAATTTTTATCATGTAAGTCTTAACACCTTTTCCTTGCGTTATATTTATTAAAAATGTATACTTATGTCTGCTTTGTATTAGGTATCTGTATAAAATTTGTGAGAGGAATGAGCTGACAGATGTATATGGATTCGTGGACCCACAATTGATTTCCCCTGAAGCTTGTGCATTGGATGAGGAACAAAGAATGCTTTATATTGCTGATATATTTGAAAAGAATGTAATCACACAGTGTTGGATGATTCCTTTTTGTGAGAGGTATGAAACACATCCCTCTCAAAGAGTTAATTATCTTTTAACATAAAAAACCACTAACGTTAAATTTCCTTTTATCAGGGATCATTGGATGTTAGGGGTTTTTTGCCCTAGGGAGAAAACACTTTATTGGATATGCTCTCTCCATGATGATGTGCGAGAAAGTTTTAAGAATATATTGGAAACGTAAGTTTCAATTTCACAATAGTTTTATATATTATAATGAATTTTAATTTTACCCCATTCGTATTATTTTCTAACAGGGCATGGGTCCACTTTCGAAAAACCGCAAAGAAAAGGAATTTCAAGATAAAATATGTACATGCGAAGGTAAATATCCATTTATAATTTGTACATTTTGATTTATTACATAAAAATAATATATTGAATTTACACACATTCAAACAGAAATGTCATGAGCAACAAGGCATCATCGAATGCGGATATTACATGTTAAGATTTATGTATGAAATAATAACAACTGGGACAGTTCTGAGTTTTGACCTGGTAAGATTTCCTCTTTCTCATAATATTTCAATTTGATTTATTCATTATACACATTGACTACTATCCTTTTCCTTTGTAGCATTTTGATGACCCTCAACCCTTTACTGCTGAAGATATCAAACACTTACAAGTGGAGTGGTCAAATTATTTTACAGGTTTGATTGACTTTTAGTTTTTTGTAATGTAAAATGTAATTTTGAATATTGTCAATGTAATTGTGTATTTCGTAGTCGTTTAGGTTGGATTTAGTTTTTTTTTGAAGTTGAAAGTGTAAGTTTTGAATATTATATAAGTGAATGTTTAATTTTTCTCTACTTCTTGTTTTGGTCTACTGTTGATGGTTTTTCTGGTCTGGATTTTGGTATGGGGGGAGAGGTTCCAAGGGGGTGGGTGGGTGTTTGGGGGGTGTCCAAGGGATATGGGAGGGGTGTCCAAGGTGTGTTTGGGGCTGTCCTAGGAGTCGGGGGGGGGGGGGGGGGGGGGTGTAAATGAGGGTGGGGGTGTCCAAGGGGTGGGGGTGTCCAAGGGATATGTGAGGGGTGTCCAAGGTGTGTTTGGGGCTATCCAAGGAGTCGGTTGGGTGTAAATGAGGGTGGGGGGGGGGGGGGCTGTCCAAGGGGTGGGGGGTGTCCAAGTGGTGGGGGGGGGGGGGTGTCCAAGGGATATAGGAGGGGTGTCCAAGGGGTGTTTGGGGCTATCCAAGGGGATGGGGGGGTTTCCAAGGGGTAGGGGGTTTCCAAGGGGTCGGGGGGGTGTCCAGGGGGTGGGGGGGGCTGTCCAAGGGGTGGGGGGGGGGGTCCAAGGGATATGGGAGGGGTGTCCAAGGGGTGTCCAAGGGGTGTTTGGGGCTGTCCTAGTGTTCGGGGGGTGTAAATGAGGGTGGGGGGGGGGGGGCTGTCGAAGGGGTGGGGGTGTCCAAGGGGTGGGGGTGTCCAAGGGATATGGGAGTGGTGTCCAAGGTGTCTGGGAGTTCTGTCCAAGGGGCTGGTTGGGTGTAAATGAGGGTGGGGGGGCTGTCCAAGGGGTGGGGGGTGTCCAAGGGGTGGGGGGTGTCCAAGGGATATGGGAGGGGTGTCCAAGGGGTGTTTGGGGCTGTCCAAGGGCTCGAGGGGGGGGGGGGTGTCCAGGGGTCGGGGGGGGGGGGTGTCCAAGGGGTCTGGGAGGGCTGTCAAGGTGTGGGGGGGTGTCCAATGGGTGTTTGAGGCTGTACTAGGGGTCTTGGGGTTGTAAATGAGGGTGGGGGGCTGTCCAAGGGGTGGGGGGTGTCCAAGGGGTGGGGGTGTCCAAGGGATATGGGAGGGGTGTCCAATGGGTGTCTGAGGCTGTACTAGGGGTCGTGGGGGTGTAAATGAGGGTGGGGGGGCTGTCCAAGGGGTGGGGGGTGTCCAAGGGTTGTGGTGGGGCTCCAATGTGGTGGGGGAGGGCTGGCCAGGTTGTTAGGTGGGTATAGATGAGGGTGGGGTTCAGTTGGGGCTTGGGGGAGGGCTGGCATGGTTATTTTTGTTGTTTGGTTTCTGGTTGCTTTTTGGTGAGAGCAGTGCAATTATTTAAAAAAAATATCGCTTTCACGTCGGTTATTTTATAACCGATTTGGTAAATAAATCGGTAGGGGTTTATCACGTCAGTTTTTTCGAGAACCGACGTGCTAAACCGTTCCCGGGCCATTTATCACGTCGGTTCTTAATATAACCGACGTGCTAAAAGGCCTGGGAATCGATTTACCACGTCGGTTATTGGATAACCGATGTGCTAAAACGTTTCCCAGGCCTTTTTATCACGTCGGTTATTTAAGTAACCGACGTGATAATAGGCCTGGGGAAGGGTTAATCACGTCGGTTATGACAAAACCGACGTGATAAACGATATCCCAGGCGTTTTATCACATCGGTTTAGAAAATAACCGACGTGATAAACCCCCCCCCCCCCCGCGCATATTTATCACGTCAGTTATTAATGAACCGACATGATAAACACCGTGATGTTAGGGATGTTACGTTGGGTTTTAAATAACCGACGTAAAAAACGTTATTTATAACGTCGTCCGTATTAACATCGCCTAAAAACCGACGTAAATAATGAAAAATAACCGACGTAAAAAATGTTTTCTGCACTATTGACTAACTATCCAGACAAATGTATATGAGAAAAAAATTATGCTAAATTGATAATAATTCAAAGCTCACATGATCTTTCTCAATCCCAACTCCAAGAGCCAACATGGTTTCTCAATAATCAATATGGAAGCTCACAGTGTATTACAATGCATAGGATCAACCTATCTCATTGAAAAAAATTGAGACTCATATGATCTTCCAACAGAAGTCTCACATGGTCCTCTAAACAATCCTCTCACTTACACCATGGTAAACCCATTTTTTAACCCAATACAACACAATATAAGAATGTTACCATATCATTCATACCATAAGTTCATTCATTTCATAATAAAAAATAATCAATTTAGAAAAACGAATTTAAATTTAAATTCATGTCAAGAACCACTATTTATGTAACACCCCGTGATTTCATATTACATTATCTCATTAAAGTAATTCAATAGCTTGTGTTACATGGAACATCGAGTTTGAGCGCACCAAAACTTACTAAACTAACCATTCAAAAAGTGGTTATGAATTTTATTAACTGAATTTTGAATCTTATATACTATATATAATTTTAACAACCATATTATGTGTTTCTTAGACATAATATAAGAACAAATTCATTTTTTCAAATAAAATAATATTTTTATAAAATGCAATTTTACCAGATTTTAATGGAGAACCCTTTTTAAAACAAATATTTGACACTTTTATATATTCAATTTAGTGAAATTAATTTTTTCTTTAGAAGCGGGGCATAAAAATTTAGTTTTGATAAATTTTTGGTACTTTCTGGAAAATTTCAGATTTTGATGAACAGTGAAAAATACTATGTTTTAATCGAAATAAAACATTTTAAATCAAAGTAATTTATAGTGAAAAATTATGAATTTTAACGATTAGGAAGTATAATTTGATTATATTTTTATCATTTAACACAATTTAGGTCATTATAAAAAATTGCACTTTTAAATTTGACTTAACCATGTGTCAATATTTTGGTAATTTTTACTTTTTAAAAACATAATTTTTGGTTTTGAAAACGGGAATTAATTTTTAATTAATAAGTGAAAGTTATTTGTTTTGAATTTGGTAAAATATACCTCATTTTTTTATTTGGAATATCAAAATTATCTTAAGGAAACTTTTTTGTATTTTTCTGAATGCATTCAATTTTTGATGAATAGTGAAAAAATGTATTATTATATAAAATGGACTTTTATTTAAATAATTAGTTATTTTATTTTAATTTATTCTAGGTAAAAATATATACATAATACCTATATATGTTTAATTTAATTCATTGGAGTAATTTTATAATAATTATATATATGTGTACATATTTTTGTCAAACATTTTACCGTCTTTTACATACCTTCTAGGAGCATTTACAAATTTTTATAGAGCATAATTTTATAGCTTCTATGAGTTGAATTAAAAAAATCCCAGAGAAAAAGTTTACGTAAGTATGTAAAATTTGGTTCAATAAGATGAAAATAATTTTTGGTGAGTCGTAACTTTTGACTTTTATTTACCACGGTTAAAAGTAAATAGGGCACTTAAGGGTAAAAACAGTATTTTATTTACTCAAACACATTTCCTAATTCAATTGGATATGTATAATTTGACCAAAAACAACCTTAGAAATAAAATAGGACCCCCTTTTTTCATCATGGATAATATTAGAACATTTATTATTATTATTTTAAATAAGAGTTGAAAGAGTTTAATTCAATGTTTAATAAATAAACAATTTTAATATAGGGATATACATAAGATAAAATTGATAATAATTATTCATTATAAATATATCAGTATTTCATAAATAATGGTATTTTATTTATAATTTTTTGACATCAAATAATATAATTTATCTTGGACACAATGATTATACAATAATTTCCTTATTAATGAATGATTAAAATAATTGATATTATAAATATATAAATAAATGTAATTTGAAACCTAGGATGGATTAAATTAATTATTTTAGATAATATTACATGTTAGGGTAGGTTAAATAAATTTAATTGGAAGTGATTATGTATTTACAAATTTCAAATAAATCAAATACTAAATAGTGTCAAAATTGACATAATTGAGTTTTTAAAACAAATATTATATTATTAATTGATATAATAATCCAAAAAAAATATATGGATCATCCATCGGACTTATATAAGGTTATATATATTAATAATTAACCACATGGGGTTCTATTTTCTTGTTATAGTATGTTTATTAACCATATAATATAAAAATACAAAGAGACATGGTAAATGTCAAACTATTTAACATAGAGTTAAATCTAAAAGATAATGTTAATATAATGACCTAAACCCATATAAAACTTATTAGATGAATTTTTTTCATCCCATCACATCCTTATAACTTAAATAATTAATTTTTGAGCCATTATAAACCGAAAAAGATTATATTATAAAATAATACTTCTAGATTTTCCTAAAGTGACCATCACCTCTCTTATAATAGGGCACTTCCCCTTCTCTTAATTTCACACCTCCAAAGCTTTTTGGTTCTACCAACCACTACCCAAATATCCTCCCAACATTCCTCCCTTCCTCATATAGTCCTTCATTTGGTTAGAAATCCATCCTGAATAGCCCTTTTTATCAAATCAATGGTAAGAACCTGAAGAAGAGGTAAATATTTCATCACCTCTTTCAAGGTCATATTTTATTCCACTTCCTATTTCTTTGTTGTTTCTATTCTAAAATAATAACTAATGCATCTTATATACACTATGTTGTTATTATAAAAATGGTACAACCATATTCATTATTCTATCAATCATATAAAGGACAAAGTAATCATACGTGCCTACGTACGGACTACCGTCTCCACATCGTGGTGTAGTTTGTTATTCAAACACTTCATTATTTGGATGTGTATAAAAATGAGTATAAATAATGTAAATAATAAATAAATAATTTTAATGATTCCGTATATTTTATATACCATCCAATTAAATATGATTTCATCATCAATATAATTATATTGTTGCACGTGCGTACGAACGGATTACTGTCTCCACAAAGCGATAAGATTTATTCCCACGTTCAGCATTCAACGATGATTCTAAAAATATATATTTTAAAAAAGTATGTAATATATGAAATAACAATTCTAATGGATATATATATATATATATATATATATATATATCTTCTGTGTGTGTGTGTACTTACACACATCAAATTATTTTACTTCCATTCAATACGATATGAAAATAGAAACTGCATTTATGCATACATACGACATACCGTCTCCATAAACAGTGCTTTCCATTTCATATATCAATCTATTATAAATATTTATATTATAAATATATATGATATATAAATTAATTTTATGTTCTTATATTATTTATATCTGGATCAAAATGATACGATTAGTAATAATAAGTAAAAACACGTATGATAAGGAAAGTGATTATTACCCATAATGCTAATTTAACATGGAAATCATTATTAAATGGGTAGTATAAATTCATAAATGAAACATGTATTGTAACATCCTAGGTAAATAAAGAATAAAACATTTTCATATTTACTAATATTTGCGAATTAAATATTAATTTTACTTTAAAGGGGTTGCTATGTTCGATAGCGTACTCAATACGCAACAATGAGTTTCTTTGAAAACTTATATTGCACACTAGTAATATAATATTATTATTTTAAATGGTAGCTAACCCATAGCCATTTTATTGGCGGTAATGAATAGAAATAACTATAATATGATTATATATGTTTTTTAAATGTTTTTACATTTATCCAATAAAGGATAAAGGCTTAAAAAATGAAAAGAATTCAATTTTAGGCATATATACTCTAATTTTCACTAAAGGTCCACTTATCACCTTTTGATGGTGAACCATCATTAAATATAGTTTTGGTCACTCTTATACATTCTATTGGACTAAATAAAACTCTTCTTTAGAATCGGGACGTCAAAATTTACATTGTGTAAATTTGTGGTATTTTTCCGATAAAGTTCATTTTAGAATGAATAGTGAAAAAATGTTGTATTTTAATTCGAAACCTCTTTTTAATCTAATTTGTTTTTATGATTAGATTATATTTTTAATTGGTTTTAAATTGAAATTAAAATATATTTTTACCATTCAATCCAATGGTGGTCATTGGAATTAATTTCACTTTGAAATTTGACTTAAACTAGTGTCAATCTTTTGATAAATATTTTTTTCGTAAAAACATGCTATTTGTTTTGACAGTGGGAATTGTTTATTAAATTAAGTAATGCGACTTATATGTTTTGAATTTTGTAAAATAGACATCATTTTTTAATTCGGAATATCAAATATAGCTTAGGGTGAAGTTTTGGTATTTTTCTAAAAAACCATAATTTTTGATGAATAGTGAAACCACAAAGTGGTAGTTACAAAAACTGATTTTTTGTTTAAATGGAACTTTACCACTTATGTGATTTGAATTTCAAAAATCCAATATAAATTATTTTCATTAAGAAGTAAAATGTGGTTCAATGGGATTAAAGTTTTTTTTGGTGAATAGTAACTTTTAAGTTTTTAATCGCGATTAGAGGTAATTAGTGTAATTTAAGGTAAAAATAATGTTTTAAAAATATGAAATGACCTAGAAACATGTCCTAACCTTATTGGATGTGTCATGGCCGTCCAATAAAACCCATGGGTCTATTTTTGGGACCCCATGGAGCCACTTGGGTAAGATAATGACATTAATGCCTTTTATTTAAAGTAAAAGTAAAAATGACACAAACATGAGTTGTTTTACTAAAACAATTTTTAAATGGGGTTATACAAGTCATAATTATGACTATAAATATTCATTAGAAATATAAAAATGTTTCCTACATCATGATATTTTTTTTAATTTTTAGAGAATAAATAAATTAAATTATTCATGACACCATGATGATGTAGCGGTTACCTAATTATTTAATGATTTAAATAAAATTGAAAGATAATGTAAAATCTAAGACCTAAAATTGTCAAAAACCTATTTTATGGGTGGATTTCGGACCATTATCACCTTATCCTAGAAATACATAATTTTGGGACCTTTAAAAACCAAAACTCATTTTATAATAAAGTATTTTTTCTTAACTTTTCAAGAGTGCCCCTCCTCTCCTCTTATAAAAGGCCCCCACCTCTACCTCCTTACCCACACATCTCAAGCCTTTGGTTCGGCCAAGATCTGATCATTTTGACTCTCCACATCCCTCTCATCATCCTATAATCCTTACCTTAGGCAGGAAGCTCCTCAAGAAACCCTTTGGTTCAAATCAAAGGGAGTTACCCGATTTTAAGGATGTTAAAGAACGATCGAGTCAAGTCTGACCCGAGGTAAGGGAATTCGTCTCAATATCCTTTCATTGAGGCATATTTCGTTTTATACAAAACTTTATTTTATACGGTGCATAAACCCCTTTGAATTTTAATTCTATACAAAAGGAATCTTTTTCTACGAAGCGTTTTACTAAACGACAAAAAGGAATGTTGCTTTTAACGTATGCGGTGACAATGACCTTTTCCGCCACTGTGAGTATTATTTGTTCTTTGACTTCCTCAACAAGCCATAATGTTTTTAAAAAGAAATAAATACCATATACTCTTTTATGTATTGTAGTATTGATAATGGTTTTTATAATGGATTTGTTATGTTCATATATTTAAGTGATGTATTGTGATCAAAGTGTGGAATGTTTTCTTTCCATTATATTTGTTTTATTACTTATGATTTCATAATGGTACATGGACATTTTACGGGTGGTTATGTGATAAACCATATGATGGGTGGTGCCGTGAATACCAGTATGGTTGGATACGTTATAACCTCCAATGCATTGGGTATGGAAGTCATCCGTATAGCTATTCCATTAAGTGATATTTGTGGATGTTGACCGTATGGTTATTCCATTTAAGTATGTTTATGTCCCGAATTACCTTTATATGTTATGTGTTTTTTATATGGGTTTTATGGTAATATTTTGGTTTCAAAAGGGTAAATATTGATCTTTTATTCAGTGAAGAGTTTCTACTACTTCATAATGGTGAAAAGTATTACATTGATAAAGTATACATGGTTTACTTGTTGTTTTGAAAAACTAACAGTTTTCATTCTTTGTGTTTCCCTTACTGAGCTTTTTATGCTCACCCCATGTTTTTTTTGAAATGTTTTTCACAGGACTTAATGTGGAATAGTGTCAAGGATGGGATCAAGGGAAAGTCATGCTATATAAAACATGGAACTAGACATGTTTCTTTTTAAGAGTTTTTATTTTATGGAAACATAGTAGAAGTGTCTACTTTGTAATCTTTTGAGATGTAATAGTTAAGGTCTAATTCACTAAAACTCTAAATGTGAAAATTTCCTCAATGGGAATTATTCATTTAATTCAATTTTAAGTAATGTTTAAGGCCAGAGCCTTATAGTTGGTATCAATGGTCGGTTTAGACAACTTTAGGAGTTAGAAAATTGTTAAATTATAAATTAATTTATGGTATGATTGAAATGATATAGCATTTAAAGATTACCATGTTGCTTTGTCTAAGATATATCTATGTTAAGAATGATTTTTCATAAAAGAAATAGAGAAACGTTTCTGGGAAGGCATACAGAGTAGAATGACATTCTGAATCAGCAACCAGAGATGGTCAGAATCATAATTGAGCAGTTTACTGCACTGATGGCTCAGTTGAATCAAGTGATAAATGGTGGATGTGTTTATTGATGATATTGTGGTGTTTTCTAAAAGTAAATAGGATCATTAAATTCATTTAAGGGTTATCTTGAAAACCTTAAAGGAAAAGATACCGTATGGAAAATTCAGCATGTGTGAGTTTTGGTTGCAATAATTTTCTTTCCTTGGTCATATTGTTTCTAAAGATAGAATAATTGGGGATCCTGCAAAAACAAAAGTTGTTAAATAATGGCCAAGACCCACAAATGTAACTGAAATTCGTAGCTTCCTTGGTTTGGCAGGCTATTACCAAAGGTTTGTTAGAAATTTTTCATGGTTATCTAGTCCAAGGACAAAGCTAACTCGGAAGGGTGTTAAGTTTATCTGGACAAAAGAATGTGATCATTGTTTTCAGGAGTTGAAAAGAAGATTTGTGAATGCTCCAGTTTTGGCACATTCTTCTAGGAATGTTAATTTTGTTATCTACAGTGATTCTTAGTTGAAGGGACTTGGTTGTGTCCTTATGCAGAATGATCAGGTAATTGCTTATGCTTTACGTTAGTTGAAAAATCATGAGGTAAATTACCCTACACATGACATGGAATTAGCTGTTGTTGTTTTTGCTCTAAAAATTTGGAGGCATCATTTGAATGGAGTAAACTCTGAAATATATACTGATCAGAAAAGTTTAAAGTATATATTCACTCAGAAATAATTGAACATGATACAGAAGAGATTGCTGGAATTAATCAAGGATTATGATTGTACAATTCATTACCATTCGGGAAAAGCAAATAAAGTGGCTGATGCTTTGAGTCGAAAAAGTAATGCTTCATTAACAATGTCGAATTTGGAACGTGATCCTTTGGTTAAGTATTTGATGAACTTTGGCATAGAAGTTTTTGGTGCAGGAAGTTCTTCTGTTTTGTTTCTTGTATCGGTGAGATCATCTCTATCAGACAGAATTAAGCAAGCACATAAGCAAGATAGCGAGTTGCAAAAAAAGGTAGAGCTGGTTCAGATGGGTATGTTGCCTAAATTCAACATTGATAATGATTGTGTTTTGAAATTTGGGAAGATATTGTATGTGCCTTGTGATTCAAATTTAAAGAGAGATTTGTTATCTGAATCTCATAGTTCCCCGTTTTCAGTTCATCCTGGCAGTACTAAGATGTTCAGAGATCTGGGGGAGTATTACTAGTGGGACAGAATGAAAAAGGGATATTGCTGATTTTACTGTGATGTGTTTGACATATCAATAGGTTAAAGCAGAGCGGAAGTTACCGAAAGGGATGCTTCAGCCTTTACCAGTGCCAGAGAGGAAATGGGAAAATACTTCCGTGGACTTTGTTGTGGGTTTACCGAAGACATCTCGAGGTAATAATGCAATCTGGGTTATTGTTGATCGCTTGACTAAATCTACTAATTTCCTTGTGATACGAGATACATTATCTCTAGATCAAAATTCTTGATTGTATCTTAAAGAGATAGTCAGGTTGCATGAAGTTACCCTATCCATTGTATCTGATCGTGATCCCAGGTTTACTTCTAACTTTTGTAAGGGCCTTCAGAAGTCGTTGGATACTGAATTAAAATTTTAGTACAGCTTTTCATCCGCAATCAGATGGGTAGTCAGAACAAACGATTCAGACCTTGGAGTATATTCTACGTGATTGTTCTATGGATTATCAGGGAATTTGGGACCGACATATTTCTTTGTATGAATTTTCATATAATAATAGTTTTTCATTCCAGTATACATATGGCTCCGTTTGAGGCATTATATGGGAAGCAGTGTCGAACTCCATCTTTTTGGGATGAAGTGGGTGAAAGGAAGCTGATGGGACCAGAATTGGTAGAAGTGATGGCAGAAAAAGTTCAGTTGATTTAGAAACACATGAGAATAGCTCAGAGCAGACAAAAAAGTTATGTAGACAACAGGAGGAAGGATCTCTTTTTTGAGGTAGGTGATCATGTTTTTCTCAAAGTCTCACGGTGGAAAAGTGTGATGCGATTTGGTAGGAAAGGAAAGATGAGTCCAAGGTTCATTGGACCGTATGAAATTCTGGAGAAAGTTGGATCATTTTCATACAGAGTGGCATTACCTTCGAGTTTATCTCAGATACACAATGTTTTTCATGTTTCAATGTTAAGGAAGTATATGCCAGATCCATCTCATGTTTTGAGCCCAGAGGTAGTTCAGTTGGAAGAGAATCTCTCTTATGAAGAACGACCAGTCCAGGTTCTTGACCAAAGAGAGAAAGTGTTGTGAAATAAAGTAATTCACTAGGTAAAGGTTTTATGGAAAAACCATATGGTTGAAGAGGCAACGTGGGAATCTGAAAATTCTATGAGGGATAAATACCCCCACTTATTTTGATAAGTGAATAAAATTGCGAGGACGCAATTCCCAAAAGGGGGTAAAGATGTAACATCCCAGGTAAATAAAGAATAAAACATTTTCATATTTATTAATATTTGCGAATTAAATATTAATTTTACTTTAAATGGGTTTCTATGTTCGATAGCTTACTCGATATGCAACAATGAGTTTCTTTGAAAACATACGCTGCATACTAGTAATATAATATTATTATTTTAAATGGTAGTTAATGCATAGTTGTTGTATTGGAGGGAATGAATATAAATAACTATAATATGATTATATATGTTTTTTAAATGTTTTTAAATTTATCTAATAAAGGATAAAGGCTTAAAATATGAAAAGAATTAAATTTTAGGCATATATACTCTAATTTTCACTATAGGTCAACTTATCGCCTTTTGATGACGAACCATCATTAAATATAGTTTTTGTCAGTCTTATAAATTATATTTTACCAAATAAAACTCTTCTTTAGAATCGGGACATCAATATTTACTTTGTGTAAATTTTTGGTATTTTTCCGATAAAGTTCATTTTTTAATGAACAGTGAAAAATGTTGTATTTTAATTCCAAACCTCTTTTTAATCTAATTTTTTTATATGATTAGATTATATTTTTAATTGTTTTTAAAGTTAAATTAGAATATATTGTTACCATTTAATCCAATGGTGGTCATTGGAATTAATTTCACTTTGAAATAGGACTTAAACTAGTGTTAATCTTTTGATACATATTTTTTCTTAAAAACACGCTATTTGTTTTGACAATGGGAATTAATTATTAAATTAATTAATGCAACTTATATGTTATGAATTTTTTAAAATAGACATCATTTTTGAATTTGGAATATCAAATATAGATTAGGTTGAAGTTTTGGTATTTTTCTGAAAAACCTTAATTTTTTATGAATAGTGAAACAACAAAATGGTAGTTACAAAAACTGATTTTTCGTTTAAATGGAACTTTACCTCTTTTGTGATTTGAATTTCAAAAATCCAATATAAATGATTTTAATTACGAATTAAAATTTGGTTCAATGGGATTAAAATATTTTTTTGGGTGAAAAGTAACTTTTATGTTTTTAATCGCGATTAGAGGTACTTAGTTTAATTTAAGGTAAAAATAATGTTTAAAAAATATGAAATGACCTTGAAACATGTCCTACCCTTATTGGAAGTGTCATGGCCGACCATGAAAACCCATGAGTCTATTTTGGGGACCCCATGGAGCCACTTGGGTAAGGTAATGACATTAATGCCTTTTATTTAAAGTAAAAGTAAAAATGACACAAACATGAGTTGTTTTACTAAATTTTTTTTTAAATGGGGTTATATAAGTCATAAATTTGAATATAAATATTCATTAGAAAAATAAAAATATTTCCTACATCGTGATAGTTTATTATGATTTTTAGAAATTAAATAAATTAAATTATTTATGACACCATGATGATGCAGCGATTACCTCATTATTTAACGATTTAAATAAAATGGAAAGATAATGTGAAATATAAGAACTACACTTGTCAAAAACCTATTGGATGGTTGTATTTCGAACCCTTATCACCTTATCCTCTAAATATATAATTGTGGGACCTTAAAAAACTGAAACTCATTTTCTAATAAAGTATCTTTTCTTAACTTTCCAAGAGTGCCCCTCCTCTCCTCTTATAAAAAGCCCCCATCTATACCTCCTTACCCACACTTCTCAAGCGTTTGGTTCGTCCAATATCTGATCATTTTGTCTCTCCACATCCATCTCCTCTTCCTAGAATCCATACCTTATTCAGGAAGCTCTTCAAGAAACCCTTTTTGTTCAAACCAAAGGGAGTTACCCGATTTTAAGGACGTTAAAGAACGATCGAGTCAAGTCGGACCCGAGGTAAGGGACTTCGTCTCAATCTCCTTTCAGTGAGGAATATTTTGTTTTATACACAACATTATTTTATATGGTTTATAAACCCCTTTGACTTTTAATTTTATACAAAATTAATCCTTTTCTGCAAAGTGTTTTACTAAACGACAAAAAGGAAGGTTTCTTTTAACGTACGCGGTGACATCGGCCTTTTCTGCCGCCATAAGTACTATTCTTTCTTTGGATTCCTCAAAAAGACGTAATGTTTTTAAAATTAAATAAATACCATATACTCTTTTATGATTTTTGTTATTGAAAATGTTTTTTATAATGGATTTGTTCTGCCAATATATTTAAGTGATGTATTGTGACCAGAGTGAGGAAATGTTTTCTTTCCATTATATTTTTTCTATGTCTTATGATTTCATAATGGTACTTGGAAATTTTATAGATGGTTACGTGATAAACCATATTATGGGTGGTGCTTTGAATACTAGGATGGGTGGTTATGTTTTAACCTCTAATTCATTGGGTATGGAAGTCGACCGTATGGCTATTCCATTAACTGATATGTGTGGAAGTCGACCGTATAGTTATTCAATTTAAGTATGTTTATGTCCCAAGTTACCTTTATATTTTATGTGTTCTTTATATGGGTTTTATGGTAATCATTTGGTTACAAAAGGTTAAGTATTGATCTTTTATTCAGTGAAGAGTTTCTACTACTTCATAAAGTTGAAAAGTATTACTTTGATAATGTATACATGGTTTACTTTTTGTTTTGAAAAACTAACAGTTTTCATTCTTTGTGTTTCCCTTACTGAGCTTTTTATTCTCACCCCAAGTTTTTTTTGAAATGTTTTTCACAAGACTTAATGTGGAATAGTGTCAAGGATGGGATCAAGGGAATGTAATGCTATATAAAACATGGAACTAGACATGTTTCTTTTTAAGAGTTTTTATTTTATGGAATCTTAGTAGAAGTGTCTACTTTGTAATCTCTTGAGATGTAATAGTTAATATCTAATTCTCTAAAAATATAAACCTGAAAAGATCCTCAATGGGAATTATTCATTTAATTCAATGTTAAGTAATTTTTACGGTCGGGGCCTTATATGTATGATTTAATAAATATTAATATGGTTCTGGAATAATTTAATAACATACTATGGTCATTATAAAGGAGGATAAACGTACCCCCGACCAAAGGAAAGTTCAAGTTAATGTTTAATTTCACTATATTGTTATTATCCGAGGTTGGTTTTTTGTAAGTATCTACTGGGACATATTTTTCATCCTTTTCCATGTTTCATGAAAGAGTTTTAAAACATATTTTTTTAAGGGAATCATTTATTAAAACATCATTTTAAATGTTTTAAATATCTATTCTGGAAAATGATTCTCGTTAATGTATATGTTTTCAAAATTGTTTTAAGGATTTATTTATATGAAAATGAATGTTTTTAAAATGTTAATTCCATTCAAAAGTTTCAAAGTGTATTGAGACACATTGATTCAAAAATTTATTTAAATGTATTCCTTTCTCAATTGTGTAACTTTTAAATGTTTTTATAAAAAAGGGATATTTATCTCAAATACTTTTACAAAAAAATTTCATCTATGCCAACATCCTTTGATGGATTTTAAACTTGTTTGAAGTATATAGAAATATTCAATATTTTATTAAAAGTTTTTTGATATGTTTGAATATGGATGGGTTATTTCAATAACATTCATGGTTTATGGATAATTTATTGACTTTTCGTATGCTATTTATAATATGCATGTTTAGGTTTTGATTAAAACTTTTCATATGAGGATTGCATAGGACTTAGGAAGCGATGGGTGGAGCCCGCTATAGATACTTGATACAGCGGTAGGTCTCATGAGACAAACTAGTGTCTTGGAACAAGGCCTTCAGAAAATCTTATTTCTAGTCTTGGAACAAGGCCTTGAATATGTGGTTATGAAGTCTGGAATTATGCATTCCATCATTATGAAAGTGGCTATTGATATTTCATGTGATTATTTGACTAGTAGAATATCCATGTGAAAAAGTAAATTGAATTATTTGATTTTATATTTTCCATATTATAGATATGTTTAAGTTTAAATGGCTTATGTTTTACTCTTATACATTGCCTCAAATGTTTGTGCTTATTCATAATAGTTTCTCCTATATTGTTATCCTTAATGAGCATCTGTGCTCACCCATTTCTTATGTTTTATTTTCACAGGATTCCAAGAATTGTTTTATGATTGATAAGAAGGGTTAAGCTAGGGGATTAATGGAATTCTCAATGGTTCATTTATGTTGTGTTTTATTTTCTAATGTGTAATGTAACATTATTTTATGTAATCTATTTTACAATATTGCTATATTTATCGGTCTTTCCAGACATGATACCTTATAATCATGCCAATTTATTAAAATATTGCACCGAATCCGAGTAACTGGGGTCAGGGAGTTACTAATGGTATCAGAGAAAGTTTAGCAATAGACTTCGAAACTAGATGTAGAACAAACTTGATTAGAGAATACAACCATAAGATAGACATTGACAATTAGTTTAGAAGAACTTCCTAAAATTTTGGTACGGTATAGATTTTGTGTGATTTCAATGAAATACATTCCTGTCTAGATACGAGCAGGTAGAGGCGGCTCGGGCACAGATGTACCTAGGGGTAAAATTCAAAAGCACCGCTATGAGCTAGACTCAAATAGGAACTAGTGAATGACAATGGGCCTTGAGACACTCTTGGTTACGACACTCCCAGGGGATATTCTTATGTCAATTCTCGTTTTCATTACAAAACACTGTGAAGAGTTTATGAGTATATAATTTATAAAAAATATTTTTATGAATATGGATTATATTCATGAACTGTTGAATTTGTGTTAACTTTTTTACAAGTTTGGAATTATGAATTTTGATCTATAAATTGTCATATTGTATGCCATTGTTTAGAAATGACACCCAGTATATGGAATGATACCTCCAACAATACGCATGATCCAAAGAGTAGGAAGGATCGATTCTTTCATGGTATTAAGACAACATTTTGAAAGTAAATAGTCTCCTGCGTATTATCTTCATATGATGAAAAAATATCATGTTTGAATAAGATATGTAAATAATTTTCAGAGTCTTATGACTTTGAAGTGAAGCCAGAGAAAAAAAGGATGGTAGAGGGTATGATGGATAAAGGGAATAAGGGAAAGAAGGATTCTCCCATATGTGTTAACTGTGGAAATAATGAACATGGAAAATTATTGATGGGAATTGGAGTTTTTTATAAGTGTGGTGAAAAAGGACACCAAGTACATGATTAAAATTGTGAGAAAAAAGGTTTCAAATGTAAAATGCTTTATCTACAAGGAGTTTGGGAACTATGTGAATCAATGTCCAAATCATCAAAGTATACCCCAAATGATGCTATTGAAGGATAATCAAGTTATGATAATACTGAAGATGAAGGGGAATGAATAATTATTCTTATTTTGTTATAAAATTATTGTTTCATTTGAGTATTGTATTAATAATGTAAATTTTATAAAAATTACAGAGTTTATAAGGATTCTTCTGTAGTACTATTTTATTAAGGAATTGAGATTGTGTGGAACCAAGAAAAGTAACTCAATGGCATGTTAACATTTTTGGAAAATATATGTTAGAATGAAAGACAAAACATTAATATGGTCTTGATACAGAGGTATTGATTTTTGAATAAGATATGTTTTATTTGGATAAATTATTTTGGATATTATTGACATCCATGGAATTGGTTAATGGTTTTTTCATTCCATCATTGATGGATATTACAACATTTTTTGATATAAAGAGTGTACCTAGTTTTCTATAATGAATAATAGAGCATGAATGTAATCAATACTATATATAAAAATTCATAGTGTTATCATGTTTGAAAAGAATACATGATGAAATTTTTTACCTATTATTATGTGGTACAAAGGATCTTCATTGTGTTTACCTTCCTTATTAATTATGGACTTTGAGTTTCGATAGAAATATTTTGGATAATTTTAATGGTTATAATTGATTAAGTTTGACATTGGATACAAATGTTAAGGTTAAATCATTTCTTGAGGTTATTTTTGGTTTTTCATAAAAAGAACAACACAGAGGTCGGACGACAACCTGTCGTGCCCAGCAAGGCCGCAAGACATGAAACCACAACCGAAGGGTGATAATGGTGCATCACCTAAAAGTATCATACGTGATGTACTAACTTTTATATTGTTTTTTAAATATTTTGACAAATTAATTATAAATTTATTATTTTTGGAACCCTATACGATTAGTTTAAATAGGTTACTTTTGAATTATATTATCTTTTGGAGTGAAATGTGTGTTTGTGGTAGGAATTAGTTAAAAGATAAAACACTACTTGTCAAGTATATTTTTTCCTATTATAATATGAATAAATTAATTCCTAAAATTTTGGGAATTGATCTTAAAACCAAAAATGTTTTATCCTAACACCTTATGTTTTGTTGAATCTATGATATTTTACATCATTTTAGATTGATGGCTTTGTGGCCCTCAGTTTTACACTTGTTTGTGAATGATGACCTCAATCGCTCCTTATAAATATTTACAATTTTCATCCAATTATGTTTCTCTAATTTTACCAATGTTCTCCAAATTGAGATCATTATCTTGGGGTGGCTTTTTTCAATTCCATGTCCCTCTTATTTAGAGTAAATTTTATTAAACCAATTTCCTATGTGAGTTTTCCACGAAGGCATTTTTCTATTTTTAACAGTTTAGAAAAAAAATTCGAATATAGATGATGCAATTTATTTAAGAAGGGTATAATGTAACAACTCAAGATTTCATAGTATGTTATCTCATTAAAATAATTCAATAGCTTGCGCTACAAGCCACACCGAGTTCAAGCACACCACAAAATACTAAACTTATCATTTCAAAAGGGGTTATGAATCGTATTAACTGAATTTTGAATCTTATATACTCTATATAATTTTGAAAAGTATATTATTTGTTTCTTAGAAATAATATTAGAACAAATTCATTTTTTCGGATAAAATAAGTATTTTAAAAAAAAATGCAATTTTACCACCTTTTAATGGAGATTCTTTTTTAAAACCAATATTTGAAACATTTGTATATTCAATTTAAGGAAATTAATTTTTTTTATTCAAAATAGAGCTGCAAAAGTTTGTTTTAGATAAATATTCGGTACATTTCTGATAACTTTTATATTTGGATGTATAGTGAAAATTATTATGTTTTAATTGAAAACAACTTTTTAAATCTAAATAATTTAAAGTGATAAATTATGCATTTGAATTGTTTGTAAGTATAGTTAGATTATATTTTTATCATTTAATAAAATGTACATCATTATAAGTAATTTCACTTTTAAATTTGACATAATCACATGGAATTATTTTGATAGTTTTTACTTTTTAAAAACCTGCTTTTTGGTTTGGAGAAAGGGAACTAATTTTTAATTAATAAATTTAACTTCTATGTTTTTAATTTGGTAAAATAGACTTCATTTTTGAATTTGTAATATCAAAATTATCTTAGTGTAGATTTTTGGTATTTTTCTAAAAACATTGAATTTTTTATGAATAGTGAAAAACACTACATTGTTATATAAAACCGACTTTTTATTTAAGTTGTTAGTTATTTTATTTTAATTTATTTTAGGTCAAAATAGATACATAATACCCATATATTTTCAAGGTAATTCATTGGAGTCATTTTATAATATTTTTATATATATAATATTTTTCTGAACATTTTACCGTCTTTTACCCACCATCTAGGAGCATTTAAAAATTTCCATAAAACATAATTTTACCGCTTCTGTGAGTTGAATTTAAAAAAAATCATAGAGACCCAGTTTACATTAGTAAGTAAAATGTTTTTCAATAAGATGAAAATAGGTTTTGGTGAATAATAACTTCTAACATTTATTCACCATGGTTAAAAATAAATATGGTAATTAAGGGTAAAAACGATATTATAATTACCCTAACATGTGTCCTATTTCTATTGGATAAGTATAATTCGACCAAAAACCACCATAGGAATAAACTATGACCCCTTTTGTCAAATTGGATCAGATTTGATCATTTAATATTATTTTATTTAAAGAAGAGTTAAAAGAGTTAAATTAAATATTTAACATCTAAACCAAGTTGAATATAGTGTTATACATAAGATAAAACCAACTATAAAAAATTATTATAAATATAAAAAAATTCATACATAATTTTATTTTGTTTATAATTTTTAGACATTAAATAATTTAATTTATTTATGACACAATGATGATGGGGTAATTACATTATTAAATAATTATTAAAATAATTGATATTATAAATATCCAAATCAAATTAATATTATAATTCTGATGAATTAAAATATTTTTCTTGGTTTATATTACATTCTAGGGTTAGTTAAACAAATTTTATTCTATGTCTTAATATTTTTATGGCTCTCAGAAAATTCAAATACTAAATAGTGTCAAAATTGAAATAATAGGGTTTTTAAAAGAAATATTATATTATTAATGGATATAATATTCCTAAAATAATAATGTTCTTCCAATGGACTTAGATATGGTTATATAGTTTAATAATGAACCTCATGGGATGTTTTTGTCTTGTAATAGTTTGTTTAACAACCATATAATATTAAAATACTAAGGGACATGGTAAATGTCAAACTATTTAACTAAGAGTTATATCTAAATTATAAGGTTATTATGATGAACTAAACCTATATAAATCCTAATGGTTGAGAGTTTTTAGACACATCCCCTCCATATATTTTAAATAATTAATTTTGGAGCCATTATAAACTGAAAATAATTTTATTATAAAATAATATTTCAATATTTTCTTAAAGTGACCTACACCTCTCTTATAAAAGGGAACTTCACCTTCTCATAATTTCACACTTACAAAGCCTTTTGGATTGGCCAAAACCTGACCAAATATGCTCCCAACTTTACTAACGTCATCCTAGAGGCCTTCATTTGGTTAGAAAGACAGCCTTAGTATCCCTTTTTATCCAATCAAAAGGAAGAACCCGAAGAAGGGGTAAATATTTCATCAACTCTTTGAAGTACTTTTCTTCTTCCACATCCTCTTTATTTTTTTCCCATTATAAAATAATAACTCTTACATATTCTATATAATTTTATGATGTTATAAAAATTGTACTACCGTATTCATTATTCTATCCATCCTATAAATGAAAAATTCATCATACATGCATATGTATGGATTACGGTCTCCACGTCGTGGTGTAGTTTGTTATTCCAACACTTAATTCTTTGGATGTGTATAATAATGAGTATAACTGATTTAAATAATAAATATAACATGTTAATGATTCTTTATATATGATACACCATCAAATTACATACGATTTCACCATCAATATAATGATATTGTCGCTCGTGTGTACGTACGGACTGCCGTCTCCACGAAGCGATCAGATTATTCCCACGTTCACCTTTCAACGATGATTATAAAAATATATATTATTAACAAGTATTTAATATATAAAATAAAAATTATACTATATATATATATATATTTACATATATTTACATATATTTTATTTACTTATATCTGTTCAATATGATATGAAAACGGAAACACCATTTATGCGTATGTACAACCTACCGTCTCTATAAAAGATGCCTTAAATTTGTTATATCTATCTATTATAAATTTTTATATTATAAATATATATGATATATAAATAATGTTTTATATTCTAGAAGTTTTTAAATCATGATCTAAATGATATGATCAAGAATGACAAGTTAAAACACGTAAGATAAAGAAAGAAATTATTATAAAAAATGATAATTTTACACGGAAATCATTATTAAATGGGTAGTATAAAGTCACAAATGAATCATATATGATAAAATAAATATGAATATGTTTTTGGTATAATTTATAACATATTATTGTCCTTATATAGGAGGATAAATGTACCCTTGACAAAAGGAATGTTCAACGTAAGGGTTAATATCACAATCTCTTTATTATCTGACGTTGATTTTACGTACGTATCTATTGGGATATATTTATTATCCATGTCCAAGTTTCATGAAAGAGTTTTCAAAGGGTATTTTAAGGGACTAAATTTTGAAAACACCATTTTAAATGTTTTAAATATTTATTCTTCTAAATCATTCTCATTAATGTCCATGTTTTCAAAATCGATTCTTAAGGATTTATTTATATGGAAATGAATTTTTTTAAAATGTTAATTCCATTAAAAATTTTCAAAGTGGTTTGGGAAAAATTAATTCAAAACTATCTTTAAATTTATTCCTTTCTAATAAGTGTGGGTTTTAAATTTTTTCATAAAAAAGGGATATTCATCTCAAAGAGTTTTACCAATATTTTTCATCTATGTAAACATCCTTTGATGGGTTTAAAACTTGTTTGAAGTTGATACAAATATATAATATTGTATTAAAGGGTTTGTGATATGTTTGACTACTGATGTGTTATTTTTATACCATTTATTGTTTAAAGATATTGTATTGACATTTCGTATGCTAGATTTAATAAGAATGTTTATGTTATGTTTAAGTCTTTTCATATGAGGAATGCATTGGAATTAGTAAGTGACAGGTGGAGCCCGCTATAGCTCCTCAATGCATCGGTAGGTCTCATAAGACAAACTATTGTCTTTTTACAAGCCCTTGACAAAATATTATTTGTAGTCTTGGCACAAGGCCTTGACTATGTGGTTATGATGTCTAGCATTACACATTCTATCATTATGAAAGTGGATATTGATATTGCATGTGATTATTCGATAAGTAGAATATCCATGTGAATAAGTACATGGAATTATTTGGTTTTATCTTTTCTATTTTATGCTGATATTTAATTTTAATAGGCTTTTGTTTTAGTCATATATATTTCCTAAAATGTTTATGCTTATTTATGAAAGTTTTTTCTATATTGTTATTCTTACTGAGCATCTGATCTCACCCCTTTCTTATGTTTTATTTTGCCAGGATTCCAAAAAGTGTTTTATGATTGATAAGTAGGGTTAATCTAAGGGATTGATGGCATTCTGAAAGTATCATTTATGTTGTGTTTTATTTTCTAATGTGTAATTCAACGTTCATGTATGTAATATATTTTCCAAGACTCCTAAACTGATCGGCCTTTCGGGAATTGATTTCTTGTAATCAAGCCAATGTATTAAAATAATTCACATAAATTGGGTATCTGTGGTCAGGGCATTACTATTTAAATCCTTTTAAAATCACAAAACTTCCTAAATCTACTATTAAAACACTTAGTGGGCATACGAGCCAACAAATTTTGAAAACCCCGCATTAAACACAAAAATTTCAATTCTTATTCATGAAATATATGAAAAAAGGAATAAACACAAAAAAATAAATTATATAAATTGAAATTTAAATAGAAAAACCATGTTGGATTATAAATTTAAAGTTATTGAATGGAAAACACACCAAAATAGATTCACACACATTAAATTTAGTCCAAATCTCATCTCCCTTTAAAAAGACCATCCGAGAGAGGTATAACCTCATTTAAAACTCCTAATCTACTATAACTTAAACCATAACACCAATTAAAAACCCTATATTTAGCCAATATCTACTCTAGGGTTCAACACATCCATAAATATTGAAAAAAGTTCCCGAGGAAGGGAAAAGTATATGAAATCATGGATAAATCAAAAAACGTGAATTAAAAAAAATCTAGGAGGAAATCCATAAAGGAAATAGTTGGAATGAGAACCCAATAAGGGATAATTATTTCATATAGTGGTGGAGGGGAATGATCCCCTAAAAAAATAAAAAACCAACTTGGGCATTTTAAAAAAATTATAAATTTTAATGAGTTTAACATGGTTAAGCTATCTGTCTACATAACCAAACAAACCATGAACAAATTTTGAGGGTGAAATTATCCATGAAAAATAAAATGCATAGTCTTCTCTCTTTTGTTTTATGGTTTGAAAATATATAGTAAACCCATGGGGAACTGCATTATCAAAAATAGGAACACCCCTCACATTATTATCACACATTTTATTCAAATTATGCATTAATTATGAACCTTATCATGTCTCCCAAAAAAACTCCATGTTTCATCCCCTGGAACATGAAACCATAAAGAACACACTAAATGATAACTAATACTCAAAAAATAATATCTACTAGTGACCCATATGGTGTCAAAGTTTCATACTCAAACAAGATGGGATTAATTTAGAGAGAAGTAACTTATGGAAAATTTTGTTATCCAACATATTATTGAGAAGTTTAAATCCATTCAATGTGACAAGTAATTCTCACAATGTTGATAGAAAATCCATGTAAAAAATAATTGATAAAACCTATGGTTTTATATTTGTTATAATTTTTTCCTTTTATAATCATCATGAATGAAATTTATGTGGTTTTAGAAGAAGGTAAATAATTTTCCAATATACATTGTCTCTTTTGAGATCCATAATCACATTGGATCTATAAGCTATCAACATTCACTCCGAAATAACATACCCCAAGTACATGATTTGTTCTATGTATCCCTCATGAGGAAGTAATTACTAAACCCCAAACATATATTGAATCTAGATATGGTACCATTTGAGAATGTCCTTTCAGATATGGATTATATGGTGAAGAACCCATATCATTGAGGAAAAGGTCTACGAAACTGGATAACTCACTTATTTCATGTGTTGTGGTGGATCTAGAAGTTTTTGTAACTAATGTAGGAACTGGAAGAGGCAATAAAAATAGTGCACCCTCTTCAAATTTAGTTTATGAAAAAAAATTGATAAAATTTATGAAGGGGGATAAATAAAATGAAATGAAAATTTAAAATGAAATTACATTTTCAAATGAATTAATGCCTTATTAATGAATATTGTCATATAAAAAACATTCACAACATTGGTTAATTTGACTGTAATAATTAAAAATGTGTTAGATTTATAATATTGAATATCATTATATCCATTGATAATATAGTATTTGTACAATTACCATAATTATTATTATATATTTTCGTTTCTGATAATGTCTAATTGACATTGATTGATGAATAGGTGGCCTCAGGCTGTATATATGTTCACTATGAAGCACATTAATCGAAAAAATCCAGAAACATGACATCGCTGATATTTCCACCTAACATATATAAATCTATGATTCATCAACTAAGTCATAATAGAAGCAGTTTATTAGATAAGATCGAGCTTATCAAGATCATTTCCCAAACTAGGTTTATCTAACCACCCCAAGAAAGTGTAACTATCACACACTTCGCCTTTAGGGCATATGCTTGTGTAATAATGGTTTATGTATCTATATCCAAATAGTATAGAAAATTGTAGTTTTAATAAAATGAAAATAATTTTTATAATTTTTATTCTTACATTATAAATGATTAAATATTAAGATTGATAATAATTATATTTTGAATAGATGAAAAAAATTGTATTTTAGGGAAATACAGTGTTTCAATTAGGTCATCTTTGTGATTAATTAAATAATTTTTTTATAATTTTAGTTTATTAATATTTTATAATTAAAAAATTATTTATTTAAATATAAATTATAATATAATTTAATGTAGTGAAATGTAATTTTCTAAGGGATAAAAAATATTGTCATTGTAAAATTAACAAAATTCAATAAGTGGGGATTTTTTAATTAAAAGTTATAATTTTTAAATTTAGAGAATTATTTTGATAAAATAATTTTTTTTAAATCAACATCACAAAATTATCCAATGGAAAATTTGTCATCATTTTTTGAGACAGTCATATTTTTGGGAAAATAGTAATTATTATATAACTATACATTATGTGTTATGAATTAATTAAAGTAAAAAAGTGTGGTAATAAATAATATAAAGAGTATAAATGAAAAAAAAATTCCCTTTTAAAATAATATTTTTTTAATTTATTTAATTAATTATGTCTATCTTTAATGAATACTCAAAAACCTATCTTATATTTTATTGTTTTTAACTCAATTATTTATAAATAAGACTCACATACACATGACCACGAGTATTATTTTAATGAATTACCTTCATTTATGTATAAAATACTAAAATCCATCTTATATGGAGGAATCCATTTAAAAAAATCATGCGAATGTTTGTGGTTTTTATTATATTATCATATAGAATATAAAATCAGTCTTTAGAAATTAATAAATAATTCCCCTATATTTTGATATAAATTCCACCCATATTCTCATTACTGTTAACTAAAATTTCATTTTTAATAAATTTAATCTAAATTTACATCCCTATTTCCCACTAAATTTATTCCCTAGCAAATAATAAGTTCCAATCAAGCTAAGGGATTATCTCCTTCACCTCTTTATGCAGGAACCTTATTTATATTATGAATTGTGATTTCCAATTGTTCATGTTTTTATATATATAGACACATATATCTTACTCATATTATTATTTACATGAAATTAAGGACCCCTTTAACTCTTATTAAACCCATAAACATATCATTATGTACCCTGGTTAAGCTGTAAAAATTATCCTGTGATTTTCAATGCCAACCATTTTTTTATTGAATACACATTCCCATTTCCACTCATGGATATTCACATAGGTGAAATTATTTTTCATTTATCAGAGGATTTCATGTATTTAACCCAAATTCCTTAGCCATGGGATTAACATTTATGAAATAAATCTATTTGTATTATGATCTATTTGGCACACTTATGCATGTACATGATTTGAATTTAATGAGTGTTATTTGCATTATATAGCCCTCCAATGAATTGTGTAATGTTTTAAACTAATTATAAAACATTTATGTAGTGTCGGAGGTTATATTAATATGTTTTGTTATGATTTGTCTATGTTTTTCTTGGATATATGTGAATGTTTTCATGTTTTATGTTGTTTCCACATTCCATTGTTTCCTTTATGTTATAATCTTATATCTTGTTCCAACATTCATGTTTATGATTCTCATCCTATTATTTTACATTGATATACGTTATGAATTAGACGTACTAAATTACATAATACTATGATTTGATAATTCCCTTACTTGGATTTGTCACTCACCCCATTATTTTCTATATCTAAAGGTTATCCCATCCAATTTTAGAACCACAATGAAATTTTAATGCCATGTTGAGGAGTTTTTAAATTATGTTTTTATACCCATGTTTCAAGTTATTATGATATGTATTTAATTTCCATGAAAAAAGGATTCAAAATATTATTAGATTTTAATATATACACCTTTATATAATAAATCATTAATTAAGGTGTATCAAAATATTCGTTGTCATAATGATCCAACTACTATTTTCTTCTGAAGGGAATGTTACCAAATTCAAATTGTCTTACGATTCAATCTCTCTTTTAATCATGTTTTAAATTCTTGAATATATTTTTGGGGAATTATATGATATTTATCTCTTAAAAACCATCATGTTTTTTCTAATATGGTTATTTAAAGTTTTACAAGTACTCTTTTAATTTTTCCTCTAATTGGTACTAAATTCAACTGAAGAAATTTTTATAAGGGAAGACTGTAATATTTTATCATTTTTGGTGAATAATATTTTTCCTCCATATAAAAATTCTTTAATTTTGTTCCATATTTTTCGTCTATAATAATTCAATTTTTATGAAAATTTACCTGAAATGAAAAAACTATTTAAAGTAAAATAATTATCTTAGGGGGAAGTTTTGGTATTTTTCTGAATCCAATTATTTTCTGATAAATAGTGAAAATACCGCATTATTTTTAATAAAATATTTTTTCATTTAAATAATTATTTCATTTTAAATTTATCTTAAATTAAAAATATATAGATAATATATTTATTAACCAAATTTATGTTAATGGAATGAATTTTATTACATATTTAGATATAAAATTTCTATTATATTTTTTTAACGTCTTTTTACCTGCCTTCAATCCACATTAGATGATCAACCTTAAATGTTATTTTACCCCTCATGTGAATTTAATTTATAAAAACAAACATACATGGATGTAATTTTTATGAAAAATATGGTCGAATAGGATACAAATATTTTGTTTTTTAATAATAACTTTTGAATTATATTTACCATGGTTAAAGGTAAATATGGTAATTAAAGGTAAAAAAATATTATAATAATATAAAATATCCATAGAACGTTTCCTAATATTATTTGATGAGTCATGGCTGACCAAGAAATTCCTTGGGTAGAACTGTTGTCCTTTGTAAGCCACATGGGTTTCATTAAGACAATTATAAAATTTAATTTTAAGCAAAGGTAAAAATATCATAAACCTGACACTTATTGCTAAAATTGTTTAATTATAGGTTTATATAAATGAACTCTTAGACCATAAATAGTCATTAGGAAGCTGAAAATATTTCCTACATCATGGTTAATTATTATTAATTTTCAGGAATTAAGTAATTAAATTTTATTATTACACAATTATGATACCATAATAGAGCTATTGATAAAAGGATCAAATGAATAATATTATATATTAATATAAATAATATTTTAAATATTTCATGCCATACAAAAATTTTATTTAAGACTAATAAATGTTAGGATTTATTTAATACATTTTTTTCAAAAGACTAGTATTTATATGTCTCTGAAAATCATCTTTTTAAAAGCTGTCAAAATTGACATAAATTATATTTTTAAAATAAATACTATTCTATTTATTGATATAAAATCCATAAAAATATAAGATTCAGAAAAATATCTTGTATAGTGATAAAATTGTCATAAGTTATTCTCTTTAGTCACTTTTTAATTTTATAGTAATTATATGAACACCATAGTGTAAAAATTCAAGATGACACGATAAGAGTTAAACTGTTTAACTAGAGGTCAAACCCAAAAGCTAAGGTTACTTTCATGACCAAAAATTGTCTAAAAACATTGGATGAGAGGCATTCAACCCATACTCATATTATCCTCTAAATAAATCACTTTTTATATATTTTAATTGGAAAATAACTATATAATAAATTAATATTTTATGATCATCCAAATGTACACCTCACCTATCTTATAAAAGGGTACTTCTCCTTCTATTAGGTTCACACCTCAAAATTCCTTTGGATCAAAAAAACCAGCCCAATTATTCTCACAAAATCCTTCACTTCATCCTATATTCCATAAGTTTATTATAAATCTATCCTATGAATTCTTTTAGTGCTAATCAAAAAAAGACACCTAAACATAAGTAATTGTTTTATCACCTCTTTTAAAGTTCTTTTCTTATTGTAATTCCTCTATATTTGTTATTTCCATAATAAAATAATAAATATAGTAAATTATACATGATATGATGTTATTATAATTATTGGACTACCATATTATTCTTTTTAACCGTTCTATGAAATACAATATTACCATGGGTGCGTACGTACGACTTACCGTCTCCCCGCTGTGGTGTAAACTATTTTTCCGGTAAAATTTATTTCTATGGTTATAATGATGAATATAAATGATTTAAATAATAAATATAACATTATATTGTTTCTATAAAATTCATATTCTATCCAATTATATACAATTCAATCATTAAGTAAGTGATGAAGGCGCTCGTGCGTGCGTACGACTTATCATCTTCACGACACGATGAGGTTAATATTCTACCATCACCATTAACAAATGATTATAAACACACACATATATATATATATATATATATATTACATAGTATGAAATAATAATCTACTAAAATAATATATATATATATGAGTGTGTGTGTGGGTGTGTGTGTGTGTCTGTCTGTCTGTCATTCACTTACATCCATTGAAAATGTTAGGAAAATGGAAATAATATTCATGCGTACGTACGTCCAACCATCTCCATGAATGGTGTATTTAATTTCATTATTCTAAATATTATTTATATTTATATCCAGAATATATATCATATATATATCTTGTTATAAATTCAGTATGTAATTAAATCATTATCTATGTAATATTGTCTTGAATAATATGTCAAAACACATATGATAATGAAAGATATTATTACCCAAAAAGTTGCATTAATGTATAAATTATTAATAAAAGATATATATAAAGTTATAAATTAATCATATATGATATAGTAAATATTATTATGATTCTATTAGAAGTTAAAAATACTTTTAAAACTATTATACAAGAGTTTCAAACACGTACATAGAGTATGAGACCTAAGGATAGGAAATTTAACCTCAGTTTTAATTTACATGAGATATAAGCCATGTTCACCACTTATTTCTTGTGTGTGGTGTATATAATACACCTATTATATTATATATCATGAAAAAACCTATATGTATTTAGAGATTAAATTTATGATATTGGGTAAATTATTTAAATGTTCAATGTGGTATGGGACACTCTAAATGTTTAATGAAATAATCCATTCCCCGTTTAAATATTATTTATATTATTTTATATATCTAATTATATGGATATAAAATAATGATATACGATATTTTATGTGTATTTTTAAGATCATTCAATTTTTTTTAAAAATGAATATTTTAATGGTTTTATATAATGGATAATTTAATAGTCTCATTATTATCAAAGATTCTTTAAATGTATGTATCTACTTGGAAATATTTGTCATCAACATCCGTGTTTCTTATGCATGTATTTAAAAAAAATACTTCTATGCAAAGAACACTTTTTATAGTCATTTATTTATATCTTTTAATAATAATTAATTTTTCTGATGAAATCTTTTAGTTGTTTTCCAAATGAGGTATTATATGACCTTTTTGAATGATTAAGAAAAGAATTTTTTACAACTTATACACTGTGGAATGCTATTTTCTGCTATTATGATGTCTTAAAATTTTGAATCATCCCTTAAAATATTACTATTTTACATTCAATGGAAATATTTTCTTTTATAATTATGCAGACATTAAATTTATATCAATTTAAAAAATGGATATTTATAAAAGAGTTTCAATGATCTTGTTTGATCATTTATTTCAATGTCAACATCCTCTATTAGATTTTATGCTTAATTAATCTTAATATATTATGATACAATCTTCCATATTGCATTGAATGTTTTGTGACATATTTGACTATGTATGGGATATTTTTATACCAATCATAGATTTTGGTTTATGTATTGACATTTTATATTCTAGTTTTAATTTGAATATTTTTTTTGGTTATATTTTATGCCTTTCATAAGTGGAATGCATTGGAATTTGTTAGTGTTGGGTGGGGATCATTATATCCCCTCGACACATCAGTAGGTCTCATGAGACAATTATGTTTGGGATTTGGATAATTTATTACCAAATTATGTATGGTTCCTTGGATAAATCATTGAGGGTGTGTTTAAGATGTCTCATATTATGTATCCTGTATTTATAAGTTTAATTATTAAATATGATTATTAATCTAGTAGAATATCCATGTACATGTTTATATGATAATGTTTTATTTATTATTTCCATATTATTTTTAATTTTTAGTTTCTAACACTATTTTTTTATTATACATCTTACCTTCCAATTTTATGCTTATTTATGATAGCTTCCACTATATGTTTTATCCGTACTGAGCATCTATTCTCATCACTTTCTTATTATTTATTTTCCCTGTTTGATAAGAAGTATTTAATAATTGACATGTAGGGTTAAGATTGGGTAATAATGGAGTTCTCAATGGATTATTTCTGTTGTATTTTATTTTTGAAAGATAAATTTAATGTGCAAGTATGTATTCTATTTACAAGAATTCTAAACTGGTTTATCCTTCGAGATTTGATTCCTTATAATCATCCTAATGTATAGAAATAATGCCCCAACTCTCGGCAAGTAGTGTTGGGGTGTTACAACATATGTTTATTGATCACTATGATCTATTGATTATGTAATGAATTGTTATTAATTTCATTCATGTGATGAATTTATTGGACATATTATGTGATGAGTGGGGCCTAATATTAGATAGTTGTTAGATTCATTAGTATCTGCCACGTAAAAAGGTTGTCCCTATTTTTGGAAAAATAATAGCTAATTAGTTTTCTTTTATGGTAATGATTTCATTATAATTTGTTTATGGTTTCTTTGAAAAAGGACTAGATGGTATTTTAATAATTTCATGCATTATTTATTCAATTATTTTAAAAGTAATTATTTTTTGTCTTGTTAATTTTACATAATATGATATACATGGAAATATGTTATATAGATGTTAAAATATATATGGAATTATTTAATCTATATTTATTCCTACTATATTTCTCAGGTTTTCCCCTATGTTATCGTTGATTATACACTACCCTTACTAAGTATTTGATCTCACTTTTTCTGTTTCCATTCTATATGTTTTAAAGAAGAGTAATTTATATGATATATCTAGGAAGGTATTATTTGCGGAGAATTTTTTTTGGATATGTAAAAGACATATTATAAAATAATAAAATATGATTATTATTGAAAAATGATCATTGATTGGGTTAGATTTGGATAATAGTTAGTATTATTATCTATAATTATATAAAGATAAGAACCTAATATGGTCATTAGTATATAAGTTCATATATATTTTCTTTTGATGTTATAATTATATATTTTAAATATTGAGTCAGTTGAATTGGAATAAAATCATTTATGTAAAGAATACTTATTTATCACCAGATGCTTGCATACATGTCTTTGATATTGGAGTACAAATTTCATTGAAAATAATTTTTCAAGATACGTTATAAATTATAATTATATTAGAGATTTTACTCTTCCTTAACACAAAAGTATCAATTATGTTTAATTATGTCATAATATATATATTTTTCCTACATTGATTAATTTATTTCCATTAAATTAATTGGTAATACTCTAGTACTGCTCTTTAGTTTCAAGAATTTTATATTTTCATAAATTTTCCTTTATATATGTATCATGAATATTCTATTATTGACTCAGGTTTATATAAACTAGGATTTTAAATTTACATGAATAGTATAATGTATGAGAAACGTAGGGAGAAATCCATCCATAATTTTGTAATTTATCATTTTTACTTATTCACTGATAGTTTTCTTATTTTAAGTAGCATTGAAGAGGTTCTATAATTAATTTAATTTACCCATTTGACATCCTATAAAGGTCAGTTCATTTAATTTAATCCATTGAATTTTTTTTTTAATTTCTATATAATACTTGCATATTAAATTTTCATATTTCATTATATTGACACAAAATGTACATGATAAAATTTATGTATAGAAAGTTGAAATTACATTTCAAAGACACCCATATATGGTGACACTTTTATAGTGATTTCAAAAGAAGTATTATATTCCCTTTTTTTATGATCTAATAAATCTATCAAATTTCACATACTTGGTAATAGAAATTTCTTGAATCATTTATTTATTTATTTATTAAAAACACCATATAATGAATTCTTAATAGGATGATATAAAAATATTTTTATACATATCCCAATAATTTGAAGGGATCATTGTCAGACATCAATTTCAAATTTTGGAACCATTTTCACTTATGGAAACCTAGGTAGCCTAGTATACTAAAAATATCAACTCCCATATTTTAATTCTTATATTAGAGTTTTATGTAATGTCTTATTTCTTTTTACCCATTTTGTTACATATCCAAAAAATAATAAGATCTACATGTTTTAAAATTAATTTCCCATTATATCTATTTACAATACTATAAAACTGAAATTATATAGTGTTGGGGCTTTAAAAATTCCAGCTAAAACACTATTAAAGACCCCCTTTTTCAGATCTCCAAAAAGAGTTGTCAAAGGGGGTCTTTAATTGTGATTTCTTAGCATTGATAATGGTGGACTTAAAAAGTTCTAAAAAAATGATGTTAAAGGAGAGCCTTTACCATTACTTTTATAGAGTCATTTAAAAATGGGGTCCTTTATATGTGATTTCAAACAAGGTAAGATAAAAGAGTACTTCAAAAAAATTCATTAATAATAATTTATAAATATATTTTATTTATATAAATATAAAATTGTTTTTAAATATGTTTTAGATAAAGTAAATTGGCATTTAAAATTAATATATAAGGTATTAAGTGGAAATAACATATCAATGAATTTTAAAAAACTTTTTAATTAATAAATTTCTTATTATTCCCAAGTAAAAGTAATTTAATACCAACATGATGATAAAAAAAATCCAAAAATTAATAAGAATCTAAAATAAGTTGAAAATGTTACTCGAACTTCAAATGACAATAACTTTTGATCCAAGTGTTTGGTCTCTTCCACATATCAAATAGAATATTACGATGAGATCTATTCCCTTAGTGATAAAAGCAAACCTATATTACATTTTTAGAGGGAAGAATGACCTAAAATGACTCAAAAATTGAGTTTTTAGTTTCTATACCCTAATATTATATCATTCGATAGATTTTTACCCTCGTTTATGGAGTAATAATTTCCATTTTTTATTTGTGACTGAATTTATTCCCATGTATTAAATTCATATTGATATAATGGTTTTGAAATTTTTAAAATTTTCCCAATGTACTATTTTTTATAATCAAATATATAAAAATATATACATATTTTTAAAAAAAATAATCATAAAAAATTAATTTTATAAATAAATAATTTAACATATATATATATATAATATTTATTGTTATATATAATATAAATTTACTTATATATTAATATTTATTCAAATATATGGATAAAAAAAATTAACAATATATATATAAATATATAGTTACTTCCTAAAATGTGAAAAAAAAATATTAGAGGTGGGGTAGAAAAGGCTTTGATGTAAATGTTGGAGGACTACCGTTTGAAATTCATTGGAGGAAGGGTGCTTATGGGTGGGTGGGAGAGGGGGTGAGTGTTGATAAAGGGGTTGGGGGAAGTGCTGACGATGGGGGTGGGTGGGGCATGGATTTATTTTAAATACCCTTTATCAGTGGGGCCTTTATCAGCACCTTTTTAGCTTTGTTAAAGCCCCCGTTGACAGTGCTAAAAAAAGAACTGATAAAACAACCCCTTAGTAGATCTAAAAAAGAACAGTTAAAGGGCCGTTTTAACCATAATGTTTTAGCACTATTAAAGGCGGTATTTGAAAGTTATTTGTTTGCAATTATAAAGGCTTTTAGACTTTAATTGTGATTAAATTATTAGTGATTTTTTAGCACTTCTAAAGGCTTATTCTAGTGATATTAAAGGCAATTTTTGTAATATTTTAAGTCAATTAACCATCAACAATAAATCTCATAGAATAAAATCCTATGATGAGTAATCCTATTTATAATGACAGTTTTATTTTTATGTAACTTATAGATTTTTTGACATGAAATAAATTATAATCGATGATTTTAAAAGATTGTAGTATTTTTTGTGTATTGAAAATGGAATGGAAGTTATTATATATATATTTAAAACAAAAACAAATGAAATGGGTACCATTGAGTACCCTGTTCTAGGCCATAAGTTTCCCAAGGGATAATATTGGTGATTTAACCCTAGGTTTCCCCTCATCTAGAAATTAGGCCTTATAGTATGTTGTAAGTAGGTTATTGGGAACCTAGAATTTGTTGTCTACGAACCTTATTTTTTTATTACTTTAATTCCTTGAGGTCTGTTTTCTATATTTCTTTTAAATCTAGTTTATCACAACTATTCTACTCTATTAATCCTTTCAGAAATGAGACACCATCCATACTTCCTCATTAGCTTCCATGATATCCCTATATATAAATTCTTGTTAGATTAAGGTGTATTAGGTTATGTTCATACCCAATTTTTATTTAACACCAAATATATGGATCTAATATATTTTTTGTTGACGATTTGATATTTCTCTTCCTAAAATATCCATTTTAAATGGGTTTTCTCAAATTTTCCATCTGAATTTGAATTCTCATTAATGAAAATATGTTCCATTATGATATTGATCTATGTATTACAACATAGGTTGTCACTGACATTCAATAATGTTTTTATGTTTTTTCATTAACAAACTATTCATCTCAGTTTCAAATGCATGCGTGTGTTTTGATTCTTCCTATAATTTTATTATTTTTTTATTAGATTATTGATACCGGAGATTCATCTTTGGACTTGTGCTGGTATGAATTTCTATATTGGAAGAAAACATTATGGGAAATGAGAATTTTAGTGGTGGTTCTGTCCATATTTTTATTTTTTTCCTGGTGGGTTGTTATCCATAGAGTGGGTTGAAGGTTGGTTATTCTAACCTTTATAATTATGTAGAGTTTTCTGACATGTTTAGGGTGGAGGGGGATGATAAATCATGCAATCAGTGAGTATTATTATGTGTTGTGTTTTGGGATTTATCATATGTGATAAAATCCCAAAAAGTCAAAATTTTGTTTAGTTTAGTGTCACTCAATAGAAGATATACCATAATATATATGTGGAGATATGTATTTATGGAACACAGGGATCGTCTTGAGAAAATAGTGAATAGTTGGGAGTTTAGTTCAATTCCTTACGATGGATATATTTTTTATATATATATATTTTTTCTATAGAGGTGAGATAACATTATGATCAGTACACTATTAAAATACACTTCTCACCTATGATTGGATTCATGTGATGGAAATGAGTATTGGTGCCCCATTTTGGTTATATCCAGGGAGTTTTGAAAAAATTAAAACTTCCTTACTCTCAAGATAAATTTCATAAAATTGATCTACCACTAGGAGATTAGAATTATGTCAGTACCTCAGTATGGTTCCTTCTTTGAAGGTTATATGTGATTTGAATGTCACTTATATGATAATACACATCGCAATTTTTTTATATATAGGGAGGGTGGCAGCATGTCATGGTATAACATTATGGTTTATTCTCAAGAGGAGAGAGAGGATTAGGACTTCCTCAGTTATCATTGTCACTTCTTGAATATTATTGAACAAATTAAGACAAACCTTTACATTATTTTCCACATACATATTTATTTCTTTACTGCTTAAAAAATATTGGGGCATTATAATTTCATAGATTTTCATCCTTTGTTATGATGAAGGATTTTATTTCATATTACTATTTTTATTATTGCCATATTTATTCTGTATAGGTTTAAAACATACACTCCAATTTGTTAATTCTAGTATTTTATGGATTCATAGTTTTTTTATTTACCAGAATATAAACATATATTTCTAAATAATTGATATCTTTTTATTTTTTGGTATATATAGTGAAATATTTATATTATTCTATTTATGTTATGAGTCTGTTGATTTTTCACCACCATGTTTCTTTTTCACTCCCCACTAGTGTACATTTATGGGAAGATAGGTTTTAGAATAGTGGATATAAGGAACGGAATATCCCATATGTCATGAGGCTTCGTAGGTATAGAATAGAATGAAGAGAGTGGTGATACAAAGACTTACTTAATGGACCATTTTTAGTAGGTCATCTAGAATTATTTGGTTATTTCATATTTTTCATATAGATATTCTACGCACAATTTGATTATTCATCTTATTGAACCAATATAATTATATTGGGATCATTATGTGATTATATATTTTAATAATTTCATGGTTACAAGAGAAATATTTTTCCATATTTTGTTGTTATTTATTTCATTTTACATTAATATTTTTCAAGGTATTAATGGTGTAGTCACTAGAATTTCTAATCATATCCGTCAAAGATAGCTGTAAAATTATGGTTTGTGGCGAGACCCAAATAAGGCTATGTGTCAACTTGGTATGAACCTACTTACCAAGGATAAGTTTTTAGAAAGTTGTATCATAAATTAATTTTTATTAGTAATCATTTTAATCCATGTAGAATGTAGATAGGATGGGCAAAACTCAGGTTACAATATATACTTGTCTCTTGAAAATACATTTATAGTGGATAGAAATGTTTTCAATTATTTAGTATTTATTTTACTTGTTTTGAAATTTATGGTTCCATTTATTTTCCACAAGTTATTCATTGGGATTATGATTTATTCATTTTTTTAGCCAAGTATAAACAGGGAGTTTGTGTTAATACATCATTCTCGATTGATTGGTTCTTTTGAAATTTTCTTTACTGTGTGTTATAGAACAATAGTTTTAACATGTTTTTTTCATTAATTAATTATCCATAATGACTTATCTGATATTTTCCATAACATATTATTAGATTGGTTATAATTTATTAACACCTATAGTGAGGGATTTTTTATGATTACTAATATTATATAATTATGACATTATAATTATATAGTTATTGGTACATTCTCTATGATATTAGGTTTAATTTGTATTTTGGTATTTGTTTATATTTTTTATAAGTGGGTTATGGTTTTAATAGTGTGGTTATAATGTTTTTGTAGATATAAACCTACATTAATTTTTATTATATCAAATTTTTATAATATTAAAATCCATTGAAATAATGACCTCACATTTTTTAAAAATACCACCATGATGAAACATAGAACAGTACTGGGATGGTGGTGAGGATATAATAACAATACCCCTATCTATTCAATATTTAGGATGTGATCATTTTAATTAGGCTATTATTTTAACTCATGAGGGAGATGCTATTTAGGGTAGAGTGTACATATTTTTTCACATAGAAGTTATATAGTTATATCAATGTGAGGACACTAAGTTGAATATATTTTATGACCTCTAGATGAAAAATCCACAATCCATTCATAGAGATATAATCCTTAGAACAACCATGGACCCAATCAATACAATCAATAGTATGTTGGATGTAGTCGAGAAATTGGATAATAATCTACTGATGCTAGCCACCTTCATTCCTCAGGTATTGGTAAGGATATTGATGGGTGTAATGGTCTAAGAAAGGTGGCATAAATTTCTATATTCATAGGCCTTAAAAGGCATTTTATTTTCTATGTTTTTTTCTAATATGTAATATTTTGATACAGAATGGTTGTTAAAATATCTCTTTGAGTGGAAACTCTTCATTAAAATCTATATTAATCATTTTGACATGATTATTCAATTTTCATCATTGTCATCAAAGAATGTGGCTTTAATACATAATAGATTTTATAAAATCCTTCTACTAGACATGAGTAATTGGGTTATAATTTTAAAACCATTGTCTAATATAGAGGTAGATAATAGGTCTTTCACAACTAAAAGGCCCTTGTAGAGAGTACTTTAGTAGAAATGTTTCTAATCTTTTGTTGTATCACTAGTATTCCATCTTGTTTTACTGATGGTGGATCTTAAAATTTTCATAAAAAAGAGATGATGAAATGTAATAAGGCAGAATGTATTAGGATAATTAGGGTTATGGTTATTCACTTCCTCCATAAAAAAATCTTTTATGGTATATTTTGATTATGAGAGGGCCAACCATATTTGTTTAACATATTTATTCTTCAAAGGGGTCATTTTCTTATATAAGTATGGTTGACCTATATCATTAGGGTCGAACGATCATCCTATATGGTTTAGTGAGGGGGTAGATCTAAAATTTAATTTCTAGAGGATTTTTAAGGGGTCTTTGATTGATAGATAGTGTTAATTATTCTAAACACTCTAGACCTGGATGTAAATGAGAAATTTAGTGGAATCGGTTGTTGTTCCAAAAGAGGAAATCTCACTTAGGTAATTAGTGATCCTAATAATAAGTTCATAGAAATATTACGTGATGCATTTTTTATTTTATTTTATATAATTCACATGGGTGAGAGATCCTATATAATTCATTGTATGGGTTTATTAACAGTATATTAGTAGATGAAATATTTGATATAGGCGAGACCAACTCAATTTTCTACTTTTTTGTATTTGTGTTAAGGATTATATCAAAGAACTATTATACGATTATACCTTTGGACACATATTATGTTATCTGGATTTCCCCTATTATGTGATTTTATAGTGTTTCATAGTTGTAAGGGTAAATGGTAACATTTGGGATTTCACCATTCAACAAAATTCAAAATTTTGTACTATGTTTAGTGTGGAATTAATGATTAATTTTTTTATAAAAAGGACTACTAAAAACAATCTGTGTCAGTTCCCATTCTCACCAAGTATAAGAATTCTTTAATATGAGAAGAGGAATACTAGGTTGGTAATGCTAGAACTAAACATAAACAATTTGGATAATTTACTATATAGTTAATGAGGTCGATCTCCAAAGATAATTATGTTACTCTTTATCCTATATTTACAATAGTTATGAATTATTTATTGGATTTGTTCCCTATTAACTTTTTAGATTTTTATCTATAGTGGTATATAAAGATAACCATTGATCTCATTTTATATTTAGATCATATATAGTTGGTAGAAATTTTTATATAGATGGTGAGGCTATTATTTTTGAGTTGAGTATATAACAATTTAACATAATATTACTCTTGTAATGGATCATTTTCATGATTTTCTTCATATTCAATTATCGTGTTTCACAATGGAGTAGGAGGTATAGTTAAAAATTGATCTCATATTATTTTTTGAGCCCATATTGATACATTAATTCTGTATGAAAGAATTCTAGTAAAATGAGCTAAACATTTAACACAAGGACAATAAATAAAGGGTTTAAAACTACCTTGTAAATATTCATGGGTTTATCCAATATTATTTATCAATAATGGTATGAGAACCTAGTAGTTGTTTATATATTATAAAATGAAAATTTATGTTACCATAATGAATTTTCATCCACTTTCATGAATAGTTGATTTGACTATATTGATAAGGGTATATCATTATTCCTTAGGACTATATTATTAGGTTATCATCATATTCTGTTACTAATAGTGGATAAATTACTTGTTGTGTTTTAAATAAGTTATAGTATATTAGGTTTCATTGTGATTCCATTAATGTAGAGGAATGTGTTGGTGTTGTTTATGAAATTCATAAACTATAATTTTCATCACAAAATGTGCTCCTTTTTCTATTTTACATTGATGATATTCTTATATTTTTCTAGACCTACGAATTTTATAGATAGAATCATGATACAAAATTGAGTTTATTTTTACCAAATTGGATTTATACCAATATATTAATGTTTAATTTATAGATATTATAGATATTCATTCCTAAGAACATTATATCTAAGGATGGGACCCTAATGAAACAAAATAATATGGAGGTAGTTTCATATATTCATTAACATTAGAATGTGTCTCAGGTTCAATGTTCTTTAATATTTCCTCATTAATATTATTAATTAATTTAATATTTATTCATCTGAAAGCATTGATGATGGAAATGAATTCGAAAATGGTGAAATTATTTTGGTTTATTCCATGTGAGGATTCTTTAAAAGTCTATAACGGTAGTCTTTAATATTATACTATTTATTTTTTTGCTAACCATGGAATGGGTAATGTAATATATTATATTTTATAAGGTGTTGGATTGGAGTGGTAATAATTTTTGAAACCCACAATGTCATTTATGGTAAGAATTATTTTTAAATTAAAATTTATTCAAAATCTATCACTTTGGAACTTTTATTTTAAAAAGTTTTTATTTTAGAAAGAAACAAACGCCTAATAGTTAGTGTAAGGTTTGTAAACACCATGAAGAAATCATGAATTATTAATTTTGTTTTTATTTTGGCATTTTTTTATTACTAGAGTACAGTTTTCTTAACTGCATGGTGTAACTAAAAAAATATGTGGTGATATTGTGAAAAATAGCTTGGTTGGAACATGGCGTGTCTAATCATATAGCCAATTTATGTGGCCATTCATGGTTTTAATTTTTAGAAATAACTTCACTATCCTTGATAGTATTTTTCAATCTAATCCTCAACTTTTCCCCTATTTTACCTTCATTTCAACATCAAACACAAACCATTATTCCATATACCATGTGTTTGATATTGGGTGGTATTTTCGTCAATAATTACTAAGGGGGTCACGATGTAATTTATTAATCATTTTTTCGGTTTTATTCTTCCCATTACATGGATTTCATTTTCCCATATTATCATAGAGGGAAATTAATTATTCTAATTGAAATTTGGTCCTTGGGTTTTGATGTATATATATTTCTATTCCTACCTATGTATATTTAATCCCTTTTTCATTTGGGTTTATATAGTTTTCATATAGTTTATTCAATAATGTTATGTGATTCCATATTTTTTCTTTGATAGATAAGATTTTGGTTCTTGGATTTCAAAACCATATTTCTAAATTTTCATATAAAGTATACATGAAACATTTTTATAAGAAAATTATATTTGAAAGGTTACCTTTGGTGTTCCATTTGGTGTATATTTTTATAATGGATTTTTATGAATTTTTTAAATTATCATTCTAAATATTCTCATTATTTTACTAAATAAATGAATTTTTATAGGATGTTCCATTAATAATTATTTTTAATGGGAATACCAGGGTTTTTGTCTAGAAACACTACCTTGGGTGATGGTTCCATTACTCTAGTAAATGTTTGGAAATGAATAATAAATTAATTTCATGTGAGTCCCCGAGGACGAGTGAGGTATTTATTGTCTCTCTCCAAAAATTCATGATTTACTTAATTAGTGATGTAGAATTATTTGGTTCCCATTGAAATTGTAACCTCAGTTTGTTCTACCATGTTACTAGTTTTACTATAATTTTTTTATAATACCCTTATACTATAAATATTATTTTATTAAAAATGTTTAAAAATTATTTTTTATTTTAATTTTCTAACTAGGATGATAATGATTTTCTAAAATAGATAATATAGTGAACAATCAGTGGGATCATATTTTGATTGTTATGCTCAAACCATCTATACACCCTTTGGGAGTATAAATTCCTTTTTTATACAAATATTGGTATGGTAAAGTTGTCCATTGGAGGTAGTGGGTGTCCATGATAGGTTTATCTTTGTTGAAGGCGGTGAAATGGTGGGATTATTCCCTATGTAACATGATAATTGGATTTTTTATGATTATTATCCATTAGCTTGTATCATGTATTCTTCAGATTAATTCTCTTCTTATAAGCTTCAAATCCATTCACTTTTGTGTTTTGAATACCAGTTTTGAGTTCTTTTTGGTATTTGTGATGATGTTTTTCTCTCATGAGTTCTATAGTAACATTTTATAAATTATTGTTGATTATTTTGGTTTTAACATAACCAGATACATGACTCAGCAATTTTTATCATAGTCATGTTGTGTTCACAGATACATGAGACCATCATGTTGTGTTCATGGATATAATTTTTTGATTAACTTTTTAGGAAAAACAATCATGAGAGATTATTTTTAGTCCAATGAACTAAATCTTAGCCAATGAAATTTAATAATACCAACTATGCTTTTCCATGGAATGACTCAGGTTCTTAGGTAACACGCATATTGATGTGGATCAGGAAAAAATAGTGTTAGGGATAATATATTTTATTTTATGATATTTGGGAAAAAAATTTCTAATGGATATTGGTCTATCTGGGAGTGTAGGGTTTGAATGAATGAATACATGGCCAAAATTATTATTACTAAAACATAAGATACAATGTGATGTTATGATTTTATGTTTCTTATTTTTATTTTGAAGTATTATTTTCCCCATATAATGTGTGTGATGTATGTAGAATATACTCATGTACTATATATTAATAAAAGATGATATTTTTAATTCCTTCTATTTAATTTATGGAGTTTAATTATGATAATTTTTATTTAAGGATTTATAAGTTATATGATAGTTTTTCATTTATTATTTATTTTCCATGTAGTTCCATCCCTCCTCTAGGACCCCCGATGAACCCCAAATGGATGGAATGGATAATTATCCATGGGAGTACCCTCTTTTTGATGAGAAGATTATTGTGGTTTGATTAAAAAAAGTGCTAGATGCGGATTATGGAGAAGGTGTAATTATAACTCATCCTCAAATATTAGTTACAAGTATTCTCAAGGAATGTTATTTACCTCAATAGTTTCCTCAACATAATCTACTCACATTATGAGTTACCAATAACCCTCTATATGTGGATGATTGGTTGGATAAACAATATATTATATTAAAATTTCCAAACACTCTTGAGCCAATTAATGTTATCTGAGGGTCTTTCCTAATGGATGATCCTAGATAAAAGGGGTGGTAAATCATAGTCCAATAAAAACTAAATGGGAAAATTGATTATAATGAATTAAATAATATTTTATCCCAAAATTATTATCTATAAAAAATGGATCTTTACAATTATCTATAGTTTATAAGCCTTCAACAAGGTGACCTAACCATGATGGAGTATGAAAATAAATTAACATAGCTCATCAAATTTTCTAAAGAGATGATATCTAATAATTATAAAATGGACTATCATTTTAAAATGGGCCTCTTTATTGATATTAAATATTAATTTTTACTAATTAATCACAAAACCTATGTGGATGTTTTAGATCAATAATTGATGGTTGATATTTACCAAGATAATATGTATAGTGTTCATGACACCTCTGTTATGTTTGGTGGTAGTGAGGGTAGTGTCTTCTAGTGAAATAAGAAGTGGAAGGTGTCTAAATGAGGTAGTTAAAATGGTTATTTTCCTCATAAATCTACAATTACTATTGGGGAAGGAAATCCATACATCAAAAACTAATTATAGTTTTTAATGATAATAATTCCCCTCTAGATATTTCTAATGTTGACCATGCTTGTCTCTATTTCAGACACATTAATATATTTTGTAATACTGATCCTATAATGAGGTGTATCGATGGTTATTATACTCTTAAGGGGCAATAAGAATTATTATGTGGAAGGAAATCTAAAAGTATTCACCTTTAAGGACATAGAGGCATCAATGAATCATCTTGTGTTAAAATATGATTAACGGTAAATCCCCATGGAATTTAATATGGGTCATGGGATGGTGAGGTATAACTTTATTATTTTATCATATATTCTTTCTTCTGTCCTTGATATTGGTATTTTCACTGATTTCTCTATGATCAAGTGGTGAATTTACTAAATTTTTCTTCTTGTCAGATTCCCTATGTGATAGATATGTTGACACCTCTTTGGAAAGAGAAAGAGAATGGCCTCAAGTACCGATCTTATGTTATATATATGTATCAAATCCATGAAATAGAAGTCATCAACAAAATATTTAGGATGGTGTAGATGAACGATTTTATAGCTCTTATATATTTTTATTATGAAATAGTATATTTCACTATACCGGATAGGTTCATCCATCTATTCAAACAGGACAGATATTTTTCATATAGTTATGAAGGTCCTCCTATTCCAAATGTTTATAGGATTGAATTCTATATCTTATCTCTTCTCTTATAGTATGATGACGATGGACTTGGGGGTCAGTTACCTCATGTAATTAAGGAGTTTCTTGATGTGTTTCCTAATGAATTATGTATTTTTTCTCCTGAGTAAAAAATTGAGTTTGCTATCATTGTGATTCTAGGAACAAATCTAATATCATAACCTTCATAAGATATTTATCACAACGATCTAAAGGTATTTGAATCCCCAGTTGGATGATCGAGATGATAAGGAATTCATTCGACACAACATGTCACTATAGGTTACCCAAGTTGTCTTAGATAAGAGGATAATAGAAATATTGAATTGTGAAAAAAATATCATAAGATGAGCTGGGTTACTATTTGAAATATGTATCACTTAAACTATATCAATGATATTAATATTAGTTAAATGGGGATAGGTTTTTCCCAAATATTTCTCCTGAATCGGGTTACCACCATCTCCCAGTTATGAAATCATATCTTCCCAAGACTATTTTTTCCAATAAGATATGTGAATTATGAGTATATTTTGATTCATTTCATCCTAACGAATGACCATGCGGTTTTTATGGCTTTGATGACCCATATATTACATCCACACATTGAGTCTAATTTATAGTTCTTTTCAACGATAATATTTTATATTATATTATTACTGTGAAGCATGCATGGAATTTTAAAATCATATTTGGGACACATTATGAGCGCTATATCTATGAAAATCTATTAAAATATGGATTACATATCCGATATGTTATGTTCTTCTCAAATGTAGTTCTAGAAAAATGCATTGTGGTTGATACTATGACATTTAATATTGTTATGTATTTGTAGAATCCATGGAATATCGTTGAGATAGAGATCATATTAATATAAATAAGTTATTATCCTTCTTCCATTAGATATTTATTAATGAATCCTTTTTAATTGGTAGCACATACTCGAATGATTTTGGAACATATAATGAACCTAATATAACAATATTTCTTAGATACTATAAATATATTTATGAAATCATCCCCTTAATAAATTTTTCTAAATAATAATCAAGGATATATGGTTTTTTAATGACTCATATATGGGATTGGGGTATGTACTGATGCATGATAATCATGTGGTATTATAGGTCCCATGGCAGCTTCAATACTGTAAGATGAATTATCCCAAAAATTATATAGAGATAACAGTTGTTGTTCATAAACTATAGTAGTAGAGATGTTATCTTCTTATTAAAATATTAAATTACCTAATTGTCCCTAAAATCATGTCATAATTATTCTCTCATAATATCTAATCATTATGTTGAGATGGTGAGTAGAGTAATTGAAATTTTTTTACATTGATCTTTCATATATTCTATAAAAAGGTAATGTGGTTATAAATACCCTTATCATAAATGATCTATATTATTATTTTTCAAATTATACTAAAAAATGGAACCATATAGTTCTACAGAAAAAATTTCATCTAGAAGTTAAAGAAGAAGACTGTACTTTTTTTATTTCTTATGTTATATTAACTCCTTCCGTCATCAAGCTTATCTTTCTGTAAAAATAAATGGATAGAAATTTCATCACATTAATAGAATTATATTTTTTTCAAGAGGCCATCCTTTAGGGGTATCAATCATTCAATGAAATTATATATTTCATGAATTTTTTTGTTCCTTTATCCATGAGGAAGCGAGATATGGAGGACTACCATTAGTCCATATTGTACATTTATCATAGTTCCAAAAGGATGTTATATAATATTAGGAAATGGTATTGGGTCCATCAATGAGTAGGGATGTAATTGATTTTATATCAAGATTAATTACTATCCAATAGGAAATTCCATAATAGATAACTCCACTTTAGGATAAATTAAAATTTTTATGGGCTATATAACATTGGTTTAATGCTATTTTAATTTAACATTTTTTCACTTTTTCCACTTTAGAGAGTCGAGATCTCGATTCACTCATTCTGTTACCACACCTTCATTATTCAGCACAAAAAAAGTGTTCATGACATTTTAAAGCTGATCCATTAAATATGAAATTCTCTTCCTAGGTATAATTGGAGAAAAATCCATAATCTCCCAACCCACAGGAAAAATCACAATGTTACAAAAAGGAAGGGTATTCCCTTGAAAACAATGTGGTAATATTGCCTCTTATACATTCCTTAAATGAATATTTTCACATAGGTTCCTATTTCACTTTATGATTATTATTGGTTTATTACTTGGGTTTTATCTATTATCTCATAATTCTAGAAAATCACGTATTATATAATTATATTTTATTAAAAATATAACATACACACTTCTTAGTATCATGTCTTGGTGTTGATCAACCATTTTCATTCTTTTTGTGAAAACTGTAAATCATTTTTCTTCTTGTGAACCTCACATCTTACATAACTAATTCATCATATTCTTCTTATTCATGGGAAACATAATTTCACATTACTCTTTTCATCACTTCAATTCTTATCCTTTTTCATACTATGGAAATAGATATGGACAACACTATCTTCTCTTATTATATCATATTCCCTATTCTTTTATTTTATTCTCCATTATTTTATATGATCCACATTGGTTCTCTTCCTTGATTTAACTCATAGTATGTGTATGAGAATGATTATCAAAAAGTCATGTATTCTTTTTCATGACACCAAAATATTCTTTTTGGAATCAATGTTCCAATCTTATGTCTATTATTCTGTATATATTCATCATTGAACTAAAGTGTATATATTAAATAATCAATCATTCACCTTGGGTTACATTACACCTCCAATATTTCTTAAATATTCACAATACATCCCAAACACATGAATTTTATTACATGTTTTTATGGTAATTAAAATCCTTATTGATATTTGGTATCCACTTTTATCCTAATGTATGTTAATCATTCATTATTTATTTTTCTATTCATTGATATTATATATTCATTCTCCAAATACATGAAAAAACACATTTCTCCCTACTTATTTTTCATCAAATATATATTTAAATATAATGCACTATTAACTCTAAAATATATAATCATTCAAAATTTATTCATGTCATTAGGTCCTAAAAAATATAGTTCGGGTCGTGCCTCCCTTTCATTATGGCACTCTGTTCATGAGAAATTCCGGTTTTCCTTTTTCTTATCCACAAAAAATGATTTCTTAAAATCCAATAAAAATTATCATGTTTATGTTATTCTGTTTTATTGTTGTATATACAGTTTTCATTCCATTTTAATTTTTTTATATCTAGTGAATCAAATTCTCATAACATCATATGATACTGATGGTTTTAATTTTCTATCACAAAAAAGTCATATTCTCATGAATTCACACTATTATAACATTTTAATTTTTCTACCTTAGTGAAATAATGCACTCAAGAAATGTTATTCTCATTATAAAAGTTATAAAACAATCCTTAACATTTTATGTTGCTTATCCACCATAACAACCACTTGATGTTATTTAAATAATTATATTTAATTTGATGTTGTTCACTCAATATAAATGATTATTTAAAAATTATTTCTTGAATCACAACATGCTTTTTATTTTTTAATCAATGATGATCATTATTAAATCATTTCTTGACTTAAACTAATTTTGATAATCCATTTTTAAAACCACTTCATGAATTTCCCCTTTTTAAAATTATCCAATAAGAATCACAATGTGAATTTTCAAGATATATCATACCCTTAATCCTAGAATACATAGAATCATTTGAATTTATCCCTATGGAAAATATCACGAACTCCTCCCCATAATTTCTTTAGTACAAATTCTTCATATTTCTTAGAGAATGATACTTTTTGTTGATGATGGTAATCGTTAGATAGATCATCACCAACCTTCCAGCTTCAAATTCCACTTCAATTGTCCTCCTTTTGATGCTTTCAGTTATCATGATGATTCTTATCATGATAAATCCATCGTTGAAGAGAACATCACATTGATTCAACTAAATATTTTATCTTCTTATCCTTATCTTGATTCATGTAATATAGAAAAAATTCTATGTCACTGTATATATTATGATCATCAAGACATGCTAGTTATTCAAATACTCAATAATCCATCTTGTTGATCATGTATCTGATCAACCAATCATTTTATACCACGGACAATCAACCATCTATTTGGTAGAAAATCCCTCATGTGGTAGGTACACATTTCTCCATGTTTTATGTGAGCATAACTTAATGGGTAATGTTTTCATGGAAACCTCAACTACCATGTGAATAAGAAGATAATTTATAATTTTAGGGGGTTGGTATATGGATTATGGATTTTTACATCTTATAGATGTTACCAGCTTTTCATAAATTCTGTTCAATCACTCATCTCAAACACATAATCAGGATTTTAATATGTATTTCCTCTTAAAATATTTAATTGGTACCTTCCTAAAATATTTCATGGATGTGATATATAAAAAAATTCATTATGAATGAAATTCTCTAAAAAACTCAAACACTAAAAAACAATTTACCTCAGTTTTATTTCCAAAAAAACATTATAGAAAAATATATAATAAATTGGTAATGTTTAATAATTTATTACACAATAAATTTCCATGTTACATTCAAATATAAGTCTACTAGGATTTACTCGGTGCAAAAAACAAGAGGGTTTGATATAGAAAATAAGGTTGTCTATTATCAGCTAAAAATGATAACAAATGACAAGATAAATCATTTCTTTTCATAAAGTCTATCTTACTATTTTCCTTCAAGATACGAGTTTTGATATAAATGTTTTATAAAAAATCATCCTGAAAATTTTATAATCAATTTAAAAAATTGGTCAAAAATATTCTCATATAAGGAAAAATATTTTTTGTTATGAAACAACTTAGAATCAACTTCAGAAATAAAATTTTATTCTATTTAATTTGAGTAAAATCCCCCAAATTATATTTTTATTTTGTTTAATATTACCATAGATGGGAAATTAAAAATGCATTATAGTTCAATGAAGTGTTCTTCAAGAACATTCTATAATAATTAGATATTTATTGGATGGTTAATTATAGATTCTTCATCTCCATATTCACTTTTCACCCCCTTGAAGAGTCACTAGAAATAATGATTAATACCTTAAATATTTATGAATTAGTATTAATATATTAAGAAAACACCAAAAAAGAATTATTCATGTGTTTTTCCTAATTTTAAAACCAACATATCATCATCAAGGATGATCTTCTTTTGAGCATGTTATACAGAATACCAAATATAAGATCAAAACAATATGGTATCTAAATCACTTTTCAATCATGTATTGAATGTAATCATTTTCTTATCATAATCAAATATGATCCTTCAATCATTTTTTTCTAGAAAAATATTTTTGGAATTAAAGATGGATGGTTAAATCTTTATATATATTCATTATTGAAAACATATCAACATCATTCCTAGGTTTTAACCTGATAATTTTCTTCACAATCATTTCACTAAAGTTTATGAATAAATAATAACCCACAATAAAATAGTTTAAGGTGGATCGTTATGTTCATTAATTTTAATAAAATGGGTGATTAATTTTGAACCATGTTAAACTGTTGTATTTATCCTTAATTAATCATCATAAATTCATAAAATATAATATTGTACTTCGAAACATGGTACTCATCACTTATTCAATTTATTTGGGTGTTATTTTTCTATTCTAAAGATTATTTTAAGGAACATATATAAATTTGGGAAATTTTCATTTTCCTTAGAAGATATTTATGTGATTTAATTATTCATGATCAATAACTTGGAATGGTTCTATCCAAGTTACACCTCACACATAATACTAATTTATCAAAATATTTGAATATTGGTGAAATCACTCATAAAATAAATAATTTTCACAAGAGATATTATTTTTACTTTTTCACTAGTTGTTCTTGTGAATCATGCATGTTATTTGATCATTATAAATATATTAAACATATAAAATGTAATAAATTTTTTATTTTAATAGACTATATCATGTTTTTACATGGTTATTTGTGAATTATTTTATTTATATAAGATCTTATAAAATTTTCATTTTTTTTAACTTCAAAGAGTTTCCTTATAATTGTTTTTTAATCTTACATTCATTCATCTTTTTTTATAAGGGTCTTTCACATGTATTGGGACAATGATGGATGGAGAAGGTAGTTACAAGATAGAAGAATTGGTTTTTTGGAAAATAAATTGTATTTTCATGTCAACAATGAAAAAAATAATTTCACTTTTTGAATATTGATAATTTTACTGAAAATCATATTTAAGAAACCAGACTCACAATTGTTAAGAAATTTCATTGGAATGGGAATATGTTTTCAAATAAAAAATGATCATCAGAAACACCTTGGGTCCAAAATGAAACAAATATCATATTGAGGTTCTACTTCATAGTGTTCCTGGATTTGATGAAAAGAAACTAATGATGAATGAATATTTTTTAATTCAAAAAAATCTTAATTACCCTGTTAAAATTATGAGGAATCCTTAATGAATGAAAGTGGGGAAATAGTGTGTTAATCAGATTTAGGGCAACCACAATAGGGATTGGTTGGAAAGAATTAAATATACTAGTAAGGATATTAAGTTACAATATATTCCATCAATAAGTCCTAAGATGATACATTTAACATTAATCATTTACAAATTTATTAAGGAATTCATGAATACATGATGAAGTTTGTTAAATAAGGATGTTGAATAATCCAAATATTTTTAGTCTCAATATACTAATATAAAAAATAAATCATATAAGTGTATAATGGATGGGAAATATTGTAAGAAATGTGAAAACATTAAGTTCATTGTTTTTTGACAAACAAGAATTCAAAAAGTTATAAATATTTAGAGAAAAGAGTTAGTGGTTATAGATAGTTCATCAGTATCATAATCAAAAAAGAAAATATGATTCTAATGTGGATGTTTCTTGAACTATTCCAACAGACTAGGTGTGCCACTAATAATTGGAGTTACTATGACACTGATTAGTCATTACATATATTTTGAATCATTATAACAAGGTGAAATTTTTTATAAGAATCCAATGTTGAAAAAGAATAGTTTTATGAATAATTTCCTTGTGAGATATAGGGAAAATTGATTGAGAAAAGTTTTGTTGATATCAAAATCAATGAAAAATATAGCCAACAATTTCTCATCAGGATTATTTTTTTATTAAGTCATGTGATACATAATTTTTTGAATATATATAACTTATGGTTCATGAGAAATTAATTACAGGAATAGTATTTTTTATTAGCTTTTGGAATGTTTTTTCAAAGGGGGATATAATTTAACACCCCCAAATATTATGAGATAGATTCATTTCAAATCATTTGATGTCCTATTTTGTATAATACACCCTGATTTTCTTGTGCTATATACAACACTGTATTAGCTTGCAATATACACAACACTATTCATGTCTTGTTTTGCACACTATTTGATGTTCTTTTGATAGAATTAGTTTCACACAACAATGAGTATAGATTTTTTCAACTTATAAATAAGATATGTTGGGATTTTGTTATACACAAAACTAAAGGAAACTTTCACTACACAAAACACTTACACAGATTGTGTTACACGCAAGAGTGACCTTCCTCAATAGTTTGCATGGTATGAAATATTGAGTTTCAATAAACAATGATTTTTTTAAAAAAATATTATATAAACTATCATTTATGAATATTATTATCCACATTTTTTTAATATAACATTACCATTCATTTTACACATGATATGTGAACAATATCAATTTTTTGGATAAAATCAGTATTTGTTAAAAAATTCACTTTTACCACATTTTAATGGTGCACCAATTTTATAGTTTATGGGTCGGATTATATTCACTTCATAGAATTTTGTGCATGAAAATGATTTAATTATTATTAATACAAAAGAAATTGACCATATGTCACTCTCTTAAATCCAATAAGTGATACACTATTAATATAGTGATAAACATCATAAAACATCAAAGGTAAATAGTAAATAAAAATATAATTAAATTTTATATATCTTATTAATTTATTTATATTTTTTATAGATTAATTAAATACCACGAATAATGAAACAATAATGATGTACAAATTATTTTTTAATAGAAATATCAAATAAATGGTTTTAAAATGTATTAAACAAAATATCATATGAACTAATTAAGGAGATACAAGAATTTTCTAGCTCGATATGACAAGTTAGTAGTGTATTAAATAATTTGGTTTGAATTTATATTTTTTGAGGATTTTCTTTAATGTCTAACAAATGATAGTGTCAAAATTAACATTATTGTCATTTTATTAACATAACATTTTATTAAAATATTTAAAATCATAAAAAAATTTAAAAATATCAAAGTGATAATTATAAGGTTAAGAATTTCATAAAGTATCCATTTATTTTCAATTAAAAGAACATATGTAAATATTAATAACAATTAAATATTTATAATGTTGTTAACAAATTTAAATATTAACAGAATAACTAAGGGCCAATTGGAAAGATATGATTTAAATTGAAAAAAATAATAGTCTAAATTTTTTTGGTTTATGGGATTAAAACACGATAACATCTCATATTAATTTTGAGACACTTTTGGGGTTTTTGGGTAGGGATTTATTTTATTATAAATGAATATTTTTGAGTTTTTCCTAAAGATCCCCTCTCATCTCTTATAAAGGGGAACCTCCTCCGTCTCCTCTTAACTGTATTTTAAGCCTTCTATATCAGCCAAACCCTTCCCATTTCTCTTATAAACTTCCCTAGTAACATTATGGAGGTTCTGGTCTTCTCAAATGACCAACTCTAGTGCCATATAATAAAATTTAAAGTAGGCACATCATGGAAGAGGTGATCTATTCTACCGATTGTTCCAAATTATTTATTCTTATACCTCCTATTATTTAGTTGTTTCATTCTAATTTAATAAAATTAGAATCAATAATATACTGATATGTTATTATATATATGAAACAACCCTATTTCAGCTTCTATTAATCCTACGAAATATGAAACCACCATTCGTGCGTATGAACGAATAACCGTCTCCACAGCGTGGTGTAATCTCTTTTTCACCACCACCTTACTTGGATGGGTATAATGGTGAAAATAATAACTATATATCATTATTATGACATAATATTAATTCTAAGATATTATACACCATCCAATTCAATTCCATTTCAACAAATAGGGGAATGATATCATCGCTCGTGCGTACGTACGACTTTCAATCTCAATGACACGATGAGATTCATTCTCATTACTAACAATTAAAGAATAAAAATAAAGTATATATAATAAGTAATCATGAAATATATGAAATAATAATTCTAATGGATTTTTGTGTATATATATATGTCATTTACTTACATTCATTCAATTTAACAAGGGAACGAAAAAACCATTCATGTGTATGTACGACTTACCATCTCCATGAATGGTGTATTCGATTTCATTGATTGATCTATTATATATATTTATATGCAGAATATATATGATATATAAATCATGTCTTAAATTATGCAAATAATTAAATCATGATCTATGTAATAACATCCAGAATAACAATCCCAAACTTGTATGATAAATCAAATGATTATTACCCAAAATGTTGCTTTAACATGGAATTGAAAAATGAACAGGTAATATAAAGTCATAATGGAATAATATATGATATAATAAATAATATTATGGTTTTTTTACAAGGTAATAATATATTTAATCCCAGTATATTGGAGTTTCGGACATGTACGGATGAAATTGGACCTATAGTAAGGGTAAACATTTCTAATCTCATTTTTATTCGATATTGTTTATACGTAAGTATCTACAGGGGTAATATTTATCATCAACGTCCATATTTTATAAAAATATTTTCACAAAACCTTTACTTTTCTTCTATGTAATGACCCGTAATTTCCATGTAATATTTTTAAATAAATTGAAATTATACGTGTCCGCAAAAATTTACAGTGCTTGATTCTGTGGCCCGGAGAGCCCAAAATGAATTTCTGGACTATTTTTTGGGTACATTCAGTAAACTTGCGTGTTGGGATTCTAACTTTTGAACCAGTGCTCGGAATTGAAATCTTAGGGCACCATTGAACTCGCAACACCAATATTTGCTTAAGGAGACTTTCACCTCGACCACAGATATTTGAGGGTGAATGTTAGTTTTTCGGTTTTTTCGAGTAAGAATAAGATAAAAATAAAAGTGTGTGACTTTTTATTTTTATTTGCAATACCCATGTGGGTGTTGGGAGGTGGGGACCACCAGAACTAAACCTCCATGTGTAAGTTGAGTTGTGGGCACCACCAGACGTTAACCACCCATGAGAGGTTATGGTGTTGGGGACCACCCAAACCTAACCTCCCATTAGAGGTTATGGTGGGGGAGACAACCTGAGGCCTAAACATCCTGAAATCCCCACATTATAGAGAAGAAAACCTCTCAAACTCCCTCATCAATGTGTAGGATCCTATTTAATTCCCCCACATTAATTGCGCCAATGAACATAAAATTAATTATGCCAACCCTCCCCTCTAATAAATTGATCCAACACATCAATTAATTAATTAAACTATTTAAATTTATTCCACCAAACATAATAGAGGGGATAATATTTTATTTTTAAACCACTTTTCATTTGGATGGAATTGGGAGGAAGCTTCTCCAAGGAATAACACTTCCTCCATGAAGAATGCTTCCTCCACGAAGAATGCCGACAAGGAACATCTAGATACGATGAACCGATGCAGGAGCCCGGGATTGGAGGTTTGTGGTGGACGAGACGAATGATGATGACTTCAACTTCTTCCTCATGCCAACGTCATCAAATGAATGAGGTAGTGGTTTATTGATTAACAATTCCAATGTTCTCCCCTTCTAATGTTTTACAGGATTTGGGAATACAGATCGACGTGGGTTGTTGGAAATGCAATTTTAAACTATCTTCCATACACGTTGATGCTTCGTTCATTGTGAACTTCTTGCTAAAACTCTTAACGCGGAGGGTGAAAGCCAAAATAACATGGCTCGACCCCTCCGTCGTTCTTATTTGGTTTACCCTTAGAAATGGAGGAAGGAAAGAAATGCGACGAAGGCGATGACGGTGAAGAAGGGAATGGCGTCGCCACCTTCCACATCTGCGACCCACGCCACCCCCGTGGCCTTCAAATTTTTGGCCGAACTGGCTCTGCACCCTGTCTCTATGCCCGGGCCAAGACACCCACGGTGCTCCGCCCTCTCGGCCGAACCGGCCGCATGCCCCAACTCCACGCCCGGACCAATCCGTAAGTGGCACACTGGCCTCCTAGCCAAACCGGCTTCGTGCCCTAGCCAAGCCGCCCTATAGTGGACCGGCCTCCCAGCCAAGTTGACACCACACCCCAGCCGAGCCACCCCATGGCACACCAGGCTCCCAACCGAACCAGCCACACGCCCCCGCAGCGCTCCGACCTCCCTGCAGAACTAGTCCCGCACCCCTGCAGCTCTCTGGAATCTCGGGCGAACAAGCTCCATGCCTTGGCCAGAATAACCTCGTTGTGGCCCTCCGATCTGCCCTGGATCGCGGCACCCAACCACCCTCTGAGCCGCCCAACGACCTTGTGACCTCGCGGAAACTTCCGACCGAGTCACACCGCGACCTTGCACGCTCATGGCCATCTATGGACCTCCGCGGCCCCTCGGGGCCTGTCAGACCAACCCAACAGGTCGGGTTGCACTGCATGTTAGGTCAGTCTGACCAGGTTAGACCTAACCCTGGCCGCTATGACTCATTTACTTTCATTTGGACATAATATTGGCACCAGACGTCTGTTTGACAAACCGTTAGCGGTGCTAGAAATACTGGATCGAGAAGGTCCCTTTGAGTGATACCCCTTTGTGTTTTGGATTAATATGTTTAATGGTCAGGTTGGATCGAGCACGAATCCAACCGGGGCCCCGGAACTAAAAGGCTTATAACTCACATATCGGGCATACGAATGACGCGCCGTCTGTTACGTTAAGACACCTATGATGAGGAGGACCATTGAAATACATCATTATGGGACTTCGTGGAAGTTGGAGTATCGACAAGTAGCTTATGGATCAAATCCTCCCAGAGACGAGGGAGCGTAGCGTGGAGACCTAGTGGTTAGCTGAGATTTGACGACTGCTGACCGCTTCGACTAAGAGTGACTCGACAGGCCCAGTGGGGAGAGCCTTTGTTTCGTGACAGACACATGGTGGGGTCACCTTGGTGACACAGTATACCCAAGGTACTCGATAGGAGGATTACCTCATCAGGTCTGCAGCGGGACCTCCTCTGTGTGACACGACAGACCCACGGTGGGGAGTGCCTCTATGTGACACAACAGACCCATGATACTCAACATGAGGAGTACCTCAACAGTACAAGGTTAGTGGGAAGCGCCTCTTTGTGATGCAGAAAGCCCACTGTACATGATAGAGGAGGATTTCTCTAGCATACGAGGTGTTCGGCATTTTGTTCGTAATATTACTTGATACAACCCCTAGAAAAAATCATGGTGTGAGCTGAGTTAGAACCACTATTTGTTGCTCATGATTTAGATTTATTACTTGATAAAATAGGTATATGTATATGAATATACCAATTTAAGGTTATATGTTGATTTTATACTTTTTATTTTAACCTTGTAGGATTTTGTGAGACCTAGAGGGTCTCATGGTCCGTACTGAGTATCCTTATACTCACCCCTGCAAGGTTTATGCCTACACCTTGTTGTGTTGGTTGCAGACGATGGACAACGCTGAATGAGGATGAGAGTACTAGGACTCGATGGTACCTGGAGGTGGGCCATATGAAGAGTTGGTACATGGAGGAGATATATATTCGGGGAGTGCTGAGTAGGCGATCAGTACCTACCCATCAGGTAGCAACCTCTAAGGATGATCTAGTAGCTGGCTCTTCTTTTTCATCAGTTCTATTGTATCATAGTTGAACATGTACTTTCCTATAGAACTTTTATTCTAGTCCCTTTTACTTTCATCACTCATTTTTTATATAGTTTACTTGGTTGTTCGTCCATATATTTTCTTCCTTGTGTGTGTGTTACAGGTTATAAATGCAATGCTTTCCTAGTTTTAGTGAATTATGCCTTTGGTTCTAGTTACTAGCCCCTGTCCTATGGAAGTTGGGATTGAGGTAGTCACATCATGGGCCCTGGGGGACAGGTCGTGACAAATTGGTATTAGAGGAGTCGATTCTACCGCAGAACATGAACTCTGATCTTTTCTATGATGTAGTAGTGTAAAGGATAATGAGTGTGGTTTACAGTTTAGGGAGTCCAGTGTTGGTTCGGAGGCCGACGTATCCATATACCTAGACTCTGACGTCTGATTTCAATCTCGGTGCATGAAAACACTGATTTCATGTTTGTTTTCAAGAGTGTTCTTTTTGATCTTTTGAGTCAGCTCACTTGGTATAACTTTCAGCTCACCATGTTTAACTTTTAACTGTGACACACCTGTTTCCATTCAAGATGCCTCCACATAGACAACCAACTAGAGTTCCAAGATTTGTATGCACTGATATCCCAAGGAGTGATGAGGCCTCGGTGTAGGGCCCTTTTCCAGTAGAGGCACCAGTAGAGGCACCAACGGTTCCACTCCTCGTTGTGCCACTGATGCCACCAACCCCAGCTGCAGATAGTGCATGTTGCTTGAGTGCATGGCATGAGTTCCAGTGCTAGGGGACATCCAGGTTTGGGGGAGAGATGGACACATAGGCGGTTAAGGATTCGCTGGAGGCTATGGTGAGAGTCTTTCGACACGTGTGGACACTAGCTGATCTCATGGTGATCTTTGATTCCATCCTTCTACAGGAAACAATAGGAAGATGGTGGAGCTTGATACTCTAGGTTCACGACGAGTGGAAGCTTCTCTAGGAAGACTTCGAGAGCCTGTTTTGGGCAGAGTCTATCCCAACAACACTTCGCGTAGTGCTCATATAGGATATTCTTCATCTATAGCTGGGCAGCATGACTGTAGCATAGTATTCAGTAAGGTTCAATGAACTCTCACGATACTCCACAAAGATTGCGTGGGACCCTTTCATCAGGGCCTGAAACATTGACCAGGTAATCAGGTTGGAGATCAGGGCTTCAGTGATCTCACTCATAATACCGACGTAGGCAGGTTTGTTAAAGAGAGCCCTCGTGTGGAGTGTTTTTGTGCTGAGTAGTCACCAGTAGCGAGACACAGTACCAGTCATCATGTAGTTGAGTCTTCTACAGATCACAGTAGACAGATGTCACAATGGTCCAAGAGGTCCAGACCTACAGTTGGATGACCGCATGACTCATTATCGGTTGTGTGGGGCACCTGAAGTGGAACTAGTCACACCAGGAGGTGGAAGTGTTATGCATACGGTAGGAAGGGTCACGTGGCTCGTGACTATCTGACCCACCATTTGAATGATCAGCAGACTGTCAAAGGACTGCCCAAGAAGAGATAGATGTTTGATTGAGGAGGTCTGCAGGGAGAAGGATGACGTGGAATAGGAGTTGGCTGTGTGGCTGGAGGTGGAAGACGATTCGAGATGTTACCACCCCCACCACTTGGAGGTCCACCCAGACCGCTGGGAGCTGGTGGGCAGGGGAGAGCTCAACTCAAGGAAGATGAGGCCTACGATCACATCGCTCTAGAGATGATATGAGATACGATCTATGTATACTACACCATAGCTATAGTACTTATAGAAACAAGTTATAGTCATTCATTTATTGTCACCGCCTTCGTTTGTAGCTCAGAGATTCCTATGGAGATTTTTGTTTGATCCTTACGGCTAGATACTCCTATGGTAGTAGATTCGACGATTACGCAATGGTGTCGGCACTGTGAGCTTACTCTGGGGTGAGAGAGATTCGGTTGGGATATCCTAGTAGTGGTGTCGAGGCCTTATGACGTCATCTTGGGTATGGAAATGTTATCTACTATCCATGCTTAGATAGACTGTATTCGGTGAAGGGTGCGGTGTGTCCCACAGATGCTACTAGGATTACCATTACTGGCAGAAAGGGAGCCTTTTTAGTGCATGGTGGATTTACCTGGAGGAGAGTGTAGTCGATCACTCTTCAGTTGGCTAGCCTGACCCTCAAATCTATTGATGTGGAGAGTCAGGGCTATCTTATAGTGGTGGACCAGTACATGGATGTTTTCCCTAATTATGTTTTGGGTATACCTCCTTGTAGAGAGGTGGACTTTAACATTGACTTTTACCCTGGGATGACACCGATATCTACACCAGCATATCGGATGGCTCCCATGGAGTTTCATGACCTACGGGTACAGTTATAGGAGTTGCAAGGGAAGGGAATCATCTAGACTTGTGTTTCTCCTTGGGTAGCCCCTATTCTGTTTGCCAGGAAGGAGGATGGGAGCTTGAGGATTTGTGTTGACTACCGGAACCTGAACCAGTTTATCGTGAAGAACAAGTACCCACTCCAGAGGATTTTCGACCTCGTTGATCAGCTGAAGGAAGCATTATGGTTCTCAAAGATAGACCTCATATCAGGCTATCACCAGCTCAGAGTATGAGACGAGGATGTGCAGAAGAAGAAAATCAGACTTCGGTATGTCCATTACGAGTTATTGGTAATGCCATTCGGTGTGACCAATGCTCCATCAGTGTTCATTGGACTCATGAACATGATCTTTAAGAAATAACATGATCAATTTTTAGTGGTTTTCAATGACGACATTCTGTTCTACTTGGATACTAAGGAGGAGAATGCTTATCATTTACAGGTAGTACTAGACACACTCTGATAGAACCAGCTTTATGGTAAGCTCTCGAAGTGCCAATTCTTGATACGAGTGGTCCACTTTCTAGTAAATTTCATATCAATTGATGGAGTTTTAGTAGATCTTGTTATGATTGATGTGGTACTTTCATGGGATCTACCCACTAGTGTGACGGAGGTACATGGATTCCTTGCTTTGGCTCGACACTACCAGAGGTTTGTGCCAGATTTATTTAGAGTTTCATCACCACTGTCAGCCTTGACGAAGAAGGGGAAACCATTCATGTGGTTGGAGAGATTCATGTAGAGTTTTTAGGATCTAAGGAAGAGGATGATTAGTGCCACCATCTTGAGGCATCTGGAGGAGGGAGTAGGGTATATAGTCTTCTGTGACTCATATGGGGCTAGGCTTGGATGTTTCCTAATGTAGGAGTGAGTAATGATAGCATACAGTTCTCGGTAGCTGAGATAGCATGAGCAGAACTACACTACCCATGAAAAAGAGTTAGCAGCAGTGGTCTTCTCCTTAATGATGTTGTGAAACTATCTGATGGGAGAACTATTTACATTGTAATATTATCAGAAGAGTCTCAGGTATATCTTTTCATAGAAGGACCTGAACCTGATACAGTGACGTTTTCTTGAGCTCGTCCAGGAATATGACTTCAAGATAGTCTATAATCCTTGGAAGGGAAATGTCTTAGCAGATGCAATCAACAGGAGGTCTGGTATATGGCTTCTAGGTGAGGTGACAATGCAGCTGGCCGCATTGCAGATATCCTTCGTGGAACGTGATGGAGCATCTTTACTTTAGTATCTTACAGTCACTCCCCCACTCCATCAAAGACTCAGTGAGGCGCAGCATGGCAACAATGACTGTGAGGCTTGATGTGCTCAGATATCAATAGGGTAGGCACCTGATCGATTTTATGATGGTGGGGATCACGTCATCCTTATTAGAGAATGTACCGTGGTACCAGCTTCACTTTAGGAGGAAGTGTTGAGAGAGTTCCACACATCCCTTCTAGTGGTACATCCAGGAGTGGAAAATATGTATTAGGATCTCCGACGACAGCACTAGTGGCTTGGAATGAAGAAATTAGTAGCAGAGTTAGTCTCTCAGTGCCTTACTAGTCAGCAAGTGAAGGCAAATCATCATGTTCTAGTAGGATTGGTTCAGCCTTTTGAGGTCCCAGAGTTGAAGTGGGATGGGATATCCATGGACTTCGTGACTTGACTTCCACGTACATCCAGAGGTCATGACTCAATTTGGGTGATCATCGATCAACTGACCAAGTCAGACCACTTCCTACCTATCAGAGACCAGGCTTCAGTAAAGTTCTTGGGACGCCTCTATGTATAGGATATTGTGCGGAAACATGGAGTACCATTGATGATATTATCTGATCGTGATGCATGATTAACTACCCGAATATGGAAGGGGTTGCAGGAGGATTTCAGAACACAGCTTCGTTTGTGCACCACCATCCATCCCCAGACGGATGTCCAGACTGAGTGGACCATTCAGACCTGCGAAAACATGTTGTGTGCTTGTGTCCACAGCTTCAGTTGTAGTTTGGAGGATCAGTTACCTTTGGTGGATTTTTCATAAAAAATAGCTATCACTCCACCATTGTGATGGCACCTTTCGAGGCATTATATGGGCGACCTTGTAGATCACCATTGTGTTGGACTGACCCTGGGGAGTCCACAGTAGTGGGACCAGAGACGGTATGAGCTACCATAGTGAAGGTGAAAGTCATCTTGGAGTTGATCAAGACTTCATAGAGGAGGCATAAGTCATATGTTGATAGGAGACAGAGACCTATGGATTTCAAGGATGGCAACCACGTCTTTCTACGGGTCCCACTTCAATGAGGTTTGCGGTGATTTGGCCTAGGCGGAAAGTTATATCCTATATTCATTGGACCATTTCAGGTCCTCAACAGATTTGGTGAGGTGGCATACTTCTTAGCTCTTCCACCTCAGTTTCACCTAGTGCATGATGTCTTCCACGTGTCCCAGCTGAGGAGATACATGCACGACAATTCTCAAATCATCGACAATGGCGGGCTGGATGTCGACGATGGGGTAACATTTATGGAGGTTCCAGTATTGATTGATGATCGACAGGAGTGGGTCATTTGTGGACGGTTTCTACCTCTGGTGTGTGTACTCTAGAGGAATGGGAACATCCAGGAGAGCACATGGGAGTGGGAGGCTCATATGCATGCTCAGTACCCTAACTTTTTCCCTTAGTTTGAGTCGTGGCTTATGGGGATGTGGATCCATGAGGTGGGGATAATGTAAAGACCTAGAATTTCTATTTATGTTTTTTAAATGAATGGGAATTTTACAAGTCTGTGAAAATTTACTCAGCATGATTCCAAGGCCCGAAGTGCCCTGAATGAATTTATGAACTTTTTTCAGGTACATTTATTAAATGTGTGATTGGGTTTTTTGGAACTTTTGAAATAGTGCTCGAAATTGAAATCTGAGGGCACTATTGAACTCAAAACACCAGTATTAACTTAAGGAGACATTCACCTCGACGACAGATGGTTGAGGTTGAATTTTAGTTTTGGGGTTTTTGTGTAAGAATAAAATAAAAATAAATGTTTTTGACTTTTTATTTTTATTTGCAACACCCATGTGGGTGTAGGGAGGTGGGGTCACCAGAGCTAAACCTCCATGTGGAAGTGGAGTAGTGGGGTCCAGCAGACATTAACCTCCTATGATAGGTTATGGTGGTGGGGACCACCCGAACCTAACCTCCCATGACAGGTTATGGTGGTGGGGACCACCTGAGGCCTAAACGTATTGAACTCCACTAAATTTGGAGAAACAAAACTCCCAACCCCTATCAATAATGTGGAGGAGCCTCTTGATTTCCTCCACATTAATTGTGCCAACTCATATTCCATTAATTATCCCGACCCTCCCCTTTAAATAGTTAAGCAAACACATTAGTTAATTAGTTAATTATTTTGAATTTATGACAAAAAACATAATTGAGGGGCTAATTTATTATATTGGAACCACATTACATTTGGGTGGAATTGGGAGAAAGATTCTCTAATCAAGGAAATTTCCTCCATGAAGAACGCTTCCTCCATGAAGAATTCTTCCTCCACAATGAACGCTGACACGAAACAACATCGACTAGGAAGAACCATCACATTAGCCCACTATTGAAGGTGTGTGGCGAACGAGAGGAATGACAACGACTTCACCTTATTCCTCACACCAACATCATTAAGCCAACGAGGTAGGTGTTTATTAAAAAATACTTCCGATGTTTTCCTAATTCTTTTTGCAGGATTTGGGAATAGAGATTGATGTGGGTTGTGGGAAATTATGTTTTAAAATATTCCATACATGTTCATTCTTCATTATTTGTGAACTGCTTTCTTCCACTCTAAATAAGGAGGCTGTGGTCCAAACAGACATGGCCTAACCCCTTTGTCATTCTTCTTCGGTGTGCTCTTCAAAATAGATGAAGGAGACGAAGGCGATGAAGGTGACGAAGGTGATGAATGAAACGACACCACCACCCATGGCCTCTGCGACCTAAACTACCCCTGTGGTGTTTTGGTCTCCCGACCAAACCGACCGTACACCCCGTCTCCATGCCCCGGTCGATCCACCCGCGCCACTCCGCCCTCCTAGCCAAACTGGCCGTGGACCCCAGATTCGCGCCCTTGCCGAGCCAACCATAGTGCAATGGCTTCCTGGCCGAACCGGCTCCGCGCCCCAGCTGAGCGGAACCGCGGCGTAGTGTCCACCCGACCGAAACTTCTCCACACCTCGGTAGATCCTCTCATAGTGCCCCATCCTACCAACTGAACCAGCCTCGTGCCCCTGTGGTTCTAAGACCTCCCTACCGAACAATCCATGTGCCCCCATGGTGCTCCGAACTCCCTACTGAACCGGCCCCATGCCCAGGCCGAATCGCCCTCGTCGTGGCCCTCCGTGATGCCCCAACTCCTACTTCCTGCCAGATCTCTGAGCCGCCCCAAATCATGCCACCCATCAGCCCTTCGAGTTGCCCCGGACGATCTTCCCCCCAACGTTGTGCCCTCGTGGAAACATTCGGCCATGCCGCACTACGACCTCGTGCCCTCGCAGCCATCTACAACCCTCTGTGGCCCCACAGTGTATTCTAGGCCACCCTATAGGCCGGACCGACCTAAAGGGTTAGGGAGACCTGAACCGGTTCGGACCATGCAGGGTCGAACCGGACCGAGGCCCACTACGACCAATTTACTTTCCTTTGGCCATAATGTTTTCACCGGACATCTGTTTGATGAACCGTCAGCGGCACTGGAAATCATGGAGCGAGAAGGTCCCTTTGAGTGATACCCCACTGTGATTTGTATTAAGATGTTGAATAGTTAGGTTGGATTGAGCATGAATCCAACCAGGTCCCCAGGACATAAAGGCTAATAACTAACAGACCAGGCATCCGATTGACGTGATGTTTGTTACGTTGAGACCCCAATGTCGAGATGGACCATTGAGATACTTCTTTATGGGACTTCATCGCAGATAGATTTTTGACCGGTTTCTTGTTTAGTGGATCTTCTAGGAGACGATTGGGCATAGTGAGGAGACCTAGTGGCTAGCTGAGACATGACGAATGCTAACTGTTTCGACTCTGATTGACTTGGCAGGCCCAATGGGGAGTGCCTTGGTGACGTAGAAGACCCATAGTGGGGTGTTCCTTGGTGACAAGACAGACCCAGAGTACTCGGTAGGAGGAGTACCTCAGAAATACTTGAGGGTAGTGCCTCTATGTGGCATCGAAGACCCACGGTGGGGAGCACCTCGGTTTGATGCGACAGACCCACGGTACTTGACAGGAGGAGTAACTCAGCTATCCAAGGTTAGTAGGAAGCACCTCTATGTGATGAATCATGCCCATTGTACTCGATAGAGGGGGATTTCTCCAGTAGCTGAGGATTTCGACATTGTGTTTGGAATGTTACTGGATACTACCCCTAAAATAAATATTGATGTGAGCTGAGTCAGAACATCAGTGTTTTCCTCATGATTGAGATGAATTACTTGATAACATATGTATATTAATATGAAATACCTAAGTAAGATTATCTATTGATTTCATAGTTGGTGTTTTATCCATGATGTATTTTGTGAGACCAAGAGGGTCTTAGGGTCCCTACTGAGTATCATTACACTCAACCCTGTACAGGCTATGCCAGGACCTTGTTGTGTTGGTTTCAGACAACGGATAGTGCGGACATAGACTGAGAGTACTAGGAGTGGACGGTACCTAGAGGTGTACCTTATTATGAGTCGGTACACGGAGGATACTGACGAATGTGGAGTGTTGAGGAGGCGATTTGTACATGCACTTCTGGTTGTAACCTCCGAGGATGATCCAGTAGCTGCCTCTGATTTTTCTTCAGTTGTATTGTATCACAGTTGTACTTGTAAATTCCATTTGGGCTTGTATTCTGGCCCCTTTTACTTTCAACATCCTTTTGTTATACAGTTCACTTGGTGTTTCATCCAGCTGTGTGCTTGATTGTGTGTGTGTTACATCTTATAAAAGAAATGCCTTCCTAGTTTTAGGGAATTACGTCTTTGGTGCTAGTCTCTATCCCCTGGCCTATGGAAGGAGGGATTAGGGTAGTCATGGCATGAGCCTCGGGGGATGGGTCATGAAATTATATGTTTTTTAATGTAATATTTTACCAATTTTTACTTTTACAACACGATATAGATAGAATATTTATTTTTATTACCATATAAGGTACTTTTTGCATTTTCTGGTAAATGTATGAGATGAATGTTTTCTTTATGTTATTCTGCATGAATGGATTTTTACATCTTCTCAATGACTTATTTCAATGAATGATACTCTATATTATTTCTAGTTTATTTTCAACTAAATTATTTTCTTTTAAAATTTCATGCCATTTTTATAAATGAAAATGTTTTTGAAGAAGAGAGGATATTTTCTTCAACAACTAAGTTCAAGTTTTTTATCAAAATTATTTTCCATCTAAGATGATGTAGGGTTTTGGTTCAATCCTTCTTATTACTTATATTTGATTATTTTTGTGATTAAATTATGTTTTATGATGTCCATTAATCTTATAAGGATTACATTATGATGACATGTTGTTTAAAATACTATTTTATTTCAAGGGTTATGCTATAATGAATTATTTATGTTTTGTGGTACGTGTATGAATGACTTCATTATTAGACGAGTATGACCTATATCTCTCTCTAATGCATTGGGAATTTATTGGTATCTCGTTTTATAAACATGACTGGAAGGACAAGTAAATTCATTTCAATAATACATGGCTGGACTGACAAGTAAACCTGATTCCGTAGTGGACTTTGTCCACTATGATGGTCCAGGAAACAATGGATTAGATTCTATGGAAATCATGTTATGTGATTATGAGTTTCCCCCAGTTACATGTTTTATGAAAATGATATCCTACCATGTTTAATGTCCCTTTATGATCCATTCCTTACGTAATTCCATGTTTTAATTCACGACTCATGATTTTGATTGTATAAAATTTATGTTCATGTTTTTATGTTCAACTGTTTATGGTTTGTTTTAATATATCCATGTTTACCCTTAATGACAATTTGAGCTCACCCTTTTTATGTTTTCATTTCCCTATGATATAAATAAAGGATTTATATAGAAAAATGGGAGATCTATATTGGTGATGTTGAAGATTTTTTACAGTGATTAGAATATTATGTTTCTACTTTCCAAAGACACAAAACTAATACAATATTCAAGAATCTTTTTGTGTCATGTTTTAAGTATTCCACAAAATAAATGTTATTTCCATGTACATTAATCATGGTTCCCTAATTTTGGAATTAGAGAAACGGTTTATTCAACATTTGGAAACTTGGATGTGAAAACTTTAGTGAGATCCCTTGAGATATTTCTAAGGAAATTATTGGGATGTAACAATGATTAATTATAAGTATAGGTTACAGTATGAGATTTATTTTATTGATTATAAATAAGCTTGTATTAAACAAAATATTTTAGATATTGAATGTAATCCCCCTTGATTATGTTGTTTTCATAGAATTATCTGGCCTCTAACTTTATTCATTTTGTGTTTTAGTCAATGGAAGGAACCACAAAGAATTGGGTAATATTGAATCTGATGAACAAATTGGTTACTATGAGCAACAATATTTTGTAATGACTAGAATCAATAATATTGTGATTATACCGAATCAGTCTTCACAGTATAAGATTATCAAGGTGAATATTAGTGGTATTCCAAATTCATCGAATAAGAGGATGATGGACTTTCTTTCATGTTGACATGGTTATTAACATGGAGGAAAGAATGTTAATAGTCCTACATATTATGAAGAAGGGAAGAAGAACCTATAGGAATACCACAAATGGAGAGGATTATGTTTTCTCTATGGGAAAAGGGCTACAGAGTGATGAATTGTTTTGGAGTTCAATGTCTCATCTGTGAAAAACATGGGCATTACCCATATCAATGCCCAGACAAAAGGATCTACTTCTATGAAAAGGAAGGACTTATTCCATTCCTACAATTAAATTAGAAAGATTTTACTATATATGTATTTGAATCCACGAATGAGGAATGGTGAATTATATAATAGTTATCAATTTATGTTTTCCGGTAAGGATTTTCAAGAATATGTTGAATAGTTATAATGGATAAGAAAATTTATTTAATTAAACGATCATATTCATAAGAAAAAAAAGATTAAGGAATGGATAACCCTTAATATGAACATGATGATGAGATAATGTAATTTGTATAAAGATATTTTAGACTATATTAGTTACCGTGAAACTGGTTACAGTTTTCTTCAAATGTGGGTTATGATGTTACAGATGATGTAAACAACTTTAGGGACTAAAGGAATAAATCCAATAAGTATTGTAATAATGAAAAATGAAAGTTTTCAATAAGGATGTATGGTAATTTAGGTTATTACCATGACTCAAGAGAATCCATGATGAATTAATTCAAATGTTTGGAATGTGACCAACATGATTTATCTTATTATATATGGGGGATAAATGATGGAATTCGCATTCTTGTTATATGACCTTTTTGGAAAAAATTTCCTTGTACTATGAGATTGGACAAAAGTATTTTGGATAAGCCGATCAGTTGGAATAGACTAATTTGGACATAAAATATTATTCTTTAAGGATATAATTTTTTTTATTATTTCTAGAATGTTATAATAGTATAGTTTTAGAAAAATGGAAACCCATAGGATGGGTGACAACCTGACGTGTCAGACAAGGTTGCGGAAATCGAACACACGACTGAACTTTGACATGCCATTATCACCTTCCACTGGCATACAATGAAGTAAATGGTTAGTAGAAATTAGTTTTATTTCATTAAGTGGTATGAGAGATGAATATTAAGTCCATTTTTGGAACCAGATATGATTAATCTCACCATAGATGGACTTATGTTGATTTAATAACTTGTGCTAACCTTTTTATGATAGAGACATGTGCAATGACCTATCATTCTATTGTATTATCTGCTAACACTTCAAGAATGAAAAATTCAACCTCATTTAATTAAAGAATAGAAGAAGTGGAAATTGTTCAAGGCATGAAAAATGGTGATATTGTTACAATATCATGAAAGTATTTATTCTTTTAAGAAATTCATCAACTTTAGGGAAGGGATCTTGAAAACCACAAATGTAATTCAAGTACCTTATTATCCATTGAATAAAATGGTTCCTTAAATCATCACAGATATTTGGATTTCTATTTGTAAACTTTCTTTAAACCTTATTCTCTTTCACTATCCCTCAGAACTTGATTGTTATATTTCTCTTCCATATCCATATTTTAACTTCCCACCTATATTATCTTATATGGAAACTGAGTGTTAAGTTAATTTGGTTAACCATTATGTTTATAACATTCATTTTTAAAATTAATTTTATGTATTCCTATATATAATGCAGGTTTCCATGAAAGAAAATTCAATTTTGAAAACCATTTATAACCCTGACGAATTTCTAGAGAGAAATTCATTTTAAGAGGGTAGAATGTAACACCCCAATATTTAAGTAGATGGATTCATTTTAATTTCATTGATGTCTCATGTTGTACACTACACAATGATTAGATTTCTCTCTATGAAACACCGTATTAGATTATAGTATACGCAACATAATTCCTGGCTTATGTGGCACACTATTTCAAGTTATTTTGATAGAATTTTTTCCAAAAACATTGATTATAGATTTTGTTCGATGTATAAATGAACTAAATTTTGATTATTTTATACACAAAACCAAAGGATGCTTTCACTACATGCAACACTGACATGGATTTCTTTACATGCAAGAGCTTCCATCCTCGATAGCATGCGTGGTACCCAATACTAAGTTTCACTAAACTACGATATATGATTAAAATATTCTATAAATAAGGATTTATTAATATTATTAACCAAATTAGGAATTATATATAACATTATAATTAATCTTACACATTATATGAGAACAAAATCAATTTGTTGGATTGAAGATGTATTAATAAAAAAATGCAGTTTTACCCCCATTGGATGTATCACCCATATTAATATTGTTTATGACAAATTTATAATTTATATTTGAGATTATAAATTTCATCCGTGGAAGCAGGACATAAAAATTTACTTTGGATAATTTTTCGATATTCTTCGGATAATATTCATATTTTGATGAAGAGTGAGAATACAAAAAAATTTAATTGAAAATATCTTTTTTCATTGATATAATTTATATGGTTAAAATATATAATTGAATGATATTAAAGTATAAATATAATATCTCATTTTTTAAGACATTTTAAGTCATTTTCATTAATTTTAAATTGAATTCATATGTAGAAACTTTTCAATCTTTTGCAAATGTTTTAACAAAAACACATTTTTTTCAACAACAAGATTAATTTTAAATTAATTACTGAAACTTTGGTGTTTTGAATTTTGAAAAATTGATTCCATATTTGGAATTAGTTGGTTCAAATTATTTTAATGGACTACATTGATTTTTTGGGCATTATGAATAGTAATTTTGGTAATTATTTTTATTACCATAGTTAAACGTAAATCAGGTATTTAGGGGTTAAAATAAGATTATAAAATTACCCTAACTCTGTTAAAAATTCAATTGTATAAATAAAAGTCGACCCATATCATCTAAGGGTCATAATAGTTTCATTTAATGGTCTTTTTTCCATTAAAATGATGTAATTATTGTTAAAACAAAAGAAAGTGACAACATGTCACTCTCTAATATTTAATAAGTGTGATTATTTAAATTTAGTTATATAAATCATAAATCATAGAATATATGTAGTTATTAAAATGGTAATCCAATATTCTATATCATGTAAATTTATTTAAATTTTTTTTAGATTAATTAAATATCATTAATTATGACACAATATTGATGTAAAAATTATTTTTTTAATAGAAATATCCAATACAATGTTTTAAAAATTTTAGAAGATATATCCTTTAAAATAATTGAAGTTATGCCCGGATTTTATAGTCCCCTAAGAAATATTTGGAGTGTATTAATTTTTTTTAATATATATTTTCATAGGATTTTATATAAAGTCTAATAAATGTATAATGTCCAAATTGAAACTATTGGCATTTTATAAACTGAAAAGTTTATTAAATTATTTAAAAACCATAAAAATATTTAAAAATTACAAAGTATTAATTATAAGTTCCAAAATTTCACAAATTATCAATTTATGGTTAATTAAAACCACATAAGTAAATATTTATTACCATTAAATATTTATAATTTTTTGTACCAAAATTAAAAATTAACAGAATAACTAAGTGTCAATTAAAAAGATAATTTTTAAATTGTAAAAATATGTTATCCAAAATTTCTTGGTTGTGGTGATTTGAACACTATTTCATATAATCTTGAAATTTGGGACACATTGGAGGTTTTTTGGTAGGGTGTGATATTATAATAAAGTAATATTTTTGAGAGTTTCCTAAATTTCCCCTCTCCTCTCTTATAAAGAAACACCGCCTCCCTCCCTAATTTACTCCATTTTAAGACTTCAATATTGGCCAACCCATGACCATTTATCTTCTAAAAATACCTAGACACATTCTATAAGTTCTGGTCTTCTCAAAATTCAATCTTCAGTTCCCTTTGGGGAAATTTAAAGAGGCAGGTCCAAGAGGAGATAATCTCTTCTACCGATTATTTCAAATTTATTTCTTATTCGACTTATTCTTATTTATTTGTTTCATTATAATTTAATAACATAAGTATCACTCATATACATAAATGTTATTATAAAAGTTTAAGAACCTTATTTCACCTTTAATCCATCCTTTGAAAAAATAAATCATCACTACTGGAAAAATACCCTATACCAACGGTTTGGAGGACCGTTGGTAAGTAAGCCATGACAATAGGTCTATACCAACGGTTCGGAAAACAGTTGGTATAATTAATTAGAAAATCTATACCAATGGTTCTCAAAACCGTTGGTATATGTATTTCAAAAAAGAAACATCCGGTGGGATTTGATCCCAGGACCTCTAGTTTATAACTGAATGACTTAACCACTAACCTAACATGACTTTTGTTAACATAATTTCATAAATATATATATGTATTATTCTAATTATTTTAAATTTTTATTTATATAATGTTCTCCGTATGTAGATTCCAAAAAAAATCAAAGGACCTTTCCCAACGGTTTTCAAAACCGTTGGGAAAGGTCATGGTTTTTTTTTCATGGTTTTGGGCGGAGGTTGAATTCTGGACCCCCTTTCCCAACGGTTTGGGAAAACCATTGGGATAGGCTACCCTTTCCCAACGGTTTGGCCAAACCGTTGGGATAGGTGGTCCAGAATTTAGCCTTTCCCAACGGTTTGGACAAACCGTTGGGAAAGGTGGCCAAAAAATGGGCTTTCCCAACAGTTTGGCCAAACCGTTGGGAAAGGGTACCTATACCAACGGTTTTTAAAAACCGTTGGTATAGAAGTGTTGGGAAAAATCATTTTTCTAGTAGTGCATCGTGTGTGCATACGTATCGATTTTCATCTCCACGCTGTGGTGTAATCTATTTTGACCACCACCATACATGGATGGGTATAATGGTGGAAATAATTACCATATATGATTATTATGAAATAATTATTATTATTATATAATATACACCATCCAATTCAATACCGTTCAATAATAATAGGAAAGATATCGTCGCTTCTGCGTACGTACAGATTACCGTGTCCATGATGCGATGAGATTGATTCCCCATGTAAACCATTAAAAAATGAATATAATGTATATAAAATAAATAATCATGAAATATATGAAATAGTAAGGCTATTGGATTTATTTATATATATATATTTCATTTACTTACATGTATTCAATTTAATATGGGAGCGAAAACAATGTTCATGTGTACGTACGGCCTACCGTTTCCATGAATGGTGTATTCCATTCCAATTATAGATCTATTGTATTTATTTATATACTGAATATATATTATATATAATTAATTTTTTACTTTATGGGATTAATTAAATCATGATATACGTAATAATATCAAGAATAACTAGTCAAAACATATACAATAAATAAAACGATTATTACCCAAAATGTTGCTTTATCATGGAATTCACAAATGAATGGGTAATTTAATATCATATGTGAATTATATATGATATCATAAATATTATTATTGTTCTATTACAAGTTAGAAATATGTTTAAACCCACTATACAACAATTTTTGACACGTACAGATGAAATAAGACTTAAGGTAAGGGATAATAATTCAAAACTCATTTTTATCCAAGATTGTTTATACGTATGCATCTATTATGGTTATATTTATCATCCTCGTCCATGTTTTAAATAAAGGATTTCATAAAATGTTTTTTTATTATTCTTTTTATTTTTAAAGTATTTTTGCACATTTTTCACTTTTACTACATGGTATGGAATGAATCATTCTTAGGTTAAACATATAAGGCACTTTTTGACTTTTTCGGTAAAATTACAAGGAGAGTGTTTTTTATCTTATACTACCTAAATGGATTTTTAAATCTTCCCAATGCCTTATTTCCATGATACTTCCTCTACACCATTTCATGTTTTTTTTTCAACTAAATAACTTTCTTTTAATGTATCATGGAATTTTTAGAAAAGAACATGTTTTTGAAGTAGAAATCGCACTTTCCTCAAGAACTAATTTCAAGGGTTTTATCAAAAAAACATTCAATCAAATATGACATTGGGTTATGTTTCTATTCCTATTATTAAATTTATATAATTTTTTTGTGATGGAATTATTTTTTATATAGTCCATTTATTTAATATGTATTATTTTGTGATGACATGATGTTTAATAATCCCATGTTATTTCATGGGTTATGATTTGATAAATGATTTATCTTTTGTGGAACATGTAAGAATGATTTTATTATGATTTGGGTGGGACCTATATCTACCTCTAATGCATTTTGTAAAGATTTATATCTCATGAGATAGACATGATTGGAATGTAAAGTAAACCTGGTTCCATAATACATGGCTGGAACAACAAGAAAGCTCGATTCAGTAATGGACATTGTCTACTATGATGGTCTTGGAAACAATGCCTTGGATACTATTAAAATCATGTTATATTCTTATTATTTTTTCAAAATTACATGTTTTTATCCAATGAAATCCTATCATGGTTAATTTACCTTTATTATCATTGATATACGTAATGGAAATATTTATTTCATGACTCAAGATTTTGATTGTTTTAAATTTATGTTCATATTTTTATAATCAAATGATTATGGTTTATTTTATGATATCTTTGTTTAAACTTTATGAGAATTTGATCTCACCCTTTCTCTGTATTCATTTTCCTAGGATATTAAGAAAGGTTTTAGGTAGGAAAATAAAAGGGGATGATGTTTATGGGATATGTTGAAGATCTTTCACCGTGATTAGAAGATTATGTTATGAGTTTATAAAGACACTAAACAAATACAATATTTGGGCATCTGTTTGGGTCATGTATTAATTATTCTACTAGAGGAATGTAATTTCCATTTACGTCACACTTGGTTCTCTATAAATAATTATTTCTAAATGTTCCAAGAAATGATTTCCTTTTATTATAAGTTTGTTATAAAAAATGTCAATAGAATGACAAATCATTTACATTTTTCACAATTTATAATGATAAAAGTATTGAAAAATATGTTGCCTTCATCATTATGAGTAAATTAAAATGAGGTGATTAAATTTTCATTTAATAGAGATAAATGTAATGAGATGATGTCATTTTTGATTTCATTGTAAGTGGGTTAATAAAATTGGACTGACCGAATGACGATATCATAATGAAGAAATAATATTGTGTAATAAAAACCAGGAAGAATGTGTGGATTGAAGGTTTGTTACAAAGTTGGTAGAATTAAATAATTTAAAGAGATATTTGAAATTTAAGGTAACTTAAAGGCACTGAACATGTAAAAGAAAGAACTGAGGTTTCCAGAAGACTGGAGATTTGGTAATTTTGGTATAGATGGATAACATTTTAAAAATCCCACTTAATAAAATTATGAATGTCTATTAAAATATCGTAATAGTATTTAATTATAGGAGTTTCATTTCACACTTAAAAGGAGATATAATATCCATAATTCAAGAGGGAAGTAGTTTCGGAAATCTGTTATCTTAAATAATCTTACTAGACAGAAGAAGAAAGAATAATAGACATGATCATATTCAATTGGTTATCATATTGGGATGGATAATTTGACCAGGAAAATTATATTGATATTTTAAAACTCAGGAAGAATATTTTCTGAATTTTTTTAGTAGTATTATGACAATGTTATATTTTAATATTTAGATATTCGATAAGGGAATTAGTCTAGAAAATATGACAGAGTGTCATTATGAAGTCTAGTATGTTCTTACATGAGCCTGGGTAAGAATGGAAGAGTTTTTTTGGATGATTATGTTTTGTGAATGTTGATTAGGAATCATAAAATAGTATTACATCATTTTGTTTTATTTGAAGGACATGCACTTTTGTATTGAGCATAGTGCTACATGAGTGTAGAGAAATAACCTACTCATTATATTATACACAAAAAAGATTGTTTGATCATATATTTTTTGGTAATTGGATGTTTCCCAACCACACTAAATACCTTAGTAGTCTTAGTTAATAGAGAACTTGATAAATTATTGTGTTCCTATGGATGTGTTCTTGAATCGTTTTTAGTAGAGAAATAAATCATTAATATAAGGTGTATGTTATTTTAATATCAAGGAAACATTTAAAGAAATGATATCAATGATTCCCCCATCCCATTATCATTGATACAATAATTTATACTATGAAATTACAAGGGTTATCAAAATGATATTTCCCATTATTTACTCCTTGTTGAATTTTTTGAAGTGATGTTGTGATGGAAAATCTGAATTGTGTGGAGATAAATGGGATTATGATATTTGATAGAACAAAATAGAATTAATATAAATATATAGTTATGGATTATCTTATTTCTATTGGTGATGATTTTTATGAATCTAAAATATATGGATTTATCCCTATTAATGACAAGGTTACTCTTACACCTATAAATAAGAAGAATATTAAAAGTGATGGAAGAGATAAAAAATTATTACACTAATCACATTCTGAAATCTATTTTTTAAGATTGAAATATTTTCCATGGCCAATCGTATATGGGGTAACTTGAAAAATATATATGAAGTCAAAATAAGTGATGAAGTAAAAATAAAAAATCTAGAGGCTGATGTATGAAGATATGAAAATAGTGAGTAAGATTCTATTGGGGGATTCATTAAAAGTGTAAATGACATCGTAATCACTCTTGGATTTCTTGGTCAAATGTTGGAAGATTATAAAATTGTTTAAAATATTTTTAAAAATATTCCCAAAAATGTTGATTCAAAAGTCCCTTAATTCAAAGGTAGAGATCCTGAGACCCTATCTCTTGATTATCATCATAGTACTGTAATAATATATGAAATGAGATGGGAAAAAATTATGAAGGATAAAAAAATGATATAGAAATTTATTTCAAATCATCAATGAAAGAAAAGTCTATGAATGTTCCATAGGAAGATACTATTCCGACACATAATCCAACAATGAGGTAAGTAAAAATATTGATCACATTATTTCCTTATTTTCTAAAAATGGTAGAATAGGTATAGGTAAATATAATGAGAAACATACTATGAAATATTTTGAATGTGTACAAGTTAGAAACATTGTGGATAATTTTCCTTGAATAAATACTGAATAGGATAGTGATGAGGATTAAATAAGGCCAAGAAGAAAATAGAAGAGAAATAGTGATAATGAAAAACAAATCTAGAGGGAAATATAAAAACTATCCAAATCCAAAAGGTTATGTTTCTTTTCTAATAATTTTCAAGAGGAAGAGATTGAAGATTAAACCAAAAGAAATCTATTAAGCTTTCTTATTAGAAAAATTTTATTATAACAATTAATAATGAATAATTTGAAAGTAGATGTTCTAAATAAGAATAAAATCATTTAAAATTTCATCATAGAGGTAAATTTAAAAACATTATCAGGGAGATTGGGAGGCATCGAAATAAAATCAATAAGTTCAAAAGATAAAACTTTTCCATAAATAATGGATAATTTTATCTAGTTGAGAATGTAAATTTTTTGAAAGAGATTGTTGATTTGAAAAAATCTCTTGAGAATGAAAATAATTTTACTGAACATCTAGGAGTAATGTTGAATGAAAAAGATGAAGTTTTGTAACTTGTCCAATAAAAACTTTTTAAATCTGATGAAATCTATCTCTGAAGTTGGTGATATTTTCCATAAAATGGGACTTAATGTAGATTAGTAGTTACCTTCAAAAGATGAAAATAAAGATAAAATTATTTCTAATAGGAATAATTTTTGAAATGTTTCTGAAGATAAGAAATATGGGAAGGATATGTATGTTTCCAAATCTAACAATGTCATGATTTTAGGATTGTCTAAAAATTATGAGTCTGAAAAATTTTCAATAACTTATTCTTATGGTATGTTTTAATAGAAACCCAATATGAAGAAGAATTATTTTTTTGATTCAATAAAGGTTAGTCATAAATAATGTTTTGATAATAAAGATAATAAGTTTGATCAGAAACATGATCACAACTCTATTAAAGATGTTCGTTTCAGTGGAAAATATTATTTCTATTGATACTGATAGTATTTGAGTGGATACCAAAATATTGAAAATATTTTTTTCTTCGACAGACAATATTATTAATATCCCACAAAATAAATAATTAAAATTTTGAGGGGGATTCAATAACCTTAAATAACGAAGTGTGAAAAGTATGTTCTGGAGAAACATGAGAAGGTTTGTATGAAATATGAAAATAGGTTAGGACAAATATAATCATTTTTGGAAAGGTGTGAGAAACCTATACATATTGAAAAGTTATTTCTCCTTTTTTATTGGAACAAAAATGTATTTTAACAATTTTAATAAGATGTGTTATTAATAAAGATAATGGAAAATAAAAATAATTTATTATTAAAACTGCTCTCAAATAAAAACAAAGTAAAAAGAAATTAGGTTATGTATAGTGGTTGATATTCTATTATAAGAGGAGATTTAATGATTTCAAAGAATTTGAAAGTTTTTAAATATGGAATGGTGGCATTTTTCTATGATGAATCTCTGAGAATCAAAGGAGTTGGATCAGCTATATTTGAAAACAAAAGTATAATTCCATGAAATCATTGTATGTTGATGGGATGAAACATAGTGTTCCTTGTTTTTCACAGACATTTTATGAAGGGAAAAAACTATTTTCATAAAATATGTGTTTTTTATGACTAAGGAAGATAAAAATATAGTTAAAAGAGGCCTATAAACAAAAAGATATTTATATCATTTTTATGAATCACAATGCTATTTTAACTTGGTCATGGTGGGATAAAATCAGTTGTGGTGTAAATTTTTGGGACACACATATCAAAGAAACACATGAAGGTAATAAATGTAAAATTGTGCTTTTTGAATTCATAATATGTTAAGTTCAAGATATTGGGGTTGAACTATTTTTCATAAGGAAAAAATTGGTAAATTAGTGCACAAGAATTTTGAGATTAGTTCAAAACAACCCCTGGAACTTATTCATTTGGTATCTATGGGCTAATGAAAAAAAATAAATTAATATATATAAGTACATAATAAATTTACTTGATTATGTTACTCACATTAATTTTTTTATATGAAACATATGTATGATTCAATGAAAATTTTTAAATGTTTTAGGAGAAAAGATGTTATGGAATTTTATTGTTCAATGATGAAGTTGAGAATTGATATCATTTGTGAATACATAAATAAATAATTTGATAGTTATCTTGAGAAGTAAATAATTTGGAATGCGTTCAATTCACAAATCAGTCCTTAATAAAATAGTGATTCTAAAAGGAATAACATTAGTTTGGTAGAAATATGGAGAACTATGTCACTTGATCACATTCTATCTCATTAATTTTGGTGAAATCCACAATTACATAATTGTATAATAAAAAATGATGTTTTTATAAGTAAATTCCATATATGAATCCATATATAATATTTTATGAAAAAACTCAATGTTTGAAAAAATGAAGAGTTTTTGGGTATCTATACATAATAATGATGAAAGGTGGAATCCTTGGAAATCATGATAGGAGAGGTAAAGATGGAATTTTTAATGGAAATACTATTAAAGGAATATTATATAGGTGCCTCAAAAAAATGTAATAATTGTTGAATCTATTCATGTAAAGGTTATATAAATGACTTAGGAAGATACCCAGACCCGGGATGATAAGAAATCTGATATGGATAAAAAAGATTTTCTTAATGATCTTGATAATGATACTGAAAATAGTAATCCTAGGAAATATTAAAAATAAATAACATGTATTTGAAGTGGTTAGTAATAATTTATAAAATATCATCCCAATTTGAGGATGAATGTTAAAAATCAACAAATTATTGGAGAGAAAAATTAGAAGAAATAAAAAGTAGAACATAAAAAACTATTACACATACTTACTTGTATTAAAAAGTTGAACCAAAATATATGAATGGAGATTTTTAGAAACCATAATGTATTTAGGCTCTAAATGAGGAGATGGAGAAGATAAAAAATAATGATACAGGGGAAATTTTACCCATTATGGATAACAAAAATGTATTTGGAACAAATTCGGTTTTCTAAAAAAAGATTATTGAATATGATGAAGTGATAAGTAAAAAATAGACTACTGTGTAATGTAATCTCACAGATAGAAGCAATTGACATTGATAAAACTTATTCTCTAGTGTCATCACTAGAAATAATCAGAATTATTCTTGATATTTCTAAACAATGAAGTTACAATTTTCTTAAATAGATGTGATGTCCAAATTTATAAATGGGGATCTTAAGAGGTAGTTTACATTGAACAAATATGTGTATTGATTTTTGTAAATTATGAATGTTATGTGAGTAAGTATAATAAATACTTTTGTAGTATAAGACATGATCCAATAGCATGGTATTCCCAATTCGATACATTCTTGAGGAAGATTAATTTCAACAAGGGAATTTTGTAATGAATTATTTATGTTAACGGATGTTTTGTTTTTCTATTATCATTATTGTCTATGTTAATGAAATTATCATTAAAAGGAACGATGAATGAACATGTGAATGACTTTATGAAGGGATGAAAATGTTTATTGAGATGTCCATAATCTATAAAATAAAGTACATTATTGGGTTACAAATCTTACAAAAGAAGAAACACATTTTTATTTCTCAAGAAAATTATGCTAATGATCATATTGAAGAGATCGACATGGAGTGTTCAAAACTAGTTTCCAGAATAATTTATGTGGGAACAATTTTGTCCAAAGAATGAGAGGGTAATTATGTTTATCAGAAAGTGTTTGGAATGTATATTGATAGTTTTTTAAATTTGACTTTTTCAGGATGAAAATTTATTTATGATGTTACCTTACGTATAAGAATTTAGAGTGATCCTAAATAATTACATCTACTTGGGGGAAAAATAATTTTCAGATATATAAAAGGCCCAATTGACTTTAGAATCTAATAATATATCATAGTATGAATTTATTTTTTTGGGAATTTAGTTGGTGATTGGGTAGGAAATAATGATGATAGAAGATAAAAAATTTATAGTGTTTAATTTCAAGGAAAGAGTTTGGTTAGTTGTCATTAAATGAAGAAAAATTAAGTAACTCTTATCTAGTATTAAGATTATTATAATTCTACCACTAAACCCATTAATCACCTTCTAAGGAAAAAGAAATGGTTATAAATTTCCCTTGTTGAAGTGATGTTAACCTTGCTCTTTGTTTGTGATAATGAAAGTGAAATAAATCATACCATGAATTTTTTAATATAGTTATTTTCAAAAAATAATGATATTAAATATAATTTTATCAAATAGAATGTGGATAATAATATGTTGAAGCTAGTTTATGTTACTACATAGGAATAAGTTTTAAAAATTTTCACAAAACCATTAGTAAATGAAATTTTTTCTAATATATGGTGGAATAATAGAATCAAAACACTTTATATTCATGTTTGATGTAATTTTTTCTTACACTTTTTTATATTATCTTACGATAGTGTTGTAAGGTTACACAATTTTTTAAAAAATTATCCATGTGGAAACATGCATAAAGTGGGAGTTGTGGGTATGTTTTGAATTCATCATGTAATTATGTTAAATATTCTAAATGTTTGTTGGATTGGTTGTCGTAATATTTTCGTTACAAGAAAATTTTCAATGAAAAGAAATATGTGAAGAAAAGGTTATTATGTTTCATGATCACTACTTTTCGATAGCATGGATTTATGTCAATAATTTTTATTTCCTATAATTAGTTATCTCTTGTAGGATGATAATTGTTTATAATCAATATGTTGATTGAGGATGAAAAATTTAGTGATTTATGAAGCATGGTTTAAAACATAATAAAAAAGGGGGATATTTTATAACCAATTTTGATTGAGAATGTTTTTAGAAGTTACAAGAAATTTTTATTGAAAATGTGTTATCCTTTTTTGTCAACAGTGAATGAAAACAATTAACTTTGTAAAAGGTGATAATCAAACTTACAATCATATTTTTGAATTTGGGATCACAAATCTTATGAAATTACAATAGAATGAGAATAATTTTTTGGGTAGAAGATGTTCATTGAACTCACATAGTGTCTAGAATGAAAGGAACATCATATTAAGGTGCAGTTTGGAGTCTTCGAGGATCCAATGAAAAGAACTGATGATGCTTTTATATTTTGTAATTAAAAAAATCCTTAGTATTCTATAAAAAAATTGATGAAATATTGATGACATAAATGGTGAGAAAATGTGATTCCAATGGTATTCAGTCCAATTGTACTGAGGATTGGTTTGAAAGAAAGAATGTTATTGGTAAGGATGAGAAGTAACAATAAATTCCATTAATAAATCAGATGATGCAAATATTTATCTTCATATTTTTAAAACTCATAAAGTATTTAATGATTAATAGAAGAATTTTGGGACATAAAGAAGAAACATATATGAAATATTTATTGTATTATGACTGCAGTGTAAAAACATCAGACGAAGACATGTATGAAGGCTTCGAGGGATTTTTGTAAGTGTGACAATACAATGATTTTGGTTTTCATTAATAACAATTACCCATGATATTAAAATATTTAGATAAATAAGTTGGTGGTTAATGATAGTACATTAGTATCATAATCAAACAACATAAGAAGTGGCTAACGTAGAAGTTGTTGTAACCTATCCATCCGACTTCGTGTTCCATAGATAATTGAATTTACTCTAACTCCATTGAGTCGTTGAATTTATTTTAGTATAGTTATGAAATTATAGGTATATTTATAAAAACAATTTGATGCTGGAATGTTTTTATAATGAATTTTCTTGGGAGATGTTGGGGAAATTGATTAAGAAATCTGTTTTGAGAATGAGATATGCCAAAATTATAGTTAACAATTTCTCATCAAGATGATTTTTTCTTGAGTCTAGTGATAAAAGTTTTTTTAGTAACACCAAAAAGTGGGGAAAGAGAATAGAATAATAATAATATTCTAATTTAAATAATTTTTTAATGTTTTTTCAAATATGGATAGAAAAGTTTCATGAAATTCCTTGAATTTTTCTCCATTGTATTGTATTGATTTTTTCAGATAAACATAATGGGATGACATATGATATATATTTTTAACAATTGATATATAGAAATGAATTGTAGAATCTATTATAATAATCATCATGAGGAAATCAGATTGGGAATAATTATTTTTAAATTTGTGTTCATCAATGCTATGAGATGTCTTCAGTTATGATTTATTTTTATATGGGTTAAAAATATAAAAGTGACTAATATCCATCATATTTTTAAAGAAATCATGTTGGGTAACTAGAATTAGGAATACTATTTTGATTAAAGATTTGTTAAGAAGTCTGAAGAGTCGATGAAAGCTAAGTGAGACCTGAAATTAATGAGAAATTAAATGAATTGAACTAGTCAATGAAATATCCAATATTTGATGTATATTAAATATTTAAGAAATTTTTTTAAATAGTAAAAAAAATTAGGATCCACTTAATCCATTTTGTAATTTCTATAAAAGGAGGATAATACATTGTGGATTATATGACTTTCAGCTCTCGAAAAAAATAGACATAAGCTTCACAATTCAAGAGAGAATAATTTTACAAGATTGTATTCAACTGCTTATCATATTGTGATGGAAAATAGGGTTGCAAAATCATATTGAGATTTTCGGATTGAGGAAGAGAAATTAATGAATTGGTTCATAGTTATTATAATAAATATACCATACATTATTGAGAAATAGGACCTGAGGATCGGACCTGGAAATCAGATTGGGTGTAATTATGAAGTCCATGAAGTTTTTACCTACTCCTAGGTAAGAAAGTGGATATTTTCTTGAAATTTTATGTTTTTTGAAACTAAACGAAGAACTATAAATTTATATTACTTCATTTCGTTCTATTTTAATCACATGAACTGTTGTATTCAACAACCTAATATATGAGTGTATACGAATATCATTCTCCCTATATTCCACACGAAATTACTGTTTTCTAGTTTAATGTGTGGTATTTTATTATTTCAAAACCATTCCATGGGTGTACCTACTATTACTAAAGCTTGTAAAATTCTTTTGTTCCTGTGGATGTGTGATTGGTTTTTTTAGTGGGGAAATAAATATTTGATATATGGAAATTAAAATTTCAATACTATGAAAATATAAAAGAAAATGATATCACTGATTCACCCCCTCCTCCTCACATTGATAGAACTATCTTTTCTGGGATATTTCAACATGCCTTCAATGATAACTTTTTAGGAGTATCTTGACTTGAAAATTATGATTTATTATGTTCCTTTTATAAGGTTGTTTCTTTTTCCTTTTTTAAATTTTAATAATTTCTTTTTTTATCAAATTTTAATTCATTCTTAAACAACCATGCACCATTTTTGTGTCTACAAATTTTACTAACATCATAAAAATATAATTGTGATTTTAATCTATTTTCAGTGGACAGATTTATCTTCATCCATGAATATTTCATATTTTCTAAAATATTATAGCTAATAAATTTTTTTACATATGGTATAATTTTAAAATGATTATAACAAAAATTTAGTGACCAATTACGAAACCTATTACATCACCCATAAATCCCAAAAAACAAAGATATGATTGTCTCTATTGCATGCAGTATATAATTTCATAGTATTAGACAATGAAAATATTTAGCTTCCTCCACAATTGGTTGGGATATTATTGGGTAACCAACTTAAAAACGTCATATATCCACCATTTTTATTGTTCTAGTATTCTAAAAAAATTCATCAACCAACCATTTCCAAATATTGTTTTTAATCCTTCTTTTTTCATGAATGTATATTTAACAACATTATTATTATGATATAAGAAATGTATATACTTCTTCCATCAATGATTTTTAATAATTATCATCATGTGATGTGATGAACTTCTTATTGTATTCTAGAGGTTTTTTATTATATTCTTCTAGAAAAGATTATTTGGTAGTATCACATAATCCATCATATTATTGTTATTATTTATCATTAATTACCTTTAAATATATCGATTCAATATCAAGCTCTTGAAATTCATATCAAGAACATATTTCTCATCTTCAAAAGCCGTAAATATATCTTCACATTCCTTCTTGTTTCTTTCATCATCATCATCATGAAATGTGATACCTTTTAATAACAGTGTGATGTGGTTATTTATTCACTAATACATGATATATATCTCATTATTATTGATAGTAATATCTTCTTCCATTGCAAGGAACCATTTCTCAATTTCATTAGTTAATTAATCTTTCTCGTGGAGTGAGTTAATCTAATCCTCTTCAAACATGTTTTAGTTTTCTTCAATCTACACATGCATTTTAATATTTTATAAATTTTTTAGGGAAATGTATATGTGGTAAACCCCTTTATTATAAATATTTCTCCATATAATCAACCTCATATTCATGTTGGGTTTTTTCTTATTATATTCTTTAAAAATCTCCATAAATAGGAGAAATTGTATCAATGGGAATGAAATACAGAATCTGTTTTAATCCAAAAACTAATATTTCTAGAAAGCATATGGTTATAACATCACCAGGTTTGAGTTGATAATTTTTAAAGGATTTTTTATATTGGAATTTTCATAGAACTGATTATAATTAGAATTATTTTAGGTAGAAGTTTTATCCTTCTCCTTGGAGGAAAAAATCAACCTTTTCAGATCTTTCTATACCAGATATTTCTTCTTCAATAACATAGTAAGGAAAAATGATTTCAAGTTAATGGGGTGTTGGATTATTCATTTTCCTTTTCCATTTAATTTTATCATTTAGAAAGGCCTTTTTAGTGGTTCTATTATCATTAGAAGCAATGTTAAATTCCTTAAGATTTCACTTTTTATATAATTAAATAAAAATTAAAAAATAATAAAATATATAAAAATATATAATATATAATCCTATTATTGGTATTTATTACCATTTAATACTAATTATTATGACCAACTTGGGGTACATTAAATTCTTTTTGTGGAGGCTGTTGGGTAAATAAATCTTCATTCTATTTTAAAACAATTTATCAATATATCCATTTTACCTTGCTGATTGATTAAGATAATGATTTTCAATCTCACATACCTCATAATAATTCCTAAACACCCAAACAATGTGTATAATATATTTATAAATATCTCCTTTCATTAAGTGAGGTTAATTATTTGTGAAATTTTGCAACAATACATGACTGATGTCCCACTAGAAAAAAATAGTGAGTCACAAATAATGAAGGTATATACATAAGAACTATATTTCACTATCATCTCCTAGGTAGTTCTCTAGTTTTTCATTTCACTTAGTTTCCTCCTACAACTATGTTATATCTCTTACTTATATAGTAGCATGAAATGAAAAAAATTCTTCATTAATTTGGATAATAACACACACTGTTCTAAAATAATTACCTCTGAGTGCTTCTCCTTTATTTTGTAAATTATAATAAAATAAAAAATTATAGCCTTATTCTTCTTCTAATGAAGATTTTAGATAAATCATATGAATCTAATTGTTATACATTATATTCATCATGAATTATAGAATAACATAGTACTCTTCACTTATAATCTCTTCATCTTCCCCCTCTTCTTTTGAAAATAGATATAAACACCACTATTTTCTCTTCTTATGTTTTCTTACCACTTCACTTATCATATTTTTTCATTTATGTATGTCTTGTAATAATGTTTTATTATTTGTGGATTAATATCCTAGAATATGTATGAGGTTTATTATTATATAATAGGTTCCACTTCTTCTTAAAATCAAAAATATTATCTCTTCATTCTCACTGTCAAACTTCTCTCCCTTATTATAAATATCTTCTCAATTAAATATACTATATATATATATATATATTAATAAAACATGCCTGATCAGTTACCTTATTATTTTAATATTTTTATAATTGTCAAAATACCATGGTAAAATATGATTTTAATCACCAAGTTTTACCGTAATTCGAATCCTCCTAGAACGTTATTAACAACATTCTTCTAGATCTACATTAATTAGACATTGTGTATTGTTTTGTATTGGATATTATTTTATTATTACTCGAATACCTATAAAACAACATTGTTGTTTTTTTTATTTTCTTTTAATTATATATCAAAATTTCATTCACTAATTTCTTAATAAAAACTATATATTTAAACTATATTCACATAGGTATATTAAATATTTATTGGCTATATTCGTGCCTCCTTTTCATCAAGAAAATTATCTCAAGGAATCATATTAATTCCATTTTATTCACTACAAAAAATGGATTCATTAAACTATAGAGAAATAGTAATGTACATTCCATCAAAATTTTATTATCACATGAATATTCAGCTTATGGAATTGATTATATGTTCATTAATTATTATTTTATAAATCTAAAATAGACTATGTATGAAAGGGTTATAGAAATTTTATACACTTATCCAGAGTCTTATAGTCATTCCTTTTTCATTTTTTCCTCCTCAGTGATGTTTTATACTTAGGTAGTCACATGTTTATGACCATTTAATTTTTATACCTCAAATAATATGTATTCTTGTGAATTCATACGATAAGTGACATTAAATTAAAATAACCTTTTAATTTGTTTAGATATTGGGATAAATGCCCTCATGAATTCTTACTCTTAATATAAACATCATATTATTTACTTCAAAGGTTTACACTGTTGCTCAGCTATAACAAATACTCAACAATGTTTACATTATCATTTTTGATTTCACGTTGTTCACTCATCGTAAATTTTTCTTTCGATATTATTTATTTAATCAAAACATAATTGTAATTATTTAATCTATAAGTAACATCACAAAACCATTTCCTAATTTATAATTGGTTAAATAATCTATAGTGACAAGAACTTCATGATTTGACTCATTATTATTCAATATTCCCATAAGAATAACAATAATAATTATCATGATATTTGGTACATTAATGATTAGAATTACTAGCATCAAAATTAATTTATACATGTTATAAATAGCATGAAATTATCTCATTGACTAGTTGGGAAACATGTTTCATCAGTTTTTATAGCATGAATCATTTATATGATAGTAATGATCCTTATATAGATAATCATCATCTTTTATTCTTCAAATGTAAATTATTTTCTTATTCTTCCATGTTTTTAGTCCTCTTGATAATTAAAAATGTAATATATAAATCATTTTAGAAGCCATTAATTTTCATCAATTTGGTCAATTTTATTCTTCTCATTATCTTCATTAATGTAATATTGTATCAATTGGATGTCACATTCTTCATACTAAAAAAATATTCATATAATTAAAACATGTTTATAATTCAATATGATTGATATTTAAGTATTTGATACTAAAATAAAATGCCATAATCACATGGCATTTTTCATGGTACGAAAAACAATATGTTATAGGTCTACATTCTTCATGTGGTTGGATTAAATGTCTCCATGTTTTAAGTCAGAATTACATTGTGTGGTCATTTAATTGTTTAAACAACAACTACCAAGTAAATTTACTCACTATTAACATTCAAAAATATTATTATTATCATTATATTGATATTTAATTAATAGAAAATACAATATTCATAAAGTGGTATTAACAATACCACTTGGTATTTATTATCAATACCTTCAATGTGATATTTAAGAATGTGCTTCATTCATTATCTACCATTTATTCATATGAATTTACTATTCAAATTATTTAAGATAAATAAAAACAAATTTTGAAAGAGGTACTAATTAATAATTAAAAATGTTCCATAGACTATTATAATATACTTCTACTAATCTATGCTCGATCTTGAAGGCAAGGGGGTTTAGTATAGAAAATAAGCTTTAATATTATTAACAAAAGTTGATACCCAAATAAATGAGAACCACATTCTTTTATTATAAGTTTTTCAACTATTTTCATGGGAGATATCAATTTTCATAAAAATAGGTTGTTGAATAAATATACGTAAACCTCACACTTAATTTAATAAATAGGTCAAAACATTAATATATAAAAAATGAAGATTTAGAAAATAGATTTCAATATAAATAAAAAACATTCAGTGTGTAATGACCCACCAATTCTCATTGGCATGAGAGTACATCAAGTCATTACTTGACCTTAAGAGACATCCCCAAGACGCCAAAGGATGGAAATAAATGCAGAAGGGTTTAAAATACAAGTGGGGGATGATTTAACCTTTATGAAATAAACCAATAAACTAACCAACCAACATTCACTAAGATGAATGAACAAATGAATTAAAACTAAACATCTTCATTTTTTTCAATCTACATCAAGTAGCCCATAGTAGAAGACCAAACCAAACATCAATGTACATAGCCAATGAACAACACAAGACTCTCAAAAGACACCAAAACTTCATGCTCCACAAGCTCCATGCTCCAAAATCATCGAACATCCCCAATCATCAAGAGTTATTACTAAAAACATGGGAAGTGTTACCTTTTCCCCTATCCCGGAAAATGGCATCTACCAAAGAACCAAAGTTCCAATGTAGGGGTTAGTATTAAACTCAATAGGTTTCCCCAATGACTTTCCTACTCATGCCACTATGATAGAATAGTTAGATACATTTATATAAAAACATTTTATATAAAACATTTTATCAAAATCAGTTTTTAACTAAATATAAACACGTTTCCCAAACCACTTATAACCAAAACCATTCAAATGCAAAAGAAACCAATTTTCCAGTGAGTGATATTTCTAGAAAAATAACTAAAAAATCTTTCGAACCAATTTACAAACATCCCTTTTTTCATGCCCAACCATTTCCCAACCCATGAAACCAACCATGCATGCCTCATTATGACAGTTCCATACTAATTAGTGGTTTCTCGTAGATCTACCAAGTCATCACAAGTTAATTGTTTCCTAGGTTCCATTACACCTTTGGCACTGAGAACAAGGTCATATTTCAACCAAGCCTCACAAATATAGTTACCTTGTTTCATTAAATGTTTGGCAATGAGAAAAAGGTCATATTTCAACCAAGCCTCATACATGAAATAGGAACACACACCACATATTCCCATAAATCACAAAAAATCACCCTTTTAGTAAAAACAACTTTTTGTTGAAAACCACTTCCATAAAAACCTTTTCAATGCCAAACCATTTCAATTCCAAACCACTTCAATAAAACTTTTTTTTTAAAACCAATACTATCAGAGTCATTTCAATCTCAAGCCATTTCAATAAAACACCCTTTTTATTGAAAACCCATTTCTCATCAAACCATTTACAATTTCAGAAAATCCATAATTTATACTCAACATTTTGAATTTATGAAGCCAATTCACTTGCACTACAATTAACCATGATTTCACAATTTCACTAAAACCATAAATCATCACTAAATAATATTTATTCTATGTTTGTCAAAATCAATTCTATTAAAATAACCAAATTGGAAAATAAGACAATAAATTCTAACTAGAGGAGTCGAGAGTGGGGCCACCTAAATTTAGGGTTTTGGAGAAAACCACAATGAATGAAGAACGCATAAGAAAACCGGGTTTCTTCTTTAAAAAACCACCTTAGATCTCCTCTCCTAGTAAGAAAAAAACTACATCTCATCATATTTGGAATCAAAACATAGACTTATACCCATAACTAGCATAGATCTAAGAAATCAAGAGAATATGGGATGTAGATCAATGTAGATCTATGAAACTGAAAAATAATGAAGAAGAAAGATCTCATACCTCATGAATCTGGCTTCGATTCACTAAGGGCAGACTTCAAATCACCTCCAGAACAATTATAGAACCCTCTTTGACTTTAAGAGAAGAAAAATCCCGAGTTATAGCTGCTTAGGAAGAAAAATGAGACACTTGGTGGCCAAAACGTTTGAGATCTACCTTTATAGGATCTCATTTAAGTGGCGGTACATTTTGCTCGCATAGTTATACAAACCGTGCACTAACAGTGTGTTTGACACTTCCTCAGAAGACCCTCCACGCGCGGTTTGATCACATGGTTAGACAAATTGTACGATGCCCATGCAGAAGCTACTCCCTCCAAGACCAACAACACATGGTTTTTCCGCATGGTTTAGACAAACTGTGCACCATCCATACGACATCCCCTTTGCCTCAAAACATCATTCAGAGTTCTACAGACTCTCTCATTCATCACCATTAACATTAAAACCATGAAATACATGAAGTAAGGGTTACATACCATAAATCTAGGGTACTAAATTCTCCGCACCATTGGCCTTTCCATCCTCACAAAGTAGAAAAACCTTCACCCAACTGAAAGTGTTCTGGCCATTGCTCTTTCATTTCCTTTTCACATTCCCAAGTCTCTTCCTAAATCTTACCATGCTACCATAAAACCCGCACTAGACCGATGCTTTTTCCATGAAAGGCATTCTCTTGCCTATCCACAATCTGTATAGGGATATGTATCAATGAAGCATCTGGCTCTAGGTCAAAATGATCCGATCTGATTACATGGTTAGGATCAGGCTTATACTTTTTCAACTAAGATACATGGAACACATTATGGACTGAACTAAACCATGGTGGTAATGCCAACTGATATGACACCTCTCCATCCATTCCAGTATCTCAAAAGGGCAAATGTATATACGAGATGACATTCCTAACTTCCCGTAACGACGATGTATATGCCTTGTCGAGATCCTCATGAAGACAAAATCACCCACAACGAACGACAACGGTCTTCGACGGTGATCAGCATAAGATTTCTGAGAACTCTGATCTATCTCCATCATTTTTCTAATCAACAGGATCTTCTCTATTGTTTCTTGGAAAAGTCTTGTCCCGACTATTGATGTTTCAACCATTTCCACCCAACATAATGGTGAACGATAGAGACGCCCATATAATGCTTCAAAATGAGCCATGCATATCGAGGCATGATAATTGTTATTGTATGAGAACTACACTAATGATATATGATCCTCCCATGAGCCACCTAAATCCATTACACAAGCCTGCAAAATTTCCTCCAATTTTTGTATCGTGTGCTCAGATTGCCCATCTGTCTGAGGATGATACGTCGTGATCATAGTCAACTTAGTTCCAAGGGCTTGTTGTAATGATTTCTAGAAATGAGATGTGAACCTTGGATCTACATATGAGACTATAGAAATTGGTACACCATGCCACTTTACCACTTTTCGGATATAAATTTTTCAAAGATCCTCTACCATAAAAGTTTCATGAATAGGGATGAAATAGGCCAACATAGTTAGATGATACACTATCACCCAAATGGCATCATTTTTTCAGACCATTCATGGAAGACCAGTAACAAAATCCATTACTATCTGATCCCATTTCAACACGTGGGGTGGAAAAAGATTATAACATACCAGATGGTCTCTGATGCTTTGATTTAACCTGCTAGCAAGTTAATCACTATGATACAAACACGTCCACCTTACTTTTCATGTCCTTCCACAAAAACTACTCCTTCAACGCCTTATATGTCTTCTGTGTACCTAGATGTATAACCCATCATGAATGGTGGTAAGATTGAAGGAGTTGATCCTGACAAACTATAGGTACAACCATCTGATCTCTAAAACAAAAAACTAAACCATCATCCAGCTTCCATACCACAATGGTCTACCCACCATTTAGTGTTGAACTTACAGCCAAACATTATGTATCATATGTTTGTACATCTTTGATCATTTTTACTAGGTCAGGAACAAGCGTAGCTGAAAACAAAACTAAAATATCACCTCGGTCTTCACATTCCACATGCATGTTGGCTAAGATCAACATCAAATTCTAGTCATCTAAAGCTTATTTCACTAACTGAGCATATGAATTCCTACTAAATACGTCTTCCACCGAATTTCATTTCCCCGGTGTGTACATCAAGACAAAGTCAAACATCTTGGGACACTCTATCCATCTCTATTTCATCAGATTCAAATCTCACTGTGAGAAAATGTGTTTCAAGCTTTTGTGATAAAAAAACATAGTAAATTTCTCACCAAAGAGACAATGTCTCCATGTTTTCAAAGCATGGATGACTGCAGAAAACTCCAAATCCTGTGTTGGGTAATTCATCTCATGCACCCTCAACTAACTTGAACCAGAAGCAACCATGTCATCTCTTTGCAAGAAAATGAAACACAACCCTGATCCTGAAGCATCACAATACACCACATACCACGGTCTTGATTTTTTTAAAATCAAGATAGGTACTGATGTAAGATGAACATTCAGTTCATGGAAAGACATCTGACATTCATCTGTTCCGAGGAAGGGAGCTTTATTCTTTTTTAGAGCTGTCATTGGTGAAGCTAGTCATGAGAAATCACGAACAAAGCATCAGTAATAACCGGCTAGTCCATGAAAACATCGTATCTCAAACACATTCTTTGGTGGTTCCCAAGAGATTACGGCTTCTATCTTTTCAGGATCAACAGAAATGCCTTTCTCAGAAATGACATGGCCAAGGAACCATGCTTCCTATATCCAAAAAACATACATTGATAATTTGGAATACAAGCAATGATCTCTCATGATTTGTAACACTATTTCAAGGTGCACCTCATGATCAGCCTTTGTATTTGAATAGACCAAAGTGTCATCCACAAAGACCACCACTAAAGAATCCAGATATCGATTAAATATCCAATTCATCATTGACATGAAGACTACTGGTGCATTTTTTAGAACTAAAGTCATGACTACATATCTGTAATGACCATATATACTTCTGAATGTTGTCATTGTAATATCCTTCTCCAAACTCGCAATTGGTGATATCCTGATCGCAAGTCAATCTTGGAGAACCACTGAGCTCCCCATAATTGATCAAACAGATCATCAATACATGGAAGTGGATATATATTCTTTATTGTAACATGGTTTAACTTATGACAATCAACATACACCCAAAGTGTTCTATCTGCTTTCTTCCCAAACAAAACTGGTGCTGCCCACAGAGATGTACTTGGCCGAATGAAGCCCTTGATCTTTAGCTTCTCTAACTGCACATTCAATTCCCATAACTCTGTTAGTGCCATCCTATAAGAAGGAAGGGATGTAGGACTTGTCCCTAAAAGGGTATCAATTCTAAACTCTACTTCCCTTAGAGGTGGTAGCCCTAAGAAGTTGTTGGGAATGACATCATAAAATTGATCCACAACTTCTAGAAACCTATATTCCTCAATCTCTTCCATTGATGCCAAATTCAAAGCTACAAATTGTTAATAGATCGTTCCGACCATTGGTTCCAACATGATGTTTTCACCATTATTTACAATCCCCTCTCTACTAAAGAGATTCTCGATGTCTTCCTTAGTCCTGAAACTAACTATTCTCGTACAATAGTGGATTCGAGCCTTGAACGTTGTCAGCGAATAAATACACTAGATTACATCATAGAAATCCATCTATAAAAATGAGAAGTCCCATTTTAACTCATCTCCATCAACAGTTATAGCACACGCTCTACACAAAAAGGCTTGACATGCTCTTTCATCAAGAGGATTTTATAGTTTCAAAATAGAAGGAATCATTTCTAGTTTTAAACATAGATAGTCTACAGCATGAGAAGCTATGAAGGAATGTGATGCCCTAGTATCAAAAACCACTTGTAGAATGGTATAATTCAAAAGAATCGTACCTATTACAGTAGATGGTCCAATATGATCATCGATGATCATCTACTCAGCTCTATACAATTGCATCTTCACTATACCGTTCTCCTAATTTCTTTGTAAAGGTTTCCCTTGCTGAGAAGTCATGGTATTTTGAGAATCACCATGGCTAGCTCTGTTATACTGACGGGAGTAACTCTGTTATCCTCATCCTATCGAAGCATATGATTCTTGTAATGCATGGGAAGTGTCAGGAACACCCGACATCGGAGCATTCCTACAATATCACTGTAGATGCCCCATTTTCTTGCAATTGTGACATGCTCGAGGTTATTCTAGACAATCCCTCTTTAGGTTGTCTTCCTAAACACCATGAAAACAACCTAATTTTCTCTGGGGTCATGGAGGAAGGTTCACTAATCCCACCATCTGGTTTGGATTTACACTTTCACCATGGAAATAAGCGTCCCTTTTCCTCTTGTTCCTAGTGGTAGAGTTCCCACTATTTCCTGTAGATATCATCATTCCTCTACCTATTGATCCTGAGATATCGTGCTCTACAATAGTCGCTCTGTTGACCATTTCTAAATAATCTGTAATACAGATCACCCCTATCTTCGATCGAATCTCATACCTTATCCCTAACTCAATGATGTGTTCCTTCAAGGAGACACTTGCCGTGACCTCTGGTGCAAAACCAAATAAATTGATGAAATTAGCCGTATACACTAGGAAAGAGAGGCTCTCCTTCTTCAAGCTGAAAAATTAAATTTTTTCTAGATTTTGAACATATGAGGATAGAATTGTTTGTCGAACAATTCTTCAAAATACTCCCATGTAAGGCCTTTATCCAATTTATCCTGCACTGCAAAATCCAACCATTGACATGCAAGATCGTCAAGCATATACATCGCCAACTTGACCTTGAGCTCTGATGGTGTGCCGATGAAATCAAAGATACGATTCATCCTACTTAGCCACACCTCCAGCTTCTCAGGTTCAGTATCACCCTGAATGTTCTGTGGATTATGGTTCATGAAATGGATGGTATGATCCACATGCCTTGGTTCATTCCTCTGGTTCTCCATGTATAGAGAATGAAAATCCGGTATAATACTCTGAACTATCTCTTGGTTCACCCTTGGTTCAGGTGTAACCTCATTCTCCGTGGCTTCTTTGGGTTAGTTTCGACGATGCCTATCCGGTTTCATTTTCTAAGCCAACAACATCTTCCGTCAATCTCACTCTCTATAAACTGATGGCTTAGTATTTGAAATTCTATCACATATACTATCATAACATTGTTTTCCAAATCATCATTTTTTGGTGTTGAAATATTTTTGAAAACATTAAACATGGTTTTTGAAAATCAACCCATTTTCATAATACAACAAATATATTTTTTTCAAAACCTTTCACTTAAAACAATTTCTACATTTTTTTCTTTTCGGAAATTCGCACATTACAGAAAATTATTAGTCAATCCTCACAATGAGATATGCAATCCCAGTGGGAATTCATTACTCTTAAATTCATGTCGTTCTCATCTCATTGGCTAAACCCATGAAAATGAGATTTCCAGCATTCTAGAAGTGTATTCAAAACACTTATGTACCCAACACCCCGGTAACTTGAAGTTCATCATAAATGGGTTTGCTAAGTCCTTTTATGCTATACATTTCAAGTTCAGACAATCATTCTCCTGTCTCAGATTTCGACCCAAGGAATAGACAAGAAGGAATTTCAAATCCTATACTATGAACATCTATGACAATTTGTTAGGAAGGGACTGAACATGTTGATACCATTTGTAATGACACCCCAATTCTCATTGGCTTGAGAGTACAATGAGTCATTACTTGGACTTAAGCAACATCCCCAAGACACCAAAGGCAGGCAATAAATGCCAAAGGGTTTCAAATACAATTGGGGGACGATTTGCACTTTTTGAAATAAACCAATAAACTAACCAACCAACATTCACTAAGATGCATGAACAAATGAATGAAAACTAAAAAACTTCATTTATGTCAAACCAAATTATGTACCCAACATCAGTAGACCAAACCAAACATCAAAGAAAATAGTGGATGAACAACTCAAGACTCTCAAAAATACACCAAAACACCATGATCTACAAGCTCTGTGCTCCATAAACAACGAAGAGCCCCAGTCATCATGAGGTAGTACTAAAAACATGGAAAGAATTACATTTTCCCCTATCTAGGAAAATAACATCTGCAAAAGCAACAATGTGCCAATGTAGGTGTGAGTATAAAACTCAGTAGGTTTCCCTAATGACTTCCCTTCTCACACCACTAGGATGGAAGAGTTAGCAACATTTATAATAAAACAGTTTATATTTAACGTTTTTTCAAAAAGCAGTTTATAACTAAATATAAACAAGTTTCCCAAACCAATTATAACCAAAAGCATTCAAATGGAAGTGAAAAAAGTTTTCTAGCGAGTTATTTTTCCAGAAAAATAACTAAACATGATTTAGAACCAATTTACAAACATCCCTTTTTGGAATACCCAACCATTTCCCTACCCAAGAAATCAACCATGCATGCTTTATTATGATAACTCCATACTCATGAGTGGTTTCTCATCGATCTACCAAGTCCTCAGAAGGTAATTTTTTCCCATATGCCATTACACCTTTTTCACCGAGCACAAGGTTATATTTCAACCAAGCCTTGAACATATAGTTACCATGTGCTATAAAATATTTGGCACCGAGAACAAGGTCATATTTCAACCATGCCCCGTACATGAAACATGAAAAAACACCACATATTCCAATCAATATTTCCAAAACACCCTTTCAATAAAAACACCGTTTTATTGAAAACCATTTCCATCAAAACCATTTCAATGAAAACCCATTTAAATTCCAAACCAGTTCAATAAAACTCCATTTTTATTGAAAACCAATTCCAACAAAGTCATTTAAATCTCAAACCATTTCAATAAAACAACCTTTTTATTGAAAACCAATTTTTCATAAAACCATTAACAATTTCATCGAATCCATAATCAAAAATCATCATTTTAAATTCAAGAAGCAAAATCACAATCCCAAAAATTCACCAAGATTTCACAATTTCACTATAACCATAAATAATCACTAAAGAATAGTTATTCTATGATTTTTACAATAAATTGCATTCAAATAACCCAATTTAAAACTAAGACAATCAATTATAACAAGAGGAGTAGAGAGAGAATCCTCTTACCTTTAGGTTTTTGACGAAAACCACAACAAACGAAGAACAGACAATAAAACTGGGTTGATTCTTCTATAACCCACCTTAGATCTCTTCTCCTAGAAAGACCAAGGCCAAATCTCATCATATTTTGCATCCGAACACTTAGATCTACCCATAACGGGCTTAGATCGAAGAAACCGATAGAATAGGAGAAGTAGATCTAATTAGATCTACAAAACCAAACAAGAATGATGAAGAACGATCACATACCTCATGAATTCGTCTTCGATTCGCCAAGAGATGCCTTTGGATTGCCTCCAGAGTGATGGGATAACCCTATTTGACCTTAGGAGATGAAAAATACTGATTTATGGCTACTTAAGAGGAAAAATGAGACACATAGAGGCAAAAAATCATGAGATCCACCTTTACAAAATCTAATTTAAGTGGTCGAACGGTTTTCTCGCACAGTTAGAAAACTCGTGTGCTAACCGTGCATTAGACACTGCCTAGGTAGACCCTCCATGCACGATTTGGCCACTCGGTTAGACAAATTGTGCGCCTCCCATGTAGAAGCTTCTTCCTCCAAGACCAACAACATACATGTTTGTTGCATGGTTTAGAACAACTATGTGTCGGCCGTGCGACTTCCACTTTGCCTTAAAACATCATTCAAAGTTCACTCGACTCTCTCATTCATCACCCTTAACATTTAAATCATGAGAACCATGAAGTAAGGGTCATATACCAAAGACTGGGGGTACTACACAATGCTATTGATTTTGAAAAATTTATCCAATGTAATTATTTGATTATAAGTTTCCAAAGATGATATTTTTATAAATAATGAAATTAAGAATGAAATTATTTTCAATCACATTCCAAAAAATCATATTTCTATAAGATGAATAATTATGGAATCTATTTATCATTATTCACTTCCCCCCAAAGAATAAACTAATAATTATGATAAATCCATTTAATATATATTCTTCAAGATTACAATATCATGAAAACACTAAAAAATAAATTATCATGTGATTTTTCATAGTTTAAAACCTATAAATATTTATCATGAATAATTTTTTTTATTAATGACATACAAAATACCAAATATAAGGTCGAATAAATATGGTCACTATGTCTCTTTTTATGAAGTGTTGAGAGTAACTATTACCATAAAATCATTAATTATTATACATCAATAAGTTTTTCAAAATGATTATTTGAGGAATAAAACGTATATGGATACTTCTTTATATTTTTTCAATATTGATAGAATACACACACTTTATTTTTTTCTCCTAGTCAGAAATTCTATCACCTTCAATTTAATTCACTATATAAAAATTTAGCACATTGATGATGGATTATAGGGTTTTATCTTTATATTATTTAATTAGAAAGGAAATTTCAATAATGGTTTATTAGCCATGTTGATCCATTATATATGCCTTCCATACAACAAAATGTATTCTTCAAATAAGATCTATTATATGGAATCCTAGAACCCATAACTTATTCACCTTATTTGTGCATGAATTTTATCTTTTCAAGAGACTTTAATTCAAAAATATCACATGGTGATGTTTTTATCTTGATTATAATCTTTTCTTGGGATATAGGTCTTAGGGAGTAATATCTAGAAGTGTTTTTATCTATGTTAGACCACACACATTGTAATTATTTATCATCTATAAAATTTTTGGCAACCTTTCACGAGATTTTGAATCATCAAATGTGATCCTTTCTTTTCCTTTTTCACCTGGATATTTTTACACTATATTATTTTTTCATTCCATATATATCTAGAAAATTAAAATTTAATATGTGTGTATATAGATATATTCTTTAGGTTTTTCACATAGTTCAGTAAGGGTTTTTTTGTTCACATAAGCTATTATATCATTTTCAAACTTTAAGATATTGTAGGATTTTTTTAAACATGTTTTAATCAAATTTTAATTCATATTTATTTCCAAGTGTCTCTAATATTTCATCATTGAAACGTTATTTGGATTTTTATGACTTCAGAATTCACCGTTATGTTATTTAATTACCAATGTAGTTTTTTCATTTTTTTCAAAATTGTGTGATCTTATATTCATAGAGGATTTTTTTTACTTCCATATAATAAAATTATCTATTACTATGGCATAATTTTTTCCCAATATAAAAAAATATTAAAGTTCTTTAAATATATTTTATATATAGAGGTTCTTATTATTCCATGAATATTGTTTAATTTCTAACTTGATTCCCATTATAATATTATTTATTTGGTTGTAATTAAAATTCTTATACCAAAAACCAGTGAACAATTCGAAGACATGTTTCAGTAAAAATAAATACTTAAAAACATAATCTTATTTTTTATGTTGTGTACTATCTATAATTCCAATATTTTGGAGCATGTTATTTTTCAAAATTATAAACAATTGCTTGAGATGTTCTTTGGGAACCAGCTTACTCACTCTTTATTCTATCCACCTTGAATATAGTGGTTTGTTTATTGTAATTTTAATTCAACCATGCATGTTTATATTTTTTAAATTTAAAATTTCAATGAAAACAATATTAAGGAAAACTACTCCAAAATTTCATGGATGGTTCCTCTTCCTTCAGGGATTCATGAGAATTATCATAAGATGACATGATGAACTTATTTCCATATAATGGAGGTATTATTCCTTTATAATGTTATAAGTAACATTGTGTGTATATAAAACATTTTTCATTTTCCATTTATAAATACAATGATTGATTTTCCTTCAAATATGTCAATTTATTAAGGATTCATGCCTTTGGATCACATTAATTTTCTTGTTTGGGAGTTGGAGTTGTCTTAAAGGAGGATAGAGGAGAATTTTTTGGAGCTGAATCTATAAGAGTACTATAGTATTTGGATGATGAAAAGAATTGGATTCATGTCATGATTTGGTGACTCATAGCATTTGAGGTTTATATATTGTTATCTATGTTCGGATGAGGTGTGAAGAATTAAATGTATTCACATCTTGAAAATATAATTAAAGATGTATAATTAAATGAATCGAATTTGATTTTGATTTAATTGGATGTTGGATATATGTTAGTTTCACACCTTTTAGTTGATACATATCTTATAATCCATAGGGCCTATGGAATTCACCTTGTGAATAATGAATTCATGACATGAAATGGGAAATTTCAATAATGTAAATTTGTTTTGATTGAATTATATTTCTCACCATTAGGAAAATTTCTCGTTTTCATTTTTCAAGGAACCCTATACTACATTAGGATGTATTCCAGCATGTCTTTCCCTATCATAATTTAGGGGATCTGATGGTGTAATTTCAAAAACTATTCTCAATCCCTAATATCTTTCTAGGTTATTATCTCTCATTTTATGGGGGTTCAGTTGTGGTGCTATTTTTTTTAATTAAAGGTGTTTTTTGTAATGAATTTTGGTGATACTTTGGGGTGGTGAAGGTTGAATCATGATATCATTTTATGGTTGTGGTTTTTGAGTAGTTTTTCCTTGATCTATGGTGCGTTGAATGAATGAAAATCAAATTCAGGGTAGGGAAGCCTCATTATCTCTTGTTTCTATTTTATATATATAGATTTCATGTTTTTTTTATTACTTTTTTTTGGATATTGAGGGTTATTATAATAATTATAATTAATTGGAAAACTTAAAATTAGTGGGTATGGGGAGATATTGCATGTTCTGATTACCTTGTTAATATTTTTAATGATATTATTCCCTATCGTTTCCTATCTAAAATTAAAAATATTTGAAACCCAATTTTGAACTATAGTTGATATTTGTTTTGAACCTTTTTATGATTTTTTTGTGAACCAAACATGATTAAAAGGATAGTGAACATATATTTGGATAATAAATTAGATTCCCTTGGAATCATGATTGTTTGATAATACAAATTCAAAAAATATTTGAGGAAAACTATCAATATATAATAGAATCTAGAATATGTTGTTGGTTGTTTGTGCTTGTGTTCATTCTCTTCATGGAATAAGATACTATGTGGTGATGGGGGTGACTAGTTAGGAAATGGGATTTTTTTGGGGATTTTAGCTGGTGGATTGTTGGAAGGGATGTAACATGGGATTTTATGAAATGTGGTGATAAGTGGTAATGATGCATAGTGGTGATGATGTGTACTGGATATGTAAGGTACTAATGTTTGATTTTTGTGTGTGATGGTTATGCTATGAGATGTGGTATTTTTGTTAATATTGATTGGTTGGTGTGGTGTAGAGTTGAAGGTAGATGTGAGGTGTAGTGTTGATGGTTTTGTGTGATGAGCCACGTTTTTCATGGAATAATTGTGATAGTTTTGTGGTAATCCATGTAATGAATTGTGGTAATAAAATAGAACAAAATAAGTCGGTAAAAATGATATATGGGTTAGAAATTGGTGCATGTTAAACGGGTCAAATTAATTGAATGAAATAATGGGTTGTTTAGTTTGAAATGGAATGTATAAATGAATAAAATTGGTGGAACCTATAACTAAATGTGAAAATGTTTTGTGGATTTTGTTTTTATCATGTACAGTGTTATATAAAATGGGTGAAGTTGTTTTAATGACTATTCTTTGGTATGTCATTGGTGATGTGGTGTGCTCTATTATAGTGGTTGTGGACCCCAATGTTGGGTATTGTGTGCTATATTATTTACCATGTATTTTATTCAATTTTTATATTCACCCAACTGGTGTCAGATGACCTTAACAATGTTTAGAAAGTTGGGGCTCCAAGTGTCTTCCCCAATATCTAGAATGATGGTTATAATGATGGTTTGATACCCCCTATAAACCTCTACTCCTTTAGTAGTGGTGGCACAGTTTTATAAAGGTGAGATGTGGTGTGATGGACCATGTGTTTTTGGGTAGGAAGAATAGTGATGGGGAAGTGATGTGGTGTGTTATATGGTGTGGGTTATGTGTGGTTATAGGTGGGAACAAGGTTGATGTCCTTCATTTTAATGATACCATAGTGCACTGTTTATGTGAAGAGATGACCTGTTATATCCAAGGATTCATCAAAGATTATATATGGTGGTGATACCAAACAGTAGTAAAGTATGCTAGAAATTATGAGCATAGGGTAGGTAGGGATGCATCCTGGCCCACATCATAGAAGAATTAGGTTTCATCATGTGATATTTGATTTGATATGATTTGATTTGTGTGGAATATATTGGAGCATCAGATGTTTAACAGTGTGTGGTAAGAGGTAATATTCAGGGTTGAAATGGCATTAGGGAAAGTTTATTATTTTAATCATGATGTTATACTACTATAATACACATCTTCTTTGTTGAGTGATCCATTGTAAGGATAGGATTGATAGTTGACCAGTTTAGGTTCTTGTTGGTTCTATTTTTTGTTCACTAGATAATTAGTCTGTTGATTTCACATGTACTCTAGAGACCCTGGTTATGCCACTATTGAGTATACTAGTTATTCTCTAATTATTTATAGAAACTATTTTTTCTGTTTTCTGAAGGACTTTGGGGATCAATATAGACATTACTAACTAGGATGGATATATTTTTGTTTGGATAATGTATACTTTTCTTTTAGTAGATTATATTGGATACTTTTATATATATCATTTTATATCATTCTTCAATTAGGGGTTGGTTTTCAGTTTACCATTGTATTTTCTACTAGAGTTTCTTAATGGGTTTTTATCCTATCTCCTAATTTGATTTATATTTTATTAGGTAATGCCTCCTATTTTTGAGATTTTTATACCCTCAATGTTAGACAACAAAACGTGGCCTACTAGATGGGGTACTTGAGTTTCACTCTATCTCTTCCTTTATTTCGGAATCCTTGGGGGAGTGGGTTAAGATAGAGTGGTATTAAAGGTGGTTGTTGAGAGATAGAATAGATTTTGGAGCTATGAACATTGATGATTGCTTGGATTGGTAGGTTAGTGGTGCTAATTCATCATGTTGTGTGACCTATTCCACGGAGACAAGATATGAAACATGATTTTATAATGCTCCATAATCTAATTCATAGACTCTAAGAATATTGAATGACCATGTTAGGTGGAACTGTTTGTTGGGTCAATAACATGGAGAGGAATATGCATGATTATTTTTTATTAATGAGTCTAAAATAGGTTTTTGTGGAATGTAAAAGGAAATAAATAAATTATTTTAAAAAAAAAATTGTGTTATGTTTCTTCATATGTTATCCTTTATTTTGAAGAATGGATCATGTTCATTGTTTATAAATGGATAAATCTATTGAGGATCAAGGAGATGAACTAATTGAATATTGGAGGGTTTTTTTAATATAGAGGGATGAGGATTTGTATAAAAAATTTATTTCCTTTCACCAATATAGTTTTTTGGAAATTGTGAAGGAATACAAATTGAGAGGAAGATAAATCACTTGTTGGAGGTGCTCGATATCCATTTCAATTGGATCTGAGCAATGGTTGAGTTCAAGGTTTCATTCAACATGAGTATAATTATGGAATCATACATCAGTGGTGAGTACTATTTCATAGAGAATGTAAGGAGGAATATGTTTTTTAGATCGAGTTTCAAAAGGAGTTGTATTCAGAATTCCTACCATCAATGACAATGGAAGAAAATAGGTAGGATATTCTCTCCCCTCATAAGGATAACTTTATCGTAAGGGGGTTGATGTTCAAGTTACAAGACCTCTTGAAAATTTCTATGTTCAAGTTACAAGACCTCTTGAAAATTTCTATTGTTTTTTCCTAAATTAGGAGTGTAGATAATGGAGCATATAAGAGGATATTTTCCCAGTGTTCAAGATTGTGTGGACTCCATTTATAATCCCATCATCTCTTGAGGTGTAGAAGATGGAATCATTTTACAGAGAATATGACTTATTTGGGAGTTTATCCGTGAGGGAGTGGCCAGTTGGGACTCTCTAGGAGAATTTATTTAGGAAGTGGGCCATCGGTGTTCATGTGGCCAGGTTCGGACAGGTGGGGAGCTGACAATAGAAAATATTTTCCTATTCTTCAATGAAAGATAGATTTCTAGGCCCTAAAGATAGATATAATTTTTCATTCCATTTTATGGGGTACATGGATTCCACCAATATTAGTATGAAACTACTAAGGGAGGATTGATTTAGTTTTGTTGTCTGACCCCTTCTCAATAGCAGCATAAGTTTCCTCCGAATATATTTCAGCAGCTAGGACCATCAATTCATGTTCTGAAGCTGAGAGTAGGTGGAATTGGATGATTTAATTCCCATGATGGTCCCCTTCCATAAGTAACTAAGAAAATCACGGTTATATAGTTCAATAGAATATAGGCTGAGTGTTCAGGTGTTGTAAGATGCACCCATTAGAGGTAGTATTGTTAGTAGATCCATGTTAGGTCCAAATATTTTCTAAAGTTGTCTAGGGTTCATTTCCATGTAATATTTTTCATTCTATTGAGTACATTTTATTTGGGCTATACCTTGAGGTTTTTTTTTTGGTAACTGAGAATTTTTGGTGGATGGCATGTGCATGGTTGGCACATGGTTTTCCCTAACCATGACACCAGGTACAGAAAGCCATGAAACCCCTCACAAAGAGGGATTTCATAGCTGGTGCATAGTTTTTAAAATCATGTGAAATTTTAGAAGAAAATGTGCACCCCCAAGAAGAGATAAATAGTTATCGTGCAAGGTTTGGTAAACCATTCACCCCTGCACCGTAAACGATTCACATATTTTAAATTAACAAAAAAATTTGTTTTTAAATATACCAAAAATTCAATTTTAATTTAAAATGAACCTCAACTTAGATATAAGCTATTAAAAACATTTTGGGAGGTTCTAAAACACATTCCAATGGCTTCTAACCTCTGTTCATGTTGAATAGAAGGGAGTATTTAATATCATTAACAAAACCAAGTTTCATATCCAAAACTCATTATATGATGTTGTTATACTCAAATTAGGGACTTTTATTATTGAGTTTTAACAATCAATTGTGAGGTAGGTGATCTATTATTCAAATCTCAAATATTTGATTTAAATTATATGTATGTAACTTTAAATTGTCTGTTATAGGTTATAAAAAGAGTTTATTACCTTGAAATTAATTACTATGTAAAATCAATTAACTATGTAATTGTGAAATTAGGGATATTCAGATTGTCGATTGAATAATTAATTATCTAATTATTTCTAGGATATTGAGATTTTTAATTAACTAACTAATTGTTGAATTAATTATGTAATTATGGGATTGTAAATTTAATGATTAATTTTTTAATTAATTAATTAAATTAATTTGGCCAATTAATTGGTGAATTAATTTAAGGGGTCTTTTGATTATTTATTTATTTATTTATTTAATGGAATAATTTGAATATGCATTTTTTTTAATTGGATTAATTAGCTTTTGAAATAATTAATGGGATTTTCTATGATTAGGGAATTTATTGAAAGGGGTTAAATAATTATTGAATTAATTAATAGAGTTTCTGATCATGAAATGTGATGAGAAGATGAATGATGATTAAACTTGAAAGAAGTCATATATGTGTAATTATGATTCATGTGATTATTCTGATATCCATGTGTTGGACAAGGCCTTCTACATCAAAATCCCATAGTGATATATTTATATTCAGGTGTGGTACATGGATTTCTTTATCAAAATCTCATAGTGATAAATTGATATTCTTGTATGGGACATGAAATGCATCTTCAAAAGTCCATGATGATAAATTGATCATAGAGTGTGGGACACAATCTGCTACATCCAAATCCCATAGAGTCTGAGGCATGGTGACCTAGATCCAAAATATTGGCATTGGACCAATGTTTAGATTATCCATATTATAAATTTAAATGAAATGGATAATGGAATCACATGATTTATAATGAATTTTGAATTAATATTGTGAATTTGATCAGAATCTGATATGAGTAGAAGAATGTATTTATAGTTGAAATGTCCTTAAGAACCTTAGGGTTATGTGATTTAATATAGCGTTATTGAATAAATATAAATTGTGTACTTCATAGATTTTATTTATTCATTACAAAACTACATATTCTTTTTTGACTGGATATTGTTTTAGGCACTATTGTTGGTGGCCTAGTAAGTTGTACTGACACCCGACATGGGATGCCTAATCAATACCAAAATAGTAATCATGTTTTCATGACATGATATTGGAAAAATCCATGTGTTAGATGGATTATTTGGGGTGGATCATGGATGAGGGAACCAAACTGGTTTCATGACCCAATGGAGGGTTTTAGTGTCTTTACATTTGGGTCTTTATTTTGAAACAAGGCACATAATTTGGTATTTTATTTCTACTATTTAGTTATGATCATCTATTTTCTTGTTTTGATCATCTTGCGATACTAGTATTATTCTGGTCATGTTATCTCATTTTATTATTATTTATTATTTATACTAATGTTTTACTCTCAAAAAAAGGGTATATTCTTTACATGATCGTCATTAGAACCTCACTACTAGTAAGCCTCCTCTAGAATTTGGGGAGGCATGCTTGAGGTATTGTAGTAGTCTAGATCTGGGGACTGGTGTGTGGAAATCAATTTGGATATTTACAATGTGATATCAAAGAGTTTTTCGTACATTTTATTTTGTCTTATGATTTTGTAATAGTAGGCTGGAGTATAAGAAGTGTATGTCCTAGGTTACATGCTCTTGCATGGGAGTGGAAACCCATTATCAATGGGAAAACCAAGTACCGAGGGTCACATGATTGTTATTGGAATTTGTAGTTACAATGGGATGTTATTTTACCGTGGGTGATGTACATTGTTTTGTAGTGTGATTTTTTTTGTAATATTTTATAATATTTGACTTGAGGCTTTGTACAGTATGGTAGATAATCATTAATTCATCATTATAAGATCTTAGAATTATTTTGAGACCTCAATAATTTTACGTATACATTGGAATACTAGTTTTGGTATTTTTTTGAACTTGAACTATTTTCCATTTATTTTATTATTTAATTTAAAATGGTTCTGAATTGGAAATTGAATGTTTTAAATGATGAAAATGTGTATAAATGTGTGTCTAATAATAAATGCAAATAATTAAAATGTGTTTACCCTTATTAACCATGACTTAGACATATAATGGTTAAGGGTAGTGATAGTGCTTCTGGTTTGACAATAATGTAGGGTTTGGGGAAAATAATTTTTGTTCTTTACTGTGATTTAATCTTACATAAACATGAAAAAATGGTTTGATGTGTCATGAGACATGTGTTTTTAATTTTATAGATACTATAATATGTCAATGATTATAGGGAGGATTAATGGAGAAAATTGTTAGAGATGCTCCACTATGAGTTGAACCCAAGGAACCGGTAGTGTGAGGAGAAGAAGTCTGAGAGTAGTTCGAAGAGAACTATATTCATCTTATTCAATTAATTAAAAGTAATCTTGTGAGGCTTCTGAAAATTATTTTTGAACTAATGTGGGAGTTCTAGTTTTAGCACCCTCTAACATTCACTTAATAGGTTTTACCTAAGGTAGCTATGTTCTGGATTTTGTATATCCTATCTATTCATGACCATTTAGAGAATCCTATTAAAAAAAGAGACAAATTGGTTTCTTATATGTTATGTGATCAAGTGAAGATATAATGGGAAATCTGGACTCAAGATTGAATAGATGAGAATATTGAGTGAAAGAAAGTTCAAGAGATCTTTATAGAGATAATTTATTTAGGGATACTAAGGAATGAGAGAGAAAATGTGTTCCTGACACTGACATAGGGAAACATGTCCGCGATATAATATATAGGAGTCTTTATAGATTTTCATTACATTGTTTTATTTTTATAGGGTATGAGGATACTATGAAAAAGAGGATTTTTACTGGGCTAAAATATGAAATTAAGTCCCATGTGCATTTCTTCATGGCGATTAAGTTTGTAAAGGTGGTGAGTCAGACCCTCATATCTGAGGGGAACCTAAAAGGGGATTATATTGGAGGAAATATGGTTCTATAACTATGGTTAATAGGTATGACTGTTGATAGTATGATACAATTCTATGAATTAATTAGCCACAACAATTGTAAGCCGAGTGACAAGATAGAGGGATCTATTGCTTAGGATCTTACACGAGTGCTATGTGACAAGTGTTGTAGGTTAGAACACTTCAAGAGATAGTTCCCCAAACCAATGGTATGGTTTCCAATATATGGTAGGATGGTACATCTATAGAGGTTATGTATTAACCCATTACATATGGTAAGTGATGGAGTAGCTACACGGAGCTGGAATGTGGGAAGGGGATCTAATACACATTTTCAGTTTGGGAATTGGAGTTCTACTAAACGTGATGGTAGAGGTAGTGGATGAGGTTCTTTTTTGGGAGATCTCATGCATTAGTATATTTGTGCAGATTAGGGGACTGAAATTTCATTATATCGAATAGGGGAATTACATTTACATGATTTTCATCCTATATTGGTGGATATCGAGGCTGGACCATCGATAATAATAGGTATTATTCAAATATACTTTTCACGTTCTACTAACTTATTTTACACTACTTACACTCATTCATTTTATATATCCATAAATTTTTAATGTTTTGAGATATGAGGTAGAGTATATGAGAATAGTTTTTAGGATTTATATACCTTTGGTATTACAGTAAATAGGCATCAATTTGTGCTTGGGGTTTTCTCTTGTGGTTGGAAAGTATAACTATATGTGTGTATATATATCCATGATATGATTGTCTTTAACCAAACTACTGGTATAGAATGGCCAGTAGCATACCGATCCCACAAATATTATGACCGTGGTATAGTGAAGTTTACATCTTTTTAGGAATTCAATATATAGGCTTATATATGGGGTTTTCATCATGGGTGAGTTCAATGGGAAACTAAAATTCATGCTCCGGTGTATGTTAAGGAAATTATTCCAGAAGAATCAACAATGTATTTTTGAGAAATTAGTAAAACCTTCATTCTTAAAATATATTTCCAATATATATATATTGTGTTTTCTATTCTTCTTCTCATATAATTTAATTAATTTGAGCCACTAGAGGTTGCTCTAGAAATGACTCCAAAAATGAAGTATCTCCTTTAGAAATAAGAGATTTCAGATTCACTCAAAAATAAAAAATTTAATTCTATTGGAAATAAATTCAAGAATTATAGTTTTAGAGAAAATACAAACCATCAATTTCATGAAATATAACCTTATGTATAATTTTCCTGTTTATAAATATTAAATATCAATGAATATTAATAGAAAATGCCCAATATCTTCTTTTTTGCAAGGATATTTACACTAAGTGTTTTGATTATACACATCATTATTCGTGTTTCATGGGATCATTCAATGTTCTTAGAAAACATGCATGATATAAAAGAATGTATAGATCCATAATCAATGAAATAATTAATTAACATTATTTTTATGATGTACTTACCTATTACCAAGTCATTTAGGACTTTAACATTGACTTTAATAATTACTTAAACTTGAATTTCTCCTATATAATATTATGTGGTAAAGTCCCTTGATTATTAAGGCATTAATTATAATAGTTCAATATCTTTTTTAGGATGAATAATTATAAATTTGAAGAATTTATTTTTTATTTTCATTCATGATCTTTTTTGTCCTACATCTCCACACATGTAAAAAAATTCACAATCCCTTCAAACATGACCCAAGATGAATCTTCCCATAGTAATTACATGGATAAAATTACAGCCATTATTTTTTTCTAATTTTCCAATGATTCACTTATGTGGTTCTAAAGTAATATTTTTTAAAAATTATTTTCATTAAAAAAAAAATTTATAATTGATTCTCATTATTTATAGATCATGATACTATCTCCTCTAATGTTGAAAATATTAGAGTGACTAATACCCATTGAAGTCTTGGATTTAATACACCAATGAAGAAATCGATATTCTTTTATTATGTATGTAGCCCGTAAATTTTCATGATAACCTTATAGTGGTAGATTCATATGTGGAAACGTTTTCCTTATTATTTTATCATAAATTTATAATTTCCATCTCTGTTTCTTCTCATTTATCATGAGGAAAGTACTTTTCAAAAAATATCACCTTAAAAGTTTTTCATTAAATACCCTCTATCTCCCCCTCATTCTTAGTGTTTTGATTAAATGATCACCACTAGAAAACATTTCCACTAAGATATTATATCCCTATTATAACCTTACCCTATAACCAATTCCAAAAGAAAGAAATATAAACTTGAGGGACTTGATCAGTTATTCATGTACAAATGTATTAGTGGATCCATTAATGTATAATGGTTGTTGCCACATGAAGTAATCCAGCATTGGAACTCCATGTTATCTATAAAAAAGTTCTTCCATATATGTAAAGACCCGAATCTTGACGTACATGGAAATTACATTACTTTTGCAGAATAATTAGTACATAACAAAAACACACAGACAAGGATCGTAATAGTTTAGTGTCTTTGGAAACTCGGAATATAATCTTCTAATCGTGGTGAAAGATCTTCAACATCTCCCATAAAGATATTCCTTTTTTATACCTAAAACCTTTCTTTATATCCTGGGGAAAAGAAAACATAAAAGGGTGAGCTTAAAAGCTCAGTAAGGGTAAACAAAAGAAATATCAATCACATCATATTCATAAGAACATAACATTTTGGAAATCTTAACCTGCAAAAGAGAGCATGATTTCATAACATGGGATAAATCATAGTAGTGAAATGAAATACCAATAATCATAACATAAAACATGAAACTTTGTGGCATACACACATAATCATAGAGAATCCTATCTTATTAGTCAAGACTCATTTCCAAGACTATCTTAGTGGAAAAAGTCCATTTCTGAACCGAGTCACCCTCGTTTCAGTCTTGTTTCACTGAACCGGTATAACCTACCATTCCAGCCATGACTATCTCATGAGATATAAAATCTTTTCCCAATTAATTGGAGGTAGATATAGGTCCCACCCATCTCATAATGATACCATTCTTATGTGTGCCACAAAATCAAAAAACCATACATCATAGCATAACACATGTAATAAAAATGGGAATCTTAAACATCATGACATCATACAAAAATTCATATAGGATAAAGGAATTCATAAAAATATAATTCCATCACAACATAATCAAATCAATGTATTAATAGGGATAAAAACTGAACCCTTTATTATCTTAGATGGAAAATAATTTTGACAAAACACTTGAACTCCATTCTTGAGGAAAATATCCTTTCTGCTTCAAAAACACTTTTCCTTTCTTAACATGTCGTACAATTATAAACTAAAAGAAGTTGATTAAAATAAACTTGAAAACTTTTAAATTAAGATTCTTGGAAATAATATTTTAAAAATACATTCATGCTGTATAAGTTAAAAAAACATTCTTCTCGAACTTTTATCGGAAAAGTAAAAAAGTACCTTGTACAAAAAAGGAAAAAAGATTCCTTTCATATCCTTTACTAAAAACTCACCGAAGGGTAAATTTGGATTTAAAAAATTTTAGGTGGATGGAAATAAAATTACATATTGAGGAAACATGGATGTGGATGATAAAATACACCCCAGTAAATACTAAAGTGTAAACAATCTCGGATAAAAATGAGATTGTGATATTCCATTACCTTAGGTCCGATATGATTTGTACGTGTCTGAACCTCCTGTATAATGATTTAAATAATGTTATAGATTTATTATAGTATCAAACATATTTTTATGATATTATATATGGTTCACTTATGACTTTATATTACCCGTTCTTTTGTAAATTCCATGTTAAAGAAGCATTTTGGGTAAAATCGTTTCATTTATCGTAGGTGTTTGGACTTGTTGTTCTTGACATTATTATTACTTATATCAAGATTTAATTACTTCCAAAATATAAAACATGATTTATATATCATATATATTCAGTATATATATATATATATAATAGATAGATAAATGAAATGAAACACACCGTTCATGGAGACCGTAGTCCGTACGTACGCATGAACGCTGTTTTCCATTCCTTATTGTCTTGAATGGAAGTAAGTAGATGAAATAAATATATATATACATAAATACAGTAGATTTAACATGTCATATATTTCATTATTATTCATTATATATACTTTATAATCATTCTAGAATGGTTAACATGGATAATGAATCTCATCACGTCGTGGAGATGGTAGTCCGTACGTACGCACGAGCGATGATATCGTTCCCATGGTTGTGGAATTGTGTTGAAGTGTATGTATACTATTTCAGTATTAAAATAAATTTATAATAATCATATATAGTTACTCATTACACCATTATACCCATCCAATTATGGTGGTGGCGGAAAATAGATTACACCACGACGTGGAGACGATATTCCAAACGTACGCACGCGCGGTGATTTCCTTTTTCCGTAGGACAGATAGAAGGTTAATTAGAGTTGTTTCATAATTATAATAACATATCAGTATATAAGAAATACTGGTGTTATTACTTTACCATGAAAAAACTAAAGAATAAGATGTTGAAGAAGAAAGAAATTGAAAAAGATCGGTAATGGATATTACCTCTTTTTGACGCGCCTTCACTTAACCTCTACTTAAAGAAATAAGGATGGTATTTTAAGAAGACCATGACCTCTAGGATGATACTAGGAAAGTGGATAAGATATTTTGGCAGCGTTGGGCCGAGCATGAATGCTCAAATTGGTGTGTGGAGGAGAGGGAGGAGGTGCCCTTTTATAAGGGAGGAGAGGGGCACCTTAGGAAAATCTCAAAATATTATTTTATATTAAGGAAAAATTTGGTTTATAATGGTTCCAAAGGGTCTTATATAGAAGCTAAAGTGGGGATGGGTCTAAATCCTCTCTTCCAATATGATTTAGACAAGTTTAGGTTATTATTTTAACCTTATCAATTAGATTTAACTATATGTTAAATAATTTAACTTTTACCGTGTCTTTTTGTTTTCTTACACTATATGGTTAATAAACATACTATATGAAGCCAAACGAACCCCAAGTTGTTTTTTATTAATATATATAATCATATATAAGTCATTTTGCCGAACCTTATATTTTTATGAATAAAATAACAATTAATAATATAATATTTATTTTAAAAACTAATTTATGTCAATTTTGACACTATTTGGTACATGATTTTTATGAAATTTATAACAGAATGATAAGTTCGAACCAAGTTACCTATATCCCCAATAACATGTCATATTATCCTAGAAAATTAGTTTAAGTCATAAAAAGTCTCAAATTACATTTATTTGTGCATTTATAACATCAAATATTATAATATTTCATTAATAAGACAATTACTGCATCATCTTTGTGTCATAATAAATGATAATTATTTAATCCCTAAAAATTCTAAATAAATTCCTATGATGTAGATAATTGTATTAGATTTCTGTAGAATATTCATGTTCGATGTTTCATGAAGTTTATCACTAGATTAAAATTATTATACTTATAAGATTTAAGAAAGTGACATGTTGCCACATTCATTGGTTTTAAAAATAATTAAATTATTTTCATTGAAAAAATATAATTAAATGAATATAATCCTACCCTTAGGTGATATGGGTCGACTTTTAGTCATCCAATAGGATTTTTACATTTGTTAGGGTAAATTTAAAATATTATATTTACCCTTAATTACCCGATTTATCTTTAACTATGGTAAATTAAATTTACCGTAGTTACTATTCATAATTCCCTAAAATAAAAAGTAGCTTATTAACATAATTTGGATCCACTGATTCCAAATATGGAATCCATTTTTTCCAAATTCAATATACAAAAGTTGCAGAAATTAAATTAAAATTAATCCCGTTGTCGAAAGAAAACGGGTTTTTCTTTAAAACATTGCAAAACATTGAATTGATTTAACCTACGAATTCAAGGTAAAATCAATGCTAATGACATACATTATATTAAATGGTAAAAATATATATTTTATTTATACTTTAAAACCATTCAATATAATAATTTAACCACATAAGATATTACGATGAAAAAAGTTGTTTTTAATTAAAATATAGCGCGTTTTTTCTATTCATTAAAATATAAAAGTTATCGGAAAAATATCAATACATTATCTAATGTAAATTTTTATATACTGATTCAAAAGAAGAATTTTATTTTGTCAAATTGAACTTATTAACATGTCAAATACTATATTTAAAGTGGGTGCGCCATCAAAAGGCGGCAAAACTGCATTTTTTGAAAAATACTTATTTTACCCGAAAAAATTATTTTGTTCATATGACATGTTCTAGAAATGTGTAAGATGTATAATAATGTTATAAAATTAAAAATTTAGTTAACACTATTCATAATTTCTAGTTCATAAAAATATTATAATAATATATCGTTGTTTAGTAAAACCCAGTATTGAGTACAACACACACTATCGAGGAAGGTCGTGATTGCGTGTAATGCAAGCCAATTCAGGGTTACTTGTTGCGCAAGAATCCTTTGTTGTTTCGTATAATAGAATCCAACCATATTTCATTTATACATTGAATATATATATATATATATACTCAATGTTTCGTAGAATAACTATTATCAAAATTGTGTGTAACACGATCCAAGAATAGTGTTGCGTATACTGCAAGCTAATACGGTGTTGCGTATAGTGCAAGGTAATCTTGGTGTAGCACAAGACATTAATGAAATTAAAAGAATATTTTTCATAAAATCTCGGGGTGTTACAATATAGGAAAGTTTATAGGTCATAATTATAATTATCTATACTAATACTTTAATAATCTACTCAGATTTAACACTAGCCTCATTGACATGATATGGATGGAAATCCTTATATTGATTACTAGTTTTGACCTGATTTTTGTTTCTTCCATGAGAAAACATGTATAAATGGTTTCATACAATTTATTAGATCATATAAATATAAATATTGAATCATAGTATATAATTATTATATCTTTAAATAATATTACAAAATTTTATTTAATTTTGAATGGGTTTATCATGATGCATGTGTGGTCTAAATATATTCTTCTAAATATTGTTCCCAAAGTTTCTCTTAAACATGATCTAATACCAACTATAACAAGATAGCTTTGGAATCCTATAGATAGTTGTCACTATACTATACTTGAATAGAAAATAAGATATCACATTACCGGGGATATAATAATTTAATAGTGTTATGTGACTAGATATAAATGATCCTAACATTATATTTTTCATATTTAAAATACATCTTATTAATTCAATGTAAAATTAATTATTACTCCTATAATAACCTTGAATAGTTCATATTACTCTTCTTGGACCCCCTAGGTAAATAAAAACAAAATAATGGGGTGATCTTAGACACTCGGTAAGGGGTAGTGTATAATGAAATCTATAATGAAATAAACAAGTGATAAATAATATGAAAAGAATAAATAATAAAAAAATACTTTTATATTACTCATACCTTGAGTATATAATATATCCACTAGTAATATAGAAATTTTAATAAATAATCACATGGATATAAATAAATTGTTTTATAGTTATGCATAATGTCAAAAAAATGATATCTTGGTCATTGATTATTAATAAATTTACAATGTACAAAACCTACCAACAACTAGCATTATGGTAAGCAGGGTTGAACCACCTACTAGGATAGATGAGTGAATAAAAAAAACAAAAAAAACAAATACTACATAATTTCAAGAAATATGATAATGGTATGTTGATACGTGATTGAAATTATAATGAGAGATAATGTTCTATAACCTAGGAAAATAGGGGATAAAGAGAAGTATTATATAAATGAAGGAATTTGAGGGGTATAAAATTAATGTAGAATAATTATGGAATTCTATTCCGTCATTAATTCTAAAATAAATTATATAAAATATTTTAGGAAATATAATTTACTCACCTATTTGTCACATGGATAACAATTCGGTTTAATTGACTCACACTACGAATGGTTTTCAATCTAATTATTGAAAAATAGTGTTTCAATATTAGACAAGTGTGAAATGAACTTTTTCAAATTAATTACTTGGGATATTAATTTAACGAATGATTAACTACTGTTTTCACCCATTTGTACTTAACACAATGTGAAGGATATGATCATGTTGAATGAAGATGAGTAAAAAGAACTACCAGATATCACTTACATCCATTAGTCATGTAGAATAAACTACCAACAACAAAGTAAATGTTTCACCTATAATTAATTTTGTTAAAGAATAATTATATATTCATATAAGTTTAGAATCATGTGTAAAACATTTGTAGACAGAACAATAATAATATAACTCAAAAAAAGTTAAAAAACAATAAATCCGTTTTAATATGGAAACCCTAAAAAATAGTGATAAATATTCATCATATATATGAAAATTTTTAGATAATATATATCAAAGTAGTATAAAACAAAGTAAAAGTAATGAAGTACTGAATTATATTTTCTAATGAGTTCGTATTCTTTTATATATCCCACTTTCCTTTTTCCCCCTGCCTGAGTGCTTCCCCTTTTCCTTTACTTCATGCCCTCAATTGTATCTATATTTAGAGCAGTGTGTTTAATGAATAATCCCCCTCCTAGAGTATTTTTTTTTATTTTCCTATATTTCATCAACTTAATTCCCCTATATCTATTTTTTCATAGCTGTGTATTAGAGTAATCATTTTATAATTTATTCACTGTGACTCTAATTTTAGAAAATCACGTTAACAAACATAGATACCTTCCTATGGGCACTAATATATCTATCTGTCACCATTCTAATCATAGAATCATCATTTTACTATACTTGTTTCATAAAATATTATCCTATAAAATTTTTATTTATCATATTCAATCACCTACCATTCATAAAGGATTCACTTGGTTCCTCTCAATGAAACAAACTATATATTGATGTCCTATAATAAATATGGAACAGATTGATCTCAATCATCATGCATATAATTCATTTGATATACATTCACATATATGGTATTAGTCATCATTTTTGTTTTTCAAGAAAAATATATAGTGACATTTCTTACATTACTGAGCATCAATCAAATATCCATCTATCTTTTCATCCATCAACATCACCTCCGTACTTTATCATATAAGCTCGAGAGTCCCAATTTCACACACCAAACAAATATTTGTGTCAAAAAAGAAAACATGAATGAATAATTAAAGTGAATCGACCACACCACTTTGGAATTTATTTATGCACCAGGTGAGTATTTCTCTTCAAAAATAAACCAAAAACACTTTCAAGTAATTAGGTCCCCTCTGTCATCAATAAATAAGAACAATAATAACAAATAATCATTTGTAAATGAATATATTTGAACCTACAGATGTAAATAGTTGATATTATGTAAGAAATAGTCTGTTTTATTCTATAGAGTTTCAACATTAACTCGGTTATTTCACTATATAAATCAATGGATTCTACTAATTAATGACACACTCAGGTTCTGAGCTTTGAAATTCTTCCCAAATTGAACCCCCTAAGTCCAATAAAATTTATTAAGTCTAAGTTATCTATATATAGGTATTGATTCATTGGCCTTATTAATAACACCCTATGATTTTATAATTTATTCGATGGCTTCTAACATACACAATACTAAGCTTAAACAAACAATGATATAATATAGAAATATTTTTATTTAAATGTGATCATTATAACCTAGTGAATGGTTTGGTGGGTATGAATAAGAGTCACCACATTATGAAATTATTATTTATAATTTTTCTTTACTCAAATGTATTGATTTGTTTTTATTAAATAATTATTCATTTATTAGTAATAATAAATAAATAAAATAATGATAAAAAACCTTAAAGGTATAAAAGGGTAATTTTTCAATAAAAGAATGTTTTTCTAATATTTTAAATTATCCATTTAAAATATAATTTTATTTAATTTTTATATTGAAATTTTTAAATAGAATTCAATAATTACATAATCATGTCAAAATTATCTTAATATGATTTTTTTGGAAATTGAAATTTTTGGTCAAATAGTGGGAAATACAAATATTTATAAAAACTTCATTTCATTTCAAGTGTTTACAATGTATAATTTTATTTTGTATTAATTTTTAGTTAAAATAAATCCAATTTTGTTTAAAATAATCAAAATAATTCCATATGAATTATAATTATGATTGATTTGGGTATAAATACATTTATTCGCTTTAATTAATTTTTTTAAAAATCGTTTTTTATTTTGTTTTGTGTGATTATATTAATAATATTTTCTACCAATCATACAAATTGAATCATACAAAATGGATTCCATATTTTTAGGCTTAATTTTTTATTTGTTAATGATATCAGTGTTATTTTTATAATAATGAATAGTAACAAAGGTAAATAATTTGTCACAATGTTAAAGGGTAAAATGGGTTGATTAAGGTTAAAACTAGGTGATAACATTAAAAATATTATCTTAAGTATTATTTTATGAAATTATTTTTACCATAATAACCTTATATTCTAAATATAATTTTTTTCATTCCACATTCCCTTGATTAATAGATTATATTATTTTAAAACATTGAATAATTATATGAGTGTTACTCCTCAACTTATAAATAGGAACCAACTATTATTTCCTATTAAGATATTTCTAACCATTAAGCTTGAAAATACATTAAAAATGCATTCCAAAAATATATACTTATATCCTATAGGTCCTGGTCATTCGAAATTATAAAAAATAAAATGTGTATGGTTTAAACCAATGGCTGTTTTCCAAATAATAGGTATAAGTCGCAATAGAGTGTTTTCAGGTTTATTTATTTTTCAACCTCTTTAAAATATTATATAAACATGATGATATAATAACATTATTATTTTTAATATAATTAAATTTAATTAGGTTTATTGAGTAAACCTTTTTAATTAAATTATCTATCCAATGGAAAATAAATACTTTACATGTGCCTACATTTGAACTACCTCCTCCACAATGTATGTGCTTCATTTTTTATCACCATCTCAAAAAGTTTGTAATAAAGATGGAACTAATGAATAAAAAATATCATTATGATATTATTATGATATTTAATGATATTATATCATATACCTTCTTAATTTTCCAAATGTAGTACACTAATAATATTGGTCATGTGTAGATGTAGAATACAACCTCCATAACACATTATGACATGTTTTTATGATTAAATTACATGAAAGGTTTTAAAATATTATATAATATATAAAAATATATAATAAATAAATTTTTAATATTCCTTAAATAATATTACCATGACCTCTTTGACCATGGTCAATGTATCGATTTTATTTTTTGGTTATAAACCGAAAACCCTCAAAACATCCAACATGAACAGAACAGATTAAGTAACCCTATAATACATGGTAATAAATGAAATAAAATTGATTTTAAAAATTTAATAATCCTGAAAAATGAATTTAATAAATTATAAAACTTATATTACTTTATTATTAATAAAATTTAAAGATGTTTATGGTGAGTTGGGAGATGAGGTAAGAGATTTCTCATCTCAGTTTCATTTCATTGAGACTCCTGGCATTTTAACCACATGTATATTTATTGTCCTGTATGTAATTCTATATGAATTTATTTTATTATTAATTTAATTAAACTAAAATGTTTTAAAATTCATTTTATATTTTCCTTCTTCCATTTCAAATTAATTCAATAGTTACCAAAGTAGTAAGAGATTGTCCTTTTAAACATTGTTTTCAATGTTTTAAAATATTTTTACTACATGTCTGTGTATTTTATATGTTTCAAAAAGTAAAAATTTATTCTAAAAATAAAATAAAATATTTTTTTAAAATAATTTTTAAATTGTATAAAATGTTTTAAAAAGTAATATTTTCAGTTTTTTCTTTAATGTCCATTTAATACATTCTTTAAAAATGTGTCAAAAAATATTTTTTGAATGTTTGAAAATATAATTAAATTTCTGCTATAAATAACATTATTATTTAATAATAATCAAATCAAATTATTCATTTGTTTTCGAATAATATCTTATTTCCCATTATTCTAATAATTTTTCATTCCAATTTTTGCAAATGAAAAATTTATTTTTATCCTTATATTTAAGTTATCAGGAAATTACTTTTTCACATGTGTTAAATATAATATATTTTGATATTTTATGTAGGAAATGAAATATTTTATATTTTTCTATTATAATATGGTTCATTAAAGAACTTTTTATTTACAATTTAGCCTTATTAATTTTTGATAACTATTGAGCCTGATATAATTATCTTATGTATTAGGTAATGTGATGGAGATAAAGAGAATTGTGTTACTCGAAAGGGATATATTGAAATTAACTATGATGGTTATTACATTGTTAGTTTTATTATAAGGGTTATGGTAAGGATAATTTCCAAAGATACCTAAATGGTTTTTTTATTATTTATATGTGTTTTTTAAAGTAAATCATTTGGTTTATAAAGGTATGGAAAGTTTATGATCTTCTAAAAGTGAAGGTCTTGTTTTTTATGGAAAAATATTCCATAGTTCTCACTATTTTCCAAGTAAAACTCATGAATATGATTTATTAAATTTTGATTTATTAGAAAAACATTATTGTGACTTTATGATTTTATTTTTATTTCATGAGTGTTTAAATGATTATTTTGAGATCAATTTTTATTATATGAAATCCAGACAACCATATGGGAATTAATGAATTTCAAATAGAGTAACAAAATTAATTTATTTTTATATCCATTACTGAAATTTATTTTTCTCATACCATGATTTCAAATGTTTTTTATATTGCCCAAGGATAAGTAAAACTATAATAAATACTATCCATAAATAAAAAAATGTACTTAAAATAAGCTAGTGTGTTATAAATGAAATGAGATTATGAACTTATGTATCTTGTTTTTATGGTATAAAAATAGACATTTTATATTAATATTACCTATGTAATGTGATGATTTTCTTATTTTTAAAAACTCTAAACCTAAATGATACTGGAAATATAATAAATTGAAACCCTTGTTATAAATCAGGTAATAATGGGTTGTTTAAGGAATGGGTCTGTGAAGTTCGTACTAAATGAATGGTTCAGATAACATTAGAATATGAGATGTTAATTTTTGAGGAAATCATAAAATTTTTTCTATTTATAATGTGGTTTATTATGATTTAAATAACTCATACAGTCCATTCTAGTTTTATTAAATTATTGAAATTGGAATTATCTGAATTTATGATGGGTGTGAGAGGCGTTTCTATGATTATACAAATGAGAAGCCAACTATAATAGAAATTAGAATAAAAAGTATTATTTTATGAATAACAACCTATCGTGAGTTATAATTAAAAAACTAAAACAAGGTGACCTTATTGACATACCAAATATTAGAAAATATTTATTCATGTATGTTTAGTTAATAAAGATCATAAAGTTAAAAATGAAACTCCCTACCAATTAATAATGTGGGATGTATCACCAAGAGAAATGTCTCAAAGGAATAGGAATATGTCGCAAATGAGGTGTCTATTGAAATTTTTAAATTAATTATCCAAGGAGTAAATCTCATGAAGGAGATTGAAAACATCATATGAATAATGGTGTATTATTTTTATATGTTTAATTTAATGGAAAGGTGAATAAAATATATAATGAAGGAAGTGTTATAAATCCAGAAAATAATGCATGGTTAATAAATTATGAAGAAAGTTGAATGAATTATGTGTTTATAAAGAGTGTTTTGAGAGTTAAAATATAGTGGTATAATATATAATGATTGAAATTGTTTATTGATTATCATGGGTTTAAAGTAATTTATATCCTTATAATGTTTTATGTGATGAAATTAATTTTGGACAAATATACTTAGATTTATTACTTTATTGAGGTATATTAAACCCTATATTTAAAACATGATTTAGTGAAAATGTTATTAAGGAATAATAATTTTATATTTGTTGGACATAAGTTTAAAGGTACTGATATACTTTAGGTTTGACGTGATCTTTGATGTTAACGTAATTATGGTTACCTAAGATAAAAGGTTAATTACATTTTGGGAACAATTTTTTTAAAGATAACCATGGAATTGAAAATAAATTTTATAACTAAGTGAATACATTTATTTTTAAAGAAGTGTTCTATATTTAGAATATTATATGATTAAGGTAAATATGAATACTATTGTAAAATGTGGTACATTATTTGAGGAATAAATATTGAATTATCTTTTGTAATCATATATTATTTTAATGTGTATTTATGTGGATTCGTGATATTTATATAAAATATTATCATATTTTAGAGAATATAAGATTGGGGTACATAAATATATATTATGTGACTTTATGAGTGATTAATATTGTTTAGAGATAATTATTAACTTGATATTTGAATAATATGTTATCATTTAAAAATAATAATTTGGTTTTATTTTTTTCGTATTGTAAATATTTTAAAGTTTATTTTTTTATGGAATTATTTATTTTAAACGTTTTGTGTTATTATTAAGAATTTGGAGATTAATAAAGAGTTTCTTCATATAAAGGTTTATGAATATTTGATATTATCATATCATGTGATAAACGTTTTTTTGTATAATTTATATGGACATGAGGAGTAAAGTATTATCATTTTATAGATCTTAAGATCCATTTAATGTTATGTTTAGTTCTTTAAAAATAAAAAACTCATCATGGTTATTTATAATTTAGATTATGAGATGAAGTAAGGTGGGAACTGCTAGAAACACAATAGAAGCATGAAATTATGTTTATAAAGTCTAAATAAAAGATTTAAATATATTTCATATTATTCTATATATCTGTATTAAATTATTTCATTAACTCAATATATAAGAAGATAAATATATCGAGCATTATATGGAAAACATTACTTTTCTGTCAAGGAATACTTTTAGAAACTGATTCACATATTTGATTCTCATAATTTAAAATTCATGGTTTAAGAAATATTTATGGAATGATATGTACCCTAGTCATAAATTATACCATAATGTTATTTTCAGAATGAAATGACAATGTTGTTAACTAAAAGGTATTTCATTACTCTTATGTATACTTATCTTCCACTCTAGGGAATTGATTATGAAAGTGTTTTAATCCCTTTTATCACACATGAGATAAAATTCTGAGGATGTTATTTCTTTAAATGTGTAAAATGTAATCCTATGATATTTTGTAGTCCATTAAATATCATGTATCACATACAAAACCAAGCTTAAATTAACCACAATAGACAATAGAAGTATTATATTTTAAATATGACATTGATAACATAATCATTGGTTTGTAAGGATTCAAAATGATAAACTGCAATATGAATTTTATAGAAAAAATATTTCCTTAATAAAATTTATTGATTAGTTAGTAGGAAATATAAACTCAATTTTGATTAATAATAACTAAATAAAACAAAGATTAATATCATTAACTGTATAAAAATATTTTTTTTCAAGAAAATGATATTTTCCTTAAAAATTTTATTTTCCATCAAAAAATTAAATTTATTAATTTTATAAATTGAAATTAATAAAATTGACATCATTTTTTACATCATAAATTTATAATAAGATTAATATAAATTTTTTGATGTGTTCAAGAATGGTTTCTTTTTTTGGTTAATAGTAAACAATATAGATTTTTTAAAAAAAGTTTCAATTATTTTAAAGTATTTATAAAGTCTCATTTTATGATGTATTAGTTTTAAATTAATATTAGTACCATTTTATTAAATATAATATAATTAATTCTATAGTATTCATAATTAGACATTATTTTGGAATAAATTCATTTCAAGATATAAAAACAATTTTTTTTAGAATGATTGTTTTCCATTGCATTTTATGAACTTACATTAAACATAATTTTTTCCGTTCTAAAAATTAAATTTTAAAAAAATAGATTCCAAATTTTTTATCAAAATTTTATAATTTTGTTATGGTCTCAATTTAATTTTTGGTCTGAATAAATTGTTACCATGGTAAAAATGTGTCACTAAAGAAAAGGGTAAAACATGTTAATTAAGTATAAAACAAAGTGACATGGTTAAAAATTCATATCGTAAATATTATTGTATGAGAATATTTCAATAATTATCACCTTATATTCAAACCATAATTGTTTTAGTTCCACATTACCACTTTAATGAGTTTATATTATATTAAATCATTGAATAATTACACGAGTGTCAGTCCCATCACATATAAAAGGGAATCTTATCTGCTATTTTACTAACATAATTTTATCGCCTTATCTTGATTAATACTTACCCAATAACATTCTAAAATCCCAATCTATATATTAGAGGTATTTTTATTACTAAATGATTAATCCAAGAAGGTGTGTGGTCTAATCCAAATGTGGTTTTCCAAAGAAGAGGTATAAATCTTAACAGACTACTTTCATGTTTATTAATACTTCTGTATCCATAACATATTATATAAAAATGTGGATATAATAACATAATAGTATTATATATATTTAAATATTGTTATTTTGATGGCACAACCCTTTTTCATCTCCATTTCAATCCAATGGAAAATGAATACTCTTCTCATGCGTACGTGTGAACTATCACCTCCACGAAGGGATGTGATTTTTTTTCATTACCATATCACATAGATAGATATAAATATAAAAATTATTAATATGTAATATTTTATTAAATTATCATTTTTATATAATGATATGATACTAATTACCTTCTTACCCTTCCATCCATTGTAAAATGATAATTTTGCTCGTGCGTACGTGTGAACTACCACCTCCGCGAAGCGATCTGATTCTCTATTCACGAACATCTTAAAATAAAGGTTTAAAAAGTTTTTCTAATGTATAGATATGATAATTATTACATTTTTTATATTATGTATATAGTATAACCATGTACCCTTTAACAAAAGTCAAGGAACTGATGTTATTTTGATGTTATAAACTGAAAAACCTTAAAACATTCTCTGTTAACTTAACCAATTTAGTTTTTATTCAAGACAAAGTAATAAATGAAATAAAATGGATAATGATATGGGGATAGACCATTATAATATTCCTAATCAAGTTAAAATTTAATAAAACTTTATTATTCCAAAATGTAAAAGATGTATGTGGAAATTATGGATTTGTGGTATGGGGTTTCTCATCTCAATTCCATTTCATTGAGACTCATTACATTTTTACCACATATTTTATTATTTTGTGATGTATATAAAACCATATGTATGATATATATAATTAATTTACTAAAATCTATTAATTTTATAAATCCTTTTATAGTTTTCTTATTCAATGACCTTTTGATTCAAATGATACAAAAGTAGAAAGGTATTTTTAATTTAAAAAACGTTTTAAATGTTTTAAACTCTTTTTCTTCCATGTACATGTTCTTTTAAATGATTCAATAATGATCCTATTTATTCAAAAAATATTTTTAAAGGATATTGTCTAATAATTTCTACTCTATATTCAAATTTTAGAAAATATCATCTTCTGTGTATTATGTAATGTTCATTTTTACCTTTCTTTACAAAACATTAAAAACAATTTTTTTATAACATATGGAGTACGAATGAAATTTCTCATATTCACAACCATTATTCTTTAAGAATGTTAATATAAATTTTTTCATTGTTTTTTATGGAATATATTTTTTACCACCTATCTGGAAATTTTTCATTTTAATACTTTTTAAACGAAAAATGTATTTTTATCCTTTTGTAGGTAAAACTGAATGTGCATCTACATATGTGTTCAATAAAATATGTTTTGATATATTATAGTGAAAATGAACTATTTTATAATTTTTTTCATTATATGGTTCTTGTCGATTTTAGTTGATAATGAGGGATCCTAATATCAATCTAATAATTTGTGGACCTAATATAGTTCTCCAGTGCATTGTGCAAAGATAAGGAGTTTATAGGTATAAAGTTTCATACAAATGGTATCTTAGAATTAATTATGATGTTTATTCCTTTATTAGGGTTATTAAAAGGGTTATTATAAGGGTAAATATTAGGATAATGTCACAGGATACCTATAGGGGTTTTAAATTACTTATAGTGGTTTTAAAATGGTATTTTTTATTTTTGAAAGGTATGGAATGTTTATGATCTTCTAAATGTTAAATATTTGATTTTTAAGGAAATTTTTTCATTTTTTATCATGTTCATCCCATGTAAAAATATTAGTAACTATTTTTCATTTATGGTTATTGATGAATATTTTATGAATATTATAGTCTTTATATTTATTTGATGAGTAATTAAATGATTATTTAGAGCTCAAATTTTATTATGTAAAAATAAAAATACCTTTTGTGTATCCAAAAATTTCAAATGACTAATGGGTTTCCATTTTTTTATACCCATTATCATGATTTCTTTTTATCATCATATGATTTTAAATTTTTTCAAAGATCCTAGGGATGAGTAGGAATTATTATGAAGTCTCCCCCAAAATAATGGAAAGTTGTACTTAAAAAAAGTATGTATTTTGTGAATGAAACAATACAGTGATCTTAAGAATCCTATTTTTTAGAAGAAAAAAATTGAAATTTTATTTCACTATTCCATATATTATGTAATTATTTACTTATTTCTATAAAAATAAAAACCTAAAATCTCCTATAATTTTAAGAAAGTACAACCTCAATTATAAATCAGTTAATTTTGGGTTGTTTAAGGTATTATTCTATATGGTAAAATTCAAACCTATGATCACACTCGCCACTTGAACCGCACAATTTAGTCGGTAATAACCCCTAAATTTTTTAATCTTAAATCATTATTGGGCTTGACCGATAATACCAAAAAGGATCAGTCATGCTATCAGCATCAACTCAACCCAGATCACCCCTCTAGGTCATATCCTTTATGTATGAACTATCCAATACTAATCCATCGTTAGTTTTAATGTATTGGGATGAATTCAACAAGTTTTTTAAATTTCATATGATAATTGTTAACTTACACATCAAAAGTCATAATATAAACTTTTATAAATTATTATGTTCATGGTTGGAAGTATTAAGATTATTTACTACTAGTCAAAAAATTAATAGAGTAAAAATCCATAAGAACATATTGAAAGGATGATGAAAAAAATACTTATGGTAAAAAGACTTATAAATTAAAAAGGCTTTTGAAAATATAAAAATACCAAAGACAATGGTCATTTTTCATTTATTGAAAAAAAGATTACAGAATTATGTTTTCCAAAAAAATATATTTATGACAATACCATAAAATGTTGTGAATTAAAATCCCACAGGTGAAACACTTTAAATTGTAATATTTTAACTAAAACACTAAAGTAACAAAATATTTTTTCTTTAAAATAAATTAATATTAATCAAAATAAACATTTGATAAATTAATCCCCCAAATATCCAATTTTAATTAAAATATTCAAATAATAACAATTCCATCAGATATTAACAAAAAATAGTAATTATTAATTTGAAGAACATTTGATCATTAGAATTTAAATTATTTATCAAATTAGGTGTTTAAAATATGTATCCAAAAAATCAAAAAACAAATTCCCCCATATATATCATATTTCTTCTTCTCAAAAAATCTATTAATTTAATTCAGTGGATAGGAATAAATCTCATGAATTAAAATTTAAATTTCCAGCAATGAGTTAGTTTTTAAATATATTTCCCCCCAGAGAATCTATTCAGTAATAAATTTTATAGCACTTCTCAAAGAAAATTATTTTCCCATATTTGGATTTAGTTTATTAAGAAAATAATTGAGATTTAAAATTTTTAAGTGACATAAACAAACGTCACTTCTCATTTAAATAAAATTTCAAACATCTCTTATTCTCTAAGTGGACCATCACACATAATTAATATGGGATAAATACACATAAATAGTGTAATTTTGACTTTAATAATTAAAATTAAGAATAACATACTCAACCCGTGTTAATGAAAAATGAATAAAAATTTCAAAAGTGTTAGTATTCTATTTCATGACCCAGGTAAATAAAATATTTTTGAGTTTAAAATCCAATAATGATTTTCAATACAATTTATGTTTGTAAATTCTAATATAAATGTATTACCAAAATAAATTACGTTAAGGTTATAAATTAAAATGATGTCCCATGATTGAATCTATGGGTAAATCGAAATTTTTAGCAAGAAAAATAATAAAAACAACCCTAAAACCATAGAAAAATGTCAACCCCAAAATAGAAAACAGGAGGCATGGATATAGGGAATTTTGAAACTATTTATTTAATTTTGATATGTACAACAAAGAAAAAATGTTTAAAATTGGAAATACATTATATGAGGGATATATATTAATTAAAAGGGCAGAGGTTTTAATTTTGGGGGTAAATAGGCAAGACCAATGCAATTTTAATTAGCGTCAACAGCATCATAAGAAAAATTACCACTGGATGTGGTGCTTTGAAGGGAATAATAGAAGGCCACTTGAAGTGAAATTCTTCACAATATCCAAAATAAAAGGGCCCAATTTCATTTGGATCCCTTCCTTTTCAATTTTTCCAAACGGCGCCACTTCCAGTGGCACCCTTTGCTTTTGAACCTATAATAAGGCACACCACCCCCTCTCTACTCCCAACTCCCCTCTCATTCTAGTTGCATGCCCTCCACTCACAAATCCTCCTATTACTCTCACTCCCCATATCAAAGATCATAATCCCTAATCTCATTCTGAAGGGTTTTTAATGATCCTCAACAGTTTATTCAAGTTTTTTGTTCACTATGATTTTAAGGTATTTCCATTTATATTTATTTTCATAATATTTTAATTTAGGTATTTTTTATTTAGTTGTTTTTTATATTAATTTATATTTATATTTTTAATTGTTTATATAACATTTAAGTATAATTAATTTTAATTAGTAATCAATTATGAATAATTTGTTCTCATCAATTTATATAATTTTATTAGTAAGTAGAAATTTATTAATTATAATTAGTAATTAGTTAATTGTAACTAGTAATTAATTGATTTTAATTAACCATTAGTTAATAATAATTAGTAATTAAATTATTGAATTCATTATTTAGTTAATTATGAATTATTTTTAATTGGTAATTTATTAATTGTAATTAGTAGCATATTATTTGTAATTAGAAATTAATTAGTTTTAATTAATAGTTTTTAGTTTTAATTTGTAGTAATTTGTATTTAATTAGGTGCAATTAGTATTTAATTATGTTTAATTACAACTTAATTACTTGAAATTGGTTAATTTAAATTTGAATTTAATTAAGTATTTATTAACTATGATTAGTAAATAATTAACTCAAATTAAAAAATAAATAATTTTAATTACTAATTAACGAGTAACTAATTAATACTTAGTAGGAATCCTAGAATCCTCAATGATATTGCATCATGTATTGGTACTCCTATGAGGGTGGATCAGTGCACTTTAGATGGTGAGAGTTGTTTTTTTGCCAGAATACTTGTTGATATCAATTTGGAAATCAAGAGACCGACTTCTATTTTCTTCAATGCTAAGGGTTTTAAATCGGAGATTCGTTTGGAATATGAGAATGTCCCTTATTTTTGTGATGTCTGCAAAATAGTGGGGCATAGTGTATCAAATTGCATGATGATTGAGAGAAATTCCACGGTCCAAACCAAAGCTTCTGATTGGAATGAAGTCAACATGAATAAAAAACCAAAGCTCTCTTTATTGAGAAAAAAGGTATTCTCAAATTAATAGCCCCTCCTGTCATGAATCAAAATCATGCTCCTGCAACTGATTTTATATCAAAGTACCCTACCTCTTCCTCATGCCAAAGAATTTCTTGGGCTGACCATGTTGAGGAGGAAGAAAAGAATTTTCAATCTTCTCCTATTCAACATGAATGGGTTTCAACAGAGGATCTTTCCTTATTCTCTAAATTTTGGACTGATATTTTCAACCTGGTTTATGACCTACAGAATGAGGAATCTGAGAACCAATTTCTTTTGGACTTCCATCAGGAAATCTTTGATTTTTGGATATCTTTACAGGAGATTACAGAAGATGGATCTACTGCTATATACCTACACACAGAGACTGAAGCTGGGAAAGATTGTGCTACTATTTCAGATGCTGAACTGATTTCCAGTTCTCAAGAGGACTTGTAGACTTCAAATCCACCTGTTTTTGCAAACAAAGATTCGGCCAAAGAGCAGTTTTGTATTTTGAACAGCAATGTTCTAGCTACTGTAAACAGTTTTGTCAACTCTATGAATGTATCTTCTCCTTTTCCTCAAACTTCTACTTCATTTTCCGGAATTCCTTTAAATCATTCTGATTCTCTGATTAAGAACCCAGTTTATGATGATTATATTCATCATAGTGAAGGACACAATGTCTCCTCCAGGGATGATGTGCCACCTAGCATCCAGGAACAAGGTAACCCCAATGTCTCGGTCATTGATGATCTCATTCATCCTAAGATCCCTCAAAGTCCTAAAAGGAAAGTGGGGAGACCCTCTAAGGCAAGGAAAATCAAGGATACTTTGGCAAAAAAGGAGGTTCTAACCCCAACCTCAGGTTTAAATGAAGATTCTGTATTGGAACTATCATGGCTTTGCTACCATTAATATAATGAGGTCCCTTAAATCCCTCATTGTTCAACACAAACCTCTCCTTATTGGCATCTTTGAACCCAAAAGGATGTTTTACCCTAATATTTCTAACTTTTCATCTTTTGGATTTCATCTTGTTGATCTCAATATCTTCATTTCTGAAATAAGAAACCTATGGTTTCTTTCTCATTCATCCTTGACTGATGTATCTCGGGTTGATAAAAGTGGACAACATGTGACTTGTTCCTTCAAGCTATCTGGCATTGAACTTTATTGCTCTTTTTTTATTCCAATGTTAGATATCAGGATCGGAGGAGATTGTGGTTGGACATTGATGTTCTTAATTCTGTCATTTTGCTCCTTGGATAATTCTTGGAGACTTTAACACTATTTTTCATCCTGATGAGAAGATTGGTGCAATATTCAATAGTATATCCTCTTGGGAGTTAAAGTCTTGCATTGATACAAATTATTTGCATGAGATCAGCTTGGTTGGGGCCAAATTCACTTGGTACGGGAATTTTTTGAATAGAGTTGTCGCTAGAAAGATTGATAGGGCTTTTGTTAATGATTCCTCCCTTGATGGTTGGGACTCCATTTCTTGCATGACACTTCCTAGAATTAACTCTGATCATCATCCAATTCGAGTGAATCTTACTTGTAAGGATTTCCTACCTAATTTACACTCTATATTAAAAAAATCTTGGGTCAAGCACCCTGATTGTGCCTCTTTAGTTGCAGATGCATGGAATTCTTCAAATTCAAGTCATGATGTTTTTTCCTGCTTATCCAAATTCAAAATTCTTAAAATATCTCTGAAGATTTGGAGTAAGGAAATATTTATCAATATTGATAAGGATATTTGGTCTCTTGAAGTTTCTCTTCAGAACTTGCAGGTTCAAAATACAGTGAAAAATTTCCCCAATGGGCTCAAAGAGGACTCTGAGATTGTCTCAAGAATCAACGACCTCCTGAATATGAAGGATGCTCTTCAATGAGACACTTTCAAAGATAAATGGTTAAAAGATGGTGACAGGAATACTAAATTCTTCAATTCCTTATAATGAATTATGAGGATTTATAAACCTCTTTCGATTTTTAAGAATGGGGACCAGATCATTGATAATGATAAGGATCTGTCAGAACATGTGATATCATATTTTAAAGATCTCTTTAATGGACCTACTTCGTTGAATGATACTATTGATGGCATCATCCCCAATCTGGTTAGCCAATAGGAAAATGCCAACCTTACTTCCATTCCTTTGAGCATTGAGATCAGAGCAGCTGTTTTCATTCTCAAACCTGACAGCTCTCCAGGCCCAGATGGCTTTGGTAACTTATTTTTTCAGACTTATTGGGGTATCATTCAACATGATGTTTTTAAACTTGTGATTCACTTCTTTATGGGTGGTGATCTTCTTTATGGCATGAATGCTCAATTTCTTGCTCTGATTCCAAAGATTGAGAATTCTTGTGAAATAAAGTTGTTCAGACCTGTTGCGTTAGTCAACACCATTTACAAAATTATCTGTAAGATTATGGCAATAAGGCTTACGGATGTTGCCAGCAGAATTGTTTCACCCAACCAGTTTGGCTTTATCAAGGTAAGGTCGATATAGAATTGCCTCGTCACTGCCTCAGAATGTGTGAATCTGCTCAGGAAACCCTCCAGGGGTGGAAACATTGCCCTTAAGATTGATGTCAAAAAGGCCTTTGACACCATGAATTGGGGTTTTATCTGCAAAGTACTTATGATGTTTGGATTTGATGGTGTATTTATCACTTGGATCAGGAAGATTTTATGTTCTTCCCATATTTTAATTCTTATAAATGGATATCCTCGTGGATTTTTTGATTTCTATGGGGGGTTACACAAGGTGACCCTCTTTCTGCAATTATCTTTGCTATTACGGAGGATTATCTTAGCAGGCTTCTCTCTATCATGACAGGTAATGGGAAATTGAAATCAATAAATGCTGGGAGAGGCATTCTGGCACTGACTCATCTTTTGTATGCAGATGACATTATCATTTTCACTTCACGTGATAAAGGAAATATCAAGAACATCAGAAGAGATATTTTCCATTATGCCTCTGTCTATGGTCAATACATTAGCTGGGATAAATCCTTTGCCTAATTTGGCAAGAGTATCAATGATCGGAGAAAGAGTTTCATTGTCAATGATTTTACAGTCAAGGAAGGTTACCTTCCCTTTAATTATTTGGCAGTTCCTTTGTTCTGGGGAAATCCACAAGCTAGTTATTTTTCTGAGATTGTAAGAAAAGTTAGAAGACACCTTTCTACTTGGAAAGGAAAATATCTTTCCATGGCTGGGAGGGTCTGTTTGGTTAAATCGGCTATTGTCTCCAAACTTGTTTATTAATTAATGATTTAAAAATGACCCATTTCTCACATACGTTGTATCAATGGTGCTCTTCGGAATTTTATCTGGAGGGGAAATATCTTTAAAAGGAAATTGTATACTATATCATGGGCTGATTGTTGCAAACCTTATGATGCTGGGGGATTGGTTATTAAAGATCTGGTTCTCTTTAATGATTCTTTGAAAGCCTCTTTCATCTAGAAATTGTTTAATAGAAATTCTGAGGGATTGACCTTTCTTCAGGGTAAATTCTTGAATAGACTAAAGAGGGGGTATTTCAATTATCTGGAATCATCAGTTTGGCATGCCTTCAAGTACATACTTACTTCAATTGATTCTCATTCAAGATGTCCCATTTCAAAGGAATCACCTCTGAATTTTTGGAAAAACTAATGGACTGAAAACCTCATTCTTGATCTTGTAATGGATGAATGAGATATTGATATTGAACTCAATATCAAGGATCAATTGGAGAACATGGATGGTGTTCCAATTAACATTGTAAACATTGTTATCCATCACTATTTTTATGACAAGAAAAGCTTTTGGGCTTGGGAACCTGTGGTTAATGGTATTCTCTCTTCAAAGATCTATTATGATTTTTCTCTAAAATCTAGTTTATCCAATCACTGGATGGGGAACTTGCATAAAAACATCATTAGACTATCTCATTCCAATTTAGTCTGGAGAATTTCCCATGTAAAAATACCTACTAATTGTTACCTACAGCATTGTGGTATCTCTTTATGCTCCTCTTGTATTCTTTGTCATCAACATAGGGAGATTGCAGATCATCTTTTTCTTTATTGTGTTACTGCTGCTTCAATATGTAAGGCTCTTGAAATCATATTTGGAGTCTCACTTCATCTGATGACATCTATCACTGGTTTCATTCAGATATGGAAATACATTCCTCTTTCTTCACAGTTATTGCACTTATTTCAGGTTTCTGCCTCTGAGTTACTTCATTATATATGGTCTTCTCAAAATAATGCAATTCATGGAAGGAAACCTTTTTTCAATTACTTCTTCTATTTCGAACATCCTTGCTGCAACACGCATGGTTAGCCTCCCTAAAAAACATTTATTTTCCAATTCTATGCATGATTTCTCTATGCTTTCTCGTATTGGTGTTAAAGGTAATTTCAGGCCCTCTTATAATACTTTTGAAGTTATTTGGCAACCACAAATGTTTGGTTGGTTGAAAATTAACTCCGATGGTGCATTGAATGGAAATCCAGGGCCTTCTGGATATGGATCCATTTTTAGGGATCGTATGGGTCAGGTAATTGGTTGCTTTCATGGCTCCTGTGGGTTTGCTTCCTCATTGGAAGATGAGATGATGGGTATTATTGTTGCGGTGGAGTAGGATAAAATTTGTGGTTGGAATAATCTTTGGTTTGAAAGTGACTCGACTGGAATTGTTTCTGCCATTAGGGAATTCTCTTATCACTTAGCATGGAAATTCCATAATCGTTGGATAAATTTCTTGGACTCCCTTTGGACTTGGAATCATATTATTACTCATGTCTATCTGGAGGCGAATTCTATTACAGATGGTTTGGCTAACAAAGGAATTGAAGATGCTGATTTCACATGGTATGACAATCTCCATACTGCTTTTTTACCCCTTTTGAAAAGGGATTTGAACAAAACTCATATGTTTAGAATTCTGTAAGTTGGAATTTTTCAACTTAATTTAGGGGCCATTCATTTCGGGGTAAGGCCTCAGATTCTTCTAAAAAAACTTAGTAAAATTTTTTATCATGTAATATGAATAATAATTAACCATTAAAAAATTGATTTAATATAATAACTAATTATTTATATATTTATATATAATTAGCAATTTCATAGATAATAATTAATTGGAACTAATTAGATGTTAATAATTATTTAAATGTAAGCACTAATTAAATAATAATAAATTTATAATACAAAGAAAATTTTAATGATAATAAATTATAAATATCGATTAATTGCAATTATTAATTTCTTATAAGTTTAGGGATATGATTACTAAGTATTAATTTATTAATTATAATTTATTTATCATAATTTTTAGTTATGTAATTATAATTAGTAATTAAATGACTGTAATTTGTAATTAAGTATTTTTAATGAGTAATTAAATTATTTTAATTAGTAATTAATTAATTATTAATTAATTATAATTATTTAGTAATTAATATTATTCTGTAATTAATTAATTTTAATTATTAAATAATTTAATTTAATTAGTATTTAATTACTTCTAATTAGTAATTAATTATTTTTAAGAATTACATTATTAATTGTAATTAGTAATTAATTAATTAAGTAATTAATTTTAATTAGTAATTAATTGTAATTAGAAATTAGTTGTAATTAGAAATTAGTTGTAATTAGTAGTTAAATAATTGTAATTAGTAATTCCATAACTGGAAATAGTAATAATTTTGTATTAATTAATTAAAATGAGAAATTAGTATATTCTAACAAGTAATAAAATCATTAAAATTAGTTAAAGAACTAATTAATAAGTATGTACTATTTATTTTAGAATTAAAAAAATTAAAAAATAATTAAAAATTAATTAATAAGTAGAGAACTAATTAATGGATGATTAAGGAATGATTAACATGGGATTTACTAATTCTGAACTACTATGTAAGAAATGATTATTTACAGACTAACTCGGGAATAAATTAGGATGAATTGGGGATTTAATAACTAATAACTCTTGATTAACATTATATTAAAATTGAATTAATACATGATCAAAGAGGACTAATTATACGACAAAGTGTTATAACTACACACTTGATTTGTCACTCTCATGAGATCTATATTAAATGATTCATTCCAAAAGGAATAATAAAATTACAACATGAAAATGTAACTCTCATTGTTGAGGATATATAAAATATTCTAAAATTTTCGTAAAGTGATGATTGTGAGATTTTTTGAGCAATTAAATCCCTATCTAGATGCTACAAGTGGATGTGGCTCTAGCACAGATGTACCTAGGAGTAACTACCCTGCAAACACAGTATTGATCAAGACATGATTTAGAACTAGTGTAAAACAATGGGGCTTGATATACACTAGGTTTGAAACTCATGGGTATGTACTTTTGATGATATTAATTATCATTATAAACTATTGAACAAAGCTCGAGAAAAGTAATAATTATATTAAGAAGCATTTGTTTCATCCTGGAGGATATAATAAGATGTTCTAAAGTTTTTTTAAATTAAATATTACGTGGTTATCTAACAAATTAAATATAATTTTTGATAATACATGTGTATATGTCTTTGGCAATGTTGTACCTAGGGGTAACAACCACAAAAACATAGTGTTGATCTAGAATCGATTGGGATCTAGAGCTTGACAATAGGCCTTATTGCACACCAAATTTGACACTCCGGAGTGTATGCTTTAAATGATTCAAATTCTCTTTATACACTAATGAACATTATTTAGGAATATTAAAAATTATACTACAAAACATTTGTTTTATCTTTGAGTATATAAGAAGACAATCTAAAATTTCAATAAAGTGATAATTGTGTTATATTCTTAACAAATTCCAAAATATTGGAAAATCATATTGAGTTTCTCTAATTATATTTAATTAATATAGATGTTTTATTTTAGAGAAAAAAATAATATTACTACTTATATTTATTTCAATTTTCATGTAATTTTGACTCAACAAGGATATAGTTATAGTGTATGACTATATTGACTTTTGATTCTTCTAAAGTGTACCACTGTGGAATCTGTTCAAATAAAAATTCATCAAAGGTTTAAAGTAATGTTGAATCAAGTGATAAAATCCCTCATATATAGACATCTATAGTTTAATGATGGGTTTTGGCATGTAGGCTATCCATTAACTAATGATGATGATTGGGAACACATATTTTCATTGGTTATGTATCATCCTGAAAATCAAATGATGGAGTGGTATGTCACCATAGATTCAATTCAAGTTCTGTCGACATTGGAAGTCTGCATGATACAATGTCACATCGTCATGGTATAAATACTTAATAAGATTCATAATTTGTGGTAGTTGTTCCACCATATCCTCATTCCATAGTTTCATATCCCCAATTTTTTATGAATCATAGAGGAAGTGATGTTTTCATGGATAGTCCCTCATATAATTTAGACGTGTTGGTTGAAAATTTTAAGGGTGATGAAAATTCAGAATAGGATGACAATAAAGAAGTTAAATAAGAACACTATGATGATGAAAATTTTATTCCCATTCCTATGAGATTCAAAAAACATATGAACCATCCTTAATCATTTGAATCATGGTTGATAAAAGTCATGACATGCCTGCTTTAATTTTATTTGATAATTAATACTCTTAGGATATAATTTATAGGAATTATTTGTTGCACAAATCGTGTGTCAGATGAAGGTTCTATATATATTTGTATATAGTTTGATAGTAGAAATGAAAATAAAAATGGGATAAAAGAATATCACATTGAATGAAATTATAGTCATATTGGAGAAGAGTTAAAGAGAACACATTATTTGATCCAATGTGAGAAATATGATTCACACTATCATATTTGTTTGTATGCAATAATTTATAACAATTTTCTATGTTTGTGCATTGTTATATTTACTCCACACACATGTGTGAGACCATGATATTCATTGGATCACTCATCATTATATGTTAAGTTTATTCAACTATTATTTTTTAAATGATAAGATCATATCCAAAATTCTTATCACTTTGGTGGTGGAGAGAATCAAGAATCATTAAGGGTGTTAAATTTTCTATTATAAGGCATAGACGATGTGATAAATGGATATTTAAAAATTTTATAGCGACTATGATGAATCTTGTCAAATTTTACCAGAACTTATAATGATTTTATATTACAATAATCATGTTATATATTGGTTACAAACTATTAAATATATTTACCAATATAACCAAGTTTATTAATTGATGGTTGCGTTTGATAGATTTTTTGGACATTTTTACAATGTGTGGCTAATTTTATACATTATGATTAATTTATAAAAAATGATGGTACATTTTATTGTGGAATGTATATTTAAAATTTAATGATTTCCACCACACAATATGGTAATCGAGCCCCTATATATTAGAAAATTTCTATTGATTATAAGGAGAGCTTCTCATATTGATGTTTCTACCTAGTTTTTCATTGAGGGTTTTCTACAAGTGTAGAAGGGATTTTTCGTATTAAAGATATTCATCAATCAATAAAGCGATTAGTACAATCTAAGGTTCTTTCATGGATATCACCCTATGACCATCATGAATACTATATTTTACACATTGTCAGCAAAGTGTGAAAGAATTTCATCATTATGTACATGAAAAAATGATTCAGAAAAATTGGTAGGGATATCCTTTTTGGTTTTAAAAATCATTGTTATTATCCTATTTGTTCAAATTAGTTCTTTTTTGTTAGCATGTCATCCTCAACAAAGATGGATAGAGGAGTGTCTGGAAAATATTTATTAAGTTAATCCATATGTTTATGATTACATGATTAAAATTCGAAAGCATAACTGGTTTTTGGTGAATGATTATGGGAGGAGATACGGACATATGATGACCAACATCATAGAATATATAAATGGATTTTCAAGGGAGTTATGAAATTAACCATCATAGGTAATTAAGAATATTATTTTATTTGTTAATTTGAAAAGATACAATTATAATATAATATAATTTTAATTTTTGAAATATAAATTATAGGTTTTGTACAAGAGACTTTCTATCACACTGTAAATTATTTTATGGAATGTTGAAAGTAGACTGAAGAGGTTCTAAATAGTGGGATGTGATGTGGTCACCATATCCAGTGTGTGATAGATAATGTTCTTTAGGAGGATTAAAAATTTCACGTCCATTCATTTGATCATGTAGATAAAATATTTTAGATCACTATTCCCCAGGATTTAATGACTGGTAGTAGTGTCATGTTCTAGTCATTTTAATAGACTAGTTTAATTGTGATTGTGGAGAAATTTAAGAATTAAGATATCCTTGTGGACATGTGATCATGGCATGAACTTATGCATACCTTACTTGGGAATAGTTTGTTGACCTATTTTATCGATTAGAGAGTATTAATGACTGCTACAGTTTTCCATGGATGCCTGCTCGGGAATATCAAAATTTGTCTCAATTTGATGGAACACCCACCTTTCTACCAAACATTACAAGGATATGACCAAAAGGGAAGCCAAAGTTCACTCATATTCTAAATGACATGGATTGTCCCAACAAACAGGCTATGGCATGAAGGAGAGACATATATAGCTAGGATGTTCACATGGGGACACACTTTCCTAAATATATAGTGAAATCATATAATAGTTAAAATGTTTTATGTACATGATCAATTAATATAAAAAAATTTACATGTCATTATTTTTAAAATATATTATTATTCTTGTTAATGTGGAACAATCAATAAGGGGTTGAATTTATTTTTACAAATAAACATGTTTATTAAAACAATTTAAAACTAAAACCCCCAATTTATAAAAACATTTAGTTAACTAAAACAATATAATTATATAATTTTATCATTAAAAATGGTTCTCAATGGTTTGATCATAAATCATTTACAAACATCTGTGAAAACCCTTTCTAACCATTGAAAATATTTTATAGGCTCAGGAATATGTCTCTAAGTTATTCTCTTTAAAATTACCTCCCCTTTTATCCAAAAGCATGTATTTTACTTAAAAATAACTCCATATCAAAGTAAATTTATAGTCAATTAAAATAACATACTGTATTTTTATGAAAACCCAAAAAAATATTTAAAAAATATTTTATATCAAATCATACTACTCGGAATGGGTTAAATAATTTTTGAAATTATTTTCTTACTGTTCGTACATTTATAAGGATTGTCCTCTATTATCTTTCTATCAGTCTCACATTTCATGCGATGTGTTGGTGGGGGACGTTTTTAAAATATTATTGTTTAGAGATGATATAATTTTCATCATGATACACCTCCCACGTGCATTTTTTCATACTTCATACTAGATGGATTTTATAGAGTCACCATTTACAACATAATGACCATTGATCTCCATTTTATGTCTACTCTGTTTGAGATATAGCATCCATAGACACACACATTTCATACCCTTGAGGGTTAGATGACCACTACCTTAGAGGAAAACACCTACATGTTAGGTCTATGCATACATAACTAGTTAGTTATGGGGGCCATTATTGGAAATTGGTGTGAATTCATACATCTTCTACCTTCAGTTGATGTAATCTACATAACACATGTCTTCCAGTGTTCCCACTTATTCATGCGGTGGCTTTATGAGAATTTCATCATCATTATTAATGATGAATAGGGGGAGACACTTATTCAGTAAAAATGTCCATATATTTTGAGAATGATCATATGCATGTTGTGTGTGGACTACTCCACCACCGTTGAACACATGTAGTACATACAATTACTTTAGGATCTAGATGAAATGGGTAGATATGGTCGGGGATCATTGTATTATCACATCTCTATATAAGTATATATAACCACTATCATGTTGATGCATGGAAGACTGTAGGTTATATGGATTTGGTATAGATGTGAGCCTGGGAGAATTTTCCACGAATCACTCCAAGAGTTTTCAAACCAATTCCACAGTACATATTTTGGGACTGCACTCAGGGATGCCAGAATATTTATGACATAAATTTGATTTATTTAACAATTGTATTAATTTCCTTTATAAACATTCCATATATTACTTATTTTTAACTAGGTGGAGATATGATTATTATTATTCACATTCTCCAAGATATAATTTTTATTATTTTTTTATTGATATTTGATGATATAAATCTCAATTATGTGAGTTAAAAACTAATTTTTTTTTCTAGAAAACATAATTTTTTAATTTAATTTTAAATATATTTACATGTTATTTTAGTAACTTTATCATGAATATTTACGAATTACTTTCTGAGTTGACATTTTATGATTTATACAATATTTTTCTACAGGTCATGTCCACCATACTGACTATCTATGGTTAGAGATCATGGAACATTGGTGCCACTCATCCTCTTCAACATCATTAACAGGAAGCCTTCAGACCGATTCATGCGATAATCTGGCTATATACAACACATCCCCATCGAACCATGAGAGGTTGATGGGTTACATTCAATTATGATTATAGGTAGACAAATGATGGATTGGTTGCGGTTTCAGGCCCGTTATATTGAGTATTGGGAAACACATGCCCTATATGATATCTTTTAGCAGGGATATCCCACAACATGATTTTTGTTAGATGATTATTGGGATTATATAGATTGGTACTGATAGAACATGATCATATACCTTATGAATCATGGGATAAAAATTCATCAGTTTTATTGTTTACTAAAATTTATTACATATTTTTAGACCTTTTTTCGTATTATTTTGAATGTTATTTCATTTCCAGTCAGATGGCCAAGTTCGAATTGTACATACCAAAGATACATAAGTGGTGGAATTTATTAGTTGGGTTGTAGGTCACCCAAATATGGTGGCTCTCAAAGATATTATCCATTTCATATATGATAGTTTCTTTAATAAGGATCCACAGTTATATCTTGATCCACATACTCTAGCTGAGGTGCTTGGGGATGATGATATGATTGATGTGCCCCCTAAAAAATTCCTGAACTTTCGCCTCTACTAATAAGTGGATAGACACAAGGAAATCAAAAAGGGAAGATACAAGGACATAGAGAGCGACATTAGAGAGAGGCACCATTAAATGTTGTTCCACCATAGAGAGATGATCTGACATTGATGACTGATCATTTTCTCACACTTGGGAGAGGTTTATATGCCACATATACCTACTTAGATGTTTGATATACAATCTCTATCTCAACTGACATTGATGGATTGGGACCTGGGTATGGTAACATAATTTGTGGTGGCCTCGTGGAACACTCTCGCTGACGATGACTTCTTTGATATCACAATTTTGATATATATAGTAGTTTCAGGGCCATATGGATCCACATATGCTATTGGGAAGTCCAAAACATATGATGTCGGGTATTATAGTACATAGGATCATGATCACGCACCCACAATACTTCAATAGAAGAAACCCACTCCTATATCTAAGGAATCAAATTAGAAAAGGCATCAGATGCGGAGGGGGTGTGAGGTTTATATGTCTGGTTGTGCATATGATGGGCATCATTGATGATTTTATCTGATTCCACATTGTACATATTTATAAATATGTTTATTGAGAAAATTAAATGTTTTCATATAAAAAAATTAATTTCAAAAATATAGTAAACAAAAACTAATTTACATAAACTATTATTAAATAAAAATTAACTCCCATCAATTTTATGATTCCCTTAGATTATACATATAGTTTATATCTTAAAATCCTTCCAAATAAACTACTAAAAATATAACAATTATAAATATAAATTATTGTGATATTCATTTTAATACTAGAAATGGGATATATACCCTTAATGTTGATTTATTATATTGCTATAGATCTCATTTTGAGTAGTGAAAGTAATTTCAACAAAAATTATAAGTACAAATGTTATGTTTTGAAAAAATGATATTTTGTACCATTAAAATTATTTTCCTTAAATTGTTTTTTGAAAAAAATTGTTTTTATTTTAATAATTTATCATATTTTTAGTTAGTATACAAAATTTCATTTAGATAGTATTTAAACATTATAATTTCAATAATTTAAAATTCACATACTTCCTAATAATTTAATTATTAGTGTAATATAAAATATGAAAATTTTCCCAAATAGAATTATTTTTAACAATAAAGTCTATTTCATGTAAATTAGTTTTTGTTTACTATATTTTTTTATTTATAAATATTTTTTAATAATTTATTATATATTTAGTTAGTGTGACAAATTTTATTTAGATAGTATGTGTACTTTGAAATATATATTCATTCAAAGTCATTTCAATGAAACATAATAATGTTACAAGTGTGGGACTTTGAAAGCCTATAAATTTAAAAGTAAACAAAATAATGATTTTTTTTTTGAAAAATTGACTAAAAAATAAAAAAAAGGAATTTCATCAAAACAGTTAATGAAAAATAATATTAAATCCACAATAATTAAATTTTTCAAAACATAACATTTGTACGTACAAATTTTTTATAACACATTAACTACAGGAAATATGATCTATATCTATAGAATAAATCAATGTTGATGAACCTCATTACCATAAACGAACATATGTGCCTCACACCTTCTTCACATCTGATGTCTATGTGACTTTGGTGTCCTCGATATTAGTGTTGGTTCCTCCTCATGTGGTGATGTGGGTTCCTCCTTATGTTGTTTTTTAGAGTACTACCCAACATCATATGTGTACTACAAGATGTCTAACAAGTCACTGCACCAACAATTCATGTGATACGTGTAACTGATAAGAAGATAATAGAGGATTCTCTTTCTGAGCATAAGAATGGTAGGACATTAAAAGAGATATATATTTAACTCATTTTTGGTTTTATGATTTTGTATAAAAGTTTTTTTATATGTTTCTAATTGATTTTTCTTATAAATTAATTGTGTTATTTCAAGTGACCACATATGCTATTTGATATGAAGTTCTTTTTAATTGAATTAAATAATTTTGGAAAAAATGATTTTTTGAATGCGCGTGAATATATTATTGTTTTGTTTAATTAAATTTCAGTTTGTGTTTTTGAATAACTCAAAACCCTCTTTATTTTATGTGAATATTTGTTCAAACTAGATCTCTGTATTTTTATTGTATCATGAGTTTGGGTGATTTAAATTTTCTAATTCTAATTTTATATGAAAGAAAATAAGAACATATTTATTTTATTCAACTATGTAAGATTCTAAATCAATCTCTAACATGTTCTCTTTTTGACCTGAACTTTTTGTATTCTTTGGGTTTCATGAATAATTTCTATTTTAAATGCTTAATAGCTTTATTTAATTATTTAATTATATATTGAGTTATATAAATAAAATTCTCATGAAACTTTTTCAATTTTATATCCAATATATTTATCTATATATTATTTATCTAAATGGATGTCTTAATTTGTTGTTCAAATAATGTAAAAAATCCTGAAGTCTAAGAAATAATTTTGGAATTTTGGAATTTCTAGAGTTCAAAATCTCTTTTTATTTCAGTTATATTTCCTCTGATATACATTAGAATAAAATAATGTTTTTTGAGATGGATGTATAATATGTTTTTCTATATTTAATAAAACTTCATGAATGTCTAAAAAATTAATTTAGATTCATTAAAATATACATTATTTCTAAAACATTTCAATTTCAATTTTTTAATATCTTGTTTATATATTTTAATGTTTTTTCTGATATATTTTTATATACTTGTTAGATTAAATATATTTTTTTGATCCATTGGAAATCTGTTTAAATTTTATAAATTTAAGTATTTTGGACCAATATATGATTTTTTACTTTTATAGGGGAAAAAATCTCTATATCTTATGTGTCAAACATTATATGAAATGATAAACATTATTCATCATCTTCTTCCAACTTAGAAGAAATCCATTTTATCATGCACAATGCATTAGAATCTCCATATCTTTCAATATAACCACATCCCTCTTCTACACGGAACACTACATTTATTATATTTATGTAGTTATATTTTCAATTATTAATGGAATGTCAAAAAAAATTACAAACGTTGTGTTTTAAAAAAATAATGTTTTCTCCCTTAGAAATAATTTTCATAAACTATTTTTTTGGTATTACATTTATTTTAAATTATTTTTTATATGTTTAGTAAATTTTTCAAAGTTCATTTTTATTGTATTTATAATTTATAATTTCTTGGCATTCAAGGTCACATTTATGTGACTTTGAAAGTGTATAAATTATAATATTTACTTTCTATCTAACTGAAATTTGTCACACTAACAAAACATATAATAAATAATTGAATAATAGATAGAAATAAAACAAAAGATAGTAAACAAAAACTAATCTACATGAAAAAAAATTACTATTTAAAACCATTACATGTACACTTTAAATTTATGGTCATATTTCATATTAATTGTTATTTTAATAATTGCATAATTATGAAGTTTGATTATTTATTTTATTATTAAATGTTACTAATTACATTATGAATAAATATTAATTATGTTATTAAATATTTACAATAATTAAATTAATTAATATGAATAATAATTTTGATAACATTAATAAAGTAGCTAATAATATAATTTAAAATAAGTCTTAATTAAAGTTGTAACATGAAAAATATAATTAATATTATTATTATTATTATTAAAAATTTAATATATTTTAAAAAATACTTTAGATTTATTTATTTATAAATATTTATAACTATATAAATATAGATATATAATTTTATAATTATAAATATATTCATAAATTTAATTACATATAATTTCATATTTATAAATGTAAGAACTATGACTTTCTTTTCAGGTATGTTTTTCCATTCAGGCCGTTTTGGGAGAAAAGAGGAATTTTTGGAAATTTTCTAAGTACATGTCGTGTACCTTCTTTCCGTTGTTGGCTATGTGCTGGCCATGTTTTAGCCACACACATGGATGTGTGGTAGTGTTTTGGAGGCCGCCTAATGCGGAGTATGAAATAGAATGTACACGCCTTGTACTCCAAAAGTATACACCATGTATTTTCTTTTTTTATTAAATGAACCTGTGTCGCGTCTAACAGATAGAACTAATTTTTTTTAGGTTCTGTTTGTTCGAGAGCACAAAAAAGCTACAGATCATTGACGATTCCCTGATCCTCCATTCATCCTCCATTTCAGACACTTTTGATTGTGTTGGAATCACATTGGCGAGTTCACTATTCTTTTTTATCCTTTTTTTCAATTCCTAATCTATTCCAAGTTATCGTGGGATGAAACTTTTAGACATTTTCTTAGATCTATGATGTTCCAAGGACATTCAAGCTTTGTGGTTCAATTATACTGATCTTCTAACCTCGAGGAAGGTGGTTTGTGCCTTTCTGTTCGAAGTCTTTGAGTATTATGTGAAAATTCCACCAATACCCATGAATGGGGTTTTGCGTGTCGACCGTTTACCCCTGTCGTTTTCCTACAATTCTTTTAGGCCTGTGCAGAGGTAATTTGGATATGAATAGGGTTGATTGATGTGCTTTGGATGTGTTTTTCCCTTGCATTGTTCTGTTTATGACCGTTTGGTCTTGTTAAGCCTTGGCTGCTTTGCCTGTTTTCCAGGCCATTTGTTGTAGGATGGAGAGTTTGTATTTCTAACATTATGGATATTTGTAGACTATTTAACCAAGTTGTTATGTAGGTTAACTTTAGCTATATTGCACTTCTATGCTTGTTGAATTTCACAGGTCCGTGAGAACCTGGTGTAGTAGACTATAGGGGGAATTCACTTGGTGATCTTCCTCAGAGTGTCTTGGAGCACTTTTTGCTACAAGGTTGATTGACCGAGTGAGCATCCTCGGAGAGCATAGAACCACTTTGGAATATAAGGGGATTGACTGAGTGAGATTCCTCTTAGAGTCCTTGATTGCTTTATACTATAAGGGGATTGACCACATGAGCTTATTCTAAGAGTCTTTGTTTTAATTGAATGACATGGGTTGTAAGGGTAATTGACGGAGTGAGCTTTCTCATAGAGTCCTGGACCTCAGGTATACAAGGGGAATTGACATTTGAGCTTCCTTAGAGAGTTCCTGACTACCTTAGACTATGCGGGGAATGGACTCTGTGAGCTTCCTCAGAGAGTCTTGCATTTCCTTTGACTATAATGGGAAAGACTATCAGAGCTTCCTCAGAGAATCTTATTAAATTCATATACATAACCAGTAGGGTTAGATCGAGTGTGCTGCCTAGAGGGTTTCTTGTACATTTTAGGTAGGACCATAGGGGATGGCTACTAGAACTTCGTAGAGGGTTACCTGTTGGTGGCTTATTTGGTTTCTTTACTATTGATTGATATTGATCTGTGGAAACTGACTACCTTATACTATGTGGTGAATGGAGAGTGTGAGATTCCTCAAAGAATCTTGAATTGCCTTTGACAATAAGTGGAAAGACTATCATCTCTTCCTCAGAGAGTCTTATTAAATTCATACACAAAACTAGAGGGGTTAGATCGATTGTGCGGCCTAGAGTGTTGCTTGTACTTTTTAGGTAGGACCAGAGGGGATGGATACTAGAACTTTGTAGGGGGTTACGTATTTGTGGATTAGTTGGTTTCTTCACTATTGCTTGATATTGATCTGTGGATTGTTTACTATTGAGTAATTTTCTGTTACTATTTATTGTTTACTGTTTTCTTTACTTTTACCTGCCATATACACACTGACTGTTAGGAATAGATCATCAAGAGGTTTACTACTATGATTTAGTCTCACACATTATTTGGGAAATGTTTTTGGGCCGAATCAGGATATTTTTTTGTTGTTATAGGTAAGGCCAAGCACCCTTCAATTTTGGTTACTTGGCTTGTTGTGAAGCTGGAGAGCATGGGACTAAGCATGTGCTTGCGATGCTGAGGAGCTGTTTATCTTTTATTTTGGTAATTTGGGTTAGTACTTTTTTTATTCCAGCATTGTGACTTGTTTGGTTTCTTTCCTAGACATATGTATCGTGCATCATTTATATATATAAATGTGTCTGTGTGCTTCGGTTTTTTTATTATTCAAGTTATCTTCTATTTGTTGTTGTTGGATATTTACTGCTTCTGCTATTGTATGTGTTGCTTACTTTTACTATGTACTATACCAATTAGGTCATAGTTTTCCCACTGTCACACCCATCGACCTCGCTGCAAGTCATCAGCCTCTGGCATTCAGGGAAATGTGCTTGATGCCATGTGACCAACCGGGTACGGGGCCCCTCTGGGCGGCTTCCGGAACCGGGACGTTACAAAGTGGTATCAGAGGATTTCATTTCTCTGGATTTACTATTTGGAGCCATTAGTAAGGGATAGGATGGAATTGGTATTTGGGAATAATATGTTCCCGGGAGTAGCTAACCCATGTACAAGGGAAATCCAATCTACCTCGTTGATTGCTATTTTTCTGGTTTTTCAATTATTACAGTTAATATAATTTCACTATGAGGGATACAAATGATTTGTACCGTTATTTTTGATGTTATTGAGGTTCTATTTCACTTGCACCCTGATGAGATGAGGGTATTCAATATCATTCATCATATAGGCACTTGCATGAAATCACATGTCATGCATTTTTTCCGTGCAGTCTAGGATGCATTAGTAATTGCATGTGGTTGTGATAGATTATGTGTAATGTATTCACACTGTTGTGAAATTTTCCTTGGTAGAAATACCCTTTATTTTATTGGAAATTTTTTGTGTATAGATTTTCTTGAATGAACACAAAAATATGGTTCTTGAGGTGTTATGGCCCCTCATGGACCGGAATTTAGAGGATCATTGCCTTGTACCCTGCTGTGTCATGAACAACATGGGCTGGTATTTTCCTTTATCAGACACGCTGTGTCCGTCTGAAGATGCTATGTAGTGTGAGTCATGTGTCAGGCCATGTCTCCAACAACACTGGATAGGTGAATCTTTTCTAGTACATGTTGTGTAGTCAATTTACAAGTCGTGTAGTGGGAGCCATGTGTCAGGCCAAGTCTCTAACAACACTGGCTAGGTGAATCTTGTCTAGTACATGTCGTGTAGGCATTTTACGTGCTGTGTAGTCTTTCCTTTAGAGTGTCTTGTTGTTTAATCGTGTAGAAGAACTCGGGCATGGAAAGAGAATTCAAGTACATGACTTGTTTCTGGGGTGTTACATGACCAGATTAGGTAGGAGTACACGCCCATGTGAATGAATTCAGGGAACACGCCGTGTAGGATATGCACAAGCTGTGCAGTCATGTTTTGTAAACAAGAATTTTTTCTTTCTCTTTTTCTCCTCTTACACACCTTATTTTTAGTCCCTAACAATCTTGATCTATGTTGTGCGCTTGACTTTGCAGAGTCATGCCATCAACACGTCCTCCAGTTGTGCGCCAGTTGCCAAATGGTGATCAGACACCAGACATGGTCGATCAGGGACCACCTGCAGATCCTCCTGTTGTGCCAACCTTTTCACCAGCCATTGTACCTGACATAGGTGTTGATGCACAGTTCATGTTGGGAATTCTGAGGATGATATAGAATTTTTAGGGAGTGATTCCTCCCACCCCATCAATGGCTGACTTGACGTGGGTAAACCATCAGCATCATCCTTCCACTTTCTCAGGGGAAGGAGGACCTTAGTCTGGTGACTCATGGCGAGAGACCACACTGATGATTTTCAAGCATATGGAGATACCTCTAGAGAAGAGGCTGATTCTTGCTACCTACATACTCCGAGACTCTTCCAGGAGATGATGGGATGTGGTCTCATGGGCAGGCTGCCAGGAGAATATGGCTTGGGATGATTTTTGGATCATATTCTATAGTTCCTTCTACCTGGAGATCATGAGGGTCGATCGAGCATGGGACTTCATGAGTCTAGAGGAGGGTACTCTTTCTGTTATCGAGTATTCCTCTCGCTTCATAGCAATGCAGTTTTTAAAGAATATTCCAGGAGATAATGAGTTGTTCCTTACATAGAAGTTTGAGCATGGACTGAGGGACGACATCCGATCATAGGTGAACATATTCTGGATGACTTTGATATCTTCTTATTGTCTACTAGGCTCTAATAACAAAGTTCAATTTAAAGGATTTTGTAGTTGCGAGCAAGGGCAGATTGGCATCCAGAGAGAGTGATCCTCTAGCTAATAGCAGGAAGCGATGTAGAGAGGCTGCATGAGGAGATCAGAGTAGGCGGGATGCATCCTCCGTTATCCAGGTGGTGTGCTACCACTGTGGGAGATGTGGGAATATGAGTTCACATTGCCCCAGAATCCTAGTGGAGTGCAAATATTACGAAAAGATGGGTCACCTTCATCAATTTTTTTAGTTCTTCTCACCAGTAGCTAGTGACAAGGGTTCTTCTATAACTCTTAATTTAGGAGCAGCACCACCATTTTCTCAATAGTAAGGAAATTGGTATTTTTCCGGCCTTCAGGCTGAGGTGGAGGTCGTGGCCATGGTAGCCAGTCACCTGGTTTTCAGCGACATCTGGGCAGATCGGCTCAGTGTGGCTAGGCATGGTGACAAGGTTGTGGTACATGCCCGACTTTTGCAGTGGAGCAGACCCAGCAAGGGTAGGATCCCAGACCATCCTCCATTCGTGGTATGATCATAGTAGCCCCAATTTTATCTTCTGCTATTTTTTTGTAGTGGTTCTTCCCATAGCTTTATATTTGTTGCATTCATGGGGAGCCTTGGGCTCTGCATCTTTTCTTCTACTGATATCTAGATGCTAGACACTCCATTTGGGACTATAACGACTAGTGTATGTCAGTGCAGAGAGTGCCCTCTTCAGGTTGGTGGATGTCACTTGTTTTGGGATCTCTATGTACAAGAGATGATAGGCTATGATGTCATTATTGGGATAGAATGGTTAGTTCCATTCTAGGAAGTCGATGACTGTTATCGTCACAGGGTGCATTTAATATCACCAGATGGTGGGTCTTTTCTTCATAGGGGAGAATGGGATGTCCAGGCGAGCAGAGTAGGTCCATGGAAACATGGGTTTGGAGGAGTTACTTCCAAGATCATTAGTCTTTATCTGGATGACCAGGGGACTTCACCGTTAGACTTTCCTCCAGTGGTGGATCGTTTCAGAGATGTTATTCCAGAGGACTTTTTAGGTTTTCCTCCAGAGCGTGAGGTTGACATCTCGATTGATCTTGTACAAGAAGCGGCCCCAGGGTCCATTCCTTCTTATATGATGGCTACACTTGAGTTACAGGAGCTCATGAAGTAGTTGGATGAGTTGAAGGGAAAGGGATTCATCCCACCCAGTACTTCTCCTTGGGGTTCGCCTATCATATTTTCAAAGAAGGCAGATGGATTCCTCGGGCTTTGTGTAGACTATCAGATTTTGAACCAGTTGATGGTCAAGAACTGATATCCATTTCCCCGGATTGATGATCTCTTTGATCTGCCTCGAGGAGCCTGGGTGTTCTCGAAGATCGACCTGTGATTTGGTTATCATCAGTTGTGCATTAGACCATCAGATATACCTCGTACAACCTTCAAGATCAGTTATGGTCTATACGAGTACTTGGTTATGCCTTTCGGTCTCACGAATGTGCATTCAGTTTTCAGGGAACTGATGAACCAAGTGTTCCATCCATACTTGTATTATTTCATGGTGGTATTCATGGACGATATTTTGGTGTACTCTCACCCTCGACATGACCATGCTACCTATCTTGATATCATTTTAAGTATATAGAGGGAGCATCAGTTATATTCTTTGCTCTCAAAGTTCCACTTTTGGATGGATCAGATTCACTTCCTAGGTAATGTTATCTCAGATGTAGGTGTATCAGTAGGCCTAGAGAAAGTGAGGGCTGTATTTTTCTGGGAGCAGCCAAAGAATGTATTTTAGTTGCGGAGATTTTAGGGCTGAATGGATACTATAGACACTTAATACAAATCTTTTCGTTCTTAGCATCACCACTGGAAGGTCTGACCAAAAAGGGGGTGAAGATATTATGGTCAGACTCTTGTGAGTCAGCCATTCGAGAGCTGAAATGGAGGTTGACTTTAGAATCGATACTAGTCTTTCCAGAGCCAAGCAAGAGCTATACTGTTTACTGTGATGCATTAGGTATTGGGCTAGGATCTATTCTTATGCAGGGAGATAGAGTCGTTGTGTACGGGTCTCGGCAGTTGAGGCCACATGAGAGGATTTACCAGACACACGATCTGGAGTGGATAACTATTGTTTATACCATACACTATTGGAGACATTATCTTCTGGGAGAGCAATCTATGGTTTTCACCAACCAAAAGAGTCTCAAGTACATCTTCACTCAGCATGATCTGAATTTGAGATAGTGCAGGTGGGTTGAGTACCTACTGTCATTTGACATCAAGCTTGCCTATACACCTGGGAAGGGAAACACAATGGCTGATGCGTTGAGTAGGAGGTCTCAGATACAAGCAGTTCGGGAGGCCAGCAGTGAGTGGAAGCTTATGGCTCTGTTCTCTGAGATGAATTTGAAGGTGCACAATATACAGGGGTAGACTTTTCTATTGTCTATAGATGTTACCTCTACTCTTCTAGATCGTGTTTGAATGAGGTACCTATCAGATTCTGAAGGCTTAGTCTTACGGAAAAGCATGCCAGGAGAGGACCATAATCCGGGATGGACCATAGGCGAAGATGAGATCTTGTGTTTCCAAGGACACGTATTGGTGCCACCACACATACACGAGGATCTGATGTGGGATTTTCATTCCTCATTTTGGGCACTTTTTCCCAGCGTCACCAAGATGCCTCGTGATCTACACCATTTGGATTGGTGTCCAGGTATGAAAAGGGACGTTTCTAGTTATGTCATGAGGTTTTACACTTGTTAGAAGGTGAAGGTAGAATATCAATGACCAGCTGAGATTTTGCAACAGTTTCCCATTCCCGAGTGGAAGTGGAATGACATCGCGATGGACTTCGTGAACGGTTTTCCGAGGTCCCCTTGAGGGAATGATGTTGTTTGGGTTGTCATTGACAGACGCATGATAGTTTCTCACTTCTTTCTGATCATGGATAGCTTTATTGTTGATGGGATTGGATGTTTATACGTCTAAGAGATTGTACGTCTTCATAGAGTTCCACACTCCACTGTTTCTAACAGGGATACATGTTTTATGTCTCGGTTCTTATTGAAGATTTAGTAGGATTTGGGTACATAGTTACTTTTGAGTACATCTTACCATCTCCAGATAGATGTCCCGTCCGAGCGTATGATTTATGTGCTTGAGGACATGATCTTAGAATGCATTCTGGATTTTGTAGGTTATTGGGAGAATCATATACCTCTTGTGGAGTTTTCCTACAATTGTTTTTCCAATCACCTATTCAGATGGAACCTTATGAGTCTTTATATGGTAGGCCATGTCGATCACCATTATGTTGGCTGGATATAGGAGAGGCATCTTTGATGTGACCTCATCTTGTTCAGGAGACGACAGAGTAGATAGAGTTGATTCGAAAGAGGATGGTAACTATGCAGTCTCGATAGAGGTTTTATGCTGATCAGTGGAGACAACCTCTGGAGTTCGTGGTCGGTGATCAGGTTTTGTTACCTGTCACACTAAGGTTGGGATGAAAGAGGATTAGGATACAGGTTAATCTTTGACCGAGTTATATAGGTCTGTTTTTGGTGTTGGAGAGAGTAGGTTCGGTTTCATATCGGTTGCAGTTTCCTCAGAGGTACTAGGATATGCACGATGTCTTCCATGTTTCTCATCTTCGACGTTACATTTCAGAACCGTCTCCTATCTTTCATCCCGAAGAGGGTGAGCTCGAAAAGGATACATCATTTGAGTAGCATCCTATCAGGATAGGGGATCATAGTAAAAAGGTTCTTTGTGTCCGGTCCGTTCCCCTGATACGTGTGCTATGGCAGAACGGGCGAGTATAGGAAGAGACTTGGGAGAGGTTGGACAATGTACGAGCACAATGGCCGTAACTGTTTGAGGGTTCTTCTTTTACGCCAACCTAGGGAAATTCTGGGATGAATTTCTTTAGTGGGGGAAGTTTTTAAGAACCCGGACCTTATTTTCATGTATGTTTTTCCTTTCTGTTTGTTTTAGGAGAAAATAGTAATTTATGGAAATTTTTTATGTACACATTGTGTCCTTTATGAGTGCACACCGTGTACTTTCATGCCACAGCCAGCTGTGTGTTGGTCATGTGGTAGCCACACACACAGTTGTGTGGGAGTGTTTTGGAGGCCACCAAATGCGGATTACAGAATAGAAATTACACACCATGTACTCCAAAAGTACACACAGTGTATTTTTTTCATTAAACACACCAGGGTCGCATCTAACGGACAAAACTCACTTTTTTTAGGTTCTGTTCATCCGAGAGAGTTGTGCAGCTGCGGATCTTTGATGAGTCCCCACAGCTCTGTTTTTCCTCTGTTTCGGACACCGTTTATTGCGTTGGAATCGCATCGGTGAGTTCTCCCTTATTCTTGAGATTTGTTTTCCAATTCCTCATCATTTCCAAGTTATCTTTGGTTTAACTTTTTTTATTTTTTCTTTTATCTATGATGTTCCAAGGATATTCAAGTTTAGTTGTTCAATTATATTAATCTCCTAACCCCAAAGTAGTTGGTTTGTGCCTTTTCGTTCGATGTGTTTGAGTATTATGTGAAAATTCCATCAGTACCCTTGAACGTGGTATTGCGTGTATACAGTTTTACCCCTGTTGTTTTCCTTCCATTATTGTAGGTCTGTGTAGACGTAATTTGGATATGATTAGGGTTGATTGTTGTGATTAGGAAGTGTTTTATCCTTACATTGTAATGTTTACGACCGTTTTGTCCTATTTAACCTTGGCTTCTTTGCCTGCCTTCCATGCCTATTACATTAGGATGGGGAGTTTGTATTTCTGACATGTTGGTTATGTGTAGACTGTTTATCCATGCAGTTCTGTAGGTTTACATTAGCTATGTTGCACTTATATTCTCGTTGACTTACACAGGGTCGTGAGAACATGGAGTAGAAGACTATAGGGGGAATTAACCGGCAGAATTTCCTTAGAAATTCTTGGAGCACTTTTGGCTATAAGGGGGATTGACTGAGTGAGCAACCTCAGAGATCCCAGAACCACTTATGGATATAAGGGGATTAACTGAGTGAGCATCCTTAGATATTCCTTGATTACTTTAGACTATAAGGGAATTGACCGAGTGAGATTCTTCATAGATTCCTAGACCTCAGGGCTATAAGGGGAATTGACATGTGATCTTCCTCAGAGAGTTGCTGACTACCTTAGACTATGTAGAGAATGGACTGTTTGAGCATTTTCAGAGAGTATTACATTGCCTTTGAATATAAGGGGAAAGACGTTGAGCACTTCCTCATAGAGTCTTATTAAATTCTTTTACAGAACAAGAGAGGTTAGGTTGAGTGTTCTACCCATAGGGTTGCTTGATCTTTTTTGGTAGGACTAGAGAGTTGGGTACGAGAACTTCCTAGAGGGTTAACTGTTTGTGGCTTAGCTGATTGCTTCACTATTGCATGATATTGATATGTGGATTGTTTACTTCTGAGTAATGTTCTGTTACTATTTACAGTTTACTCTTTACTATACATTTACGTGGGATTTAGTCTCACACCCAGTTTGTGTCATCCTATTATGCCCAAATAGATTATATTTGTTGCAGGTAGAGATAAAGGAACGATCCATTCAACTTCAGGTACTTGACTTGCTGTGGAGATGGAGAGAATGGGACCAAGCATGTTATTGTGATGCTGAGGAGCTATTTATCTTTTATTTTGTACTTTGGTTTAGTACTTTTTGTATTCCAGAATTGTGAATTGTTTGGATTCTTTTATAGACAAATGTATCATGCATCATTTATATATATGTGTGTGTGTGTGTGTGTCCCAGTTGTTTTATTATTCCAGACATCCACTATTTGATGTTGTTGGATATTTACTGCTTCTACTATTGTACGTGTTTCTTACTTCCGATGTGTACTCATCCAATGAGGGCATAGTTTCCCCACTATCACACCCAATGACCTTGCTGCTAGTCGGTAGCCTCTGCAATTCAAGGAAATTCACTTGAGGCCATGTGACCAACCAGGTATGGGGTGCCTCTAGGATTATTCGAGAACCGTGACGTTACAAAGTTGTATTAGAGGATTTCGATTCTCTTGATTAACTGGTTGGAGCCTTTAGCTAAGGATACGATGGAAAAGGTACTTGGTAATATGTTGTGCCTTGGAGTAGCTAACACATGTATAGGGAAAATACAAACTACCTTTTTAATTACATTTCTTCTAGTTTTGCAATTATTATAGTTGATCGGATTTCACTTTGAGGGATACACATGATTTTTGCTGTTATTCTTGATTTTATTAGGGTTCTATTTCTATTTCAACCTAATGAAATGAGGGTATTCCATCTCAGGAATCATATAAGCACTTTATAGAAATCACATGTCATGGATTATTTCCATGCCATCTTGGATTCATTAGTAATTTCATGTGGTTGTGATAGATGATGTGTAAAGTATGCATGTTTTTGTGATAGTTACCTTGATAGAAATGAATGTTGTTTGATAGGATATAGTTTGTGTAGAGATTTTATTTAATGAATGCCAAAATTTGGTTGTTGAGGGGTTATGGGCCCTCATGGACCGGAATTTGGTGGATCGTTGCCTTTCATGCCTTGCTATAACTTTTAAAAGATGCTAAAAACTGATTTGCGGGGAGTATGGGCCCTCACGGATTAGAATATGGATCATTTAATACTCTTTCTAGTGTTTTCTAAGTTCCAGAGTAGTTTTCGAGGCTTACAGTTCGAAGAAACCTAGAATACATGCCATGTAAGGTTAAGTACAAGTTGTGTGTTCTTCTATACGGGAAGAACCAGTTTTTTCTTACGTACATTCCATGTACATTATATACATGCCATGTAGTCTTTTACCATGTCATAGGTCATGTGGGAAGAGACGTGGGATGGGGAATGTCTGGAATGAACACGCCATGGATTATCCATACGTGCCATGTAGATTCGGCCTCATGCCCACCGGTGTCACTAACAACACAAGTTGGATGAGTCATGTCTAATACAAGTTGTGTGCCGTCTAAACACATCGTGTAGTCTAACCTCGGTACTCAGCTATGTCCCAAACAACACAGGTTGGTGTCACTCTTTCTTATCCATTCCATGTGCCATCTAAACACCATGTGTAGTCTGTCCCATGTACCCGACCGTGTCATGAACAACACGGGCTGGTGTTATCTTTTCTTACACACGCAGTGTCTGTCTGGAATATGGCGTGTAGTTTGAGATGTGTTTCTATCGATGTCTCTAACAACAGGGGTCAGGTGAAGCTTGTCTAGTACATGTTGTCTAGGAATTTTACACACCATGTAGTCTTGCATTAGAAGAGTAATGTTGTTTAGCTTTTTAGAAGAACTCGGGAAAGGAAAGAGGATTCAAGTACACTCCATGTGTTAAGAAAACACTCTATGTGTCTGGGGTATTACATGACCAGTTTAGGTTGGAGAACATGCCCATGTGAATGACTTCAGGGAACACGCCGTGTAGGAAATTCACACGCCATGTAGTCATGTTTTGTAAATTTGAATGTTTTCTTTCCTTTGTTCTCTTCTAACACTCCTTCTTTTTAGTCCCTAATAATCTTGATCTAAGGTTTGTAGTTGACATTTTTGTGTCATGCCACTGAGACATCCTCTGGTTGTGTGCCAGTTTCCAGATGGTGATCAGACACCAGACATAGCCGATCAGGGACCACCTTCTGATCCTCCCATTGTGCCATCCTTGGAACTAGCTATTGTACCTGACATAGGTGCGGATTCATAGTTCAGGAAGTTCTTTCAGTGGATGATATAGACTTTTAAAGGAGCACTGCCTCCTACCCCATTGATGGCTGACATGATGCGGGTCTTCTAGCAGCAACATCCACTCACTTTCTCAGCGAAGGAGGACCTAAGGCTGCAAAGGCCATGCTGATGATTTTAGAGCATCTAGAGATACCTCAAGAGAGGAGGATGAAACTTAATACTTACATACTCTGAGAATCCACCATGAGATTGTGGGATGTGGTCTCATAGGTGGTCCGCCAGCAGAATGTGTATTGGGATGTGTTTAGAGAATATTTTATGATTACATCAACCCAGAGACCATGAGGGCCAATCGAGCCTAGGAGTTCATGAGTCTAGAGTAAGGTATAATTTCTATTATGGAGTATTCCTATTGCTTCACAGAGCTGCAATGTTTCACAACAATTCTAGGAAGAGATGAGTTATTCCTTACACCTATGTTTGAGGATGGGCTAAGGTATGATAATCATTCATAGGTGAACATATTATGGTTGTCTTTGATATCTTCTATCATCAACCAAGCACTGATCACATAGGGAAATATGAAGGATTCTGGAGCTGCGAGCCAGGGCAGTTTAGCATCCAGAGTCAGTGCTCTACCAGCTGATAGTAGGAAGCACCTCATGGAGGTTGCACGAGGAGATCAGAGTAGGCGGGATGGATCTTCTAGTATATATGTGGTGTGCTACCAGTGTGGGAGAGGTAGGCATATGAGGCCACGTTGCCCGAGAGAACCAGTGGTGTGCCGATTTTGCAGCAAGATGGGTCAAATTTCGTGCTTTTGATAGTTCTTCTCACCCGAAGCAGGTGACAGGGGTCCTTCTATGACTCCTCGTTCAGGAGTAGAACCACCAGTTTCTCACAAGTCAGGGAACTAGAGTTCTTCCGGCCATTGAGGGTGAGGTGGAGGTCATGGTCGTGGTAGCCAGTCACCCGGTTTTCAGTGACATCAGTGTGGATCATCTCAGAGTGGTTAGGTAGGGTCCAAGGGATGAAATACATGTCATTCATTTGTAGTGGAATAGACTGAGCAGGATCAGGATCCTTGACATTCCACCGTTCGAGGTATGTTTTTAGTTGCCTCATTTTTAGCTTCTTCTCCTTTTGTTATTGGGGCATCCCATAGCTTTATATTTGTTTCTTACGTGGACAGCCTTGGGCTCTACATCTTTTCTTCTACTGATATCTTGATTCTTAACACTCCGTTGGGGACTAGAATGTCTACTGTACTTCAGTGCAGATAGTTCCCTCTATAGGTTGGTGGATGTTACTTCTTATGGACCTGTATGTCCTAGAGATGATAGGATATGATATCATTCTCGAGATGGACTGGTTAGTTCCATTCTAGGCAGTTGTCCACTGTTATCATTGCAGGTTGAGTTTCATATCACCATAGGGTGGGTCTATTCTTCATATGGGTTAATGGGATGTCCAGGTGAGGAAAGTGGGTCCAAAGCAACATGGGTTGGGAGGAGTTACAACCCATATTTCTAGTCTTTATCTGGATGACCAGGGGACTTCATAGTTCGACTTTCCTCCAGTGGTGGATAGTTTCAGAGATGTCTTTCTAGAGGACATTTCAGGTTTTCCTCAAGAGCTTGAGGTAGAATTCTCAACTGAGCTTCTTCCAGGAGTGGCTCTGAGGTCCATTCCTCCTTATAGGATGGATACACCTGATTTGCAAGAGCTCAAGAAGCAGTTGGTTGAGTTGCAAGAAAAGGTTTTCATTTGACCTAATACTTCTCCTTAGGGTTAACCTATTCTATTTTAGATGAAGGCAGAAAACACCCTCAATCTTTGTGTGGACAATCAGAAGTTGAATCGGTTGATGGTCAAGAACTGATATACCCTTACCAAGATTGATGATCTCTTTGATCAGCTTTGAAGAGCCTGGTTGTTCTTGAAGATTGACCTGAGATCCGATTATCATCAATTGAACATTAGACCATCATATATACCTCTTACAGCCTTCAGGAGTAGGTATGGTCTATAAAAGTACTTATTTATAATGTTCGGTCTCACGAATGCACCTGTAGTTTTCATGGCACTGATGAACCGCGTGTTCCATCCATAAATGTATTCTTTCATGGTTGTTTTCATGGACAACGTCATGGTGTACTATCACACTCGGCATGACCATGCTACCCATTTTGTGATCATTTTGAGTACACTGAGGGAACATCAGTTATATGTTATTCTCTCAATGTGCCACTTTTGGATGGATCAGATTGACTTCTTGGGTCATGTTAACTTAGAGGCAGGAGTATCAGTATACCCAGAGAAAGTGAGAGCTGTAGTTTTCGGGGAGTATCCAAAGAACTTCTTTGAGCTGTGTAGTTTTATAGGGATAGCTAGATACTATAGATGCTTCATACATGAATTTTCACTCTTAGCAGCACCACTGACAAGTCTGACCAAAAAGGGGGTGATGTTCTTATGGATAGATTCTTGTGAGTCGGCCTTTCTAAAGCTTAAAGGGAGGTTGACATCAGAACCGATACTAGTATTTCCAGAGCTAGGAAAGTGCTATACTTTTTATTGTGATACATTATATACTGGGTTGGGAGTTGTGCTTATGCATGGAGATGGAGTCGATGCCTACGGGTCTCGGTAGTTGAGGCCACATGAGAGGAATTACCCGAAGAACGATCTGAAGATTGCAGCTTTTGTTCATGACCTATGCTATTGGAGACATTATCTTATGGGAGATCACATTTTGGTTTTCACTAACCAATAGAGTCTCAAGTACATATTCACTCATCATGATCTGAATTTGAGACATCATTAGTGGGTTGAGTACCTATAGTCTTTTGACTTTGAGATTTCCTATATGACTGGTAAATGCAACGTAGTGGCTAATGCATTGAGTAGGAGGACTCAGATCTAGGCAGTTCTGGAGGCCAGTATGGAGTGGCAGCTTATGGATCTATTAAATGAGATGCATTTAGAGGTGCACAACAGATAGGGGTGGTCTTTTCTATCTTATATAGTTGTTACCTCTACTCTTCTAGATCGATTTTGAATAAGGAAGATATCTGATTCTGATGGCATAGTCCTACGAGAAAGCGTGTCAACAGAGGAACCTTTCCCTAGATAGACCATAAGTGAGGATGATATCTTGCGTTTAGAGGGACGCGTATGAGTGACATCAAACATACACGAGGAGCTGATGCGGGATTTTCATTCCTTAGTTTGGTCAGTTCATCCTGGCATCACCAAGATGTATCTTGATCAACACCATCAGTATTGGTGGACAGAAATGAAGAGGGATTTTGCAGGTTTTTTCATGATGTGTTCCACATGTCAGCTTGTGAAGGCGGAATATCAATGACCAGCAGGGCTTTTTCAGCAGTTACCTATTCCTGAGTGGAAGTGGAATGACGTCGTGATGGACTTAGTGATCGTTTTTCCAAAGTTTCCAAGAGGGAATGATGCAGTTTGGGATGTCATTGACAGACTCATGAAGGATTCTCACTTCTTTCCGATCAAGGAGACATTCTGTGTTGATGAACTGGGAAGGTTGTACGTCCGAGAGATTGTAAGACTTCTTGGATTTCCACACTCCATTGTTTCTGATAGGGATGCACATTTTACTTCTTCGTTCTGGATGGGGAATCAAAATGCTTTGGGTACCCAGGTACAACTTACCATCCCTGGAGAGATGGCTAGTCCAAGATTACAATTCAGGTGATTTAGGAAATTCTCTAGGAATGCATTCTAGATTTTAGAGGTTCTTACGAGAAGAATATTCTTCTTATGGAGTTTTCCTACAACAATAGTTTTCATGCAACTATTTAGATGTAACCTTATGAGGCTTTGTGTGGTTGGCCATTCCGATCACCCTTATGTCAGCTGGAGGCAAGAGAGGAAGATTTGCTGGGACCTCATCTTGTTCAGGAGACCACAGAGAATATAGAGTTGATTCGGAAGAGGATGGATGATGAAGAGTCTCCAAAGAAGTCATATGTTGATCAGAGGAGACGAACTCTGGAGTTCGTGTTCAGGGATCAGGTCTTTCCTGCATGTCACACTGAGGTTGGGACACAAGTGGATTAGGAGATAGGGTAAGCTTTCACTGAGGCCTGTTGGGCCATTTGAGGTGTTGGAGAGAGTTGGGCCGGTTTCCAATCAGTTTCAGTTACTTGAGTGGTATCGGGCTATGCACGATATCTTCTACATTTCTCACCTCCGACGTTACTTTTAAGACTAGTATCATGACATTCAACCCAAGGAGGATGAGCTCAAAGAGGATGTTTTGTTTGAAGAGAATCCTATCCAGATTGTGGATCATAGTACAAAGTTTCTTCGTGGACATTCTATTCCCCTGGTACGATTGATATGGCTGCACGGGCGAGTACAGGATGAGACTTGGGAGGGGGAGGCCGATGTACGAGCACAGTGGCCGGAAGTGTTTTAGTGTTCTTCTTCTATGCTGTGCTATAGAAATTCACATATGAATTTCTTTAAGGGGGGTATGTTTATAATAACATGAACCTTTTATGATGTATGTTATTTCTTTCTAGTCGATTTTGGAGAAAATAGGAATTTTTTGAAATTTTTTAAGTACACGCCGTGTACTTTATGTGTACACACGGTGTACTTTCATACTGCTGCCGGCTGTGTGCTGGTCGTATAGTAGACACACACAGAACCATGTGGGAGTTTTTTGGATGCCACCTAATGCGGAGTATGGAACAGAATGTACACATCGTGTACTCCAAAAGTACAGATAGTGTATTTTCATTTTTTTTCATTAAACGCATCGGGGTCGCATCTGATGGACAGAACTCACTTTTATTAGGTTTCGTTCATCCAAGTTCACCGAGCAGCAACTGATCTTCAACGAGACCTTTAGCCTCTGTTCGTCCACTATTTCCGACACCATTTATTGTGTTTGAATCGCATCGGTGAGTTCTCTCTTCTGCTTGAGCCTTGTTTTGCAATTCCTCATCTTTTTCATGTTATCATGGGTTGAACGTTTTAGACATTTTCTTAGATCAATGACATACCAAGGAGATTAAATATTTGTGGTTAAATTATATTGGTCTCCTAACCCTGATGTAGGTGGTTTTTTCCTTTCCGTTCGATGTCTTTGTGTATTATGTGCATATTCCACCAATAACCTTGAATGGGGTATTGTGTGTTTACTGTTTTACCCATATTTTTTCCTATCACTTTTGTAGGACTGTGTAGAGATAATTTGGATATTAATAGGTTTTATTGAGGTGCGTTGGATGTGTTTTTACCTTTCATTGTTCTATTTATTGTTGTTTGGTCCTCTTTAGCCTTGGCTAATTTTCCTGCTTTCCATGCATGTTACTATAGGGTGGAGAGTTTGTATTTCTGACATGCTGGTAATACTGTAGAATATTTAGCTAGGTATTTCTATAGGTTTAATTTGGATATATTTCACTACTATTCTCATTGACTTACACAGGGTCATGAGAACCTGGTGTAGTATACTATAGGGGGAATTGACCGGGTGAGCTTCCTTAAAGAGTCTTTGAGAACATTAGGCTATAAGTGGGATTGACCAAGTGATTATCCTCAGAGAGCCAAGAACCACATAGGGCTTTAAGTGGATTTACCGAGTGAGCTTCCTCAGAGATTCCTTGATTGCTTTAGACTAAAAGGGGATTGATATCGTGAGCTTCCTCAGGGAGTCTTTGTTTGAATTGAACGACCTAGGCTATAAGGAGAATTGACCTAGTGAGCTTCCTCAGACAGTCCTAGACCTCAGGGCTATAAGGGTAATTGACATGTGAGCTTCCTCATACAGTCCCTGACTACTTTAGACTATGTGGGGAATGGACTCTAAGACCATCCCTAGAGATTCTTGTATTGCCTTTGACTATAAGGGGGAAGAATGTGAGCGCTTCCTCTGAGAGTCTTATTAAATTCCTATACAGAACCAGAGGGGTTAGACCGAGTGTGTTGCCCAAAGGGTTGCTTTTACTTTTAAGGTAGCACCAGTGGGGATGGATGCGAGGAATTACTAGAGGGTTACTAGTCTGTGGCTTAGCTGGTTGCTTCATTTTAGCATGATATTGATTTTTGGATTGTTTACTACTGAGTAATGTTCTATTACTATTTATTATTTACTCTTTACTATACTTTTACCAACCAAATACTCACTAACTATTAGGAAAAGATCTTCAGGTGGTTTCCTACTAGGATTTAGTCTCACACCCTATTTGGGTCATGCTTTTGGGACCAAACAAATTATGTTGTTGTAAGTATAGTTAAGTGTAAGTGCCCATCTACTTCAGGTACTCAACTTGCTATGGAGCTGGAGAGCATGGGACCAGGCATGTGCTTGCGATGCTGAGGAGCTGTTTACCATTTATTGTGCACTTTGGTATAGTACTTTTTTTATTCCATCATTTCGACTTTTTTGTCTTCTTTCCTAGACATATGTAACATGAATCATTTATATATATGTGTGTGCTCTAGTTGTTTTATTATTAATGTCTTCCGTTGTTTGCTGTTGATGGATATTTTCTACATCTGCTAATGTACGTGTTTCTTACTTCTGTTGTGTACTCTTCTAATGATAAAATTATTTCTCAACTATCACACCCTAGGCCCTCGTTGCTAGTCAAAATCCTCTAGTATTCGAAGAAATGCGTTTGAGGCCACGCGACCAACCGGGTACGGGGCGCCTCTAGGTGGCTTCCTAAATAGGGATGTTACAATAAATATGTATTTATAAATATATTTAAGTAATTGTAATTATATATTTATGAATATAATTATAAATATATATTAAAAAATATAAATTTATTTATATTAATATATATTTAATATTATAAATAAATAAAATTATTTATATTATTAATATTATTATTACATTTTTTATAATGGTCAGGAAAAATCCATTTTATTAAAAACCAAAATATAGAGATATTGAATGATGGAGCCACACAATACTGCCCTAAAAACTATAAAAGACCTAACATTTCTCTAATATTATCACCAATCCTACGTTACTCATAATGAATATCATTCTAATCAGTTCATCGATGCCCACACCCACATCCATGGGCTTTGGGATGAAATTGTCTCCCCCAAGTTTGCACTTGTTGTAAGAGGCTTTCAACATCACTATCCTCTGAGTCCAATTGAACAAATTATGATTGAACCACCACCCACTTAGTTGTGTCATCATGAAATTAATATTCATTTCTTTTCATTGTGGGAATATGAGCTCCATTTATTTATTCTCTACCAACATTCACTTCATAATCCCCTTTCACGTGCTTCAGGGTTTGAGACTACATCTTTAGAGAGACCACATGAACTTCCTCATCCTAAGATTTATTTTTTTCTTTCATTGATTATATTCATAACACTAAAGAGGTTCGAAGTTGGAATCTACAACGTTATTGGAGGTCCCATTTATTTCATATTTTTATTATAAAGTTAGCTAATGCTTCTGTCTTGATGGATTCAACTAGCCTCTATGTGGGGATGCTTGCTGGAGGCCCCATCTGAAGGAGAACCATAATAAGAGCCCTGGTCATGTCACATGATATATAAGAAATTGAATCATGTCAACATTCAGAAGAAAGTGTTTTGTAGTTTATGAATGGAACCAAATATAATACATCATTATCCACTAAGTTTTTCATGAATGGGGATGCTTTATTGCCTTCGAAGCCATTAGATCTACGAGCCTCTACACTGATGCCGTAAGCAGTAGCTAAGTCTTTTATTTAAAGTGATCCTATTTGTTATAAAAAACATGGTAATATGGAGAGTAATATGATAATGTTAAAGGGTTATTACCTTTCTGACCCATAAAACCTATCCACTTAGAGGCTGTCGGGTGGGGTACCATATAATTTTCAGAAAATACTTGATTTTGAACAAAAATTCTAGACTTGGAATAATTATTGTAATGTTCATCAACATTCTTATTACCTTCTCTAGCTTATGAAAAACTCATCCTTTGATGAGAGTGTTGTTGATAAATATGTTATTTCATCAAATCGTCATCAGATAGGCCCACAATCCCTTATTCCATTATATCCACCCATGACTTCATAGTCTGTTGGCCAATCCGACTCAATTATAGTACACCTACTGAGGCATTCCAACAATGAGAAATAGAAGTAGCCAAATCATCATAACATTTCTTCTGAGAATATCCATCCTCCACTAGAGTAGAAACTCAACTAATTATCATACTGATGATCTAAATCAACCTTGGAAGCACCTAGGGATCTAATTGAGCTAGCCCTAGGATGATCCACCTTAGTATAGTGACCATTCTCACTACCGACACTAGTCCCCTCTATATTTGTATGAGGTTTCCATCAACATTTTCTATGTTCATGGTCATGATTTACAGTTTGACTGTGAAGTAAATATTTCACATGTCGAGACTTTCAGCTATATGAATATTCTTCATGCCCATGAGCAAACAGAAAGCACCAACAAGATTTATTCTACAGTTTAAATAATCATGAACAATGATCATACAAAATGAGAAGAACGGTGTCACCTTTTCATACTAAATTTTCAATTCAAAGTCATCTAAATTTTTATAGAAGAGAAATCTATCAACTAGGGTAGAATATAATTCTATATTAACTACAAATATCACGTAATGGAAAAATTTGGCCAGTTATGTTACTTTTTCCATTTTTCTGGGGGAATCTATCATTATTGCAATATCATAGATTATTTTAAGATTCCACATTATACAATTTATACCAAAGAATTTAACCCACAATTGAATCAAAAAATTTCTTACCTCTGGTGGGTTGATGTTTTGGTCCCATTCACGAAAGTGTGGGATAACAGGTTTGAGGTCAATCAAACCAAGTCCCCGGACCTTCATCATTAACTTTTCTGAGGGGAAAATAACATGAAAAAAAACTATATTCCATTGAAACGCCATTCATATTATTGAAACCCCATCAACTGAAAGTAACAGGACTAGATCATCAACTCTCCACAACTTAAAACCCAAGAGATGAATGATATTCACAATTATGGAGTTCTTTATGACTTTTAGACACTCCAAAATTACATTCACATCAGCCATAATATGGGAAACATTACCCTTTCGCTGAATCACACCAGAAGTAGAATATTTATAGAGAGATTAGTGATTGGAATTGTTAGGGGGTGATGCAGCTTTAATCCCACCATATGTGACCCTTCAAACTTCCATCCTAATAGAAACAAGCTTAAACGAATCTAATCACCCTCATTCCAAAAAGATTGAAGTTAGAGATTTTCATCTCATTGTCACTGTGGAGGAGAGTCCCTATTCTCCATCGCTTAAAATTATAAATAAATATATATAATTTAAATATAGATATATATATAATTATAAATAATGATATATAATTTAAATATATTTATATATAGTTAAATTTAAAGAAATGTATTTATGAATTTATATATATAATTACTATATATATATGGTTTTTAGGGGTAAAATTACCTTTAATTATATATATATATATAAGGTATTTGGGGGGTAAATTTACATTAAACACATACATACATCACAAACATGCCAGAAATGCAGGTCATAACCCCCTAAGGGATTGTCTACCCATCATTATAAATTATATATATATATATAAATATAAGTATAGATAAATTTATTATATATATACAATTACATTAATATAATTATATATATAAATATATAAATATACTTATATAGTAATATATATAAATATGTATTTATAAATATAATTATAAATATATATCTATCAATATATTTATAAATACATATTTATATATATCTATTTATAATTCATTAAATTAGTTTATATAATAGTAAATAATTTTTTATAAGTATATATATATGTATATATATATATATATTATAAATGAATGTAAATATATGCATGTATAAATTTTAAAATATTATTCGAACCCGCCCGTATTAATAATCACATAATAATTGCAAATTTATTTTGGTTATATAATTAATAATTTGTAATATAATTTATACTATAATTATTATAATTTTTAATTTTTAATTTTTAATTTTTAATTTTTTAATATTTAATATTTAATATAATTTATTTTTAATAATATACCTAATAAAAAAATAAAAAATATATAATTATAAATAAATATAATTTGTTTTTAATATATATATATATATAATCATTAGTTTTTTTATAAAGTGAGAGGGGTGAGTACTAGATGATTCATGGCTCACCCAATATCTAACCTGAGCCATATCATTTGGTGCTAGCCACACCAAGTCCCTTATATAAAAATAAAATTCACCCTTCGAATTAAAAAGTGACCTTAGGAAAATTTTTCTTTAAATCATTTTAATCTCCCCCCCCCCACACACACACACATAAGACTCGTAATTTTGCCCTATTGGAAATCTCAAGACGGTGGGTATTAAAAAAAGATTAGTTTAAATAAATTTTTCAATACAACATTCATAAATATTTTTTATTGGACATGGGTCTGTTAAAAATTGCATGATTTCCACAAACTCACCACCAAATAAGAAAAATTTATAATTTACAAGTAGTTTATTTAAAGCTGGAACTAAATGATTTCAAATATATATTTTAAAATTATCATGTTTAGCAATGAATCCACCATTCAGTGACTCTTAAAAATTAATAATGTTAATAAAATTGGTCAGTTTTGATTAAAATTGATTTTGAACAACAATGTCTTACACAAGAATAACACCCCGTAATTAAATATATATTAAAAAATAATAAAATTCATAAATTTTTTAAATTTCATCCTTAAAAAATAATTCTAATCCAAATATTGATAATAAAAAAACATTCAAAAAATGATTTAAACCTACTATTCAAGGGAGGATGTATAAATTTCATCTAATTTTAATTTCGTATGAAAATAAAATATTCAAATCAATACTCCCATGGTAGTCAATATTTCTCTTTATGATCATACCGAGAATTTCACTTCTTTAGAACTTCATGGTCCACATGGAATCTTCTAATTATGTACCTTAAATAATTTAATATAATCTTCCATGAATATTAATCATTGATAATAAAAATTATAAGACCATTAAAAGGGGTGAAAATGTGCCCTGAATATTTAGGCCAACTATGAATTTAATGAATATAATTTAGAGGGAAAAACCAAAAAAACTGGGGAATATTTATTTGAAAATAAAACGACAAGTAAGGATTTTAAACCAATGGGATTTCAGTCATTGAACAATATGTTTAGAGTGTTCATCCAAAATTTCTACCTAAAATGTCTACCCATGATCACAAGGTAGGAGGGATTTACTAAAGAATATTATTTCATTATGTTTTATGGGGAAATATTCTTCATTATAAAGACCATCCAAAACATCAGTATCTATTAGTGGCTTCCAAAAGTCCTCAAGAAACATAAGGTTGTGATTGCTACCCATGAGTATTTTTTATCCTAGATCATGAAAAACATGACCAAAAGATGAAGACAGTATACGAAAAATATCAAAAAAATGACCAATATAAGACTCATTATATCCCCCCCCCCATTTGAGGCATCCAAAAATTCCAAAATATATATATAAGATGTTGAAAAATTGTAACTATTTTCAAAAAATGTTCCTGAAAAACCTAAAAACTATCCAGATGGATGATTACCACCTGAAAATATCAAATTTGGTATTCAAGAGATATTTTCCAAATTCATTAGGTGTCTATAATGAAGTAAATTTCTCATATATAGGTATAAAATCATCATTCATAGTATCATTAACATAAATAAAGATATATTTAAGAGAGGGTACATATTTATATTGAACAATATCTGGTTTTTCAAAAGTTTATATCCCTAAACATTCCCTATATTTTTAGATTTTCAAACTCAATAACTCAGATGAGAAAATATAAAAAACATGCTCATAGAACACATAATGAATGATTTAAAATTTTGAATTCAATTTGGGTTTTGGAGAATTAATTTCCTCAAAATAGGTGGAAATGAATATGGATCACTAGAAATGGTGAAAGTCTTTATTTTTGTTGTTTAATATCATTATGTTACTTATAAATTATTCTCTTGATTTAGATCTCATGTATCCCTTGTCTTCAAAGATCCAATGTAGATTCAAATTCATCAAAATTAACAATATAGTGTTTATTAATTGATTATATAATTATTTCACTAAAATAGTCAGGTGTGTCCTTCTTAATCTCATCCCTAAATACTTCTTTAATAATAACTAGAAGTTTATCACTCACCACAATTGTGGAATTCTTAAAAACATGAAACTCTTCATGATCATAACCAAAATGTATGGTAAATTTTCTATTTGAAACGTAAAAAATAACCTCACATATAATAAGGAATGGTATTCCTAAATCGATAGGTACCTTATTATCACAATCTCTTTCTAGATCATGGAAATTAGTTGGAAATATAACCTTCCCTATATTGAATAGAAGTTCATTTACCCATCTTTTAGGAAGATTAATTGAACTATTGTCCAATTTAAGTAAAATAAGGGTTGTTTTCATCCCCCATAGACCCAAATTTGTAAATAATGAGAAATGAATCAGATTTATAATAACTCATATGTCACAAAATAAATTTAGATCCACATATAATCTTCTTATATATGATATAAAAAATCATCCATGGTCTTATTAATTATGAAGTAACTTATTTATAAGGACAACAGTATAGTCATAAGTTATATTTATAGTGTTATATTCTTCATAGTCCCTTTTATTAGCTAAAAACCTCTTTATGAATTTGATATAAGAAATCATTTTGATTAAGGGTTCAAAAAGGGCATATTGATGGTAAAAAAATTAACATCTCAAGGAATATTATATAATTAGGTTTATTATTTTAATTTTAACCCTATATAGAAAAGGAATGGGAGGGGAATAATTGAAGTGACCCAATAATAATATACAAAAATATTAAATCATTCTAGATGAATATTCAACACATATCATAATTTTACAAGCTTAAGGACCATAAATGTTTAGTGTATTTGGAGACTACATACATAATAAAAATTATTTTTTAAGATGGTCATAAGGTTATCTTAACATAATAAATTTCATGTACTTAATATAAAATATGCATACCCAATAATGATTATATCATAAACCCCAAAATCAATTAATATCAAGAGGCATAACATAAAAAGGATTTCTAAATAGTAATCATCGTTCAAGAGTCTAAAAATATGTATATAGAAATTTAAATCATAATCGTGTTAACATATATGTTCAAAATTATTTCCATGCATAATATTTTGAGAAACTATATAATAAATCATACCAACTTATCAAAAAAGTGATCATATCCATTCACAATCATTTCCATGCATAATATCATCAGCGTAGCCAAAAGAAATAATACTCATGCATCAAAAGGTGAAATTAAATATTGGAAAACATATTGATTCTTATAGTAATTGACTAATCAGATATCTATATCAAATTACATAATGAATTAGTGGGATATAACTCCCCCAACACTAGTACAAAAACTAATTATCACATCACATTTTTAACATCTATTATTTATAATCAACATGAAAAAATGAGAATATAGTTTTCCCACATCAGTTATATTATATCCTATGTGAAATATAGAAGTCTTTTATTTTCAACATTAGTTACCTAGAATGTAATGTTGAATACTAGGTTTAGAACACCAATTTTAGGATAACTGATGTTGAAAAGTTATTGATAACATCAGTTATTTGGAATTGATGTGAAAATATAATTTTAGATATAGGTTATTAAATAATCGACATGATATACATTTTAAAATTTTATGAATCATCAGGTGAACTGATTTTGGTGTCTTTTAAACATGAATAAATGGTCTATTTTCTATCTTATAGAAGCCCTAACCCTCATTTCATCGATCTGGTGGACTCTGTCCATGGAATACCATCTAAATCCACCATTAGTTTTCATCATCCTCATCATTTAAAATTCCAATATTGATCGACTCATCTCTAAAGTAATTCTCACACATTCTCGATATTGTATTTCAGTTAACCCAAGTGTGATTCCTTGTAAAATTGAATCTCTATGATTATTTTTACATTTTTATGGTTTTAATTGGATTTTCTTCCATTTTCATGTTATTTATCCCTTTATTTTTTTAAATTCCATGTTTATTTCCCTCTAACCTCATGATATCTATTTAATGTTCACTTCTTCATAAACCCTGGATCTAATTTTTAGTGGGAAACTAGTTTGGATACCATCTTGGATAGTATTCATGGTTAGTTTCATACATTCTAATTTTTATATCTCATATTACTATTTAGTTTTACCATATTTAAGAACTAAAATTAACGTTTTCATGTATGCTGACCCTTCATAATCTTGTTATTTCAAATGGGAATAATTATCCTCCTTTTCTATATTCCAAAAATTGTTTTATGGATACCATTTAATATAATTTTTTAATTCCATAAGGTTATACTCTTTTTTACTTTATAAATGTTTGATAGGAATCTATTTTTTAATTACTTAATCATGAATGTATTTTCTTTTGGAATTTTTCAATTTTACATATAATTTTTCCTTTATTTTTTCTATAGATTTTAATTTCATTTCTATTTTAAATATTTCATAAATTACTCCCCTTGAAAAAAAGGATATTAAATATTCTAAATGCATTATCTTATTATTTTTCAATGTTATTTTATAAGGATATAATAATATAATTTTCAACTATATCAAAACCCTTTAATGTTTCTTATTTTTCACTTGATATATACTCTAATGATACCACCCAAATTATTTTTTAGTATGGATTACTATCAAATTTTTAAAAATCCTATTTAATTAAATTTATTAATAATGTGTTAAATATGATTCATTAGGATTATGATTATTTTCACATTTATGTTATAAAAATATGTTACTTTTATTGTTATTTTATGGGTGGATGTTTTATATCCCTATAAAGTATTTGAAATATACTAGGGTATTTTGCACCGTATTTTCATTAATGTTAGATATAAAATTTTACCATATATTACATTATAAAATTTATCTCTTTATTTAATGAAATATTTCATTTCCTTGGCTGAGGAATATAATAATCAAATATAAGAGTGATATTTCTATGAAAACAAATCATTAAATTTTAATATTTTCATCCAAAATTTTTGATTATTTACAAATATTTTTGTTCGAAATTTATTGAGAGTCAAAATTAATATAAGAATTTTTTTTAGTGAGTGTATTAACTTCAACATCCATATCATTTTGCTAGAAAATAATACATCTTACAATACTTCCATAATTAATATCTTATCTTAAACAAATCAATTATATTCACTAATGATTCAAAATTATAGTTCATTTTTTTAATTTCAATTCAATGAAATATTCACATTATATTTCTAGAAATTTACTTCCTCTTATAAGGATTTCATTTATTTTTTATTTTCTAATAAGAATCTCTTTTACACTCCAGTGATGTAAATTTACTTCCTTTATATTCTATTTGACAGTATAATCATATCAATTAACATTAAATTTCACATCCAATGTTATTAACATCTTTAACATTATAGTCATTATCATTTAAAATCATAGAAAAATTTTACTGATGAATAATACACAAGTGAATCTTTTCATTATCATTGAAATAATCTATTATCCCCCCTTCAAACTCACATTTATCCCCACTATATTTTTTTGAGAATTTGTTTTCATATTTTTTATAAAAAAATAATTATTCAATTTTGGATTATTCCACATAGAAAAAGTGATGATATTAAGGAACGTGTCAATGATTTTTTTGAAATTCCTAAACGAAATGTTCTAAATAATGACAAGTTTTTCTATCCATGACTAAAATATTTAAATATGAAGAATTTTAAAATAAGATAGATCTAAGATCATTTTATTTTTTATAGCTTTAATCCAAGTTAAATACCTTGAATTCGGCATTTTGAAACTTGGTAGATTTTTGGATCTATTGACAATGATTATTTTCAAGATGATAAGTATGATTATTTTAACGAAATGATTCAACATATTGAAGAAGATGAAATTGATAAAAAAAAATAATTGAGAATCTATATGATTATGATAAAAAAACAATGTATTAGGGTTTCATGGAATTTCCAGTTTTGTAGACAGTGTTAGGATTAATTAAATTGAAGGTGAAAATGGATGGAGTAACAAGAGTCGTGCATAGTTCCTATAATTTTTTAATGGAATTCTTCTTAAAGCCAACAATTTTCAATATTAACATTATTAAGTGAATAAAATATTGTTATTCATGGGATTAGGGTATAATAAAATAATTTTTTTCCCAAATGTGGATGTGTTATATAGGAATGAATATGTATTTTTATTAGGGTTTCCTAAATGTGGGACAACATGTTATAAGTTAAAATAAAAATCATTCCCTAATTTTGCAGTTACAAAGATCCCTTTCATGGAATTTTGGTATCTTCCTATAATTGATCATTTTTTATTCTTATTTACAAAGTTAAATTATGATAAAAGGTTAAGATGCAATATAGATGACTGTATATATGTTGGAAAATTACAGCATCCAACTGATTGTTTGTAATAAGAAAAAATTGATCAAAAGTTTCCTACATTTGGAAATTATGTTATAAGTATTAGACTTGGACTGTACATGGATGGAATAAATCCATATCGAAGCCTTAGTAGCACACATAGTTCAAGGCCAATTTTATAGGTAATTTAAAATTTATATTATAAATTTATTAATAATAGAAAATATCTCATTAGAGTTTAATGATCTCTATACCAAAACATGCAAAAAATGATATTGATGTTTTCTTGTCACTGTTAATTGGTGATTTGAATCTTTTATGGGAGGAAGGTATTTGGGTGTATGATTCTTACAAAATAGAATATTTTAAACTATATGTAATAATTATGTTCATTATAAATGACTTCCCAACATATGGAATTTTTTATTGATATATTGTTTAGCGGAATAAAGCATATCCAATTTGTGAACAATGAACTTCATATTATCAGCTACAAAATTGGAGAAAAACAGTATACATGGGTCATCAAAAATATTTGACTGTGGATCATGAGAATTTGATATTTCTTTAAATCCTTTGTCCACCGATCAATATTTTGGGACGGTGAAAAACATTGATGTGACATTTGGAAAGACACAAAAAATAGGTAATAATAAAAATATTTGGACGAAATGTTAAATATTTTTTAAGAAACAATATTGGAGATATAATGAGTTCAAACATTACATTTATTTCATAAATCTGGAGAAGAATATTTTTGAATTCTTTAATAGAACATTATTAGATATTAATGGAAGGACTAAATATGGGTTGAATGAAATAATTGACTTACTCTCTATGGTAATACATTTAGAGATAGCTCTCAATCCTGATGGGAGGTTAACATTCCTACACCCAGCTTGCTATACATTATCCAAGATGGATAAAATTATTTTTTACCAGTTTCTTCATGATATCAATGTGTCTTAGATTTCTTCTTAAAATATAATAAATTTTGTGACATTAATGGATTTGAAGTTAACAGGTATGAAATATCTTGATTATCACTTCATTATGAAAAAGATCCTACCAATTTCATTGAATGTAATATTTCTCATCCATGTCATAATGATTATTAAGAAGGTGTGGTATTTTCTCAATTAATTTTTTAATAAGGTGATTGATTATAATAAATGGAATAATTTGGTTAATGAAGTGGTTTCAATAATATTTCAATTTTAAATGTATTTTTCTATATCATTATTTTGGTATCATAGTGCATTTAATGGTTCATTTGGTGTGAGAAATAATGCTTTGTGGACCTGTATATATAAATTGGATGTACCCTTTTGAATTATATATGATTATATTTAAGGGGTATGATAAGAATCTATATCATCTTGAAGCCTTCATTGTTTAGTAGTATATTTCAGAGGAGGTTTTTGTGTTTTTTAAAAGATACTTATCTATATTGGAGAACGTAGGTTTGCTTACTTCTCACCATAAACAAGTCAATTATGGGGGAAGGTGGCCCATGGATTGAATGTAAAATCATTGATAGGTGAACAGGTAAGGAAGTTACATTTATACATATTGATTGACATCGATGATGCTCATCCATAGATAACATTGAATATTAATGTGTGGAAATGATTATTCCAACGAATAATGATATGTGGATTTTAAATGAGCATAAAAAATAAATTTTCCATGGTTTAAAGAGACTGTGATTTGTAGATTAGATGAATCAGAAACACTAATATGGTTAGTGGGTTTTTCAAGTTTAAATATTATAACTTTTTGAGGTATGAAATTAATTTCAATACTTTTCATACAAAAGATCAGGACAACAGAAGTGAATTTTAGATTTTAGTGTATTTGTGTTCATAGAAACAATTAATTTTTCAATCACCAATGAAAAAAACTCAATCTTTGCATCAAGTGAATCTTATGAAGTAATTGAAAAATATGGGAGGTTGATTATATTAAATTTCAAGTTCCAATGTTTAACTACAAATGGTTTATTGGTAACAACTGTGACATACATGATGAATTAGTAATGATACTAGTTAATAATAATATATTGTAATAAATATCTGATCCTTTTATCATTGAAAAAAATGAAAAAAAAATTTTCTATGCTCTTGAACAATCCTAAATATAGTGGTATGTTATTTTATAGGGAAAAAATAGTATTTTGGGGATGGTAAACTTGTTGAAAATGTTGATTTATGTGAGATCCCTATATCCGTAGAAAAATTAATAGATAATATCAATGAGCATGTTGTAGACATGGTTTGTGTTGTATAGAATCATCGTGATGAAGGAATTTTGGAAAATAATCTTTTAGTACATTCCTAATATTATAGGTAACATATGTTTATTTCTAGTTGACTTTCTTGAAAATTCATAAATTCTAAATTTATAAATTTTATTTTATTTATCAAAAAACAATTATAACTAATACGTTAAATTGTCTGTTTATATTAATTATGTTTTTTGTAGTTTACCATTCTTACACTTACATAACATATCTATTAATTTATATTTTTGATAAAAATTATTTTTAATCTAATAAGTTATATAAAACAAATTATAAATGCATATATTTAAAAAATATTATTTTTGGTGTAAAAAATGATTTAATTAGTTGGAAAATTTTTACTATTCCCACACCATTTTTTATTTGATTTCATTATTTTATATCTTTTCATATCCCAATAATATTTTTAGCATTTTGGTTAACTTATCTATAAAATATGAATAACAATGTTGTTATTTTAGTTTACTTTTTGAGGGATCATTTTTCATATATTCAAAAAAAATATTTTTTTGGTGGAAAATTAGTGTAATAAATTGGAGGATTTTTAATATTCCCACATCATTTTTGGATTTTTTTTTATTCATTATTTTATATCATTTAATCTCTCTTTAAATTAGTTAGAATTTTAGTTAACTATAGAAAATTTGAATAAAAATATTTTTAGTTCAGTTTTGTTTTTTTTATAATTTTTTATTTTTTATTTAAATTTTTATGTAATAGTTAGATTTGTATATTTGTGTACTAATTGTTTGTTTCTTAGATTTGTAGGATAATGACATATCAATAATCTGATCCATGACATACTTCTGGAACGTATTGAACACATACCTCTTTGGAGGAACATAAACATTCTCATGTTGATGAGTCTCATTATCATTCTTTATAAAAGGCATCTAATTTCATGGGGGGAAAGAGTTTTAGGGTTGGAAAATACGGTAGCACACATTTAAGAAAATTACCAGTTTCACATAGCAAGGAACATAGGATATTCGTAGAATTAGATGGTAAAGATATTCCAAGAGGTACAGATTAAAAATAATTCAATACTTATATAGATGTTCAGTCTGAAATAAATTTTAGTATTTTGATAGATGATTGAGGTGTGGAAAAAATGACAATATCACAATTGTGGGAGATTTTTTCGATATGATTTTTTGTTGTTATTTTATGTGTCAGTAAATGTTTATTGTAATATATGTTTCCCCCTTTTTATCAAATTGAATATGAAATACCTGATATTGAAGGAATTAGGGGGAAATGTTTATCATTTTCTATATAGAGATGGAGGGATGTTAAATAAACCCTCACATTAGATTTCATTATTAGTTATAGAGAACTTCATTATCCATGTATATATATATATGAAGATACATGGAATTAGTTTGTTGAGTGTAGATGAAGAGGAGTGTTTTATTAAGTGTAATGTTACCATTTAGATGTTTTTTATATTAATGATATTATTAATGATTTTTTTATTATTAAATTATAGCAATTGATGAGATCTCATCAGGAGAACCAATATTAAAACTTATACCCTTATAATTTATCATGGGGAGCATATATGTTATTGGAATAAAAAATGATAGCTGAATATTTTCAAAAACTAAGAGTTGAGTCTTCTAGATCAATAGTGGTTGACCCTGCCTTGCATGAAATGAAAAATGGAAGAGAGGTCAGATGTGAAAAAAGGATAATATCTTATAGAAGATGTGATTATTGTAGCTAAGAGGTTGGTAAGATGCTTTATTTATTTATTTATTTAAGTTAAATAAACACTTTATATATTTGGATTCAAAATGTATTTTTTCAAATATTATTTAGAGTAATATATTATGGAGAAAAGAACATAATTAATCTTTATAGATGAGGGTAAGAAGGATATTTTAGCAATATCATTGTAAAAGCCTGAACACAAGGGTATTGTATGAGGATACCCAGTAGGTGTATCGGAAAAAAATGTGCTTCCATGTTTTGAAGCATATTTAATGGATGATGTTAATAAAACAAATATAATACTTGGAAGGTAAAATTGAGCATATTTTTTAGATTTTGGGAGACATGATCAGATCTTTGGTATAGTAGATGTTTGCATATATGCAAAAATAGTTTCATTTCATTGATCCCACTCCTCCACCTCTACCTGTTGATCCCTCTCCTACAACTTATCCAACTCCACCTCCACCTGTAGTCCCCCCTACTCCTACTTATCTAACTCATACAACCCCTCCTCCCCATCTTCCCAATTATTGTGAGTTATATGTTGATTATCTTCAGCATTATATTGTTTCATATGGGATGATATATTTTAATGGTGATATTATTCATCATCAATAGATAGATGTAGAGAATCATAAGGTCATTGTATAAGATATTATAGATTTTTCAGTAAGAATACCATTTTATTCAGATGAGTTCAGTACAATTGGACAAAGTAACATTCCTTTTTAGTTTTTCTTGGAAGAGTTTTTCGACATATTATCATATATTTATATATATATTATTATTATTTAATTAATTTTTCAATTAATTTTTTTTAAAATTTTAATATTTATCTATTTATCTATTTTTTACTGGAATACTTTAATGTTAAGGAATTATTATATAGACAACAAACAAATACAAATTTTTATGACTTCAGATATAAGTTATATTTGTCTTGATAGATAGTCTACATTTTCAAATTTATTGTTTGATGTATATGGGATTCCAATAGATAATGAAATTTTTTGGGCAAGCAATGACAGTGGTGCTTTAAAAAAATATATCATGGTGCTTCTAAATGGATATGATTTGGTCATCAACACGATGCACGCATTTTCCCTATAAGTGGATTAAAATAAATCTTTTTGATATTTTAATTTATTGAATATTTAGAGTTATGTTTGTTTTGTATCAGATATATTTAGAAAATTTTTACATAACATAGCATGACAGCAGTATATAGTTTTATGGACCCATAATTTATGACACCTTTAGTAAATACAATGACTAATGAAAGAAATAATGGTTTATATTGCTGAAATATATCGTAAGAAATAAATTATTCATTTTCTAATGCTTCATTATCTTCAATAATTTGAAACCTACAATCACAAGTGTAATATGTCTATTAATAGAATAACACATTATAATAAATTTTCTTATATATCAGTGGTCAATAGATGTTGAGTGTTATTTTCCAAGAGATAATACACTTTACTAGCTATCTCTATCCACGGTGAATTATGAGAAAATTTTAAAACTCTACTGAACAAGTCAGCATGAATATTTTAATGATTTTTTATATTATAATGACATTTAATTTTAATTTATTAATATTATTTTCAAAAAATTTGTGATATATATTTAGATAAACAATAAGAAAGGCCAACATCAGATTTTTTAAAGAAAATGTGACTTTTTATTTACAATTACTAATTTTTGGTTGTAGTACATAAAATTTAATTTTTATTAGAAGAAATATTTTATTAAGAAATTTACTAAGTAATAAAGAGGGAAGGAATGTTGATACAATGTTTTAAGATTTATGTTTGAAATAATTACAAATAGGATAGTTACAATGTTCTATACGGTTAGATTTTTTTATAAACCATTCCTTATATTTTCATTCATTTTAATAAAAATATATATTAAATGTATGTTTTTAATTTGTAGCTTTTGAGGACTCTCATCCATGTAGTAAAAAAAGGCTGAGACACGTGAAAATTGAATGGGAGAAACATTTCATATTTCTGAGTTGGTTTTAGTTCATTTGTAACATGCATTATTAACATTAAAAATCCAAATGTAAATGTTTCTTATATTTGGTTGTTTTTATGTTGTTTATATAATTCTTCTATTTTCTGGATATTTTTCTACCACATACATTCTATTAGGGGAATAAATAAAATATTTTTATTCATTATTTTTTTTCATGTCGATTATTTTATAACCAACGTGAAAAACTTCTACAAAAATGTATTTATAATGTCCAATTTTATTAACTAACATTAAAAAATTATTTACAATGTCTCCAGAAATAACATCACATAATAACTGACATTAAAATAAAAAAATGACGTTCACATGATTATTTTTCACTAGTTCAACCACTACATAATCATGATCCATTTAAATATATGCTACAAGGTCATGAAATTGTTTTTCATTTCATCATGGTTTTTCCCATGGAAGAGAAAACTGGTTTCATCAACATTTCATCATCATAATCATAAACATTCTAGAAAAAAGAATAATTATGGTATCATTGGATCATGTCCCATATGAAGCATTAGTTACATCAAAGGATGTTGTTAGAGATTAAAATACCTTTAAAATATCATTGGATCATTTCTTGAGTAAAATACCACTTTCATTCAGAAATACGTTATTTAAAGTCTAAATACTTCTTAAATATTAGGAAAAACTTTTTATTTGAACATATATATAGAAAATTTAAATGAAATATTCAAATAAAACTGTATTCATGGTGGTGAGAAAATCCATTTATGTGGTATCATTAAAACAAGTATTACCTTCACTCGTTTGTTAAAAAGTAACCCATTTTCATAATGACAGGAAGATTCCTTTTGAATCTTTTTATTTTATGTAAAATATGAGAAAATTATACTTAATCAATCCTTTTTGAATAGTAAAAACATTAATTATTATTTATTAAATAAATATGGTAATGGAAGAAAAATATTCCCAGCTAAAAAGGAAATAAGGTCAATTTTTCATAAAAACATTTTCTAAATCATTTTAAGTACTAAATTGAGGAAAATATTACTATTATTTGAAAATTAAATTAATAAATAGTGTAGAATCAAATATATTTGTTTTGAAGGATAAATTTCAAATAATTTCCATTAACGGAAATTTTATATAATCTTACCCGAAAAAATAAGATCACAGCATAAAAATCTCTTACCTCATGTCTTTTCTTGTTTCATACAAATTGAAACATAATATAAAATTAATATATAATAATTATAAATCAATTCCATAATTATATTCACACATAACTTATTATGTAAAATTCCATTATAATTTCCAATTATCCTTTTATTATCAATTCTTTGTTAAAAATGACATTTAGTTGAAAACCGGTCCATTTTCCATGAATGTTTTTTTGGTGGATTGTTCATGGTTTAATCATCTCCATAAACATAATCGTGAAATTAGTATATTATTTATTTATTATATATACTTTTATAATCATTCACATAAGGTATTGATGAAAAATTAATTACATCATTTTGCAGAGACGGTAGTCCGTACATATGCATGAGTAATCTTTCCACCTCTCGATGGATGGAATTAAAGAATAGGTAAATTATAATTACTATTTATAGAATCATTATTATATTATTAATGACATGTATATTCATTATATTTATCCTTATTACTAACCATGTAAATCAGAATTGAAAAATGAATCTCATCGCTACGGGGATGTTGTAGTTCACAAGTACACTTGAGAGAGTTATCATTTCTCAGGGGATGGAAAGGTAAAAAGTCATATAAGATATAAAAATAATAATATAAAAATTATTTCATAAATAAAAAATATATATATTAAATCCCTCATAATTAGAAATCATGAATGATGGTAATGAAAAACTTAATACATCACTTCCTGATGCGGTAGTCCACACAGACGCACAAACGATGATTTTGATTCCCATTTTATGGTGAAGAAGATTAATAAAGGTTTCATAATCAACATAATAACATCTTTGTATATTTATGATACTGGATTAATCATGTTATGATAGATACAACTGTTTTTGAGAGGGTAGAATACGAAATAAAATTTAATGTACTCGATTAAGAGTTATACCTCTTCCAAGAGAATCCTCCTTTAGCTTTCACCTTAACCCATGAAAGGATGGTATTATGATAAAAAAATACCAAAAGGATGTGGGGAGTGATTTTAGTAAAAAAAAATTAAGATATCTGTATTACCCCCGGTTTCTAGTAATTAACCCTTGTTTTATGCTTTTTAAGTGCATGAAGCATATGGGAGATGATTGGGGGATGTTTGGGAGACGTTTAAAGCATAAAAGTGAAAAATGTGGGGATGCACGATCTATTCAAGGTTTTCCAAACCATGTGGAAGCTGTGCAGGTGGTGGTCTGTTGGACAGAGGAGACCTCACGATGTGCGCATGGTTTGGGCAAACCGTGCGAGGAGGTCATGCGGAGGGCCCCTCTCTGGCAGTGACTACCACACGGTTAGCTCACGATTTAAATAAAAGTGCGGACTAACCATGTGTGAAGTCAACATAGATTCTATTTATTAGTATATAATCCTTTTTTATCATTTAAACCACTCTTGTTTTCTCTCAGACGGCCCTAACTCGGGATTTTACTCAGGGAAGGTGGGAGAACACTTACCATGCGTTTTGGAAGTGATTCGGAGGGTTTCCTTGGCGTTTAGAGGCCGGTTGATCGTGATAAGTCTCGTTAGTGTCTTGTTTTATTATATCTCCTTCTTCCCTCTTGTTGGATCCTTAGATCTATGCTTAAGGAGGGTAGATCTAAGGTAGTGGATGACTTTTAAGTCGTGTTTTGTTCTTGTTGGTGATAGGGGAAGGAATCTAAGGAGGTTTTGTGGTATTTTGACCTGGTGTTCTTGGTGTTCTTCATCTGTTGGTGGTTTTCAACTACGTTTTTGAGGTACATGGCTTCACTCTCAACTCCTCTTGTTATAATTTGTTGGCTTAATTTCAAATTGGATTTCTTGAATGAAATTGATTGTGCAAATCATGGAATAAATCTTCATTAGTGATGATTTATGGTTTTGATGAAATTGTGAAACCATTGTGAATTTTTGTGCAATGTGATTTGGCTTCTTGAATTTAAAATGTTGATTATAAATTATGGATTTGCTGGAATGGTAAATGGTTTGATGAAAGATGGGTTTTCAATAAAAAGGGGTGTTTTATTGAAATGGTTTGGTATTGAAATGTCTTGATGAAATTAGTTCATTCTTTGGTTTTCAATAAAAGTACGGTTTTATTGAAATGGTTTGAAATGGTTCAACACACATAGTTGGAATGGAAGATAGTTTTCAATAAACGGTGTTTTATTGAAGGGATAGTCTGGAAATATTGTGGGAAATCTGAAGTGTGTGTTCATATTGCATTGTACGAGGCTTGGTTGAAATAGGACCTTGTGCTTGGTCCCAAAGGTGTAATGGCACATGGTAACTATATTTACGAGTCTTGGTTGACATAGGACCTTGTGCTTGGTGCCAAAGGTGTAATGTCAGATGGGAATACATACCTTGTGATGACTTGGTAGATCGACGAGAGACCGCTCATGAGTATGGAACTGTCATAACGATGAATGCATGGTTGATTTCACGGGCTTGTGGAATGGTTTGGAATTCCAAAATGGGATGTTTGTGAAATGGTTTGGAATCATGTTTGGTTATTTTTCAGGAAAAAATAACGTGTTGGAAAAGCCGGTTTAAATTTCACTTTGATACTTTCGAGCATGGATGGTTTTGGAAAACTAGTTTATATTTATTTATAAACTGCTTTGGTGAAAATGTTTTTATATAAACTGTTTTATATAAATGTGGATAACTCTTCTATCCTAGTGGAGTGAGTAGGGAATTAATTGGGGAAAACCTACTGAGTTTTATACTCACCCCAGAATTGACACTTTTGTGCTTTTGCAGATGTTGTATTTCGAGAAATGGGTAAAGGTAAATCATCTCATTACTTGTGGTTTGTGGTGGTGTTTGGGAGATGCTGTAGAGTTGGAGGGTGTGGACTGTTGAGTTGTGGTGTCTTTTGGGATTCTTGGGTTTTTCTCTTTCTGCTGTGTACTTTGATGTGTGGTTTAGTCTTCCGTTTTTGTGTACTTTGATGTGGTTTAATATAAATAAAGTTGTTGTTTGGTCTTACATTGTTCATGCATCATATAGTGAATGGTTAATGTATGGGTTGATTTCATATAGGGTAAATCGCCCCCCACTTGTATTTGAAACCCTTCGGCATTTATTTCCATCCTTTGGCATCTTGGGGATGTTTCTTAAGGCCATGTAATGAATTTTTGTATTCTCAAGACAATGAGGATAAACGGATCATTACAAATGGTATCAGCTTGTTTGGTCCTTGCCAAACAAGTAGTCAACAACGATCTTCATTTTGGAGTTGAAATTCCTTATTGTCTATTCCTTGGGTGGTCATCTTAGATAGGAGTAGGATTGTCAGAACATGAATTGTATAGCATAAAATGACGTAGATAAACTGTTTACGCTGAACTTCACGTTACCAGGGTGTTGGGTACACGAGTGTTTTGGATACACTTTTAGAATGTTGGAAATATCATTGTCATGGGTTTATCCAATGAGATAAGAATGAAATGCCTTATAGAGGAATTACATCCCACTAGGATTTCATATCTCATTTTGACGGATGAGTAAGGAATTGGTTTATGTTGCCAATTTTTGAAAAATGAAGAAATTTATTTTCAAATGAAAGATTTTGAAAAGCTGATATTTGATGTATTTTGAAAATAGATTGATTTTAAAAAAGTATGTTGAATGTTTTAAAAAATGGTTGAACATGGAAAAAGATTGTTTGAGAACAATGTTTTGATAGTTGATGTGATAGAATTTGAAATGGTAAGCGAATAGTTTCTAGAGATTGAGATTGATGGAGTTTGTTGTTAGTTTAGAAACTGAAACCTGGTAGGTGTCGTCGAAACCAACCTGAAGAAGCTGCAGAGAATGTGGTTTCACCTGAACCACGTGTGAACCAAGAGCTGGTTCAGAGTATTGTCCAATCTTTTCAAGTTTTTGATATGAGGAATCAGAGGAATGAGCCACGACATGTGGATCATACCATCCAGTTCATGAAGCAGAATCCACCGAACATTAGGGGTGATGCTGAACCTGAGAAGGCGGAAGTGTTGCTAAGCAGGATGAATCGTATATTCTATAGCATCGGCACACCAGTAGAGCTGAAAGTAAATCTGGTGACGTATATGCTCGAGGATCTTGCACGTCAGTGGTGGGATTTAGTAGTGCATGATAAATTGGATGAAGACCATACATAGAAGTATTTTTAAGAATTGTTTAACAAACAATTCTATCCTCACACGTTCAATATCCAGAGGATGACAAACTTTTTCAGCCTGAAGCAGGAGAATCTCTCTGTCACGACGTATGCTGCTAAATTCATGAATTTAGTGTTCTTTTCATCGGAAGTTGCTACAAGTGTGTTGCTTAAGGCATGCATCTTTGAATCGAGGCTAAGGTAGGAGATTCGTTCGAAGAGTGCGGTGCTCTGTATTACAGAAAATACAGAGATGGTGAACAGAGTAACGGTTTCTGAACATGATATATCGGGATCAATGGGGGGAGGAAGTATGATTATACCCATGGGAACAGGTTGTAACTCTAATGCGGGGAACAAGCGGTTGGGGGACACCTACTTCCATGGTGGTAGTGGGAATCAGAACTAGACGGCGGGATCAGTCAACTTTCCTCTAGGACCCTAGAGCAAAGCAGGTTGCTTTCAATGTGGTTCAACTGAACACATGAAACGAGAATACACAGCATCACCGAGAACTTGTCACAATTGGAACAATATTGGGAATCTTCAACGATATTATCACAGTGCTCCAAGATCAGGTGTTTGGGACACTTCTCAGGCGTCGCAAGCATCGTATGCTTCGAAAAGACGAGGACATCAAAATCAGTCTCATCAGCATAATAGAGCTAGCAATAGTGATTCTTGAAATACCATGACTCCTCAACCAGTGCAGTCTTAGCAAGGAAACAAATAGAACAGTGCAGCGACGAAACAATTGTATGGAGCTAAGGAGATGATTTTGGATGATCAGGTTGGACCATCTACAGTGAGAGGTATAATTCTTTTGAATTATACCATCGTGCAAGTGTTGTTTGATACTGGTGTATCACATTCCATCATTGCTTCTCGTGCTATTGAATTGTTATGTTTAAAACATGAAATGATTCATTCTACCTTGGAACTACGAACTCCTCTTGTTGAAAGATAATTTCAAACCTTTGTGTGTAGAGTATGTGCTATAATTGTTGATGAAGATGAGCTGAAATGGGACTTCTCCATTTTGGATATTAATGTCTATGATGTAATCCTAGTTATGGATTGGTTGACAAGTTTTAAGGCTCAAATCGATTGTTATAGGAGAACGGTTAGTTTCACGACTGAGGATGGCATTGAACATCTCTTTAGAGGAGAGAGGATGGACAAGATAAGTGCCAAGAGCATGATGGAACCAATGGTGGGAACGATCTATCACCAATTGGCAGCATTGACTTTGGAATCAATGGAGGAGATTGAGGAAAATAGTTTTCCACCTATCTTGGATCAATTTCCTGATGTTTTTCCTCAAAACTTCATAGGGTTACCACCTGTGAGAGAAGTGGAGTTTATTATTGATATCCTTCTAGGGACCAGTCCTATCTCACTTCCATCTTATATGATGGCACCAACGGAGTTAAAGGAATTTAAAGTGCAGTTGGAAGAACTGGAAGGCAAAGGGTTTATTCAGCCAAGCCTGTCTCTGTGGGCAGCACCAATTTTTTTGTAAAGAAAGCATATGGAACATTGAGGCTATGTGTGGATTATACTAAACATAACCAAGTTACGATAAATAATAGATATCCACTTCCACACATTGATGACCTGTTCGATCAATTAAGCGGAGCTCAGTGGTTCTCCAAGATTGACTTACGGTTAGGATATCACCAGTTGTGATTTCGGAAGGAGGATTTTCTGAAAACAGCCTTCAGAATAAGATATGGCCACTAAGAATACGTAGTCATGCCTTTTGGTCTTAAGAATGCACCAGCGGTCTTCATGGCTCTGATGAATTGGATATTTCAATGATATATAGATTCTTTTGTTGTGGTGTTTGTAGACAACATATTAGTGTACTCAAGAACAAGGGTTGGGCATGAGAAACACTTGGCATTATTGTTGTATATCTTGAGAGACCATCAGTTGTATGCCAAATTATCAAAGTGTGATTTTTGGATACAATAGGTATGCTTTCTAGGCCATGTTGTTTCTAAAAAGGTGTTTCAGTGGATCTAGAAAAGATATAAGCTATTCTTTCTTGGAAACCGCCAAATAATGTCTTTGAAATACGAAGTTTTCTTGGTCTAGATCTTTATTACCGACACATTGATCATGACTTCTCGTGAATAGCTTCGCCTATGACAGTGTTGACAAAGAAGAATGCTCCATTTCAATGGACTGAGGAATGTTAGAGATCTTTTCAAGAGTTGAAAGTTCTCCTTACATCAGCACCCATATTGATCTATCCTGAATTAGGACAAGGGTATGTGGTGTATTGTGATTCTTCGGGAAGAGGGTTGGGATTTGTTCTCATTCAAGGAGACCATTTTGTTGCTTATGGTTCAAGGCAGTTGAGGTTTCATGAGAAGAAATACCCAGCACAAGAATTGGAGTTGGCTGCAGTCTTCCATGCTTTGAAAACATGGAGACAATATTTCTTCGGTGGGAAATTTACTATGTTTACCAATCACAAAAACCTGAAACACATTTTCTCACAACGAGACGTGAATCTGAGGCAGATGAGATGGATGGAGTATCTCCATATGTTTTACTTTGACTTGATGTACACACCAGGAAAAGGGAATTCGTTGGCAGATGCATTGATTAGAAATTCAAATGCTCGGTTTGTGAAAGAAGCTTCAGACGAATGGCAGTTGATGTTGGTCTTAGCCGACATGCATGTGGAGTTTGAAGACCGAGGTGACATTGTGGTTCTCATTTCAGCTACGCTTGAACCTGATTTGGTGGAGATAGTAAAGGAGGAACATACATCTGATGTAGACTGGGTTGCAATGAGTTCAAAACTCAATGGTGGGGAGACCATTGAGGGATGGAAGCTAGATGAGAGTTCAGTTTTGCGGTTTCGGGATCAGATGGTTATACCTTTAACTGCTCAAGAGAAACTCCTTCATGCTTACCACCATTGAAGATGGGTTGTACATCCTAGTACACAAAATATGTATAAGGCGTTTCAGGTGCAGTTCTGGTGGAGCGGCATGAAAAGGAAGGTGGCTGAGTTCGTCTCACGATGCTTAACTTATCAGCAGGTTAAAGCAGAGCATTAGTGGCCAGCTGGTATGTTACAATAATTACCTATCCCTATGTGGAAATGGGGTCAGATAGAAATGGATTTTGTTATAGGTCTTCCAAGAATGTTCTGGAAACACGATGCCATTTGGGTGATAGTGGATCGTCTAACCAAGTCAGCCCATTTCATCTCAATTCGTGAAACCCACACGGTGGAAGATCTTTCAAAAATATATATTCGAGAAGTGGTAAAGTGGCATGGGGTACTAGTTTCTATCATCTCAGATAGAGATCTGAGGTTGACATCTCGTTTCTAGAAATCATTACAGCAATCCCTGGGGACTCAGATGATGATGAGTATGGCGTATCATCCTATGACATATGGGAGATCTGAGCGGACGATACAAACATTGGAAGATATGTTGTGGGCTTGAGTAATGAATTTTGGTGGCTCATGGGAGGAGTATATACCCTTAGTGGAGTTCTCAAACAATAAAAGTTATCAAGCCTCAATACGCATGGCTCTGTTTGAAGCATTGTATGGGCGTCCTTGTCATTCTCCACTTTGTTGGGTGGAAACAGTGAGACTTCACTAGTTGGGCCGAGCCTTGTCCATGAAACAACGGAGAAGATCCAGTTGATTAAAAAGAGGATGGAGATGGCTCAGAGTGGTCAGAATTCTTATGCGAATCATCATCGAAGACAGTTGTCTTTTGCAATGAGTGATCATGTCTTCTTGAGGATCTCTCCAAGACATGGACAACGTCATTTTGGGATGCAGGGCAAGTTATATCATCGATATATAGGACCTTTTGAGATAATTTAATGAGTTAGAGAGATGGAATATCACTTGGAATTACCACTACGGTTCAGTGCAGTGAATAATGTGTTCCATGTATCTCAGTTAAATGAATATCAGCCCGATCCTGACCATGTGATCAGATGGGATCACGTTGACCTAGAGCCGGATGCTTCGTTGGTACATATCCCGGTGCGGATTTTGAATTAGCAAGATAATGTCTTTCATGGAAAAATCATCGGTCTAGTGCGGGTTTTGTGGAAACATGGTCAGATTTAGGAAGAGACTTGGGAATGCGAGAAAGATATGAAGGAGCGGCGTCCAGAACACTTTTAGTCAATCGAGGGTTTTCTACTTTTCGAGGACGGAAAGGAAAATGGTGGGGAGAATTTATTACCCTTAGTTTCTAGTAAGTAGCCCTTGTTTTATGCTTTTTAAGTGCATGAAGAATATGAGAGATGATTGGGGAAAGATTGGGAGACTTTTAATGCATAAAAGTTCAAAATGTGGGGACGCACAGGCTGTGCACGGTTTTCCAAACCATGCAGAAGCGGTGCAGGTGGTGGTCTGTTGGACAGAGGAGACCACACTCTGTGCGCCCGGTTTGGGCAAACTGTGCGAGGAGGCTGTGCAGAGAGCCACTCTCTTGCAGTGACTACCGTATGGTTAGCGCATGGTTTAACTAACCGTGCGGACTAACCGTGCACGAATTCAACTAAGATATTATTTATAAGGATCTAATCCATTTTATCATTTAATCCACTCTTTTTTGCTCCCAAACGGCCCTAACTCAGTATTTCTCTCTACGTAAGGTGGGAGACCACTTACCAGGCGTTTTGGAAGTGATCCGGAGGGATGACATGGCGTTTAGAGGCCGGTTAATTGCGGTAAGTCTCATTCTTGTCTTGTTTTCTTATATCTCCTTCTTCCCTCTTGTTGGATCCTTAGATCTACGCCCGAGGTGGGCAGATCTACGGTAGTGGATGACTTTTAAGTCGGGTTTTGGTCTTTTTGGTGATAAAGGAAAGAATCTAAGGAGGTTTCGTGGTGTTTTGACCTGGTGTTCTTAACGTTCTTCGTCTGTCGGTGGTTTTCGCCTACGTTTTATAGGTAAGTGGCTTCACTATTGACTCCTCTTGTTCGAATTGGTTGGATTAATTTTATATTAGCTTGTTTGAATGAAATTGATTGTGCAAATGGTTGAATAAATCTTCTTTAGTGATGATTTGTGGTTTTGATGAAATTGTGAAATTGTTGTGAATTGTTGTGAATAGCGATTTGCTTTCTTGAATTTAAAATGATGATTTTAAATTACAGATTTTCTGGAATGGTAAATGGTTTGATGAAAGATGGGTTTTCAATAAAAATTGTTGGGTACTGAAATGGCTTAATGAAATTAGTTCACTCTTAGGTTTTCAATAAAAGTACTGTTTTATTGAAATGGTTTGAAATGGTTGAACACACTTGGTTGGGATGGAAAATAGTTTTCAAAAAAAAGTGTTTTATTGAAAGGATGGTTTGGCAGGATTGTGGAAAATATGAATTGTGTGTTCATATTTCATTGTACGAGGCTTGGTTAAAATAGGACCTTGTGCTCAGTTCCAATTGTGTAATGGAACATGGTAACTATATGTACGAGGCTTGGTTGAAATAGGACCTTGTGCTCGGTGCGAAAGGTGTAATGGAACATGGGAATAATTCCCTTATGAAGACATGGTAGATAGACGAGAGACCGCTCATGATTATGGAACATTCATAACGATGCAAGCATGGTTGATTTCACGGTCTTGTGAAATGATTGGGAATGCCAAAACGGGATGTATTTGAAATGGTTTGGAAACTTGTTTGGTTATTTTTCCGGAAAAAAAAGAACATGTTGGAAAATCCGGTTTAAAGTGCACTTTGATACTTTCAAGAATGGATGGTTTTGGAAAACTAGTTTATATTTAGTTATAAACTGCTTTGGTGGAAATGTTTTTATATAAATTGTCTTATATAAATGTGGCTAAATAATCTATCCTAGTCTCGTGTTTAGGGAAGACATTGGGGAAAACCTTCTGAGTTTTATACTCACCCCTGGATTGGAACTTTGGTGATTTTTCAGATGTTGTATTTCGAGACATGGGTAAAGGTAAATCATCTCATTACTAGTGGCTTGTGGTGATGTTTGGGAGATGATGTGGAGATGGAGCTTGTGGACCACTGAGTTGTGGTGCCTTCTGGAAGTCTTGGGTTGATCTCTTTCTGCTGTGTACTTTGATGTTTGGTTTAGACTTCCATTGTTGTGTACTCTGATTTTGTTTAATATAAATAAAGTTGTTGTTTGGTGTTTCATTGTTCAGGCATCATATAGTGAATGGTTATTGTATGGGTTGATTTCTTAAAGGGTAAATCGTCCCCCACTTGTATTTGAAACCCTTTGACATTTATTTCTAGCCTTTGGCATCTTGGGGATGTCTCTTAAGGCCAAGTAATGAATTTTTGAATTCTCAAGCTAATGAGGATAATCGGGTCATTACAAATGGTATCAGCTTGTTCGGTCCTTTCCAAACAAGTAGTCATCAATGATCTTCCACTTGGAGTTGAAATTCCTTCTTTTCCATTCCATGGGTGGTCATCTTAGATAGGAGTAGGATTGTAGGAACTTGAAATGTATAGCATAAAAGGACGTAGCTTACCCATTTATGTTGTTCTTCATGTTACCAGGGTGTTGGGTACACAAGTGTTTTGGATACAGTTTTAGAATGTTGGAAATCTAATTGTCATGGGTTTAGCCAATGAGATGAGCATGACATGCATTGTAGAGGAATGAATTCCCACTAGGATTGCATATCTCATTGTGACGGATGAGTAAGGCTTTTGTATAAGTTTCCAATTTTTACAAAATACAGAAATTTATTTTCAAATGAATGATTTTGAAAGTGGATATTTGGTGTATTTTGAATATGGATTGATTTTCAAAAAGAATGTTGAATGTTTTAAAAAATGGTTGAACATGGAAAAAGGTTGTTTGAGAACAATTTTTTGATAGTTTATGTGATAGAATTTGAAATGCTAAGCCAACAGTTGCTAGAGAGTGAGATTGACAGAGTTTTTTGTTGGTTTAGAAAATGGAACCTGGTAGGCGTCGTCGAAACCAACCTGAAGAAGCTGCGGAGAATGTGGTTTCACCTGAACCACGTGTGAACCAAGAGCTAGTTCAGAGTATTTTCCATGATTTTCAAGTAGTGGATACGGGGAACCAGAGGAATGTGCCATGAAATGTGGATCATACCATCTAGTTCATGAAGTAGAATCCACTGAACTTTAGGGGTGATGCTGAACCTGAGGAGTAAGTGTGGCTAAGCAGGATGAATTGTATATTCGATTTCATCGGCACACCAGTAGAGCTGAAAGTAAAGCTGGCGATGTATATTCTTGAGGATCTGGCACGTTAGTGGTGGTATTTAGCAGTGCATGCTAAATTGGATGAAGACCTTACGTGGGAGGATTTTGAAGAATTGTTTAACAATCAATTCTATCCTCACACGTTCAAGATACAGAGGATGACATACTTTTTCATCCTAAAGCAGGAGAATCTCTCTATCATGGCGTATGCCGATAAATTCATGAATTTAGTGCACTGTGCACTGGATGTTACTGAAATTTCATCGCTGAAGGCATACATATTTGAATCGGGGCTAAGGCTGGAGATTCGTTCCAAGATTATGTTGCTCTGTATTACGGATTATACATAGATGGTGAATAGAGAAATGGTTTCTGAACGTGATATCTCAGGATCAATGGGGGGAGGAAGTATGATGATACCCATGAGAACGGGTGGTAACTCTAACGTGGGGAACAAGAGAAAGAGGGACACCTACTTACATGGTGGGAGTGCGAATCAGAACTAGACGGCAGGATCAGTCCACCTTCCTCCACGACCCCAGAGCAAAGAAGGATTCTTTCAATGTGGTTCGACTGACCAAATGAAATGAGAATGTACAGCACCACCGAGAGCATGCCACAATTGCCACAAGATGGGGCATCTTCAGCGATATTGTCGTGGTGCTCCACGATCAGGTGTTCAGGACACTTCTCAGGCATCCCAAGCATCATATGCTTTGACAGGACAAGGACAACAGAATCAGTCTCGTCAGCATAACAGAGCTAGCCATGGTGATTCTCGAAATACCATGACTCCTCAACCAGGGCAGTCTCAGCAAGGTAACATATAGAACAATTCAGCGAAGAAACAATTGTATGGAGCTGGGCAGATGATTGTGGATGATCTGGCTGGACCATCTACAGTGGGTGGTATGATTCTTTTCAATTCTACCCTCGTGCAATTGCTGATTGATACTGGTGCATCAAATTCCTTCATTGCTTCTAATGTTGTTGACTTTTTATGTTTAAAACTGGAAATGATGCCTTCTACCTTGAAACTTCAAACTCATCTTGGTGAAGGAGAATGTCAAACCTTCGTGTGTAGAGCATGTGCTATAACTGGTGATGGATTTGAGCTGAAATGGGACTTCTCCAGGTTGGATACGAATGTCTATGATTTAATCCTGGGTATGGATTGGTTGATAAGTTTTAAGGCTCACATCGACTGTTATAGGAGAATGGTTAGTTTCACGACTGAGGACGGCATATAACATCTCTTTAGATGAGAGAAGATGGCCAAGAAAAGTGCAAAGAGCTTGATGGTACCATTGGTGGGAACGATCTCTCACCAATTAGTAGCGTTGACTTTGGCATCAATGGAGGAGATTTAGGAAAATTGTTTTCCAGCTGTCTTGGATCAATTTCCTGATGTTTTTCCTTAAAACTTCTCAAGGTTACTACTTGTGAGAGAAGTGGAGTTTACAATTGATCTCTTTCTGGGGACCAGTCCTATCTCACTTCCATATTATAGGATGGCACCAATGGAGTTAAAGGAATTGAATGTGTAGTTGGAAGAACTAGAATGAAAAGGTTTTATTCGGCCAAGCGTGTCTCTGTGGGCATCACCAGTTTTTTTTGTAAAGAAATCAGATGGAACATTGAGGCTATGAGTGTATTATTGTAAACTTAACCAAGTCACAATAAAGAAAAGATATCCACTTCCACGCATTGATGACCTGTTCGATCAATTAAGTGGAGCTCAGTGGTTCACCAAGATTGAATTATGGTCAGGATATCACCACTTGCAAGTTCAGAAGGAGGATACTCCGAAAACAGACTTTAGAAGCAGATATGGCCACTAAGAATATGTAGTAATGCCTTTTGGTCTTACGAATGAACCAGTTTTCTTCATGGAACTGATGAATCGATATTTGAGCGATATCTGGATTCTTTTGTTGTGGTGTTTGTAGACGTCATATTGGTGTACTCAAGAACAAGGGTTGAGCATGAGAAAAACTTGGAGATAGTGTTGGATATCTTGAGATACCATCAGTTGTATGCCAAATAATCAAAGTGTGATTTTTGGATATAAGAGGTACACTTTCTGGGCGATAGTGTTGGATATCTTGGGGACGCACGGGCTATGCATGGTTTTCCAAACCGTGCGGAAGCCGTGTAGGTGGTGGTCTATTGGACAGAGGAGACAGCACGGTGTGTGCATGGTTTGGGCAAACCGTGCGAGGAGGCCATGTGGAGAGCCCCTCTCTGGCAGTGACTACTGCACGGTTAGCTCACGGTTTAACTAACCGTGTAGACTAACTGTGCGTGAAGTCAACATAGATCCTATTTATAAGTATATAATCCGTTTTACCATTTAACCCACTCGTTTTTCCTCCCAGACGGCCCTAACTCGGGATTTCTCTCTGGGGAAGGTGGGAGAACACATACTAGGCGTTTTGGAAGAAATCTGGAGGGTTGCCTTGGTGTTTAGAGGCCGGTTGATCACGGTATGTCTCGATATAGTCTTGTTTTATTAGATCTCCTTCCCTCTTGTTGGATCCTTAGATCTACGCCCGAGGTGGGTATATCTAAGGTAGTGGATGACTTTTACGTCGGGTTTTGGACTTTTTGGCGATAGGGGAAGGAATCTAAGAAGGTTTCATGGGGTTTTGACTCAGTGTTCTTGGAGTTATTCATCCGTCGGTGGTTTTCTCCAATGTTGTTGAGGTAGGTGGCTTCACTTTAGACTCCTCTTGTCATAATTGGTTGGATTAGTTTCAAATTGGCTTGTTTGAATGAAATTGATTGTGCAAATCATGGAATAAATCTTCTTTACTGATGATTTATAGTTTTGATGAAATTGTGAAATCATTGTGAAAAGTTAATTGGAATCTTGAATTTAAAATGTTTATTTTAAATTACGGATTTGCTAGAATGTTAAATGGTTTGATAAAAGATGGGTTTTCAACAAAAAGGAGTGTTTTATTGAAATGGTTTGGTATTGAAATGGCTTGATGAAATTAGTTCACTCTTGGGTTTTCAATAAAAGTACAATTTTATTAAAATGGTTTGAAATGGTATAACACACTTGGTTGGGATGGAAAATAGTTTTCAATAAAAGGTGTTTTATTGAAATGATGGTTTGGTAGGATTGTGGAAATGTGATGTGTGTGTTCATATTACATTGTACGAGGCATGGTTGAAATAGGACCTTGTGCTCAGTGCCAAAGGTGTAATGGCACATGGTATGTATATGTACGATGCTTGGATGAAATAGGACCTTGTGCTCGGTGCCAAAGGAGTAATGGCACATGGGAATAATTACCTTGTGACGACTTGGTAGATCGACGAGAGACCGCTCATGAGTATGGAACTGTCATAACGATGCTTGCATGGTTGATTTCATGGCCTTTTGAAATGGTTGAGAATGCCAAAATGGGATGTTTGTGAAATGGTTTAAAAACTTGTTTGGTTATTTTTATGGAAAAAAATAACGTGTTGGAAAATCCGGTTTAAAATAAACTTTGATACTTTCGAGAATGGATGGTTTTGGAAAACTAGTTTATATTTAGTTATAAACTGCTTTGGTGAAAATGTTTTTATATAAATTGTTTTATATAAATGTGGCTAACTCTTCTTTTGCAGATGTTGTATTTCCAGACATGGGTAAAGGTAAATCCTATCATTACTAGTGGCATGTGGTGATGTTTGGGAGATGCTGTGGAGCTGGAGCTTGTGGAATACTGAGTTGTGGTGTCTTTTTGGAGTCTTGGGTTGTTCTCTTTCTGCTGTGCACTTTGATGTTTGGTTTAGTCTTCCACTGTTGTGTACTCTGATGTGGTTTAATATAAATAAAGTTGTTGTTTGTTCTTTCATTGTTCATGCATCATATAGTGAATGGTTAATGTATGGGTTGATTTCTTAAAGGGTAAATCATCCACCACATGTATTTGAAACCCTTCGGCTATTATTGCCAGCCTTTGGCATCTTGGGGATGTCGCTTAAGGCCAAGTCATGACTTGATGTAATCTCAAGCCAATGAGGATAAGCGGGTCATTAAAAAATCTTTTTAACTAGATGACTCATGGAGTTTAAGGAAGAGAGGATTTGGTGTCCTTTCATAAGGGGAGGGATGACACAATTGGAATTCTTCAAAAGAGTTAAACTTACTAATTTCATTAATCAATCCAAATAGATCCAAAATGATTAATATTAGAAGAATATAAGATATAGGGTCTAAATATTACAATCCAATAGTATGTAAATAAGTTTTAGTCCATTTAAACTCTTATCTTCTTTATTAACCCCTTTTAACCCTTGCTGTAGTAATGAATTTTTACTTTGGTTACTATTCATAACGAAAGAAATTTAGTTGGAATTTTTAAATAATATTTATTAGTTTGATTATAAATATGGAATAAATTTTACATGATTCAACTCCTATAATCTGCATTATTATTTATAAAATAAATTTGAAAAATGTAATGAAAAATGATTTTCCAGAGAAATACATTTCTAAGTATAAAAATATTTTTATACAAAAATTAAGAATAATGTAGAGTTAAATTACTTTAATTGGAATATGTTTAAAAAAACTAAACTAATAAAATTTCAAAATAAATTCAAAACAAATTATAACTTTTTATATAATTGAATAATGAATATATATTTTTATAAAATTGGTATTTTGTAAATATTCATTAAAAAATTAATCTTTTCAAAAAATAAAAATAATAAATTTCACCTTATGATAATTTAGATATTATTAATTAAAATATTATATCATTTTTATAAAATATTATTTCTAAAAATATTAAAAATTAATTATAATATTTTATCACCAAAATAAAAAAACATATTTTCAGAAAAATGATTTTTGAAGCATAAAACGACCTCACTAAAAATTGAGTGTATAATTCCAAATAATTAATCAATATATTTATATTTATTAAGTCCATTTTAAATATATTTGGTAATTTGTTTACTTTAATCCATGTCGACCAATTAAAACAGTATGTTATAATAGTCATATTTAAAATAATAATATTTTAATAGTATAATGTGGTCCGTTTAAACTCGATGTTCCATGTAAAGAAAACAATCGAAGAAATAAAATCTATTTAAAGAGAAATAGATCTTAATATCTCACGGTGTTATAGTAATGGCTCCAAATAAGTTTATTTTAGTCCTTCTCATCTAACCCAAAAATCATTTTTCCTTCCTAGTACAATTATCACTTCTTTTCTTTTTCTCTTTATATTTTTCATGTGACAATTTGTCATTTTGTTCAGTTAGAATTTTTTTACAATGTTTTATAGATTACAGTTTTCCATATTTTTATTTTCAAATTTTGTTAAATCTTATTTCTCTTCTTCTTTGTGGTCGAACCCCAACATTTTCTAGTGTATTCAGACCTAATTTGAAGGTAAGAACAATTAAATTTTATTTTCAATTCATTTATGTTTTTCATAGAGGATTTCCCTTTTTATGTTCCACCCATGTCTCTTGGCATTTAGTTCTTTTGGGGTTATAGATTATGAATTCTAGATTATTAGAAATCTACCTTAATAATGAGCTACCTAATAAAACCATCCAAATCAGTATTAGAATTTTAAGGTCCAACCATGTTTTCAAATTAATATTGAGTAGGATTTGAATACATAAGGGCATTAAGAAGTTTCAGAACTACTTAATATCTGAAGGATAGATTTGGATTATTTTTATAACTAGGGTTGAATATTTTTGACAAAGGATCATTTGGGTAGCATTTCCTAGTTTAATGAAACATCCAACAATGGTTACACTGTTCCATAAGTGAATTCCCAACGAAAATGAAAACAACCGAAGGATGTGATTGACCCATATGATTTGTTCTTTTCCTATAACATTTATAGTGGGATTTTTTATCCTATTTATTAAATATTTCTTTATGCTCCTCAAATTTCCAATGATAGATAAATCACCAGTTTAAAATTTGTCCACTATGTTTTAGTGGTATGGGGAAAGACAATTATAAACGATTTACAATAAGAGATGGGGGGAGAGATAATGGTTGGACATTACCAAGGAGCCATGTAACCTATACATGATTTATGATACATTTATCCCCCATACTATATAGAACAAATGATCTTATATATGGCCTCTATTTTCATATTTTTAGGATTTAATTTTATCACAAAATATTTGAACATTTGATCTCAAATATCGAAATTTTCTTTATATAGGTTTGAAATCAGCTTCTGGCTCTTCCCTTTTAAGAGAAATGGGAACACCCTCGACTTAAGATCCTCCTCACTCAACCCTTGTAGATCTAACTTTTGAATAGTATAACAAAAGTTTCTAATAAAACTAAATAATATTCACTAGGCTTATTTTAAAAAATGCGTAGTATATAGAGGTATGATTGTTTGATCTCATAGTTACAAGACCTAGGGGATAACCTTTTACAAGATTTGTTTATTTGACACTATGGGAAGTTATAAATCCCAAATCCCAGGACATTATGAATTATTATTTGTATGATGAGTTATGAAAAAATTTTGATATGAATTTTTGTTTTCAACTCTATAAATTTCCCGATTTTCCATTTTCATCGTCTTTTCTCGCTTAGTAGCACTCAATTTTATTTTATGTTCCGGATTTAAAGGCTCTAAGACATTTTAATTTCTTCTAGATTCCATGTTGATTTATAATAAATAGTTTAATTCAACACCTGAAGAAGAAAATTAAAAATCAACACAAGCATATTTGGATTTTATTTGAATAGTTTTTTTAGAAACATATTTAATATATTTTTTATGATTTTTTTCTTGGTCATGTGTGCTTTCTCCAGAAATGGGACCAAGGATTTGATAGCTAGGTCATTTACCATTATCAATTTTACAATTTATAAAATTATTTAATACTTGCATTGTGGTAAGTATATTGAAACCACATATAAATAAAATTGTGTATGAACCAACTTAAAAAATAAAAACAATTAGACAATGATAATGAAAGTGCATGAAAGATTATGATAGAAAGTTGGGAAGTTATAGAAATTGTAATTAGAGATAAATTTTTAAAACTATGTAACGTTGGTAAAAAGAGAAGTAGGATGATAGTGAATGAATTTAAGGGGTATCAAACTGACCTGGAGTAATTAATTAATTCTATTCCATCCTCACAATCGAAATTGTGAAAAATTATGGCAAAAAATTGACTCCCCTAACAATATCATGGATAACAATTCAATTCTATTAAATCACTCTCAAAATGATTTATCAATTACCATAGAGAAAAAATAGAGATTCAATAATAGATAAAGAGGAATGACCTTTTTGAAATGACATACTTTAGTTCTTACATGAATACATGAGTGACAATAATTTTTAACCTATTGATAATTAAAAAGTTTAAAAGTAATTCTCTTGATGAATGAAGATGGGTAAAATAAATTACTAGATTACAATGTTAGCCCCCTTGAAATATATAATGAACTAGGTAGTAAATTGTAAATGTTCCAACTTTAATTAATTCCATGGAAGAATAACATGATATTATGAAAGGTTGAGTAGTAAGAGGAAAAATAGAGATAGAGAGAAAATGTAGAAAAAAACTCAGGAAGAAATAGTAAACAATTGTCAATCCATTTATATTTGAACCCCCTAAACAAATTTTTAGTGTATTCCCCATTGAGCAATGACAATTTTTCAAGAATACGCTTCAATATAGGAGAGAAATTATACCAGATCCAATTTTTCACTAATACCCTACCTGAGTGCTTCCCCTTTTCTTCATGTTCATACTCTCCATCATATCATAAATGTTTGTTGAATGAAAAATCCACCTCATGGAATATTTTTTTTTTTAATCATAGAATTTATTCCACTTCTTCTATTTTTTCATAGCTCTATAGGATAGAAATTAATCTGCCTATCTGTCACAATAACTATAATATTATAAAAGCACATTAACAAACTCATTCACTTGCACAGTTGAATTAATTTCACATGATGTCACCCTTATCAATTTGGCATCATCATATTCCTGGAATTTTTCATCAAATCTTCATCCATCCATTTCAATATTCCTCATCTTCGATCACCATTTATCTATAATGGCATTACATGGTTCCACTCGAACAAGATGAATCCAAATTAATATCCTACAATCAATATGTCCCTACTTGAACTCACCCATATTGGCCATACTTATTTCCACGTAAGCGCACTTGGATTTTCATCATCTGTACTAACATTCAGCTGGAAAAATTATGCATCAATTCTTAATTTACAAACCTTCATTCCTATGACCATAAAACACAACTTCTTCAATCAACTGCAACTTCAGACATCATTAGATAAGATCATGAATTTCAATTTTACAACCCTGAACCAAGGTTGGTGTCAACTAACCCAGCATGCATGTCTACTTCAACCGACTAATGAAAATCAGATTCCAAGATGAAAGACCATGAATTCACTCTAGAATTTTTTCTTTCACCAAAGAGTATTCATCTTTACCACTGAACCTGCAGTACTCAAAAGTGCTGAGGTCCCTTACATCATCAATAATTATGACATGAAATGAAAAAAATAATCAGTAACCCAAGATCATTGACCCACATCTCTAACTCATCAATCTTCAGTTATCAAGTATTAGTTTGATTCTGTAGTGGTTCAGCATCAATTCATTTCTTCCACTACAAAAAGTCGTGACTTCAATTAATCAATGACATGATCAGGTTCTGATCTTGAAATTTATTCATCAATAGAACCCCTCTTTGTTTGGGAATAGTTATTATAACATGGTTATCTTGTTTCAAGAATAACTTGATCAATCATCTTCTTCAACCCAATAAGCACACTCTCCACTTTGTCTACACAAGTTAGTCATTAATAACATTCAAGATATTGAGGCTTAAATATTGATTGGACTCGATCATTCTTTGGTTCTACCCATGAGAGAATCTATATTTATGAACTCAATCACTCTCTTAGATGGAAACATTAAGTATTTATTAGTAAACACATCCTAAAACTGATCCCCCAAGGGAGGGAAATAATTCAACCCTACTTCCCCATCATCAGGAATACGAAAAATATATGGGCTGGGATTTCATCCAACTATTGATTTACTGGACCTACATGGCCTACCCAAAAGGTATCCCATTCCCCAGGGTGAACATACATATTATTTTCTATGGACATGAATGTTACCATGTAGTAATAATAGTTAATATGGGAATGGTACAAAACTAACCAATCCATTACCGAAATAAGATCAAATCCTGACATATCATGCCCAAAAAAGTCCCATAGAAAATTATACTCACCAACCTCAAGGGAACACCCATTACTCTACCATATATTTTCTAACCGCTCCCCTAATAATGTTTCAATTTACATAATATCATATATGTGTTCCACTTCTAGGCCTAACACACTCAAAAAAATCATTGATTAAAAATGCAAGTCACCTGTATCAACTAAAGAACTAGAATTCATGGAAGATTCATGAATTGTACCTAGAAATCTTGATGGTCTGACCTCAACACCTCTAGGTGCGGGATAAACTATGTAAAGCTAGACTATTTCTATTCCCTATGCTCTGATATTAGTTCCTACTATTTTACTACCCTATTAATATGGGGACTCATTCCCTGGAGTACCATGCTCTCCTCCCTAACTGATACGACCATTCATGCTCTAACTACTAGCACTTATCAACTTCCTTGATCCTCTATCAGTTCAGGGATATTGAGGTACATTACAAAATAAATGAAAATTACCCATTATTCCACATGATCTACACTCATCTAGTGGTATGGATTAGTAATCATTTATGTGGATAGACCTTCCACAATGATATAAAAACACTTCATCATCACCCCGAGAGGTAGATCATATCTTCTTAATACTCTAAATGATTCCAACCTAATGAAATTTTCCAAAATGTTGCATCCTTACCTCAGAATTTCCAACAATATACCTCCAAATGGAACCAAAAACCCTCTACTGGTAGCCTCCTTTAAGTACCCCTATGAAATAATTGTCTGGTCCACCAATTCTTCAAACCTCTTTAAACCAAATATATTCATCTTAGAATTCAACTTGTATCTATGACCATCTTGGAAGCATCTCTCCGTAGTGACCTCGTCCCATTCCAATGCAGGGAAAAAGCATCACAACACTATAATGTAGATAAAAAAACACATTACTGACATATTCTCCTTGGCTAACATCATAAATTTATCAAACCTCCCCTACCTCAATGTATTAGTATATAAGTGTACCAAAAATTATCTTGAAAGTCCTTCCATATCATACCATCGGCCTACTATATCTAAAAAATAATATCCCACAAGCATTTAGTTGGTCCTCACAACATATAGGAACAATAATTGACTCTATTTTCTAGAGGAGACTCAAAATTATCCAAATTTTTATAGATGCAATCAATCTAGAACTCATTTGACTCTGGTCCACCATCTCTGGAAATCATTGGTGGGTGTTGTAACTAAGACTCTCTAGTTAGATAAAACATACTAGGTACCCCCAACCGTTGTCCCCATTCCATAATTTTCATAAAATAAGAAAATTTATAATGTAAATTCTTATCTCCATTATTACACTGAACCACTGGGATTCCCCCCCATAGGAGAATTCATTATTTTATCCTCTTCTCAACTAAATGACACTTTTCATCATGGAGGAATTTCTCAATCAATCCAAACACATTTCATATAACACATAAAATAATGCTTAAACTATTTTCATAAAATGTGGCACTCCAATATCCATAAATATACCTTTTCTCGCACACTATTCCAATGAATGTCATCACATCTAGAACAATAACCACAACCATCAATTCCATGGGTCATGGATAACATAAGGTAAACCAACATAAATAGTTCGATGTCTATAATTAGACACATTTTAAAACCATTTCCCCACTCAATTGTAAATCTTTCCCTATAGGAACATTTCACTTTTCAAAAAATATTACAGCCAAAATTTTAACTCATTTAAATACCTTCATTAGGCATATTTATTTACCCATTATTTAACATTCTTTCATTTTAAAACATTTGAATCATTTTTATTAGACACCATTTTATTCAGATTTCTAAAGATGATAAAATACATTATATCCTTTATTTCCAACACACCCATCCTGTGTGTGCCTATCATAATTCCTACCACATAGATCCCTAGGATCCTATAATGATGCATGAGTAAATAATTTTTTTCCATTATGGGAATAATAAAAATATCATTAAATAGTTTCATCACACATCAAGTGCATCTCCCAATGGTAAAATATCATTAATCTATAACAACACACACCTAGAACAATAATCCCACACTGGGCACTTGGGTTCCCCCTATATATCGGTCAACTACTCCCAAGAATCGGTTCATTTCCAAGAACAAACACATCTTAGACTCTTGTATACCATCCCCAAATAATGACACCATAGAAAATAGCCTTCACCTATGATACCACTTTTTACATCTCCAACCTCGAATCCACTAAACTGGTGTCTCAGGATGGGTCGGTACATGACCTTAGGCTCACCTCCTCGTAAGCCAGAGGCTGTTGAAAAACTAGGGCATAACAGAAAACCTGGGGAGACTATACCCCCTTTATCAGAGTAATCCACAATATATTGCAATGAAAAATAAAGGTAATTTGAAGGAATAAACCATAAACATGCATTACTAACCGTTTCCTAATATTGGGTATAACCCACTAACAAACTCTAAGAATTTCAATGTCATTCTAACCATGTCAAAAGAGAAGAAAACCCCAAATAAAGACAAATGGAATCATCCCTAAAATAAATCCTGAATCCATGAATGGGTCCTTATTCCATTTGCATGCCTAGTCCATCTCAATATCCAACAATAAGGATTTTTCCCTTGTCATAACCTACATCAATTAATTATTCATGGGTACCCAACAATGGCTTGAGAAGGATGTTAGTATAACTCAGTAGGCAACCACCAGTAGTGTCTACAAAATATCCCATATTACAGATTGTTCCAAAAAATACTAAATAAATGAAATGATAAAAAGGATACTCTCGTTCCATTAGTTAACAATATTCAGTTTAACCATTTAATCCCTAAATACATTTTCATCAATTGTTCCTTGGATTAAGAATTCACATCAATCACACAACAACCAAATCTGGTCAAATACTATTCATAAGGGAGTTAGTCATGTTCCCTATCTCACTAGGGATAAAAAATTTAGAAAAAAAATACAATCCACTTACCTTAGAGCCTCATTCCAGGTAGTCTCATCAAATGAAACCCTAAGGGGCATAGAGCCTCATTCCCCTTCCCTAACCCAAGCATTAATAGTTAGTGTTTAGAACCTCTGTCTAACATAACCTATGGGCATAGATCCTCATGTTCAATTCCACACAACAGATATGATATGTGCACATGCTTATTTATCCATTTAGAACATATACCATATCATAACCTTAAACAAATAAACACACAAAATATTCACATCTCATAATAATTCAACACATGAATTAACATCATTCCTTAACCCATTATAACATTTACCAATTACACTACATATCCCATCTATCCCACTTCTATTTTTAAAGCCTTAACCCAATATTATAAAAAAAATCTTATACCATGTCCTATTTAACATATTTTTCAATTCAAATACATTAACCCATTCAACACATACATCAATTCACAATAATTTACCCATTTAATATGTTCATCATTTAACATGCATTAAAACACTTATGAATTTCAAGTACAATTGATAAGTCATTTAGAACAATCTCTTTATTTCATCTAACCAATTTATAAATATTAAAAACAATCCCTTATAACATTATTAAATTCAATATACAATAATCAATATTACAATTTCAACTCAACAAACATATCAACATGTTCATCATGGAATCTAATTTAACTCATGTAAAATTCATGCTTAACGTTAATTGTTTTTAGGTTCAGAAATGTTGGCACACACCATGGGTGGACCTAAATTAGTTTAGTCAATCTCAATGAATCCGAAGGGGATTATGAGGGGTTAAATTACTCATTTATCCAACTGTTTTATCAAATCTCACTAAAGGAAACAATTGAACAATAATGGTGAAGAAATAACACAAACACACATGCAAAAATCAACTCCAGGACTATGTGATATATCTTATAGACAATCTACCTCAAATTAATAGATGACTGATTTCATAAACATAGAATTACATCAGGATTTAAGAACCCTTTCATGCAAAAACCTATGATCCACTCATGAAAGAGGTCTTTAGGGCCTTAGAAGAAGAAGAATGCTACCCTAAGCCCTAATACCCAAAATAGAAGCAAGAGGAGCATTAGACTTACCTAGGGTTTCAATTCACACCCAAAAATAATAAAAATAGACTATAATTGAAGAAGATCAACACTTGGGATGATTTTGGTTCATAGGTTCATCAAATGGGATACATAGGGGAGAATGAAGAAGACAATCAAGTGTAACACTTTAAATCCCAACGAGAAAAGGCAATTTATCACTTTTTTAAGGGGTGTATAGTTTGACACTATGGTTTTCCAAATCATGCACTGGAATCATTAAAAATGGGTTACAAGAAGCATGGTAACATATGGGGCCTAGATAGTATGATGAACCATGCACCAACAATTCAGATTAACTCTTTCCAAGACCGCATGGTTTGGATTTCTCCATTTCATGATTTATTTAATCATGTGCCCTTCTCCCGTGGATAGCATAATTTGGGTGCATGATTACCCCTATTTTCAGGCCCATTATATAACATGAATTAAATATCTATTTTCTATTCTGTTCATGTTTTGAACCCTCATAACACCCTCGAGCCTCCTCACACTCTTGGATGAAATTTAATTAACCCGCTTTATGGGATTTAAATAAGCATTTAAACAGGAACTTATCACAAAAAATTTCAGGATCGTATATTGGATACTCACCTTTGTAACTTTTTAGGCAAGGAATATCAGTCCCATGTAGCTTTATTCATGGGATAAATCATCCCATATTCTTCTTCATCTTTAGATAAATCCTTTTAAGGTACCCCTCAGATTGGGATAAATCCTCTAATGAACCCTTTTTCTAGAGATAAATCATCTCATGCAACCTATAGTCCTAGATAAATTCCCCTAGGTACCATTTGTATTGGGATAAATCCTCCCATTCACTCTTTGGATTGAGATAAATCCTCCCAGGTAGCCTGTTTTTTTGATAAATCCTCCGATATACCCCTTTATCTTGGGATAAATTCTCCCATGTACTCTTTGGCTTGGATTAAATAGTCATATTTACCCTTTGTATTAGTATATATCCTCCCATGTAACCTTCTCCATGGTATAAATCCTCTCATGTACTCTTTATCTTAGGGTAAATCCTCTTACATAAACATAGAATTTGGAAAATTCCTCCCCATTGAATTTGTATTTTGGTTAATCCTCTCAGGTTCTTATTTATAAACATTAGATAGAAACATTAACTATTCATTACAGTGTGATATAGGTCCCCTAGAATCAATTATCTATACATATGGTTACAATAAAAATAAAATCATTAATATTATCATAAATACTATATGAGACGAAAATGTGTATAATCTTTTTAAATGGCATAAAAAATGATAATTTTATACCAAAAGAATAATCTCTACAATTTACTATTTAAGAAGATAATAGATCATATAATTTAGGAACCATTAATATACTACAAAATAATACTTTCAAAATGGGTGAGGAACCACAAAAAATATTTTTCCTAAGAATAATTCATAACATAATCTTAAAATATGAAATTTTCAAGTAACATTCCAAAAACCATTTTTATAGATGAAGAAAAAGTAACAAAAAATATCACTTCATAAAAAATTTAAATAAAATGACCATGAAAATAAATAAATTGTGATTAAAATTGATAAGTAGAAGGAAGAATATATATCTTCATCGATAGGAAAACTGTTAATAAAAAACCACATCATTAAAAGAATAATGAAACGTTTTTTAAATAAAATGAAATATACAATTATTGGTGATAAAAAAAGGTATGTTTCCGCTTGGGAAAACTGATCATGAGTGGAATGTAAAATCATGGATATGGAAAATTGACTGAAATAATTGGGAATTATTAATAACAAAAAATTTATATTCAAGAAACCATAAAAACATTAAGTAAGAATAATTTGGTGGGAAACTTTATTTACTTGGAAAATAATTGTAACATCCCACCCGGACTCAGTCAAAAAAATAGTAGTCGCACCAATCACCAAATTCCCTAAATCACACCTCCAAAAATTCCAGAGGGTTCCATATAGCAGTGAGGGTCTAATGAAGGTACAGTGGGGAGACTATACCATCTAGACCAACAATAAATACAGAAGAAACATAAATAAAATTAGGGAAACAGAAGATTATAATAACTAGAAATAAATATTAAAAGAAGGATAAATCATGCATGAACATGATATGATGAACAAGAGGTAGAAATACAATAGATAATATAGTAAGAGGGGATAGGCTTACAACATGAATAATTAGATAGAAGGCTCCAATTCCAAGGGTAGGCTAAGTACATGTTGAACTACTACACCAAACATGCATGTCCAGTCCTAGTTTATAAATGAAAACAACACTGAGAATGATCGAAGGTCCTAATATGGAGTTAGTGGATACTCTATTCATTTACTAATTAACAACCCGGATAGGGTGTGGGATAAATATATAATTCCACCACCAACAATGTCTAATGCAATCTAGTTCATGAGTATTAAATAAATAAGTGAGTATTTGTAATGAGAAAAGTGGTGTAATTAAATAAATAAATGTAATAATGTCATACTAAGGTTCCTCAATGAAACTTTTCTTACCATACATGATTCTTCCTAGAAAAAAATATCCTAGAACATGTGTCATTATTTATATAAATTTATATATGTATTCATTAATGTAAACATGTACATATTTAAGAATATACATGCACTTGAATGAACCCATGGCTTAGTGCCCAAGAATCCCCATAAGGTAATCCCGCTTGTGATATGAGCCCTTAGCCTAAGAATTCCATAACTAAAAACTCGTCATCACTCAAGTCATAGTGAACCTTAATTATCAAATTCATTTAATTTCATAATAATGGACATGGGATCATCGATTCCAAAATCGATATAGTTAATTATTAATTAAACTATGAAATTATCCATTTCATTTATGAATAACATAAAGGCTATGAAAAACACCCATTAAATAATATAACTCATCAAAAAACATTTCATTACATTATTAGTTCCCATGGAGTTTGTTCATTAATGATATACCGACACACATTAGGAGGGTGTTTTGTTACATTGGTAAATCATAATCATAATTGGGGGATATATGAAACTCAAAATTAAATCAAATCCATTTTTGACCACTGCATACTTCATAACTAAATATGGGATAAGAATACATGCTCTATTGTAATTTAAACCATATAATTTTAAACATTCAACTATTGTATAACATGGTCAGTTAATGGGAACACCTAATGGGGTGGCCCAATGTTTGGTCACACCCTCAAACCATGTTGAGGGTTCTAGATAACAATAAGGTTATGGTTTAGGAATTTAATTTAGTATATTTCGTAATTTAGGAGAAATTTGTGAGATGTTATTGAATGTGGAACATTAGAAATAATTTATAATGAATGAGACCTTAATGGAAAAACAATAGACCACCTACCTCATGCATAGGACGGTCTACTCATCTCATATTGGTCCTTCATCTGATCCAGAAGGAATGAAATCAGAAGAATTGTCAAACAATGTGAAAATAGAGAAAATAGACACACACAATAATCACATTAAAAACAACAAAAAAATCTAATAAAATTGAATGGATGAGTCATATACTTACCAAGGGATGACCAATGTGATGAATTGTATTTGATTTTGAGCTTAAATGTGTAAGATCCTCTATAGGAATAAGAGAAGGAATAGGTGCATCCGTGGGGTACCAAATTGTTTAATGAGGTAGGAGAAAGGGGTAAAAACACTTGAAGTATTAAAGGGGGAATTATCATTTTGATTTTTTTGTGAAAAGAACTGTTTGGACATGTCATTTCGAAAACATTTGTGCCAATCGTGTGTCTCTAACCATGTTGGCTAGGTGCACTGTTTGACTAACATGTCTCACCAGTGTGGTTTGACTCTGTAATGTTTTTCCAGATTCCTCAAAAAGTTTCTTTTCCTCGAGTGAATAGTTTAACAATCAATGTGAAACTCTCTAGGGACAATGTGGTTGTGGTTCATGTTTATCCCTGACCATGTTATTACTATGCACTAATTTTGTGCCAAACATTGCCTTTCCAAAAGCTATAATTTTGAAGCATATAGCTCCCAAAATTCAATGAAAACCTTAATAAAACTCTCAGTCATTACACCACAAAAAAACAATTATAGGATAATAATATTGAAATTATATTCAGAAGATCGATTAATGATTCTTCCCATCCACCAAATGAAATTTTCAAATCCCTATGGAATTTACAACTGGTACAAAATGGGGGCTATTAAAATCATCCCACCATTGAATTTATTATCCATGTGAATCCTTGAAAATAAAAAAAATCACTTAAACTTGTGAGGTTATGAAATCCTTCTTGAATGAATGCATTGTGTTTTACATGCCTAACACACTTGTAAGTGCAACACTAAACATGAGGTAAATAATCCACTAAAAATTGATCCAAAACTCCCATATAAAATAAAACATCATGATGGAACATACCCAAACCTATCTATATTGAGGCATGACCTTTTCATTCACTATCTTTCCATCCAATTTATGGTGATTTCCACTACAAACTCTAGGTTTCTATGGCCAATCCTAATCCATGGCACTCCAATCATCAAGATTGCCTATTGAATCATTAAAATATCATTATAATAAATTTTTTGATATGATTCACAACGCGCAACACCAAATATCGCACGATTAATAAAATATCAGTTTCTTTTTATCTCAATAAATGGTCGAGTTTCAGTCGACCAAGATTAACTAGTCGTGCTGGTACATCCTTTAAAATACCCAGCCGACTCTTACACTACACTCATCACTTCCTCTGACATGCCAACATGGTTTGTCGCCTTAATTAATTCCTCAAGATAATTGAACAAATTTTCAGCCACTTCCAGCTAACTATAATTGAAAAAATAAACTTATGAATCTAAAAATTTACCAAAACAAGATTTCATAGCCTCATCCCAAGGCATGACGAGATTGTTCTGAGAATTCTCACTAAAGCTCATATCTGACTTCTGGTGATGTATCCTTGCTGAATTATATCCCAATTGAAATAATCATTATATTATTTCATGAAAACCAAAATTATTAAATAGAATACCCCTAGATCATCATAATCTACTCTGATCTTAACACCCACACTTGGATTTCGCTCAAATCCATAATCTATTATGAACCAAGAATTTACAAGTGATTCTAGAAGTACCTTGTTCCATTTACCCAACAACATATGAAATATAAAATTACCATCAAATAACCAACCTCAAGATCCTGGGACCCTTATCACACAAGGGTCATCCTCCCAAACTAGAAGGTCATGTAACTATATCATTGTAAAGATAATGATGTCCCACTATACCCAGGATGATGTCAATATAAGGGACATGATCATATTTGAAATAAGATTACACAAATTCCTTAAACCATCCCCTAGAACCATATTTTCGACAATGTGTGACTAGGTCCTACTCTGGGTAAACCATCTCATGGAGCCTTAAATATATGATTTCACCTATTTAAAAATTGTTTTAAGGCTTACACTCCTAATGCCCATGTCATATAGACGACAACCCACATTTCATGACTTTAAAACTCTTTAAAAATTTTATTATCAAGGTGATAATCGAGCCACTCTAGACAGACTAATTGTGAAAAATCATACTCAACAACTAACATAGTATTTGGAGGCTCGATCACATCACCATAAATAGAAAGGTAAACATGATCATTCTATAAAATTATCGATGTCTTATCCTAACTCCTAAAATTATTCAATGGATAAGTACATAATGAACTACCTCATCATTGTGCAGCCATGAAATCATAGAAACACTACCAACCCATAGAACCCCAAATCGCTTATTCATCCCAAGATTGAATCTAGTGCCTGGAATCAGTTAAAACTAACATTGTGTTATATATCAAGAATAGTGTCGAGGATAAGATAACCCAATATATCTAGCCTCACGGGGTTCCAAAAACCATTATGACAATTTACAATAGGTCTTATATATTCTCATTACTTATACTTACAAGGAAAATCATCTTACAATAGATTCAAAACACACCGCCTTATGATTTTCCTAGTAGTATTATTTCCATAAATGGAAACTTATCCCTATAAAATGATCCACAAATCACCAAAATGGGGTTTGGATGTGGCTAATACCCTTATGCCATGTGTTAACCTGAGAATAGTGGAAAAAACATCTTATAAGTTCTCTTTAATAGGTTCCCACTTAGAGGCATGTGTGATTCCCATCCCGAGTATTATTCATTCATGTTATCAGCATCTAATATTAAATGAAAAAATAAAAATGATCAGTATTGTTATCACACCCAATACGTTTTATAGATTTATCAAAAAACTTTGATAACTGAACATTCTCAAAATGGCTCAAGGGTACATATATATCATGAATCAATCACACCAAGTTTACTCTACTATTGATATTACCTGTAGAATAAATTTGTTTGGATCATGGACCTTTTTCCATTTTTTGTCAAATATTTGAATTTAAGGTAATATTTTAACATGTCACTCAACAATATGTAGTTCAGTGCATTGTTTAATAACTTAATGGGAACCATGTCTAACAACACATGCTAAATATATATCGAAACATCATGTCAAACACTACACATTTTTGAAATATGATAATGTACACATTTATCAATTTCGTATTTCTCTAATGATATGACAACTATTAGTCTGATGAATCTCGAGTTTTACACTATCAGAAAATATGTGAGGTCCCACAACCAAAAAAATGGATGACCAGGCCCGAAGAATTTCTAGCCTATAGAGTTATAATATTATAGTATTAAAACAATTCCAACAAATATTATCTAGTGAAAAACCACCCACCCTACCTTGGGGTCATTCTTTGAACTTGGAGTCCTACCTAACTTAAACAACACCTTAATGGTATGTATCATCTAAAAATTTAGAGACATAATTTATTGATTTCTGTTTAACTAAGATGGATCTACCTCAACAAGGAAGGACCCTTACTAAAGCATAATGTTATGATTTCGTAGAAAGGCCATTCTAGAAAGGTCACTTTGATTACTAGCCTAACATATAAAGTCACTATAAATGAAAATGTCAATACAATCCTATGGGACAAATACCAATTCCCATCAATGGAAAAAATATAGAAGCATTTAAACTACAATTATATGAGGGTCAAAGTTATGAACAACACTGAAAGGTTTCATTTAAGATATTAAATCAATTCTAATTAATCCTATCTTTTAAAAAGGATTAGATATATAAAAAGGTAATATATGAGTTATAAGGGAAAAATATTCTCAAACTATACATAGATCTTTATTCAGATGATTTTATGCTACATAATTTGAAAAATATCTTATAATGTCATTTTAACCATTATAATTCATCCATAATTCATTAAAATTGTATTAGTAAAAGAGAATTTCAATTTTCAATTTATTGATTAAAAAACCCTTTAGGTATTAATTATCATTTTAATTAATGAAATCCAAATAATAACATAGTTGAAAATTATATTTATAGTTCTTTTATGATTTAAAAGGATCGATTTATTAAGATTCCACCATACATTTATATGTAACCCGTATAAGTTGTTGTTGATGGCCAAAATAACCATCCCTTTAGCATAACCGTACCCCCATGGGAATTTGTTTTACAGAATATGAAGTCAAATGTGACCTGATAGGGTTTTATCAAGATAGAATTGGTTTTTTTATGTTTTACCCATAACAGTTAAATTATTGAAATTTCAAAAGACACATAATGGGTTTATCTCATAAGAAACACACCCCCAATGACCTACTTGGGTCAATTTATGAATTTAGGGATTTATAATAATAAAATCCCCAACAAACATACTTGGATCCTTTGTGAATTTAGTGATTTTGTCACATGGGTTTTGATTACCATGTCATATAGGTATAATCCTTTATAAATTCAAAAATAACACTTCATTTTATGGAAACCATTTTTTATAGGAATTATAATTCAACATATGTCTATATATATAATTTTCATAGTTATTTAGAATAATTTTCATTACCTAGTTGTAAGTGTACTTTCCTTTTATATGTTAAAATTTTCATTTATATAACGAAAACCAGGTTTTTAACTTCAATTTCATAATATAACAATTTTAGATATGATGGTATGATTATATGGGTTACCATTCTGAATTTATAAAGGCACATACACTTTATATACTATTATTTGAATCCATCTAATCACTTCCATAAATATTTCGTCCCATGAAACCAATTGTTCATGAGTCAAACATGTAAAAATTGGCTAATTAATGTACCACCGTCAAGTTATATAGGAAAAAACCATTTATGTTGATGTATACACTTTTAGAACAAATCATATATAAGATTTATTACCAGGAATGATACTAAAGAGAGAAAATACTAGTAAACATAGAAATAATCATGGAAATATAATATATAAGTAGAAAACACTATAAACATGGTAAAAAGCACCCAAGAAGTGTATAAAAATAAACATGATAAATAATCACATAATCATTGTATAAAAATCCGTATGCATCATTAAAATCTACAATATAGTTTACATGACATAGAATATACTTGACATGTGAATCTCTACTAGCTCAAATTTTGAAAGTAATATTTTTTTCTTATCATATCATTCCAATGGTAAAAATCCATAATCCATAAATTAGTAACCATTAGAAGTAATAGAATATCCCAAGGTGAAATAATAATCAATTGTAATAACATATCATTTTCAACAACAATCTTATTCCTAGAAACATGATCATTCCCTCATGCATGATTTGGCTAGACCCAATCACAATATATTTACCTTCTGTGGACACATTAATATTCTCTTCTATACCATCCCAAAATAGTATAAAAATTAAAAAATAGGCTATGATATGATTTTGTATCATCCTACAACATATCACTCTTTAAATAATAGTTATACTTGTTTCCACATTTCATCATGTGTGCCAACCAATATGCAAGAGGCTACTAAATAATAGTGAGGGTCTAATGGAGGTAACGTTGGGAGACTATGCCCTTGGGATAAGTAAAAAATATAGTGAACAATTTATTAAGCATAGGGTAGTGGAAGATAATAATAACTAGAAATAAATATTAAATGAATATGAAATAAATAATGAGCATGCATCAATGTACAAGAGGATAACCTACCATAGATAATGTAGAAATCATGGTTTGTCTAACAAAAAAACTCAAAATAAAAGGGTAGCCTGAGTAAATGATAAAATGAGAAATCCAAATCCATTGTCAAGTCCTAGTCCATAAATTAAAATATTAAAAAGCACCATCCATGGTCGAAATAATTAGTCAGGAGATAATCTTTTTGGGTACCAATCAACAACCTGAATAGGGTGTGAGATAAACTCAGCAGGCCCACACCAATGCTTTATAATGAAATCCATTCAATGAGTATAAAATAAATTATTGAGTATGTGTAATTATAATAGAGATGTAATGAAATAAATAAATTAAGTCATGTTAGGTTTAGGTTCCTCAAGGACACTAGGCTCACCATAATTTCTTTGACCTAAGTTGGAATCTCTCTGAACATGTTCCCTCATGTATATATATGAATTCATGCAAACATGTATATACTAACTGATTTATATGCTCTGGATAGGACCCATGTCTTAATGAATAGACATCTACATAAGGATAATATAATTATTTTCAAATTTTAATTAAGGGACATGATTCTTGAGAATTATATATAATAACGAGAATCCATTCATGAGTATCATGAATAACAAAGGGACACAATGCTTGAGCATCATAACTAAGTAAGTGATTTGATGCCAACGTATTTAAGATTAGAATGGGATTCCATGCCTGTATTTCATAATCTAGGGGGTGTGGAACATCATGTACAACAACAGATGTTTTGTATATAACTGTGTCCAGCATCCTCAACCGTGGGAGTGTGATGTTCCATGTCCAACAACCCTAACTGAGGCCCCTATATAATAATACTATATAAGGTATCCCACATTCCCAATAATCACTTAGCATATTCATTCTATAAAGGGGATCCCAACATCACTCAAGGCATTGTGGTCCTTCAATATCATATTTCCTTTAATATCATTACAAATACCATACGATCATCGATGAAAAAATCATTATAGTTCTTTATTAATTCATCTATGAAATTAGAAATTTCATTTTTAAATAACATGAAGGCCATGAGAGAAAACCAAACAATAGTATAACTCATCCTGGCACATTTCATTACATTATGATAGGCCTAGGAATTTTTATACTTAGTGGTATACAGAAAAACATCAGGACGATGTTCAATTATATAGGTAACGTATAATCATAGAAAGTGGGTTATATGAAACAAATAGTAAAGTTGAATCCCTTTTTTACCCTTGAATTCTTCATTAGTTACTATAGGATAATAATACATTCCCTATTTTAATTAAATCCTTTTAATTATCAATATTATACCAATTTCCGTTTTGGAAAATTAATGGACACACCCAATGGGGTATCCCAATTTTAGGTCACAACCATCGAATAAAGTTAAGGGGTCTATAGAAAATCATGGTATTCTTTATGAATTTAATTTTTTGAATTTCTTAATTTAAGAGAAGTGTGTGGGATGGTCCAGTGTTATATACATAATAATTAATTTATAATGAGTGATAACTTTATGGAAGATAAATAGACCACATACGTCATTCATATGATGGAATACTAATCTATTATTAGGAATTTGTTTTAGTCAGAATGGATGAAATCCGAAGAGTCTTCAAATATCAAAAAAGGATAAATGATATCACAAAAAAAAATCAAATCCTGATCAAGAAGAGAAGATGATAAACGATTCATGATGAGTAGTGGACTTTCTGAGGGAAAATTAATGTGAACAATGATGTTCAATTCCAAGATAAAATGGGGAATATCCACCGTGTGGAAAGGAGGAGGGGTATGCATGTGGGGGACATATTATGTGAATGAGGGAGGATGAAAAGGGATATAATACTTAAAATAGGCATGATAAAAAAAATAATTTTACCATTTTCTAGAGACACTAGGTTTTGATATATGGTTTGGAAAAACTATGTGCCAACCATGTGCCCCAACATCCCAAGTGTAACTAACCATGTGGGCTAGGTGAATGGTTTCTCTAACCAAGCATATCTCATGTGTAGCATGTGCATTTTGAAACATCATTCTTTACAAATTCCACACATAGCCACGAGTCCTTGGTTTCACATATTTAAAAACCATGTGACACCCTCCTATTATCATAAAGTTGAGTTTCACTTTTATCACTACATGTACATTAGTAAAAAAGACATTAAAAGAATGCAGAATTCCAAAATAACTTTTTTTTGGTTACAATAGATTTATATTGAAATATGAGTCAAAGATGGAGGTGGGGGGATAGTAAGTGAAACAAGAGATTCTCTATCTTTGTTTCATTTGAATCTATGTTTCAACAGATATTTATCCTTCTATGATCAATTCCATATTTTGGTGGGGTAAATTTGATTTTTACAAGAATGACCTCGATAATGAGTGCAAGAATATTGATATAAGATGGGAAATAGAACCCCCTTCCCAAGCATCTAGATCAAGTTGATTATTCTCCCCTGAGAAGAATGGATTTATAGGAAGTCTTTGGCTTAAGGATAATGTAGCCAATGTCATTTTGGAACCAATGATGATTTTAGAATGAAATGAGATCTAGAAGCACTCAATTATAGGATGTCTATTTTTTCCAAAGGGAATCTCCCTATGTAGGATCACTGATTTTGAATAACTCCTTACTTATTTTTTGGGTATTCTAGATTAGAAATGAGTCTTTATTGGATGTGGTTACTCTCATTCCATCATTCCCTCTAAGTATTTTAATAGAAAATTATAGGAATTAGTTTTAGTCTTCATCAAACAAGGGATTATTAACTTACATGAATGGGATCAGAACATCAATCCTTTTGAGTTATTACAATTTTCTATCTAGGTGTGAATTATAGTTCACTATTTGATCTGGATTCCCTAGAACCCTCTCATTCTCTATTATATCACCTTATATATTAGAATTTTGAAAAAAATGGATAAGGCAATAGAGGTTTCCAAATTTGGACATTTTTCACATACCTTGATTGAATATTATCTATGTTTCACCGTTTTTGAAAAAGGAATGTTTTCAATGGATGAATATGTAATTGAACAGACAATTGAGTATGATAATATCCCTCAAAAGTGTTTGAATTTTAAAGGCATCATTTAGGATATTCTAGGATGTAAGATGCGGCTAATTTCTTCCTTCTTTAATGGTATTGTTCATGATGATATTCAATGTCTCAAAAAACAAATGAATGTGAAATTAGAGTGTCTGGTTTCAATTTATGACTGAGCAGTTTCCCAAAATTAAAAATTTTCCTAAATGAACTTGGTTTCTACTTCTTCTGATAAGGAAAGACCAATAATTTCATGAGTCTATCCCTCTCTTAGAATTCATGATTACGTGGTGTTGGATAATTTTCTCCCTAACAATGAGGAGGAATTTAAGTATCATGTTGCGGATAACTTTAATTAGTCTGATTCTAATGATGTTCCTCAATCTGTATCTAGGAAGACATGGTGGGCCGATATTTTTATTGAAGAAGAAGTAGTACATACGGAAGAATCTGATAATGTTGTGGTGTTCATATTGAGATAAGTCATTTTCATGGAGGTTAAGATATCCCTTAAACTAAGGGATGGAATTAAATCACAAGATGTTGATGAATGTTCTGAGATAAATCCCATATATGATCAAGAACTCGATGAAGATTCTATCCAGAAAGAAGCTAGTCATCATGTTCTTCAGGAATAGTTTTTAATAAGAGACTAAAAATTTAAAAAAAGATATATGTTGATTTAGTTATGGAAATTAAAAATAATAAACAACAAAATTCTCATCAATGTGATTATTGAAAACCAAGTCTCTGGAAGCCTATACTGGTGAATGAAATTGGTTCAAAGAAACTAGACTCAGTTTGATTTTTTGTCTCAAATTTTCCTAGAATTCAAGATCTGGACACTAATTTGGTTTAGTATAATGAAAAAGAATAAGATACACAAAGTAGTAGTGTGGAGGCTGATTCAAAGAGAAAAACAGAAGAATTCACCATATTCTTTAATCGATGATGTTGTTTTCTTGATTGTAGATTATCGAAAGACCATACCTCTTCTGAGAATAAAGAAGATGATACAGTTTCAACCTCAATATTTTTTAAGGTGCTTGAAATATCCATGTAAGGTGATTTCAAAAATTTAAAATGAAATAGAGTTCATGGATCTGAAGACCCTCACATTTTCCCCTACTCATATTGATAGTGTAGGACCAATCAACACTTGTGATAATGAAAGGATGAATATATCACCACATAAGGCATTAAGAAGGTAAATCCTATGAGGTGACACTACTAGAAAAACGATCAATACCCATTGTTAAAAACCATGGTTATATCCTATACCCATAGTTTTGGGAACTGTGGGGAACTACGACATCAGTATAGCACCATAGCCTACACCCACCATGGGTATAGATTTATTTTCCACTGTGTCATAACATTACAAGTGATTTCCATCCTATCATATCTTTATACCCATGGTTTTAAAACCATGGGTATACATTTTAAAATAACATGGCTAGCAGGTTTCAATCACGTTACCTCCACTTCAATCATGAATCGACTCACCAATAAACCTACATCATTTATGTATATATATGTCTAAATTCATTTAATTATATTAAATTTATTGTCCATATTATAAAATAAAATGATGCGAGTTTCAATCACAGGACCTTCGTTTCACACGTGCATCAATTCACGAACGCAGCTACTGAACATATGTTATTATATATATCTATTTTTATAAATATATTAAAATATATCATTGGATTCAAAAAAAGTGGGTCGGCATGTTTCTAAACTACAACATCAGATAATATAACAGAGCACCTCACCTACTCAACTATATATATTACATGTCTATATTAATCTAAATATATTAATGTAAATCATGAGTAATAATAAAACACTATGTGGGGGTTTCGAACCTGCCCATCTTCTACAATAATGAATCATCTTACCACTATAACAACTGAAATTATATGTATATAAACATATATTATCTTATATATATATATATATATTCATATGCAAAAAATAAGGTACCCTATACTGACGATTCAGTAAAACCTTGGGTATAGGTGACATATATACAAAATCTTTTTATAAACTGTAAGTATGGGCTTATATACAAAATTCAATAGCCACCATTCCTAGAAACCATGGCTATATATTTCACCTACACCCACAGTTTTAGTGTGAATCGTGGGTATAGGTTCTCCAAAAATATTTCCATGCATTCTTTTGGCTTCTAGCGCATACATGGGTACCCTATACCCACAGTTTTTTATGAATTGTGGGTATAGGATAGAAAATATCACCTATACCAATGATCCCTAAAAACCATTGGTATATAACCATTTTATAGTAGTGTGGTTATTTATAATTTTATTTCCATAGATGTGGATTAACCAGATCTGTAGAGAAAATATTCTGAAGAATATTAAATTATTAGTGGTGATAGATTAGTAGCCACTAAGGATATTAATATTTTAATGCTAACCCCAGTGGAGAAAATTATATGATGGGGAGGAGTAGAACAATAAGGGAATTTTAAGCAAGCTAATTCATAGAAACATGGGTGTCACCCAAAAAATCATGAAAGAGGATGTACTTGGGCTAACTAGGATACTAAAAAGGAAGAATCACATTCATATGATATTGAATCAGATTGATTTGACATTTAGAGTCTACCTATTCAATAAGAATGTGTAAGAGAGCAATATACCAGGGTTCATGGACACTGATGCAGTCAAGGTATTGGTTGAAACTCCTTGTAGGAAGACGAACTCAATATTGGGATAATAATTATCAAAAATCATTTTTAGTGAATGGTTTCGATGAGGTAATGAATGAAAAGTATTACCCCATCTATCCATTTAATTGGTTTATATTCCATTTATTTAAATAAATGTAACCACCCAAGATTTTATAGTACATTTTTTTTCAAAGTAATTCAATAACAAGGACTACACACAACACTGAGTTCAAGCGCACCATGACTTACCAAACAAGCAGTTCTAAAGCTGTTATGAATAGTATTAACTGAATTTTTAACATTATATAATCCCTATAATTTTAGAATCCATATTATGATTTTATTAGACATAATGTAAGAACAAATTCATTTTTTTCAGAAAAGATAAGTATTTTTATAAAAAATGCAATTTTACCGTCTTTTAATGGAAAACCCTTTTTAATCCAATATTTAAAACTTATATATATTCAATTTTAATAAATAAGTATATTCTTTAGAATGAGGGAATCAAAATTTACATTTTGTAAATTATCTAATGAGTTCATATTCTTAAATATATCCCACTTTCCTTTTCCCCCTACCTGAGTGATTCCCCTTTTTTCTTTGGTTCATGCTCTCAATTGTATCAATATTTAGAGCAGTGTGTTTAATGAATAATACCCCTCCTAGAATCTTTTTTTTATTTTTCTATAAATCGCCTACATAATTCCCATATATCTATTTTTTCATGGTTGGGTATTAGAGTAGTAATTTTAAAAAAATTTCATTGTAACTCTAATTTTAGAAAACCACTTTAACAAACACAGATACCTTCCTAGGAGAACTAATTTATCTAGTTGTCACCATTGTTTTCATATAATCATCATTTTAATATAATTTTTTCATACAATATTATCCTATAAAATATTTATTTATCATCTTAAATTACCTACCCTTGATAAAGGATTCACTTGGTTTCTCTCAATCTAACAAATAATATATTCATGTTCTACAATAAAAATGGAATAGTTTGATCTCAATCAACTTGCATATAATTCCTTTGATATAGGTTCAATTATAGGTAATTAATCATCATTTAACTTTTTCAATGAAAAATATAGTGACATTTCTTACATTACTGAGAATAAATCAGACATTAATCGATCTTTTCTTCCATCAACATCACCTCTGTACTTTATCATATTAGCTCGAGAATCCCAATTTCACACCCCAAACAAATGTTTGTGTCAAAAAATAAAACATGAATGAATACTTAAATGGAATCGACAAAACCACTATGGAATTTATTATTAGCACTAGGTGATTATTTCTCTTCAATAATAAATGAACAACACTTATAAGTAATAAGGTCCCCTCTGTCGTTAATAAATAAGACCAGCAACAAAAAACAATCATTTGAAAATGAATATATTTGAACCTACAGATCTAAATCATTGATATAATGTATGAAATATTCAGTTTATTTCTATAGAGTTTAAACCTAAATTCAGTTCATTCACTATATAAATCTATGGATTCAACTAATTAATTACACACTCAGGTTCTGAGATTTGAAATTCTTCGCCAATTAAACCCCCTAAGTCCAAGAAAATTGATTAAGTCTTAGTTATCCCTATATTGGCATTGAATGATTGGTCTTATTAATAACACCCTATGATTTTATAATTTTTTCGATGGCTTCTAACATACACAATACTAAGGTTAAAGAAACAATGATATAGTATTGAAATATTTTTATTTAAATGTGAACATTATAACCTAGTGAATGGTTTTGTGGGTATGAATAAGAGTCACCAGATTATGAAATTATTATTTATAAATTTTCATTACTCAAATGTCTTTATTTGTTTTAGAAAATAATTACACATTTATTAATAATAATAAATAAATAAAATAAGGATAAAAACCCTTAAAGGTATAAAAGGGACATTTTTCTATAAAAGAATGTTTTTTTATATTTAAAATTATCCATTTAAAATATAAATTAATTGAATTTTTATACTGAAATTTTTAAGTAGAATTAAATTATTACATCATTGTGACAAAATAATCATAATATGATTTTTTTGGATATTGAATCTTTTTGGGTGAATAGTGGGAAATACAAATATTTATAAAAATGTCATTTCATTTCAAGTATTTACAATGTAACATTATATTTTGTATTAATATTAAATTAAAATTAATCCAATTTTGTTTAAAATAATCCAAATAATTCCATATGAATTATAATTATGATTGATTTTGGTATAAATTCATTCCTTGGATTAAATTAACTTTTTTTTAAAAAAACATTTATTCTGTTTGGTGTGATTATATTAAAAATATTTTCTACCAATCATAATAATTGAATCTTACAAAATGGATTCCATATTTTGAATCTTAATTTTTTATTTGGTAATGATATCAACCTTATTTTTATCATAATGAATAGTAACAAAGGTAAGCAGTTTTCACAATGTTAAAGGGTAAAATGGGTTGATTAAGGTTAAAACTAGGTGATAACATTAAAAATATTATCTTCGGTATTATTTGATGAGATAATTTTTACTATAATCTCCTTATATTATAAATATGTTTTTTTAGTTGCACATTCCCATGATTAATACATTATATTATTTTAAAAAATTTAATAATTATATGTGTCATGTCCCATCCTAGTGGGGCCGAGCCGCAACTCCCCTAGCCTACCTCCAATAGGCCAGAGGCTGGTGACTAGCACCGAGTTGGCATGGTACTTACATGGGAGGCATGTCATGTAAACCTGTACACACGCACACACAGCTCCATGCCCACAATGCTGAAAAGTAAAAAATTCTAAAAATGGAAATGCATGAATACACTAAAAATCCCAACCAACAGAGTATGACAGGAAAGTAAAGTACAATAAGTCTAAAAACCTTGGCCAAAAGTACAATCCCACCAAAAGAAATTCTCTAACATAGTCCAACCTGTGTGGAAAAGTATTGGGACTGAAATATGTAGCCGTAGAAACACACCTCGGCCCGCCTGATCTCCCTGAGTACCGTCCGGTCCTGGTCCACCTAGAATCCTATCAATGGATCGCCCATCTACTCAAGACATGACATTTGCGGGAAGTTCCCATGCAGGGGTGAGTATAACAATACACAGTAGGACACCCCGAAAACACAAAGGAAATAAAACAAGGGAAATAACACAAAGGAAAGTTACAGTCAGCTCCATATAGTATATTTCTACAGAATATATAATAAGAATATCCAGATATACTCATTCATAAACGACCATCGTGATACCACCATTAGGATCCAGCTTGAAGATTACACTAAGCATGAAACAAGGAGAACAAACTCCTAGGTCTGAAGAGACAGACGCGAAGTACTCGTTCTTGGAGAGCACACCCCATAAGTACTATGAGAACATGATGCTTATATGAGGATCATGGCCAAGTCATGGGGTGATTCCGATAACTCAGTCTGAGGTAATCCGCTAAGAAGAGGATCAGCGCCAAGGTAAATCTGGTCACATCAATACCAATAACACTACCTAGTGTTCTAGGAATGAATAGAGGATCTTGATCTAAGTCTCATAGAGGGAATTCCAACAAATCTATTCAACAAGTACTGGTGAAGGAATCATAATCCTATATAATGTAAATGATACCAGAACCATCAAGGAAAAGACCAAGGGTACAAACCCTAAGAAAACTAGTCCAAGTCATAGAAGACAAGTGGATCAAGCAATGAATAATTGGTTACACGGTGTGTAGTATGGTTACGCGATGTGTTCCATGACCCCGGGTGATTCCCGTGTAAACGGACTATGTCATTCGTCCAAGTTGTGTAAAACTAAACTACACGATGTGTAGAATAATCACACGCCGTGTTCCTTGACTTCGGGTACTACCCGTGTAAACGGCCCGTGTCCTTTGGCTTGTTGGATATAAAGATACTACACGGCATGTAGAAGAGTCATATGCCGTGTCCGAGAACCTAGGGCACGCTCTGTGTACGGTGGCCATGTGCCTGTACATGGTCTCTATCCATGTCCATGTCTCCTGCCTGTGTACCAGTAAACGGGTTATCCAGTGTATCTAGCCGGTTCTGGCCAAGGAATGATATACACGCCGTGTCCTTGGCCGTGTAACCAACCCATGTCCATGAATTCCCGGAGTACATGCCTGGTGGTCTGCCGATGAACACACGCCGTGTAGCATATACTAGATTTCCTGTAGTCGGGATTTTTCCAGAAGCGTCTTCATCCTCCTCGCGCCGGGACTGAACCTCTGGATCCTCGGTTTCTCGTACGTTCATCCCGATACTCCATGTATTGGTTCATTTCATCATACGAACACTGAAACAGGTGTTTTCAGCTATTAAAAAGGATCATAAACCTCGAATGAGCCATCCGAAGAAAAACTCTTGAAAACTCGTACCTCTCGATTTGCTCGAAATCACCTGCCGAAACCATCATCACACCTCTGTGATATCTCTCTGGCGTTTGATCTACAATCTCGGATCGTTGCACCAAAAAACCAATGTGCAATGATCGATTTCCTCCAAGAACATGTTGAACACAATGAATAATGCAAGGGGAAAAAATACAAGAATCAAACATGAGGGACAAAACACGATCATTTTTCGTGACGATCTGGGTATGTCATTGTTAGATCAAAACCAAAACAACCTCAAAATCCCCACAAAAACCCGTCCCACAAGAACTATCGATCTATGGGATAATATGTTCATGGATTAGTCTGTGTTTGTAGAGGAAATCAAAAACAGGGAAGGAGAATAAAAAAAACATCTTACCCAGATCCATAAAGTTCGTTGGCGAAGATCATGTGGTCGCGTCGTCATCGGCGGCGAAAATCGTCAAGAACAGTGTCGCCGCGTCGGGAGGTCTTCTCTAGAGCCTCTAGAGCCGCCAAGGGTTTTAGGGTTATGAGGTTTGTAACATTGGACCCCTGCGCATGACTTTATTTAAAAAAAATAATAATAGATATCTGTTGCATCAGATTTAAAATATTTCTCTACAGAGTAAAATATTTTTATTTAAATATTTTATTACTCTTACGTCCCAAAAACTGGATTACAAAACCGACCTGTGTCAGCCGATGTAAGGCCTCGCCTAAGGTAAAATCGCTTCTCTAAAATGCAATGGTGCATTCATATTTTTGATCTGGGCACCCATTTTAATGTCATTCCACTTTTCAGGAAAACCACAAGCACACGTAATTAAATTATTTAATTAAATTCAAACATTTGTTTCGGGCTCACTGGGCCTCGTAACTACACGCCATCTCTGAGCCTAGTCTCGAATTAATTCCCATATAATATTTAAATAATACATGGAAAAATACAGGACATTACATCACACCCACCTTAGGGCTTTTATATCCCCAAAAATCCAAAACAAAGGCTACTCAAAAAGATATGGGTACTGCATGTGAATCTGAACCTCCTGCTCCCATGTGCTCTCCTAGAGATTCCCGTGCTGCCACCGGACATGCACTAAGGGAAAATCTCACCCATGAATGATCTTATCCTGCCAATCCTTGATCTCCACTAGGTACTCATCAATGGTCACTCCATCATCGATGTCCAGCTCGCCCCAGTCGATGACGTACGATGGATCATTCACATACCTCCATAGCTGCGACACATGGAAGATCTTGTGTACCTGGTCCATCTGAGGAGGTAGATCCAAGCGATACGCCACCTCGCCAACTCTACTCATAATCTAAAAAGGTATAACGAACCTCAGAGATAGCTTTTCTCCTCATCCAAATATCCACAATCCCAGTCGAGGTGAGACTCGAAGGAACACATGGTCTCCCTCCTCGAACTCCAAGGGCCTCTGCCTACTGTCGGCATAAGACTTTTTCCGACTCTGTATAGTCTTCATCCATTCCTGGATGACCTGCACCTTCTCTGTAGTAGCTCTCACCATCTCTGGGACCATGAGTGCTGACTCTCCTCGGTCAGTCCAGCAAAGTGGTGACCTATAAGGTCGCCCGTACAGAGCCTCGAATAGTTCCATACCAATAGTGGAATGATAACTGTTGTTGTAAGAAAATTTCACCAGTGGTAGGCGATCCTACCAGCTATTACCAAAGTCAAGTATGCAAGTTCGAAGCATATCTTCTAGAACCTGGACGGTCCTCTCCGTCGGACCATCGGTTTGAGGATGGAACATTGTTCTCAAGCATAACTGAGTCTCAAAAGCTTCCTCTAATCCCTTCCACAATCGGGATGTGAAACGAGCATCACGATCTGAGACGATCGTGGATGGAACTCCATGGAGTCGAACTATCTCCTGCACGTAGAGGCGTCCCAAGCTCTCTATTGAACTCTGCTCCCATATGGCTAGGATGTGGGCCGATTTGGTTAGTCGATCAATGATCAAACAGATGGAATCGTTTCCCCTAGACGTACGTGGAAAATACGTCACAAAGTCCATGGATATCCCATCCCACTTCCACTCTAGCACCTCAAGAGGCTGAGTCAAGCCACTGACACCTGGTGATCAGCCTTTACTTGCTGACAAGTAAGGCACCGAGAAACAAACTCTGCCACACACTTCTTCATTCCTGGCCACCATAACTGACATTGGAAGTCCTGATACATCTTTTGCACACCTGGATGCACCGCCAAGGGGGATGTATGTAACTCCATTAGAACCTCCCCCCAAAACATCACTGTACTATGGTACGCCCTATGAAAATAACAACGTTCTCCCCAACTTATGAATATCCATCAGCCACAACACCTATGGATATCTGAGCACGTAGAGTCTCAGAGATAGCATCCTCGCGATGTGCTTCCCAGACTCGTTGTAAGAGTGGAGGGATAACAACCATCGACTGAAGGTAAGCTCCCTCATCTCCATCCATGACAGATAACTGTAAAGAGGCCAACTGCCTCGTCACCTCATCTAGAAACTGCGAACTGGATTTCCTACTGAGAGCATCCGCCACTACGTTCCCCTTCCCAGGAGTATAAATGATCTCAAAGTCAAAATCCTGGAAGAACTCAAGCCACCACCTCTTCCTCAAATTCATATCTTTCTAAGACTCTTGTGATCATAGTGGATAGTAAACTGCTCACGAATCAGGTAGTGCCGCAACATCATCAATGCGAAGACTACCGCTACCAACTCAAGATCATGGGTCGCTTTGTTATGCTTGTGTGGCCTCAACTGATGTGAGCCATAGGCAATCACCACTTGCCTCTGCATCAGGACACAACCAAGCCCAGTTCCTGATGCGTCGCAGAACAATACGTACTCGACACCCTCCTTCTGTAATCTCAAGATTGGGGCGCTCGTCAGACTCTATCTCTACTGCTGGAATGCCTGCTGGCATCTCTCCATCCACACGAAAGGCTGCCTCTTTCAGGTCAAAGATTTCATGGGTGCTGAAATCCTGTAGAAATCAAGAATTAATCTCTGAAAGTAGCATGCCAACCCAAGAAATCTCCGCACCTATGTCACGCTCTGGGGTGGCTCCCATGCTAGTACTACCTCTACCTTGACTGGGTCCACCACTACACCATCTACTGAGATAATGTGTCCCATAAAGTGGACCTCCTATATCCAGAACCGGAACTTTGAGATTTTCCGATACAGCTAGTTCTCTCGGAGTGTGTCCAGAACCATCCTTATGTGTCTCGCGTGCTCCTCTTCGGTTGCAGAGTACACAAGGACATCACCGATGAAGACCACTACAAACTGATCTAGATAGGGCTGAAAGATCCGGTTCATGAGTCCCATGAACACTGACAGGGTGTTCGTCACGCCGAAGGGCATCACCAAGTACTCATAGTGACCATAGTGGCATCTGAAAGCCATCTTCGGTATATCCTCATCCTATACTCCCAACTGGTGATATCCTGATTGTAGATCAACCTTCAAGAACCATCGTGCCCCACTCAACTGGTCGAAGAGGTCATCGATCCTCGGTAGTGGATACTAGTTCTTCACGGTCACCTGGTTCAAGCATCAGCAATCAACACATAGCCTCAAGCTCCCGTCTGCCTTCCTGGCAAACATCACTGGGGCCGCCCAGGGTGAAATGATGGGTCTCACAATTCCCTTATTCTGCAAGTCATCCAGCTACACTCTCAGCTCACGAATCTCTGCAGGAGCCATCCAATATGCTGATGCTGATATCGGCGTCGTCCCGGGTTGCAACTCAATGTAGAAATCAATCTCCCAATGGAGAGGTAGCCTGGGGACATCCTCTGAAAATATGTCCTCGTACTCATCCACTACGGCTGGAAACTAGAAACTCGTAACATCTGATGCGCCAAGGACTAGGATAGCCAACTGATAGGATATCAGTTGCGCCTTCCTATGAACGAGTCCATCCTGCACTGTCTGGGTTTCCCTTTCATCGACAAAAGAGAACCTCATTCCATAACTGCAGACACACCGCTCCCTTCACCTAAAACAGTTGATCTGGGCATGAACTGTGGATAGCCAATCCATACCAGGAATGACATCGCAAGGGCTCGATGCTTCCACCAAGAGGTTCCAACCAAAAACTCTCGCCTCCAAGGGTCAGGTCACACTGTCTACAAAGGTGTGTGCTCTATGAATCTTCTCCAGTTGGTGTTTCTAAGCATAAGGGTCGAGTCCATGGCTCAACTAGAATCTAATGGTCTCGAACAGGATAAGAAGCCAGAAAGGAATGACTAGAACCTGTGTCTATCAGTACAACATCCAAAGTAGATTAGACACAGATTGTACCTCTAATCATTCCAGGAGTACCTGGGTCATAAGCGTCTACCACCTGCAGCTATCCCTACCTCTGTCTACCGGCTCCCTGAACCAGGGGTGGACCTCCTGGGGGTGGTGGTAAAATGTCAAAATGTCTCCCACCTCTAGCTGCTCTCCTAGATCCCCTACCACGTCCACCTCCCTGCGGATCTGTCTGCTCTACATGTTCCTCTGCCTCGGTGGTCCATCCACTGCTCCCATATCAGTAGTATGATGGGTCGGACAATATAGAATGAGATGTACCCTGACATCAAATGAGTAGCATCGCCTCTCTTGAGGCTGGCTGGATGTGCCCGGTGAACCCTGTATGGCAGATCCCCTATCCTGGTATATCCTCTAAAAAAGTCTCCCACACATGGGTCCCTTATGTCGGCTCCCTACTGCCGAGGTCTCTACTCCTACTCGCTCACTACTAACAACTGCCAGCTGTCTCTGATCTGTCAAAAAGCTCTTGACCACCAAAGCTCGCTCGAGTACCATAGAATAAGTTGGAATTCTCATATGGACGATGCTAGCTTGGATGTCTCTACGCAAGCCCCGCTCAAAGGTCCGAGCTCTGAATTACTGATCTCTAAACATATCCATCGAGTACCGCGAGAGGTTAGTAAACCTCGATGAATAGTCAACTACCGACATGGTAACCTACTGGAACTAAAGAAGATCGTGTATACGTACTGATCTCAGGTTAACTGCTGAAAACTCCTCTCTGAAGAGACGCTGAAACTCCAACCACGCAAGAGTCGCCTCGTCGTGGGTCTGGATAACCAAACTCCACGATCACCCTGCCGAGCCCTGTAGAAGGCTCGCTGCCAGGATCACCATCTGGTCTACTGGTGTCCTGACCAAATGGAAGACTCTGTTCACTACCTCAAGACAGTCCTCTCCTGCCTGAGGTTTAGGCTTTCCTCGAAACATGAGGGGTCTCTGCCTCGGAAACTCGTGGAGTGCACTCAGCCTGCGCTCCTCCTCCACTGGTACAACAGGCACTAAACACTGGTCCATAGGTGGCGGGATAACTGGCACACCACCTGATGGTAAAACTGGGGGATTTGGTCCCTATTTCGAAGCTTCATCACTGAGGGGGTCATCATCGTGATCGAGCTACTGGATCCTAGTGGGTGCTCATCGCGGAGGCATCCTGTAAAAAAACAAGATGTATCTCAGTCAGTGAGTATATCTGGAGAGATGAATATGGAAACCACAACTCATTCCTATATGATGCATGTACCATTATTTTCCCTTGTAACTAGTGTTCTCATGTTCCGAGTTGAAAAGAATGTTATAAGAGTCCTGGTGTATGAATACGTCGGCCGCCCGCAACAATACTGGGGTCCCTGGCCTGAAAGCCGAACTCGAAACACTTAACACTGTTTCCCCAAACCAACTCACATACTCTCGGTCCTAAGGTAGAACTAACCACCTCTGATACCACTCTATCACGACCCAACCTAGTGGGGCTGAGCCGAAACTCCCCAAGCCCACCTCCAATAGGACAGGGGCTGGTGACTAGCACCGAGTAGGCATGCTACTAATATGGGAGGCAATTTCTATAAACCGGTACACACGCACACACATCTCTAAGCCCACAAAGCTGAAAAGTAAAAACATATAAAAATGAAAATGCATGCATACACTAAAAATCCCAACCAACAGAGTATGACAGGAAAGTAAAGTATAGTAAGTGTAAAACCCTGGGCCAAAAGTACATGCCCACCAAAAGAAAGTCTGTAACAAAGTACAACTAATAAGGAAAGGTACTGGGACTGTATTTTGTATCCGTAGGAACACACCACGGCCCGCTTGATCTTACTAAGAACCGTCTGTTCCTAGCCCACCTAGAATCCTGTCAAATGCTCACTCTTCTGCACATGACATGACACATGTGGGAAAAGACCATGCAGGGGTGAGTATAACAATACCCAGTAGGACTCCCCAAAACCTCAAAGGAAATACAACAAGGGAAACACCACAAAGTAAAGATACAATTAGCTCCACATAGTATATGTCTACAGAACATATAACAAGAATATCCATATATACTCATACATAAATGACCATCATCATACCACCACTAGGATCCAGCTCAAAGATTCCACTAAGCATGCAATAAGGAGAACACAATCCTAGGTCTGAATAGAGAGACGCAAAGTACTCGTTCCGGGACAACACACCCAACAAGTACTATGAGAACATGATACTCAGATGAGGATCACGACCAAGTCATGGGGTGATTCTAACAACTCAGTATGAGCTAATCCACTAAATAGAGGATCAGCGCCCGGGTAAAGTTGGTCACGTCGATACCAAGAACTCTACCTAGGGTTCCTGGAATGAATAGAGGATCCAACTCAAAGTCTCATAGAGGGGATTCCAACAACTCTATTCAGGAATTCCTGTTGAAGGGTTCATACTCCTATATAAAGGAAATGATACCAGAACCTTTAGGGAAACGACAAAGGGTACGGACCCTAAGAAAACTAGTCCCAGTCACAGAAGAAAAGTGGCTCAAGACATGAAGAATTGGTTACATAGCGTGTAGTATGGTTAAATGTCGTGTTCCTTGACCCTAGGTACTACCCGTGTAAACAACTCGTGTCATTCGTCCACGATGTGTCAAATTATACTACACAGCGTGTAGAAGAATCACATGTTGTGTTCCTTGACTCTGGGTACTGCCTGTGTAAAAGGCCAATGTCATTTTTCTTGTTAGATAGAAAGCAACTACACAGTGTGTAGAAGAGTCAAACGCCGTGTCTGAGCACTTGGGGATCGCTCTGTGTATGCTGTCCATGTGCCTGTCCACGGTCTCTATCTGTGTCTGTGCCGCCTGGCCGTATACTAGTACACTGGGTATCCCATGTATCTGGTTGGGTCTGGCCGGGGAAGGGTATGAACTCCATGTCCTTGTCCGTGTACCCAACCCATGTCTGCATACTACAGGAGTACACGCCAAGTGGTCCACTGATGAACACATTCCGTGTAGCCCATACTACACGGCGTGTAGTTGGGATTTTTCCAGAAGCTTCGTCTTCTTCCTTGCTTCGCAGCTGAACATCTAGATCCTCGGTTTCTCGTCCGTTCGTCCCAATACTCTAGGTATTGGTTAATTTCATCATACGAACACCGAAACAGGTGTTTTCGGCACTTAAATCAGATCATAAACCTTTAACGATCCATCCGAAGAAAAATGCCCGAAAACTCATATCTCCCAATCTCCTCTGAATCACCCGTCGAAACCATCGTCTCACCTCCGTTACATCGCTTCGGTGTTGGATTTACAATCTCGGATCATTGCACAAAAAACGAATGCACAACGATCGATTTCCTCCATGAACACATAAAATGCAATGAAGGACACGAGGGATAAAAATACAAGAATCAAAAAAGAGGGAGGAACCTCGATCATTGTTCATGACAATCCGGGTTCATCGTTGTTAGATCAAAAACAAAACAACATCAAAATCCCCTCAAAAACCCACCCCGCATGAACGATCGATCTGCGGGATAATCTGTTCATGGATTAGTCCGCGTTCGTTGTGGAAATCAAAAACAGGGAAGGATAATAAAAAAACAACCTACCTGGATCCGCGGCATTCGTTGGCGAATATCTGGTTGCCGCATCGTCGTCGCCGGTGAAAATCATCAAGAACGTCGTCGCTGCGTCGGGTGGTCTTCTCCAGAGCCTCTAGAGCCGCCAAGGGTTTCAGGGTTATGAGGTTTTTAACCCTAGACCCCTGCGCATTCCTTTATTTTTTTAAAAAAATAAGATATATCTGTTGCAGCAGATTTAATAGATTACGCTGCCGAGTAAAATATTTTTATTTAAATATTTTATTACACTTACGTCCCAAAAACGGGATTTCACCACCGACCTGCGCCTGCCGATGTTAGGCCTCTCCTAAGGTAAAATCACTACATTGAATGCAACGGTGCCTTCGGATTTCTGATCCGAGAACCCATTTAGGAGTTATTCTACTTTTTCAGGAAAACCACATGCACGCGTAATTTAATTATTTAACTAAATTCAAACATTTGTTCCGGGCTCACCGGGCCTCGGAACTGCATGCCGTCTCTAAGCCTGGTCTCGAATTAATTCCCATATAATATTAAAATAATACATAGAAAAATCCAGGACTTTACAATATGAGTGTCACTCCCCAACTTATAAATGGGAACCAACTATTCTTTACTATTTAGATATTTCTAACAATTTAACTTGAAAATACCATAAATATACCTTCCAAATATCTATACTTATATCCTATAGGTCCTGTTCATTCCTAATGATCATTCTTAAAATGTGTAAGGTTTAAACCATAGGAGGTTTTCTACATAATAGGTATAACTAGCAATCGAGTGATTTCATGATTATTTCTTATTGAAACTCTTTAAAATATTATATAAACATAATGATATAATAACATTATTAATTTAAATATAATTAAATTTCATTATGTTTATTGAATAAAACTTTTTAATTAAATTTTCTATCCAATGGAAAATAAACACATTACACGTGCCTGCATTTAAACTACATCCTCCACAAAGTGATGTGCTTCATTTTTTATTACCATCTCACACAGTTTGTAATAAAGATGTAATTAATGAATATATAATATTTTTGTGATATTATTATGATTTTTTAATGATATTATATTATATACCTTCTTACTGTTCCATATATTGGAAAATGATAATGTTTGTGTGTGTGCTTGTAGACTACAACCTCCATAACACATTATGATCTGTTTTTAATGATTGTATTACATGAATGGTTTTAAAAGATTATATAATATTTTAAAAAATATAATTAATACATTTTTAATATTCTTCAAATAATTTTACCATGGAAACTTTGACCATGGTCAATGTATCAATTTTATTTTTAGCTTATAAACTGAAAACCCTCAATACATCCAACATGAACAGAACAGATTTAGTTACCCTATAATACATTTTAATAAATGAAATAAAATCCATTTTTAAATGTTAATAAACCATAAAAATGAATTTAATAAATAATAAAATTAATATTATTTTATTATTAATGAAATTTAATGATGTTCATGGTGAGTTGGGAGATGAGGTAAGAGATTTATCATCTCAGTTTCATTTCATTGAGACTCTTGGAATTTTAACCACATGTTTATTTATTGTGTTTTATGTAATTCCATATGAATTTATTTAATTAATAATTTATGTAAATTCAAATTTTTTAAAATTAATTTTATATTTTATTTATTCCATTTCAAATTGATTCATTAGTTACCAATGTTAAAAGACATTATCCTTTTGAACATTGTTTTCAATGTCATAAAATCTTTTTTCTACATGTATCTATATTTTTAATGTTACAAAATGATAATATTTATTCTCAGTAAAATAAAATATTATTTTAAAAAAAAATTTACATTATATAAAAAGTTTAAAAAATTAATATTTTCAGTTTTTTCTTTAATGTCCATTTAATACAATCATTACAAATGTGTTAAAAAATATTTTTTGAATGTCTGCAAAAATAATTGAATTTCTGTAATAAAGAACATTATTATTTAATAATACTCAAATAAAATTATTCATTTGGTTTTAAATAATATCATATTTACCATTATTCTAATAAATTTTTATTCTAATATTTTGAAAATGAAAATTGTACTTTTATCCTTATATACACATTATGAAGAAATTAATTTTTCATATGTGTTAAATATAATGTTTTTTGATATTTTATGTTGGAAATGAAATATTTTATATTTTTCTATTATGATATTTTTCTTTGAATAAATTTTTATTTACAAGTGAACCTTATATAGCTTTGACAACTATTTAGCCCGATATAATTATCTTATGTATTAGGTAATGTGACCGAGATAAAGAGAATTGTGTTACTCCAAAGGGATATATTGGAATTAACTACTATGGTTATTACATTGTTAGTATTATTATAATGGTTACGGTAGGGATAATTTCCCAAGATACCTACACTATTTTTTAATTATTTATATGCGTTTCTAAAGAAATATTTTTATTTCTAAATGTATGGAAATTTTATGATCTTCTAAAAGTGAAAGACTTATTTTTATGGAAAACTATTCCCAAGTTCTCATTATTTTCCATGTAAAACTCATAAATATGATTTTTATATTATGATTTTGTAGAAAAAAATTATTGAGACTTTATGATTTTATTTTTATTTCATGAGTATTTAAATGATTATTTTTAGCTCAATGCTTATTATATAGAATCCAAACAACCTTATGGGAATTAATGAATTTCAAATAGAGTAAAAATTTTAATTTAATTTTATATCCCTCACTGAGATTTATTTCTCTCATACCATGATTTCAAATGTTTTTCATATAGCCCAAGGATATGTAAAAACTATTACAAATTTTATCCATAAATAAACAAAAATTGTACTTAAAATAAGATAGTGTGTCATAAATTAAATAGTATTGTGAACTTATGTATCTAGTGTTTATGGTATAGAAATAGACATTGTATATTTATATTAGTTATGTAATGAAATGATTTTCTTATTTTTCTAAAACTCTGAACCTAAATGATACGGGAAATATAATAAATTGAAACCCTTGTTATAAATCAAGTAATAAGGGGTTGTTTAAGTAATGGGTTCTTAAAGTTGGTAATAAATCAATTTATTAGATAACATTAGAAGATGAGATACCAATTTTTGAGGAAATTATAAAATTTATTCTATTTATAATGTGGTTTATTATGATTTAAATAACTCACACAATCAATTCTAGTTCAATTAAATTATTGAAATTAGATTGAGATGAATTTATAATGGGTGTGAGAGGCGTTTCTATGATTATCCAAATGAGAATCCAACTATAATAGAAATTATAATGAAAAGAATTATGTTTATTAATAACTATCTATCTAGAGTTATAATTGAAAAACTAAAACTAGGTGACCTTATTGACACACAAAATAATATAATATGATGTCCAAGGAGGCCTACGTAATAAAGATCATAAAGTTAAAAATATAACTCCCTACGTATTAAGAATGTTGGAAGTACCACATAGGGGAATGTCTCAATGGAATATGAATATGTTGCAAATCTGGTGTGTATTGATTTTTTTAAATTCATTATCCAAGGAGTAAATCTAATGAAATAGATATGAAACATCGTATGAGTAACGGTGTATTATGTTTATATGTTTAATTTAAAGAAAAAGTGAAAAAAATATAAAATGAAGTTTTATAATTCCAGACAATAATGCTTGGTTAATGGATTATTAAGAAAGTTGAATTAATTATATGTTTATAAATCGTGTTTTGAGAGTTACAATATAGTGGTATATTATATAAGGATTGAAATGGTTTAATGATTATAATCTGTTTAAAGGAATTGATAACCTTCTAATGTTTTATGTGATGAAATAAATTTGGGATAAATTTACTTAGATTTATTATATTATAGAGGTATATTAAACCCTTATGTTTAAAACATGTTATAGTGAAAATCTTATTGAGGAATAATGATTTTACATTTGTTGGACATATGTTTAAAGGTACTGATATCATTTAGGTTTAAGGTGGTCTTTGATTTTAATGTAATTATGGTTAAATAGGATAAAAGGTTAATTACATTTTGGGAACAATTTTTTTTAAAGATAACCATGGAATTGAAAATTAATTTTATAACTAAGTGAATAAATTTATTCTTAAAGAAGTTTACTATATTTATAATATTATATGATTAAGGTTAATAGGAATACTATTGGAAATTGTGGTATTTTATTTGAGGAATAAATATTGAATTATCTTTTGGAATAATATATTATTTTAATGTGTATTTATGTGGATTCATGATATTTATTGAAAATATTATCATATTTTAGAGAATATAATATTGGGGTACATACATTTATATTGTGTGACTTTAGGAGTGATTAATATTTTTTGGAGATAATAATTAACTTGATATTTGAATAATATTTTATCATTTCAAAATAATCACTCGGATTTATTTTTTATTTTTCATATTTTAAATATGTTTAAGTTTATTTATTTATGGAATTATTTATGTTAAACGTTTTGTGTTATTATTTAGGATTTGGAGATTAATGAAATATTTCTTCATATAAAGGATTATGAGTATTTGATATTATCATATAATGTGGTAAACATTTTTTTTGTATAATTTATATGGACATGAGGAGTAATGTATCATCATTTTATTGATCATAAGATCCATTTAATGTTATTTTTAGTTCATCAATAAGGAAAAACTCATTATGGTTATTTATAATTTAGAAAATGAGATGAAGTAAGGTGGGAACTACTTGAAACACAATCAAAGCATGAAATTATGTTTATGAAGTCTAAATAAATCATTTAAGTATATTTTATATTATTCTACATATCTATAGTAAAATATTTAATTAAATCAAGATAGAAGAAGATAAATATATTGAGCCTTATTTGGAAAACAATAATTTTCTATCAAGGAATACTTTTAGAAACTCATTCACATATATGATTCTCACAATGTAAAATTCATGGTTTAATAAATATTTATGAAATGATATGTACCGTAGTCATAAATTATAAAATAAAGTTATTTTAAAAAGAAAATGAAATTTTCGTTAACTAATAGGTATTTCATTACACCTATGTATACTTATCTTCCACTCTAAGGAATTTATTATGAAAGCGTTTTCATCCCTTTTATCAAACATGAGATAAAATAATGAGGAAATTATTTCTAAAAATGTGTAAAATGTAATTCCATGATATTTTATAGTGCATTAAATATCGTGTATGACATACAACACCGATATTAAATTAACCACAATAGAGTATAGAAATATAATTTTTTAAATATGACAGTGATAACATAATCATAGGTTTGGAAGGTTTCAAAACGAGAAAATGCAATATGAATTTTATAGAGAAAATATTTCCTTAATAAAATTTATTGATTAGTTATTAGGAAATATACACTCAATTTTTATTAATAGTAATTCAATAAAACAAAGATAAATATCATTAAATGTATAAAAGGATTTTTTTTCAATAATGGATACTTTCCTTAAAAAATATATTTTTCATCAGAAAATTAAATTTCATAATTTTATAAATTGAAAGTAATAAAATTGAAATCATTTTTTACATCAAAAATTCAGAATAAGTGTACTATATGTTTTTTGATTTTTCAAGAATAGTTTCTTTTTGGTTAATAGTAAACAATATAGATTTTAAAAAAATTGTCATTTATATTAAAGTATTTATGAATTCACATTTTATAATGTATTGGTTTTAAATTAATATTAGTACCATTTTATTAAATATAATACAATTAATTCTATAGTATTCACAATTAGACTTTATTTTGGTATAAATTCATTTCAAGATATAAAAAACATTTTATTAGAAAGAATGTTTTCCATTGCATTTTATGAACTTATATCAAACTTACTTTTTTCCATTATAAAAATAGAATTTAAAAAAATGGATTCAAAATTTTTTATCAAAATTTTATAATTTTTTATGGTCTCAATTTCATTTTTGGTCTTAATAAATTGTTACCATAGTAAAAACGTGTCACTGCAGAAAAGGGTAAAACAAGTTATTTAAGTTTAAAACAAAGTGACATGGTTAAAAATTTATATCGTAAATATTATTGTATGAGATTATTTCAATAATTATCACCTTATATTCAAACCATGATTGTTTTAGTGCCACATTACCATTTTTATGACTTTATATTATATTAAATCTTTGAATAATTACATGAGTTTCAGTCCCATCACATATAAAAGGGAATATTATCTGCTATTTTATTCACAAAACTTTATCCCCTTATCTTGATTAATACTTATCCAATAACATTCCAAATTCCCTATTGATATACTAGAGGTATTTTTATTAATAAATAAATAATCCAAGAAGGTGTGTGGTGTAATCCAAATGTGGTTTTCCAAAGAAGAGGTATACATCATAACCGAGTACTTTCATGTTTATTAATACTCATATATCCATAAAATATTATATAAAAATGTGGATATAATAACATAATATTATTATATATATTAATTTTCATTTATTTTGATGGCACAACCCTTTTTCATCTCCATTTCAATCCAATGGAAAATGAATACTCTGCTCATGCGTACGTGTGAACTATCACCTCCACGAAGGGATGTGATTTTTTTTCATTACCATATCACACATATAGATATAAATATAAAAATTATTAATATGTAATATTTTATGAAATTATTATTTTTATAGAAACATATGATACTAATTACCTTCTTACCCTTCCACCCATTGTAGAATTATAATGTCGCTCGTACGTGCATGTGTACTACCACATCCGCGAAGCGATGTGATTCTTTTTTCATGACCACATTACATTAAAGGTTTTAAAGGTTTTTATAATGTATAATAATTATAATTATTACATTTTTTATATTATGAATATAGTAGAACCATGTACCATTTAATAAAAGTCAAGGAACTGATGTTATTTTGATGTTATAAACTAAACAACCTTAAAACATTCAATGTTAACTTAACAAATTTAGTAATTATTCAAGAAAAAGTAATAAAAGAAATAAAATGGATTATGATATGGGGATAAACCATTATAATTTTCCTAAGAAAGTAAAAAATTAATAAATCTTTGTTATTCAGAAATTTAAAATATGTATGTGGAAATTATGGATATGAGGTAAGTGGTTTCTCATATCAATTTCATTTCATTGAGACTCATTACATTTTTACCACAAGTTTTATTTTTTTCTAATGTATATACAACTATATGTATGATATATATAATTCATTTAGTAAAATTAATTTAGTTTATAAATCCTTTTAAAGTTCTCTTATTCAATGTCCTTTTGATTCAAATGAAACAAAAGTGGAAAGGTATTTTTAATTTAAAAAGATTTTTAATTGTTTTAAACTATTTTTCCTACATGTACATGTTCTTTTAAATGATTCAATAATGATCCAATTTATTAGAAAAATATTTTTAAAGGTTATTTCCAACTACTTTTTACTCTATTTTCTAATTTTAGAAAATAACATCTTTTGGTTATTATGTAATGTTCATTTTTTTCTTTCTTTACAAAACATTAAAAACAATGTTTTTATAACATATGCAGAATTAATGAAATTTCTCATCTTCACAACCATTATTCTTTAAGAATGTTAATATAAATTTTTTCCTAGTTTTTTAAGGAGTATATCTTTTACCATTTATCTGGAAATTTTCATTTTAATATTTTTTAAACAAAAAATGTATTTTTATCCTTATTTTTAGGTAAAATTGAAAGTGCATCTACATATGTGTTCAATAAAATATTTTATGATATTTTATGCTGAAAATAAACTATTTTATAATTTTTTTATTATAAGGTTCTTGTAAATTTTATATTATAATGAGGGATCCTAATATAAATCTAATAATTTGTGGACCTGATATAGTTCTCCAGTGCATTGAGCAAAGTTATGGAGTTTATAGGTATTAAGTTACTTACAAATGGTATCATAGAATTAATTTTGATGTTTAATCCTTTATAAGGGTTATTATAAGGGTTATTATAAGGGTTAATATTAGGATAATGTTGGAGGATACCTATATGGGTTTTCAATTACATCTAGTGGTTGTAAAAGGGAATTTTTTATTTTGGAATAGTATGGAATGTTTATGATCTACTAAATGTTAAATATTTTATTTTTAAGGAATTGTTTGGATGAGTTATCATGGTCTTCCCAAGTAAAAATATTAACAACTATTTTTACTTTATGGTTATTGAAAAAATATTTTATGAAGACTATAGGCTTTCTATTTATTTCATGAGTAATTAAATGATTATTTAGATATCAAAATTTATTATATATAAGTAAAAATACATTTGGTGTATCCAAAAAATTCAAATGACTAATGTGTTTCTATTATTTATATACCCCTTATCCATAAATTTTTTTATCATGCTATGATTTAAATTTTTTAAAAAGATCCTAAGGATGAGTAGGAATTATTATGAAGTCTCTCCCCAAATAATGTAAAGGTGTACTTAAAAAAGCATGTGTTTCGTGAATGAAACAATATAGTGATCTTAAGAATCCTATTTTTTAGAAGGAAAAAATGGAAATTTTATTTCACTATTCCATATATTATGTAATTATTTACTTATTTATCTAAAAATTAAAACCTAAAATGTCCATGAAATTTAAGAATGTAAGACCTCAAATATAAATCAGGTAAATTTGGGTTGTTTAAGGTATTATTCTTTATGGTCAAATTCAAACCTATGATCACACTCGCCACTTTAACCGCACAAGTTATTTGGTAATAACCCTTAAATTATTGAATCTTAAATCATTATTGGCCTTGACCCATAACACTGAAAAGGATCAGTCATGTTATCAGCTTCAAATCATCCCAGATCACCACTCTAGGTCATATCCTTTATGTAAGAACTATCCAGTACTAATTCATAATTAGTTTTAATGTATTGAGATTAATTCTAACAATGTTTTAAAATTAATATGATAATAGTTAAATTACATATCAGAAGTCATAATATAAACTTTTATGAAGTATTATGATCATTTTTGGAAGTATTAAGATTATTTACTACTAATAAAAAAATTAACTCAGTAAATAATTCATAAGAACATATTGAAAGGATGATGAAAAAAATACTTATGGAAAAAAGACTTATAAATTAAAAAGACTTTTGAAAATATGAAAATACCTAAGACGATGGTCATTTTTCATTTTTTTTTAAAAAAATTACAGAATTTTCATTTCCAAAAAACATATTTATGATAAAACCATGAAATGTTGTGAATTAAAATCCCATAGGGGAAAAAATTTAAAATTTAAAATTTTAACTAAAAACCAAATGTATAAAAATATTTTTTTATTAAAATAAATGAATATTAATCAAAATAAAAATTTGATAAATTAACCCCCCAAATAACCAATTTTAATTAAAATGTTTAAATAATAACAATTCCATTAGATATTAACAAAAAAATAATAATTCTTCATGTGAAGAACATTAGATCATTAAAATTTCAATTGTTTATCAAATTAGATGTGTAAAACATGTATCCAAAAAAGTACATATCTAATTTCCCCATATATTTCATATTTCTTCTTCTCAAGAAATCCATAACTTAAATTCAGTGGATAGGAATAAAACCCATGAATTAAAAATTAAATTTCCACTAATGAGTTAGTTTTTAAATGTATTTCCCAATAAAGAATCTATTCAGTAATAAATTTGATTGCTCTTATCAAATAAAATTATTTTCCCAAATTTGGATTTAGTTTCTTAAGAAAAGACTTGAGATTTAAAATTTTTAAGTGACATAAACAAACGTCGCATTTCATTTAACTAAAATTTCAAACATCTCTTTTCTCTAAGTAGACAATCACACATAATTAACAAGGGATAAATACATATGAATAGTGCAATTTTGAGTTTAATAATTAAAATTAAGAATAAAATACTCAACCATATTTGTAGAAAATTGAATAAAAATTTCAAAAGTGTTAGTATTTCATTTCATGACCAAGTAAATATAAGATTTATGAGTTCTAAATCCAATAAAAAATTTCAATAAAATTTATGTTTTTAAATACTAATACAAATGTTTTCCCAAAAGAAATTATTTTAAGGTTATAAATTAAAATGATGTGCCATGAATGAATCTATAGGGAAATAGAAATTTTTAACCACACAAAAAATAACAAAACCCTAAAACAATAGAGAAAATTCAACCCCTAAATAAGAAACATGAGGCTTGAATATAGTGAATTTTGAAACAATTTATTGAATTTTGATATGTACAAGAAATAAAAAATGTTTAAAATTGGAAAAAATTCATATGGGGATATATATTAATTAAAAGGGTGGAGGTTTTAATTTTTGTGGTAAATAGGTGAGACCAATGCGATTTTATTTAGTGTCAGTAGCATCATAAGAAAAAGAACCACTGGAAGTGGTGCATTGAAGGGAATAATAGAATTCCACTTGAAGTGAATTTCTTCACTAAATCCCAAATAAAAGGGCTCAATTTCATTTTGCTCCCTTCTTTTTCAACTTTTCCAAAGGGTACCACTTTCAGTGGCACCCTCTGCTTTTGACATTATAATAGGGCACACAGCCCCCTCTCTACTCCCAACTTCCCCTCTCATTCTAGTTGTATGCCCTCCACTCCCAAATCCTCCTATTATTCTCACTCCCCATATCAAATATCCTACTCCCTAATCTCATTCTGAAGGGTTTTTAATGATCCTCAACAGTTTCTTCAAATTTTTCAGTCACCAAGAATTTAACGTATTTCTGTTTATAATTATTTTTTTAAAATTTTAATTTAGGTATTTTTTATTTAGTGGTTTTTTTATAAATTTATATTTTTATATTTAATTTTTTATATAATATTTTAGTATAATTAATTTTAATTAGTAATTAATTATGATCAATTTTTTCTTATTAATTTATATAATTTTATTAGTAAGTAAAAATTTATTAATTATAATTAGTAATTAGTTAATTGTAACTAGTAATTAATTAATTTTAATAAATATATAAATAATTATAATTTGTAATTATATAATTTAATTTATTATTTAATTAATTATTAATTAGTTTTAAATAGTAATTTATTAATTCTAATTAGTAATGTATTAATTGTAATTGGAAATTAATTTGTTTTTATTAATTGTTTATTAGTTTTAATTAGTAGTAATTTGCAGTTAATTAGGTGTAATTAGTATTCAATTATGCTTAATTACATCTTAATTACTTAAAATTGGATAATTTAAATTAGTATGTAATTTATTTTTTATTAACATTGATTAGTAAATAATTAAATCTAATTAAAAAATAAATAATTTTAATTATTATTTAATGAGTAAATAATTAATTATTAGTAAATATTTTTATCAAGTAATATGAAAAATAATTAACCATTAAAAAATTTATTAAATATAATAACTAATTATTTATATATTTATTTATAATTATCAATTTCATAGTGAATAATTACTTAGAACTAATAGGATGCTAATATTTATTTAAATGTAAGTACTAATTAACTAATAATAAATTTATAATACATAGAAAAATTTAATAATAATAATTTATAAATATCAATTAATTGTAATTATTAATTTCTTATAAGTTTAAGGATATGATTACTAAGTATGAATATATTAATTATAATTTATTGATCATAATTTTTAGTTATGTAATTATAATTAGTAATTAAATGACTGTAATTTGTAATTAAGTACTTGTAATGAGTAATTAAATTATTTTAATTAGTAATTAATTAATTATTAATTAATTAAAATAATTTATTAATTAAGATTATTCAGTAATTAATTAATTTTAATGTTTAAATAATTAAATTTAATTAGTAATTACTTCAATCTAGTTAGAAATTAGTTAATTTTAATTATTAAATTATTAATTTTAATTAGTAAATAACTAATTAAGTAAGTAATTTCAATTACTAATTAATTTTAATTAGAAATTAGTTGTAATTAGTAGTTAAATAATTGTAATTAGTAATTACATAACTGGAATTAGTAATAAATTTTGTATTATATAATTAAAATTAGAAATTAGTATATTGTAATAAGTAATTAAATCATTAAAATTAGTTAAATAACCCATTAATAATTAAGTACTATTTAATTTTTAATTAAAAAATAATTAATAAATAATTAAAATTTAATTAATAAGTAAAGAACTAATTAATGGATGATTAAGGAATGATTAACTTAGGATTTACTAATTATGAACTACTAAGTAAGTAATGTTTATTTACAGATTAACTCATGACTACATTAGAATGCATAGGGGATTTTACAATGAATAACTCTTTATTCACATTATATTAACATTAGATTAACACATTATCAAAGAGGGATAATTATATTGTAAAGTTTTCTTACTACACACCTGATTTGTCACTCTCAAGAGATCTACATTAAATGATTCATTCCAAAAGGAATAATAAAATTAGAACATTAAAATGTCACTGTCATCATTGAGGATATATAAAAAATTCTATAATTTTATTAAAGAGATGATTGTGGGATTATTTGAGCAATGAAATCACTATTTAGATGCTACAAGTGGATATGTCTAAAGCACAGATGTACCTAGGAGTAACAACCCTGATAACACAGTATTGATCAAGACTTTATTGAGAAATAGTGTACAACAAAGGGTCTTGCTACACACTAGGTTTGAAACCCATGGGTATATACATTAGATGATTTTAAATATCATTATAAACTATTGAACAAACCTCTAGAAAAGTAATAATTATACTAAGAATCATTTGTTCCATCCTTGAGGATATAATTGGATGTTCTAAAGTTTTTGTAAATTGAATATAACGTGGTTATATAAGAAATTAAATAGAATTTTGGATAATACATGTGGATATGGCTCTGGCAATGATGTACCTAGGGGTAACAACCTCAAAAACATTGTATTGATCTATAATCGATTGGGATCTAGCACATGACAACATGCCTTGTTGCACACCTAATTTGATAGTCATGCATGTATTCTTTAAATGATTCAAATTTTCTTTATAAAATAAAGAAAATTCTTTATGAAGATTAAAAATTTTACTACGAAACATTATTTTCATATTTGATGATATTAGAAGACAATCTAAAATATCAATAAAGTGATGATTGTGTTATATTCTTAACAAATTCCAAAATATTGGAAAATCATATTGTGTTTCTCTAATTATATTTAATTAATATAGATTTTTTATTTTAGATAAAAAAAATAAGATGAATAATTATATTTATTTCAATGTTCATGTAATTGAGACTCAACAAGGATATAGTTATAGTGTATGACTATATAGATTTATGATTCTTTTAAAGTGTACCACTGTGGAATCAGTTCAAAGAAAAATCCATCAAAGGTTAAAAGTAATGCTAAATAATGTGATAGAGTCCATCATATATAGACATCTATAGTTTAATGATGGTTTTTGGCATGTAGGCTATCCATTAACTAATGATGATGATCATGAACACATATTTTCATTGGTTATGTATCAACCTGAAAACCAAATGATGGAGTTGTATGTCACCATAACTACAATGCAAGTTCTATCGACATTGGATGTCTTCATGATACAATGTCACATCGTCATGGTATGACACCTTAAGAAGATTCAGAATTAGTGGTAGTTGTTCCACCATATCCTCATTCCACAGTTTCATATCCTCAATTTTTGATGAATCATAGAAGAAGTGATGTTATCATGGATATTCCTTCATATAATTTATATGTGTTGGTTGAAAATTTTGAGGGTGATGAAAATTCATAATAGGATGGCAATGAAGTTGTTAAAGAAGAACACTATGATAATGAAAATGTTATTCACATTCCTATGAGATTCAACAAACATATGTACCAACCTTCATCATTGGAATCATGGTTGGATGAAGTCAAGACATGCTTGCTGTAATTTGATTTGTTAATTATTACTCTTAGTATAGAATTTATAGGGATTATTTATTGCACAAATCATGTGTCAGATGAAGGTTCTATGTATATTGGAAGATAGTTTGAGAGTAAATATGAAATTAAAAATGGGATAAAAGAATTTCACATTGAAATACATTATAGTTATGTGGTTGGAGAGTTAAATAGAACACATTATTTGATCCAATGTGAAAAATATAATTCATACTATCATATTTGTTTATATTCTATAATTTATAAAAAATTTCTATGTTGGTGCTTTGTTATATTTACTCCACACACAAGTGTGAGCACATGATTTTCATGGGTTCACTCATCATTAGATGTTGTGATTCTTCAACTATTATTGTTGAAATGATAAGATCATATCCAAAAATTCTTATAATTTTGGTGGTGGAGAGAATCAAGAATCTTTAAGGGTGTCAAATTTCTTATTATAAGGCATAGGCAATGTGATAAAGGGATATATTAAAATTTTATAGTGACTGTGATGAATCTTGTCAAATTTTACCACAACATATAAAGATTTTATAATAAAATAATCATGTTATTTATTGGTTACACACTATTTAATATATTTACCTACATAACCTAGTTTATTAATTGATGGTTGTGTTTGATAGATTTTTTTGACATTTTTACTATGTGTGGATACTTTTATACATTGTGATTAATTTATAAAAAATGATGGTATATTTTATTATGGAATGTATATTTAAAATTTAATGATTTCCACCACACAATATGGTAATCGAACCCCTATATATTAGAAAATTTCTATTGATTATAAGGGGAGCTTCTCATATTGATGTTTGTGCTTTGTTTTCCATATAGAGATTTCTATAAGTGTAGAAGTGATTTTTCTTATTACAAATATTCATCAAGCAATAAAGTCATTAGTATAGTCTAAGGTTCTTTCATGGATATCACCCTATGACCATCATGAATACTATATTTTACACATTGTCATGAATGTGTTAATGAAGTTCATCATTATGTACATGAAGAAATGAATCGTAAAAATTGGTATGGGTATCCTTTTTGGTTTCCAAAATCATTGTTATTATCCTATTTTTTCAAATTAGTTATTTTTTCTTAGAATATGATCCTCAACAAAGATGGATGGAGGAGTGTCTGGAAATTTTTCATAGATCTAATCCATATGTTTATGATTACATGATTTAAATTACAAAGAATAACTGGTTTTTGGCGAATGATTATGGGAGGAGATACAGACATATGATGACCAACATCCTAGAATATATAAATAGATTTTCATGGAAGTTATAAAATTTCCCATCATAGGTAATTAAGAATATTAAATTATTTGATAATTTGAAAAGCTACAATTATAATTCAATATAATTTTAATTTTTGAAATATAAATTATAGGTTTGGTACAAGAGACCTTCTATCACACTGGAAATTATTTTATAGAATGAAAAAAAGTAGACTGGAGAGGTTCTAAATAGTTGGATGTGATATGGTCACCATTTCCAATGTGTGATAGATAATGTTCTTTATGAGGATTTAAAATTTCACGTCCATTCATTTGATCGTGTTGAGAAAATATTTTAGATCACTATTCTCCATGATCTGATGACCGGTAGTAGTGTCGTGTTCTAGTCATTTTAATATACTAGTGTTGTTGTGATTGTGGAGACATTTAGTAATTAAGAAATACTTGTGGACATGTGATCATTACATGCACTTCGGTATGCCTTACTTGGGAGGAGTTTTTTGATCCATTTTATCGACTAGAGAGTATTAATGACTGCTTCAGTAATCCATGGATGCCTATTTGGGAATATTAAAATTTATATCAATTTGATGGAACACCCACACTTCTGCCAAACATTACTAGGATATGACCAAAAAGGATGCCAAAGCCCACTCATATTCTAAATGATATGGATTGTCCCAACAAACAGGCAACCACATAAAGGAGAGACATATATAGCTAGGATGTTCACATAGGGACACATTTTCCAAAATATATAATGAAATCATCTAATAGATAAAATGATTTATTTACTTGATCAATTAATATAGAAGTTTTTACTTGTAATTATTTTTAAAATATTATTATTATTTTTGTTAATATGGAACAATCAATAAGGGGTTGAATTTTTTTTACAAATAAACATGTCTATTAAAACAATTTAAAACTAAAATCACCAATTTATAAAAAAAAATTCATTAACTAAAACAATATAAATATATAATTTTATCATTCAAAATGGTTGTCAAAGGTTTGACCATAAATCATTTATAAACATGTGTGAAAACCATTTCTTACAATTGAAACTAATTTACAAGCTCATGAATATGTTTCTAAGTTATTCTCTTTAAAATTATCTCCCCTTATATCCAAAAGCATGTATTTTACTTAAAAATAACTCCATATAAAATTATATTTATAGTCACTTAAAATAAAATACAATATTTTTATGAAAACCCAAAAACGTTCTTAAAACATATTTTATACCAAATCATAAGACCGAGAATGGGTTAAATAATTTTTGAAATTATTTTCTTACCATTCGTATATTCAGAAGGATTATCCTCTATTATCTTTCTAGAAGTCTCATATTTCATGTGATGTGTTGGTTGGGGACATTATAAAAATCTTATTTTTTAAAATGCATATAATTTTCATCATGATACACCTCCCACGAGCATTTTTTCATACATCAGACGTGATGGATTTTATAGAGTCACCATTTACAACTTAATGACCATTGATCTCCATTTATTTCTACACTGGTTGAGATATAACATCCATAGACACACACATTTCGTCTCCTTGAGGGTTATATGACCACTACCTTAGAGGAAAACACCTACATTTTTTGTCTACCCATAAAAAAATAGGTAGTTATGTGTGCCATTATTGGCAATTGGTGTGAATTTATACATCTTCTACCTAGAGTTGATGTAATCTACATTACACATGTCTTCCAGTGTTCCCACGTATTCATGGGGTGGGTTGATGTGCATTTCATCATCATTATTAATGATGAAGATAAGGAGATAATTATTCCGTAAAAATGTATATATATTATGAGAATGATCATATGCATGTTGTGTGTGGACTACTCCACCACCTTTGTAAACATGTAGTACATACAATTACATTAGGAACTAGAAGAAATCGGTATATATGGTTGGGGTTCGTTGTATTATCACATCTCTATATAAGTATATATATCAAATATCATGTTTATGCATGAAAGAGTTTATGTTATATAGATTTGGTATAGATGTCATGCTGGAAGAATTTTCCATGAATCACTCCAAGTGTTTTCCTACCAATTCCATAGTACATATTTTGGGACTGCCCTCTGGTATTCGAGAATGTTTATGACATTAAATTGATTTATTTAATAATTTTATTAATTTCATTTTTCAAAATTCCCTATATAACTTATTTTTAACCAGGTGGATATAAGACTAATATAATTAACATACTCTGATATATAGTGTGTATAGATTTCAATTAATATTTGATGATATAAATATCATTTATGTGAGTTAAACATTAGTTTTTTTGTAGAAAACATAATTTTTTTATTTCTTTTTAAAGATATTCACATTTTATTTTAGTGACATTATCATGAAAATTTATTAATTACATTTGAGTTGACATTTTATGATTTATACATGATTTTTCTATTTGTCACATCGACCATAATGAGTAGCTATGGTTAGAGATCATGGTATATTGGTGCCACACATCCACTTCAACATCATTGACAGGAAGCGTCAGTACTGAGTCATGCGGCAGTCGTTCTATATACCACATATCCTCTTCGAACCATGAAAATTTGATGGGTTACATTCAATTAAGATTATAGGTAGACAGATGATGGATTAGTTGTGGTTTCATGCCTGTTATATTTAGTATTGGGAAATTAATGCCCAATATGATATCTTTGAGCAGGGATATCCCACAACATGATTTTTGTTAGATGATTATGGGGATTATATAGATTGGTACTGATAGAACATGATCATATACCTTATGAATCATGGGATAATAATTCATCAGTTTTAATTTTTACTGAAATTTATTATATTTTCTTAGATCATGTTTCATATTATTTTCAATGTAATTTCATTTTCAGTCATATGGACATGATCGAATTGTACATATCAATGATATATAAGTAGAGGAATTTATTAGGTGGGATATAGGTCACCCAAATATGGTGGCTCTCAAAGATCTTATACATTTCATACATGATAGTTTATTTAATAAGGATCCACAGTTATATCTTGATCCACATGCTCCAGCTGAGGTTCTTGGGGATGATGATATGAATGATGTGCCCCCTAAAAAAATCCATAACTTCTGTCTCCGCCAATAAGTGGATAGATACATGGAAATAAAAAATGGAAGATACAAGGACATAGAGAGAGAAATCTGAGAGAGGATCCTTTAAATTTTATTCCTCTATAGAGGGATGATCTGACATTGATGACTGGAAATTTTTGCACATTTGGGAGAGCTTTATATGCCACATATACCTACATAGATGTATGATATGCTATCTCTATCTCAACTGACATTGTTGGATTGGGACCTGGGTATGGTAACACAACTTGTGGTGCCCCCATGGAACACTCTCATTGATGATGACTTCTTTGATATCACACTTCTGATATATATAGTATTTTTAGGGCCATACGGATCCACATATGATGTTGGGAAGTCCACAACATATAATGTCACGTATTCCAGAACAAAGGATCATGAGGATGCACACACAATACCGCAATAGAAGAAAGCCACACCTATATCTAGGGAATCAAAGCGATAAAGACATTAGATGTGGAGTGGGTGTGAGATTTATATGTCGGGTTATGCTTATGATGGGAATCAATGATGATTTATTCCGATGTCACATTGTACATATTTAAAAATTTGTTTATTGAGAAAATTAAACTTTTTCATAGAAAAATAAAAATAATTTCAAAAATATAGTAACTAAAACTAATTGACATGAAATATTAATAAATAAAAATTAACTCCTATCAATTTTATGTTTCACTTAGATTATACATATAGTTTATATCTTATAATCCTTCCAAATAGACTACTATAAATATAAAAATTATAAATATAAATTATTGTGAAATCCATTTGAATAATGGAAATGGGATATATACCCTTAATGATGATTTATTATATTGATATAGATCTCATTTTGAGTAGTGAAAGTAATGTAAACAAACATTATAAGTACAAATTGTATGTTTTGAAAAAATGATATTTTGTACCATTAAAATTATTTTCCTGAACTTTTTTTTGAATAAATTGGTTTTGATTTAAATAATTTATTATATTTTTAGTTAGTATAATAAATTTATTTTATATTGTGTTTAAACATTATAATTTCAGTAATTTAAAAGTCACATACTTCATAATAAAGTAATTATTAGTGTAATAAAAAGTATGAAATTTGTCCCAAATATAATTATTTTAAATAATAATGTTTGTTTAATGTAAATTAGTTTTTTTTGAAAATATTTTTTTATTTCTACATAATTTTTATTAAGTATTTTATAGTATATTATATATTTAGTTAGTGTGACAAAATTTATTTAGATAGTATGTGTACTTTGAAATTTATATTCATTCAAAGTCATTTAAATGAAACATAATAATGTTACAAGTATGGGACTTTGAAATACTATAAATTTATAAGTAAAAATATAATAATTTTTTTTTGAAAAATTGACTAAAAATAAAAAAAGTATTTTCATCAAAACAGTTAATGAAAAATAATACTAAATCCACAGTACTTCATTTTTTCAAAACATAACATTTGTACGTAAAATTTTATTTATTCCTTTAACTAGAGGAAATGTGATCTATATCAATAGAATAAATCAATGTTGATGGACCTCACTACCATAAATGAACATATGAGCCTCATACCTACTTCACATCTGATATCTATGTGACTCTGGTGTCCTCGAAATTAGTGTTGGTTCCTCCTCATGTGGTGTTGTGGGTGCCTCCTCATGTTGTTTTGTAGAGGACTACCCAACATTATATGTGTAATACAAGATGTCAAACAAGCCACTGCACAAATACTTCACGTGAAACGTGTAACTAATAAGAGGATAACAAAGGATGCTCTTTCTGAATATAATAATGGTAGTACATTAAAATAGATATCTATTTAACTCATTTTTTGTTTTATGATTTTGTATAAATGTTTTTTTTATGTTTCTAATTGGTTATTCTTATAAATGAATTGTGTTATTTCAAGTGACCAAATATGTTATTTTTTATGATTTACTTTTTACGTGAAATAAATACTTGTGGGAAAATTTATTTTTTGAATACGCATGCATATATTTTTGTTTTGTTCAATTACATGTCAGTTTGTGTTTTTGAATAACCCAAAACACTCTTTATTTTATGTGAAAATTAGTTCAAACTGGCTCTCTATATTTTTATTGTATCATGAGCTTGGGTGATTAAAATTATATAATTATAATTTTATATGAAAGAAAATACGTACATCTTTATATTATTCAACTATGTAAAATTCTAAATCAATCTCTAACATGTTATCTTTGTGGCCTGAACTTTTTGTATTCTTTGGGTTTCATGAATAATTTCTATTTTAAATGCTTCATATCTTTATTTCATTACTTAATTATATATTGAGTTATATAAATAAAATTCAAATGAAACTTATTCCATTAATTATCCAATATATTTAGCAATATATTATTTGACTAAATAGAAGTCTTAATTTGTTGTTTATATAATGTAAATAATCCTGAACTCTAAGAAATAATTTTGGAATATGGGAATTTCTAGAATTCAAAATCATTTTTTATTTCAGTTATATTTCTTCCGATATACATTAGAATAAAATAATGTTTTTTTGGGATGGAATTATAATATTTATTTCTATATTAAATTAAACCTCATGAATGTCTAAAAAATTTATTTAGATTCATTATAATAAACCTTATTTCTAAAACATTTCAATTACATTTTTTGAATATAATGTTTATATGTTTTAATGTTTTTCTGATATATTTTTATATACTTATTAGATTAATGATATTTTTGATCCATTGGAAATCTATTTAAATTTTATACATTTAAGTATTTCAGACCAATATATGATTGTTTCCTTTATAGGGTAAAAATCTCTATATCATATGTGTCAAACATTACAAGAAATGTTAAATCATTATTCATCATCTTCTTCCAACATAGAAAGAACCCTTGTTATCCAGCACAATGCATTAGAATCTCCATATCTTTCAATATAAGCACATCCCTCTTCTACGTACAACACTGCATTTCTTATATTTATGTAGTTATATTTCCAATTATTAATGGAATGTCAAAAAAAATTAATTAAAAACATTTTGTTTTAAAAAAATAAAGTTTTTTTCCTTAGAAATAATTTTTGTAAACTATTTTTATGAAATTATTTTTATTTTAAATTATATTTTATTTTCAATTATTTTTTATATTTTTAGTTAATTTTTCTAATTTCATATTTATTGTATTTAAAATTTATATTTTTTTTTGGCATTCAAGGTCACACACTTGTAACATTATTATGTTTCATTTATGTGAATTTGAAAGTGTATAAATTATAAGGTATGCTTGCTATCTAACTGAAATTTGTCACACTAACAAAACATATAATAAATTATTGAATAATAGATAGAAATAAAAAATATATTGTAAAAAAACTAATCTACCTGAAAACAATTACTGTTTAAAACCATTACATGTACACTATAAATTTATGGTCATATTTCATATTAATTATTATATTAACAATTGCATTAATATGATGTGTGATTATTTATTTTATTTTTAAAAGATATTAATTACATTATGAATAAATAATTATTATATCATTAAATATTTACAATAACTACATTAATAATAACGAATAATAATTTTGGTAACATTAATAAATTAGATAATAATATAATTAAAAACAAGTCGTAATAAAATTCGTAACATGAAAAATATAATTATTATTATTATTATTATTATTAAAAATTAAATATATTTTTTATATAAATTTAAATTTATTTATTTATAAATATTTATAACTATATAAATATAGATTTTTAATTGTATAATTATAAATATATTTTTAGATTTAATTACATATAATTTCATATTTCTAAATATAATAAATCTGACCTTCTTTTCAGGTATGTTTTCACATTCTGGTCATTTTTGGAGAAAAGAGGAATTTCATAATTTTTCTAAGTACAGGATGTGTACTTTATGAGTACACACCATGTACATTTTTTCAATATTCGATTGTGTGTTGGCCGTGTAGTAGCCACACACACGGCCATGTGGTAGTGTTTTGGACGCTGCCTAATGCGGAGTAAAGAACCGCAAGTACACGCCGTGTACTCCAAATGTATATGCCATGTATTATCTTTTTTTAATTAAATGAACTAGGTTCGCATCTAACAGATAGAACTCATTTCATTTAGGTTCAATTCATCCAAGATCACCAAGCGGAAATGGTTCATCGACGATCCCCCCAGACTCTGTTCATCCTTTGTTTCAGAAACTGTTGATTGCATTGGAATCACATCGGTGAGTTCTCTCTTCTGCTTGGGCCTTTTTTTCCAATTACTCATATATTTCATTTTATCATGGTTTGAAAATTTTAAACATTTTAGTAGATCTACATCGTTCCAAGGAGATTCAATCTTTTTAGTTCAATTATATTAATCTCCTAACCTCGAGGTAGGTTGTTTGTCCCTTTCCATTCGAAGTCATTGACTATAAAGTGAAAATTCTACCAATACCATTGAATGGGGTTTTGTGTGTCTACTTTTTACCCCTGTTGTTTTCCTACCATGCTTATAGGCCTATGTAGAGGCAATTTGGATATGAATCGAGTTGATTGTTGTGCTTTGGATGAGTTTTTCTCGTGCATTGTTCTATTTACGACTGTTGAATCCTGTTAAGCCTTGGCTGCTTTTCCTTTTTTTCCATGCCATTTTTTGTAGGATGGAGAGTTTGTATTTCTAAAATACTGGATATGTTGTAGACTATTTAGCCATGTAGTTCTGTAGGATTTCATTGGCTATATTGCGCTTCTATGCTCGTTGAATTACATAGGACCATGAGAACCTAGTGTAATAGACTATAGGGGGAATTGACCAGGTGAGCTTCCTCAGAGTGTCTTGGAGAACTTTTTTCTATAAGGGGGATTGATTGAGAGAGCATCCTCAGAGAGCATAAAACCACTTTGGGCTATAAGGGGATGGACCGAGTGAGCTTCCTCAGAGAGTCCCTGATTTCTTTAGACTATAAGGGGATTGACAACGGGAGCTTCCTCTAAGAGTCTTTGTTTGAATTGAATGACCTGGGCTGTAAGGGGAATTGACCAAGTGAGCTTTCTCAGATAATCCTAGACCTCAGGGCTATAAGGTGAATTGACATGTGAGCTTACATAGAGAGTCCCTAACTACCTTAGAATATGCAGGGAATGGACTGTGTGAGCTTCCTCAGAATGTCTTGCATTGTCTTTGACTATAAGGGGAAAAATGTCAGCGCTTCATCAGAGAGTCTTATTAAATTCATATACAGAACCATAGGGGTTAGATCGAGTGTTATGCCTAGAGGGTTACATGTACATTTTAGGTAGGACTAGAGGGGATGTCAACTTGAACATCGTAGAGGGTTACCTATTTGTGGCTTTGTTGGTTGCTTCACTATTGCATGATATTGATCTGTGGATTGTTTACTACGGAGTATTGTTCTGTTACTTTTTATTGTTTATTGTTTTCTATAAATTTAACTGCCATATACTCACTAACTGTTAGGTACAGATCTTCAGGTAGTTGCCTACTGGGATTTAGTCTCACACCCTATTTGTGTCATGCTTCTGGGCCAAATAGATTATATTGTTTTTGGTATAGATAAGGGCAAGAACCCTTCTACTTCAGGTACTTGACTTGCTGTGGAGTTGGAGAGAATGTGACTAATCATGTGCTTCTGATGCTAAGGAACTGTTTATATTTTATTTTTTACATTGGTTTATTACATTTTTGTATTCTAGCATTTTTACTTGTTTGGTTTCATTCCTAGACATATGTATCAGGAATCATATATATATATATATATATATCTGTGTGTGTGTGTGCTCTAGTTTTTTTATTATTCATGTCATCTGCTGTTTGTTGTTATTGGATATTTACTGCTTCCACTATTATACGTGTTTCTTACTTCCGCTACGTACTCTTCCAATTTGATAATAGTTTCCCCACTGTCACACCCAAGGACCTCGCTGTAAGTCGTTAGCCTCTGGCATTTGGGGAAATGCACTTGAGGACATGTGAACAACCAGGTACTGGGCGCCTCTGGTTGGCTTCCAGAATCGAGACGTCACAAAGTGGTATCAGAGGATTTATTTTATATGGATTTATTATTTGGATCCTTTAGCCAGGTATAGGACTGAATCGGTATTTGGTAAAAAGATGTTCCTGGGAGTAGCAAACCCATGTACAAGGTAAATCTAATCTACCTCGTTGATTGCAATTTTTATGGTTTTGTAAGTATTACAGTTGATCTGATTTCACCTTGATGGATACACATGATTTGTTCTATTATTGTTGATTTTATTGAGGTTTTATTTATCTTGTAACCCGAAAGGATGATGGCATTCCATCTCATGTATCATATAGGAACATTCTTGAAATCACATGTCATGCTTTTTTTCCATGCCATCTAGGATGAATTAGTAATTGAATGTGGTTGTGATGTATGATGTGTAAAGTTTGCAATATCTTGTGATATTTTCCTTGGTATAAATACCCTATATTTTATAATAAAAAAAATTGTAGATATTTTATTGAATGAACACCAAAATTTCGTTCTTGAGGTGTTATGGCCCCTCATGGACCGCAATATGGTGGATCATTGCCGTGTTTGCCCTTATATAACATGTATAAGATCCATACATTGATTAACGGGGAGTATGGGCCCTCAAAGATCTGAATTTGGAACTTCTAATACCCATTCCAATGCTTTCTAGGTTCCGGAGAAGTTTCTAAGGCTTACTGTCCAGAAAAACCCATAATACACATCTTCTAGGGTAAAGTACACGCCGTGTGTTCTTCTGTTCGGGAAGAAACAATTTCTCTTAAGTAAATGTTGTGTACATTAAATACACACACTGTGTAGTCTTTTACCGCATCATAGGCCATGTTGGCTGAGCCACGGGATGGGGGAAGTCTAGAATGAACAGGCTGTGGATTATCTATACACGCCGTGTAGAGTCGACCTCGTGCCCACCCATGTTACTAACAACACAGGTTTGCCGAGTTGTGTCTAATACACGCAGTGTGCCATCTAAACATGTTGTGTAGTCTAACACAGGTTCCCGGCTGTGTCACAAATGACATGGTAGGTGTCCCCCTTTGTTATACACATGGTGTGCCATCTAGACACATCATGGAGTCTGACCCAGGTACTCGGACGTGTCACAAAAAACACAGGCTAGAGTTTTCCTTTCTCAGACACGCTGTGTCCGTCTAGAACACACTATGTAGTGTGGGTCATGTTTCAGGCCATGTCTCTAACAACACGGGCTAGGTTATGCTTGTCTAGAACATGTATTTTAGGCATTTTACATGCCGTGTAGTGTGATCCGTGTTTCAGGTCGTGTCTCTAACAACACAGGCGAGGTGAAGCTTGTCTAGTACATGTCGTGTAGGCATTTTACACGCTGTGTAGTCTTTCCATAGGAGTGATGTGTTTCTTAACCATGTAGAAGAACTCTGGCAGGGAAAGAGGATTCTAGTACATGCCTTGTGTCTGGGGTGTTACACGACTAGTTTAGGCAGCAGTACACACCCATGTGAATGACTTCAAGGAACACGCCATGTAGGAAATGCACATGCCTTGTAGTCATGTGTTTGTAAACATGAATTTTTTCATTCTCTTTTTCTCTTATTACACTCCTTATTTTCAGTACCTAATAATCTTGGTCTAAGGTGTGTTCTTGACTTTTCAGAGTCATGCCACCAACAGGTCCTCCGGTTGTACGCCAGTTTCCAGACGGTATTCAGACACCGGACATGGCCAATCAGGGACCACCTGTATATCCTCCTATTGTTCCAGCCTTGGAACCAGTCATTGTACCTGACATAGGTGATGATGCACAGTTCATTGTGGCCATTCAGAGGATGATATAGAATTTTCAGGGAGTGATTAATCCTACCCAATCGATGGATGACTTGACATGGGTCTTCCAGCAGCAGCATCCTCCCACTTTATCTGGGGAAGGGGGACCTTAGGCTTCTAACTCTTGGATAGAGACCACACTAATGATTTTAAAGAATCTGGAGATACTTCCAGAGAAGAGGGTGATTCTTCTTACCTTTATGATCTGAGACTCTTCCAAGAGATCGTGGGATGTGGTCTCACAGGCGGGCCGCCAACAGAATATGGCTTGGGATGAGTTTTGGTGCATCTTCTACGATTACATCGACCAAGAGACCTTGATGGTCGATCGAGCTTGGGATTTCATGAGTCTGGAGAAGAGTACTCTTTATGTTATGGAGTATTTATCTTTCTTCATAGAGATACAACATTTCAACTCAATTCCAGGTGGTGATGAGTTGTTCCTTGCACGGAAGTTTGAGGATGGACCGAGGGATTACATCTGATCGTAGGTGAACATATTCTGTTTGACTTTGATATCTTCTATCGTCAACCAGGCTCTGATCATAAAGTGCAATCTGAAGGATTCTGTATCTGCGAGCCAAGGAATATTGGCATCCACAGATAGTGATCCTCTAGCTGATAGAAGGAAGCGATATAGGGTGGGTGCATGAGGAGATCAGAGCAGGCAGGATGCATCTTCTATTATCCAGATGGTGTTCTACCACTATGGGAGATGCGGGCATACGAGTCCACGTTGCTCTATAATCCCAGTGGAGTGCCAATATTTCTGCAAGATGAGTCACCTTTGGCACTTTTGTCAGTTCTTCTCACCAGTAGCCGGTGACAATGGTTCTTCTATGACTCCTCATTCAGGAGAAGAACCACCATTTTATCACCAGTCAGGGAACTGGTGTTTTCATGTCCTTCAGGCTGAGGTGGAGGTCATGGACATGGTAGCTAGTCTCCTGGATTTCAACGACATCAGGGTAGATCAACTTAGTGTTCCTAGGCAGGGTGACAGGACAGTGGTACAGGCCCGACTTTTGCAGTGGTGTAGTCCTAGCAACAGCAGGATCCCAGACCTTCCACCATTTGAGGTACGATCTTAGTAGCCTCAGTTTTATCTTCTACTCTTTTTGGATAGAGGGTCTTCCCATTGCTTTATATCTATTGTTTTCATGGAGAGCCTTGGGCTTTACATATTTTCTTCTACTGCTATCTTGACACTAGACACCTCATTTGGGACTATAATGGTTAGTGTATGTATGTGTAGAGAGTTCCATCTATAGGTTGGTGGATGTCACTTCTTATGGGATCTCTATGTACAAGAGATGATAGTCTATGATTTCATTCTTAGGATAGACTGGTTAGTTCCATTCCAGGAAGTCGTTGACTATTATCTCTGTAGGGAGAGTTTCATATCACTAGAGGTTGGGTCTTTTCTTCATAGGGGAGAATGGGATGTCTAGGAGAGAAGAGAAGGTCCAGAGAAACATGGGTTTGGATGAGATACATCCCAGGTTATTAGCCTTTATCTGGATGTCCAGGGGACATCACAGTTACACTTTCCTCCAACGGTGGATCGTTTCATAGATGTCTTTGCAGAGGACTTTTCAGGTTTTCCTCCAGAGCATGAGGTATACTTCTCGGTTGATCTTCTACCATATGTGGACCTGATTTCTATTCCTCCTTATATGATGGCTACACCTCAGTTGCAGGACCTCAAGAAGCAGTTGGACGAGTTGCAGGGAAAGGGTTTCATCCAACCCAGTATTTCTCCTTGGGGTTCACCTATCCTATTTGCGAAGAAGGAAGATGGCTCCCTCAGGCTTTGTGTAGACTATCGGATGTTGAACCAGTTGATAGTGAAGAACTGATATCCCTTTCCCAGGATTGATGATTTCTTTGATCAGTCTCAAGGAGACCGGGTGTTCTCGAAGATTGACCGGTGATTCAGTCATCATCAGTAGCGTGTTAGACCACCAGATATACATCTTATATCCTTCAGGAGCAGTTATGGTCTATAAGAGTACTTGGTTATGTTGTTTGGTCACACGAACGTGCCTTCAGTTTTCATGGAACTGATGAACTGAGTGTTCCATCCATACTTGGATTCTTTTGTGGTGGTTTTCATGGATGATATTTTGGTGTAATCTCGCACTCAACACGACCATGCTACCCATCATGAGATTGTTTTTGAGTACACTAAGAGAGAATCAGTTATATGCTAAGCTCTCAAAGTGACACTTTTGGATGGATCATATTCACTTCCGGGGTCATGTTATCTCTGAGGTAGGAGTATCAGTAGACCCAGAGAAAGTGAGAGCTGTATTTTCCTGGGAGAAGTCGACGAATGACTTTGAGTTGCGGTGATTTTAGGGATGGATGGATACTATATACACTTTATAAAAAACTTTTCATTCTTAGAGGCACCACTAACTAGTCTGAACAAAAAGCGGGTTAAGTTCTTATGGTTAGAATCTTGCGAGTCAGCCTTTCAGGAGCTGAAAGGGAGGTTGAATTCAGCACCAATAATAGTCCTTCTAGATCTAGGAAATAGCTATATTTTTTACTATGATGCATTAGGTACAGGGCTGGGAGATGTTCTTATGTAGGGATATAGAGTCGTTGCATACGCATCTCAGCAGTTGAGGCCACATGAGACGAATTACCAGACGCACGATTTGGAGTCAGTAGCTATTGTTCTTATCCTTTCCTGTTGGAGTCATTATCTTCTGGGAGATCACTCTATGGTTTTCACCTACCACAAGAGTATCAAGTATATCTTCACTTAGCGTGATCCAAATTTGAGACATCACAGGTGGGTTGGGTACCTACAGTCCTTTGACATCGAGCTTGGCTATACACCTAGGAAAGGCAACAATGTGAATGATGTGTTGAGCAAGAGGACTCAGATATAGGCAGTTCGGGAGGACAATAGTGAGTGGAATATTATGGCTCTATTCTTTGAGATGAATTTGAAGGTGCACGATAGACAGGGGGTAGACTTTTCTATCCTCTGTAGTTGTCACCTCTACTCTTCTGGATCGAGTGTGAATGAGGCAACTATCAGATTCTGAAGGCATAGTCTTATGGGAAAGCATGTCAGGAGAGGACCATATTCCTGGATGGACCATAGGAGAGTATCAGATCTTGCATTTCCAAGGACGTTTCAGGGTTCCAATAGACATACATGAGGAGCTGATGCAGGATTTTCATTCATCAGTTTGGGAAGTTCTTCCTAGCGTTACCAAGATGTTTCTTGATCTACACAATTGGTATTGGTGGCCAAGTATGAAGTGGGACAGGTCTAGTTATTTCATGAGGATTTCCACTAGTCAGCAGGTGAATTTGGAACATCAACGACCAGTAGGGATTTTTCAACAGTTACCCATTCTCGAGTGGAAGTGGAATGACGTTGTGATGTACTTCGTGACTGGTTTTCCGAGGTTGCCTTGAGGGAATGATGCATTTTGGGTTGTCATTGACAGACGCATGATGGTTTCTCAATTCTTGTCGATCAAGGAGACCTTCAGTGTTGATGACCTGGGATAATTGTAAATCTGAGATATTGTAAGTTTTCATGGAGTTCCACACTCCATTGTTTCTGATAGGGATGCATGTTTTACGTCTTGATTCTGGTAGGGGCTTCAGAAGGATTTGGGTACACAAGTACTTTTGAGTACAGCGTACCATCTTCAGATAGATGTCCAGTCTGAGTGCACGATTCATGTTCTTTAGAAAATGCTCTGAGCATGCATTCTGGATTTTTTAGGTTCTTGGGAGAAGCATATACCTCTTTTGGACTTTTCCTACAACAATTTTTTCAAATAAACTATTCAGATGGAACCTTATGAGTCTTGGTATGGTAGGCCATGCCGATCACCATTGTGTTTGCTAGATGCAGGAGAGGCAGCTTTGCTAGAACCTTGTCTTGTTCAAGAGACCATATAGTAGATAGAGTTGATTCTAAAGAGGATGGATACTACGCAGTCTTGATAGAAGTTGTATGCTGATCAGCGAAGACGACCTCTAGAGTTCAAGGTTGGAGATTAGGTTTTCCTGCCTCTCACACCGAGGCTGAGGCACAAGAGGATTAGGATACATGTTATTATTTCACCGAGTTACGTCGAGCTATTTGTGGTGTGGGAGAGAGTTGGTCAGGTTTCCTATCGGTTGCAGTTACCTCAGAGGTACTGGGCTATGCATGATGTCTTCCATGTATCTTAGCTTCAAAGTTAATTTTCAGACATGTCTACAGTTTTTCTTCTCGAGGAGGGTGAGCTCGAAGAGGATATGTTGTTTGAGGAGCATCTTATTAGGATTATGGATCATAGTACAAAGGTTCTATTTGTCCGATCTGTTCCCCTGATACGAGTGATATGGTTTCACGGGCGAGTATAGGACAAGACTTGGGAGAGGGTGGCCAATGTACGAGCACAGTGGTCGGAACTGTTCGAGGGTTCATCTTCTACGCCACCCTAGGGAAATTCAGGGATTAATTTATTTTGTGGGGGAATTTTTTAAGTACCTAGACCTATTTTTAGGTATGTTTTTACTTTCTAGTTGTTTTTGGAGAGTAGAGGAAATTATGGAAATTGTATAAGTACATGTCATGTACCTTATGAGTATATGTCGTGTAATTTCTTTCCACAGATGGTTGTGTGATGGTCATGTGGTAGCTACACACACATCCATGTGGGAGTGTTTTGGAGCCCACCAAATTCGGAGTATATAACATAAATTACACAACATGTACTCTAAAAGTACACACCATGTATTTTTTTCATTAAATGCACCAGGGTTGCATCTGACTGACAGAAATCACTTCTTTTAGGTTCTGTTCATCCGAGAGTGTTGTGCAGCCATGGATATTTGACGAGCCCCCACACCTCTGTTTGTCCTCCATTTCATACACCGTTGATTGCGTTGGAATTGCATCGGTGAGTTCTCTCTTCTACTTGAGCTTTGATTTCCAATTCATCCTCTTTTCCAAGTTATCATTTGTTGAACTTTTTAGATGTTTTCTTAGATCTATGATGTATTAAGGAGATTCAAGCTTCAGGGTTCAATTATATTGATCTCCTAACCCCGAGGTAAGTGGATTTTTCCTTTCCATTCGATGTGTTTGAGTATTATGTGAAAATTCCACCAATACCCTTGAACGGGGTATTGCGTGTTTATCGTTTTAACCCTGTTTTTTTTTCTGCCATGCTTGTAGGCATATGTAGACATTATATGGCTATAAATAGGGATAATTGTTGTGCTTAGGAAGTGTTTTTTCATTTTATTGTACTTTTTATGACTTTTTGGTCCTATTTAACCTTGGATACATTACCTGTTTTACCGGGTGAGATTCCTCAGAGAGTCTTGGAGCACTTTTGGCCTAAGGGGGATTGACCGAGTGAGCTACATCAGAGTGCCTAGAACAACTTATGGATATAAGGGGATTTATCGAATGAGCATCCTTATAGAGTCCTTGATTGCTTTAAACTATAATGGAATTGACCGAGTGATCTTCCTCAGAGAGTATTTGTTTGAATTTAATGACCTAGACTATAAGGGGAATTAACCGAGTGAGCTTCCTCAGAGAGTCCAAGACCTTGGGCCTAAAAGGGGAATTGACATGTGAGCTTATTTAGAGAGTCCCTGAATACCATAGACTATGTGGGGAATATACTGTGTGAGCTTCCTCAAAGATTCTTACACATCCTTAGAGTATAAGGGGAAGGACTATGAGCACTTCCTCAGAGAGTCTTATTAAATTATTATATAGAACAAGAGGGGTTAGACCAAGTGTGATACCTAGAGGGTTGCTTAAAATTTTTAGGAAGGACTAGAGGGGATGGTTACAAGAACTTTCCAGATGGTTACCTATTTGTGGCTTAGCTGATTGTTTCACTATTGCTTGATATTGATCTGTGGTTTGTTTACTGCTGAGTAATGATCTGTTACTGTTTACTGTACTTTTACCTTGGATTTATTCTCATACCCAATTTGTGTCATGATTTTGGGCCCAAACAGATTATATTTGTAACAAGTATAGATAAGGGAAAGCACCTATCTACATCAGGTACTGGACTTGATGTGGAGCTGGAGAGCATGGGACCAAGCATTGGCTTGCGATGTAGAGGAGTTTTTTATCTTTTATTTTGTACTTTGGTTTAGTACTTTTTTTATTCTAGCATTGTGACTTATTTGGATTCTTTTCTAGACATATGTATCATGCATCATATATATATATATATATATAAATGTGTGTGTGCGCTCAATTTGTTTTATTATTCCTGTCTTCTGCTATTTTATGTTGTTGGATATTTAGTGCTTCTGCTATTGTATGTGTTACATACTTCTACTCTGTACTCTTCCAATGAGGGCATTGTTTCCCAACTATCACACCTAAATCCATTACTACTAGTTGTTAGCCTCTGGCATTCGAGAAAATACTCTTGAGGATATGTGATAAACCATGTACAGTGCTCCTCTAGGTGTCTTCTAGAACCGGGATATTACAAAGTGGTATCAAAGGATTTGAGTAACTATTTGGAGCCTTTATCCAGGGATAGGAAGGAATAGGTACTTGGTAATAAGTTATGCCCGAGTCTAGCTAACTTGTGTATAGAGAAAATCCAACCTACCTCTTTAATAGCATTTTTTCTGGTTTTTCAATTATTGTAGTTGATCTGATTTCACCTTGTGAGATACAAATGATTTGTGCTAATATTATTAATGTTATTGAGGTTCTATTTCTCTTGCGACCCGATGAGATGAGGGTATTCCATCTCAAGAATCATATAGGCACTTTGTATAAATCACATGTCATGGATTTTAGCCATCCCATCTAGGATGAATTAGTTATTTCATGTTGTTGTGATAGATGATGTGTAAGGTATCCATGTTTTTGTTATAGTTACCTTGATAGAAATACATGTTGTTTGATAGGATATAGTTTGTGTAGATATTTTCTTGAATGAATTCCAAAATTTGGTTGTTGAGGTGTTATGGTCCCTCATTGACCGGAATTTGGCAGATCATTGCTTTGCTATAACTTTTATAAGATTCCAAACATTGATTCGCGGGGAGTTTGAGCTCTCACGGATCGGAATTTGGCTTTTTTAATACTCGTTCTAGTGTTTTCTGGGTTCTGGAGTAGTTTCAGAGGCTTACTGTTCAGAAAACATAAAATACATGCCGTGTAAGGTTAAGTACACGATGTGTGTTCTTCTGTTCAGGATGAACCAGTTTATTCTTAAGTACATGTCTTGTACATTATATACACACCATGTAGTCTTTTACTATTTCATAGTCCATGTGGGAAGAGACATGTGATAGGGAATGTCTGGAGTGAACACGTCTTGGATTATCCATACGCGACATGTAGAGTCGGACCCTTACCCACCGGTGTCACTAACAACATAGGTAGTTCGAGTCATTTATAATACACAACGTGTTCCATCTAAACACACCATTTATTCTAACCCAAGTACCTGGACATGTCATGAACAACACGGGTTGGTGTCACTCTTTCTTATACATGTCATGTGCCACATAAACACCCCGTGTAGTCTGTCCTAGGTACCCGACCGTGTCGTGAATAACACGAGATGGTGTTATACATTCTCACACATTTTGTGTCCGTCTATAATATGCTATGTTGTTTGAGTTGTGTGTATGACTGTGTCTCTAACAACACAGGCTAAGTGAACCCTGTCTAGTACACGCCGTGTAGGAATTTTACACACCATGTAGTCTTACATTTGTAGATCCGTGTTGTTTAGCTGTGTAGAAGAACTCAGGTAGGGAAAGAGGATTCAAGTACACGCTATGTGTTAAGACAACACGTCGTATGTCTAGGGTGTTACATGACCAGTTTAGGTAGGAGAACATGCCCATGTGAATGACTTCAGGAAACACGTCGTGTAGGAAATGCTCACGCCGTGACATGACATTGCAGTGTCATGCCACGAGACATCCTCTGGTTGTACGCCAGTTTCCAGATGATGATCAGACACCAGACATGGCTAATCAGGGACCACCTTCTGATCCTCCCATTTTGACAGCCTTGGAACCAGCCATTGTACTTGTCATAGGTGATGATGCATAGTTCACAGAGGTGTTTCTGAGGAAGAAACTGACTTTTTAGGGAGTACTACCTCCTACCCCAATGATGGCTGACTTGATGGGGGTCTTCCTGTAGCAGCATCCCTCCACTTTTTCAAGGAAGGAGCACCACGGGCTGCTGAGTCATGGCTAGAGGCCATGCTGACGATTTTCGAGCATCTGGAGATACTTCTAGAGAGGAGGGTGAAACTTCATACCTACATGCTCCAAGAATCCTCCATTAGATGGTGGGATGTGATCTCACAGGTCGGCTTCCCACAAAATATGTATTGGGATGAGTTTTGGCGCATCTTTTATAGTTCCATCTACCTAGTAACCATGAGGGCCGATCTAGCCTAGGAGTTCATGTGTCTGGAGTAGGGTAAAATTTCTATTATGGAGTATTCACCTCACTTCACAGAGCTGCAGCGTTTCACTCCGATTTGAGGAGGCGATGAGTTGTACCTTGCACAGATGTTTGAGGATGGTCTGAGGCATGACAACCGGTCACATGTGAACATCTTCCGGTTGACTTTGATATCTTCTATCGTCAACCAAGCACTAATCACAGAGCGCAATTTGAAGGATTCTGGAGCTGCGAGCCAGGGCGGTTCGGCATCCAGAGTTAGTGCTCCGCCAGTGGATAGTAGGATGAACTGCATGGAGGCTGCACAAGGAGAACAGAGCAGGCGGGATGCATCTTAAAGTAACCAGGTGGTGTGCTTCCATTGTGGGAGAAGTAGGCATATGAGGCCATGTTGCCTGAGAGACCCAGTTTAGTGATGATTTTTTTGGCAAGATGGGTCATATTCAGTGATATTGACTGTTCTTATCACCAGAAGCAGGTGACATGGGTTCTTCTATGACTCGTCGTTCAGGAGTAGCGCCGCCATTTTCTCACCAGTCAGGGAATGAGAGTTCTTCCGGCCGTTCAGGCCGTGGTGGAGGTCATGGCTGTGGTATCCAGTCACCCATTTTTTAGTGACATCAGGGTGGATCATCTCAGAGTGGTCAGGCTGGGTCACAAGGGTGTGGTACATGCCCGAAATTTGCAGTGGAGTAGACCGAGCAAGAGCAGGATCCTTGAAATTCCACTATTCAAGGTATGATCTTAGTAGCCTCATTTTTAGCTTCTGATCTTTTTGATATTGGGGCTTCCCATAGCTTTATATTTATTGCTTACAGGGATAGCCTTGTGCTCTATATCATTTCTTCTACTGATATCTTGACGCTAGACACTCCATTGGGGACTAGAGCAACAAGTGTATGTCAGTGCAGAGAGTTCCCTCTATAGGTTGGTGGACGTTACTTCTTATGGGTCTTGTATGACCAATAGATGATAGGATATGATATCATTCTTAAGGTTGACAGGTTAGTTCCATTCTAGGTAGTTGTTGACTATTATCACCGTAGGGTGAGTTTGATATCACCCGAGGGTGGGTCTTTTCTTCATAGGGGTGAATGGGATGTCCAGGTGAGCGGAGCGGGTCCAAAGCAACATGGGATGGGAGGAGTTACAGACCAGATTGCTAGTCTTTATCTAGATGACCAGGGGACTTCACAGTTAGACTTTCCTCCAATGGTGGACAGTTTTAGAGATGTCTTTCTAGAGGAATTTTCATGTTTTCATCCGGAGCATTAGGTAGACTTATCGATTGAGCTTCTGCCAAGAGCGGCACCGGGGTTCATTCCTCCTTATAGGATGGATACACCGGAGATACAGGAGCTCAAGAAGTATTTGGATGAGTTGCAGGAAAATGGTTTCATTTGACCCAATACGTCTCCATGGGGTTCATCTATCCTATTTGCGATGAATCCAGACGAAACCCTCATTCTTTGTGTGGACTATCGAATGTTGAACTAGTTGACGGTCAAGAACTGATATACCTTTCCAAGGATTGATGATCTCATTGATCAGCATTGAGGAGCCTCTGTGTTCTTGAAGATTGAACTAAGATCTGGTTATTATCAATTGTGCGTTATACCATTAGATATATCTCTTATAGACTTTAAGAGCTGGTATGGTCTATACGAGTACATAGTTATGCCAGTCGGTCTCACAAACACACCTGTAGTTTTCATGGAACTGATGAACTGAGTGTTCCATCCATACATGGATTCATTCGTGGTGGTTTTCATGGAAAATATCTTGGTGTACTCTCAAACTAGACATGACCATGATACCGATATTGTGATCATTTTTAGTAAACTGAAGGAGCATCAATTATATGCTATTCTCTCAAATTGCCACTTTTGGATGAATCAGATTCACTTCTTGGGTCATGTTATCTCATAGGCAGGAGTATCAATATACCTAGAGAAAGTGAGAGCTGTAGTTTCTTGGGAGTAGTCAAAGAAGGTCTTTGAGGTGCAGAGTTTTCTATGGATGGATGGATACTATAGATGCTTCATACATGACTATTCACGCTTAGAAGCACCACTTACAATTCTGACAAAAAAGGGGGTGATGTTCAGTTGGTCAGATTCTTGTGAGTTTGCCTTTCTAAAGATGAATAGGAGGTTGACATCAGAACTGATACGAGTCTTTCTAGATTAGGGAAAGAGCTATAATATTTACTGTGATGCAATAGGTATTGGGCTGGGAGTTTTGCTTATGCATGTATGTAGAGTCGATTTGTACGGGTCTCATCATTTGAGGCCACATGAGAGGAATTACCTGATGCATGATCTGAAGTTTGAAGCTTTTGTTCATGCCCTATGCTATTGGAGACATTATCTTCTGGGAGAGAACATTGTGGTTTTCACTGACCACAAGAGTATCAAGTACATCTTCACTCAGCGTGATCTAATTTTGAGACATCACTAGTGGGTTGAGTACCTACAGTCCTATGACTTCGAGCATTACTATACGATTGGGAAAGGAAATGCAGTGGCTATTTCATTGAGTAGGAAGAAACAGATATAGGCAGTTCGGGAGGCCAACAGGGAGTGGTAGGTTATGGCTATATTTTATGAGATGCATTTAGAGGTTCACGACGAACATGGGCAGTATTTTCTATATTCTGTAGTTGTTACCTCTACGCTTCTGGATTGAGTTCGAATGAGGCAACTATCAGATTCTGATTCCTTAGTCCTATGGGAAATCTTGTTAAGATAGGACCCTATTCTTAGATGTACCATAAGTGAGGATGAGATCTTTTATTTCCAGGGATGCGTATGGGTGCCAGCAGACAAACATGAGGAGATGATGTGGGATTTTCATTCCTTAGTTTGGGAAGTTCATCCTGGAATCACCAAGATGTATCGTGATCTACACCATCAGTATTGGTGTCTAGGATTGGAGAGGGACGATGGAGGTTTTTCCATGAGGTGTTCCACTTATCAGCATGTGAGGGTAGAAAATCAACCACCAGTAGGGCTTTGCTGCAGTTATCCATTCCTGAGTGGAATTGGAATGACATCGTGATGGACTTTGTGACCGGTTTTCTGAATTTTCCTTGAGGGAATGACGCAATTTGGGTTGACATTGACAGACTCACGAAGGATTCTCAATTCTTGCTGATCAAGGAGACCTTATGTGTTGATGAGATGGGACGGTTGTACATCTGAGAGATTGTATGTCTTTATGGAGTTCCAAACTCCATTGTTTCTGATAGGGATGCATGTTTAACTTCATGGTTCTTATAGGGGCTTCATAAGGCTTTTGGCACCCAGGTACAACTTACCATCCCCGAACAGATGGCCAGTCCGAGCATATGATTCAGGTTCTTGAGGAAATTCTACTAGAATGCATTTTGGATTTTGGAAGTTCATGGGAGAATAATATACTTCTTTAGGAGTTTTCCTAAAACAATAGTTTTCATGCAACTATTTAGATTACACCTTATGGGGATTTGTGCGGTAGGCCATTCTGATCACCCTTATGCCGGCTGGAGGTAGGAGAGGAAGCTTTGTTGGGACTCATCTTTTTCAGGATACCATAGAGAAGATAGGTTTCATTCGGAATAGGATGGATACTACATAGTCTCGATAGAAGTCATATGTTGATCATAAAAGATGACCTCTGGTGTTCGAGGTCATGGATCAGGTTTTCCTGCGTGTCCACCATGGTTGGGACACAAGTGGATTAGGAGACAGGGTAAGATTTCACCGAGGTGAATTGGGACATTTGACGTGTTGGAGATAGTTGGGCTGGATGTCAATCGGTTTCAGTTACCTCATTGGTATCGGGCTATGCATGATATCTTCCACATTTCTCATCTCCAATGTTACTTTTAAGACCTGTCTCATGTCTTTTAAACCGAGGAGGATGAACTTGAAGAGGATGCGTCATTTGAGGAGAATCCTATCCGGATTGTGGATTGTAGTAAAAAGGTTCTCTTTGGCTGGTCTATTCCACTGGTACGAGTGCTATTGCAGCACGGCCGGGTACATGACAATACGTGGGACTAGTAGACCGAAGTACGAGCATAGTGTCCGGAAGTGTTTGAGTGTTCTACTTCTATGTCACGCTATAGAAATTCCCAGAATAATTTCATTAAGGGGGGAATTTTATAAGAACTAGAACCTTTTTTATGTATGTTTTTACTTTCTAGTTGTTTTTTGAGAAAAGAGGAATTTCTAGAAATTTTCTAAGTACACGACGTGTACTTTATGAGTACACGACGTGAACATTAATATTGGAGCCGTCTGTGTGATGGCTGTGTCATAGACAAACACATGGCCATGTGGGAGTGTTTTGGAGGCCACCTAATGTAGAGTATGGAACAACAATTACATGTCGTGTACTCCAAAAGTACACATAGTGTATTTTAATTTCTTTTTCATTAAACGCTCAGGTGTCATGTCTGATGGCCAGAACTCACCACTTTTAGGTTATGTTCATCTGAGAGTCCCGAGCAGCCACAGATCTTCAACGAGCCCTCGAGCTTCCATTCGTCCTCTATTTAAGACACCATTTATTGCGTTGGAATCGAATTGGTGATTTCTCTCTTCTTCTTGAGCCTTGTTTTCTAATTCCTCCTTTTTTCTAGCTATTGTGGGTTGAACATTTTAGAAATTTTCTTAGATAAATTACATAACAAGGAGATTAAACCTTCGTGGTTCATGTATATTGGTCTCCTAACCCTTAGGTAGGCTGTCTGTGCCTTTCTGTTCGATGTCATTGAGTATTATGTGAAAATTCCACCAATACCCTTGAACGGGGTATTGTGTGTTTACCGTTTTACCCTTGTTGTTTTCCTGCCATTTTTGTAGGCCTATGAAGAGGTAATTTGGATATAAATAGGGTTGATTGATGTGCTTTGGATGTGTTTTTCCCTTGCATTGTTTTGTTTACGACAGTTTGGTCCTCTTTAGCCATGGCTGCTTTGCCGGCTTTCCATGCTTGTTGCTATAGGATGGAGAGTTTGTATTTATGATATGTTGGTTATGTTGTTGAATATTTAGCCAAGTATTTCTATAGGTTTACTTTGGATATATTTCACTTCTATGCTCGTTGACTTACACAGGGCCGTGAGAACCTGGTTTAGTAGACTATAGAAGGAATTGACCAGGCGAGCTTCCTCAGAAAGTCTTTGATCACTTTTGGCTATAAGGGGGATTGACCAAGTGATCATCATCAGAGAGCCTAGAACCACATAGGGATTTAAGGGGATTTACCATGTGAGCTTCCCCATAGAGTCCTTGATTGATTTAGACTAAAAGGGGATTGATCGTGTGAGATTCCTCAGAATTTCATTGTTTGAATTGAATGACCTCGGCAATAAGGGGAATTGATCGAGTGAGCATCCTCAGAAATTCCTAGACCATAGGGATATAAGGGGAATTGACATGTGAGCTTCATCATAGAGTCCATGAATAATTTAGACTATGTGGGGAAAGGACTATGTGATCTTCCTTAGATAGTATTTTATTGCCTTTAACTATAAGGGTAAATAATGTGAGTGCTTCCTCAAAGAGTCTTATTAAATTCCTATACAGAACTAGAGGGGTTAGACCGAGTGTGCTTCCCAGAGGGTTACTTGTACATTTTAGGTAGGAAAAGAGGGGATGGCTGTGAGAACATCCCAGAGGGTTACCTATTTGTGGCTTAGCTGGTTTCTTTATTGTTGCTTGATATTGATTTGTGGATTTTTTACTACTGAGTAATGTACTGTAACTATTTATTATTTACTGTTTATTGTACTTTTACCTATCATATACTCACTGACTATTAGGAACATATCTTCAAGTGGTTACCTACTAGGACTTAGTCTCACACCCAATTTGGGTCATGCTTTTGGGCCCAAACAGATTATATTGTTGCAGGTATAGATAAGGTAAAGCACCCTTCTACATCAGGTACCTGAATTACTATGGAGCTGGAGAGCATGAGACCAAGAATGTGCTTGTGATGCAGAGGAGATGTTTATATTTTATTGTGTACTTTGGTATAGTACTTTTTGTATGCCATCATTGTGACTCATTTGGCTTCTTTCCTAGTCATATATAACATGCATCATTTATATATATGTGTGTGCTCCAGTTGTTTTATTATTCCAGTCTTCCATTGTTTGCTGTTATTTGATATTTACTGCTTCTGATATAGTATGTGTTTCTTACTTCCACTGTTTACTCTACCAACGAGGACATTGTTTCCCCAAAATCACTCCCATGGCCCTCCCTGCTAGTGGGAAGCCTCTAGCGTTCGGTGAAATGCGTTTGAGGCCATGTGACCAACCAGGTATGGGGCGCCTCTGGGTGTCTTCCTGAACTCGGACGTTATAATAAATATGTATTTATAAATATATTTAAATAATTGTAATTATATATTTATGAATATAATTATAAATATATATTAAAGAATATAAATTTATTTATATTAATATATCTTTAAAATTATAAATAAATAAAATTATTTATAATAATATTATTATTATTACATTTTTTATAATGGTCAGGAAAAATCCATTTTATTGAAAACCAAAATATAGAGATATTGAATGATGGAGTCAGACAATACTACCCTAAAAACTGTAAAAGAACTAACATTTCTCTAATATTATCACCAATATTATGTTCCTCATCATGAATATCATTCTAATCAGTTCATCCATGCCCACACCCGCATCCATGTGCTTGGGGATGAAACTGTCTCCTCCAAGTTTTCACTTGTTGTAAGAGGCTTTCAACATCACTATCCTCCGAGTCCAATTGAACAACATATGATTTAACCTCCACCCACTTTGGTGTGTCATCAAGAAATAAATATTCATTTCCTTTCATTGTGCGAATATGAGATGCGTTTATTTATTCTCTACCAACATTCACTTAATCATCCCCTTTCACGTGCTTCGGGGTCTGAGACTACATCTTCAGAGAGACCACTTGGTCCTCCTCATCCTAAGATTGATTTTTTTTCTTTCATTGAATATTTTTATAACTCTAAAGAGGATAGAAGATGGAACCTAAAAATTTCTTGGAAGCCCCATTCAATTCATATTTTAATTATAAGGTTAGATAATGCTTCTAACAGGATGGAGTCAACTAGCATGTATGTGGGGATTCTTGGTGGAGGCCCCATCTGAAGGGGAATCATAACAGGGGCCCTGGTCATGTCACATGAAATATCAGAAAAAAGTCATGTCCAAAATCAGAAGAAAGTGTTATCAAGTTTCTGAAGGAAACCAAATATAAACCATCATTATCCACTATGTTTTTCATAAACGGGGATGCATTCTTGCCTTCTGGGCCATAGCTTTATGAGCCTCTATACTGATTTCGGAAGCAGAAGCTAAGCATTTTATTTAAAGTTACCCAATTTGGTATCAAATTCATGTTTATATGGAGAGTAACATGACAATGTTAAGGGGTCGTTACCTTTAAGACCCGTCAAACCTATCCTCTTAGAGGATGTCGGGGGGGGGGTCCATTTCATTTTCAGAAAATACTAGATTTTAAACAACAATTCTAGACGTGGAATAATTATTGAAATGTTCATTCACATTTTTATTACCTTTTCTGGATTTTGAGAAAATCATCCTCTCATGAGAATGTTTTTGATAAATATGTTCTTGCATCAAAGCTTCATCAGCTAGGCCCACAATCCCTTCTTCCATTATATCCACCCATGACTTCGTAGTCTGCTGGCCAATCTGAGTCAATTATAGTACAACTACTGAGGCATTCCAACACTGAGAAATTGATGTAGCCAAATCATCATAACATTTCTTCTGAAAATATCCATCCTCCATTAGAGTAGAAACTGTAAACTAATTATCACACGGATGATCTACATCAGTCCTGGAAGCATTTAGGGATCTAATTGACCCATCCCTAGGATGATCCACCTTAGAATAGTGACCATGCTCAGTACTGATACTAGTCCCCTCCATATTTGTTTGAGGTTTCCATCAACCTTTTCTATGTTCATGGTCATGATTTACAGTTTGACCGCGGAGTAAATATTTCACATGTTGAGACTTCCTACTATATGAATATTCTTCATGCCCATGAGCTAACAGAAATCCCAAACAAGATTTCTTCTACAGTTCAAACAATCATGAACAATGATCATACAAACCGAGAATAACCATGTCACCTTTTCATAATCAATTTTCAATTCAAAGTCATCTAAATTAGTATAGAGGAGAAATACATCAACTAGGGAAGAATATAATTCTACATTAACTAAAAATATTTTGTAATGGACAAAATTTTCCAGTTATGATTCTTTTTCAATTTTTTGGGGGAATTTATCATTGTTGCAAAATCATTCATTATTTTAGGATTCCATGGTATCCAATTTATACCAAAGTATTTAACCGACAATTGAATCAAAAAATGTCTTACCTCTGCTGGGTAGATGTTTTGGTCCCATTCACGAATGTGTGGGATGCCAGGTTTGAGGTGTATCAAACCAAGTCCCTAGACCCTCATCATTATCTTTTTTAAGGGGAAAATAACATGAAAAAAAAACTATATTTCGTTGAAATGCCATTCATATTATTGAAATCCCAACAACTAAACGTAACAGGACCAGATCTTCAACTCTCTACAACTTAAAAACCCAGGGATGAATGATTTTCACAATGATGGAGTTCAGGGTGAGTATTAGACACTCCAAAATTTCATTCACATCATCCATAATATGGCCAACATTACCCTTTCACTGAATCACACCAGAAGTAGAATCTTTATAGAGAGATGAGTGATTGGCATTGTCAGGGGGTGATGCAACTTTAATCCCACCATATGTGACCCTTCAAATTTCCATCCTAATAGAAATAAGCTTAAACGAATCTAATCAACCTCATTACAGAAAGATTTTAGCTAGAGATTTGCATCTCATAGTCACCATGGAGGAGAGGCCCTATTCTCCATCGCTTATAATTATAAAGAAAAATATACGATTTAAATATATATATATTTACAATTATAAATAAACAATATATAATTTAAATATATTTATATATAGTTAAATTTAAAGAAATCAATTTATGTATTTATAAATATAATTACTATATATATATGGTTTTGGGGGTAAGATTGCATATAATTATATATATATATATATATATGTATTTGGTATTTAGGGGTAAAATTATATTAAACACATATATACATCACAAACATGCCAAAAATGCATGTCATAACCCACTTAAGGGATAGACTACCCATCTATATAAATTAGAACTATATTTATAAATATAATTATATATATAGTTATTATATATATATATATAATTACATTAATATATTTATATATATAAATATATTTATATAGTAATATAAATAAATATGTATTTATAAATATAATTATAAATATATATTTATAAATATATTTATAAATACATATTTATAAATATGTATTTGTAATTCATAAAATTAGTTTATATAATAGTAAATAAATTTCTTTAAGTGTATATATATATATTTTAAATGAATGTAAATATATGAATGTATACATTTTAAAATATTATTCGAACCCGCCTGTATTAATAATCACATAATAATTGAAAATTTATTTTGGTTATATAATTAATAATTTGTCATATAATTTATACCATAATTATTATAATTTTCAATTTTTAATTTTTAATATAATTTATTTTTAATAATATAACTAATAAAAAAATAAAATATATATAAATATAAATAAATATAAATGTGAATAATTATAAATAAATTTGAATAATTGTTAATATATATTGATAAATATAATTATAAATAAATGTATATATATAAATATAAATAAATAATTATTTATAAAATTATAAATATTTTAAAAGAATTGTAAATAAGTATTTATAAATATTATTATAAATATATATTTATTATTATAATTATAAATAAATAAATTTTTCAATTATATGTATGTAAGTATAAATATATTTATCAAATTATATATATTTATATAAGTATAAATACAATTATATAAAAATATTTACATAATTATAATTATATTTGTTAATATATGACTATAAATATTTATAATTATAATAAATATATTATTATTTAAAATTATTTATTATAATTTTATAATTATTAAAATATATAATTATTTATTTATAATTATATAAATAATTTTTTAATATATATATATATATATATAATCTTTAGTTTTATTATAAATTGAGAGGGGTGTGTACTAGATGATTCGTGGCTCACCCAATATCTAACCAGAACCATATCAATTGGTGCTAACCACACTAAGTACCTTATATAAAAATAACCATCACCCTTTTAATTAAAAATTCCCCTTACGAATTTTTTTCCTTAAATAATTTTAATCTCCCCCCCACACACAAAAGTCTCAACATTTTTCCCTATTGAAAATATCAAGATTGTGGGGATTAAAAAAAAGATTAGTTCAAATAAATTTTACAATAAAACATTCATAAATAATTTTTATTGGACCCAGGTCTGTTAAAAATAGCATGATTTCCACAAACTCACCATCCAATAAGAAAAATTTATAATTTACATGTAGTTCATTTAAAGATGGAACTAAATGTTTCAAATATGAATTTTAAAATTCTCATGTTTAGAAACGAATCCATCATTCAGTGACTCTTAAAAATTAAAAATGTTAATAAAAATGGTCAATTTTGATTAAAATCGATTTTCAACAACAATGTGTTACACAAGCATAACACCCCACAATGAAATACATATTTAAAAACAATAAAATTCATAAAAATTTTAAATTTCCTCCTTAAAACATATTTGTCATCCAAATAATGATAATAGAAAAACATTCATTTAAACCTACTTTTAAAGGGAGGATGTGTCAATTTCATCCAATTTTAATTTCAAATAAAAATAAAAAATTAAAATCAAAACTCCCAAGGTAGTCAATATTTCTCTTTATGGTCAAACCCAGAATTTCTATACTTTAAAACTTCGTGGTCCACAGGGACTCTTCTAATTATGCACCTTAAATAAGAAAAAGTAATCCACCATGAATATTAATCATTGATAATAAAAATTATAAGACAATTAAAAGGGGAGAAATTGTGCACTAAGAATTTTGGCCAATTATGTATTTAATGAATAGAATTTAGAGGGAAAAAGAGAAAAAGATGGAATATTTATTTGAAAGTAAAACAAAACGTATAGATTTTAAACCCATGGGATTTCATCCATTGTAAAATATGTTTAGAATGTTCATCCAAAATTTATACCTAAAATGTCAACCCATGATCCCAAGGTAGGAGAGATTTACTAAAGAATATTATTTCATTATGTATTAAGCTGAAATATTATTGATTATAAAGATCATCCAAAACATTGGAATCTATTAGTGGCTTCCAAAAATACTCATGAAACATAAGGTTGTGATTGCTACCCATGACTATTTTTTATCCTAGATCATGAAAAACATGACCAAAAGTGGAAGACAGTAGACCACAAATATCACAAAAATTTCCAATATGAGACTCATATTATCCCCTCCCCATTTGAGGCATCCAAAAACTCAAAACTATCTACAAAAGATGTTGAAAAATTGTAAATATTTTAAAAAAATGTGCCTGAAAAACCTAAAAACCATCCAGATAGAAGATTACCACCTGATAATATCAAAATTTGTATTCAAGTGATATTTTCCAAATTCCTTATGTGTCTATAATAAAGAAAATTTCTCATAGATATATTTAAAATCATCATTCATAGAATCATTAACATAAATTAAGATATATTTAAGAGAGGGTACATGATTATATTGAACAATATCTTCTTTTTCAAAAGGTTATATCCCTAAACATTCCCCATATTTTAAGAGTATCAAACTCACAAAATCAGATGAGAAAATCTAAAAAACATTCACATAGAACACATAATGAATGATTTAAAATTTTGAATTCAATTTGGGTTTTAGTGAATTAATTTCCTCAAAATAGGTGGAAATGAGCATGGATCAATAGAAAAAGTGAAAATATTTATTTTTCCATGCTTAATCACTTCATGTTACTTATCAATGATTCTCCGGATTTAGATCTCAAGTATCCCTTGTCTTGAAACATCCAATGTACATTCAACTTCATCATAATTAACACTATATTTTTTATTAATTTATTATAGAATTATTTCACTGAAATAGTCGGGTGTGTCCTTCTTAATCTCATCCCTAAATACTTCTTTTATAATAACTATAAGTTTATAACTCACCACAACTGTGGAATTCTCAAAAATATGAAACTCTTCTTGATCATAACCAACATGTATGGTCAATTATCCATTTGAAACGTAAATAATAGCCTCATCTATAACCAGTAATGGTCTTCCTAAATCTATAGGTACCTTATTATCACCATATATTTCTAGATCAAGGAAATTAGTTGGAAATATAACCTTCCCTATATTGAATAAAAGTTCATCGAACCATCGTTTAGGATGATTAATTGATCTATCATCCAATTTAAGTAAAACATGGTTTGTTTTCATCCCCCTAGACCCAAATTTTTAAATAATGAGAAATGATTCAGATTGATAATAACTCGTAAGTCACTAAATATATATAGCTCTATACATACTCTTATTATGTATGATATAAAAAAGCATCCATGATCTTAAAATTTATGAAGTAACTTATTTAGAATGACAACAGTATAGTCCTGAGTTAGATTTATATTGTTATATTCTTCATAGTCCATTTTATTAGCTAAAAAACTCTTAATTAATATGATTTAAGAAATCATTTTAATTAAGGGTTCAACAAAGGGAATATTGACGGTCATATTTTTGAACACCTAAAGTAATTTTATATAATTATGTTTATTGTTTTTAATTTTAACCCTATGTAGAAACGGAATGGGATGGGAATAATTAAAGTGACCCAATTATAATATTCATAAATATTAAATAATTCTAGATGAATATTCAACACATATCATAATTTTACAAGCTTAAGGACCATGAATTTTTAGTGTATTAGGAGACTAGATACATAATAAAATTATTTCTTAAAATATATTCAACTTATACAATAATTAACTTCATCTTAGTACCCATAAGTCATATCATACTTATAACCTTCCATCAAAACATGGGGAAGGAAAACGTAAGAGAAGGGTGAGATCAGATTCATAGTATGGGTTAACATAGGATATATCAAGAGGCATTATTAATAACGATGTCCAAATAGTAATCATCATTCTAGAGTCTAAAAATATGCATATAGGAAATTGAAATCATAATAATGTTAACATAGAGGTTCAAAATTATTTACATGCATAATATTCTGAGAAACTATATAAGAAATCGTACCAACTCATCAAAATGTGAACTTATCCATTCACAATCATTTCCATGAATAATATCATCAACATAGCTAGAAGAAATCATAATCATGCACAAAAGGTGAAAATAAATATTGGAAAATATTTTGATGCTTATAGTCGTCATCTAATGAGATATCTATATCACATTACATTATGAATTAGAGGGATATAACTCCCCCAACACTAGTCCTAAAACTAATTATCATGTCACATTTTTAACATCAATTATTTATAATCAATATAAAAAATATGAGAATATGGTATCTTCACATCGGTTATATAATATCCTATGTGAAATTTAGAAGTCTTATATTTTCCACATTAGTTACCTAGAATGTAATGTTGAATATTAGGTTTAGAACACCATTTTTAGTATAACTGATGTTGAAAATTTATTGATAACATCAGTTATTTGGAACTGATGTAAAAATATAATTTTTTATATAGGTCATTAAATAATCGATGTGATATACATTTTAAAATTTTATGAATCATCAAGTGAACTCATTTTAGTGTATTTTTAACTTTCAACAATGGTCTTTTTCCTATCCTACAGAATCCCTTACCCTCATTTCATAGATCTGGTGGACTCTATCCTTGCATTACCATCTATATACACCCATAGTTTTCATCATCCTCATCGTTGTAAATTCCAATATTGATCGACTAATCTCTAATGTAATTCTCACACATTTTCGATATTGTATTTTAGTTAACCCATGTGTGATTCCTTGTAAAATTGAATCTCTATTGTTATTTTTACATTTTTATGGTTTCTATTGGATTTTCTTCGTTTTTCATGTTATTTGATCCCTTGATTTTTGGAAATTCCATGTTTATTTCCCTCTAACCTCATGATTTCTATTGAATGTGCACCTCTTCATAAACCCTGGCTCTACGATTTAGTGGGAAACTAGATTGGATACAGTCATGGATTTTATTCATGGTTATTTTCTTACATTTTAATTTTTATATCTCATATTACTATTTAGTGTCCCCTTGTTTAAGAACTGAAATTAAGGTTTTAATATATGCTGACACATCATAATCTTATTTTTTTCAAATGGGAATAATTCTCCTCCTTGTCTATATTCTAAATTTTTTTATGGATACCATTTAATATAATTATTTAATTTCATAAGTTTATACTATTTTTTACTTTATAAATGCTTGATAGGAATCTATTTTTTAATTCCTTAATCATGAATGAATTTTCTAGTTGGAATTTTCTATTTTCCTTATATCTTTTCCATTATTTTTTCTAGGGTTTTTAATTTCATTTCTATTTTAAATATTTTATAAATTACTCCCCTTGAAAAAAAGGATATTAAAAATTCTAAATGCAGAATCTTCTTATTTTTCAATGTAATTGTATAAGGATATAATAATGTAATTTTCAACTATATCAACACGCTTTAATTTTTCTTATTTTTCACTTGATATATACTCTAATGATACCAACCAAATTATTTTTTTATTATGGATTACTATCAAATTTTTCTAAATCCTATTTAATTCAATTTATTAATAATGTGTTAAATATGATTTATTATGATTATTATTATTTTCACATTTATGTTATAAAAATATGTAACTTTTATTATTATTTGATGGGTGGGAGTTTTATATCCCTCTAAAGTATTGGAAATATATTAGGGTATTTAACACCTTATTTTCATTAATGTTAGATATAAAATTTTACCTTCTATTACTTTACAATATTGGTCTCTTTATTTAATTAAATATTTCATTCTATTGGCTGAGGAATATAATAATCAAATAAAATAGTGAAATTTATATGAAAACAAATCATTAAATGTTAATATTTTCATCCAAAAATTGTGAATATTCACTATGATTTTTGTTTTAAATTTATTTAGAGTCAAAATTAATATAAGAAATGTTTTCTCAATGAGTGTATTAACTTCAACATCCATCTCATTTTTCTATAAAATAATATGTCTTACAATACTTCAATAATTAATATCTTATCTTAAACTAGTCAATTATATTCACTAATGATTTAATATTATTGTTCATTTTTTTAATTTCAATTCAATTAAATCTTCATATTATATTTCTAGAAATGTACTTCCTCTTCTAAGGAAATCATTTATTTTTTATTTTCCAATAATAATTTCGTTTACACTCTAGTGATGTAAATTTATTTCCCTTATTTTCTATATGATAGTATAATCATTCTAATTAACATTAAATTTCCCCTACAATGTTATTAACATCTTTAAAATTATTTTCACTGTCATTTAAAATCATAGAAGCATTTTAATGATGAATAATACACAAGTGAATCTTTTCATTATCATTGAAATAATCTATTATCCGCCCTTCAAACTCAAATTTATCTCCACAATATTCTTTTGAGAATATATTTGTTTTTCATATTTTTTATAGAAAATAATTATTCAATGTTGGATTACTTCAATTGGAATAAGTGATTAATATAAGGATGGTGTCAATGCTTTTTTTGAAATTGCTAAACAAAATGTTCCAAACAATGAATTTTTTTTTATCCATGCCTAAAATATTTAAATATGAAGAATTTGAAAAGAAGATAGATCTAAGGTCATTTTATTTTTAATAGTTTTAATCCAAGTTAAATACCATGGATTTGGGATGGTGAAACTAGGTGGATTTTTGGATCTATTGACAATGATGATTTTCAAGATGATATGTATGATTATATTAATGAAATGATTAAAGATATTGAAGATGAGGGAATTGATAAAATAACTAAAAATTTAGAATCTATATGATTACGCTAAAAAATTGTATCATGGTTGCATGTAATTTCCAGTTTTATTGACAGTGTTAGGATTAATGAAATTGAAGGTGAAAATTGATGGAGTGAAAAGAGTCTTGTAGAGTTCCAACAATTGTTGAAAGGAATTATTCGTAAAGATAATAATCTTCCACATTAACATTATTAAGTGAATAAAATATTGTTCTTGATGGGATTAGGGTATAATAAAATACATGTTTTCCCAAATTACTATGTGTTATATATGAATGAATATGTATTTCTATTAGGGTTTTACAAATGTGGGACCACATGGTATAAGTTAAAAGAAAAATGATTTCCTAATTTTGCAGTTACCATGATCCCTACCAAGGAATTTTGGTATCTTCCTATAATTGGTCACGTTTAATGCTTATTTGAAAATTTAAATTATGATAAATTGTTATGGTGAAATTTAGATGGGTGTATATAAATTTGAAAATTACAGCATTCAACTGAATATCTGTAATAAGAGAAAATTCATCACAAGTAGCCCACATTTGGAAATTATGTTAAAATTCTTAGATATGGATTATGCATGGATGGAATAAATCCATATCGAAGCCTCAGTAGCACACATAGTTGATGGCCAATTTTATTGGTAATTTAAAATTTATATTATAAATTTATTAAAAATAGAAAATATCTTATTAGAGTTTAATGATCTCTAGACCAAAACAGGCCAAAAATGATACTGAGGTTTTCTTGTCATTTTTAATTGATTATTTGAATCTTTTATGTGAGGAATGTATGTGGGTGTATGATTCTTACAAAAATAGAATATTTTAAACTACATGTAATAATTATGTTCAATATAAATGACTTCCCCACATATGGAATGTTTTATTGATATATTGTTAAGGGGTATAAAGCATATCCAATTTGTACACAATGAAATTCATATTATCAACTTCAACATGGTAGAAAAACAGTATACATGGGTCATCAAAAATATTTGGTTGTGGATCAAACTTGTAAATGATTAAGAAAGGAATTAAACAACTCATGAGAATTTGATATTTCTTTATAACCTTTGTCTACTGATTAGTATTTTGGGAGGGTGAAAAACATTGATGTGATATTTGGAAAAGACGCAAAAAAATGGTAATGATAAAAATATTTGGAAGAAACATTGAATATTTTTTAAGCAACAATATTGGAGATATAATAAGTTCAAACATTACATTTATTTCATGCATGTGTAGAAGAATATTTGTCATATTATGAATAGAACATTATTAGATATTAATGGAATGACTAAAGATGGGTTGAATGAAAGATTTGACTTACTCTCAATGGGAATACATTTAGAGATAGCTCTCCCTATTTATGGATGGCTAACATTCCTACACCCATCTTGATATAAATTATCCACGACGGATAAAATTATTTTTTACTAGTTTCTTCATGATATAAATGTGTCTCAGAGTTATTATTCAAATATAGAAAATTTTGTGACTTTAATTGATTTGAAGTGAACATGTATGAAATCTCTTATTATCAATTCATTATGAAAAAGTTCCTACTAGATTCATTGAATGTAATATTTCTGATCCATGTCATAATGATTATCACGAAGGTGTGGTATTTAATCAATTAATTTTTTAAAAAGTTGATAGATTTGATTACATTTAATAATTTGGTTAATAAAGTGGTTTCTATATTTTTTCAATTTTAAATGTATTTCCTATATTGTTTTTTTGGTATCATGGTTCATTTAAGGGTTCAATTGGGTTGAGAAATTATGCTTTTTGGACCTGTATATATAAATTGGATGTATCATTTTGAATTATATATGATTATATTTAAGGTTTATGATATGATCCATAAAATATTGAAGCCTTCATTGTAGAGTAGTATATTTCAGAGGAGGTTTTGGTGTTTTTTAATAGATACTTATCGGTAGTGGAGAACATCAGTTTCCTTACCTCTCCCCATAAACAAGTCAATTATGGGGGAAAGGTGCTCCATGGATTGAAAGTAAAATCATTGATAGTTGAAAAGATAATGAATGTATATTTATACATATTGGATGACATAGACGATACTCAGCTATAGATAACATTTAATATTAATGTGTGGAAACAAATATTCTAAAGAAGAATGATATGTGGATTTTGAATGATCCTAAAAATTACTTTTTTCCATGGTTCAAGGTGATCGTGATTTCTAGATAAGATGCATCAGAAACACTAAAATGGTTAGTGGGTTGTTCAAGTTTAAATATTATAACTTGGTGGAGGCATGGAATTAATAGCTATACTTTTCATATGAATGATCATGACAACATAAGCGAATTTTATATTTTAGTGTATTTGTGTTCACAGAAACAATTAATTTTTTAGTCACCAATGACAAAAACTCAATCTTGGAATCATGTGAAAATTTTGAAGTCATTGAAAAAATATTGGAGGTTTATTACATTAAATTTCATGTTCCAATGTTTAACTGCAAATGGTTTATTGGTAACAATTGTGTCATACACGATGAATTAGTAATGACACTAATTAATCATAATATATTGGAATACATAGCTGATCCTTATATCATAGAAAAAAAATGAATAATAAATTTTCTATGTTCTTGAAAAATCTTAAATTTAGTGGTATGTTATTTTAAATTTGAAAAAATAGTATGTTGGGGATGATAAACATGATGAAAATGTTGATTTATGTGAGATCCCTATATCCATGGAAATATTAATAGATAATATCATTTAGTATGATGTCGACATGGTTTGTGTCGTATAGAACCATCATGATGAAGTCATTTTGGAAAATAAACCTTTAGTACATTCCTAATATTACAGGTAACATATGTCAATTTCTAGTTAACTTTCGTAAAAGTTCATAAAATGCAAGTTATTTAAATTTTTTTTTATTTATCGAAACATGTATTATAACAAATAAGTTAAATTGTCTGTTTATATTAGTTATGTTTTGTTTAGTTTACCATGTTTACCCTTACATAACATATCTATTAATTGATTTTGTTTATAAAATTTATTTTTAATCTAATATGTTATATAAAAAAATTATAAAATAGTATATTTAAAAATTATTCTATTTGGTGTAAAAAATGACTTATTTAGTTGAAAAATATTTACTATTCCCATAACATTTTTTGATTTGATTTAATTATTTTATATCTTTAAATCTAAAAATAATATTTTTAGAATTTTAATTAACTTATCTATCAAATATGAAAAAAAAAATTTATTTTAGTTTTGTTTTTTTGGATCATTTTTCATATATTGAAAAAAATACTTTTTTGGTGGAAAATAATGTAATAAATTAGAGTATTTTTAATATTCACACATCGTTTTTGGATTTTTTTTATTAATTATTTTATATCATTTAATCTCTATTTAACGTTTTTAGAATTTTAGTTAACTATAGAAAATTTTAATAAAATATTTTTAGTTTAGTTTAGTTTTTGTTAGAAAATTTTTAATTTTTAATTTACAATTTTATGTAATTGTTAGATTTGTATATTTGTGTACTAATTGTTTGTTGCATATATTTGTAGGATATTGACATATCAAGCTTCTGATCCATGACATACTTTTGCAAAGTATCATACACATACCTCATTGGAGGAACATAAGAAATATCATGTTGAAGAGTCTCATTATCCTTCGTTTTAAAAATCATCTAATTTCACGAGGGTAAAGAGTTTGATGTTGGTAAATATAGTAGAACACTTTTACAAAAATTACCAGTTTCCCATAGCTAGGAACATAGGATACTGGTAGAATTAGATGATAAAGATATTCCAAGAAGTCCAAATTCAAAATAATTCAATACATATATAGATGTTCAGTCTAAAAGAAATGTTAGTATTTTGATAGATGATTGAGGTGTGGAAAAAATGAAAATATCTCAATTGTGGGAGATTTTTCGATATGATTTTTTGTTATTATTTTACGTGTCATGAAATTTTTATTATAATATATGTTTCCCCCTTTTTATCAAATTGAATATGAAATACTTGATATTTAAGGAGTTAGGGGGAAATGCTTAACATTTTCTATTTAGAGATTGAGGTATGTTAAATAAAACCTCACATTAGATTTCATTATTAGGAATAAAGAACATCATTATCCATGTTATATACATATATATATATATATATGAAGATGCATGGAATCAGTTTGTTGAATATAGATAATAAGGAGTGTTTTAGTAAGTGCAATGTTACCTTTTAGATGTTTTTTATATGAATGATCAAATTAATGATTTAATTATTATTAAATAATAGAAATTGAGGAGATCTCATCTGGAGATCCAATCTAGAAATGTATACCCCTAAACTTTATCTCGGGGAACGTATGTGTTATTGGAATATAAAATGATAGCAGAAAATATTCAAAAACTGAGAGTTGAGTCTTCAAGAACCATAGTGGTTGAACCTCCCTGGCATGAAATAAAAAATGGAAGAGATCTCAGATGTGAAAAAGGATAATATCTTATAGAAGATGTGAAGATTGTAGATGAGAGGTTTGTAAGATGTTTAATTTATTTAATTATTTAAGTTAAATCAACTGTTTATATATTAGGATTAAAATTTTATTTTTTTTCAAATACTATTTACAGTAATATCTTATGGAGAAAATAACATAATGAATCTTTATAGATGAGGTTAAGAAGGATATTTTAGCAATATCATTGGAAAAGCCTTAACGTCATGGTCTTGTACGAGGATACCTGGTTGGTGTATCGGTAAAAAAGTGTGTCCATGTTTTGAAGATTCTTTAACGGAAGTTCTTAATAAAACAAAAATAATATTTGGAAGCTAAAATTAAGGATATTTGTCAGATTATGGAAGACTTTATTAGATATTTTGTATAGTAGATGTTTTTATATAATCAAAAACAGTTTCATTTCATTGATCCCACTCCTCCACCTCTACCTATTAATCCATCTCCTACTACTTATCATACTCCACCTCCACCTGTAGACCCCACTGCTCCTACTAACCCAACTCTTACAACCCCTCCTCCCCATCTTCCCAATTATTGTGAGTTATATGTTTATTATCTTCATCATCATATTGTTGCATATGGGATGATATATTACAATGGTTATATTATTCATCATCAATAGATATATGTAGAGAATCATGGGGTCATTGTATAAGATATTATAGATTTTTCAGTAAAAATACCATTTTCTACATATGAGGTCAGTACAATTAGACAAAGTATCATTTATTTTTTTTCTAGGTATATTTTTTCAACATATTATCATAGATGTATATATTTATTTATTTATTTATTTCATTTTTCAATTAATTTTTTTAACATTTTAATATTTATATTTTTATCCAATGTTTTACTAGATTACTTAAATGGTAAGGAATTATTATATAGAAAACAATAAATACATTTTGTTATGACTTTAGATATAACTTATATTTGTCTTGATAGGTTGTCAACATATTCAAATTTTTTGTTTGATGTATATGATATTCCAATAGAAAATGGAGTTTTTTGGGCAAGCAATGACAATGGTGCTTTTAAAAAAAAGTTATCATGGTGCTTATAAATGGAGATGATTTGGTCATCAACACGATTCATGATTTTTATCTATATGTGGATTAAAATAAATCTTTTCATTATATTAATTTATTGAATATTTATAGTTATGTTTGTTTTGTATCATGTATATTTAAACAATTTTTACATAACATGTCATGACAGTAGTATATGGTTTTATGGACCCATAATTTATTGCACCTTTAGTGAAGACAGTGACTAATATAGAAAATAATGGTTTATATTGCTAAAATATTTTATGAGAAAGAAATTATTAATTTTCTAATGCTTCATTATCTTCAAAAATATTAATCATATACTCTCAAGTGTTATATATCCATTAATAGAATAACCACTTATAGTAAATTTTCTTATATATCAGTGGTCAATAGAAGTTGAGTGTTTTTTTCAAAGAGATAATACACTTTACTATCTATCTCTATCTACAATGAATTGTGAGAAAATTTTAAAACTTTATTGAACAAGTGATCTTGAATATTTTAAATATTTTTTATATTATAATGACATTTAATTTTAATTTATTCATATTATTTTCAAAACCATTTTTTGTTTTCTTTATATAAAAAATATTTAAGGCCAATATTACATTTTTGAAAGCAAATGTGACTTTTAATTTACAATTACTAATATTTGGTTGTAGTACATAAAATTTAGTTTTTATTTGAAAAAATATTTTAAATATAAATTTCCTAAATAATGAGGAGGGAAGGAATATTGATACTATGTTGTAAGATTTCTGTTTAAATTAATTACAACTAGGACAGTTACAATGTTCTATATGGTTAGATCTTTTTATAAAACTTTCCTTATATTTTCATTCATTTTATTAAAATATATATTAAATGTTTGATTTTAATTTTTATCTTTTGATGACTCTCATACATTAACTAATGAAAGGATAACACACATAGAAATTTATTGGGAGAAACATTTCATATTTATGAGTTGGTTTTAGTTCATTTGTAATATACATTATTAAAATTAAAAGTCAAAATTTAAATGTTTCTTATATTATGTTGTTTCTATAAATCTTATATTTTCTGATATTTTTATACCACTTATATTCTATGAGTGGAATACAAAATATATTTTTATTCAAAAAATTTTATTTCATGTCCATTATTTTATAAACAATGTGAAGAACTTCTAAAAAAATGTATTTATAATGTCCAATTTTATTAACTAACGTTAAAAAATTATTTACAATGTCGCCTGAAATAACATCACATAATAGCCTACATTAAAAACAAAAAAATTATGTGAAAAGTCCTATTTTTCACTAGTTGAACCACTATATAATCATAATCCATTTAAATATATGCTACAAGGTCATGAAAATATTTAACATTTCATCATAGTTTATCCCATGGAAAAGAAAACATGTCTCATCAACATTTCATCATCATAATCATAAAAAATATTTAAAAAAGAATAATTATGGTATCATTGTATCATGTCCCATATGAAGCATTAGTTACATCAAAGGATATTGTTAGATATTAAAATACCTTTAAAAGATCATTGGATCATTCCTTGAGAAAAATACCTCCTTTATTCGGAAATCCATTATTTAAAGTCTAAATCTTCTTAAATATTAGGAAAATATTTTATTTGATCATATATATGAAGAAATACTCAAATAAAATAGTATTCATGATGGAAAGAAAATCCATTTGTGTCGTATACATTAAAACAAATATTGTGTTCACTCCTTTGTGAAAAAGTAACCCATTTTCATAATAAGAAGAAGTTTAATTTTGAAACTTTTTATTTTAATTATAATATTAGAAAATTATATTTAATCATTCATTTTTGAATAGTAAAAACATTAATGAAAAAATATTAAATTAATAAGGTCATGGAAGAAAAATATTCACAGGTAAAAAGGAAATAAGGTCGATTTTTCATAAAAAAACATTTCTCGATCATTTTAAGTACTAAAGTGAGGAAAATATTACGATTATTTGAAAATTCAATGAATAACTAGTGTAGAATAAAATATATTGGTTTTTAAGGATAAATTTCAAATAATTTCCATTAATATAAATTTAATATAAACTAACCCGAAAAAATAAGATCACAACATAAAAATATCTTACCTCAAGTCTTGTCATGTTTGATACAAATTAAAACATCATATTAAAATTACTATAGATTAATTATAAATGTATTTCAAATTATATTCACACATAACTTATTATTTACAATTAAAATTATAATTTCCAATTATCCTATTATTATCAATTCTTTGTTAAAATGGACATTTTGTTGAAAACTGGTCCATTTTCCATGCATTTTTTGTCTGATGATTTGGTCATGGTTTATTCATCTCCATAAACTTAATCATGACATAAATATATTATTTATTCATTATATATACTTTTATAATCATTCACATAATGTATTGATGAAAAATGAATTACATCATTTTGGGTAGACGGTAGTCCGTACATATGCATGAGTAATGTATCCACCTCTCAATGGATGGAATGAAAGAAAAGGTAAATTATAATAACTCTTTCTAGAATCTTTAATATATGATTAATGGCATTTATATTAATTATATTAATCCTTATTACTAACCATGTAAATCATAATTTAAAAATGAATCAAATCGCTTCGTGGATGTTGTAGTTCACAAGTACACTTGAAAGAGTTATCATTTCTCAGGGGATAGAAAGATAAAAAGACATATAAGATATAAAAATAATAATAGAAAAATTATTTCATAAATAAAAATATATATATTAAATCCCTCATAATAATAATTCATGAATGATGGAAACGAATAACTTAATACATCACTTTCTGATGCGGTAGTCCGCATAAACACACGAACGATGCTTTTGTTTCCCATTTGATGGTGAAGAAGATTAATAAAGGTTGAATCATCAACATATTCACATATTTTTATATTTATGATATTGAATTAATTATGTTATGATAGATAAAACTATTTTAGAGAAGGTGGAATACGAAATTAAATTGAAAGTACTCGATTAAGAGTTATACCTCTTCCAAGAGAAACCTCCTCCATCTTGAACCTTAAGCCATGAAAGGATGGTATTATGATCAAAAAATACCAAGAGGATTTGGGGAGAGATTTTATTAAAACATTTGGTAAGATATCTTTTTCACTAGATGACTCATGGATTTTTAGGAAGAGAGGATTTTGTCTCCTTTTATAAGCGGACAGAGGACACAATTGGAATATTTCAAAAGAGTAAAACATATTAATTTCATTTATTAATCCAATTAGATCCAAAATGATTCATATTAGAATAATAGAAGATATAGGTTCTAAATATTACCATCAAATAGGATATAAATAAGTTTTAGTCCATTTTAACTCTTATCTCCCCTATTAACCCCTTTTAACCCTTACTATAGTAATGGATTTTTACTTCGATTACTGTTCATAATGAAAGAAATTGAGTTGGACTTTTTACATAATATTTATTATTTTGGTTATAAATTTGGAATAAATTTTACATGATTAAACTCCTATAATCTGCATAATTAATTATGAAATAAATTTGCAAAATGTAATGAAAAACGATTTTCTAGAGAAATGCATTTTTAAGAATAAAAAAAATTTTACAAAAATTAAGAATAATTTAGAGTTAAATTACATTAATTGGAATATTTTTAAATAAACGGAACTAATTAACTTTTAAAATCAATTAAAAAAGGAATATAACATTGTATATACTTGAATAATGAATATTTTTTTATAAAATTTCTATTTTGTCACTATTCATTGAAAAATTAATATTTTCCAAAAAAATAAACAATATCACCTTATGATAATTTAGATATTATTATTTAAAATATTATTTCATTTTTATAAAATATTATTTCTAAAAATAGTAAAAATTATTTATAGTATTTTATCACAAGAATAAAAAAATTATATTTGAAGAAAAATTATTTTTGAGGCATAAAACGACTTCACTAAAAATTGAGTGTTTAATTAGAAATAATTAATCAATATATTTATATTTATTAGGACCATTATAAATATATTTCATAATTTTTTTTACTATAATCCATGTCGACCAATTAAAACACTAAGTTATAATAGTCATATTTAAAATAATAATATTTCAATAGTATACTGTGGTCCGTTTAAACTCGATGTTCCATGTAAGAAAATAATCGAAGAAATAAAATCCATTTAAAGAGAAATATATCATAAAATATCATGGTGTTATAGTAATGGATCCAAATAGGTTTATTTTTCTCCTTATCATCTAACCCAGAATTCTTCCTTCCATCCTAGTCCAATTCTCACTTCGTTTCTTTTTCTCTTTATATTTTTCATATGACGATTTATCGTTCTGTTCAGTTTTGATTTTTTTACAAAGTTTTATAGATTTGAGTTTTCCATGTTTTTATATTAAAATTTAGGTAAATATTATATCTCTTCTTCCTTATGGTCAAACTCCAACAAGTTCTAGTGTTTTCAGGCCTAATTTGAAGATAATAACAATTGAATTTTATTTTCAATTCATTTTTGTTTTTCCTAGAGGATTTACCTTTTTCTGTTCCACCAAAATCTCTTTCCATTTAGTTATTTTGGGATTATAGATTATTAATTCTAGATTATTAGGAATCTACCTTAATATTGAGCTATATAACAAAACCATCCAAATCAGTATTAGAATTTGAAGGTCCAACCCTGTTTTAAAATTAATATTGAGTTGGATTTGAATACCTAAGGGCATTAGGTAGTTGCGGCACTACTAATTATCTCAAGTATAGATTCGGATTATTTTTATAACTAGGGTTGAATATGTTGGACAAAGTATCATTATAGTAGCATTTAATAGTTTAACGAAACATCCAACAATGGTTAAATTGTTCCATAAGTGAATTCCCAACGAAAATGAAAACAACCTAAGGATGTGATTGACCGCTATGAGTTTTTCTTTTCCTATAACATTTATAGTGGGATTTTTTAATCCTATTTATTAAATATTTCTTTATCCTCCTCAAATTTCAAATGAAAGATAAATCACCACCTTTAAATTGGTCTACTATGTTTTAGTGGTATGTTGAAAGACAATTATAAAAGATTTACAATAAGAGATGGGGAGGAAGATGATGGTTGGACATTACCAATGTTCCCTATAACCTATACATGATTCATGATAAATTTATCCCCAATACTACATAGAACAAATGATCTTATGGATCACCTCTATTTTCATATTTTTAGGGTTTAATTGTATTACAAAAGAATTTAATATTTGATCTCAAATACCGAAATTTTCTTTATATAGGTTTTGAAATCAGCTTCTTGCTCTTCACTTTTAAGCAAATTGGGAACACCCTCGACTTAAGATCCTCCTCACTCAACCCTTTTAGATATTAATCTTGAATAGTACAATAAATGATTCTAATAAAACTATATAATATTCACTAGGCTTACTGTTAAAAATGAACAGCATATAGTGGTATGATGGTTTGATATTATAGTTCCTAGACCAAGGGGATAACCTTTAACAAGATTTGTTTATTTGAAACTATTGGAAGTTATAAATCCCAAACCATAGGCCTTTATGAATTATAATTTATTGGATGATTTGAGAAAAAATTTTGTTATGAATGTTTGTTTTAAAATCATTACATTTACCAATTTTCTATTTTCATCAACTTTTCTCTCTTAATAACAATCAATTGTATTTTATGTTCTGGATTTAAAGTCTCTATGCCTTTTTAATTTCATCAAGTTTCCATGTTGATTTATAATAAATAGTTTCATTCAACACACTAAAAATAATATTCAAAAGCAACACAAGCATATTTGGATTTTATTTGAATAGTTTTTTTAGAAACATATTTAATATATTTAATTTTTTTGAATGTTTTTTGTTGGTCATGTGTGCTTTCCCCATAAATAGTGCCAAAGATTTGATAGCTAGGTCATTGACCATTATCAATTTTACAATTTATAAACTTATTTAATACTTTCATTGTAGTAAGTATATTGAAACCACATATAATGAAAATTAATTTCGAACCAAATAGAAAAAATAAAAACAATTAAACAAAGATAATGAAAGTGCATGAAATATTATGATAGAATGTTGACAAGTGATGAAAATTGTAATAAGAGACAAATTTTTGAAACTACAGAACCTTGGGAAAATGATAAATATGATGACAATGATTTAATTTAAGGCGTATCAAACTGGCCTGGAGTAATTATTTAATTTTATTCCATCCTTATATTATAAATTGGTAATAATTATGGAAAAAACTAATTGACTCGCCTAACTATAACATGGATAACAATTCTATTCAGTTAACTCACTATCAAAATGATTTATCAATTATCATAGAGAAATAATAGTGATTCAATCATAGAGGAAGAGGAATGGCCTTTTTGAAATGACATACATTAGTTATTACAAGAATACATGAGTGACCATAATTTTTAACCTACTGATAATTAAAAAGTTTAAAAGTAATGCTCAGGATGAATGAAGATGGGTAAAATAAATTACTATATTACATAGTTATCCCCCTTATAATATATAATGAACTATGCACTAAATGGTAAATGTTCCGCCTTTAATTAATTCTATGGAAGAATAACCAGCGATTATGAAAGGTTGATTAGTAAGAGGAAAAATATCGATAGAGAGAAAATGTAGAAAAAAAATCATGCAGAAATAGTTAAAAATTATCAATCCATTTATATTTGAACCCCCTAAAAAATTAGTAGTGCATTCTCTTTAGAAAAATGATAATTTTTCAAGAATACCCTTTAATATAGGAGAGAAATTATACCGGATCCAATTTTTCACTAATACCCTACCTGAGTGCTTCCCCTTTTCTTCATGTTCATACTCTCCATCATATCATAAATGTGTGTTGAATGAACTATCCACATCATGGAATCTTCTTTTATTTTTTTAAATCTTCTAATTTATGCCACTTCTTCTATTTTTTTCATAGATCTATAGGATATAAAATAATTTTTCCATCTGTCACTATAACTATAATATTAGATAAGTTCATTAACAAACTCATTCACTTGCACATGTGAATTAATTTCACATGTTGTCACCCTTATCAGTTTTGCATCATCATGTTCCTGTAATTGTTCATCCAATCTTCTTCCATCCATTTCAGTATTTCTCATCTTTGATCACCCTTTATCTATAAAGTCATCACATGGTTGTAATCGAACAACATGGCTCCAAATTAATATCCTGCAATCAATATGTCCCTAGTTGAACTCTCCCATCTTGGCAATACTTCCTTCCACATAAGTGCACTTGAATTTTCTTCATCCTCACTAACATTCAACTAGAAAAATTATGAATCAATTATAACTTTACCAACCTTCATTCCTATGCCCATAAAACTCAACTTCTTCCATCTACTACAACTTCGTACATCATTAGCTAAGCTCAAGAATCTCAATTTCACAACCCTGAACCAAGGTTGGTGTCGACTAACCCATCATGCATGTCAACTTCAAACAACTAAAGAAAACCAGATTCTATGTAAAAGATCAAGAAGTCACTCTATATTTGTTCATGCTCCGAAGAGTATTCATCTTTTTCACTAAACCTGCAGTACTCAAAAGTGTCGAGGTCCCCTAAATCATCCACAAATATGACATGCAAAGAAAAAAATCATCAGCAACCCAAGATCATTGACCCACATGTCTACCTTATCAATCTTCAGTTACCAAGAATTAGTTTGATTCTATAGTGGTTCCGCATCAATTTAGTTCTTACACTACAAAAATTTGTGACTTCAATTAATCAACGACATGATCAGGTTCTGACCTTGAAATTTCTTCTTCAATAGAACCCATCTATGTTTGGGAATAGTTATTATATCTTGGTTATCTAGGTTCAAGAATAGCTTGATCAATCATCTTCTTCAACCCAATAAGCACACTATCCACTTTGTCTACACAAGTTAGTTGGTAAGAACCCTCAAGTTATTGATGTTGAATTCTTGATTGGACTCGATCATTCACTGGTTCTACCCATGAGAGAAACTCTATTTGGGAACTCAATCACTCATGTAGATGGAAACCGTAAGAATTCATTAGGAAACACATCCTAAAACTGATCCCCCTTGGGAGGGAAATAATTCAACCCTACTTACCCATCATCAAGAATAAGAAAATATATATGGGTTGGGATTTCATCCAACTATTGATTGACTGGACCTACACGGCCAACCCAATAGGTATCCCATTCCCCATGGTGAACACATATTATTTTCTAGGGACATGAATGTTACCGCATAGTAATAATAGTTAATATGGGCATGGTACAACACTAACCAATCCATTATCGAAATAAGATCAAATCCTGACATATAATGCCTAAACAAGTCCCACATAAAATGATACTCACCAACCTCAAGGACACACCCATTACTCTACCATATATTTTCTACCTGCTCCCCTAATGATGTTTCAATTTACATAGCATCATATATGTGTTCCACCTCTAGGCCCAACACACTCAAAAAAATAGTCATTGATAAAAAAATGCAAGTCACCTGTATTAAATAAAGAACTAGAAAGCATGGAAGCTTCATGAATCATACCTAGAACTCTTGATGGTCTGACCTCACCCCTCTAGGTGCTGGCTAAACTGTATGAAGCGAGGCTATTTCTCTTCCCTATGATCTGATATGAGTTCCTACGATTTTACTACCCTACTAATATGGGAACTCATTCCCTGGAGTACCATTCTCTCCTCTCTAGATGATACAACCATTCAATCTCCAACTACTAGCACTTAGAAACTTTCTTGATCCTCTATCAGTTCACGGATATCGAGGGTTATTAAATAATAAATGCAAATTACCCATTATTCCACATGATCGGCACTCATCCAGTGGTATGGATTACTTACCCTTTATATGGATAGACCATCCAATATGATATAAAAACACTTCGTCATCACCTCGAGAGGTAGATCCTCTCATCTTAATACTCTACAAGCTTCCAATGTAATTAAGATTTCCAAAATGTCATTTCCTTACCATAGAATCTGCAACATTATACCTCGAAATGGAACAAAAAACCCTCTACTGGTAGCCTCCTTTATGTCCCCCTCTGAAATAATGTTCTGGTCCACCAATTCTTCAAAACACTTTAAAGCAAATATATTGTTCTTAGTCTTCATCTTGTATCTAAGATCATCCTGAAATCATCAGGCCATAGTGACCTCATCCAATACGAATACTGGGAAAAATCATAACAAGACTGTAATGTAGATAAAATAACACATTACTAACATAATCTCCTAGGATAACATCATAAATTTATCAAACCTCCCCTACCTCAATGTATTAGGATACAAGTATTACAAAAATTATCTTGAATGTCCTTCCATAGCATACAACCAGCATACTAAATCTAAAACAGGATATCCCACAAGCATTTAGTTGGTCCTCACAACATATAGGAATAATAATTGACTTTATTTTCTAGGGGAGACTCAAAATGATCCAAAATTTTATAGATGGAATATATCTAGAACTCAGTTGACTCTGGTCTATCATCTCTGGAAATCATTGGTGGGTGTTGTAATTGAGACTCTCTAGTCAGATAAAACACACTAGGCAACCCCAACCATTGGCCCCATTCCATAATTTTCATAAAATAAGATGATTTATAATTTAAATGCTTCTCTCTATTATTACACTGAACCACTGGGATTCCCCCCCCCCCATAAGAGAATTCATTACGATATCCACTTATCACCCAACCGACACTTTTCATCATGGGGAAATTTATCTATCAAGATAAAAACATGTCATATAACACATAACATATTGCTTCAACAATTTTAATAAAATGTGGCTCTCCAATATCCATAAATATACCATTTATCGCACACAATTACAATGAACATCATCAAATGTAGAACACTAACCATAACCATCCTTGCCATGGGTCATGGATAACATAATTTAAACCAACATACATAGTCTCATGTCTATAATTAGACACATTTTAAAACCATTTCCCCACTCAAATGAAAATCGTTCCTCATAGAAAAATTTTACTTTTCAAAAAATATTACATCCAACATTTTAACTCATTTAAATCCCATTATTAAGCATATATCTTTACCCATTATTTAAAATTATTTCATTTTTACCCATTTGAATCCTTTTTAGTAGACACCATTTTTTCAGATTTCTCAAGAAGGTAAAATACATTCTATCCTTCATTTCCAACACACCCATCCAGTGTGTGCCTATCATAATTCATGCCACATAGATCCCTAGGTGATTATAATGTTTCATGAATGCACAATTTTTTCCATTCTGGGAATAATGAAAATATCATTAAATAGTTTCATCACACATCATGTGAATCTCCCAATGGTAAAATATCATTCATCCATAACAACACACACCAAGAACAATAATCCTGTAAAGACCCGTAAAATTCAAGGGAAATTTTTTCTTAATTTTCTTTAGAATTTTACAAGAGCGCGGTTTCAGACGGCACCTGATTCCGAGGCCCGGAGTGCCCGGAATTAATTTCCGAAGTTTGGCTCGGGTACGTTCAGTGAACGAACGAGCGGGAATTTCTAACTTTTGATACGGTGCTCGGAATTGAAATCTGAGGGCACCGATGAACTCGCAGCGCCGATATTCGCTTAATGAGACCTTTTCGGAAGTTGCGTTTGTTGCGGGTTGAAAGTTAGTTTTTGGGTTTTTAGTTTAAGTTTAATAAAATTTGTGAGGAACAAATTTTATTTTTATCTAGTTAAGTCCTACCAAAGGGAGTTGGGAGTGGGACCCACATCCACTTAACCTCCCTTGGGAGGATTAAGTAAGGTGGGGTCCACACGAACCCCAACTCCTCAAATTCCCTCAAAACCTCCCCTTTAACTCATTTCTTTAATTGTTGTCAACTTGAGTTACTTAATTAATTAAGGGAGTTAAACCCTTTTTGAATTTCAAACCTTTGAAATTCTTGTGGTTAAGTTATGTAATAATATAAGTTAAAGCTTATATTATTCTAGGGGATTCTTTGAACACCTTGGGAGGATTTCTTGAGAGCTTTGGAAGCTTTTTCTTCTTCTTCTTCAAGCTCTGACGAAGAACGAAGGACGCTCAAACTCCGACGAAGAACGACGCCTCTCTTCTTCGTCCTCAGTGTCAACAAGAGGGAACGCCGCTTCCTCTTCGGACCTTCTTCGTCGGCATACGAAGATTCGACAACGACTCTTCCTCCGCGACACCGATATTTCACGACTACGTCAACGTGCGACTATCGAGGTAGAGGTTCTTGAGTTCGTTGTTTCCTTTTTATTTGACTTTCCTCAAGGCTTGACGTAGAACGCTCAAGTTCCGACGAAGAACGCCGCTCCGCTCTTCTTCGTCTTCGGTGTCAACGAGAGAGAACACCGCACCTTCCTCGGACAACCTTCTTCGTCGGCAAACGAAGTTTCGCCAACGACGTATCTCTTCGGGCATAACTCTTCGTCAACGGATTTGACGAACGACGACCGCGACGCCCGACCTCCGCGACGCCGTCTTCCGCGGAACGTAGACGATTCTTCGAATCTTAAACCCGAAGTAGGGGATGTTGTTTAATATTTAATTATCTCATTCTTGCTCGTGGTTCGTATGACTAACGTGAGGATGTTGTTTATTTAAAGTTGAGTTATTAATTTAACGTGAGGGGGCCGGACCGTACGAACACGGCCGAACCCCCTCCAACGTTCTTGTTTGTTCTTGCGGGTGGAAGCAAGTGGCGTGGTGCCGTCGCACCACGCGGTTGATCGTGCATTTATTTTACGCAACGCCGTCGCGCGCACACCATGGAAGGATCTTCAAGAACGCGACGCCGTCGCGCCGCGTTGAAAAGAATCATGGCACGGCGAAAGGGGCGCGGTGCCGTCGCACCGCGCCGGACGACGAACACCGCGGCCGGTTCCGGGCCGCGGCGGGACGAGGAGACCGCGGCCGGATCCGGGCCGCGGCGGGGTGTGAAGACCGGCAGCCGGGCCGCCGGCGTCGGAAGTCGAAGGCGGGACCGGAATTTCTGGTCCCGTTGGTAAAAACCGGCCGGCCAGCTGGCCGGCCGGATGACTTAAAACCGGGGGAATTAAATCCCCCGGCCGGATCATTAAAACCCCCCTCTTAATGAGGGGGGGGCGGTTCTTGAGGGAAGGGGGCAACCGGCCCCCTTTGGTTCGGCGCCAGCAGGCCCCCCACGTGCGGGGGGGCCGTTTCATGAAATTGGCGCGGCACAAGGCCGCGCCGCCTATTCCTTCAGCGGGGGAAATAAATTCCCCCCGCGCGGCCTCCTTAAGCGGCGCCAGCGCCGGCCGCCGCGGCCCGCCGCCGCGCTACCGTCGCCGCCGCAGCCCGCCGCCGCCGCCGCCGCCGCGGCCCGCCGCCGCCGCAGCCCGCCGCCGGCCGCCCCGGGTGGGGGTCGGGCCGGGTCGGCCCGGACCCGGACCCCCCCGTTTCGTACCAGATTTGGTTTTTGGCTCATAACTTGAGCCTCGGACCTCCGAATGACGAACCGTCTACGGCAACGCGATCCTTGGATCGAGACGGTCGTTTCGGTATATCGCACTCAAGGTTTCGGTTTACTTTGAGTTCGGCCGGGTTGGTTCGTTCACGGAACCAACCGGGCCTTCGGAGCAGAAACACTCATATCTTGAGCTACGAACGTCCGATTGACGCGCCGTTAGTCGCGTTGCGTTCCTCTTAATGAGACGGATCTTTTGGCATACTCCGCCCGAGGTTTGGACGCAGGTGGAGTATGGTCCGGTTGGTTTTGCCTTAAAAACCAACCGGGCCCCGGAGACGAAAAAGCCAATAACTCACAGACCGGGCGTCCGATTGACGCGCCGTCTGTTTCGTTGACTTCCTCTTGATGAGACGGAACTTTTGACATACGCCGCCCGAGTTTTGGATACAGTCGGAGTATGGCCGGGTTGGATTGCACCCAAAACCCAACCGGGCCCCTGGAACGGAAAAGCTGATATCTTTCAGACAGGACGTCCGTTTGACGAACCGTCAGCGGCGTTGGTGTTTACGTTTAGTAACGGTCCCTATGAGTATACCCTATGGGAGTTCGGGGTACAGTTGAGATACGGCCGGGATTGGTTCGCACTCGAAACCAACCGGGCCCCTGGGACGAAAAGGCTAATAACTCACAGACCGGGCGTCCGATCGACGTGCCGTCGGTTGCGTTGAGACCCCTGTGACGAAACGGACTTTTGAGATACTTCTTTGCGGGACTTTGAGATACTTGGAGTATCGACCTGTAGCTCGTGGAGCGGACCCTCCCAGTGACGAGCGTGCGATGTACGGAGACCGTGTAGCTGGCTGAGACCTGACGACTGCTTGACCGACTCGACTTGGAGTGAGTCGACTAGCCCAGTGGACGGAGCACTACTTTCTGAGGTGCAGACCCATGGCGGACGGAGCACTACCTGTGTGACAGTGCAGACCCGCGGTGCTCGTCCGGAGAGTACCTCAGCAGGCTACTAGGGGGTGTGCACTACTGAGTTTGGGTGACATACCTCGGCGGGAAGCACTACTGTGTCTGGGTGGCTGACCCGCGGTACTCGACAGGAGGAGTACTTCAGCAGTCTTAGGTTAGTGAGCAGTACCTCGGAGTCGTGACAGGACCACTGCACACTCCAGAGACGGAGCTCTTCAGCAGTTACGGTTTCGATAATGAAAATCCTGGTTTGAGCTGAGACTTTTGACCTTGTGTTTACTTCATGATTGAGATGGGTCACTTGCTAACTCGGGTATATGTATGGGCATATACCCGGGTAGTGGTTATCCGTCGTTTTCACAATTCTTGTGTTTCCTCATGATTGAGATGGGTTACTTGATAACTTAGGTATATGTATGGGCATATACCTAAGTAAGGTTTATCTGTTGAGATCTTCTTGTGTTTATCCTTGTTGGTTTTAGTGAGACCTTGAGGGTCTCGGGGTCCCTACTGAGTATCGTTATACTCACCCCTACACGGGCTATGCCCGCACCTCGTTGTGTTGGTTGCAGACGACGGACAGTGCTGACAGAAGCCGAAGGTTCGAGGACTGGACGGTACCTGGAGGTGGACTATACGACGTGGCGGTACCCAGAGGCAGACCACTGGGCGGGACATACTTGGAGCAGACGGCGGGACCCGAGGAGCAGAGGAGCTATCTGTACCCACCCTTCAGGTGGGATTTCCAGTGGACAGCTCGGCGTAGCTGCTTTACTTTTCAGTTGCTGTTTTCCCTTTCGAGTTGTACTTTACAGTTGGGCTTGTATTTCCGGCCCCTTTTTACTTTCCGCACTTTTAGTTGTACTCTGTTTTGCTTAGTGTTACTTTCCGCTTTCTTACTCTGTGGTGTTTGTTTACTTTACAAAGGCAATGCCTTCCCTTTTTACCGGGATTTACGCCTTGGTGCTAGTCGCCAGCCCCTGGCCTATGGAAGGCGGGCTTGGGGTAGTCACGGCACGGTCCCCGAGGGCGGGTCGTGACAAATCCCACCCTGGGCAGTTGGGTTCCGCCCCATGTATCGGTCAACTACTCCCAAGCATCAGCTCATTTCCAAGAAAAAAACTTCTTAGTCTCTTGTATACCATCCCCAAATAATTACTCCATAGAAAATAGCCTTCACCTATGATACCACTTTGTACATCCCCAAACTCGAAGCCACTAAACTGGTGTCTCAGGATGGGTTGGTACATGAACATAGGCTCACCTCCTCATATGCCAGATGTTGTTGACTAACAAGGGTCTAAAAGAAAATTTGGGGAGACTATACCCCCTTTGTCATAGTAATCCACAATATATTGCAATGATAAATAAATTTAATGGGAAGGAATAAACCATAAACATGCATTACTAACTATTTCCGAAAATTGGGTAATACCCACTAACAAACTCTAATCATTTTCTTGTCATTCTAACCATGTAATAAGGGAAGAAATCCCCAATTAAAGACCAATTAAATCATCCCTAAAACATGTCCTAAATCAATGAATGGATCCTTCTTCCATGTGCATCCCTAGACTAACTCAATATCCATGAATAAGGATTTTCCCCTAGTCCTTACCTATGAGAATGAATTATTCATGCGTACCCAACAATGGCTCGAGAAGGATGTTAGTATAACTCAGTAGGCCAACACTAGTAGTGTCCACAAAATATCCCATATTATAGATTGTTCCTTAAAATTCAAAATAAATGAAAAGATAAAAAAGGAAACTCTAGTTCCATTAGTTTAAAATATTCAGTTTAAACATTTAATCCCTAAACACATTTTCATCAATTGTTCCTTGGATTAGGAATTCACATCATTTACACAACAGCCTAAGCCGGTCAAATACTATTCATAAGGGAGTAAGTAAAGTTCACTATCACACTAGGGATAATAATTTCAGAAACAAATGAAATCCACTTACCTTAGAGCCTCTTTCTAGGTAGTTTCGTCAAATGAAACCCTAAGGGGAAAAAAGCCTCATTCCCCTTCCCTAACCCAAGTAATAATACTTATTGTTTAGAGCCTCTGCCTAACCTAACTTATGGGCATAGATCCTCATGTTAAATTCCACACAACTAACATGACTTGTGAACATGACTATTTATACATTTACCACATATAACATATCACATCCTTACACAAATAAACACACAGAAAATTCACATTTCATAATAATTCAACACATGAATTAACATCATACCTTAACCCATTATTACATTTACTAATTACACTATATATCCCATCAATCCCACTTTAATTTTTAAAGCCTTAACCCAATATCATAATAAAAAACTCCTATACCAAGGCCTATTTAACATATTTTTCAATTCCAATAAAATAACCCATTTAACACATACATAAATTCCCAATAATTTACCCATTTAATATTTTCATCAATTAGCATGCATTAACCCACTTATGAATTTCAAGTACAATCGATAAGTCATTTAGAACAATCACTTTATTTCATCTAACCCATTTCTAACTATTAAAAACAATACATTATGACATTATTAAATTCTACATAAAATAATCAATATTCCCATTTCAACTCAACAAACATATCAACATGTTCTTCATGGAATCTAATGTATCAAAGTAAATTGCATGCTTAACATTAAATTTTTCTAAGTTTGGAAATGTTGGCATAGACCATTGGTGGACCTAAATCAGTCTAGTCAATATCAATGAATCTAAAGGGGATTATGATGGGTTAAATTCCTCATTTATCCTCAAATATCACTAAAGGAAACAATTTAACAATAAAGGTGAATAAATAACAAAACCACACATAAAAAAATCAACTCCAAGACTATGTGATATATCTTATAGACAACCTAACTCGAATTAATAGATGAATGATTTAATAACCATATAATTTCATCCGGATTTAAGAACCCTTTGATGTAATAACCTATGATACACTGGAAAAAAGGTTTTTAGGGCTTTAGAAGAAGAAGAACGCAACCCCAAGCCCTAATCCCCAAAAGAGAAGAAAGAGGAGCATTAGACTTACATATTGTTTAAATCCACACCCAAAAACAATAAAAATAGACTACAATTGAAGATGATCAACACTGGGGAAGATTTTGGTACATAGGATCATCACATGGGATACATAGAGGAGAATGACGAAGAAAATCAGGTGTAAGACTTTAAATCCCAATTAGAAAAATAAAATTCTATCTTTTTAAAGGGATGCTTAGTTTGGCCCCAGGGTTTTCCAAATCGTGCACTAGCCTATTTCAAAATGGGTTACAAGAAGCATGGTAACATATGGGGCATAGGTAGTATGATGAACCATTCACCAACCATTCAGATTAACTCTTTCCAAGAAAACAGGGTTTGGCCTTCTCCTTTTCACTATTTATTTAACCATGCGCCCTTCTCCCCTAGATAGCATAGTGTGGGTGCACGGTTACCCCTATGTTCATGAATATCATGTACCTTTAATTAAATATCCATTTTATATTTTGTTCATGTTTTGAACCCTCAGAACACCCTCAATCCTCCTGGCACTGTTGGATAAAATTTAATTAACCCACTTTATGGAATTTAAAAAAGTATTTAAATAGGATGTTATCTCTAAAAATTTTGGGATCGTACATGGAATACTCACCTATATAACTTCTTAGGAATGGAATAATAGTCCCATGTACCATTATTCATGGGATAAATCCTCCCATGTTCTTCTTCATCTTCATATAAATCCTTCTATCCACCCCTTGGATTGGGATAAATCCTCTAATGAACCCTTTTTCTTGAGATAAATCATCTCATGCACACTGTAGTTTCGGATAAATTCCCCCAGGTACCCGTTGTATTGGGATAAATCCTTCCATGCACTCTTTGGATTGTGATAAATCCCTCCAGGTATCCTTTTTATATGGATAAATCCTCCTATATACCCCTTTTTCTTGGGATAAATTCTTCCATGTACTCTTTGGATTGGTTTAAATACTCTCATTTACACTTTGGATTAGGATATATCCTCCCATATACCCTTTTGCATGGATTAAATCCTCTCACGTACTCTTTGTCTTAGGGTAAATCCTCTTACATAAACATGGTATTTGGAAAATTCCTCCCCATACCATTTGGATTCTATTTATTCCTCTCATGTTCTTATTTATGAACATTAGATAGAAACATTAACTATTCATTGGAGTGTGATAAAGGTCACCACATATCAATTATCTATATGTATGGTTCCAATAAAAATAAAATAATTAATATTATCATAAATAATATATGAGAAGAAAATGGGTTCAAAAACTTTCTAAATGGTAACAAAAATGAGAATTTTATACCAATACCATAATCTCTAAAATTTACTATTTAAGAAGATAATAGATCAAATGATTTAGGAATCATTAATCTACTATAGAATAATACTTTTAAAATCGGTGAGGAACTACACCAATTATTTTTCATATGAATTATTCTTAACATTATCTAAAAATATGAAATTTTCATGTAACATTCCAAAAACCATTTTTATAGATGAAGAAAAAACAACATAAAATATCACATCAAAACTAATTCAAATAAAATGACCTTGAAAATAAATAATTTATAATTAAAATTTATAATTAGAATGAAGAAAATATATATTTATTAAATGGAAAACTGTTAATAAAAAACCACATCATTAAAATAATAATGAAAACTTTTTTTAAATAAAATCAAATATAAAATTATTTGTGATAAAAAAATGTATGATTCCATATGGGAAAATTGATCATGAGTGGAATTTGAAATCATGTATATGGAAAATCGACTAAAATAAATTAGAATTATTTATAACAAAAATGTATATTCATAAAACCATAAAATCATAAAGTATGAATAATTTGTTGGGAAACTTTATTTCCTTGTAAAATAATTGTAACATCCCGCCCGGACTCACTCAATAAAATAATTTTCGCACCACTCACCAAATTTCCTAAATCACACCTCCCTAAATTCCATAGGTTTCCATCTAGTTGTGAGGGTCTAATGAAGGTATAGTGGGGAGATTATACCATCTAGACGAGTAATAAATATAGAAGAAACATAAATAAAATAAGGGAAATAGAAGATTATAATAACTAAAAATAAATATTAAAAAAAGGATAAATCATGCATGAACATGATACAATGAACAACAGGTAGACAAAAAATAGATAATATAGTATGTGATGATAGTATTACAATATGAATAATTAGATAGAAGGATCCAACTCCTAGGGTAGGCTAAGTACATTCTCAACTACTACAAACAACTTACATGTCTTGTCCTAGTTTATAAATGAAAATAACACAGAGAATGACCAAAGGTCCTAATATGGAGTTAGGGGATACTCTATTCGGATACTAATTAACAACCCGGATAGGGTGTGTGATAAACATAGCATGCCACCAACAACAATGTATAATGCAATCCAGTTCATGAGTATTAAATAATGAAGTGAGTATTTGTAATGAGAAAAGTGGTGTAATGAAATAAATAAATGTAATCATGTTATACTAAGGTTCCTCAATGACACATGTTTTACCAGACATGATTCTTCCTAGGAAAAAATATCCTTGAACGTGTGTCATTATGTATATATATTTATATATATATTCATACATGTAAACTTGTACATATGTAAGAATATACATGCACTGCCATGAACCGATGGCTTAGTGCCCAAGAATCCCTATAAAGTAATCCTTCTTGTGATATGAGCCCTTAGCCTAGGAATTCTATAAATAGGAACCCATCATCGCTCAAGTCATAGTGAACCTTCATTATCAAATTCATTTAATTTCAAAATGATGGAAATGGGATCATCGATTCCAAAATCAATATAGTTCGTTATTAATTAAACAATGAAATTATACATTTCATTTATAAATAACATAAAGGCTATGAGAAACACCCATGAAATAATATAACTCATCAAAAAAAATTCCTTACATTATTATTTCTCAAGGAGTTCGTTCATTAATGATATACCGACACACATTAGGAGGGTGTTGGGTTACATTGTTAAATCATAATCATAACTTGTGGGATATATGAAACTCAAAATTAAATCAAATCCTTTTTTGACAACTGGATACTTCATAACTAAATATGGGATAAGAATACAAGCCCTATTTTAATTTAATCAATATAATTTTAAACCTTCAACTACTGTATAACATGGTCAGTTAATGGGAACACCTAATGGGGTGGCCCAATGTTTGGTCACAACCCTCAAACCAAGTTTAGGAGTCTAGATAGCATTAAGGGAATGGTTTAGGAATTTAATTTAGGTTATTTCATAATTTAGGAGTAATGTTTGAGATGTTCATGAATGAGGAACATTAGAAATAATTTCTAACCAATGATACCTTTATGGAAAATACAATAGAACACCTACCTCATGCATAGGATGGTCTACTCATCCCATATTGGTCCTTCTTTTGAGCCATAATGAATGAAATCATAAGAATTGTCAAACAATGTGAGATTTGAGAATACAGACACGCACATTAATCACATTAAAAACAACAATAGAATATAATAAATGTGAAAGGATGAGTCTTATACTTACCAAGGGACAACCTATGTGATGAATTGTATTTGATTTTGAGCTTAAATGAGTTAGATTCACCATAGGAATAGGATATGGAAGAGGTGCATCCATGGGGTTCCAAATTGGTGAATGTGGTAGGAGAAAGGGGTAAAAACACATAAAGTATGAAAGGGGGAATTATCATTTTGATTTTATTTGTGAAGAACATTATTTGGCCATGTGATTTGGAAAAAATTTGTACACATGGTGTGTCAGTAACCATGTCGGCTTGGTGCACAGTTTGACTAACATGTGTCACCTATGTGGTGTGACTATGAAATGTTTTTGTAGATTCCTCAAAAAGTTTCATTGCCTCAGATGAATATTTTTACAATCTATGTGAAACTCTCTATGGACAATGTGGTTGTGGTTCATGTTTATCCTTGACCATGTTATTTCTATGCACTAATTTTGGGCCTAACATTGGATTTCCAAAAGATGAAACGTTGAAGACTAGAGCTCCTGAAACTCAATGAAATCCTAAATAAACCCCTCAATCATTACACCACAAAAAACATTTATAGGTTAATAATTTTAAAATTGTATTCATAAGCTCAATTCATGATTCTTCCCATCCACCAAATGAAAATTTCAAATCCCTGTGGAATTTACAACCGGTTCAAAATGGGGGCCATTAAATCATCCCACCATTGAAATTATTATCCAAGTGAATCCTTGAAAAGAAAAAAACATCACCTTATCTTCTCAGGTTATGAAATCCTTCTTGAATGACCACATTTTTTTAAATGCCTAACACACCTGTAATTGAAACATTAAACATGAGGTAAATAATCCACTAAAAATTGATCCAACTACCATATAAAATAAAAAATTATCATGGAACATACCCAAACCTGTCTAACGTGAGGCATGATCATTTCATTCAAAAATTTTCTATCCAACTTATGGTTATGTCCACTACAAAGTCTAGGTTTCTATGGCCAATCCTAATCCATGGTACTCCAATCATCAAAAATGCCTATTGAATCATTAACATATCATTATAATGACTATTTTGATATGATTCTCAATGTGCAACACCAAATATCACACAATTAATATAATATCATTTTCTTTTTTTCTCAATAAAGGGTTGAATTTTAGTCCACCATGATTAACAAGTCGTGTGGGTATTTCCTTAAAAATCCCCAACCAACTCTTACACTACACTCATCACTTCCTCTAACATGCCAACATGGTTCGTCACCTGAAATAATTCCTCAGAATAATCGAAAAAAATTTGAGCCACTTCCAGCCAACTATAATTGAAAAAATAAGCTTATGACGCTAAAAATTTACCAAAACAAGATTTCATAGCCTCATCCCAAGGCATAACGAGATTGTTCCGAGAATGCTCACTAAAGATCATATCTAACTTCAAGTGATGTCTCCTTGCTGAATTACATCCCAATTTAAATAATCATTATATTATTTCATGACAAACACCATTATTCAATAGAATACCCCTAGATCATCATAATATACTATGATCATAATAACCAAACTTGTATTTCTCTAAAATACATAATCGAGCATGAACCTAGAATTTACAAGTGATTCTAGAAGTACCATGTTCTATTTACCCAACAACATATGAAAGATAAAATTAACATCCACTAATGGAAATTTAGGCTATAGCCATAGACCTTTAGCAACGGTTTTATAGGTCTATGGCTATAGCCAATTTAGGGCCACAGTTTAATTAAAAAACCGTGCCTAAAATTTGCCTTTCCTTTTTCCCCCAAAATCCATAGGGCTCCTACTCCGTTCTCCTGATCAGCGACTCTTGCCCTCGCGATTCCTCCTCCCTCACGATCTTCTCCCCACTGCGCCCTCCTCCTCGCCGCGACCTCTTCCTCGTTGTGCCATCCTCCCTGATGACTCCTCACCGCGCCCTCCTCATCACTGTGACCATCCTTCCCGACGCATCCTCGTCGCGCCCTCCTCATCGTGCCCTCCTCATCATCGTGACCCTCCTCCCCGACGCCTCCTCGCCGCGACCCTCCTCTCCGTGACCCTCCTCCCCGACTCCTCCTCTCCACGACCCTCCTCACTGTGACCCTCCTCCCCGATGCCTCCTCCCCGACACATCTCTTCCGATGCTGAGGTTGACACCCCCATCGCCCTCCCCGACACCTTTTTACATGCAACCCTCAAAAACCCTCGATTCATCCTTATCATGACCCTCCCCTCCTGCAACAAAGCTGCTCCGAGATGCCTCCCCTCCTCCTCCATTCCTGACGGTTCTCCCCCAAAACCCTCAACACCAGAGGTAATCCCCTATATTTTTTATCCTTAATTATTCATCACATGAATCAAATTGAATGTTTCAAAGATGGGTTATGTTTGTATCAGTTTTTTTCATTTCAAAGTGTCTATGTTGAATGGGGTAATTGATTGAAAGTGGTAATGAAATTCTGAATGATTTCAGTTACATGTGTTTTAAATTGGAATTCTATTAGGCAGAGGGTTTAAAAACTAGGCATCTTTAGGTTCAAATTAATAAATTCAATTTTAAATTATTTAAAATGGTGGTTTCAAGTAAGAAGTGAATGTTGAATTAATAAATTATAAAATAATATTTTAGAATCCTATGATCACAATAATTTTCTTTGATATATGTTTGGCTACAAAATTAATAATTCAAACTCAAAAGAGTGAAAATATAGATCACAATATCTATTAAAAACACTCTAGGAAACTATTTCAATGAGAATGCAATTGAAGATAAAGACATGAAATGATATGAAGAAGAGGGTGTAGAAAAAACATTTTAAAAATTGAAATTAATTTGATAAAATAAAATGAAATAAAGTATTATATGATGAAATATGGTAGAGATGCTGTATAATATCTTTCTTTGAAGTCACTAGTATGAAAAAGTTATTATGGTTTTTCAAATACAAGGATATATTATTGAGGGCTGATCAGATCGATGTTTTAAAACATGTAAAGAATACCATAATGCATAATTGGATGGAAAAAATCATGGTATAGTAAACATTCAAGGTCCTCAAAATTTATTGAGTAGAGGTAATCATGATAACAAGGAGTTGGTAGGCTTCATTCAACTTAATTTATATGGGGGGGTGTGTTTTCACATGATCAATTGGGGCCCACATTTTTTCCACATACCATTAAACTCATGCTCATATCTAGGTCACCGAAGATAATGGTACATGTGGACCATTATTATGTACTAATCAACTACCATGATTTACATGTACCGTAATTATATCCCTTTCCCATAACCTTCCCTTTCATTTCCTATAGTTACCGCACATACATACTTCCACTGTCTAGCATGGAACATAGTCGTATGTCCTTCCCAAATAGACCTGTATCCATATTACATATACACTATAGTTGTATACCAACGTGGTGAGGAATACTACCACAATCTATGTTAGTTAAGGACTGTATTCTTACTTATGGACATAGATGTGCCGACCATCGCTATAGAATCATGGTCATAGTGTAATTTCCCAGTAGAGAAAAATGATTGAATCCGTTATGTTAGATTTAAAAAGGAAAAAACGATCCTCTAAAATCATTTTTTTTAAAATTTGGATATAATATATGTGGTGGTTAATTAACTAATTACTTATGTTGCATTAGTTATATTAGTTATGCAGTATATTGAAATAATACTTCATTTTGTTTTAGAATCTTTATTTGTATCTTTTCATATTCTTGGTTAGTATAATTCCTTATTTTCCCTTTTTGAAAGTATTCTCTTAGAGGGATTTTAAAACTAACCCCTCTAACCCATTCATTACACACTGGAAAATACAAAACTAGCATAAGTAGTTGTTGTTCATCTCTATTTGATGATTCATATTGTGGAATCAAATGTATTACTTTCTATTTGATTATCTATTTTTTCAATTCCAACCATTACCCATCGATGGCATATGAAAGAGGTCCAATTAGACTGTGTGCGTTTTATACTATATTCCTTTTGTATATGTGTTCGAATCCATTTTCATTGTTTAATTATGCTCCATTTTCTTGTCTTGCCAGCTTGAAATCACAATTATAGAAACATGATTTACATAATCTTCTCTTGACTATTATGTGTTTCTATTCACTGTAATTACATTGAACCAGTTATTGGTGGCTATGAGAATTATATATCTTCCCAATTATGTGGGAAGACAATGTATATGTGTTTTAACTGTATATATGTTTTAACTATTACTGACTTAAAACTCCATTTTATCTCTTTATAAGGTTAGCAAGGCCCATAGTGGAACATTTATGGATCTCTATGCCTTTGAAACCCCATATGGTGTAACATGGGAATCCTATTTCCCAAGTCAGGTGCATACTCATGAGTTTGATTGGGAAAAAAGAGTAGAGCTGGAATATTTGGGTTTTCATTTTATTTGTTTTTGAAGTACTCCAATCTTCTGATTTTTTAGAAGTCTATTTCTTAACATGGGTGCTGTATATGAACTGATGCTATATTTTCTCACATTTTTCTGCTATGTTTTCATATTAAAGTCCTTCAGCTTGATTGAATAACTCTTCCGTTCATTCACATTCAAATTTTTTTGGGTCAGAAATCATTATTTCTGATGGTGGGACATGAGGATTATTTCCCAGACAAGGGATTCTCATGGCCCTTTCTATATTTAGCTTTTGAGAATCCAAATTATAAATTGAATCTATCTTTGTAATTATTTTCTATTTGTTGGGAAGCTTTTTGGTTTTGATCAATGTTATTTGTGATATTTCATTTTCACTGTTCATCTATTTGTCCCTTTTAATTTATTTTCTTTCCTTTAGTTGTTTTAGAATTTAATAACATTTTCTTTTTGTTTTCTGGGTAGGAAAAAAACAGGACAACACTCCACCCACCTCTTGAAGATCAAATCATATTGTTGTTCGAAGCATAAGCAAATATCCAGGTTTTTGTTTCTAATTTTTTGAATGTTTTTGATATTTTTGACCTTCCTCATTAAAGTGTATGAGATACATTTCACGTTTAATGTGTTGATTTCTCTAAAAGACATTTAATGTGCAGGGGGGCTATTGTCCAGTAGGGGGGGCCTTTGTCCAGGGGACTCCAAAAAATATTTTATCGTAAGAGATGGTCTAAATTAAATGTTCCATATCAGAATCCATAAGTCACTCATCCCATTAGATTCCCTAAATCAGTCACCATGCCACACACCGTATATAAAACCCATATCTAATCAATTCCCAAATGCCAATTCACTAAAAAAAGTCACGTATCCATTAATACCAATAATAAATCCTTGTTCTATGCACCTTGTGTATATATATATGTCATGAATATGATCTAATTCAAACCAACTAACCAGGACCTGTTTAGTTTGATAATAATTCTTGTTTACCATTTTCACCAACAATATACATGCATATAAAAATGGTCACGCCAAAATAAAAAAAACTATGCCATGTACATGGAATACAAGCTGCTGCAAATGAAAAACTAAAGGTAAGATTACTTCAAATGTCACTATCCATGATTGTTGTTCTATGATGTTGTTAATTTAAATTTTCATATTGTTGATATGTCTGCTTCAGAAGCAATGAAACAATATGAAGAACAAAGGAGAACTGCGCGTGAGTTGCACAATCAGTTGGTGGATGTTGACCTTCGAATTTCTATAAGAGAGATTCTGAGAAAAAAGCTGCACAATACCATTTTGGTAGGGATCTCATATCATATTTTTTGTTTTGGTTTGATGGTTTTTAATTCTTGGTTACTGTGGGAACTAAAAGGGAATATTCGTGTATTCTGCAGAGTGTGACCATTATTAGCTGATGATTGTGATGGAATGGAAACGTCTGTTGTTTCATATCCTACATCCATAGAAGCTGCTGACCGGAGCCTTGATTTGCATCCCAATGGTAATTGTTATATATTTTGTTTACCTTATATTCTATTTCTACATTTTAAATAGTTAACCTGTTGTTGTTTTCATAAATCAGCTAGTGTGATGTTTGGGCATACATCTATACGTAAGATATGCTTGAACCTAAACAACATCAAAATCAATGCATGGTATATTTATATTTCATTCTTATAGTTTCTATTTTGTTTTCAATGTTACATTTTTTCATAAGATATTGAACATACATACCCAATAAATAGTTATATAAGACTAGGCAACAAAGGATATCACATCAACTACCGGCCACTAACCCTGCAACTGGTTCCCACTGTCTCTACCACGTCCCACATGTGCTACTAAATCTTAGCTACCATATCCTCGTATTGCTCCTAACCTGACCTCAGATCCTCGGGTCTACCCCATTCCCTAGCTAGTGGTAGTATGAGATGGATTCATGTAGAATCTATTGAGATGACTAATCTGGACACATTCTTGGAACTCCATTAGTGTCTGGTCACACTACATCTGCACATGCCCTAAGTACCCACAACAGAAGAACACCACCCAATACCCAGTCCTAAGTGGTATTCCTGTATGTATTTAATTAACTTCGGAATTATGTGTTATACTTGCAGGTAATTGCTGAATTCTGCATGTGGGCTGGGGGGTGCAGTGGGCAGAGGGTGTGTGCAGTGGGCTGGGGGGGAAGTGCAGTTGGCAGGGGGGTGTGCAGTGGGCAGGGGGTATGCAGTGGGTCGGGGGGGGGAGTGCAGTGGGAAGGAGGGAAGTGCAGGAGGCTAGACATTTCAGAACATCATACTGAATATAGAAATCATTGAAAAAGGTCTGATTATTCTCTCTTTATTTTTTTACACTGAATGGTATTAATTGTTGTCAATCATTATCCTGACTTGCAGCAATCAAAGTGGGTTACCGTAAGAGCATTAAGTTTCTATAGAAAAATTCAATAAACTAGAGATATAATTATTCATAGGAAACATGTATTTTTTTGTTTAATTTTTATTTTATTTTCATTATCACATTGTCCAATTAGGCTTTTACTGCTTTCTACAGATGGAGGGTTGTTATATTCTGCGAAGGGGGCCAGAAGGGCACTGAAGGCGGCTACACGGTTTTCTTTGCAGGGGAGGGAGATCGGGGTAGTGGAGAGATTAATTTGTGTGTTTCATTTTTTTTTCTTTATACTATATTTTTCATTGATACTTTTACCAATTCATTCCAGGTTTTAAATATTGTTCATACACTAGGTCACTTTGAATAAACCCAAATCTCATATCCTAAACAAAACCATTGATATTTTTGGTTATGATCCAATATCTGAATAAAATTCCCCTATTACGAACTCAGTCTGGATTGACTCATGTTCTCATAGGATTGACTCATGTTCTCATCGTCAGATTCTTTTCAATCTAAATTAATTTGATTATGAGGGTGTATTTTTTAGTGTCTATAAATTATACACCATGTACTTTTCCTTAATTAATATAATATAAACCCCACTCAGATTACATGGTTTGAGTTAAAGATGAAGGTGTATTACACTCAACGAATAAGAAACCATTGGGATATCCATGTTTTACCTTACTAATCATACAAACATGGGAGAATAACCTTTAAAACATTTCTTAATCTATTGATGTGGTTTTGAAAACCACCCACTAAGAGTGGGTTATAAATCTTATCCATAGTTTCAGAATAGGTTCTGTAGGGGGCTTTCCGGTGGCTCTCATAGGTCTGTCTGGTGGCTCTCACAGGGCTGTCTGGGGTTCTGTGAAGGTAGTTTTTTATCTCCCATGAATCATGTTCATCTAAATTTGAATCTTCACAGATCAGGTAGATGTTCATGCCCACTGGGGTTATGTCCGGTGGCTCTCGCAGGGCTGTCTGGTGGCTCTTGCAGTGCTGCGCGGCTGTCTGGGGGTGCATGGGGGGCTGTTCGGGGGTGCACGAGGGGATGTATGGGGGTGCACGGGGGGCTGTCCGAGGGTGCACGAGGGGCTGTCCGGGGGGTATGGGGGCTGTTTTGGGGGGGGGGGGTACGGGGGGCTGTCTGGGGTTCTGTGCAGGGGGGGAAGGGGGGATGCATGGGGTCTGTCCAGTGGTACACATGGGGGCGATCCGGGGGTGCACGGGTGGCAGTCCAGGGGTGCACAGGGGGCTTTCCAGGGGTGCACGAGGGGCTGTCCGGGGGGGGGGGGGGGGGGGGGGCTGTCGGGGGGCTGTCCAGGGGGGCACGGGGGGATCTCGGGTGGCTGCCTTGGGGGTTGTCCGGGGGTGCACGGGGGGGGGGGTGTCCGTTGGTGTCCAAACTCATTCATTTATCAAAATATTAATAATTCTATTATTATCTGAGAACTCAAGGAATTAATTCTAAAATACCACCACCAAGATTCTCTTATTTTTTTATAGATTCAAAGTGAATTTGGAAGTTACATAAGGGGTCAGGGGGCAAGGGATAGTGGGAAGGTCTGTAGGGCAGGGTGCAGGGGGGCAGGGGGCAGGGGGGGAGGGTGGAGGAGGCAGGGGCAGGGGCAGGGGGTAAGGTGTGGGTGGCGCGGGGTAGGGGGCAGGGTGGAGGGGGGCAGGGGGCAAGTGGAGGGGGAGGGGGGAGATCTGTAGGGAAGGGGGAGGGGGTAGGGTGGCAGCATGAGATTTCTCTTCCATATCATCCCAGGAAATCTTCACTTGCAACTTGTTAGGAGAAACAGAAATACAATAATCTCTATAATGGGGGGGATGATCCAAGAACAGTATAATCAAAGCCTCTAGCAATCAGACACATAGAAGATGTCTTTTCAGCAATAATAGACCTGTCGTTATCAGGAACTTGATCCTATAAGGCTAAAATAGGGACATGCCCTGAATTTTCAGCGGCTTGATGTTGAGCCTAAACCTCAATTGTTTAGTTGTTCCCACATTTTTAGTGTATAACTTAAATCCACTTCTACCAATACACACACTTAATGACCAAAAATTACATTTTTAGTTGAATAGTTCATCCTGATTGGAATGAAAATCACAAATGTTATATCATATATGATTTCCTAGTGCCATAGTACCCAATTAAGTCTATGAATCTTAAACTAGATCTGTGCACATGTTTCCTTTCATTAGAACTAAATTGTAGCTTCCAGTCAAAAACCAGCAAGGTACCGGGCCTTAGGTTAAGCAATACAATTCTCCAGGATCGTCCTTTTAGATCTGTTGAGGGAAACTGAAAGTCAAAAAATCCTTGATCAAATGATACACATTTACATTATTCTTCTACGTCTTTTTTCCTGGGTTTCGACATGCATCAATTTTGAAATCACTTCTTTACTCCTTCCCTGGCCAGAAGATACTGCCCTGCGGATGTTGCTGGACCGGGCCAACACTCCGCGGTCACACCGCGGTCACGCCACGGTCACGTCGCGGTCACACCGCGGTCATGCCGTGATTTGGCCCTGCTCCAGGATGGAACCCTACAGTGGTTCGCAATGATAGTATTCCATGATTCTTGTGATCAATGTTGAGTGGAAAGAGAAACTCGATCAATTAGTCTATAACATAAATCCACTTCTACAAATACACACGCATAATGACCAAAAATTACATTTTTAGTGGAATAGTTCATCCTGATTGGAATGAAAATCATGTATGCGATATCATATAAAATTTACTAGTGACATAGTACCAAATTAAGTCTATGAATCTTAAACTAGATCTATGCACAAGTTTCGTTAAAGTCATTAGAACTAAATTGTAGCTTCCAGTCATAAACCCGCAAGGTACCGGGCCTTAGGTTGAGCGATCCAATGCTCCAGGATCGTCCTTTTAGATCTGTTGAGGGAAACTGAAAGTCTAAAAATCCTCAATCAAATGAAACACATTTACCTTCTTCTTCTATATCTTTTTTCCTGGGGTTCGACATGAATCAATTTTGAAATCACTTCTTCACTCTTTCCCTGGCCAGAAGATGCTGCCCCATGGAAGTTGCTGGACCGGGGCAACACGCCGCGGTCACACCACGGTCACGCCGCGGTCACGCCACGGTCACGCTGTGATTTGTCCCTACTCTAGGACGACACCCAGCAGCAGTTCGTAGTGATAGTATTCCATGAGTCTTGTGGATAAACATTGAGACTAACTAATCACAATTTCTTCCAGTGGGGTGACGACCGGAATGTTGCCCTGCCTCCTCTTGCTCCCTTCGCTCCTGGATGGAAGATTCTACCCCGCGGATGTCATTGGACTAGGCCAACATGCTGCTGTCATGCCGCGGTCATGCCGTGGTCACGCCGCGGTCACGCCGCGGTCACGCTGCGGTCACGCCTCGGTCACGCGGCGGTCACGCCGTGATTTGGCCCTGATCCATCCCCCTTCCACCTACATTCGAGCCCGCACCAGCCCCCAACCACCTCCAATCCAGCCCGCACCGACCACCACACCAGCCACTACCCCCCAGCCTCATGCAAAACACTCATGCCAGCCCTCTGCCACCTGCAAAACAGCCCCAACCACCAGTTCCAGCCCTCTACCACCAGCAAAACAGCCCCACCTGCAATACTTTTGCTAATGATTTTTGGATAGGTATTCCCAATAGCAATAGGTCTGAAATCCATTACATCCACAACATTTTCTTTCTTTGGGATCAGGTCAATAAAATTGGAGTTGATTCCATAGGGAATTGGGGCATGGATAAAGAACTCCCTCATAGCGTTAAGGAGCTCATCACAAACTATGTCCCAGTAGAACATAAAGAATTAATTTTTGAACCCATCAGGACCAGCCACACACTCAAGATTTAGAGAAAAAAAGGGCACTCTTAACCTCTTTCTAAAGCATGTACATTCGTGAAGGCTCTATCTAATTTGGAAGCGACCACTCTATTGTACTGTTTGCTTCCCATTCTTTTATTCTCCTCCAAGAGTAAACCAAGGGTCATTAATATTAGTTCTTAGGTAAGAAAGGTCATTCCAAAGAGTTATCCTTTCTTGGTATCTATTTTTTGCATAGACAAAAGAGCAGAAGAGGTGTATTCCATCAGTATTAAAATTGCAAGTAAATATTTGAACTGAGACATTAAAGGTGTTAAATTTTTTTAAGAGTGTGAAAAAATACATAGTCATTCAGCATTGTAGGTATTTGAGATTGAGCCAATAAAGATATAATTGTGTTGACACAAGTGTGAGTATTTAGGAGAATAAGCAATTTTTGGTTCAGTAGTAGAAAATAACATGGGATGGTGAGTGTTAAAAATTCTTTTCAAAACATTGAATGTGATAGAGTTGGAAATACCCTGAATCGGTTCTTCCTAACTCTTCCCCACCAATTGAACATATTCTTAAAAGAGTGACCCCAAGTTCATGAACGTGAAGTTTTCTTACGAGGCATCCCTCCTGCTCAGAGTGTGGAAACGTGGAGAGTGATTGGAGATGCTTTGAGTCAAGTGATCCACCTTTTTATTTGTGAACATATAAATATATTCTACATTTGAAATACAATGGTTGATCCTACTCCGAAAACAGTTTCCACCCCTTCTGTTATTACACCATGTGTAAGGGTCACCTGAGTATCCAAAATCAATTCGCCCTTTACCAGAAAAAAAACTACGTAAAGGACCCACTAGCCATACTTGGGAATTCACTTATCCCTTTATTCTCCTCAGGATCCATTATTATATTGAAATTTTTTAAAAACACCCAAGGCTAATCCCCTGGGTTGAACTCATTCTGTTCTCTCCATAACACCTCCCTTCTCAGGGCATCACAACTGCCATAAATAAATTACACAAGTATAGTGTCCCCTCCACATGGCACTCTCATTGTTATATGTTGGCCCCCTTCTTGGAGCAACTCCACCATAGCATCCCAATGCCATAATATCCAGATGAACTTGTTAACTGGGTCTGCATGTGTAGATTCATGAAACTTTACCCTGCGGTAAACTCATTAATTTTAGCAGAATTTTTCTTATGCTCAAGAATCGTAGAAACCTTGATCTTTTTCTTCTTCACATCTGAGGCTATGAAGTCGATTTTCACTCTTTCCCCAACACCTCGGGAGTTAAAATGAATATAGGAATCATGGAAACAAAACTTTCCCAACTTTGGCCTTAAGAAACACAGTCCTTGTCATGATGGAGGCAAAACACTCCCTAACCCACCTCATTCTAAGGGCCGACCTCGTACACACACCTGAGCCAATATCTGATTGTACGGAAGGAGAATAAGGAAGACTCGATGCATGATTTGGAGCTTTCCCACTCACCACCAGTAAGGGCGACGAAGACTTTGTATCAGGCATTGTAGAATACTGATCACTTGATAAATTTGATATAGCATAAGGTACCCTACTGCTCAGCATGCCATGCGTTGGAGGAGGCCAATCACAAGGGAAAACTGAGTTCTCTATACGATGGAAATCTTCCTTGAATCTGCTGAAGGAACCATAGAAAGGGGGTCGACCTCCTGAACTACATCCACCTTGGGAAACTTCTCATCATGATAGCAAGAAGCAAGCACTCCTAGAAAGACCTGAGTACCAGAATCCAACATAATCTAAGGAACCTTCAGGACAAATTCCACAAGGCACTTGTTAACAGAAACTGGGAGGGGAGGTATGCCCTTGGAGAAGAAACCAAGGGATCTGTCCAGGGTCTGGGGGTGTCCAAGTTCTGGGGGGGGGTGTCCAGGGTCTGGGGGGGTCTGTCCTGGGGGTCTATCTAGGGTCTATCTAGGTGGAATTTTCCAGGGGGTTTGGGGGGTGTCTAGGTTTGGGGGGGGGGGGGGGGGTAGGACTGGTAGGGGGGAACTAGTAGTGGGAGGGGAGAAAACTAGCAGGGGGAGGGGACTGGAAGGGGAGGGGGTAATGGGAAAGGGGGGTGAAAGGGGTGCGGTGTCCAGGTTCTGGGGGGGGTGGGTGTCCAGGTTCTGGGGGGGGTCTGTCCTGGGGGGTTTATCTAGGGGGTCTGGGGGTGTCCAGGTTTTGGGGGGGGGGGGCAGGACTGTCCGGGGGAGGGGGAACTGGAAGGAGGGGGGAGGGGGAATTAGCAGGGGAGGGGGGTAACTGGAAGGGGGTGCAAGGGGTGGGGTGTCCAGGTTCTAGGTCCAGGGGGATCTGTCCAGGGTCTGGTGGGGTGTCCAGGTTTGGGGTGGGGGGTTCAGGGTCTGTCCAGGAGGGTGGGAGGGGGTCTGTCCAGGGGTCTGGGGGTGTCCAGTTTCTGGGGGGGTTCCAGGGTCTGTCCAGAAGGATGGTGGATGGCTATCCAGGGGAGTGGAGGTCTGGCTGTCCAGGGGATCTGTCTGGGGGGTGTGCAGGGTGTGTCTGGGGGGGTGTCCAGGGTCTGTCTGGGGGGGGGTGTCTGGGGAGTGTCCAGGGTGCGTTTGGGGGGGGGGGGGTGTCCGGGGTCTGTCTGGGGGGTGTTTGGGGGGTTTCCAGGGGGTGTCTAGGGTTTGTCTGCGGGGTGTCTAGAGTAGTGATAACTCCAAAACCTATAACCAAGGGAAACATTGGTTTGAACTCTTCATTCCAAACATCATATTGTCTCATTTAATCATTAAGACGGTTGTTGGATAAAACTGCAATATCCTTCTCTCCCTCCATAATAGCATTATCTGGAACATGTAAGATCTCCTTCTAGTGTAGTGCTTCTTGAACCTTTATTTCCTTTCATCCACCAACATCCCATGTAAAACCAAACAGTTTCAGCATAGATAGCCCAGTTGTAATGGAATCCCAACTATATCCTTTATTCACCATTCCAAAAACCAAGTGTTTCTCATCCATAGTCTATTTGGCCCACCTAAGAAAGTCGTCCATTACTCTGACAGGATTCTGATGTGTTGGTACTTTGAAAAACTCCAACATATGTACAACAGGTGGTGTCGAAGATAGGGGATTTAGAAGGGGGCAGGGGGACTAACAGGGGGCAGGGGGGACTGGAAGGGGTGGCAGGGGGACTAGCAGGGGGCAGGGGACTAGCAGGGGATTTTCAGGGGGCCTAGCAGGGTTTAGGGGGGACTAGTAGGGGCAGGGGGACTAGCAGGGGCAGGGGGGACTGGAAGGGGGTGGCAGGGGGCAGGGGGGCTGGCAGGGGCAGGGGGGACTGGCAGGGGAGTGGTAGGGGGTAGGGGGGCTGGCAGGGGGCAGGGGGATTGGCAGGGGTGGCAGGGGGGACTAGAAGGGGGCTGGGGGACTAGTAGGGGTGGGGGGGACTGGCAGGGGGTGGTAGGGGGAGGGGGCAGGGGGGGACTGGTAGGGGGACTAGAAGGGGGAAGTGGGACTAGCTGGGGGGCAGGGGGGACTAGCAGGGGGACTGGCAGGCCTGCAGGCCTATTGTGTTTTTTTATTGAACTTTTAACTATAGCCACGGTTTCTAGCTGTGGCTATAAGGCATGTTTGTGGTTTACCTTCTTCCACGGTTTAAAACCGTGGCTATAGCAGTTGGCCTATATCTACGCCAATACCAGCCACGGTTCATTAAACTGTGGCTATAACCAATAGCCATGGTTTTTGGGTTAGAGCCATGGTTTGAAACCGTGGCTGTAGCCTAAATTTCTATTAGTGATCGAATAACCAACCTCAAGATCCCATGACCCTTATCACACAAGGGCCATCCTCCCTAACTAGAATATCATGTAACTAAATCGTTGTAAAGCTAACGATGTCCCACCGTAATGAGGATGATATCAATATAGGGGACATGATCATATTTGAAATAAGATTACACCATGAAACTAACTGTAAATAAAATTGATAATGTTTTATAGCCATCTCATTGTAAAATACATTAAAAAGGCCATATATTCTTTAAACCAGCCCCTAGAACCATATTTTTTGACAATGTGTGACAAGGTAATACTATGGGTAAACCATCTCATGGTACCTTAAATATACGATTTCACCTCTTTTAATATTGTTTTATGGCTTACACTCCTAATGTTCATGACATATAGACCACAACACAAATTTTCTTGGCTTTAAAACTCTTTAAAAATTTTATTATCCAGTTGATAGTCGAGCCACTCTAGACAGACTAATTGTGAAAAATCATTCAAAACAACTAACATAGTATTTGGAGGCTTGATCACATCACTATAATTATAAAGGTAAACATGATCATTCTATAAAATTATTGAAGTCTCATCCTAACTCTTAAAATTATTCATTGGAGAAGTACTTAAAGAACTACCTCATCATTGTTCAACCATGAAATCATAGAACCACTACCAACCCATCGAACCCCAAATCTATTATTCATCCCACAATTGAATCTAGTGTCTGGAATCAGTTAAAACTAACATTGAGTTATAAATCAATAATAGTGTTGAGGATAAGATAACTCAATCTTACCAGCATCACGGGCTTCCAAAAACCATTCTGACAATTTTTAATTGGTCCTATATGGTCTCATTACTTATACATATAAGTAAAATCACCTTAAAACAGATTAAAAACACACCACATTATGATTTTACTTGTAATATTATAATTATAAATGGAAACTTATCCCTAGAAAATGATCAATAAATCACCAAAAATGGGGTTTGCATTTGGCTAATACCCTTATGCCTTGTGCTAACCTGAGGATAGTGGAAAAAACTTCTTATAAGTTCTCTCGAATAGGTTCCCACATATAGGCATGTGTGATTCCCATCCCCAGTATTATTCATTCATGTTATCAGCATCTGATATTAAATGAAAAAATAAAAATGATCAGTATTGTTATCACACCCAATACGTTTTATAGATTTATTAAAAACATGGATAACTTAACATTCTTACAATGGCTCAAGGGTACATATATATCAAGAGTCAATCACACCCAGTTAACTCTTCTATAGATATTACCTATGGAATAAATTTATTTGGATCATTGACCTTCTTACATGTTTTTGTCAAATATATGAATTTAAGGATCTATTTGAACTTTTCACTCAACAATATGTAGTTTGGTTTATCGTTTAATAACTTAATGGGAACCATGTTTCACAACATAAGCTAAACATATATCGAAACATCATGTCAAACACTACACATTTTTAAATATGATAATGCACACATTTATCAATTCAGTGTTTCTCTATTGATATGACTACTATTAGTCTGACGAATCTCGAGTTTTACACCATAAAAAAATATGTGAGGTCCCACAACCAACAAAATAGATGACCAGGATTGAGGAATTTCTAATCTATAATGTTATATTATTACAGTATTCACACAATTCCAACAAATATTATCTAGTGAACAAACACCCACCCTACCATGATGCTATTCTATGAACTTGGAGTCCAACCTGGATTAAAAAACACCTTAATGGTATGTATCATCTAAAACTTTAGAGACATAATTTATCGATTCTTTTTTAACTAAGATGGATCTACCTCAACAAGGAAGGACCCTTACTAAAGCATAAGGTGATGATGCCCGATAAAGGACATTCTATAAAGGTCACTTGGATTACTAACCTAACATATAAAGTCACTATAAATGAAAATGTCAATATAATCCTATGGGAAACATACCAATTCCCATCAAATGGAAAAAATATAGAAACATTTAAACTACCATTATATGAGGGTCAAAGTATTGAACACCACTGAAAGTTTTCATTTAAGATATTAAATAAATTCCAATTTATCATAACTTTTAAAAAGGCTTAGATATATAAAAAGGTAATGTATGAGTTATAAGGGAAAACGTTTCTCAAACTATACATAGATCTTTATTAAGATGATCATATGCTAAATAATTTGAAAAATATCTAATAATGTCATTTTAACCATTATAAGTAATCCGTAATTCATCAAAATTGTATTAGTAAAAGAAAATTTCAATTTTCAATTTATAGATTAAAAATTTCGTTTTGGTACTAATTAACATTTTAATTAATGAAATCAAAATAATAACACAGATGAAATGTATATTAAAATTTATTTTATGATTTAAATAGATCTATTTAGTAAGATTCCACCATAAATTTATATGTTACAAATATAAGTTGTTGTTGATGCCCAAAATAACCATCCCCTTAGCATAACTGTACCCCCATGGGAATTTGTTTTACATAATATGAAGACAAATGTGACCTAATAGGGTCTAATCAAGATAGAATAGGTTTTTTTATGTGTTACCCATAATAGTTAAATTATTAAAATTTCAAAAGACACATAATGGGTTTATCTCATATGCAACACATCCCAAATGACCTACTTGGGTCTAGTTATGCATTTAGGGATTTACAATACAATAAAAATCCCCAACTAACTTACTATGGTCCATTGTGAATTTAGTGATTTAGTCACATGGGTTTTGATTACCATGTAATATAGGTATAATCCTTTATAAATTCAAAAATAACACCTCATTTTATGGAGACCATTTTTAATATAATTATAATTCAACATATATCTATATATAAATAATTTTCATAGTTGTTTAGATTAATTTTCATTACCTTGTTGTAAGTGTACATTCCTTTTTTAAGTTAAAATTCGCATTTATGTAACTACTACTAGGTTTTTAACATCAATGTCATAATATATCAATTTTAGATTTGATGGTTTGATTATATGGGTTACCATTCCAAATTTATAATGACACATAAACTTTATTGACTATTATTGGAACCCATTTAATCACATCCATAAATATTTCATCCCATGAAACCAATTTTTCCTAAGTCAAACATGTAAAAATTGGCTAATTAATGTGCCACCATCAAGTTATATAGGAAAAATCCATTTAGGTTGATGTATAAACTTTTAGAACAAATCATATATTAGAATTATTACCACGAATGGTACTAAAGAGAAATAATAGTAGTAAACATGGAAATAATCCTTAAAAAATAATATTTTAGTAGAAAACACTGTAAACATGGAAAAAAGAACCCAAGAAGTGTATACAGATAAACATGATAAATAATCACATAATAATTTTATAAAAATCAGCATGCATCACTAAAATCTACAATGTAGTCTACATGGCATAGAATATACTTGACATGTGAATCACTACTTTCCTAAAATTTTTCAAGTAATATTATTTCCTTATCATATTAGTCCAATGGTAAAAATCCACAATCCATAAATCAGTAACCATCAGAAGTAATATAATAGCCCAAGATGAAATAATAATCAGTTGAAATAACATATCATTATCAACAATAATACTATCCCTAGAAACATGATCATTCCCTCATGCATGATATGGCAAGACCTAGTCACAAGTTATTTACCAAGTGTGGACACATTAATATTCTCTAGTATACCATCCCAAAATAGTATGAAAATTTAAAAGGAGGCTATGATAGAATTTTTAATCATACTAAAACATATCACTCTATAAATAATAGTTATACTTGTTGCCACATGTCATCATGTGTGCCAACCCATTTGTAAGAGGATACTGAATAACAGTGAGGGTCTAATGGAGGTAATGTTGGGAGAATACACCCTTGGGATAAGTAACAAATATAGTGAAAACATTATAAAGCATAGTGCAGTGAAAGATAATAATAACTAGAAATAAATAATAAATTAATATGAAATCATTCATGAGCATGCTTCAATGTAAAAGAAGATGACCTACCATAGATAATGTAGAAATTGTGGTTTGTCTAACTAAAAAACTCCAAATCAGGGGGTTTCCTGAGTAAATTATCGAATGGGAAATCCAAATCCATTGTCTTGTCCTAGTCCATTAATTAAATTAGTACAAATCACCATCCATGGCCCAAATAATTAGTCAGGAGATTATCTTTTTGGGTACCAATCTACAGCCTGAATAGGGTGTGAGATAAACTCAACAGGCCCACACCAATGCTTTGTAATGAAATCCATTTAATGTGTATAAAATAAATTATTGAGTAGCTATAATTATAATAGATATGTAATGAAATAAATAAATTAAATCAAGTTATGTTTTTGTTCCTCACGGACATCAGGATCACCATACATTCTTTGACCTAAGTAGGAATCTATCTGAACGTGTTCCATCATGTATATATATTGATTCATGCAAACATATATATATTCATAGATATATATGTAGTGGATAGGACCCATGTCTTAATGAATGGATATCCACATTAGGATAATATAATTTTTTCACAATTTAATTAAGGGACATGATGTGTGAGATTCATATATAACAACAGGATTCCATTCATGAGTATCATGAATAACAAAGGGACACCATGTTAGAGCTTCATAAGTAAGTAAGTTATTTGATGACTAAGTATTTAAAATAATAATGGGATTCCATGCACGTATTTTATAATCTAGGGGGTGTGGAACATCATGTCCAACCACACATGTTATGTAAATAACTTGGTCCAGCATCCTCGACCAAGTGGGTGTGAAGTTCCATGTCCAACAACCATAACTAAGCCCCCTATATAATAATATAATATAAGGTATCCCACTTTCCTAATAACCCCTTATCATAGTAATTCCATAAAGGTGAACCCAACATCACTCAAGGCATTGTGGTCCTTCAGTATCATATTTCATTTAATATCATTACAAAGACCATGCGATCGTCGATGAAAAAATCAATATAGTTCTTTATTAATTCATCTATGAAATTAGCCATTTCATTTTAAAGAACATGATGGCCATGAGAGAAAACCAAACAATAATATAACTCATCAAGGCCCATTTCATTACATTATTACTGGACAAGGAATTTTAATACTTAGTGGGATACAGAAAAACATCAGGATGGTGTTCAGTTATATAGGTAAAGTATAATCATAGAAAGTGGGTTATATGAAACTAATAGTTAAATTGAATCCCTTTTTTACCATGGAATACTTCATAAGTTAATGTAAGATAAGAATACATGCCCTATTTTAATTAAATCCATTTAATTATCAATATTCAACCAATTTCCATTATGGAAAATTAATGGACACTCCCAAAGGGGTGCCCCAATTTTAGGTCACAACCCTCGAATAAAGTTTAGGGGTCTAGAGAAAATCGATGGTATAGTTTAGGCATTTAATTTATTGAATTTCTTAATTTAAGAGAAACATGTGGTATGGTCCAGTGTTTGGTACATAATAAATAATTTATAATGAATGATATCTTTATGCAAAATAAATAGACCACATGCCTCATTCGTATGATGGTCTACTAATCTAATATTAGGAATTTATTTTAGTCAGAATTGATGAAATCTGAAGAGCCTTCAAATATCTAAAAAGAGGATAAATTATCTCACAAAAAAATCAACTCACGATCAAAAAGAGAATATGATAAAGGATTCATGATTAGTGGTGGACTTTATGATGGAAAAGTAATGTGATCAATGATGTTCAATTCCAAGATAAAATGGGGAATATCCACCGTGGGAAGAGGAGAAAAAGGGGGTATGCATGTGGGGGGAATATTATGTGAATGAGGGAGGAAGAAAAGGGGTAAAATACTTAAAGGAGGCATGATAAAAAAATAATAATTTTACCATTTTTTAGATACACTGTGTTTGGATATATGGTTTGGAAAAACAATGTGCCAACCATGTGCCCCAACATACCAAGGGGAACTAACCATGTGGGCTAGGTGAATGGTTTCTCTAAACATACATAGCTCATGTGTAGCCTGTGTAGTCTGAAACATCAATTTTTTATAGATTCCACATATAGCCATGCATCCTTGGGTTCACGGATTGTCAAACCATGTGACACCCTCCTAGTCCTGCACAGTTGATTGGCACTTTTATCCCTAAATGTACACTAATAGTGAACCTCCCATTGGATTTCAAAAACAAGGCCTTCTAATTCCAAATATCCAAAAACTAAAAAAACTCTCCAGATATATCTTGGGCCTCAAACCACATCTAAAAACACATTCCCATGTTCCTACTCAAAGAATCCCATTATAAATCTCAATTTTTGATTGATCCAATCCACCAAATAAAAAGTTCAAATCCCCTTTTAATTTCAACCTGTAAAATAAAGAAGACATTAAAAGAATGTGGAATTGCATCATAATGTTTTTTTTGCTATAATAGATTTATATTGAAATATAAGTCAAAGATGGACATGGGGGGATAGGATGTGAAACAAGAGATTCTATATTTTTGTTTCATATGAATCTATCTTTCAAAAGAGATTATTCCTTCTATGATCAATTCCATCTTTTGGTGGGGTAAATTTGATAGTTACAAGCATGAACTTGATAATGAGTGCCATAATATTGATATAAGATGGGAAATAGAACCCCCTTCCCAAGAATCTTGATCCAGTGGTTCTTTCTCCCCCAATAAGAATAGAGTTGTAGGAAATATTTGGCTTAAGGATAATGTAGCCAACGTCAAAGTGGAACCAATGATGATTTTAGAATGAAATGAGATCGAGAAGCACTCAATTATAGGATTTCTATTTTTTTCAAAGGGAATCTATTCATGTAGGATCACTTATATTGAATAACTCAATGCATATTTTTGGGGTTTTCTAGATTAGAAATGAGTCTCTATTGGATGTGGTTACTCTCATTTCATCTTACCCTCTAAGTATTTGAAGAGGAAAGCATAGGGATTAGTTTTAGTCTTCATCAAACACAGGATTATTAACATACATGAATGGGATCATAACATCCATACCTTTGAGTTATTACATTTTTCTATCCAGATGTGTATTATAGTTCACTAATTGATCTGGATTCCCCAGTACCCTCACATTCTGTGTTATATAACCTTATATATTAGAATTTTTAAAAAATTTATAAGTCAATATAGGTTTCCAAATATGGACATTTTTCGTATATACTGATTGAAAATTATCTATGTTACACAATTTTTGAAAAAGGAATGTTTCAATTGATGAATATGAAATTGAACTGACAATTGAGTATGAGAAAATACCTCAACTATGTATGAATTGTAAAGGCATCATTCAAGATATTCTAGGATGTAAGAAGCTGGTAATTTCTTCCTTAGGTAATGGTAATGTGCATGATGATATTGAATGTCTCAAAAAACACATGAACATGAAATCAGATTGTCTAGTTTCAATTTATGATTGAGCAGTTTCCCAAAATTAAAAATTTGTCTAAATGAATTCGGTTGCAACTTCTTATGATGAGGAAAGATCACTAATTCCCTAAGAATATCCCTTTCTTAGAATTCAATATTATATGGTGTTGGATAATGTTTTCCCTAACAATGAGGAGGAATTAAAGTTTCGTTATGTGGATAACATTAAGTACTCTGATTCTAATGATGTTCCACACTCTATCTCTAGGAAGACATGGTGGGACGATATTTTTGATGAAGAAGAAGAAACACATAGGGAAGAATTTGATAATGTTTTGGTATTCATAATGTGCTAAGTCATTTTCAAGGATGTTAAGATATCCCCTAAACCATGGGATGGAATTAACTCATAATATGTGGAGGAAAGTTCTGATATAAATCCCATATATGATCAAGAACTCAATGAAGATTCTATCCTGGAAGCAGCTATTCATCATATTCTTCAGGAACAGTTTTCAATAAGAGACTGAAAATGTAATAAAATATTTATGTTGATTTAGTTATGGAAATTAAAAATAATAAATCATAAAATTTTCATCATTGTGATTATGGAAAACCAAATATCTTGAAGCTTATACAAGTGAATGAAAGTTGTTAAAAGAAACTAGCCTCAATTGGGTGTTTTTCTCAGATTCACATAGAATTCAAGATCGGAACACTATTTTGGTTTAGTATAATGAAAAATAATATGATAGACATAGTAGTAGTGTGGAGGCTGATTCTAAGATCAAAAAAGAAGACATCACTATATTCCTTAATGGATGATGCTGGTTTCTTGATGGTATATTATCAAAAGACCATACCTTTTCTGAGAATAAAGAGGATGATACAATTGGAACCTCAATATTTTTTGAGGTTCTTGAAATATCCATGTAATGTGATTTCAAACATTTAAAAATAATAAGAGGTGGTGGATATGAAGACCCTCACAGTTTCTCCTACTCATATTGATAGTGTAGGACCAATCAAAACCTGTGATAAAAAAGGATGAATATCTCTCCACATAAGGAATCAAGAAGGTCACCCCTAGAAGGTGACACTATTAAAAAAAGATCAATACCCACTGTTCAAAACCATCGGTATAGTCTATACCCTTGGTTTTGAGAACTTTGGGGAACTACGACATCAGTATAGCACCACAGCCTATACCCACCATGGGTACAGATTTATTTTCCACTGTTTCATAACATTACATGTGATTTCCAACCTATCAAATCCTTATACCCATGGTTTTAAAACCATGGTTATACATATTAAAAAAACATGGCCAGCAGGTTTTAATCGCGTAACCTGCACTTCAATCATGAATCGGCTCACCAATGAACTTGTATCATTTATGTACATATATGTCTAAATTAATCTAATTATATTAATTTTATTGTCTGTATTATATAATAAAAGGATGTGGGTTTCAATCACAAGACCTCTGTTTCACACGTACATCACTTCACCAACAGTGCTACTAAACATATGTTATTATATATCTCTATTTTTATAAATATACTAATTTATATCTTTGGATTCAAAAAAGTTGGTCGACAGGTTTCTAAACCACAACATTAGATAGGATAACAGAGCACCTCACCTACTCAACTAAATATATTACAAGTCTATATTTATCTAAACATATTAATATAAATCACGAGTAATAATAAAACACTGTGTGGGGGTTTTGAACCTACCCTTCTTCTACAACACTAAAGCATCCTACCACTATAGCAACTGAAATTATATGTATATAAACATATATTATCTTAGTGTGAACAATGGGTGTAGGTTCTCCGAAAACATTTCCAGGAAACCATGGGTATAGATGTCACATACACCCACAGTTTAGTGTGAACCATGGGTGTAGGTCCTCCGACAACATTTCCATGCATTCTTTTGGCTTCTAGCGCATACATTGGTACCCTGTACCCACATTTTTCTATGAATTGTGGGTATAGGATATAAAATGTCACCTATACCAATGATCAATGAAAAACATGGGTATAGACCCATTTTACAGTAGTGTGGTTATTTATAATCTGATTTCAATAGATGTGGATCAACCAGATGTGTAGAGAAAATATCCGGAAGAATATTTAATTATTAGTGGTGACTCGTTAGAAGCCACTAAGGATATTAATATTTTGATGCTAACCCCAGTGGAGTAAAAAATCTAATGTGGAGGAGAAAGAACAAGAAGGGATTTGTCAGCATGCTAAGTCATAGAAACAATGGTGTCACCCTAAAAATCATGAAAAAGGACGTACTTGTGCCAACTAGGATACTGAAAAGGAAGAATCACATTCATATGATATTGAATTGGATTTATTTCACATTTAGAGTATACCTCATCAAGAAGAATGTGTAAGAGTGCCTTATACCAAGGTTCATGGACACTAATGCAGTCAACTTATTGGTTGGAACTCCTTACAGGAAGAAGAACTCAATATTAGGATAATAATTAAGAAAAATCATTGTTAGTGAGTGGTTTTGATGAGGTAATTAATTAAAAGTACGACCCCATCTATCCATTTCATTTTTTATAGTCCATTTATTTTAATAAATTTAACACCCCATGATTTCATAGTACATTATTGTTTCAATGTAATTCAATAACTTGCACTACACGCAAAACTGAGTTCAAGCGCACCATGACTTATCAAACAAGCTATTCAAGGGAGGTTATGAATAGTATTCACTGAATTTTGAACTTTATATAATCCTTATAATTTTAGAATCCATATTATGAGTATCTTAGACATAATGTAAGAACAAATTCATCTTTTTCAGAAAAAGGAAGTAATTTATTAAAAAATGAAATTTAATAGCCTTTTAATGGAAAAACCTTTTAATACAATATTTGAAACCTATATATATTCAATCTTACTACATAAATATATTATTTATAATGGGGAAATCAAAATTTACATTGTGTAAATGTTTGGTATTTTTCTGATAAAGTTCATTTTGTAATGAATAATGAAAAATATTGTATTTTAATTCAAAAGTGCATTTTAATATAATTTATTAATATGGTTATATAATACATTTAATTGGTTTTAAAGTTTAATTAAAATATATTTTTTACCATTTCATCCAATTTTATATATTGGAATTAATTTCAATTTGAAACTGGACATAAACTATTATCAATCTTATGATAGTTATTGTTTCTTAAAAACACTCTATTTGTTATAACAACGAGAATTAATTTCAAATTAATTATTTAAACTTTAATGTTTTGTATTTTGTAAAATTGACTTCATTTTTTAATTATGAATATCAAAATTATCTTCGGGTGAATTTTCTGTATTTTTCTGAAAACTTTCAATTTTGGATGAATAGTGAAAAACACTGGGTTATTATTTAAAACCGACTTCTTATTTAAATAATTATTTTTTTATTTAAAATTATTTTAGTTCAAAATAGATACATAATATCTATATATTTTCATTTTAATTCATTGGATTCATTTTTTTAATAATATTAGACATACAAAATTTTATTGAACTTTTCACCGTCTTTTACCCATCTCCTAGGAGAACTTGCAAATTCACATAAGACTTAATTTTACCAGTTCTGTTAATTGAATTTAGAATATCCAAGAGACACGGTTAACCTTATTATGTAAAATTTGGTTCAATAAGATGAAAATAATTTTTGGTGTATAGTAACTTTTGACTTTTATTTACCGAGGTTAAAGGTAAATAAGGTAATTCATGGTAAAAAGAATATTGTAATAACTCAAAATTACCATAACACATGTCCTAACCTTATTTTATGAGTAATGGCCGACCATGGGAATCCTTGGGTGGATTTGGGGACCCCATGGAGCCACTTATGAATGATAATGATACTTGATATTAATTATTTTAAAGTAAAGACAAAATTGACGTAAACAAAAACAATTTAGTAATTAATTTTTATATGTAGTAATATAAGTAATAATTTTGATTATAAATATTAATTGGAAATCAAAAACTATTTCATACATTATGGTATTTGTTTTATAATATTATGACATTAAATATTAAAATTTATTTATGACACAATGAAGATGCAGTAATTACCTTATTTATGAAAGAATAAAATAAATCGTAGTATAAATATTAAAATAAATATAATATCAATGTTTTTCTGAAATACACGATTTTTATAGGTGAATATGACATGGTAGGTCTGATTCAATTTATCTTGTTCTAATTAATCTTGTTTTGATGAATTTCACAAATAGAAAATATCAAATTGTTTCAAAATTAACATGAGTTATTATTTAAAAGAAATTCTGTATTATTGGTTGATATAATATTCCTAAAAATGTAAAGCTTGGGAAAAGGGTGCAAATAATATTATATATTTTATTAATGAGACACTTGTGGTTCTCTTGGTAGTTTATATAATGTTTATTAACCATATAGAGTAAGAATACAAGAAGACATGGTAAAAGTTAAACTATTTAACTAAGAGTTAAATCTAAAAGATAAGGTTAAAAGGGTGATATAAAATTGTCTAAAACCTATCAGTTGAGAGGATTTAGACCCATAACCACCTGAGGCTTTAAATAAATTCATTTGGAAACATTATAAACCAACTATGATTGTATAATATATTTATACTTTAATTTTTTTCTAAAGTGACCCTCACCCCTCTTATAAAAGGGCACTTCCCCTTCTCTCAAAATCACACATCCAAATCCATTTTCCTCAGAAAACCACTACCCAAATATCCTCCAATATTCACTAACGTGATCCTAGAGGCCTTAGTTTGATCTGAAATCCATCCTATGGATCCCTTTTGATCAAATCAAAAGTAAAAACCCAAAAAAGAGGTAAATATTTTATCACCTCTTTTGTGTTCTTTTCTTCTTCCCCTTCCTCTTTCTTTGTTGCTTCAATTATAAAACAATAAATCCAGTATCTTATATATAATGTGATGTTATTATAAATATGGTACAACCATATTCCTTATTTTATCAATCATATGAATAAAAATTCACCATACGTGCGTACGTACGACTTACCGTCACCACGTCGTGGTGTAGTTGTTATTCAATACATTATTATTTGTATGGATTTAATAATGATGTATAATTGATATAAATAATAAATATAACATGTCAATGATTCTCAATTTATGATATAAATTCTATTAACATATATTTTTAATCAAAAGAATGATATTATCGCTCGTGCGTATGTACCGATTATCATCTCCACAACGCGAGGAGATTCATTTCCACGTTCAACATTCATCCACGATTATAAAAATATATATTAATAATAATTATGTAATATATGACATAATAATGCTACTGAATATATATATATATATATATATATCTGTGTGTTTTTGTGTACTTACATATATCTTATTCACTTAGTTCCGTTCAATACGATAGGAAAACGGAAACAACGTTTATGGGTACGTACGAACTACCGTATCCATAAACAGTGTTTTTCATTTCATATATATATGTCCGTTATACATATTTATATTCTAAATATATATGATATATAAATCATGTTTTATATTCTGTAATTATTTAAATCATTATCTATGTGATACAATCAAGAGTAACAGTTAAAACATGTACGACAAAGAAAGCGATTATTACCCAAAATTTTAATTTAACATGGAAATTATTATTATATGGGTAGTATAAAGTCATAAATGAATAATTTATGATATCATAAATATTAATATGGTTATGGTATAATTTAATAACATACTAATATCTCCATACAAGAGGTTAAACGTACCCTTGACTAAAGGAATGATCAAGGTAAGGGTTATTTCCTCAATCTCATTATTATCTGAGATTGTTTATGTGTAAGTATTTAATAGGAAATTTTTATCATCCATGTCAATTTTTCATTAAAATGATTTCAAAATTAATATTTTAAAAAATTCTGAAAGGTAATATTTTTCAAGATCCAAAATTTAAATTTTTAAAGGATTTATCTTTCTAAATATTTTTAATTAATGTCTATGTTTTCAAAATGATTTTAAGGATTTATTTTTATAGAAATTAATGTTTTGAAATAATAATTCTTTCCAAATTTTTCAAAGTGGTATGGGACACTGTGATTAAAAATCTATTATAAATTGCTTCCTTTATATATGTATTACTTTTAAATGATTTTACAAAAAGAATATTTCACTCAAAAAGTTTTACTCATCATTTTCAACTATGTTCGCATCCTTTACTGGATATTATTTTTGATTGAGGTTGATTTATTATAATACAATATTCCATATTGTATTGAATGAGTTATGATATGTTTGAATGTGGATGTTCTATTCTTATACCATTCATGTATTATGGTCAAAGTATTGACATTTCGTATGCTAGTTCCAATAAAAATGATTATTTATGTTTCAACCTTTACATATGAACAATGTGTTGGACATAGTAAGTGATGGGTAGAGCCTGCTATAGCTCCTCGATGCATTGGTAGGTCTCATGAGACAACTAGACGTGGAATTTACTGAGGCCCTTTCCCAAATAGATATATGGTTTTTGGCCGAGGCCTTAATCATTTTTAGATGTCTTGGCCGAGGCCTTGAAAAATAGTTTTAGAATTCTTGGAATTATAAATTCCCTCATTATGAAAATAATATTAACGATTCATGTGGTCATTCGACTTGTAGAGTACCCATGATATGTTTTATTATGTAATTATTTACTCAGCTCATATTCCTTCCATAAAATTATTCATGATTAGTATTGGTAAAGGCATGTTGTTTCAATTATTCACCATTATTAATATTTATATTTTTTCACTATATTTCCTATACTTACTGAGTGTTTGAGCTCACCCCATTCCATGTTTTATTTTTCCCAAGATTCCAAGAAGTGTATTGCGATTGATATGCAAGGTAAAGCTACGTGAATAATTGTGTTAATAAAGGATTATTAATGTTGTGTTTTATGTTATAAAGTGTAATGCAACATTCATGTATCTAATCTATTTTCCAATTTTGCTAAACCGACCAGTCCTCTGGGAGATGATTCCTTGTAATCATTCCTATGTATTGAAATAATTCACCATCTCTAGGTAACTGGTGTCGGGGTGTTAGAGTTGGTATCAGAGGAAGTTTAGAAATAACCCTGGAAACTAGATTTAGATAAACTATGATTAGATAACATTACCCTAAGATATACATTGAGGATTAGTATAGAATAACATCCTAGAATTTTGGTAATGTATGGATTTTGTGAGTCTTATAAGAAAATACATACATATTTGGATACGAGAAGGTAGAGGTACCTCTGGCATAGATGTACCAAGGGGTGAAACCTGAAAACACCACTTTGAGCTAGACTCGAACGGGAAATAGTGCACGACAATGGGCCTAACTGCACTCTTGTTTACGACACTCTTGGGGGATATAATTATGATAATTCTCATTTTCTTTACAAATCGTTATGAAGGGTTTATGAGTATATACTTACTCAAAGAAAACATTTTTATGATTATTGATTTTATCAATAAACTGTTCAATTTATGATAAGTTTTTTACTTGTTTCGAATTATGTATTTCAATTATAAACTAATCTAGTTTATGCCATTTTATAGAAATGTCACCCAGTAGAAGGAATGTGGACTCCGAAAATATGCATGATCCAATGAGTAAGAAGGATCATATCTTTCGCGGTATTAAGCCAACATATAGAAGGGAAATAGTCTCCCATTTATTCTCAACATATGAATAAATAGTATCATGTGTTAATAAGATATGTAAAGAATTCCTTGAGTCCTATGGATTTGAATGTAAAAAAGAGATGAAAAAGATGGAAGAGGAAAAGATGGATCAAAGGAAGAGGGAAAAGAAGGATTTTCCCATATGTGATAACTATGGAAAGAATCGCCTTGGTAAATGCTTGAAGGGAATGTGAGTTTTTTATAAGTGTAGGGAAAATGGACACCAAGAATGTGATTTCAAGGGTAAGGAAAAAGATTCCAATGTACAATGCTTCATCTGTAAGGAGTTGGGAAACTACGCAAATCAATGTCCAAATTATCAGAGTATACCCCAAATGCTGCTATTTGATAATAATAAATCTATGATACTATGGAAGATGAAGTGGAATGATTAGATATCTTACGTTGTTATTAAAGAATTGTGTCATTTAAGTACTGTATTAATTATGTACATGTTATAATAATTATAGAGTATATAGGGATTGTACTGCATTACTATTTCATTAAAGACTTTAGATTGTGTGGAACCAAGAAAAGTGACTCAATTACTGGTTAATCTTTTGGAAAATATATGGTTGAGAGAATGATAAACCATAATATGGTTCCAATACCGAGGTAGTGATTTTGGAATAAGTGATGGTTGATTTGGATAAATTATATTGGATATTCTTGACTTCCTTGTCAGAAGTTAATAGTTTGTTTATTTCATCATTGTTGGAATATTAAAAAAAATTGATATAAGGAATATATCCAATATTATATAAAGAATAATGGAGCATGAATGTAATAAATATATTTTTAGGGTAATTTAGAGTGTTATCATGTTTTAAAAGAATACACGATGAAGCTGTTCACATGTTATTATGTAGTAAAAAGGATCCTTATTGTTTTTAACTTCCTTATAAATTTTGGACTGTGAGTTTGGATAGAAGTATTTTGGATACATATAAAGGTTGCAAAAGATTATGTTAAAAGTTGAATACAATTGTTATGGTTATATTTGGATTGTCATAAAATGTACAACCAATAGGTCGGGCGACAACCAGTCGTATTCGGCAAGGATGCGAGACTTGAACCCACAACCAAAGGGAGACAAGGGTGCGTCACCTACCACTGGCATATGTGACGTCCTTGATTGTATAATTTAGTTGTTTTAAAAAAGGTCTGATAGGTGAACTATAAATTCATTATTTTTTTAACCCTATATGATTAGGATAAATAAATATTTATTTTGAAATCTTTTGGAGTAAAAGATGAGTCTGTGGTAGGAATTAGTTAAAGGATGTAACTCTACATGTTAATTATATATATATATATATTTTCCTCTTATTATATGATTAAATTAATTATTAAACTTTAGTTAAGGGACTTCTTCACAATCTCCTTTCATTGAGGAATCCTTTGATTTCCAAATGACTTTCTTTTATACTGTGTATAAAACCCTTTGACTTTTCATTTCAATGTGAATGTTGTTCTACGAAGTATTTTTCTAAACAACAAAATGCATGTTTTTTTAACATAAGTGGTGACAACGACCTTTCTTACACCATGAGTTTTATTAGATCTTTGGATTCCTTAAGAAGCCAAAATCATTTTTTTAAATGAAAAAGAAAATAAATACCATATACTCTTTTTTACATATTTTTGTGTTGAAAATTGTTTTGATAATGGATTTGTTATGTCAATATATTTAAATGATATTTTTTGATTTATTTCCTCAATAACTCTCTATGAATATTTATGTTTTCCCTCCAATTAGGAATCTCTACTTTCAACCAATGTTCTCCAAATCAAGATAATAATTAGGTGGTAACTTTTTCATTTCCCTTTCCCTCTTATTAAGACTAAATTTTTCTAACCCAATTTCTGATGTGGGTTTTACACAAATGTATTTCTCTATTTTCATCCTTTTATTTTCGAAGAATAATTTCAAATTGTGAGGAAGTAATTTGTTGAAGGAGGGGAGAATGTACTACCACAAGATTTCATAGTACATTATTTCTTCAAAGTAATTTAATAACTTGAACTACACGAAACACTGAGTTCAAGCACACCACGACTTACCAAACAAGCCATTCAAAAGAGGTTGTGAATAATATTAACTGAATTTTGAACTTTATATAATCTGTATAATTTTTGAATCCATATTTTGAGTTTCTTAGACATAATGAAAGAACAAATTCATTTTTTTCAGATAAAAGTAGTATTTTTTTTAAAATGCAATTTTACCGCCTTTTAATGGAAACCCATTTTTAATCTAATATTTGAAACTTATATATATTCAATTTGAGTAAATAAATATATTCATTAGAATGGGGACATCAAAATTTACTTTTTGTAAATTTTTTGTATTTTTCTGATAAAGTTCATTTTTTAATGAATAATGAAAAATATTGTATTTTAATTAAACATTTCCCTTTAATATAATTTATTTATATGGTTATATTATCTTTTTAATTGGTTTTAAAGTTTAATTATAATATATTGTTACCATTTAATCCAATGTTGTTTATTGGAATTAATTTCACTTTGAAAATGGACATAAACAAGTATCAGTCATTTGATAGTTATTGTTTCTTAAAAACACTCTATGTGTTTTAACAACTGGAATTAATTTTAAATTAATTAATGCCACTTATATGTTTTGAGCTTTGTAAAATAGACTTCAATTTTTAATTTTTAATATCAAAATTACCTTAGGGTGAAATTTTTTTATTTTTCTGAAAACATTCAATTTTTGATGAATAGTGAAAACACTAAGTTATTATTGAAAAACGACTTTTTATTTAAATAATTATTTATTCTATTTAAAATTATTTTAGGTTAAAATAGATACATAATACCCATATATTTTCAATTTAATTCATTGAAGCCATTTTTTTTAATAATATTAGATATACAAAATTTTATTGAACTTTTCACCGTCTTTTACCCACCTCCAAAGAGAATTTGAAAATTCAGATAAAACATAATGTTACGACTTTTGTGAGTTGAATTTAAAAAATAATAGAGACACGGTTAAACTATGTATGTAAAATGTGGTTCAATAATATGAATTTAATTTTTTATGAATAGTAACTTTTGACTTATTTACCGTGGTTAAAGGTAAATAAGGTAATTCAAGGAAAAAAGAATAATGTAATAATTCAAAATTACCTTAACACATGTCTTTACATTAATGGATGAGTAATGTCCGACCATTGGCATACTTGGGTCGATATTGGGACCTCATGGAGCCACTTATGAATGATAATGACACTTTAGATTAATTAATTTAAAGTAAAGACAAAATTGACATAAACAAAAATCTTTTAGAAATTAATTTTTATATGGTGTTATATAAGTATTAATTTTGACTATAAATATTCAATGAAAATCTAAAAATATTTCCTACATTATGGTATATTTTTATAATTTTTATACATTAAAAAATTAAATTTATTTATGACACAATGATGATGCAGTAATAACCTTATTAATGAAAGAATGAAAAAAATGGTATTATAAATATTAAAATAAATATTATTTCAAAGCTTTTATGAAATAAAAGAATTTTATATCGTAATATGACATTTTATGGATGATGAAATGTATCTTGTTCGAAGTAATCAAGTTGTGACGACTTTCACAAAAACAAAATACCAAATAGGGTCAAAATTGACATAAATTAATATTTAAAACAAATACCATATTATTGGTTGATATAATATTCATAAAAATGTAATGTTGGGCCAAATGGCTTAAATAATATTATATATTTCATTAATGAGCCACCTCTGGTTCTCTTGGATGTTTAGAGTATGTTTATTAACCATATAGAGTAAGAATAAAAGAAGACAGAGTAAAAGTTAAACTATTTAACTAAGAGTTAAATATAAAATATAATGTTAAAATGGTAACCTAAACCTATCTGAAACCCATTTGTTGAGAGAATCTAGACCCATAACCACCTGAGGCTCTAAATAAATTCATTTTTAACCATTATAAACCGAATATTATTGTATAAGAAATTAATTCTTTAATCATTTCTTAAAGTGACCCTCACCCCTCTTATAAAAGGTCACATCACCTTCTCTCAAAATCACAACTCCAAAGCCATTTTCCTCGGCCAAACCCTGCCAAAATAACCTCCCAACATACCTCACTTGATCCTAGAGGCCTTAGTTTGATCATAAAGCCAACCTACGGAGCCGTTTTGATCAAATAAAGAGGAAGAACCCGAAGAAGAGGTAAATATTTCATCACCTCTTTCATATTCTTTTCTTCTTCCACTTCCTCTTTCTTGGTTGATTCCATTATAAAACAATAAATCCATTATCTTAAATATACTGTTATGTTATTATAAATATGGTACAACCATATTCATTATTTTATCCATCCAATGAATGACAAGTCATTATACGTGCGTACGTACGACTTACCGTCTCAACGTTGTGGTGTAGTTGTCATTCAATACATTATTAATTGGATGGGTAAAATAAAGATGTATAATTGATATAAATAATAAATATAACATGTTAATTATTCTGTATTTATGATATACCATATATTTACATACTACTTTTAATCAAAAGAATGATATTGTCGCTCGTGCGTACGTATGGATTACAATCTCCACAATGCAATTAGATTCGTTTCCACGTTCACCATTCATCGACGATTATAAATATATATTACTAATAAGTATGTAATATATGAAATAATAATGATACTGTAGATATATATATATATATATGTGTGTGTACATACATATATCTTATTCACTTAGTTCTGTTCAATATGGTAGGAAAACAAAAACAGTGTTTATGCATACGTACGGACTACCGTCTCTATAAATGCTATTTTTAATTTCATATATATGTCTATTATACATATTTATATTCTAAATATATATGATATAAAAATAATTTTTTATATTTTGGATGTATTTAAATCTTGATCTAAGTGATACAATCAGGAGTAACATTTAAAACATGTATGATAAAGAAAGTGATTATTACCCGAAATGTTTATTTAACATGGAAATTATTATTATATTGGTAGTATAAAGTCATAAATGAATCATGTATGATATCATAAATATTAATATGGTTCTGGTATAATTTAAAAACAAACTATGATCCTCATACATGAGGTTAAACGTACCCTCAACTAAAGGAATGTTCAAGGTAAGGGTTAATTCCTCAATCTCATTATTATCCGAGATTGATTATAGGTAAGTATTTATTGTGAAATTTTTATCATCCATGTCTATTTTTCAGAAAAATGATTTCAAAATGAATATTTTAAGGATTTTTGAAAGGTAATCTTTATCATGATCATAATTTTATCTTTCTAAATATTTGTAATTAATGTCGATGTTTTCAAAATGATTTTAGGGATTTATTTATATGGACATGAATGTATTGAAATAATAATTATTTTCCAATGTTTCAATGTGGTATGGGACACTTTTTATTCAAAAATCGTTTTTAAATTACTCTCTTTATAAATGTGTGATTTTTAATAATTTTACAAAAAGGATATTTCTCCCAAAAAAATTTACTCATCATTTTCAACAATGTCAGTATCCTTTACTAGATATTATTTTTGATTGAGATTGATTTATTATTATACAATATTCCATATTGTATTGAATGAGTTATGATATGTTTGACTATGAATGTTCTATTTTTATAACAATCATTGTTTATTCTTAACGTATCGACATTTCTTATGCTAGTTCTAATAAGAATTATTATGTTATGTTTCAACCTTTTCAAACGATGAATGTATTGGACATAGTAAGTGACGGGTGGAGCCCACTATAGCTCCTTGATGCATTGGTAAGTCTTATGAGACAACTAGACATGTCATTGCCTGAGGCCCTTTCCCAATCTGATATATGTTTTTGGACAAGGCCTTAATCATTTTTAGACGTCATGGCTGAGGCCTTGAAAAAAAAATTTAGAATGTCTGGAAATAGACATTCCCTCATTATAAAAATAATATTGACGGTTCATGTGGTCATTCGACTAGTAGAATACCCATTATTTATTTTCTTTTGGCATTATTGACTAAGCTCATATTCCTTCCAGAAAAGTATTCATGTTTATTATTAATAAAGGAATGTGGTTTCAATTATTCAACATGGATAATTTTAATGTTATGGTCCGCTGTATTGCTTACTATTTCTGTGTTTGAGCTCACCCCTTTATATGTTTTATTTTTCCAACGATTCCAAGAAGTGTGTTGCGATTGATATGTAGGGTTAAGATAAGTGAATAATGGAGTTCATAAAATGATTATTTATGTTGTGTTGTACGTTATAAAGTGTAATGTATGTGTGTAATCTATTTTCGAAGACTGCTAAACTGATCGGTCCTTCAGGACTTGATTCCTTGTAACCCTGCCAATGTATTAAAATAATGCACCAACTCATGGTAACTCGGGTCAAGCATTACAATAAAAGTGAATTTTTCTGTATCCTTTTAAAAGATTCCAAATAGGAAAGATTATAACCCAAGGAAAATATTTGATTCATGAAATATCCTTATAATTTAAGGACCCGGATTATCCATGTAATTTTTTTCATTATATAGAACAATTTAGAGGCTATAAAATCTAACAGTGTTTGATTCCGATGCACGGTGTTCCCAAAACATAATTTTAAAACTTTATTAAGGTACATTCAGTAATAGTGCAAGTGGGAAATCCTAACATTTGAACCGGTGCTCGGAATTCAAATCCTAGGGCACCATTGAACTCAAAGCACCGAAATTTTCTTACGGGAGCCTTGAACTAAATCGTAGTGGGTTGACTGACGAAGTGTTTTTTGCATTTTTGTGGATGATTAATAAAATAAATCTAATTTATTTTAAATATCCTCCACCTCTTGTTAGGATTTGGTGTTTGGGACCAGAAGGGGTGGTTGGGAATTTAATGCCAGACATTAAATACCTGGTTACAAAAAAATTCCTAACCATCATACATGTAATTAAAGAGGTTAATTAATTAGACCAATTAATTAACCTCTATTAATTATGGGTTATTAATATAACTCCCCCATCCTCTCTCTCTTTTTGGATTTTTCTCATATGTAGATGGGTCATGATATCAGAGTGGAGGATTTTAGAGGAGCCCCTTGACATTGAACAGATACATCAGGCAAGAACCAAAGATCGTCATTAGAGCAGCATCGTTGAGGCTTACATCGGGATCGAAGACCACCGATCCATCTTCAATTGTGAGACACTCTCCAACGAATAACGAGGTAGAGTTTTGTCTATTTTTAATTTCAAGAGTTGGTCAATCATTTTATCTTCTCCCTTAATTAGATGCTAAAACTGAAAGTGTGGGTCAAATGAAGAAGGACCAATACCTCCACATCTTTTTCAATCATTGTGTTCTATGAAGATTAATTTTTTGGTTAGACAAAACCTATATCTAAGGGTCAAGAAGTGAAAGAGATAACCCAGGATGATAGTAGGTGTGATCGGATTGAAAAATGGACTAGCAGAGCTCACCCGGTGGCCGACAGAAGATCTTCGGTGCTTTCGCACCAGTGAAACTCGCAGGAAGGAGAGGTAGCGGCCGACACTGGCCAACCATGGTGGTGATTGCGCACTATCGCACACCATATGAGGGGGCCGTGGCACTAGGTCGTGACGATCAGCAGGTGGACGACATTGGCTAGTCGTGGAAGAAGCGACACGCCGTCACACGCAGCAGGAGAAGGAGGCTGTAGCTTTTCAACCGTGACAATTGAGTAGGGTGGCTAGCTCTGGATGGTTGGGAAGGTCGTGCAGCGTGCCATCGCATGCCGCGGAAGGAGGAAGAGGGACCCACTTCTTGCGGGTCCTTCGATGACCAGGCAGTGCCATGGGGCATCACCACTTCAAATTTTGAACGGCCTAGCCATTTATGATGAAAACGGTGGGCGTTTATTCCCATCATGCCAGCTACGGTAGGCCTCGTGTACTACTTTGGGTTGCATCACACCCCCCTATAGGTTGGGTTGCACCCTTCTATAGGTTGATCCATGAACCCTGTGTTCCGGGCCGTGCCCCCTACGGGCCGGGCCGCTCCCCCATATGGGCAGGGCCGCACCCCCCAGCGGGCCGGGCCGCGCCCTTCCAGTGGGTTGGAATAGAACAGGGCCCATCAAGTCAAGACCACCATGGCCCGGATCTACTTGGATGGTACGAGCCGGTTCAAGTCAGGTCAGACCGGTCCTAGACCCATCTAGTACCAGTTTCACTTAAAATTCCATAACCTGAAATCTAGACGTCTATTTGAAAAACTGTCTGCAACACTAGGATTCGTGGGGCGAGACAGTCCTTTTGGTATAGTTCACTCGAATCTTGGAGAATGTAGGATTATGACAGGGTTGGATCGCAACCAAATCCTAATGGGTCCTCAATACTAAAATGATTATAACTCATAGACCAAACGTATGATTGACACACTGTCTGTCACGTTGGAACCCTTACGACATGGAGGTCCATTGGGTTTATCCATTGGTGAGATTAGTGGAATTTGGGATACAACTGATATATCATTGTGTGGATTCTATGGAACTCGAGTGCACCAGGTGCAGGGAATCCTATGTCTGGTTGTCGTGGAAGTAGCGACCCTCTGTGGATCAGCATCATAGACACCATGTGTGAATCAGCATTGTAGCTACCTGACAAGGATCACTTTTAGAGCGACATGGCGAGGATCATCATCTAGTGACCATGTATGGATCTACATCAATCGACCCTATGTGGATCATCATTCTAGCAACCCTGTGTGGATCAACATTCCCACGACCCTGTGTGGATTAGCATTTCAGCAACCCTGTGTGGATCAACATTCAAGCGACCATTTGGGGATCATCATTAGTATGACCCGAAGTGTAGCCGCCTTACAATGGCCTGTCGTGGAACAACGAATTACATACAAGAGTGGATCGATAACAGATCAACTTATTTTTTATATGTTTTGGAACTTCCAAATTTAATAAGATGATATAGATTAAGAATAATCATCTATATTCCTGATCTATGAGTTGTATACCTTGAGGGAGCTGACTATTACTTCATGCTATTTGATTGAGGTCTTGATTTATGGTTTTTTTGGTGGAACTTTGGCAATCATTTGAGGGTCTCGGGGTCCTTACTGAGCATAGTTATACTCTACCTTACACGGGCTTCTCCCGCACCTTGAGGTTTCTTATGCAGAAAAAGAACAAATTTGACCGGGTGTTGTTAGACAAGACGAGACGGTTCTTGGATTTGGACCATTAGAAGTGATGTGTCGTAGTGACGAAAGACTATAAGATATAACTACCCTTCATATAGGAACCTTGGTGGATAATTTTGGGAGATTTTTTTGTTGTCATAGTACTTTTCATTTGGGATTGTATTCTAGCCCCATTTACTTACAGTACTCACTCTTTTTTTACTTTTAGTACACAACTTTTTACAACTGTAGTTTTACAACGTGGGTTATTATCATTATACTCCTAAACTGTGTGTTTTCATGTTAATGGAATTACCTTTCAGTATTTTAGGGATATTCCTTTCGGTGCTCATTTCCAACCCTTGACCTATGGAAGGTGGGCTTGGGGTAATCATAGCATGGGCCTCGAGGGTCAAGTCAGGACAAATTGGTATCAGAGGAGTTGGTTCTACCAAATTACTAGGACTCTGATCTTTTAATGGAGAAATGGTGTTTTGTGTTTAGAGTGTGGTATTCTGTTCTAGGAGTCTAGTTTTGGTGCGGAAACTGACGTATCCATACACTAGGATGTGAAATTCCAATTTCCAAATTAATGCATGAAAACACTGACTATATGTGTATTGGAAATGTTTCTACATTGATCTTTTTCAGTCACGTCAGCAGGTATAAATTATTGATTATGGAACACCTATTTAATTTAAAGATGTCTCCACATATATAGCTAGCTAGAATTCCAAAGAGAGTACACGATGACGGTCTGCCAAGCAATGAAGCTTCGGGGCAGGCCCCTCTTACTACAATAGTACCATCAGATGCAAGACAGATCCACTAGCAATTGAGGACTGGCTGGAGGTTGTGGCAAGAGTTTTTCACCTAGTTGGGACACCAACTAACCAAATGGTGATCCTAGATGTCAGTATTTTCCAGGGAGCAGCAGGGATATGGTGGGGTCCTGACACCCCAGATACACAACATGGCGACCCTCACCTGAGAACATTGTGAGGTCCTCTTCAGGGAAGTGTTCGTTCTAGAAACTCTACGATTTTTGTGTATGTAGGAGCTAATACACTTTCCACAGGGCAGCCTGACAATGGCCTAGTACATGGAAGGGTTCACCGACATCTCATTCTACTCTATTGACATGGTATGGGACCCCTTTTTTGGGCATGAACCTTCTAAAAGCTACTCTGAGGAGAGATCATAACGTCAATGATATCTCTCATCATTCCAAATCATGTTGGATTTCTGGAGAGAGAACTCTTGGTGGAGGGTTTCCTGGAAGTGCAGATTCCGACAGCGAGACCCCCCACCAAGAAACACATAGCAGAGTAATTTGTGGCTGGTAGTAGGAAGATGACACAAAGGCCCAAGATGACCAGACCACACTACTAGAAATCCAACTTTTACCAATGCTTATATCCCAATGGTTTAGATAAACACTTGGGAATGGCTATGTATACCAACAGTTTTCTTAAACCATTGGTATAGGCCTTAGTGTAGGCACTTTTACCAATTATTATCAATAAATGCTGGTATATGTTGTATTTTTACCAGCCGTTTGTGTGAATAGTTTTTATAGGCCTTACTATATATACATGCCCAATGGTTTTTAAAAACCGTTGGTAAATTCTTCCCCTAAATACAGATCAGGCATGCCATTCTGCCTATGATCGATTGTAGGTCCCCCTCCGCTCGAATGGTGCCCTAAATCAAATCTCCCTCTTCCCTAGCCTTCCAAACTTCTTCCATTGATCGATCCATCTTCAATCAAGGAATTTGTTTCTTCTACACTAGAAATCTGTAAGTGATACCTTGTTTTTTTTGTTCTGCAACTATTTTTTTTACTTTTGATCTGGTAGAAAGGAGAGCTCTGTGGACATTAATCTTGGTTGTGGGTGGTCATTTAGGATGTAAGATAGTATGCCTTTATTTTAATTGATATATCAAATACAATTACTGATTTATGTTCAATTTGATTATCTTTGACAAATTATGATGTTTAATATGTTGTTTATAATGGTTGTAATAATGACTATATGGTATAATGGTTCTCATGGTTTGTATAAGGGTTCATATGGTGTCTAAGATATTCTAGTGTCTTGGAAATGTACACAGAGTACATGACATGGATATCCATGTAAATATACATGGCCAATCTCTTATGGTGAAAAGTATGTGTGGCCAAATGGGGTGCTAAAAACATCCCATTTAAACATGCCTTTGTTTCATGAGTATGCCCATATGATGTGTTGGCCATACTATAGTGTGGGTAGTAATTAGCTCACCAAAAACACTTTCATCCTGGAAATCCAATACTACATTGTTAAATGGAAGAACCCATGTTCTAATGACATTCCTAACCTTGTTTCTAACTCACCTCAAAAAAACATAAACTAGAACTGTGGTTAAATTCAAGAACTCATCCTAAACATACAATATATCTTTGGTTAAATGGAATAACCATTCCACCTTACTGAATTCCATACACATATGGACAAAAAACAATCATTTATGAAAATCCCTATAATGCATAGGCTTTTAAAAAAACACATATCACTTAAATGTCATGAAATTCCAGTTGGCACTGATATAAAGTTGTCATGTTTACAGGTGGAAGCTTCATTGCTTTGGATAATATATTCTCAGAACTATAGAGTGGTACCCCATTCGGTGTTTTTAGGTAAACCCAACTCCACACATGAAAAATAATATGACTATTTATCAATAAAACCAATGTAAATATATAAATGGTGATTCATATTAGTATCATTAATAGATTTCCTTTGGAATTTTTAATCCACTAGGGTGTTCTCTAGATACCTCCCTTGTTTGATTTTAAATTAAATTATCCTCATTTAACACCACTTTGAGGAATCTATTAATTTACAATTATGTGTTGGTTATAGGATATTCTGAAATCTTTATCTTCTATACGAGTTGGATCTATTTAATTAGAAATTTCAAAACCCTCCATAAAAATCTGACATCTAACACATTAATTTTTATTTATAAACCCACTTATTTAATTATAGAAAAATTCGAAGAGTCTTATTACACAAAAAACATGACTTTATTCATCGTTGAAGGTTGTGAACAACATTGAAATTGAAAAAAATATGTGGTCGGGGAGATGGCGCACAATTTCTTCAAAGACCTCTTGCAGGCCCAAGCTCAGCCATGCCAAATGGCTATCAAGTAGGGGGTGAGGAGTTTTGGGGAGAGGTTCCTACCCTCGTCTCAGATCATGTAAATGAAGCACTAGAAGACATACCAAGGGAAGAGGATATTCACAATGCCATGATGAGGCTCAATCTAGAGAGCGCTCCAGTCCCCGATATCTTCCCAGGCTCATTTTCTAGGGAATATTAGGAAGTTGATAAACATGATATCATCTCTACTATCCAAGGCTTCTTTCATGGAAGCATCCTATCACAGATGGCATGCGCTACTTATCTGGTTCTTATCCCAAAGGTAAAGGATCCATCCTCTCTCAGCCACTACAGACCAGTAAGCATATGTAATTTTTCTAACAATATACCGGATGGTATTCTTAATGCTAGGTTGTCTGAACTTCTACCCCGATGGATATCCCTTGAACAATACAGTTTTGTAAGAGACCACACAATTCAGGGGGATAACACGATATTTCAGGAGATGCTGACGGACCTCAAAATAGAAACCCATGGTTCGAACATAGAAATTAAACTAGACATGAATAAGGCATACATACGAGTGGACTGGGGATACATCAATAGGGTACTCGCCCGCATGGGGTTCTCAGCTTGGGCATGCAATATCCTGTTCTGTTATTATGGCTCTGCATGGATGGATGTCTCATTCATGGTGCGAACCCACAGTTTCATTAAGGCATTCTAAGTCCTTTGACAAGGGGATCCAATCTCCCCTAGCATATTCATCCAAGTTCAGGACCTTCTCAGCCACATGATCAATAGAGGAATTTCCAATGGGGCCATTCGTCCCTACCGAAGGAAACTGAATCTCCAATAATCTTAACATATGATGATTGTTGATGACACAATTATCTTCATGAATGATGGGAAGAGGTCGATGCGGGGTATCAACAGAATTCTGGATGATTACTGTTGCTGGTGTGGCCAAGCGATCAACAAAGACAAAAACTGCTTCTATATCTCTAAACAATGTGATGATGGAGGATGAAACATCAGAGCAATAGGTTGGGATTGAATCATGGGTCTTTCATAATGGAATATATTGGAACACCTCTTTCCCCTGGCAGGACAGGAATACAAGATTTTGATCTGTTGGTGAGTAGAATTGCAGGACGTGTGCTCAACTGGAAAAACAATTTTCTGTCCTTTGGGGGTCGGATTACCTTGGTCAACAGTGTTCTAACAGCGATCCAAATTCATGCAATGGATTCCACTAATTTCTATAAGGGGGTCATTAATTCCATTGGAAATATTCTATCGGGTTTTATTTAGGATACTTAGTTGGAGGGGAGAAGATGTTGGGTGTCGTGGGAGAGGATGGCAAGGAAAATTCTGGGTAGAGGGATAAACGTGAAAAGTTTAGAAGGAATTTTACTATGGATTCATGAAAAACTAGCATGGGAATTGATTGAAGAGCATTCTATTTGGGGGAAGATCATGGCTTGATGTCTGGGTAGGAATGAGCACAACGAGCCCATGCATGGTTTCCCCCTATGGTCCTCTATTTCCCACCTTCTTCTGACTCTGCAACGCAATTTGAAATGGGTAATAAGAGAGGGGAGTATCAATTTTTGGCACCAAAACTGGGCTGTGGAAATGATCAGATACTCGGGTTTTCCAGCTCCCACAATCTCCATTAAAGAGGCGAGCCTTCATCCTCGTTACATCACGTTATATTGGATGGGGAGGTTGGGGTGTTGTGCTAATTGGGGGTTGTGCAGCGGTGAGGTGAATTAATAATGGGATAGTGGTTCTCATATGAAGATTTAAATGTGTGTAAGTAATGTATGAGTTATTGAAACTATTATTCAACTATACTAGAAGATTGTTGTCATATTAAGATTCAAATATGGAATTATAGTACATGTCATGGTTGGATGATTTTGATGGTTTTATGTTTTTTTGAAATGTTTTATGTGGTTTATGCTATTTTAACTCTATTTGTATGTGTTTTTTGTGCTAATTTTTATGCAGGTGTATACTGGAAGGGCTACAAGAGGGGATGATGTGAAATAGTTCTGTAAATACACAATACCGACAGTTTTAAACCGTTGGTATACTTTGAGAAAACACATTCGGATTGTATTGATAATTTAGGAAAATATTACATGGGTCATTTGTGATTTGTATGAGTAAACACTGCCTCAATCTGAGTCATAGTGTGGTAGGTACCACTCTAAGTGTCACTCTTTTGTTTAAAATTTAAATAATTTTAAGTGAAAACAACTACTGGCATATGGACAATTGACAAAACACATTCGTATTGTGTTGATACTTTAGTAAAACGACCCATGAGTCATATATGATGTGTACGAGTCATCCCTACCTCAATCCGAGGCATGGTGTGCCCAATATCACTCAATGTGTCCCTATTTTGATTAAAATGGACACCCTTTTAAGTAAAAACAACTGGCATATTGAAAACTGACCAAACATATTCAGATTGTGTTGATACATTTCCACAATGATCCATGGGACATTTTTGACATTTAGGAGTCAACCTCGCATAAATATGAGGTGCGGTGTTGCTGGTACCATTCAATGTGTCTCACCTTTATTTGAAATGAACAAAATTTTAACTGAAAACAATATTTGGCATACCAAAAACTGACCAAACACATTCAGATTGTTTTGATACATTAATACAATGATAAATTGTAACTTTTTGATGTGTACAAGTCAACCCCACATCAATATGAGGAACAGTGTGGCCAGTTACACTCTAAATGTCTCTCTTTTGTTTAAAATGTACATCATTTTAAGTGAAAACAACAACTGGCATATGGAAAACCGACCAGATGCATTCGGAGTCTGTTGATACTTTAGTAAAATGATCTATGAGTCATATGTAATGTGTATGAGTCAACCTCTCTCCAATCTGAGGCATGGTGTGGCTGGTATCACTCTAACTGTCTATATTTTGTTTAAAATGGGCATCATTTTAAATAAAAACTATTGGCATACAGAAAAATAACCAAATGTATTCAAATTCTATTGATACTTTAGGAAAATTATCCCTATGTCATTTTTGATGTTTACGAGTCAACCTCACCTCAATCTGAGGTGTGTTGTGCCCAGTAGCACTCAAAGTGTCACACCATTATTTTAAATGATCATCATTTTAAATGAAAACAACAACTGGCATACAGAAAACCAAGAAAACTAATTTAGATTCTGTTAATACATTCAAAAAATGATCCATGAGTCATTTTGGATGTGTATGAGTCAACCCTGCCTCAATATGTGGTGTGGTGTGCCCGGTACCACTCAAAGTGTCTCACCTTTATTTGAAATGACCATCATTTTAAATGAAAACAAAAACTATCATACAGAAAACCGACCAAACACATTCGGATTGGGTTGATACATTAGGAAAACGATCCATGGGTCATTTTTGATGTGTAAGTGTCAACCCCACCTCAATCTAAGGCAAGGTGTGGCTGATAGCACTCTAAGTTTCTCTCTTTTGTTTAAAATGGACAATATTTTAAGTAAAAACTACTGACATATGGAAAATTGACCAAACATATTCGGATTGCGTTGATACATTATCACAACGATCCATGGATCATTTAGGATGTGTACGAGTCAAACATGTCTCAATATGAGGCCCAGTGTGGCCGGTACCACTCAAAGTGTCTCACTTTTATTTGAAAATGACAACAAATTAATTGAAAACAACAATTGGCATAAGAAAATCCAACCAAATGCATTCGGATTTTGTTGATACTTTAGGACAACCATCCATGGGTCATATGTGATGTGGATGAGTCAACCCCACCTCAATCCGGGGAATGGTGTGGGTAGTATCACTCTAAATGTCTTACTTTTGTTTAAAATGGAAATCATTATAAGTAAAAATAACTGGCATACGAAAAACCGACCAAACGTATTTGGACTGTGTTGATACTTTAGCACAATGATCCATGGTCTGGCCTCACACAATCCACATATCATATGTGGAAGTCCTACCCCTATTCTAAAACACATGAAATTTAATACGCCATGGAATACTATATTCCCTGAGTCAAACAAGATTATTTATACACACCCATTATCATCATCACTAAGTTCAAAGACACCCTGCCCAAACCATGGTACATAATATTTTTGTTTGGATGAACTCATTTATTCATTTCCTTATTTTGGGTTATTATCATCTAATTTCTGAACTCAATCATTGATGTGTTATACAAAATACAATTTTGTATGTATTCTTAATTCCAATATCACATATAATTACATATTCAGTTTTTAATGTGTTGTATTCATAATTGATTATTGTATTGTATTCCTAATTGATTATTAAATTTTTTATCCCTATTGTATTCGTAATTGATTATATAATTTCTTGCTATAAAATTCACATAGTAGCCCAGAGAGCAGCATGCTACTGTGAGAATTGTATAGCTAAGCCTATGCCAATGGTTTTAAACCCTTGGTATAGATTATGTGTGTACTTTTCACCAAAAGTTCTCTTAGAACCTTTGTAAAAACCATATCTCATCTCTATACCAACGGTTTACAAAAATCCTTTGGTATAGAATAGATTTATTCACATATAAGAATGGTTTCTTTGAAATCGTTGGTATATTTCTATTGTCACGACTTACATGGATACTATTTCTAAAACCCATTGTATAATTTATACCAATGGTTTTACAGCCTATACCAACGGTTTTCAACCGTTGGTATACCTTTCATATCCTGTAGTGACATCTGGTGGATGATCCTAGGACGTAGGGTCAGAGGTGCAAGGCACACAAGGTAGAGTGGGCCATTAGAGGAGAAGAATATGTTTCATTTGTGGCGAGTTGGGTCACATGGCTTGTGACTGCCCAATCAGCCACACGGATGTCCAGCAGACTGTCAAGGGACTAGTGAGGTAGAGGCAGAGATTCATGCAGGGAGGTCCACATGATGTAGGTGGATGTGGAAGAGCATTAGGCTATGATGCAGTCAGTGGGTGACGATTGGATGTTCTACCACCACCACCTCCAGTTGGTCCACCCCGACCATAGGGAGCAGGTGGACATGGACGAGCTCATCTCAAGGTAGATGATTCCTATGACATGAAACTCTAGCGATGATTTGAGGTACAATCAGTTTCTACTCCACCATTGCTGCATTACTTATAGACACATGTTCCAGTCACTCTTTCATTTCCATTTCCCTCATTCAGAGCTCAAAGATTCTGGTGGAGATGTTGCTCGAATTTTATGGCTATATACTCTTATTGGGAGGATTCAAAAATTATAAACTAGTGCTGGTTGTGTGAGATTACTCTAGGAGGGAATATATTTGACTGAGATCTTCTAGTAGCAGATTCACGGCCTTAGGACATCATATTGTGTATGGACTAGTTATCTACATTCCATGCTTATATTGTCTATATTAGGTGTGAAGTGCGGTCTGTCTGTGAGGATGGAACCAATTTTCATTCACCAGCAAGAGGGGAACTATTGTAGCATAGGATGGACTTCTTGGAGGAGGTTTCAGCTGATCACACATCAGTGTGCTAGCTTTGACCTTTGAGAAATTGATGATGAGAGTCTAAGATATCCTATAGAGGTGGACCAGTATACTGATGTCTTCCCTAATGATGCTCTAGGACTAACTCCTTGTAGAGAGGTGAAATTCAACATCGACATGTACCATGGGACAACACCAATATCTACTCCTGCATATCAGATGGATCCTATGGTGCTTCATGAGATACAGGTTTAGTTTGAGGACTTATAGAGGAAGGGGTTCATAAGGCCTAGTGTTTCTCCATGGGCAGCCCTGATTTTGTTTTCCATGAAGGTATATGGGAGTTTAAGGATTTGTGTGAATTATCGGTTCCTGAACCAAGTTACCATGAAGAACAAGTATCCACTTTGGAGGATTTATGACCTCTTTGATCATCTGAGGGCAGCTCATTTGTTTTTGAAGACAAAAAATAGATCAGGCTATCATCAGATCTTAGTATGAGATGAAGATGTGAAAAATACGACCTTCATATATCGGTATGGCCACTATGAGTTATTGTTTATGTCATTCGGCATGACTAACACCCCTATAGTGTTCCTGGGACTCATGAATAGGATGTCTCAACCATACCTCAATCTCTTTGTTGTGGTTTTCATCAATGATATCTTGATATACTAGGAGTCTGAGGAGGAGCATACCTATCATTTGGAGATAGTTCTGGATACCCTCTAAGAGCCCCAATGTTATGGTAAGCTCTTGAAGTGCTAGTTCAAGATATGGGAGGTCCGCATTTTGGTACACGTTTTCTTGGAGGCTAGAGATTCAGTGGATCTGGTGATGATAGGGTTTGTGCTTTCTTGGGATCCCCCAGGAGTGTGACAGAGGTGTGGAGTTTCCTGGGGTAGACTGGGTACTACAAAAGATTCTTACTTGAATTTTTTAGAGTTAAATCACCTTTGTCATCATTGATTAGGAAGGGATAGCTATTCGAGAGATGCCAACAGAGTTTCCATGAGCAGAGGTAGAGACTGATGTGTGCCCCCATCTTGGGGATACCAGAATATGGTGTTGGGTGTGTAATCTACTGTGACACATCATGTACGGGACATGGTTTTGTCTGGATATATGAGCAAGCATTGATGGCTTATGGATCATGATATCTGAGACGTCATGAGAATAACTATTCCACCCATGACATGGATTTAGCATTTGTGTTATTCACCTTGAAGATGTGGAGACACATCTTGATGGGTGAACAGTTTTCCGTCTACTCTGATCACAAGAGTTTTAGGTATATATTCTCATAGAAGTACCTGAACCTGAGACAATGATGTTTGACAAAGTTCCTCCAGGAATATGACATTGATATAGTCTACTCTCATGGGTCGAATATTGTAGTAGCAGACGCACTCACCAGGAAGTCTGGTCTATAGTTGTTGAGTGAGGTTACAAAGCAGCCCACCACTTTGCAGATATCCTTTGGGGATGAAGATTGATTAGCTTACCTTCGATTTATGAATGTCACTCCCCCACATATTTAGCATGTTTGGGAGGCACATCTTGGGGACATTGACAGTGAGGTTCGAGGTGCTCATATATCCCTAGGATAGGCACCTGATGGATTTTATGAAGGTAGGGAGCACATAATCCTCTTTAGAGGACGCACCATGGTACCAGTGGCGCTATAGGAGGAGGTGTTGAGGGATTTTCATATGTACCCTCTGGCAGTACATCCTAGTGTGAAGAAGATGTACCAGGACCTCTGGTGAGAACACTAGTGGCCAGGGATGATGAACGAAGTGTCGGTGTTTGTTTCTTGATGGCTCACTTATCATCAGATGAAAGGCGAGAACCAGGTTCTAGTAGGCTATGTGTAGCCGTTAGAGGAACCAGAGTGGAAGTCGGATGGTATCTCCATGGAAATTGTGACATGTCTACCACATATGTCCAGGGGACACGACTCCATATGGGTGATTTTTGACCACTCATCATGTCAGCCTACTTCTTACCCATTTGAGAGAATTGATCTGTAGAGGGCCTGAGATGTCTCTACGTATAATGGATTGTATGACTTCATTTGGTGCCATTGATGACTGTCTCTTACTAGGACACATGTTTTACATCCAGGTTGTGGAAGGGATTACTGGAGGTGTTCGGGACTCAGCTACATTTATGCCCCACCTTTCAAACTCAGATGGATGGTCAGACAGAGCGGACCATATAGACACTCAAGGACATGATTCATTCTTACACCCTAGATTTTGATTGTATTTGGGAGGATCCATTGCTCTTGGTGGATTTCATGTAAAAGAAAAGTTATCACTCCACCCTCGGTATGGCACTACTTGAGACCTTCTTCAGATGACCATGAAGATCATCACTATGCTATACAGACTCAGGGGTGTCAGGACATATGGGTCTAGAGTTGGTACAGGCTACCACTTAGAAGGTGAAAATCATCTAGGAGAAGATGAATACTGTACAGAGTAGGTTTAAGTCTTATGTCGACAGGAGAGGGAGGCCTTTGGAGTTCGAGGATGGGGAACATGTATTCTTACATGTCTCAACTCGAAGAGGTTTGTGGAGATCTCACCGGGGCATCAAGATACCTCTAAGGTTCATTGGACCCTTTCTGGTTCTTAGTATAGTTATCAAGGTTTAGTATCGCCTACCTCTTCCCGCACGGATGCATCGGGTGCATGACATATTCCACATGTCATAGCTGAGGATGTATATTTAACATCCATCACACATTATCGATTGGTTCAAGCTAGAAATTGATGTTGGGACAACGTTTACAGAGGTTCTAGTGGAGATTGAGGATTGACAGGAGAGGTTCCTTCATGGATGATCGATAGCTCTGGTGCAAATTGGCCTGTAGCACGAGAACCTCAAAGAGATCACATCAGAGCGGTAGGATCAGACTCATTCTTAGTACCCCCACTGGTTTCCTTAGTCTATGTTGTGTCTTTTGGGGATGAAAATCCCAAAGTTGGGAAGAATTTAAAGACCCCGATTTTCCAAGTATTTTTACATTATATGGAAATATTCCGAGGCTTTGAAATCGGACGATGTTTGATTTTGATGCCCGGTGTGCCCATAAATGAATTTTATAACTTTCTTATGATACGTTCAGCAAACATGAGAGCAGGAAATCCTAACATTTGAATCGGTGCTCAGAATTGAAATATGAGGGCACCGTTGAACTCACAGCTCCAGGATTCACTTAAGGAATCCGTAAACTTGACCAAAGTGGGTTTAGTGAGGAAGTTAGTATTTGGGGTTTTTGTGGAGGATTAATAAAATAAATCTAATTTATTTTAAATATACTCCACCCCTATTTTGGTTTTGGTGGCAGGGACCACATGGGGTGGTCAGGAATTTAATGGAGGACATTAAATGGAAGATAAAAAAATTTGAAACTTTCCTAAAACCAATTAACTTGGTTCATTAATTACACCAATTAATGAGAAACTCTTAATTTTGTGTTGTGAATATAACTCCCCTCTCCTCTCTCTTTTTGTTTTTTATTTCATTGGATGAAGATTGGTGATATTGGAGAGGAGGATTTTGGAGGATCCTCTAGACATAGAGCAGATCCTTCATGAATGAACCAAAGATCGTCGTTTTAGTGGCATCATTAGAGGTATACTTTGGGATCGACGAACACGGTCCCATAATCAATGGCGGGATGCTCTCCACTGACTCATGAGGTAGGGTTTTTTATTGTTTTAATTTCAAGAGTTTGATGAATCATTGTATCTTCACCTTTGATAATATTATTACGTGGAGGCCACATGCCAAAAGAACATGGCCCAATCCCTCTGCCTCTTGTTCAATCGTTGCATTATAAACGGGTGAATTTTTGGGTTGGACGGAACCCAATTCAGAGGGTCAATAAGTGAAGGAGATGACCTGGGAAGCCCATAAGTGTGATCAGATGGAAAATGGGACACTGAAGCTCACCCTGTAGCATGCAGAAGACCGCCGTCGCGACGCTAGCACAACGACGCCAACGACTAACGCCAGCACGGTGGCACAGGCAAACCATGCTAGTGGGAGAGGTGGCGGGCGACACCAGACATACCTGGTGGCGGCAGCACGATGTCATGCGCCATAGGAGGAGGCCATAACACAAGGCCGCGTCAATTATTAGGGAGGCATCCTAGGTTGACTGTGGAGGTGGAGGTGCACTATCATGTGCCGCAGGAGATGGAGGCCGCAACATTTCATCCATGGCGGTTGAGCCAGCGGCCGACACCGTCCAGCCCCAAAGGCGGTGTGGTGGGTCCTTGAGTGCCGCAGAATGTAGAAGAGGGACTTTCTCCCTGCACGTCCTCTGGTGACCAAGTGGCACCACGTGGCATTGCTGCTTCAGATCTGAAATGGCCTATCTGTTTGGGAGAAAATGGGGTGAGCCCCACCCCTCTTCCAACTAAGGCAGGCATTGCACCCTCCTGCGGGTTGAGTCACGCCCCCTGCGGGCTGGGATACACCCTCCTACGGGTTGTGATGTTCCCTCCTGCATTCTAGGTTGTGCCTCCCTGCGGGCTGGGTCGCGCCCCATCTAGGCCCAATTGCACTTAAATTGCCATAAAAAGATATCCATATGTCCATTTGACTATCCATCTTCGGGCCTAGGATCCTTGTAGAAAGACTACCCTTTTGATATACATCACTTGCATCCTGGAAATGTTGGAGTACAAATAGGTTGGATCAAACCTGAATCCAACTAGGCCCTCAGTACTAAATCGCTTATAACTCACAGACCGGGCATCTGATTGACATATCGTCTATCACATTGTAAAACTTATGTCATGGACGTCCTTTAGGTTACTCCTTTGTGGAGCATAGTGGTTGTCAAGGTATGTATGATATCTCGTGGTGTGGATTCTATGGAACTTGAGCATAACGGGTGCGAGAAAAACTATTTTCGGATGTCTTGGAAGTAGAGACCCTATGTGGATCTGCATCATAATGAACATGTGTGGATCAACAACATAGCTAACCAATGATGAACAATTTTAGAGTGTCACATCAGGGATCAGCATCTAGTGACCCTGTGTGGATGAGCATTGGGAAACCCTGTGTGGATCAGCATTCCAGTGACCCTGCTTGGATTATCATTCTAGCAACACAGTGTGTATCAGCGTTTCAGCGACCCTATGTGGATATGCATTTCTAGCGACTCTATGAGGATCAACAGTAGCATGACCCAATGTCGACCAGCAATACAATGTCCCATCATGGAACAATGAATTACATTCAATAGTGGATCGATAATAGAACAACTTCTTTGTGGATCAGTTGTAGAATTTCCAAACGGATTAAAGATGATATATATTAAGACTAGTCATCAATATTCCAGATCATTGAGTTGTATACCTTTTGTTATTTGATTGTTGCTTCGGGCATTGTGATTGAGTTATTTCTTTGTGGTTTTCTTTTGATGAACTCTAGGATACATTCAAAGGTCTTAGGGTCCCTACTGAGTATTGTTATAGTCACCCTTGCATAGTCTTTTCCTGCGCCTTATGGTGTCTTGTGCAGATGATGGATAGTTTTGACTCAGGTTTGAGAGCTAGGACTGGACGGTGCTTGGAGGTGGACCTTTTGACGTGACGTGCCGCAATGGCAACAGACCGTGAGCTATACCTATCCTTTGGGTAGGAACCTTGGCAGATGATTCATGGAGATGTTTTTATGTTGTTGTTGTACTTTTCAGTTGGGCTTGTATTCCAGCTACCATTCCTTATAGTACTCACCCTTTTTTACTTTCAGTACACACCTTCTTACAACTGTAGTTTTTACTGCATGGGTTGTGCTTTTGGTACCCTTGGACTATGTGTTTGCATGTTAAAGGAAATTCCTTCCCGTATTAAACAGATATGGATTTCGGTGCTAGTTTCCTACCTCGGGCCTATAGATGGTGGCCTTGGGTAGTCACGATGCGGGACCTGGCGGTCGGGATATGACATATAATTTGAGGATCATTTTACTCAAAACCTCATGAAGGAGAAAAGTATTTAAATAATAAATCAATTACCATCAATAAAATATATTTTATGATAATAAATCTAAATTTTGATGTATATGATCCACTTAAAATAAATTAGGTGCATTATAAAAACGTGTCTCAATGAGAGGAATTTTTTATGGAAACCCCCTTATAGTGTATTATTTCTTACCTGAAAGTGCCCTAAAATTATATATAATGAATATTAATATCTTAATGAACTATATTATAATGATAATATACACATACTACCCCTTATAAAATTAATTTATATATATAAAATTTGGTAACTGATTATATTTTATTTCCATTATCAGATGTTAGAACATTCAGTTGTTTGTTTTGTACATAATTCATGAAGACGAGATCAATAATAACTATGTGGTTTAATGTGAATCCTTTAAATATCATTAAATATATATAATTAATTAGTTTTAAATGAATAATTACATCTCATTTTTATTATATTAAATACATGAATACATCTTTTGAATATAGAAATTGTGATGAACTAGTTTTCAACTTGTTTATCAATTGAAACGTGTATATTAATAAATATATTAAATAATAAAAACAACATTATATAAAATTTATAGATCATAAATTTTTAATAATTATATGATATTGAAATTACATTACTTTTGACAATCATTTATGACATATTATTTATAATATCATTTACATGGGTGTTTAAATTGACCCAGAAGGTACTATGTTTTAATGATTTAACGAGTAAGTGGTTGAATTTATTTAATGTTATTGTGACATATAAAGAAAATTAATAAGGTAAAAAAAATTATATATACTCCTTAAATCCATTCTAGGAACCATCAATGATAGGTGGTGATGATAAATTGAATTCATTACCTATGGAGGCTACAGTACACACATACACATAATTTACGATCCCATTTATCAATGAGGGGATGGAAATATGGACTATAATATATTAAAATTTAATAGTTTAAATGTGACATATAAATTATTATAATTCCTAAAATCCATCATTTTCTCTTGTCATGATATCTGTTTGCAAAAAAAACCAATAACATCACTTTGTGGATGCGGTTGTCCACACATACACACAATTGATGTTATTTTGATTACTTTTGTGGACAGAGAGGATTGAATAATTTTTTTCTAATTAATATAATGAAATTATAGTAGTCTAATGATACTTATTTTAACATATTAATATGGTTTGATATGATTTATTAGGGATTATAGTAAAAGAAAATAGAAAGTGAAAGTGACACAAATGTTGGAAGCTTGATTTTTCTCTTAGAGAACTACTTTTAAATGAAGAAAATAAGAAAAATAAAGGAGGGGGTAAGATTATTTACATGGAGTATGGTTTTATTAGTATAAAATTTTAATGAGTTTAATAAAATAATTCAATTGATATGTGGGTCTCTAGGTGGTTGAAGTGTTATATTTTTATATTTTAAGAGAATGGTGGTTTTGGAAGTAACTATTACTTTTACAATAATATAAAGTTACAATTCAAGTGTAAATGTCCAAAAAAATGAAATTAATAGTAGGTAAAGGTGATTTTAAGTCAAAAGTCACCTCAAACGCTCATTTGGGTGAAAACCTTTTGTGTTTTTCTGATTTAAATTTTAAATTTTCAACATTTACCCAAATTTACTTTTACATTGGTAGTTAATTTTTACACTTAGTTACTGATATTAAGGGCCGAAATTAATTATTTACATTATACATAATTTTAATCTAATTATTTCAAAAAAAATATTTTTATCATATAAAACTTCTAATGGTTTGAAATGTCAACTTTACGATTGGAATACATGACATGTATAATGTGTTTTTGGAAAAAGTGTGTTTTTAACATTTAATATTTATGTATAGCATAGGGTTATCATAAATATTAATATTAATGAAATAAATTGTTTTATTAAAAAAATAATATTTATGTTACTTTCAAATAAAATCAAAACAAATTATCATTATAAAAAATCCTATTTAGAATAATGGAGTGAAAATTATTTTTATAAACGTAGCATTGTAATTTATTTTTCCAAATGTATGACTTATGATTTATCTGTTAAAATATTATTTCCACATATGTAATTTTATTTTTTTAAAACCATTTTATTATTCAAGATAATTTTTAATATACTAGTTTATGCTTATATAATGTTAAAATAATAAAAATTATAATTTTTTCAAAATTAATATTATTCAACCAGAAATTAACCGGAAGAAAACAAAAAAATGGTACCAAGTAATTTTTGATTTGAGGAATTAAAATTTAAATATTAATTTATCAAATTTAAATCCAGGAATTTCTCAATTTATATTTTAAAATAAAATAAAGATTATAAATAAAAAAATTTATTTAAAATAATTAATTTCAATATTAACACAGATTAATTATTCGTAAACCCAAGGTAATTAATTTTAATGATTTAACATATTAGGGTTTATTATAGCTATATTAATAATTTTATTCTAATATGTTTTTGTTTGTTTACCTTGGGTGTAGCGTGTATCACAATTGGACAATAGCAAACGATGTCATTAAGGTAGTTGTAGATTAGGGATTGAAAAAAATATGGAAAACATAGTAACTTGGGTGACATCATTTAATTCAAAATATACACATCCTAATATGGGGGGTCTCAATGTGGAATCTCCTCCATCCCCCTATTAGGAAAGGATTTTTATCTGGAGGCATTTTTATGGTGAGAGGTATGCTTGTTGACTCATCGGTATCTCCTCCTCCCCCTAAATGATATTCCATTCTTATGGACCTCCTTTGTAAGGCCCCCAGCCTTAAACATTACTTAATCTTGAGTTATTTCAAGAATACACATTGAGAATCTTTTTAGGTTTAGAGTTTTAGTGAATTAGATCATAAATCATGCATTACATTCCACTTGTAAACAAGGTGGTTACATAAAAGACAATATTAACTCTTCCCATTAAAGGAAACATATTTAAAATAAAACATGGATTCTTTCTTGACACTTCCTTAACACTATCATCACATCATGTACCTTTCCCTTGACCTATGAATAACATTTCAAAAACATGGGATGAGCATAAAAAGATCAGTAAGGGATATAAAAATATGGAATGAAAACATAAGTTCATGTTTACATTAGAATCAATGAAATCATACTTTACTTATAAAACATAAGCACTTTAACATACCTCATGGAATCATAAGATTCATGAATAACCCATATAAATAATAAGACATAAAGGTAACTTGAGTCATTTATTACATTCTTACGTAGGGAGAAACCCTCATGGTTACATTTGGAATACCCATCATAGTATATTCCCAGAAAAGCCTTGGATAATCCTTAGTGTTTAACTCCTTCGTGTTACCCAATGCATTGGAGAGCTATATCGGGCTCACCTGCACTTTGTTTGTCATGTAACCACCCGTTTTTATAAACAATTTAGAAGAACCATAGTATAATCATATCATATTAAACATGCATAAAGGAAACAAAAATTTTCCACATTTCAATCACAATATATCAATACAACACAATGATATTATAAAAACTTTATAAAAACCATTTTCAATACCAAAATAAAAGAATAGTAAAACATGGTATTTAATTTTCATTTAAGAAAAAGTTATTTCTTGTAGAGGAACCCAAAAATCAAATAATGGTCATAGCGGTGGAGAAGTCATTGTCACCGCATACGTAAGATAAAACATTCCTTTTTTCATTTAGTAATACTCTTCGTATAAAAATATTCCTTTTGAATAAAATTAAAAGCCAAAGGGGTCTATACACTGTAAAAAAGAATGTTGTGTATAAAACAAAATATGCCTCAATGAAAGAAGATTGAGATGATGTCACTTACATTGACGGTATCCTTAGATTTAGGATAAATCAATTGCTTACTTATGTGTGGCAAATAAAAATACACCCAATGTAAGTGGATATTAAGTTTAAAACAAAAATAGTCATTCACACATATTCATAGAAAGACATATTCAAGGAGTACAAGTTTATCCCAAAGAATTGAAATTGAGTTATGAAATTACCTTGCAAAAATTCGACAGCCTAACGGAGTAACATTAAAATTCAGAAAATGAGTTGATGAGAGAGAAAATGGTATCTCATCACTTGGACCTAAAATTTACATCAATAAAGATATATAATAACTTATCCCCACATAATAAGATGTAATAAAAAGACAAAAAAAATTAAGTCTTTTAAAAAGAGGAGGGTGAAAGGTTCCCTTACCGATTTGGATAACTTTCGTAACGTACACCCCATGAAAGAAGGACTATAAAAAGTTGATGTAAATACCCATAAATGAATGTATTTTAAACAAAGAGTATAATAATTTGCATTACATACACCAATCAATGTAAATAGTGGAAAATGTGTCATAAACCTCACGGAAATAAAAGTGAGATGAAAAATCCCTTACGAATACTCGGCAGCCTAATGACGCCACTTAAAACATCCAAAAATGGATTTATGTGATCAAATAGGGTCTTTCATAATATGAACATAAAAATTACAGTATGAGGAATATAAAAGAACATCCCCAAACATAAGAAAGCTGATCTTAAAAGAAATGACAAAAAAGAGAGTACTTAAAAAGAAAGAGAGAGGTAGAATCTCTGACCTCTTGTCCGACTTGACTCGATCGTTCTTTAATCTCCTGAATAATAAACTACAGTTAATTTTATACATGATTAAGAACATTTTTCAATTTAATTATTCCTTTTATATCACTTATTACCATGTTATGAACATTATGTAATTAATTAAGTTAATAACGGTCGTTTTGTCGATCATTGGTACTTGAGTCAAAAATAAACTTCTTATAATTACAAGTAGTTCATGTGGTAAAATATCCATTATATCCAAAATTTTATTCATGATGTAGATATCATATATATCCAGTATATAAATGAATTTATAATATTACATAACATATAGAGGTACGAAATGAAATGTACCGTTCATGGAGACGGTAAGCCGTATGTACGCATGAACGCTACTTTCATGTCTATTTCGTATTTAATGGAATGAAATAATAATGACATAAATTTATATTATAATTCCAGTATAATATCATATATAATATCATTAACCCCATCCTTTATATGTCCCACATATGGCATTAACGAATCAAATCACGTTGAGGGGGTGGTAGTCCGCACGTCCTAAAATGAAGATATCGCGTTTACCCATAATGGAAACCATAATGGTATGCCATAAATGAAAATTAAAGAAGCATATAAAAGACGTAAACATAATTTATATCATATATGAATATACTTACATCTAAATTTCCACCATGAAATGTGTTTGAAGAATATTGATGAATCATCGTTTCGTGAGGGAGAAATTCACCATCCACATAAATAGTATGTTCTTTAAGCATTTGATAGAGGTGTGTGTAAGTGTAGATTGAATAATTCTCATAAAAATATCCTAGTAAATTGAAGATACTGGTGTTTTTACAAAATACATGAATAAAAAGAGTTTAGGGGTTGGAGAACCAAAATAAAACAAAACAACCTAAGAGAAATCATTACCTTTAAATAGGGTAACTCCTCTTGGTTTGAACCAAAAAGGGTTTCTTGAAGAGATTTCTTCCTAAGGTAAGGCTTCTATGATGAGGGGAGGGATGTGGAGAGATTAAAGGAACAGATTTTGGCTGAGCAAATGGCTTTAGAGGTGTGAGTAAGGTGGTAGAGTTGAGGGCCTTTTATAAGATGGAGGATGGGCACTCTTGGAAAGTCATGAAATGTTACTTTATTCTAAAATGAGTTTCAGATTTAAAAGGTCCCACAAAGATATATTTCAAGGATAAGGTGATAAGGGTTATAAATCCTCCCATAAAATGGGTTTCTGACAAGTTTAGGTCTTATATTTTACGTTATCTTTTCATTTTATTTAAATCGTTCATTAATGAGATAATCAATGCTTCATCACGGTGTCATAAATAAATATATTTATTTAATGTCTAGAAATTATAAAAAATTACAATGACATAGGAAATATTTTTAGATTTAAAATGACTGTTTATAGTCTAAAATATCATTTATGTAAACAAAATTAAAATTGTTTTACTTAGGTGTTACATACTTTGGTTACATTTTCCTTTCATAAAAAAATGATAAAAGGTCACTATCACAATAAAGTGATTCCATGGGGTCCCAAGGTTGGAACAAGGAATTCCATGGTTGGCCATGACACCAAAAATGGCATTATGACACATTTTGAGGTAATTTTATATATTTATGATATTATTTTATTACCCTTAACTACCCAGTTACCAGTTAAACACGATAATTAAAGATAATTAATGTCGTTACTATTCATAATGTCCAAAAACAAAAGAGTCTTAATTACATAACGTGGACCTATTGATTCCAAATATGGAATCATTTTTATCAAATTACAAACATATAAATTTCAGTAATTAATTTAAAATAAATCCAGTTGTCAAAACCAAAGACAGGTTTTTTAGAAGTAAAATCTATCAAAAGATTGATTTGTTTTTACATCTAATTTAAAAGTAAAATTACATCCGACGACCAATAATTTATTAAATGATAAAAAAATACTTAAATTACACCTTAAAACCAATTAAAATTACAATCTAACTATATAAATAAATTGGATGAAAAGGATGTTTTGAATTAAAATGCAGTATTTTTCACTATTCATTGAAAATGAACATTTGTCAGCAAAATACCAAAAATTCACCCTATGATATATTTGATATTCCAAATTCATAAATGATATAAATTTTACAAAATTCAAAACATATAAGTATCATTAATTAATTTTATAATCAATTTCTACTATCAAAACAAAAAAGCGTGTTTTTAAGAAACAATCTCTATTAAAAGATTGACACTTATTTATGTCCAATTTCAAAGTGAAATTAATTAAAATGGCCACAGTTGAATTAAATGGTAAAATGATATTTTGATTACACTTTAAAACCAATTAAAAATATAATCTGACCATATAAATAAATTAGACAAAAAATAGGTTTTGAATTAAAATACAGCATTTTTACTATTCATTAAAAAATGAACTTTATCGGAAAAATAACAAAAATTTACACAAAGTAAATTTTGATGTCTTGATTCAAAAGAAGGATTTTATTTTGTCAAATATAACATATAAAATTCTTAAAAATTGGATTTAAAAAGGGTTCTCCATCAAAAGGCGGTTAACCGACCTTTTAAAGAATATTAGAATATTAACGTTTAAAATTGGATTGATTCGCATTTTAAGCCTCTAACATTTATTAAATAAATGTAAAAATATTTGAAAAGAATATATAATCAATTTTTAGTTAGTTCTGTTCAGTCCCGCCATTACATCAGCTAGGAGTTTACTACCATTTACAAGAATATTATTATATTATTAGTGTGCATCGTAAGATTTCAATGAAACTCGTTGTTGCGTATTGTGTACGCCATCAAAAATTGAATCCCCTTTAATGTAAAATTATTATTTTATTCAAAAATATTAATAAATATGAAAATGTAATATTATATATTTACCTGGGATGTTACATCCTTCCCCCCTTTTGGTAATTGCGTCCTAGAAATTTTTTTAAAAAATAGGGCTCAGAAACTTCATTGAAAGCCCCACATCGGAAAAGGCGTCAGTAAAACTATCACTTTAAAAGAGCAAAAGAGAATTACAAAGGTTACTCGCGATAACCCATATTAGGATTCCATGTAGGGAAAACATGGATATGGAAGAAAAAACAAAGGATTATGTTCTGATGGAGAGTCATATAAAACATGTTTAGGAGAAAGTTAACCACCAGAAAATCACAAACATGTAATGGGTTGAAAGGTTTTTGAATCCCCAGTATGAAAATTTAACAGACAACATTTTTTTAAGTTACTTTTCATTAAGAAATTTATTTATGGGCTTAACTGAAACTTATGGAAACGTACTTACTTGTCATGTATACTTCATCTTTTACTATATTTCGAACACAAAATCATATTTTCTCTAAAAAAAGAGTATTTAGTTTGACTTGTTCGCATTAAGAGTGCTAATAAAAACTTCTTGAGAATCAACTATCCCACAAAAGATGAAAAATAAAATTCCGATGTCTTTAGACCGTAACCAAAACAAAAATCGTTAGTACAAGATTAGATAATCCCCAAAAAAGGATAATATTTTACAATAATAAAAACAACTCTTAATCTCCAAAATTTGTCCAACAAAACCCAATGTTCATCAAATACCATTCAATAAACAACTATCAATAAAATTCTTCAAAGTAAACCAAAATATGATTGAAACCCAAATCTATGATGTCTTTTATCACATAATCGTCCAAGATAATTCTTAACATTCACCTCCAAATAACATCAGTTACTCTTAAAACCTCATATTGAATAGGAATTAACCTAATCACATATCCTCCATTATAGGTCAATCATTTCCATAGATAACCCAAAATAAACTTATTCTTGATTCATAAAATCTTCTATCTAAAGAAATAATTTGTCATACTAAATAGGGACTTCACGTAGTACAACAGTAGGCGATGAATACTAGTTTCACTTTGGTTGTGGGTTATATTCCCACATCTTCGTCCGATGCGACGGGTTGTCACACGATTTGCGTGTTTTCCTTTTTCATAAACAACATAATTTTATAACATTCCCCAAAAGATATAAATTCATCAAAAATAACCATAACATAATTTAACCACGAAGGATATCAAATAACATTAATTTTTCATCCCAAAATGTATTAACCAGTAATTGCCTCAAATTCAAGGATCATATAAACCCAAAATTGTTCTTTATAAATATATCCATAAAAGAAAAGATAATTATTACTTGAATAAAATTTTCATATATCAAACATCAGGGTTACACATACTACAATAAGTATTCTAATGTGATCTCACCAAAAAAAGAGCCTTAATACTTTTAATAATTACACCATCCTAAAATCTACCATAACTCTTGAATCCCTTATACATTGACTTCTTACTCATTCTATATTCTTCATGATGCATTAACCATTCCTTTCCAACTTATTCTGAAATAATTCTTTCCTAAAAAAAAGTAATGATTCATATCCTAATATTAAATAATAGGAAAACATATGATAAGAAATATTCCATACCTGTCATTGGTTATTGGAAGTTTCTTCATCCTCAATCGGAATGGCATTAGGTATTGGTAAATTAATATTTGTACGATCCTGGTGATCCCATTCCAGAAAATTCTTCGTAGGACATGTGTTTTCATAATGACCATGCACACCACATTTAAAACATTCAATTGATCCTTCAGAAATAACTTCATTCTCTTTCCTAGAGTCAACTAGATGTTTCCTTTTTCCATAGAATTATCTTGATTTGTGACCTTCATTTCCACATCTATAGCATCTTTCTATCCCTTTGAAACTTTTTCCTATGTGTTTCTTTCCACATCTTTGACACCTAGGTTTTTGAACATGCTTACCTTTATGATTATTACTTGAACATCCATAGGGATTTGTTTCTCGCATATATGATGTCTTATAAAAATCACTAAGGTTCATGTGGTCAGTCATGACTCCAGATAGTTGGTTGAGAATAACCACAAGAGTTCTCATTGCAACTCCCATATCATTCAGTTGCTTGTTCAGAAAACCGTCACAGTTTTCTTCACATCTACTATTACTTTGGAGCCTTCTAGATCTATCCATTTAATAAAACAAAAACGTTCAGTGTGAGTATATCAGTAACATAATCATATAATATTAATATATAATTATTCATTTTATCTTAAAATCATTCACTTTATCTAAAAAAACTATGACCCTTTCTGAAATCCTAACCATTATGGTAATGAAACTTATACTTAATGAATACTCTAACTTCTAAAGTTATAGAAACTGACCACTGATACCATATGTAAGGCCCCCATCCTTAAAAATAACATAATCTTGAGTTATTTCAAGAATAAACATTGAGAATCTTTTCAGGTTTAGAGTTTTAGATAATTAGAACATAAATCATAAATTACATTCCACTCATAAACAAGGTGGTTACATTAAAGAAAATATTCACTATTCTTATTAAAGAAAACATATTTAAAATAAAACATGGATTCTTTCTTGACACTCCCTTGAAACTATTATCACACCATGTACCTTTGCCTTGACCAGTGAAATAAATTTAAAAAACTTGGGATGAGCCTAAAATGCTCAGTAAGGGATATAAGAATACGGAATGAAAACATAAGATCATGTTTACATAAGAATCAATGAAATCATACTTTACTTATAAAACATAATCACTTTAACATACCTCATGAAATCATAAGATTCTTGAATAACCCATAGAAATCACAATACATAAAGGTAACTTGAGGCATTCATAACATTCTTACGTAGGGAGTAACCCTCATTGTTACATTTAGAATACCCATCATAGTGTATTCCCTAAATATCTTCAGAGATACCTTAGTGTTTAACTCCATCGCATTACCCAATTAATTGGAGAGCTATATAGGGATCACCCACCCTAAGTTTATCACGGAACCACCCTTCTTCATAAACAATTCCCAAGAACCATAATAGAATCGTATCACATAAAACATGCATAAAGGAAACGTAACATTAACACATTTCAATCACAAGATATCAATAAAACACATTGATATAATAAAAACATTATAAAAACAATTTTCAATATAAAAATAAAAGAAAAGTAAAACAAGGTATTTAATTTTCATTTAGAAAAAAGTTATGGCTTTTAGAGGAATCTGAAACTCAAATAATGGTCCTGGCGATGGAGAAGTCATTGTCACCGCATATGTAAGCCAAACATTCCTATATAGTTCAGTAAAACACTTCTTATAAAAACATTCATTTTGAATAAAAGTAAAATTAAAAGGGGTTTATACACCATATAATAGAATTTTTTCTATAAAACAAAATATCCCTCATTGAAAGGAGATTGAGATGAAGTCCCTTATAAAGACGATATCCTTATATTAAGGATAAATCAATTACATACTTATGTGTGACAAATAAAAATTCACCCAATGTAAGTGGATATTTTTTGTAGAACAACCAGAGTCATTCACACATATTCATAGAATGACATATTCAAGGAGTACAAGTTTATCCCAATGAATTGAAATTGATTTAAGAAGTTCCCTTGCAAAAATTCGACAGTCTAATTGTGTCAATTTAAAATTCATAAAATGAGTTAATGAGAGATAAAATGGTATCTCATCACTTGGACATAAAATTTACATCAATAAGGATATATAAGAACTTATCCCAACAAAATAAGATGTAATTAAAAGACATAACAAAAAAAGTATTTTGAAAAGAGGATGGTGAAAGGTTCTCTTACCGATTTGGGTAACTTTCGAAACTTACACCCAATGAAAGAAGGACTATACAATGTTGATCTAAATACCCACAAAATAATTTATATTAAATAAAGAGTAGAATATTGTGCAGTACATACACCACTCAAAGGAAATAGTGGAAAATGTATCATAATCCTCATGGGAATAAAAGTGAGATGAAAAATCCCTTACGAAAACTCAGCAGCCTAACGGTGCCACTTAAAACATCTAAAAATGGATATATGAGATCAAATAGGGTCTCTCATAATATGAAAATAAAAATTACAGTATGAGGAATATAAAATAACATCCCCAAACATAATAAATATGTGATTAAAAGAAATGACATAGAAGAGAGTACTTAAAAAGAAAGAGAGAGGTATAATCCCTTACCTTGTGTCTGACTTGACTCGATCGTTCTATAATATCTCTGAATAATAAATTAGAGATAATTTTTACTTGCTTAAGAACCTTTTTCAAGTTCATTATTCCTTTTATATCACTTATTACCATGTTATGAACATTATGTAAGTAATTAAGTTAATAACGGTCATTTTGTCGATCATTGGTACTTGAGTCAAAAATAAACTTCTTATAATTACAAGTTGTTCATGTGGTAAAATATCCATTATATCCAGAATTATATTCATTATTTAGATATCATATAAATCATATATATCATTTATATACATTAATTTATAATATTACCTATCATTTAGAGGTAAGAAATGAAATGCACTGTTAATGGAGGGAGTAAGTCGTACGTACGCATAAACGCTACTTTCATTTGTATTTCATATTTAATGGAATTAAATAATAAATATATAAAGGTATATTATATTTATAGTATAATATCATATATAATATCATTAAATAATTCATGTATATGTCCCACATGTGGCATTAACGAATCAAATCACTTTGAGGGGGCGGTAGTCCTCACTTCTTAAAATGAAGATATCGCGTTTACCCATAATGGAAACCATAAAGGTATGACATAAATGAAAAATATATAAGAATATGGAAAAAAAACATAATACATATCATATATAAATATAGTTTCATCTTAATGGAATCCATGAAAGGTGTTTAAAGAATATTTAACAATCATTGTTTCGTGAGGCAGAAATTCACCATCCATAGAAACAGTATGTTCCTTAACCATTAGACAGAGGTGTGTGTAAGTGTAGCTTGGATAATTCTCATAAAAACATCCTAGTATATTGAATATACTGTTTTTTTACAAAATAAATTAATAAAATGATTTTAGGGGATTGTAGAAGCAAAATAATACAAATGAACATAAGAGAAAACATTGCCTTTAAATCGGGTAACTCCTCTTGGTTTGAATAAAAAGGGTTTCTTGAATAGCTTTCTGTATAAGGTAAGGCTTATATGATGAATAGAGGTATGTGGAGAGATCAAATTAACATATTTTGGCCGAGCCAATGGCTTGAGAGGTGTGAGTAAGGTGGTAGAGGTGGGGGCCTTTTATAGGATGAAGGAGGGGCACGCTTGGAAAGTCATGAAATGTTTCTTTATTCTAAAATGTGTTTCTGATTTAAAATGTCCCAAAAAGATATATTTTTTAGGATAAGGTGATAAGGGTTCGAAATGCACTTATCCAATGCGTTTTGGACAATTTTAGGTCTTATATTTTACATTATCTTTTCATTTTATTTAAATAGTTCATTAATGAGATAATCACTGCATCATCACGGTGTCATAAATAAAAATATTTATTTAATGTCTAAAAATTATAAAAAAATATCTTGAAGTAGGAAATATTTTTAGATTTCCAATGAATATTTATAGTCTAAAATATCATTTGTGAAGAAAAAATTAAAATTGTTTAAATTAGGTGTTATATACTTTGGTTACATTTTCCTTTCGTAAAAAATGATAAAAGGTCACTATCACACTAAAGTGATTCCATGGGGTACCATGGGTGGCACAAGGAATCCCATGGTCAGACATGACACCACAAATAGAATTAGGACACATTTGGAGGACATTTTATATTTTTATGATATTATTTTATTTCCATTAACTTCCTGGTTACTAATTAAACACGATAATTAAAGATAATTACCATCGTTACTATTCAAAATTTCCAAAAACAAAAGAGTTTTAATTAAAAAATTTGGACCTTCTAATTCCAAATATGGAATCCTTTTTATCAAATTTCAAACACAGAAATATCAGTAATTAATTTAAAATAATTTCTATTGTCATAAACAAAGACAGGTTTTTAAGAAGTAAAATATATTAAATGATTGATTTGTTTTTGCATCCAATTTAAAAGTGAAATTACATCCAATGACCAAAATTGTATTAAATGATAAAAATATAATTAAATTAATCCTTAAAACTAATTAAAATGGTAATCTAAATATATAAATAAATTGGATGAAAAGGCAGTTTTGAATTAAAATGCAGTATTTTTCACTATTCATTGAAAATGAACATTTGTCAGCAAAATACCAAAAATTCACCCTAAGATATATTTGATATTCCAAATTAAAAAATGATATCAATTTTACCAAATTGAAAACAGATAATTTGCATTAATTAATTTTATAATCAATTCCCGATGTCAAAACAAATAACATGTTTTTAAGAAACAATATCTATTAATAGATTGACACTTGTTTATGTCGAATTTCAAAGTGAAATTAATTAAAATGACCAAAATTGGATTAAATGGTAAAATTATATTTTTATTACATGTTAACACCAATTAAAAAGATAATATAACCATATAAATAAATTAGACTAAAAAGATGTTTTGAATGAAAATACAACATTTTCACTATTCATTAAAAAAAATGAACTTTGTCGGAAAAACTACAAAAGTTTACAAAAAGTATATTTTTATTTCTTGATTCTAATGAAGGATTTTATTTTGTCAAATATAACATATAAAATTTTCAAAAAGTGGATTTAAAAAGGGTTCTCCATCAAAAGGCGGTTAATCGACCTTTTAAAGAATATTAGAATATTTACGCTTAAAATAGGATTCATTCAAATTTTAAGCCCCTAATATTTATTGAATAAATGTAAAAATATTTAGCAAGCATATATAATCACTTTTTAGTTAGTTTTATTCATTCCCTCCATTACATCGGCTAGTATTTTACTACCATTTACAATAATATTATTATATTTTTAGTGTGCATCGTAAGAATTCAATGAAACTCGTTGTTGCGTATTGGGTACGCCATCGAACATAGCATCACCTTTAAAGTAAAATTTATATTTTATTCACAAATATTAATAAATATGAAATTGTAATATTCTTTATTTACTTGGTATGTCACATCCTTCCCCCATTTTGGGAATTGCGTCCCCGAAATTTTAAAAAAAAATTGGGCTCAGAAACTACATTGAAAGCCCCACATTGGAAAAGGAGTCCGTAAAACTATCACTTTAAAAGAAAAAAAAGATAAGTACAAAGGTTACTCGCAATAACAAATATTTGGATTACATGTTGGGAAAACATGGATATAATAGAAAAAACAAAGGGTCATGTTCTCATGGAGAGTGATAGAAAACATGTTTAGAAGAAAGTTAACCACTAGAAAATCACAAACATGTGATGGGTTGAACGGTATTTGATTCCCCTGTAGGAAAGGTTAACATGCAGCTTTTTTTAGTTACATTTCACTAATTAATTTATTTATGGGCCTAACTGAAACATAAGGACACGTACTTACTTGTCATGTAGAATTCATCTTTTACTAGATTTCTAACACAAACTCATATTTTCTCCAAACAACGAGTATTTAGGATGACTTATTCACATTAAGAGCGCTAAAAAAACTTCTTGATAACAACTTAACCCAAAAAAGATTCACTATATAATTCTCATGTCTTTATACCTTAACCAAAACCATAATGGTTAGTACAGGATCAGATAATCCCCAAAAAAGATAATCTTTTACAAAAAGAAAAACTACTCTTAATCTCTAAAATTTGTCCAAAAAAACCCAAAGTTCACCAATGACCATTCAATAAACATATGTCCATAAAATTATTCAAATTGAACCAAACTATGATTTAAACCCAAATCTATGAAGGATTTAATCACATAATCTTCCAAGATAAATCATAACATTCATCTAAAAATAACATCGGTTACTCTTAAAACCTCATATTGAAAATGAATTAACCTAATCACATATCCTCAATGATAGGTCAATCATTCCCATAGATAACCCAAAATAAATTTATTATTGATTAATAAAATCATCAATCTAAAAAAATAATTTCTCATACTAACCGGGGAATTCACGTAGTCTAGTGGTAGGTGATAAATACTTGTTGCACTTTGGTTGTGGTTTTTATTCCCACAGCTTCAAACAACGCGACAGGTGGTCACACGGTATGTGTGTTGTCCTTTTTCAAAATCAATATAATTTAATAACATTCCCAAAAAGTGATAAATTCATCAAAAATAACCATAACTTAATTTAACCATGAAGGATATCCAATAACTTTCATTTTTCATCCCAAAATGTATTAACCAGTAATTGCCTCAAATTCAAGGATCATATAAACCCGAAATTGTTCTTTATAACTATATCCACAAAAGAAAAGATAATTATTCCTTGAAGAAAATTTTCATATATCAAACAATAGGGTTACACATGCTATAAAAAGTATTCTAATGTGATCTCATCATCAAAAGTGCCTTAATAATTTTAAGAATTTCACCATCTTAAAATCTACCATAACTCTTCAATCCCTTATACGTTGAACTATTACTCATTCAACATTATTCATGATCCATTAACCATTCCTTGAAAACTAATTCTGAAATACTTATTTCATACAAACAAAACAATGAATCATATAATAAGATTCAATAACAGGAAAACATATGATATGAAATAATCTATACCTTTCATTGTTCATTGTCAGTTTCTTCATCCTCAATCGTAATGGCATTAGGTATTGGTAAATGAATATTTTTATATTCCTGGTGATCCCATTCATGAAACTTCTTCATATGACGCGTGTTTTCATAACGACCATGAACACCACATTTAAAACATTCAATTTATCCTTCAGAATGAACTTTTTTCCCTTTCCTAGAGTCAACTAGATGCTTCCTTTTTCAATTGAAGGTTCTTGCATTATGACTTTCATTTCCACATATATAGCATGTTTCTATCCCATTGAAACATTTTCCTTTGTGTTTCTTTCCACATCTTTGACACCTAGGTTTTTGAACATACTTACCTTTATGATTATTAACTGAACTTCCATAGGGATATGTTTCTCGCATATATGAGGTCTTTTAAAAATCTCTAAGGTTCAGGTGGTCAATCATGACTCTATATAGTTGGTTGAGAATAACCACAAGTGTTCTCATTGTATCTCCCATATCATTCAGTTTCTTGGTCAAAAAACAATCATAGTTTTGTTCACATCTGTTGTTACTTTGGTTCCTACTAGATCCATCCATTTACTAAAACCAAAAAGGTCAGTGTGAGTATATCAGTAAAATCATCATATAATATTAAGATATAATTATTCATGTTATCTTAAACTCATTCACTTTGTCTAAAAAACTATAATTCTTTCAGAAATCCAAACCATTATGGTAATGACACTTATGCTTAATGAATACCCAAACCTCTAAAGTTATCTAAACCGACCTATAATACCAACTACAAGTCCCCCATCCTTAAACATTACTTAATCTTGATTTATTTCAAGAATATACATTGAGAATACTTTTAGGTTTAGAGTTTTAGTGAATTAGATCATAAATCATGCAATACATTACACTTGTAAACAAGGTGGTTACATCATAGAAAATATTCACTCTTCTCATAAAAAGATGCATATTAAAAATAAAACATGGATTCATTCTTGAAACATCCTTAACATTGTCATAAAATCATGTACCTTTCCCTTCACTGGTGAAAAACATTTCAAAAACATGGGATGAGAATAAAAAGCTCAGTAAGGGATATAAGAATACGGAATGAAAACATAAGTTCATGTTTACATGAGAATAAATGAAATCATACTTTACTTATAAAACATAAACACTTTAACATAACTCATGAAATCATAAGATTAATGAATAACCCATAGAAATCATAAGACATAAAGTTAACTTGAGGAATTAATAACATTCTTAAGTAGGGAGTAACACTCATGATTACATTTGGAATACCCATCATAGTATATTCACTAAATATCTTCAGAGAATCCTTAGTGTTTAACTCCTTCATGTTACCCAATGCATTAGAGAGCTATATCGGGCTCACCCGCCCTTATTTTATCGTGGAACCACCCGTCTTCATAAATAATGCCCAAGAACCGTAATATAACTATATCAGATAAAACATGCATAAAGGAAACATAACATTTCCACATTTCAATCACAAGATATCAATACAACACATTGATATAATAAAATAATTATAAAAACCATTTTAAATACCAAAATAAAAGAAAAGTAAAACATGGTATTTAATTTTCATTTAAAAAAAGTTATGGCTTGCAGAGGAAGCCGAAACTCAAATAATGGTGATGGCGGCGGAGAATTCATTGTTACCACAAACATAAGACAAAACATTCCTTTGTCATTTAGTAAAACATTTCATATAAAAAGATTCCTTTTGAATAAAAGTAAATTTCAGAGGGGTTTATACACTGTATAAAAGAATGTTGTGTATAAATCAAAATATACCTCAATGAAAGGAGATTGAGACGAAGTCCCTTACAAAGATGGTATCCTTAGATTAAGGATAAATCAATTACATAATTATGTGTGACAAATAAAAATACACCCAATGTAAGTTGATATTAAGTGTAAAACAACCAGAGTCATTCCCACATATTCATAGAATAACATATTCAAGGAGTACAAGTTTATCCCAAAGAATTGAAATTGAGTTAAGAAGATCCCATGCAAAAATTCTACAGCCTAACAACGTCACATTAAAATTCAAAAAATGATTTGATGAGAGAAAAAATGGTATCTCATAACATGGACATAAAATTTACATTAATAAGGATATAGAATAACATATCCCAACATAATAATATTTAATTAACAGATATAAAAAAATAAGTCTTTTAAAAAGTTGAGGGTGAAAGGTTCCCTTACCGATTTGGGTAATGTTCGAAACGTACACCCCATGAAAAAAAGACTATACAACATTGATCTAAAAACCCATAAACATAATTATATTAAAAAAAAAGTAGAATAATGTGTAGTACATACACCACTCAAAGGAAATAGTGGAAAATGTAGCATAAACCTCACGAGAATAAAAGTGAGATGAAAAATCCCTTACAAAATCTCAGCAGCCTAACGGCGTCACTTAAAACATCCAAAAATGGATTTATGAGATCCAATAGGGTCTCTCATAATATGAACATAAAAATTAAATTATGAGTAATATAAAAGAACATCCCCAAACATAAGAAATGTGATCTTAAAAGAAATGACAAAAAAGAGAGTACTTAAAAAGAAAGAGAGGTAGAATCCCTTACCTCATGTCCGACATGACTCGGTCGTTCATTAATATCCCGAATAATAAACTAGAGTTAATTTATACTTGCTTAAGAACGTTTTTCAAATTCATTATTACTTTTATATAACTTATTACCATGTTATGAACATTATGTAATTAATTAAGTTAATAACGGTCGTTTTGTTGATCATTGGTACTTGAGTCAAAAATAAACTTCTTATAATTACAATTTGTTAATGTGGAAAAATATACATTATATACAGAATTATATTCATGATATAGATATCATATATATAATATATATAAAGTATATACATGAATTTATAATATTACGTAACATTTAGAGGTATGAAATGAAATGCACTGTTCATGGAGACGGTAAGCCGTACGTACGCATGAACGCTACTTTCATTTCTATTTCATATTTAATGGAATGAAATCATAATGATATAAAGGTATATTATAATTCTAGTATAATATCATATATAATATAATTAACTCCATCCTTTATACGTCCCACAAATGGCATTAACGAATCAAATCACTTTGAGGGGGCGGTAGTCCGCACTTCCTAAAATGAAGATATCACATTTACCCATAATGGAAACCATAAAGGTATTCCATAAATGAAAAATACAGAAGAATATGGAAAACATATACAATATATATATCATATATAAATATAGTTACATCTTAATGTCCACCATGAAAGGTGTTAGATGAATATATTGAACAATCATCGTTTTGTGAGGCAGAAATTCGACATCCACAGAAACAGTATGTTCTTTAACCATTAGACAGAGTTATGTGTAATTGTAGCTAGAATACTTCTCATAAAAACATCATAGTATATTTAAGATACTGGTGTTATTACAAAATAAAGTATTAAAAAGTTTTTATGGGGTTGGAGAATCCAAATAAAACAAAAGAACATATGAGAAAACATTACCTTTAAATCAGATACCTCTTCTTAGTTTGAAACAAAAGTGTTTCTTGAAGAGCTTTCTGACTAAGGTAAGGATTATATGATGAAGAGAGGGATTTGGAGAGATGAAATGAGAAGAGTTTGGCTGAGACAATGGCTTTAGATGTGTGATTGAGGTGGTAGAGGTGGGGGCCTTTTATAAGATGGAGGAGGGGCACTCTTGGAACGTCATGCAATGTTACTTTATTCTAAAATGAGTTTCGGATTTAAAATATCCTACAAAGATATATTTCGATGAAAAGGTGATAAGGGTTAGAAATCATCCCATCCAATGGGTTTTTGACAAGTTTAGGTCTTATAATTTACATTTTATTTTCATTTTATTTAAATCGTTCATTAATGAGATAATCATTACATCATCACGTTGTCATAAATAAATATATTTATTTAATGTCTAAAAATAATAAAAAAATACCATGATGTAGGAAAATTTTTTATATTTACAATGACTATTTATAGTATAAAAGACATTTATGTAGACGAAATTAAAATTTTTTTACATAGGTGTTACATACATTGGTTACATTTTCCTTTCTTAAAAAATATGATAAAAGGTCACTATCACAATAAAGTGATTCCATGGGGTCCCAAGGTTGGCACAAGGAATCCCATGGTCGGCAATGACACCAAAAATAGCATTAGGACACATTTTGGGGTAATTTTATATTTTATGATAATATTTTATTACCTTTAACTACCAAATTACTAATTAAACATGATAATTAAAGATAATTACCGTCATTACTATTCATAATGTTCAAAAACAAAAGAATATTAATTACATAATTTTGACCTTATGATTAAAAATATGGAATGATTTTTATCAAATTCCAAACACAAAAATTGCCGAAATTAATTTAAAATAATTCCCATTGTCAATACCAAAGAAATGTTTTTATGAAGTACAATCTATCAAAAGATTGATTTGTTTTTACATCCAATTTAAAAGAGAAATTACATCCAATGACCAAAATTGTTTTAAATGATAAAAACATACTTAAATTACACCTTTAATCCAATTAAAATGACAATCTAACTATATAAATAAATTGGACGAAAAGTCAATTTTGAATTAAAATTTAGTATTTTTCACGATTCATTGAAAATGAACATTTGTCAGCAAAATACCAAAAATTCACCATAATATATATTTGATATTACAAATTCAACAATGATATAAATTATAAAAAATTAAAAACATAAATGTTAAATTAATTAATTTTATAATCAATTCCCGCTGTCAAAACAAATAGGGCGTTTTTAAGAAACAATATCTACTAAAAGATTGACACTTATTTATGTCCAATATCAAAGTGAAATTAATTAAAATGACCACAATTGGATTAAATGGTAAAATTATATTTTTATTACACTTTAAAACCAATTAAAAAGATAATCTAAAAATATAAATAAATTATACTAAAAAGATTCTTTGAATTAAAATACAGCATTTTCACTATTCATTAAAAAATGAACTTTATCGGAAAAACAACAAAAATTTACACAAAGTAAATTTTTATATCTTCATTTTAAAAAAGGATTTTATTTTGTCAAATATAACATATAAAATTGTCAAAAAGTGGATTTAAAAAGGGTTCACTATCAAAATGCATTTAATCGACCTTTTAAAGAATATTAGAATATTTACACTTAAAATTGGATTCATTCGCATTTTAAGCCTCTAAAATTTATTGAATAAATGTAAACATATTTTTCAAACGTATATAATCACTTTTTAGTTAGTTCTATTCATTTCCGCCAATACATCGACTAGGAGTTTTCTACCATTTACAATAATATTATTATATTATTAGTGAGCATCGTAAGATTTCAAAGAAACTCGTTGTTGAGTATTGGGTATGCCATAGAACATAGAATCCCCATTAAATTAATAGTAATATTTTATTCAAGAATATTAATAAATTTGAAAATGTAATATTCTTTATTTACCTGGGATGTTACATCCTTGCACGTTACCTAACTTTTCTATGAAACATCAGTTTCTTTTTATCTTCTCTTAGGTTCTTCTCCTGGTAGTTTTTGTGTCATTTCCGTCACTTCCCCTCCTCGATCATCCATTACTATGTTATTTTCTTTTGTTTTTTTCATGGGATGATGTTATGTGGGTTCTCACCAGTGATATGAAGATAATGAGGGTGATAGAGCTAGCCAAAATTTGTGCCGACAACTATGATTGCCAGTGGATTCTCACCAGTGAAGTGGTAATGATGAATGTGATTTTGTGTCAAGTATAATGGATCAATGTGGATCATGGTTTATGATATTATGTCCTAAGCTGATTAGGTGGTGCTGTGGTTGATCAATGTTTTGAAATTTTGACATTTGTGTTTCGGCTAATTATGGTTTCTGAATTCTAAATTCTGAATTTCATAATGTTAGGTCTCAATATTATATTTGAATTTGGGAATATTTGGTTACTAATAAACTATAACATGCATTTAAGAAAATATATAAATTTGGAATTGGATAATATGGGGGGTCTTCCTAACCATTTCAGCTAAACATCCCTCTTGATTAGGTATCATGACTCTTATATTAGAATCATTTTCCACAAGAGATTATGGTAATATTTTTATTTATAGTATACCATACGTTGATATAAAATGTATTTTACTTAATTAATTCAATAATATTTCACCACTAAGTAGGGAAAATAAATCAATTAATAAAATAACATTAAAATTTTCTAAAGTATAATATGACATGTTACTATAAGATACATCTATGAGTAAAATATAACAAACAAGTTTTATTTGATAATAAAATTATTGGGCAGGGGATTTAATGTTCTTATAAATTCATGAGGCCTACTAGGGTGCATAGAAATAGATTATAATTAGATATCCAAAAATCTAGAGTGGAGGGCGACTGAAACATTTACCTTTTTTCATGAACTAAAGTCAGTGGTAGGTTTGATGTAGGACTTCCCATATTTTCTTTGTTTAGGTGGTTATTTATGTTTATTATTATTCTAACCAATTTAGTTACAGGATAATTTTTCATAATTCCCAAACTACAAACATTTTGAGGCATAGAAAATTATTCATCTTCATTTTATTAATCATCTTCTTTTAACTAACTCAAAAATCATAAGCTCGAAGGACAATCCTTCATCCCGTAAAACACATTCTTTCTCTTAGAATATTTCTTGGGTTCTTCTTCCCAATTTTTTGACACATAATAATTTGAATCTTCTTTCATTAATAATCAATCTCACTCGATATTCATTGAAACAATATCCTTATCTTATTTTTTGATTTTATATGTTCAGAACAGATCATGTTATTAATCATAACTCAAGATAGTTTGGTGATTATAATTATAACTTTTACACCCACAGCTTCTTCCCCACTTGGTAACTAATTTAGAAAATTACTATATTATATATCACATCATTTATTACCTTGTTTTATCTGTTATCAATCTATTTATAAAACTAATAGTGTAAATAATGTTTAATCAATATTTACATCATATGTGAATATTGGAAAACTCAATCATAAAATGTGCTACTCTTCTAAACACACACATTTTCTTTTAGATCACCCAAAATGAACCATTATACAATCTATATTTCTTGAGGCTTGGTTCTCTCATATTTTATATCCTAAATCCTTAACTAATAAAACATTCATAATGTCTTGTAAATAAAATTTGATTCACTAGAGCATATCCCCCAAAATATTTAAACATTCTGTGAAGTTAGGGTAACTTGTAGTGGCCTATGTGATGTTAATTTTAATACCCAACATGATTATTTCAATTTAATTTACCATAGGAACATTTGGGCTAGAGATCGCATCTAATTATAGTATCCAGTAATGGATTCTATTTCTAGGATAACCGTGCAATCTATATATTAAAAAAAATTAGGATATCATCCTATACTTATAAATATCCCATAAGATTATTCCAACGGTTTTCATGAATGTTTCTTCATTATAATAATCAAAATAACTAAAATAATCCTAAAAAATAACTAAACCCTACTCTAATTCAAAAAATGGGTATCAATGATAAAATCGACATGATTTTACATCAATTTTATAAGAACAACATTACATCTCACAAAATAATCCCTAAATCACAAGAAATGAAAATTTAGTACATGATGACTTGTTACAAGGGAACAATATTTTGCAAAATTTATGAATCATTTCTCCATAAGTAAACTGCTTTAGATCTCATCTTGAATTTCCATAACTAACACTCATCTTTATAACATGATTCCTTGAAATATATGAATGGTGTGCGTGAAAATACTTCATAAGAAAACATATAAGTGTTATGAATTAAAGATTACATTTGAGAAAAATATGGGAATATGGGTATAATCAAGATAAATAAGAAAAGAAAGTCAAAAATAAAATATATCATAAGTCGTGAGTCATAGAATAAGGATCGGCATAATATAATACATGGATCAACAGTGTGTGAAAAAATAAGTTATTAAACATGAGCCATGAGATAATAACATAGTCAAGTGTATAAGCATAAAATAGTGACATCTTTCAAAAGTGGCACAAACATAATCATAATAATCATGTTTCAAGGATACCCACCATGAAATTAACCACATATTAGTAATTAGATTATCAATAATGTACCTTCATGGGCTTGGGATAATTCTACCATATAACCGTAGTTAGGGGAAAAATCTTCTCAAGTACCCCTTTTAATTGGGATAAATCCTATTAGGCACCCATTTATTTGGGATAAATCATTTCTTTCACAATTTGACTTGGGGTAAATTATTTATTGTACCATTTATCTTGTGATATATCTTTATATGTACCCTTTGGATTGTGATAATTCCTCCCATGTAACATTTAGTTTTGGATAAATCCTCCCATGTACCCATTTGTGCTCATCAAAATTAATAATTAATAAATTATTGGACGATGATAGAGGTCCCAAACCGTCAATAATCCATACATATATCCCCAAAATAATTAAAAAATCATTTTATAAAAAATTATCCATTAAAAGAAAATTGGTTTCAAAATTTTGTATATGTTATAAAATAAAATGAAATTTTGATACTAAAAAATAATATCCCTATAATATTTTTTTAGAATAGAAAATATAGGGTAATTTATAAACCATTACCCCATTACCGAAGAATACTCTAACCATTGAAGGGAAATCATAAATAATATTTTTTAAGAATTTTTTCTTAATATCATCTTAAAGAGATGTTATTTTTAAGTAGCTTTCCAAAAAAAACTAATGATAACATGAAAAATTCATAAAACATTACATAAATAGAATTATTATAAATATTAAATCAAAAATAATAATTCATATTCCAAAATTTGATGTTGAATGGAAGAATATAAGAACATTTATAGGAAAATCCACTGATATATTTGAAAATTTAAGATTCCATTAGGGAAAATAGTGCATTGTTGGGAAGTAGAAACATAGATGTGGAAGAAAACCCCATTAAAATAAATGAGAATTGTTATTTACAAAAATGTTTTTCCATGAAACCATTGACTCGTCAAGGAATGAGAGTTTTATGTGAAACATTATTTCTCAAGATAATAAGGTTTAATTATATCATAACATGAACATAGATATAATACACCAATATTTTAGCATAATAGTCAATGTGGAGTTATTATGACCGAAGGAAAATATTTGAGTCATGAAATTCTCTTACAATTTGAATAGCATTTAACTCAAAACATCTTTAAAAAGAGAGTAATTTGGAGAAAACATATATTACAATAAATAAATGGAATTTAATTTTTTATCATCTTAATTAGGTATAGTATACACCACTTTAAATAAATTTGGTGAATAATACAAACATGTATCAAATAGAGTAATTGAGACCAAAAATCCCATAACGTGTATTCCTGCTAACTCAACTGTGCACTAAAATCATGTATAATGAAAATTAATATTGAAAAAAAATTATTTTATAATCTTAATATAATCATAATACACCTTTTATAATTATTTAAATATATTAAAAATATATTGACCCATTATAGTTTATATTCATTATCGTGTGTTAGAATATTCTGTTTTTTATTTCATACATACTTCAAGATGTTAAGATCAATTCATACTAATTTTTTTTAAGTCCATAATTCATAAATAATTCAATATATAATAATATTTTTTTAAAATTATTAATTTTTCCCATTTTCATTTGGTAGATGACATGAATATGACTTATGAAAATTTAAATAACGATGAACAAGTTTCCAACATGTTTGGGAATCAAAAGGTTATATATTAAAATTTATTTTAAATATTAAAAAAACATTATATATTCATTTAATAATATTAAATATATATTTATGACATTATATTACCTTTATATTACATCCCATAATCATTTATGACATAATTGTTATAATAGCATTTACATAGGCGGTTAAATCGATCCAAACAGTAACATGTTATAATAATTTAATGAGTACGGAGATATATTTATATAATGATAATGTGACATATTAAGACTCTTAAACATGTAATAAGTATCATATATACTCATTAAATCCAATATTGGTACCATCTATGATGGTTGGTGACGATAAATGATTTTTTAGTTCATGGTGGTAGTAACGTGCACATACACACAATTAACGATCTCATAGCTCAATAAATTATTGGAATGATCGTATATGATAAATTGTCATTTAAGAATCATAAATTTATCATATAAGAACATTTTAATTCATAAAATTCATCTTTATACCATCCATGAGATGAGGTTATGGAAAATAAACAACATCGATTCGTAGAGGTGGTAGTCCATACATACAAGCAATCAATGTTATTTTGTATCCTTAGTAGAAGGAGTGGATTGAATAATTAATTTACAACTAATATAATTAAATTATATTATAATAATTATAAATATTTAAATATATTAATATATTTATTGATTATTTTTTTAATGACTATATTAAAATAAAACTTTAAGTGAGGGTGATCTTCTCATTGTATTTTGAGTTATCTCTTGGAAAAATCAACAGAAATCAAAGTATTATGAAAAATAAAAGTGACCATAATATTATTGAAATAGGAAAGGGTTTAGAATTATAAAATTTCTATACATTTAACATAAAATTTGATGGACAGGTCAGTCTTGATTTGTCTAAACGTTCCTTTTTATATGTAAATTGAAGTGTAGTTTTGGAAGTAACCATTATATTTTCAATAATGTAACATCATTATTCATGTGTAAATAGAAATATGTTTTACTAAAGAAGAGTTTAATGTGATTTTATGTTGAAAAATAACACAACCACTCATTTTTTAGTCAATCTAGAGTGTTTTAATGTTTTTATTTAGCTTTCTAACTTTTACCCTAATTTATTTTTACAATGGTAATTAAATTTTAAACATTGTAATTAATTTCAAAGTGAAAAATTTATTTTTCCAATTTAAACTTATTTGAAAACAAATATATAAATTTATTTATTATATTTTTAATATAATGTTTCCATGGGTTTTAAATGTTATTTTTTTGCTTGGCGTACATAACTCATAAAAACAGTTTTTTTAAAATGTGTTGTTTAATGTTTGAAAATTTATATATAAGATAATATAATCATATATAGTAATTTTTTGTAAAAAATTAATTTATTATAAAATAAATATAATTTAGGAGGATTTAAAATCAATTCAATAATGAATTTCATAAATCAAAATACTTAATTAGAAGAAAATACTGAAAACAGTTTTTATTCAAGTAACATTTTAATTTAGTTATAAAAATGTTCGAAATAGTATTTATAAGTTCAAATAATATTCCAAAATTTATAATTTCATTACATAATTACATAAATTTTTACTTTTTGGGTTTTAATCATCTTATACATTCTTACATAATGATAAAATTCTAAATGTTATAATTTTCCGAAAAAGCGTATTTTTCTACTAAAAATAAACTTTTTAAAATAAACCCAAAAATTCATAATAAATAAAATTTGATTCTAGGAATTAAAAAATTATTTTCATTTTATCAAATTTAGATACAATAATTTTTAAATTTATTTAAATTGGAAATTACATAATATAAAGAGACAATCTATTGTTACAAATAACATTTTCAATATTGAATCATATTAATTATTTATCTTCCAAAGGTAATAAATTTGAATTATTTACTGTATTATAATTTATTATAAATTTATTTAAATTTTCTCCTAATTATTTTTTTCTCCTTTATCATTATTTTAGTGCACAACACATGTTATCAAACATATCATCAGTTTTACCATGTTTATAATTTTATGTCATTATAAGGCCCAAATTATGTTAAATTGAAAAATTATTCATTAAAATTTATTAATCATATATGAAAGATTTTTAATAGTATGAATAAAACAAACTCGTCATGTATTAACTAGTTTTTAATATTTATTCACTTAAAAAGTTGTGATTGAATTAAAAAAAATTAATATTAATGATAAATTTGATAAAGAGAAAGTGATTTCCTCAAATTCACCTAATAATGATAGATGTTTTATTATCATGATGAGGTATGAAAAAATAATAGAATAAATTAGTTTTATTGGATAGTGAAAGTGATATAAAATATCTAAAATTATTTGAGAATAAAAAAAATAAAAGGATAAAATTCTTGATAATAGAAAAACAAATAAACATGTTTAATATGATTATCAGGATTTTTATGAGTGTCAGAATCATGAATTTTATATGTCAAACTATGTAATGATAAAAATTATAAATGGGTGGGATAAAAAGTCAAAAAAAATCATATTAGGGAGTAAAAGTTTGTATTTTTTAGATAATTAAATATTAAAATATTCTATTATATATTGTGTAAAAACTGTTAATTTGTTTTTTATGGAAAAGCTAGTCAAAGTGTCATCTTATTTTACAAAGTTTTAAACTTAAAAATACATTTCTTGTAATAAACCTAATGGTTTATCTGATAAATAGTAACCTGAATTTTTAATATATTATATAAATAAATTTATACTATTTATTTTATATAAAATAATTTTAAGTCCTCTCATAAATTTTTTATTTTGAAGATCAATCGTTTAATGTAATAATATAAAAAAATATGATGTATATTATTGTTATCTAACGTTTTTCAATGAGTTAAATTTAATTAAATAAGATGAATAAAATTTTAAGATTGACCTTATAATGTTTATAAAGGGATGAAATAATTTTTATAATCCATTATCATTGTTAAAAACTTCTATTATAAAACTTTTTTGTGGAATTTAATGGAAAATTTGAAAATAAAATTCATAAAAAAACCTTTTTTAGATGGAGTGATGTTTTTATTATTTTTTTATTTATTTACATAGTGAAAATATATATCATGAATCTGAAAGTAGAACGAGTAATATAAAAACACATAGAACAAAGGTTTTTTAATTTATAAATCTATTATGAATTATAATTTGATTAAAATTAGATTTTTTTTTGGTTTTACAAAATTATATTTCTAATATTTTTATATGTCTATTTCTCACCCAAATATAGTATTTTTTAGTTAGTTTTCAAATAATTATTTTTTACCAAAATGGTTTTCTTATATGTTTCTTAGTGACCCTTTTTTTCTCATATGAAAGACCTATCTCATTTATTTTTTAAGCCTCAAAACCTTAATATGGGAAAATTAGAATTTTTTAGTAAGAAAACAACCACTATTTTTTATGGTTCATTTTTTTCGAAACATGGATTTTACCATTGTGTATGAATTTTGTGAGATTATGAGTTGGATGAATTATTCGAGATATTTAATAGTTAATAAATAAATGTTTTCCCCTTATGTTGTTTAACATTTATATCTCTTAAATGGTGTTCCAAAATTGAATTATTACTTTTTAATTGACTCCCAAATGGGGGGGGGGGGTGGTAACCCGATTGATAAAAAATTTCTATTCGGGTATTGGGCCCTAGGATGGTCCTATTAAATGGGGTATTAATTTTAATTAAATATTTTTATTAAATTACCCGAACTCTCACCCCTTCCTATAAATGCAGAAGGATGGATTCCTTCCCATGTGGAGTTAAATAACTAATAGGGGAAAATTGAAGGATAAAATATCATCCATATGTGATTATAACTGTGGTTTAATATGTAGTAATAAAAAATCATAATTATAGGCATGCAATAATTAACATAAAATGGTCATCCGTGAGGTAGGGTTTTTTATTTTAAATTCTACCTTATTTTGAATCAAATTATATTACTACATCTTGTTTTTTGAATTATGTGACTTTTTTTACCAATTTGGTATTTTTAAAGATAAATTTTTATAAAATATAAGTGAGATTAGGTTATTCATAGGAAACAACATCATGAATACTCGACTACATGACATGTTGTCTTAATAACATTGGTTGTGTATTTTTTGGTTCAAATCAAGTTAAATACAACATCCACATGATTTTTTTCCATAAATAAATTCCATGTAGGAACCCTGGTTACACAACATGGGTTTTGGACATCTACATAGATAACACCCCATACGAGGTATAGGTTATGTGCAAGTACACACCATTTTGGGATTCATCACATGAATTGGGATTTGTTACATGACCATGTACCTTTATATCTTTCTAACTATGTATCACATGGTAATGCATGTACATTTTAAATACACTCTAAGTCTTTCTGGGTTTTACACCTAGATAAAGGCTTGGGTGTATATGTTAGGTACTTCTATTACACACCATGTATTGGCCTTATAGTTAGGTTTCATGTATTTTTTCAATCTAGAGATAGATCTATATAAATAAGTTTCTCATTCAAAGAATATTTTTATACATAACATTACAACATAATATACATATATATTTGAGTTTGTTGGTATGGTGATTCAAGAAGAGTTTCACATTTTAATCCTATGGAGATGATGAAGAGTTTCTGATGATGGAGTGCAGTAGCTACAAGAATTGTCGACATCCAATTGAGTATTCAGATGTCGAGTATATGACCCTCACATGATTTTTTATAATGATATTTTTATGAATTTGTGTTGATGGATTACTTGGATGATGAAGAGTCACATAAAATGGGTGTTCTTCCAGGTATATAAAGTATCATTTTCACAACAAATAAGTTTAATGAGACATAAAATAATTTGGGAATTAAAAAGGTTTACCCTTATTATCATGTAAAAAAAAGATAGTATTGGCTCATGTTGGTTTGATCTATAGGCTTGTTAATCTTGTCATTTAATATATATTTAAGATTTCTGTATTGAATTTTTTAATTTAGATGGAGGATACAAAATTTTTTCAATGTTTCATCTTGAGCTATGACCAATAGAGAGGGAACAATTACTATTGAGTTTTATTAGAGATTCAATCCATTAGAATATCAGTCTTTATGAACATATGGAATTAGAATTATTATGGAACATAAGATTCAAATATGTTTACTCAAGATTATATTATGGGACTATACATGTAACTTTTCATTATGATGATATTGTTGGTACTCCCCCAAAGACGTGGGGGATTGATTCCACCATTTTAACAAATGATTTCTCATAGATCCTTCCATTTAGTGTGGGGTTTTCTATCATGTATGGTAGAGTTACTCTTCATATATTGTCTCACCCCTTGGGTGTGGCATGGGAAGCATGATTAATTTACAATGTTGATAAAGTATAAATGGATCCTTTTTTCGAAGAGATGAATCAGTGTCTTGGGTTTTTATTCATTTGGATGGCTTACACATTATGAAAAGGCATGGGTTATTTATAATGTTTGTGGATTTATTACCTTGGTGATGGTTGTAGTTTATATTTGATGGTGATTCATGAAATTATGGGTCTATGGGGAAAGGTGTGATATAGTCCCTTTTCCCCAAAGCACTTCATAGAGGAATTTTTTAGATAGCAGTTTATATTCATATGGTTAAGTCGTCATTTATTTGAGTATATATATGTGATTATGGTCATCAATCATAATTATTGGAGTTGTTGATGAGGTGTTTTCCCCATATATTTAGGCGTGGATTTTTTCCTTTCAATGGGATAACTGGTGTTTGGAGCTAATTGTTGAAGGTTTAGTTTTGTATTTATTTCATGGGGATCTATTTTAGAAATGATGGCTTGTGTTTAACACTAAGTATTACACCATGATTATAATTTTTGTAGTGAATCAGATATATATGGTGTTGTTCTTATTTTGGCATACCTTTCTTTTCTAGGAATTCCATTTCTAGATCGTGGATGTGAAATAGGGATTTTTCAATGGTGGTTCCCTCTTATAGGATATTAGTGTTTGTTCTTCTACGTTGTGGACAAGAATGGGGTTGTCTTCCATGGTTGAATGAGAACATGATCATGAGGATCTCATTCCATAGATTGAGGAAGTTTTGGGATTCATCGAGGGAATTAACTAAGCGATTATATGGTGTTCTTCTAGGGTGTTGGATTTATAGAATCCACCCAAATGTTCTCTCTTCCCTTAGAGATATAGGTGGCTGTAGGGTTTGAATATTCTTTTATACTAACCAATGTCTTGGACACTATCTTTTTTTTAGAATTAATAGTTAGTTGTACACACACCCCTTCATCGGAATTAGTAATACACATTTTTTCCGTATAGAAGACCTATATGTTGGATTTCTTTTAGACATGGGGTAGTAGATCTATACAACAATGGTGATAGAGTATTAGTAAACAAGATGGGGTTTGACACACTCATATTTCATTCATAATTGCATGTATTTTTTAGTAATTTTTTGATAAATTTTAATAAAAATACCAATGATATGTTATGTTTTATGAAAATATTGGAAATTGAAACTGAAGAAATGAATTTGATTCCAATGGATAAAAATGATGATTTTGAATTTATAGTCTCATATGGGATTCAGAGATTTATATTTGAATATTTGTTATGTGTGTTGAAATTTTTCCATGTGTTTTATTTTTTTTATCAATTTTTTATAAATATTTATGTCCAAGAAACAACCCTCTACCAAAGGCCCACACACCGCATAGGCAAGCCCTTGAGGGGCCACCTGGCCATGAAAATCCAAGGAAGGGCTAGCCCTGTTGGGAGGCTTCACAAGGGGTATATATTTTTCATGGATAATATTGATAAAATCCACATGCATTCATGGGTTGGCTAAAGCTCAGGTGCAACGATGCATTGGGTGACTACATAGAACGGTGGGAAGAGAGATTCTTCTAGACAGGGCGGTCCATGGAAGTGGTTGGGGGCCCTCCATTAACCAAAAGACTACATTATTTTAGGAGTGACACAAATATTTTTATAAGAACTCTCCAAATACTCATTATTTTCGATGTGGGATGTTGTAAATACCAGTTATTGTTAAAATTGTAACTAAAATATCACTGGTCTGCATCAAGACCATGTCTTGTGTGCTCTAATATTTACCTCTGTCTGCTTTTCCACTCACCACATGGATCCACCGCTTGCACTCATCATCTACCACAACTTCTAACTAGGAAACACCATTACACCCACCTCCCAAAGACCAAACACAATCCATCTACCGCTCCCATGGACCTTGATCACTTTGAACACCCTCATGCACCTTGAGAGATCACCACATAGATCCATCCATCCAATATGAAGGACAATTTTGATTCATGAATCCACTAAGAAAAAGGCTACCTCAATCTCACCTACAATTTATTCCATTGAAATCCACCATAAATCACCCCCAATGTCCCCAATGTTCTCGATGATGTCCATTCGATATGGCTGATTCCATGCACAAGGAGGAGAGATCCCTCTGGCCACTATTAGGGTCGAAGGGGTTTAGGACGCCACCCCACCTTCTCCACTACAAAATTCAAAAAGTCCTTTATATGTGTCTTTGCATGTAACCATGAAAATATACACACCACTTCCACTTTCCATAGTGTCAATGCAAAGCCACCATCCATAGATGATTTGTTCTTTGAATATATGATATATTCAGTTGTTAATATTTTAAGAATTATTGTTATAGGTATCATGGGGAGAGATTATCCAAGATGATTTAAAATCCCAAAGACACATGGTGGATAAAATTAATGGGATTTTTAAGGTAGTGCTTGGATTCCTATATAATTAGAGGTATGCACTCTTGGAAGGGAACTATGATTTTAGATGGAAAAAACTAATCACTAAAGGACATAACCCACTTAAAAAGGGGAATACTATGTCTACTCCTAACTATTGGTCTCCATTTAGTTTTATTTAATATCAAACATGTCTTCATCCACTCTTGGTATATTGACCCCCTATAATGTACAGGTATAATACCTTGTGGTTGGGTGAAGGGAAAGGGTTCCCTTTGTGATCCTTGAGTTATAATTTTAATCAAATAAAATTATTTTATATTTATTTAATGGTTTTAAAATTGATATTTTTTCAATTTAAATTAAATACAATTTTTTTATATAATTATGAAATTTTTAATTGAATTGATTAATATTTTTATTCTCCTTCTTCACGGTTTTGGATAATATCCATTAGTTGATCTAAAATCAATTTGATAAGTGTTTTAGTACCTTCTAAACACATAAGTAGTGAACAGAGAACTGATTTTAATATTTGTGGAATTTCAATACTAGATTGGGTATTTCTTGAATAATTTAAAGAAGAACCCTTTGAAATTAACCCATTGATAAATCATAATCAACGGTGAATAAAAAAAACTATTATTAGTCTGTTCATTTAATAATTTAAAAAAACAGAATATTTATTTTTAAATACCATGATATCCTAATAAAATGGGTAATCCTAACCTAAATCCAATCAATTTTTCTCATCGAAATTTCCAAACTTTTATTTGATATGCCTTCTAGTCTTTTCAATATTGTTTTTAATTTCACTTTCACATTCATGAAAACTAGATTTAATCACTTACATCTTGAGACAAAATGTAAAGAACAGTAAAATCCAAGTAATGTTTTTATTTTATTAAGGATTAATACGAGTCTGTGAAAATTTATAGCGCATGATTTTGAGGCCTGGTGTGCCCAGAACAGAATTTTGAACATTTTTAAGGTACATTCCGTAAAAGTATGGGCGGTTCGTTCTAGCATCTAAATAGGTTCTTAGAATTGAAATCCGAGAGCACCATTGAATCAGCAGCATCAGGATTCTCTTAAATGAAAGTTTCACTTCAACCATAGTAGGTCAGATGAAAAAGTTAGATTTTTAGATTTTAAAGAAATAATAAAATAACATGATTGCTATTTTATTTCATTCTTTTTTCCTACCACCTATTGTGCATTGGTGGTGGGGACCACAGAGGTAGTTAGACATTTAATATAGGATATTAAATGCCTAGTAACACTTTGGTTATATAACTACCCATCATTTAATTAATGTGTCATATTAATTGTGTTAATTAATGTGTCTTATTTATTATATAAATTAATTAACCTCATAAATTTCTCGGTCCGTTTTTAACTCTGTATCCCGCTCTTTTTAAATGTGGCTCGGGGTCCAGTTTTTGGCACAACTACATCAAGCAAGGAACCTCTAGCAAAGTGATGTGACACCTTCCATAGAATGAGATGGGAGCTGTGGATGCAAAAAACTAAGTTTGAGGAATGCCGATGGCATCATCGAACACAAAATCTTCTTCCACCACCGCAACATCTCTAGAGAATCTCGAGGTATAGGTTGTTTATTAATTAAATAAATTCCCACGATTATTCTCCTTGTTTTTGAATATGTGGGTGGTCATTTAGGGGCATTTAAATGGGGTTTACCATTATTTTAATTTCATTTATAAATTACACCCAGTTGTTATAATGATAACATGGAGGGAGTGGGCTAAATTAACAAGGCATGAACCCTCTACCGCCTGATTTTCATTGTGTTCATCTAATTCGGATTGTTCCAACATCAAAAAACCTTGAAACTGAGATCTGCGCAATGACAAAGGCATCCTGGGTGCACTGTAGGCGCAACTGGAAGGAAGAACAGACCACCAGAGCTCACCCAGTGGCATGTGGATGATTCGAAGTCAAGGTAGAAGGGGGACCCATTCCATGTAGGTCACATAGAACACATATTCAAGCCATGTGGAGCCGTAATTTGATGATTTGAACGGATGTTCTTGATCCATTTGGGGAGCTGGTGGCCACCAAGCTAGAGAGCCATGCCAATGCACTGGGCCACGTCTCCCAACGGGTCGCGCCTAACCAGAAGTTTGGGCCAGTCCGCCACCAAAGAGGGGAAGCACACAGTGGATGAACCCAACCAGGCCAGCCCAGGTTGGTTTTTGCCAGGCTGAGTCAGATCCAAACCATTTCAGGACGACCCGAACCGGGTCAGGCCTGGTCGGATGGGACCCAGACCCCTCTGGGTCTGGGAAACGCTTACAAAGGATATATCTTGCGAACCAAACATTCATTTGATGAAACGTTTGTGGCGCTAGGATCCATGGATAAAGGTAGTCCTTCTGAGATACTACATTGTGGGTTTTGGATAATGTTGGAGTATGGTGGGTTTGGATCGACCCTGAATCCGACTGGGCCCTCGACACTAAAATGCGAATAACTGAGAGACCAGGAGTCCATTCGACACGCCGTCTGTTGCGTTAAAAACCTTATAACGTAGCATTACATTGAGTTACATATTAATGGATCATCATGTAATTTCATATACGACTGATGGAATGAGGATTTGTTTCTCCTAGAGACAAGAATACTTTGAGCGGGATTCTTGTGTCTGTCCATAACACGAAGAATGAAGCGTGATTATGTGTGAATCAGCATTGAGTGATTCCTTGTGGATTAGAACTCCCCAACTATGGGTGCATCGGCACCCACTGATTCTGTGTGCATCAGCTCCCAGCAATTCATTGTGACTTTGCACCCATATATTCTATGTAAATCAGCACATAGCGATTCTGTGTGAATCATAACCTAGTGATTCTGGGTGAATCCGCACCCAGTGATTCCCTGTGAATGAGCACCCAACGATTCATTGTGACTGAGAAAAAAATTATTCTATATGAATTATAACCCAATGATTCTGTGTGAATCTGGAACTAGCTATTCTGTGTGAATTAGCACCCAATGATTCTGTATGAATCAGCACCCATCGATTCTATGTGAACCAATACCTATCGATCCAGTAATGCTCATGAGGGGATTAGTACCTATCGATCATGTGTGGGTCTTGATAGGGTTAGTAACTATATATCCTATGTGGGTTATTAGTTGTGGATCTCGATAGAGTAAGATGATATAGCCTTAAAGCTAAAAATCTATACTATTGTACTCAATACTCAATTATATCTGGTTTGAGTTGTGTCTTTTGCAATGTTCATTGTCATGGAGATCATTCTTGCAGTTTTTTCATTTGTGGAATTCTGAGAGACCTTCGATGGTCTCGTGGTCCCTACTGGGTATTATTTTACTCACCCATGCAAGGGCTTTTCCCGCACCTTATTGTGTCCTGTGCAGATGATGAGCATCCTTGACCGAGACTCAGGAGCTAGGACCTGACAGTGGACGATGGGGACAGTTGGCTTGGAGAGCTATAGAGACGAGCTATACCTAACCTCCAAATAGGATCCCCAGTAGGCAGTCGAAGAAGATTTTTTCTATTTTTAGTTGTAGTTGTATCTTTTCAGTTGGGATTGTATTCCAGAACCTTAGTTTATGTTCACACTTTTACTATATCAGTTGACATCGTGGTTTCATCTTATTTCATTATAGTCTGTGTGTTTGTACCAGTTTAAAGGGAATGCATTCTCATTTTATAGATACGCCATTCCAATTCTAGTCACCAACCCCATGCCTATGGATGGCGGGATTGGGGTAGCCATGACATGGGCCCTATGAGATGGGTCATGAAAGAGTGGTATCAGAGGATTCAGTTCTACCAAAGAACTATGACTCTGCTATTTCTAATGGTACAATAGTGTTTAAGTGTTTTGAGTTTGGTTTTTAGTTCGGGGAGTCCAGTGTTGGGGAGGCAGACGATGTATCCATACACTAGAACCCAAAATTTTGATTTCTGGCTCGGTGCACAGAAACACTAATTAAGTGTGTTTTGGAAATGTTTTACTTTTGATCACTTTTGAGTTAGCTCGCCAGGTATAAAATATTGATCGTGGCACATCTATTATTTTTAAGATTACACTGTGTAGGCAGTCTTCCAGGATTCCCGAGAGAGTACACGACGACGACCAACCGAGTGATGAGGCATTGGTGTAGGGCCATCTTAATGTGTAGGGACCTTCAGGTGGTGTACCGGCAACATCACAACTTGGAGGGAAGCAGTTTCCACTAGTCCAACTAGTGGAAAGTGTACGACAACTGAGCGCATTTCATGAGTTCCAGTGCTAGAGGCCTTCTAGGATTAGAGGTGAGACACATCCTTAGGCATCATGAGGACAGGATGGATGTTGTGGCTAGTGTTTTTCGCCTATTTGGGACACCATAGGTGCATATGGTTGTCGTAGATTATAGGGTTTACCTTGGAACGGTTGGTAGATGATGTACTCTGATGCTCCAATTACATGACGAGGTGACCCTCACCTGGATAGACTTTGAGAGAATCTTCAAGATGGAGTTCCTTCCCGCGACACTATGCCCTATGTGTATCCAGGAGCTACTGCACTTATAGCAGGGAGGCTTATCCCTGGCCCAGTCCATGGTGGGATTCACTAACCTCTAACGCTACTCCACCGACATGGTATGAGACCCATTCATCAGGGCCCAGACCATTGAGTAGGGTCTTCGATAAGAGATCAGAGCATCAATTATATCACAGAGTATCCTGACGTAGGCTAGAGTGCTCAAGAAATCATTATTGGTTGTGAGATTCTTAGTTGAGTAGGCACCAATGGTTAGAGCGACCATCGGGAGACAGGTAGTCGAGTCATCTACAGAAGGTAGTAGGAAGATGACGCAGAGGTCCAAGAGGACTAGACCCTCTAGTGGACTACCACGAGACGTAGGATCCGAGGTATGGAGCTAGTGAGGAAGAGGAGGACAACAAGGAGGCTGACTATGCTTTACGTGCAGCGGGCAGGGCCACATGGCTCATGACTGCCTGACCCACCGTACCGACGGTCATCAATCTATTAAGGGACCACTGAGACAGAGGTAGAGACCTGAGTGAGGAGGTTTGCAGGGTGACATACATGGTAGAGGAGAAGGCCATAAAGCAGGAGGTGGGTAGGGATTTTTTTTTCTTCCACCACCACCACTAGGTGGTCCACCCCAAACACATGGAGCATGTGTAAAGGGTCATGCACAACTACAGGAAGTAGAGTCCTATGAACACGGTTCTATGGAGATGACTATGGGTATGGTCTATGTCTATTCTACCCAAGTAGAAGTACTTATAGACATAGGTTCTAGTAACTCGTTCATTAACATGACACTCGTTCATAGCTCATAGATTATGATGGAGTCATTGGCTCAATCCTTGCGATTAGAGAATCCTACAGAAGATGATTTTATGATTACACACTGGTTCAAGCAGTGTGAGCTCACTCTAGGAGGTGAGAGCATCTGTTGGTATCTCCTAGTAGTTTCATTGGGGCCTTATGACATCAACATGGTTATGGACTAGATATCTACCATGCATGATTAGATTGACGATTTTGGGTGAAAATTTTGGTGTGTCTGGGAGGATGGGATCAGGATTACCTTCATCTCTGAGGAGGAAACCTTTGCATCACAGGATGGACTGTCTTGGAGGATGGTACATCCGATTAAGTAGTAGTTGGATAGCCACACCCTCAGAGAATTTGACGTAAGGAGTCAGAGTTATGCTATATTAGTGGACCAGTACATTGATGTATTCCCTAATGATGTTCATGGACTACCTCCTCGTAGAGAGGTGGACTTTCACATCGACTTGTACCCAGAGATGGTGCTGATATATACTGTAGTATATCTGATGGCTCCTTTGAAGATTTTTAGATGTGGGTACAGTTAGAGGACTTGAAGTAAAAGGGGATCTTAAGGCCCAATGTTTCTCCATTGGAATCAGAGATTTTGTTCACTACGAAAGCAGATGGGAGTCATAGGCTTTTTGTGGACTATATGTGCCTGAACTAGGTGATCGAGAAGAACCAATATCCTCTGCTGAGGATCAATGATATCTTTGACCAGATGAAGGGAGCTCGTTGGTTTTGGAATATTGACCTCAGATCAGGATATCACCTGCTCCGGGTACAGGGTGGGGATGTACAGAAGACTGCCTTTAGATGACGGTAAAGCCTTTAATAGTTCTCAATGATGACTTTGGGCATGACCAATTCTCCCTTACTGTTAATGGGGTTCTTGAACAGGATCATCCATTTATACCTTGATCTCTTTGTATTGGTATTCATTAAAAACATCTTGATATACTCGTCATTAGAGGAGGAGCATGCCATGAACCTGAAGATAGTTTTTGATTCACTCTGAGAGCACCAGCAAAATGGAAATCTCTCAAAGTGTCAGTTCTGGACACAGGATGTCCACTTCCTGGGGAAAATTATCTCAGAGGTTAGAGTTGTAGTAGATCCAGCTACGATAGAGGCAGTGCATAGTTGGGAGCCACCCAAGAGTGTGACTGAGGTGCATTGTTTCCTGGGATTGGTTGGGTACTACTAGAGATTTTTACCTGACTTCTATAGGGTAGTGAAACCCTTTTAATCTCAGATGAAGAAGGGGAAACCTTTATAGTGGATGGAGAAGTGCCATCAGAATTTCCATGATCCAGGGAAGAGACATAAGAGTGCCCCCATCTTTAGTCTACTAGAGGAAGGTGTTGGGTATGTATTCCACTACGACGCATTAGGGTCTAGAATAGGTTGTATCCTGATGTAGGAGTGAGCAGTTATTGTCGAAGGATCACTGTAGTTGAGATAGCATGAGCAGAACTATGCTACCCATGACCTAAAGTTCAAAGTAGTGGTCTTTGCACTAAATATGTTGAGACACAACATGATGGGTTGATGGTTTACATTATACTATGATCATAAGAGTCTTAGGTATATCTTATCATAGAAGGACATAAAACCGAAACAATGATGATGGCTAGAGTTCCTCCAGAACTATGAAATTGATATATTCTATACTTTTAGTAAGGGGAATGTAGTAGTAGATACACTCAGCAAGAGGTCTGTTCAACAACTGTTGGGTGAGGCGACATATTATCTAGCCGCATAGCATATATCCTTTGTGTATTGGGATAAAGTAGCTTACCTCTAGTCTATGACTGTCACTCCCCCATTTCTTCATTGAGTTCGAGAGTCACAACTTGGGGACATTGATTGTGAGGCCCAACATGTTCATTTACCCATAAGACAACTCCTGAGGGATTTTCTGAAGTTGGGGAGCATTCCATCCTCTTCAGACAGAACACTATGGTACTAGTGACACTACAAGAGGAGGTGTTGTGTGAGTTCCATAAATCCCCTTTAACAGAACATCCTATAATGACAAAGATATACCAAGACCTCTGACATCAGTACTGGTGGCCATGGATGAAGAAAGAAATGGACGAGTTTGAATCTCGATGCCTCACATGTCATCAATTGAAGGCCAAGTATCAGTTTCCAGTAGGCTTAGATCAGCTAAATGAGGTACCAGATTTGATGTGGGATAGTATATCCATGGACTTCATTATAGGGATACCATGTACGTCCAGGGGCCCCAATTCCATCAAGGTGATCATTGAATAACTCAGGCAAGCCATCTCCCTTCCAACCCATTTGATAGTCAGGATTTCTAGAGAGCTTGGGATGTCTCTACGTACATAAGATTTTTCGACTTCACTGGGTTACATCGATGATTGTCTCAGATCACGATTCTCGTTTTTCATCCAACTTATAGAAGGAATTATAGGAGGCATTTGGGACCCAGCTATTCTTGGGCACTACTATCCATCCTCAGAGATATGGTCAGATAGAGCAAACCATACAGACACTCGAGGACATGCTTCGTGCTTCTGTCTTCAATTTTGGTAGTAGTTGGGAGGAACACATGTCCCTGTTGGAGTTCACATACAATAATAGTTATTACACAACCATTAACATGTCTCAATTTGAGGACCTGTATGGGAGACCTTATAGATCCCCCAATTGTTGGACAGAGCTAGGGGAGTCAGCACTCCCGGGACCAGAGTTGGTACAGGCTACCACATAGATGGTTCAGATCATATAAGAGCAGATGAAGATACCACAGAGCTGACCTGAGACAATGACCCTTGATGTTTGAGGAGGGAGACCTTGTATTCTTATGGTATTACCCCGATGAGGATTACAGAGGTTTTAACGGGGTGGAAATATATCTCTAAGGTTCATCAGACCCTCTCAAATCATCACCAGAGTAGGAGAAGTAGTGTACCATCTTTCTCTTCTCCCACAAATGATGTTGGTGCATAATGTATTCCATGTGTTGCATCTGAGGAGGTGAATGCATGATCCAACACACGTTATTGACTGAGTCGAGCAAGACATTGACAATAAAGCGACATTTTTTGTGTTCTCGGTGGAGATAGAGGATCGTCAGGAGCATTTCTTTGAATGGCAGTCTATTTCTATGGTACAAGTTTATTGGTCGCATGGGAATTTTCAGGGGATCACATGGGAGTGATAGGCTCAAAGATGTGCTCAGTACCCCCCATTAGTTTTCTTAGTTTTGTTGTAGCTTTCGAGAATGAAAAACCCTAAGGTGGGGAAAAAGTAAAGACCCCGAAATTCCATGTATTATTTTAATTTATTTGGAATTATTAAGAATCCGTGAAAATTGGCGTCGCATGATTCTGAGGCTTGGTGTGCCTAGAATGGAATTATGAACTTTCTTTAAGGTATGTTTAGTAAACGTATGGGCAGTGTTTTATAACATTTGAAATATTTCTTGGATTTGAAATTGAAGAGTACCATTGAATCCACATAGCATAGATTTGAATAGGGAATCTTCACTTCAAACATAGTAGGTCGGGTGAGGAAGTTAGTTTTTTTAGTTTTTAAAGAAATAATAAAATAAAATGATTGTTATTTTATTTATTTATTTTTTCCTACCTCATGTTGAGCGATGATGGTGAGGGACATAGAGGTAGTCAGACATTTAATATGGGATATTAAATTCCTAGTTACACATTTGTTACCTAACCACTCCTCGTGTAATTAATTTGGAACATTAATTACATCAAATAATGTTGCACATTAATAACGTCAATTAATGAACCTCATAAATTCCTCAGTTTATTACTCTCCCTTCACTACAATATTTAAATGTAACTTGAGGTAGTGTTTTTGGAAAGACATCATCATGTGAGGAAACTCTAGAAAAGTGACGCGACACATTCCACTTAAGGAGACGGAAACTCAGGCGGCATAGAACTGGGATTGATGAACGCTGATAGCTTCATAGAATACGGAATATTAATCCACCACCGCAACATCTTTAAAGAATCTCGAGGTAGGGGTTGTCTATTAATTCACGAAATTACAAAAATTCTTCTCCTCATTCCTGAATTGGTGGGTGGTCATTGTTGGGGATTTAAACAGGGTTTCTCATTATTTTAATGTGATGAATAAATTAAACCCACTCGTTATAATGCTAATGCAGAGGCTGAATTCCAAATGAACCAGTAACTAACCCTCCACCGCATGAATTTAATTGTGTTCATCGATGGAGGATTGTTCCAACATGACAGAACAATGAAACAGAGAGGCACTCAACAACTACGACATCCTCGAAGGACAGTAGGCATGTACGGAAGGAAGATCGGACCAACAGAGCTTAGCCGGTGACCGACAAGAAGATTTTACAGCATGACACCAATGCAGCGGCACAAGCAGATGGTGCCAGTGGCGAAGGCGGCGGCTAACTCTTGTCGGATGTGGAAGAGGGAAGTGATGATGGGTGTCGCGGCCTTCCATAAGGGGAAGCCGATAACTGGCCAACTACGTTGGTGAGGAGGTGCACCGTTGCGAGCCGCTGTGAAGGAGCCACGACATCGAAGCTACAACATGAGGGGTAGCCAAGGGTCTCATGGACAATGTGGCAGTTCCACAAGGTGCCACTAATTGAAGAGATGATTGACTCTTCTTGAGAGGTTCAGGGAGCTGGTGGCCACCTGTATGGGAAGCTGTAACAGTGCATCGGGTCACTCCCAACTGGTGGGCTGGGAAACTCCATGACCCAGCTAGCCATGTCCTCTATGGCCCAACCCAACCGGGTTGTCCTAGGCTAGTTCAGGTCATGTCGGGTCAACCCGAACCGGGTCGGACTAGACCTAGACCCCTATCGGGCCCATAAACGATTAAAAGGCCCATATCTTACAGACCAAGCATTTTTTAGAAAATCCCTCTACGGAGCTAGGATCCACAGATAGAGACTTACCTTCTAAGATACTCCATGAGTTTTTTGGAGAACGTTAGTGTATTACTGGGTTGGACTGATCATGAATCCAACCGGGCCCTTGGCACTAAAATGCCAATAACTCACAAACCGGGCATCTGGTTGATGTGCAGTCTATTCCATCAAAACTATTATGACATGGCGGTCCATCAGGTTACATATACATGGGACTTCATGTCGGTTGAAATATGACTGATGGATTTAGGAGAGGTTTATCCGAGATACAAGCATACGATGAGGAGGAATCATGTTCCTGGATGAGACGTGAAGAATGAATAGAAATTCTGTGTGAATCAGCATCGAGCGATTCTTTGTGAATCATCACCCAATTATTCTATATGAATCATCAAACAGAGATTCTATGTGAATCATCACCCATCAATTTTGTGTGAATTAACACCCATTGTTTTTGTGGGAATCAGCACCCATCAATTCTATGGGAATCAACACCGAGCTGTTTTGTGTGTATCAGCACCCAATGATTCTATGTGAATGATCTCCAAATGATATTGTGTGAATCATCAACCAACGATTCCGTGTGAATCGGCACCCAACGATTTTGTGTGAATCATGTCCCAGTGATTCTGTAAGAATCTGCACCCATCAATTCTGTGTGAATCAGCACCGACTGATTTTTTTTGAATCAGCACCCAACAATTTATTGAGAATCTTCACCTATCTATACTTATTGGTTCTTGCTATGTTTGGTACGTATCGATCCTTTGTGGGTATTGCGATGGTTATTACCTATCAATCCTATGATGGTCAACATCACTTCCTCTTGACAGAGTTAGATGATCTAGCCCTACGACTAATCATCTAAACTGTTGTACTCAGTTATAACTGTTTTGAGCTGTGTTATTTTCTTTGTGATTTGTGATTGTGATCATTCTTGTTTTTTTCCTTTGTGGAATTATGAGAGACAATCAGGGGTCTTGGGGTCCCTACTGGGTGTTGTTATATTCACCCCTGCACAGGCTCCACCCGTACCTTGTTTCATTTTGTGTAGACGATGGGAAACCATGACTGAGACTTGGGAGCTTAGACCTGAGAGTGGAAAATGGTGACGATTGATCTTGAGAGATATGGAGATGATCCATACATACCCTTCAGGATGGATCCCAATGCATGATCTCAGAAGATGTTTTCTGTTTTCAGTTATAGTTGTATCTTTCCAGTTGGTCTTGTATTCTAGCCCCTTACATTCAGTACATACTTTTACTATAACAGTTGACTTCGTGGTTTCATCTTGATGCGTTCTAGTCTTTGTGTTTGTAAATGTTTTATGGAAATTCCTTCCCATTTTAGGGATAAGTCGTTCCAGTGCTAGTCGTTATCCCCTGGCCAATGGAAGGTGGGGTTGGGGTAGTCACAACACATGCCCTAGGGGAGGGGTCATGACATGACATTTGGTTACTACTAATCCTATACCCTTAGGGGAAAATAAATTGCCTTTTCCACACTTCACATTAAATGTATGTCAAAACTAGAACTACTTCTATGGAGTAAGTGTTAATACGACACTAAATATTTTCATTACTAGGACCATAAATGAGGAACTATTTTTTATCCTATGAAATAAAGAACATTAATAAGTAGTATTATGAGTCTTAATATAGATTTTTTGGGGAAATAAATTTACAAGACTCAATTGAAACTTCAATTGTTCACCCAGAGATAACAAACAAGGAAATTAATTAACAACATACCATAATGAATATATGTACCCCACAATTTTCCAGCCAAAAAATCGATTAACCATTCCTGAACAACAAAATGATTTTAAATTATATTTCAAGAAGATTCGTACACTACCTGAATTCCATGGCCTTTTAGGTGAATACCCAAGTCAACACATTCAAGAATTAAAATATATCTCCCCTTACCTCAAGCTAATTGGAGGAATTGAAGACAAATTTCAATGGAAATTATTTCGTTTCACACTCGATAGATTATATCAGGAACGGTTTTAAAATACACTACTAGGAGAGATCAATGATTGTGGAGGTCTCAAAAGTTGCTTCATGTAGTGATTCTTTCCCACATCCAGGAGCATTATAATAAAAAGATCTATATACATCATTTGTAAATCATTTAGAGAGTCCTTCATTGAGAACTAGGAATGGTTTAAGAAACTATGGCCCAATATCCCACATCAGTAAATAGAGGGGCATAAATTCCTTGTATTATTCTACAGAGGACTACTTGATAATGATTAAAATATTCTAGACACCTCATCTGGTGGAACACTGATTGAAAAATACTCACAAAAATCTAAAGTACTAATTGAAAATATTGACTCATAACTTGCATCAATTGTGAATGGAAGGTACAAGACCCAAGGGAATTGATGAGGTGAAGACATTTGATTCAATGGATTTACTTATAAGTGAAATGAGTGATCATAAATGTTTATTATATAAAAATATCTATGAACCAAGAAAGTGGGAAACAAGATTCATCTCTTGTATGTGGTTTATGTTCTTCTTACACTCATTATACTAATTAGTTTCCTGAGATACAGGGGATTGAGTGTTGTGCAGCTAAATTTATTCAAATAAATTTCCATACAATCACAAATGGAGAGAAGGACAATACTAAGGAGGATTTAGAGGCCAACATAACCTGGATAGACCCTCTATTTTCAATCATCCACCTTTCTATAAACTATAAAAAAACTTACACCATTAAAAAAATTCATACAAACAACCATTTTAGAAACAACAATCCTTTTAACCTCCACCTATCCAATGGAATATTTTTTCAAACCATCAACCAACATACCATCAACTGAGAACCAATAACTACATTCTACTGTTTAGAGGTTAAAATAAAATTTTACTGATATATCATTCTAGTTAAATATTTTTTTGGATATTATAACCATGAATATAGGAAATATAATATCCTAAATAGTTCTTAATCCTAGTGTGATTTTTTGTGAAATTATGAAACGATGCTGGAAAGAACTTTTGCCTCTTGAACCAAGTTAGTTTATTTATTCTAAACCAAATCCTGAAGCTCAACCCATCCACACAAAAGAGATTCTAGAAAAACAATTACAAAAGTGAACAAAAAGATAAGAAATAAAATAATGAGCCATTAGATTTTTCATTAACTCGATCCAAAAATTTTTAATGCAATCAATACTAAAGAGAGATCAAGGATACCTAATGAAAAGCTGAAATTAAAATTATGTTGTTTATGGAAATCTACCAAAACCAAAAAATATGTGATGTTTCACAATGAAATATTCACCTAGAGAAATATGATTGATGTAGAAGAATAAATCATCTTTGGAAGGAGTGTCTCATCCATGTTCACACTAGCACTATCATAAAAATGTCAGCATACATGGATATTTTTTATTCCCTGCTCTATGAGTTTCAAATTTTTTGAGGTCTTTTGTGATCTTGGTTCTTCCATTAATGTCAAGTTTAACTTTTTCTTTTCATATTAGAAAAATATGAGAACTGAATACCATTACAGTGGTTTTCTAACTAGAAAACTGAGCCACTATTTCGTCCACGAGAGTTTTAGAGGAAGTACTATTATGTGTTGATGGACTGATTTTTACAGCATATCTCTACATCCACACCATGGTAGAGATACATTACCCTTGAATTCAACCATTATTTTTGTAATAAAACTACTAAATACATCCAAAATGATCATCAACGTGCATGAAAGAACCCTCATTGTGGAGTTGGGATATGACACAGTGATCTATAATGTTCATGAATCCAAAAGGAACCCTTAAGACAATCATTCCTTCATTTTGGTTTTCTATGAAGAATATATAGATTATATTGCGCATTTAGGTATTCGTAGAAATTATTTTCTTTAAGAGATCACTTTGATATTGAAAACCCCAAGGAAGAAGTTTTTTATCAAAAATATGAAAATTATTCATTTGAAACTCAAGATAAAAAAATCATAATTTTTGAAAATTTTATATTGTAAACAGTTATCATAAACATTACCAAGGTAATTCCTGTTTTGAATTTGTAAATTTGAATTCACTATCTTCTACAAAAAAAACCCCAAATACTTAATTAAAAAACAACCCATTAGGATTGGAATATGTGTGTCTTATTGATGGAGAATAGTTTCAAGTGATCATTTACAATAATCTATCTAATATCGAAGAAAAAACTCTGATTGACCTTCTAAAAAGAAATGCATGAGCCATATTATACAGTCTAGGAGATATTTCCAAAATCAAAACAATGGTATAACCCCATTGAGTTTTTTTATAAGATGACTCCTAAATTATGAGGTATCACCCGAGATGACTTAACCCTACCATCATTGAGGTTTTTAAAAAAGAAAATGACAAATTATTGGTAGATGACATCATTTTCCAAATTTCTAACTCCCAATTTATAATGACCCATGATTTTTATACCCGAATATTATTAAATTGTAAAAAAAGCATTCCAAAATACCTCAGTTGATTAGTTCATTTAGAAACATGGAAAATAATATTCTAATATGGTTAAATATCTTCAACATCTCCAATAAAGATCTTCCCCTTTATTACTCTTACATAAAACATTTCTTTATAACATGGGGAAAGAAAACAAAAGAAAGGGAGAGCTCAGATGCTCTGTAAGGGTAAATAAGGGAGATATATAAGTATAGCAGGAACATTGTAATATGATAACATAATCCCAATATTTTATGATCATACCAAACATATTTAAAAACATATAAATGAGTCATGGAATAATAATTTGGCGGTTCATAAGGAATGAATCCAAGGGTTTAAAAAACATAATCCATGAAATCTTAACAAATAAATAAGACACAGAATTGTTGTATACACATTAACATGTAATATCATTCTCTATAAGTCTAGGCGCACTGAAAATATTATTAGAAAACCTCATGGGAACAAAACCTATTGAGCAGGACACATGACCATTCTCAACCATAGTCCATTCCGGGTAAGGGATTGGATTTCCCCATCTTACCATAGTGGATCAGGTTTCACCGTCATTCAAAATGGATCAAGCCAATCGATCGGTTCCCATTATTTTCTCACGAGATATAAATCATTATCCAATGAATTGGATAGACATATATACCCCACCCATATCATAATTAAAACCATGCGTATGTATTCCACAACAATATAATCCATTCATCATATTAGAACACATGTAATGAAATGGATTTTATAAACATCATTCAATCATAACCTAACCCATTAAAATTAAATTGGTTTCATAAATATCATTCCATAATTAATATAATATATCCATTGGAATAATTAAGATATTATATTTAAAATATATCCCCATTAAAGAAGATGTAAAAACAAATAATGTTATCATATATGGAATTTTTTTGAGATATCACATTAAAACAATTTATGAGGAAAATATCTGTTCTTCTTGGAAAATGATTTCTTTTCTTAATGTTCAGTGAAATTTTAAAATAAAATAGTTTCATTTAAAATAAACATGTGTTCTTATAATGAAGGTTTGAAGGCATTAATGTTTCATGAATGTAGAAATATCCTTTCATTCAGTGTAAGTTAAAAAATCTTTCCTTCCATTGATTTTTTCGGTAATGTCACAAAGATCCATATTTAGAAACTGAAATATATATTCATTTGAAACCGCTTCATAAAATGTAAAAAATTGGTAAAAATAACATTAAATTTTTATAAGAAAATAGTAAAAATATTTTCAAAACATTTTTGGAAAACATGTATGTGGAAGATAAAAATTCCACAGTGGTGATTTAAAACAGAGTATTCTCAGTTATTGAAGAGATTGCAAAATAATCCCTTATCACTTTATACTCCGTAGAATAGTATGCACTATGGAAGAAGGAAAATTTTTATTATAAAAAAACATAATATTCCAAATAATACTCATAAAAAACATTCGTGGGAAGTATATACACCCAAAAAAAGAAACAAGTAGTGTATAGGTCGTGTGTCCCACAAAAATTAAAGTTAGCCAAAATCCATTACAACTGGAGTAAATTGTTTATAATGAGCCCTGTGAAAGAATAAAATCAATTAAAACATTGAATTTCATGAATTAGATAAAATTAATGATATAAAATGTAATAAGTCATTATAAAACCCATCCAATAAGAATAAGCGGTGAGTATAGCATACATCTATCATAAATAAAAGGTATATTAAAAAACCCCTACATTATGTATTCACTCACATCGTACTAATTAAAACACCATGTATAATAAATGTAAGTTTATTTTAAATCTATTATAGGAAGTTATTCAATTATATAATACCATATATGATTTACTTATTACCTTATATAAACATTCTTTTAACAATTCAATGTTAAAATTACATTTTGGGTAAAAACCACTTTGTTTTTTGCATGTGTTTTGATTTGTTATCATTGGTCCTCTTACATAGATCATGATTTAATCACATAAATAATTAAAACCTTTATATGAATATAATATATATATATATAATTTATTTAAAATGATTCATTAAATTTATATGTCGAAAATAAAATTACTCGTTCATGTTGATGGTAAGCCATACGTACGCATGAACGTTGTTTTCATTTTTTTATTTTAAAATAATGAAAATTATATCATATATTACCATTAAAGAATAATTTTTATGTTATATATATAATATATATTCATAAAATTCAACCTTATTACCATCCATGTGAATTAAATTGAAAATTACTCACATCGCATCGTGGAGATGGTAAGCCTTATGTACGCATGAGTAACATTATCATTTCCCAAGAACTTTTATGGTAAAATGGAAGATATGATATAATAACTAAAAAATTATAACTATGTACATAATATAATATATATATAATTAACCATTCATAAATAAAACTCATAAAATATAGTGATTTAAAATGATTTGTACTACTATGTGGAGATGGTAAGCCGTCTGTATGCAAGATCGATACTTTCACTTCTTGTTTGATGGGATAGGGGATGTATAATGGTATGTCAAAAATCATAATAAAATTTTATAATAAATAATATGATGATGTTATTAGTTTATTTTATATATCAAATATTTATAAGAGGTATATAAGAATATTAAAATGAGTGATCAGTTAGATTGATTACCTCTTCTTTGAAATGACTCATTTAGATATCCTCTTAAAGACTCTAGAGTTTGTTCTTTGGGAATAACAAAAATTTTAAAATCTATATAGAGAATTGGAGAATATAATTTTTCTGATTTTTTTCACTTTATAATACTCATATAGGTTAAATAAGATAGGGTAGGTGGTTTCCTTTTGTAATGAAGGTGAGTGGAACTTTGCTAATTTCTCAAAAGATAAATTTATAATAAATTAAATATCGATAAAAAACCTCCAAATAGAAAATAATTCAAAGATAATTTTGTATATAGTGTAATACTATTAACCAATACATTTTATACTATTTTTTCAATTTCAAACCTTATCATTTTTATTAAAACTTTGCCAACCTGTTTTAATTTTAACTACGGTAACAAAATTTTCAATATTAAATATTTGAGAGTATTACATTTAAAGAGAAAATTGGAAAATAAAATGTATATATATGATATTTTTTACCATAAAATATCCCCATTGTCCTTATTTTATAATTATATTATTTTTATAATATTTAATAAAAAATTATTTTCAAAAAATACCATTAGTTTTAGTTTTGAAACTATTTCTTACATTAACTTTAAGAAAACGAATTCAATAATTTACCTTTAAACCAATTATTTTAATAAACCACTATTATGATATATTACCCAATAAAATTTTGGTATCACCCCAATTAATTAAAATGAAATTTATTTTATTATTTTTAATGTCACTTAATTTAATTTTTCATTAATTGAATAATTGTTGCATCATCATTGTGTAATTATTTACGATAATTATTTTTTAACTAAAAATAAAAAAATTAAATGATATATGTAATAATTTTATATTTCATAAAATTATATATGGTTGATCATAGATTATAGTTAATATCTTAATAAAAATATTATACTTTTTAAATGTAATATTGTGTTATTTTTTCAATTTCTTTGATTTTAATTATATTCAATTCATTTTCATGGAAAAGTGTCCATTAAATTATTCCATTTTGAAATTTATGACTTTATTATCAAATTAAAGTCATATAATAACATTTTTTTGTATATTTAATGTTATTTTATAATATTTATATTATTATTTTTACCCTTAATAACTTGTTTTACCCTTAACTGTGTTAATAAAAACTAATAATGTTACTATTCATATTGTCTAAAAATTAAAGGCACCCAATTACTATATTTTGAACTCCTGATTCCAATTATGGAATCCATTTTTCAATATTAAAATCATATAATTCATGGAAACTAATATAAAGGTAATCGTGTTGATTAAATGTGAAAACATGTTTTCAAAGTGAAAAATTCCAAAAGATTGAAATGTTTTTAGAAATAATTTCATTGTGAAATTAGTTCCAATGACCTAAATTGGATTAAATAATAAAAATTTTATATAATTATATTTTAAATAACATTAAAAAATAACTTAACTCTATAAACTATTTAGAGGAAATATATATTCTCAATAACAATGGAATATTTCTAATTATTCTTCAAAACATGAAACAGAAAATAAACATTAAAAAATTCAAAAAAAATAAATTTTGATATTCCTATTTCAATTAAGAAATTAATTTTTTTCATTTATAATTTATAATAGTGTCAGAAACTATATTTAAAAAAAATTCTCCCACAAATTGTGGTAAACCTATATTTTAATAAAAACAGTTCATTTATTAATAAAATTAGATTTCTTATTATATAATTACTAGAAAACAAATTAGATGAATGTTTAGCATTATATTGAATATATTAAAAATATATTTCATTAATAATATCAGACAAGATTTATTTGTTTATTTATTGATATAAAACACACATTTCCTATTTAAATAGTTTTTATGAACTATATACTAAAACACCCTTTTAAAAATGGAAAGTTGGAAACATAATAGTTATCCATGTAACTCATTACTTTGTTTCCACATAGGTGAAAATTTGTGCATAGTGAAAACATGGGTATGTAAGATAAATATAACTATCAAGTCCTGATGGAGAGTGATAATAAATATAATAAGAATAATGTTAACAATCACAAATCCAAAAATCAATGATGATATAAGGGACCATTTGATTCATTGAAGAAGATGGATCTAAGATAGTATTTTTTTTATTTGAAGATAATTTCCCTATGTTTTGAATATTCTTCATGCGATGAAACACTTACATGATTTCATTACTTTCCCTAAGTATAATACCATCCTTTCACTATACATAGATCAATTTCCACTTCATATCTTATTCCAACAAATGAAGGTGAATTTTTCATTCTTAAAGAGATAGAAAATCATGATGTCTATAAATTTAATGATATGTCATTCCATTCTCCTTTATCACCAAAAAAATGATATCATAAGTTACCTAATATAATTAAATATGCATATTACTAAAAATTGATATCTAAAAACCCATCCATATTTTAGCATAAAAAATTTTATAAATGGTGAACCTTATAAACCATCCAAAAGATTAAAATCCAAAACATTCAAAAGAAGGTAATTGGCTTCTAAAAATAAATTCATCATTAATCACCTACAAAACATATGTTATATCTTAATAATCACATTCCAAACATTTGAAGACCATTATCATGTATTCTATTGTAACAAGGTAATAGCCTTAATTACCATAATAACCTAGTGAAAACATGCATTCTTTCAAAAAAAATTACTTTTTCCTCATACCATAAATCCAAAAATTCTATAAACATAATCCCCTATATTATAAACCACCTTTTCATCATATCAAAAAAACGTTCATTAATAATATCCAATTTATTTTATCATAATAAAATATCTCTATCTTTAATTATCCAACATCATTCACATATTAAGGGTTATCCTTCCCTTAAATAACATGTTTTCCAATAATATCACCTTAACATTCATCATTTTCTCTTAAATCCTAATAGAAAAAATGCATTGGACCAATATATTGATGTTTAATTATTCCACAATACCAAAAAAGAACTTCAAAAACATTAATCGTGAATTACATTACATAAATACTCTAGCATTCCACCACGTAGTTGTCATACTCCACATCTCCAATAGTTATCAAATTAGATTTACCTTGGTCTATGTCTTTAATAGGTTGTTTACGTTGATCGTAAATGTTAACCCATAGATATGGGCATTGATTAGCCTAATGACCATTTTCATTACGCTTTAATTATTGAAGTGGGGAGAGGGGGTCATTTAGTATAGTCTTCTCTCTATTTTCGTTATTAACTAACATCCTCCCATTAGTTTGGAATTAATTTTCTCTATGACCTAAATTTCAAATCATGATACATATACCTGTCCCCATAAGATAATATTCACCTGGTTATATTCCACAATTTGAATATAAAGGAAAACTCATCTTCTTTTCTCTGTGGTTTTTATATTTTTATTTATACTCCCTCTTCTTTTTCTTGTCAAAACCATGAGATTGATACATAACACTAACATCCATTTCCACGTTGATGGAATATTAGTTGATTTCTTCATAAAAACCAAAGCCCCTTATGGATAATAACATTTTAGAACATAGTTTTATACCATTTAAACAATGAAAAATATTATTTTAAGGATTGATGAAAATTATAAATTCATTCCTCACAAGTATTGTAAAATTTGATTCATAGGTTTCCATATTCAACATCCCTTTTCATTAATTCAAGGAATTCCATCTCTATTTTTAAATGACTAATATGTGGAATGTAATTATTGAAAAAATCATCTTGATCTTGTCCCATTACATGGATTGAATTTATTCTTGTTGAATCATGTTATCGATAATATTCCACCATAGATATTCTTTATCTTTTAAATGATTTACAAAAAAATGATTTTCTCAGGTTCTGAATAAAGGATAATCCAAAATATCTTGTCAGTGGTTCTGATCCATTTCTCCGTCACTATTGAATCAAAATATCCATTGAAAGAATTTGGATACTTCTTCATGAAGGGATCAATATAATGTCTATCCCAACTCTTCGCATATTTAAGTCCAACATGATTCATATCTTTAGAAACTTGTATGAGCGTTACCACAATATTTTTCATTCCTACCCACAATGCATTTGGTTTCTCAAGAGTATAATCCTTTCAATTCCCAACACATTCATCATTAATATAGTTCCTTTAGGATCTAGCCAATGAGTAAAACAAGAAAAGATATTGTAAGAAACACTAATTATAGTGGTAGAACCAAATAATCACGAGGAGTGACTTATGATATTTCAATATAGGAATCCTTAGTTTTAGATAAATTATTATCATCCTAGTTTCTAATTGAGGAATAAACCTTTCCTTTGATATCTACTATAATGACCCAGTGTTTTCAAACATTGATATTACATATTTTTAAATGAATATTAAATATATCTCATAAAAATATGCACAAAGACATTAATAGTTAGTGACTTTGGAAACATAGAAAATAAACATCTAATCTAGTAAAATATCTTCAAAATATTCCATAAATATCATCCACTTTAGTAATCCTACTTAAAACCTTACTTCGTAACCCAGGGAACGGAATCATATGAAAGGGTGGGCTTAGATGATCATTAAGGGAAAAACAGGGAGATATGTAAGCATAAAATGAAAATAATGGTATGCAAACATAACATACAATTTTAATATCATACATTGTATATTAAAGACAATTTACATAAGTCACTTGATTAAAATTATAAATTTCATAATGAATGAATCATTAGAGAGTAAAAATCCTTAAATATGAAAGAATAACATAGAAATAATACATGGAATTTTTGTGGACACATAAAAATGAAATATCATTTCATATAAGTCCAGGAACATTGAAAAAACATAATAATGAACTTCATAGGGAAAACACCTACTGGTTGGACAGACCAACATCCCGAGTCATAGTCTTTTCCTTGTAAAGAATTTGGTTACCCCATCTTCCTCTAGTGGATCGGGTTTCTCTATCTTCCATAGGGGATAAAGCCCATCAACTAGTTCCCTTAACTATATCATGAGATATAAATCTTTACCCAATTCATTGGAGGGGGATATTTGTACAATCCATTATTTATAAAATACATAAAAATTTATTCCATTAGAACATAAACCATTCATTATTTCAAAACCCATGGAACTAAATGGGGTTCATAAACATCATTCAATCATTACAAAACCCAAGGAAAAAAAATAAGTTTCATGAAAATCATTACATCAAAATAATAATCAAAATAAATTAATAATAGTGAAAATATACAAGAAAAATATCCCAATTAAATAATAAGTAACCAAAAAAAATATTGTTTTATTTGGAAAACAATTCTGATAGATCACTTGAAAATAATTATTGTGTGAAAATATCATTTTTTCATTTTAAATATTTTTATCTCTTAAAACGATGTGAAATTATAAAATAAAAAATTTGAATTGAAAATAGCCTCATAATATTGTAATGATAGATTAATAAAGACTTATCCACCTCTCTGTGGGAGCAGTTCTTTGCAATGTAATTGAAGGAAAATACCTTGTCATAACATATACCTCAAGAAACATGGATTAGACAGAGATCAATTATACCATCACTAAAAAAGTGTTTCTTGAAATTTTATTTTCATTAGAAAAATTCGGTTCATATTGACATGGAACTAATATAGTAATATTTTCTAATCTTGAAACACTTAGCAACATGATATATAATGTCGATGAAAAAATTGGGTAAGATTGATACTACTCATGTAAAAGTTTAATTTGGAGATTAAAGAAAAAAAGGGATATGAAAACCAAGTGGAAGATCACTTCAATTGGCTACCCATCACTTTTGAAACTGTTATTCTAGAACAAATCCCACTCAATGATCACAAACAAAGAGAGAACCTTTACATCACAGAAGGTGTAGTACCCTGGTATTCTTAAATAGTAAATTATATAGCCTCCTTTCATTTAAAATATTCTTTAAAATATTTTTGAATCAAAAACTCAAAGATGAATCTAGATTCTATATCTGGGAAGGTCCATTTCTCCAGAAAATTTTCAATAACCAAGTGATAAGATGATTCTTACCAAAAAGATAAATGGAATATATTTTCCAATTTTGTCATATATATTTTGTAGTGGAAACTTTGTAACTCAAAGATAATTTATGAAAATATTTGAATTATGAATCTACCGGTCGGACTTGTTTAAATATTCTCATTATTACTATAATTTTTTTTGAAAAGTGTTAATTTTTTGAAAATATTTTGTTGATAAAATTTATTCCCAAAAAACTAATACTTCATTGGGTAATTTTTTATATAGGGTGAATTGATTTAATGGGATTCATTCCCATATATTTTGGGTAAGATTATATTTTAGTTTCTATTGATTATGTCTCTAAATGGATGGAAGCCAAGGACACCAAAACTAATGATTCCAAAGTTGTTGGTTATTTTTTCAAGGAAAAATTTTTCAATGGTTTTGAATACCTAGTGTTAATATCAATGGAAAATTGACACCTTTTTTACTATAGAATCTTAAAGGATATCCTAAAAAAGTATGAGGTTCACAAAAAGACATCTACAACATTCCATCCCCAAACAAATGGAAAATAATATGTGTCCAACCCGAAGAATAATAGTATTTTGATGATAAAATCTAAGACAAATTGAATGAATAAGAGACCATGGTCTAAAGACACCTTATAGGAATACAATATAAAATATAAGACACGTATATTTATGAGCCCCTAATGATATATTTATAGAAAAACGTTTCATATACTAGTGTAATTAGTGAAAAAAGAATATTGTTATTTTAAAAATCTGAATTTGGATTTGGAGAGAGTTGTAAAAAAGAGAAAATATAAGTCATAGATCTAGAATAAATCATAAATTAATATTTTTAAAATTCAATATTTTTTCAAAATAGAACTAGAGTGGTACATGTAAAATTGATTCAACCAAAGACCATTGATCATAGAGACCAAGTCCTTATGTACAATTCCATAGGAAATTTAATGCCTGGTAAGCTTAATTCTAGGTGGGAAGGACATTTTGTTGTCACTAATATCTATCCTTTTGGTTCCATTTATATTAATAATGAAGGGTAAGAAAAAATATTCAATATAAATGGCCAAAAAATTAAAATTTTCCAAGGATGTTTAACTCAAGAGCCAGGGGAGGATATCAAACATATCCAACCCATCTACTGATTTCTTCTCATGAGGGTAGGTTGATCCAAAAACAATAAATAAAGGTTCTTTCATGAGTAATCATGAGTTTTACTATTTTACTAGGATTTAGGATTTAATTACCTCTTACTTAACCACATTGAGATTTAATGGAATGGTTCTTATGATAATAAGAGTTTTCTAGATTTCATAAGACCATTATTGAGGGAAACCACATGCTATCCCCAAGTGGTAGAGGAAGAAGACCAAAAAATATTTTCAAAAAGGGATTTCAGTTTTTTTATTATCTTTTTAATCTCACTTAATGTTTTTGAATGATAACCTATTTTAATATTTAATCTATAAAATTTCATTCCCATACTTGAACTTATTTTTTATTGGACAAATCTAAGAGACATGATTTCCTTATTAACCCATTGATTCCATGTTTTATAATTAAATGTAAACAAACATGAATAATTAAAATGTATAACTTGATTATTAAAGTCAAAAAAATGGATATTAAAATGTTCACTCATGCTTTGATGGAATTAATTAATTCAAGTAAATGAAATTTCCCAATCATTTTTATTATTTGAATTGATGAAATATTTCTGAATTTATTTTTTATTATTAATCATGCCTTGAGTGATTGAAAAATATCTTATATACTATTACCGAGAGGATTTCTAGACCATGTATTTCCTATTTTATTCTTGAGACTATTTCATGAGTGATCTTGGGAATTTCCACCTGCTAGAACCTTTATTCGAACTTTTCAAATCCATGGTTGTGAAAAGGACCATATAAAATGATTGGCATGTTTCGAAAATCCCTTTTCCTCCAAAACCCATTTTAAATTAATTCTTATTTGGGAAATAAAAACCATGAATCACATTGTTTAGAATGAGACATTATTCATGCCATTTTAATCTATTCCATCCCGCTTCTTAGTATTAACATGATATTTTAAAGGTGACGTATGTAGGTGACGGGAGTCATGGTAAATGGGACGATTTAAATTCATTGGAATAAGTGTGTGGGTGATAATTATTGGGATTGAGAAAGGTAGTTGATTAATTTAGTACACATTATTATTTTCCCTTATTGAAAGAATGAAATTTAAAAAAGAACCAAAAATGTAAAATGGGTTTTGGGAAGAACAAAACTAAACACCACTTGAACGATTATTTCTAATCATAAGTGGTTATGTGGTGTAAGTGATGTTTATTATAGGAATATATTTTTTAAATGAAAAAAAATTAAAATTTTATTTATGAAATAAAATTACAGTGTATAAAAATAGGCAAAAATTAAACAGGTTTCACAAATCATTCATTATACTTTATTTCAATCATATCCATTATTTTCTGGTTTAGGGGAAATGGGTCTTATTGCAATGTTAATGGGTGAATGTCATTTCACTTTTACTTATGATATAATTCTTTAAACGTTGAGAGATAAACCTCCCTTTCGAGCATTAATTTTTGTATAATAAATTCCTAAAAACATTATCCTAAGAGACATTTGGATGTTAATTAAAAAATACACATGATTTTATGTGTGTTTTGTCTTTAGAGAGTGGAGAAAAGAGTTCCTTTATAATCCTATCGATAAAGAGCATATTTTCATGATATGAATATAAATATGCATGAATCTTATCATGTGTGAGGAGTGGAATGATTCAAAAGAGATGTAAATCATGAATTGGCATGTTTATCAACAATAAATTAATGAATTCGAATGAATGATAATATAAGTACCATCACTTTAAAAAGTTAGAATGTAAAATACATGAGTTGACTATTTAATGGAAAATTTAGAAATTAAGTTGATATTTTATATTAATTTTTAATGTTTTATTTAAAATTGGTTATCATTTCATTTTATTTCTTTAGAATTTTATTATTTTTAACATTTTTTCCCTCTAAATATATTATTTAGATTTTATTCTTTATGATAATAATTGTTTATGTGTTGGGGTTTTTGAAACATTTATATTTCATGCATATTTATAAGTAATTTTCTATTATTTGGAAATAACGATTAATAAAAATTCTCATGAAATTAATAGTTTTATAAATATATTGGAAAATGAAATTGAAGCATTGAATTTGATTCCAATGGATAAAAAAATAATTATTTTGAATTTAGTGTATTATTTTGGATTAGGATATTTTTATATTAATCTTTGTTAACTGTAATGAAATTCAACAAATTATATTATTTTTTATTTCATGTTTATAAAAATTCAAGGCCATTGTGCCAGCCCTATACCATAGGACCACATGCCACATAGCTAGGCCATTGAGGGCCCCCTAATGATGTGAGCTCAGGGGAGGGATAGCCCAGTGCGGAGGCTATACATGGGGAAAGAGCTATGTATGGACCATAATGATCAAATCCATAGGTGTTCATTGGATGACTGAAGCTTGAGTGAGCCGACACGTGGGGGAAACTCTATATAGTGATGGGAGGAGAGATTCTAAAAGATGGGTCATTCCACGATGGTGTTCAGGGGATATCTAGCCCCCAACAAAATTTAATTTTGAGGGAGGGTCATAGATTTATTTATAAGAACTCGCCAAAAACTAGTTCATTTCGATGTGGAATTATGTAAATGATGGTTATTGTATAATTTTAAAAAATATCAATGTTCTACATCACCATCACATCCCATGCATTGGGAAATTTCCCCCTAAATGGTTCACTTCTTTCCACAATGGATCCCCCAACTGCACTCTTCGTCTGCAACTTCATCTCATTAGGAAACACCATTGCAGCCACTACTCAATTCGCAAATTAAAGACATCCACTGTTTTTGTGGCCCCTAATAATATTGAACCACCTCATGTACCTCAGTTTATTTCCATGGAGATATATCTGACCACTATGAGGGACTAATGCGATTCATGAATCCACTATGATGTAGGCTATGTTGAGTTCACCTCCCACTAACACCACTAAAATACTCTATAGATCCCATCTGGTATTACCAATGTTCTTTGTGATGCCCATTCAAGATGGATGAGGCCCTGAAAATATAGGAGAGTTGTAATGAACTAATTATTTATAATTAAAATTCCCTTTATTTTAATGTCTTCTGGATATAGAAAACACATGGACTCTTTTTATTATTATTTTTTTAAATAACCATTATGTATTGTTACCGTTGATAAAGTAGTTGTAGTACAGTGATCACAAAACTGATATAAATTTAATGTTTAAAAAAATTACGACACAGAAAATGGAGAGGATGACCTCTTATAGTAAACTCATAACATACAAAACTCATTTTTGGAGCTCATAAAGGAGGTAGCGTCACTTAGCTTCGCTCTTGACCATGACCAAGAAGAGAATCAACTCATTCAGCTTGAATTGAATCGCCTATTGGAGAAGTTCAAGTTAATAGACATTATCACCTTAGCGATGTTATCTGAGCTGTCCTAAGAGTCTGTCACAACTGCACACGTTAGACTTAGACCTTATGTGTGTATTATAAGGGTGTATATAACAAGGTATTAGTTACTTTTTGTTTAATCCATTTTTATAAATAAAATTCTTATTTCACCAATTCATTTATGAGATTATTCTTTCTTAATAAATGACGAATTTGATAATTTTTTTTTCAATTAAAAATTGTACATTTGTGAAAAATATACATTTAGATTTTTGTTAATAATATTATAAAAAAATTCTTATAAATGATAATTATATCAATTCCTTATCTAAAAATGATTGGAAAATTATTTTGATAATATTTATATTTTTATACAATAAAATAGAAAGTGTATTTCTTTAAATTAAAGAATTTATTTTAATGAATTAATGAGTTTTTTAAATAATTAATATTTTTAGAAAAATTTATTATAAAATTAATTTTATTAATAACAATTGATTATGTACTTTTTATAATTGTTTAAAAACTATTTTTTCAAAACATGTTAATTTTCAATATTTGTCGGTTCAATTTTAAAAGTGAAAATACGCATATTTAGAAAATTATTTTCATAAAATGAATATTATTTTTTAGTCGGGATGTTAAAATTTTCCAATTTTTAATTTTTCATAATTTTCTCAGACAATCAAATTTTTGGGTAAAAATTAAATAATATATAAATATATAGTGTGTTTTAAGACATCACAATGACCCAATAGTGATGTAATAAACACCGTAAAATGAATCTTAGCCCAAATATATTTGTTAACTTTAAAACAATTTGATTTTATAAATATTTTACTTATTTTATAATTCCTTAGTGAATCCTCCAAAATGTTTAATATATTTTATGATTTTAAATTCATTTTTGAGGGTGTGACTCACCTCCACATAAGAAATAAAAATATATTAATGTATTTGGTCCTTATCCTTACAAAATTATGTTTTCCTCTATCCTTGGCTTGAAAACATAGGAAAGAACCATGATTTGGTTTGTGGTTTTGAATATTTTAGTGCGTAGTGTCCAAAACATAAATAATAAAAAATTCCACCTCATTTCCTACATAAACCCATGAAATCACCCATTCCAATTAACAAAATTTCCATTATGATCATCCCCTCTCTTCTCTCCACTCCCACCTGTTACCTTGCTGAATTCCATAAGGGTTTTCTCTCTTCTCAATTCCATTCAGAAATTTCTATTATATTATGAATTTAAATTAAATTTTAAAATTTGGGATATTTTTTCCATGATCACCTTACTATACATCCCTTGTATAAATAATGGGATACCCCTTTTCTCTCATCAAACCAATTTATAAATTTCATCATGATGTCGTTATGCTCTAAAAATGGCACTACAATTTTCCATGAAAATATAATCATGTAGTGAATACCATAACCATTCCACTATCATGGGTATTAACCTTTATACACACATACTTATAAAATGGGGACATACGCATATTAATTCTGCATTACTTGATCGTGGAATACATGATTATGTTGAATGAATTTATGTGATATGATCTATATGGGACACTTGATCAAGAGATTAAAATGATTATGAAGGATGTGCCCTGATAGCGCTCAAATGCATTGGGTAATATTTAGTATCACGATATGTCATGTTGGGACGTGGTTTTACCCGATTCATTTATATGAATTGTCTCTATCATGTTTGGATATGGGTTTACTTGATTCCTGTATGTTAATGATGCAATTTTTTAAGCTGTTTCCACATTTCTATGTTATGATAATCATGTTTTATCATGACTTTATGTTCGTGTGTCTATTATGATACATTGATATTAATATTGCATAAAATGAATTTTATTCTTCATGTTATTCCATGTTTACTCTCTTACTAGGCTTTACAGCTCCCCATTTTATTATGTATGACATCATTTTATCCCATTCACTACTAAGTACGAAGGAATGATGTGGTCATGAAAAAGAAGGATTCAGTAAATATTTTGAATTTATTTGTTGTAATTTATCATATAATGTTCATAATCTCCAAATACACTAGAACTCGCAATCTTCTATTTTGTATTAAGTGAATGGTTATGTAGTAAATCTTGTCTAAATGTGTAATCAGAAATAGGGTTTTATTTTTGGTATCAAAGGAAAGGTTTAGTTATTATTGTGATAAGGATTCAAAAACCTTATTGAAACCCTTCAGGATAAGAATAAGTATAAGAAAAGAATACCAAAATTTTTATGAGTATAGATTAAATGTTTTATCAAGAAAATAATTCGTATTGTGGATATGAAAAAGGTGAGGTGGATCAGGCATAGATGTATCTAGGGATAAAACTTGGAAACATTGCTTTGAGCTAGGCTCGAACTTGAAGTAGTCAATTACAATGGGTCTTGCTTCACTCATAGATCGACACTCCCAGGGGATATGTTTTGTTAAATTCATAAGCTTAGTATGAACCATTATCAAGGGAATAAAAAAATACCCCTTATTATATATGTTATGATGTATATCATTTATAACATAGATTGATGCATAGAAATTCATATTTTACAGAGATAAATGTAATTTTATATTATCTATTTTTGTCATTGTATTCCACATTATGTGTTTAATAGTTAAAATTACCCATCCCATTTCTATATCAGATATGGTAGAAACAAAATCAAAAAGTGAAAGTTAGGGTTATCATTCATAGTTCAACGCATTTTTTTCATGAAATATTCGTAGAACAATCCAAACACCAACATAAATCATTGAATAAGAGATGATAGTGAGGATGTAAAATGGGGAAATTATTGAATCATGTGAATATAACTCTTCCTCTATCACAATTTTTCAATTTAACTTCTTGGAAAACCACATCATACTTCCCTTGGTGGAATTTGATGCAATTCTCATCATTTATTAGATTTCCTTATATATATCCAACATAAATTGTCAAAAGAGGGAAATAACCCTTCATATGGTGAATGAACCCCCAATTTTGTACAACTTCAAGGATGTGGATGAATCTTATTTAGAACCATAATCTATATAATATGTATTAATTCCATATGATCATTGGTATATTTCTCAGATGATTGAGTCAAAGAAATGAACCATCCCTGAAGACTTTCTTATTGTGAGGGAATTCACTGATGTGTTTCTCGAGTAATTGTCTGGTCTTCCTCCAAGAAGAGATGTTGAATTGTCAATTGATCTTATACATGGTTTTTATAATATCTAATACTATGTATATTATGGCTGTTGTGGAGCTTGAGGATCTTATGAAACAACTATAGGATAATATTGATAAAGGGTTTATATGCCCAAGTGCTTCACCATGGGGTGCATCATTCCTAATCATTAAGAATAATGATGAGTCAATGAGTAGTTGCATTGATTAAAGTGAGCTTAAAAAAGGGTAAATAACAAGTATCCTTTTCTAGGAATTGATGACTTTTTCGATTATCCAAGGTGAGCACAATACTTCTTCATGGTGGATCCATGGTCGGGATATTACCAAGTTAATTTGAATTAGGATGATATTCTAAAGACTTCATTTCGTACAAGGTATGGGAAAAATGAATTTATAGTAATGCATTTAAGAATCACTAATTCTCCAGAAATATTCATGCACATGATGAATAGAGTCTTTAAATATTACCTTGAAATTTTTTGTGGTAGTCTTTATAGATGATATTATATTAAACGTAAAAACCCTGGAAGAGCATGAGGAACACATAAGCACTATACTAGAGACCTTGAAAAATGAGAAAATCTATGAAAAGTATAGCAAGTGTGAGTTATGGTTGAATGAAGTCTCATTCTTGGGGAAGAGAATACCATTAAATGGGATATCTGTAGATATTCCAAAAAAATTAGGGATGGTTGAGGCCAATATTTGTGATGGATATCCATATCTTCCTAGGGTTTGCTGGATATTATCATCGATTTGATATAAAATTATCACGATTTTCAAACCCTCTTACAAAGCTAACTTGGAAGGGAGTCATGTTTTCTTTGAATGATGAATTTGAATACATCTTCATGGATTTGAAGAAGAGGCTTATCACTACCCCTGTTCTCACACTACACACATGTGAGATTTTTTTAACCTTCAACGATAATTTTAAGATGTTCCTTGGTTTTTTGTTGGGGTAGAATGGCAAATTCATCGTCTATGTTTCATGGAATTTAAAAATTCATGAGAATAAATATCCCACGAATGATCAGGTTATGAAATATGTGATATTTACATTGAAAAAATAATGAAATTATCTATTTGGTGAAAGGTGTAAAATATATATTCATCACAAAATTATCTAATATATATTAACACAGAAAGACCCGAACATGTGCCAATGAAGATGGTTAGAGAGCATCAAGGATTATGACTACTCAATCCATTACCACCCTAGGAATGTGAAAAAGGTGGTAGATGCACTAATTAGAAAGGACACAATGATTCTGTCATTGATGAGAATTGAAAAGGATCTAATCGTCTTATATTTGGGGAAGTTGGAAATGTGAATCATAAAGAATGAAACATCATCAATCCTTTCACAAATGATTGCTAAACCATATCTTTTGTAGAGGATAAAGGATTCTAAAAAATGATGATGTTGGAATTAAGAAGAAATTGGAAGCTATAAAAAAAGTTAAATGCATGGATTTTGAAGTTAATGAAGATGGAATTATGATAATTGGGCCAGGACTATGTGTTCCATCAAATATGGAGTTAAATAAAGATCTTTTAAATGATGCACATAGTTTAAATTTCTCCATTCTCCCAGGAAACACAAATACGTATAGGAATCTCTTAGAGAATTATTGGTGGGATACAATGAAAAATGAGATCGCTGAGTATAGATCAAAGTGCCTTGTATGTTCACTAGTAAGGTCTTAGAGGAATAAGTATATGGGTATGATGCAAACATTACCCATTACAACATGGAAATGATATAACATCACTATGGAATTTTTCATCAGACATCTTAAGAAATCTAAAGGAAACAATGATATCTCGGTTGTTGTGGATCTTCTTACAAAGACTGAACACTTTGTTACAAATTGAGGGGATTTATCAGTGGATAAAATGGAAAAAATATACATCAAAGAAGTTTTAAAGCTACATAGAGTACCACTATCAATTATTTCTGATCAAGATCCAAGATTCACCACTATGTTCTAGAAGAGTCTCTTACATGCTCTGAATACTGAGCTGAACATTAGTACTACATATCTTCCTCAAAATGAGGGAAAATATGAGAAAACTATCCAAACACTTGAGGACATTGTGAGATCATGCACAATGGACTTCAATGGAGAATGGGATCAACTGCTTCCATTCATTGAGTTCTATTACTACAATATATTCCACTAAAGAATCTAAATGGATCCTTACAAATCCATTTATGAGAAGAGGTGAAGAACACCAGCATGATAGGCTGAAGTGGGGGAGTGAAAACTTCTAGGTCCATAAAATGGTCAAAGAAATTATGGAGATGGTTAACTACATCGAGCAGCACGTCGTAGCTTCTCAGAGTTGAAAAAGAGCTATGCAGATAACCGTTGATTATACCTAGAGTTTGATGTTTGAGATATGGTTTTCCTTTTAATTTCTCCACGGAAGAGAGTGATGAAATTGGGGATTAAGGGAAAGCTTAGTCCAAGGTACATCAGCCCTTTTTAGATCCATGATCGCATCAGAGCTGTTGCCTATCGACTAGCACACCCACCGAACCTGCCTCAAGTACATGATGTATTCCATGTATCACTCTTGAGGAAGTACATACATGACCCATAAAATGTACTCAATATATAGGTGGTACCATTAGAGAATTCCCTCTACCATGATGAGAAGCTGGTGAAGATTTTAGATCATAGGGAAAATGTTCTACAAAATAAGACAATGCCCCTCCTCAAAGTGTTGTGGAGGAACCAAATGTTTAAATAAGTGATGTGGGAACAAGAGAATGTGAGGAGGAAGAATTAAACTCATCTATCTTAGTATGTGAAAACGAAAATTTGAGGGAAAATTTTCTTATGGGGGAAAGGTTTACTACCACAAAATCAGGTTTCTCCAACCCCACCCTTTATCATTTCTAGAAAAACGACTATAATGGGGGGGATTTATCAATACAAAAAAAATCACTGATAAAGGGAACATTTAACTGTGCTATAGAAATCATTGTTAAAAGTTTCCATTTATCAGTTCTTTTTTTTAAGCGATGATAAATCCCCCGAGAAATGCTTTTTTAGTAGCGTTGATAAAGGGGGGGCTTTATTTTTGGTTTTTTCCTAATGCTGATAAAGTGTATATTTTAAAAAATTGATTTTCATAAAAAATATTATATAGACATAAAAGTATATTTATATTGATATAAATATAATAAATATTTTTAAAATATGTTTATATCGATTTGATTTGTGGTAGATGCAAAATGGACAACCAGAGCAGAAATTATGGTCGTTTTAAGGGATTAAAGACCTTTTCTTTCCCTGAAGAATATTATAAGCTATTCCAGTGGTCACCATAGTGTATTTCTAGTCTTATGCTTCCATTTTATATGTGGTTTAGGCAAAGTAGACACACGAAGTAGAAGTTATGGCATAACAGACACCTCGAGCCAAACTTATGACCGTTTGGGGGGATTTTGGGACTTTTGGGACTTGAAGTATGTGATAAGGGGTTCCAGTGGTCACAAAATTGTGTAACATTTCTCATTCTTCGATTTTATATGATTTATAGCCAAACAGACACTAGGATAAGAAGATATTATTGTTTTAAATTTTTACAACCCTTGTAGTTCCTAAAAATATAAAATACCCCGCAACTAAATAAAATGAACATTACATCTACTCTCAGTGTCAATTTCATTGCTGAGACCAGGAAAATCGATTCTCGTGAAATGAGTGACGGCCTAATATAGTCAGAACCATGACATCATCAAAGTAATGGATGATATATTTGTTATACAACTCAAAAATAACTCCAAATTCAAACAACCATAACTTTTTCTCCGGGTGTCCGTTCGGGCTATACCACATATCAAATCAAAGGCAGAGCACTTGGCTATGAAAAATGGCGTCTATAACAATGTTTCAGTCATTTATGGGACTCTAAAATCCCAAAAAACCACCATATGTCCTCCAAAACTCAGTTTCAGTGTCCGGACCCCTATCAATTTTTTCATAAAATGGTCATTACTATTTATGCTTATGTTTTTTTGGCCTATAGAACCTGTTATAACATATTTCGTTCCATGATCTTCATTTCTAATTTTAATTGAGCTGGAACAGACACATGGAGGAGAATTTATGCCTATTTTAGTGACTCACCAGATAGGTTTTTCAAGCCCACATTTCTAGCACTTTTATATTGTCTGCCATTTTTTTAAACAGTTGTAAATTATGATCTGCCTGTCCATTCGGCCTCCACAACCTATATAAATATGTATAATTATATATATATATGTACATATAATATATATGTCTGTGAGTCTAGTTTTTCTTTATATGTGTATTTATTTATTTATAACCACACATAAAAAGCATGTTTTATAAATGCATTCATTACAGATCTTATAAATATATATTAACATTCGAATAAATATATTAATATATATATATATATATTTATAAGGATATATATATATTAATATAACTAAATATATATATATTAAAATAACTAAATAACTAAATATATATTAATATAAATATATATGTTAATATATATATATATGAGTAAATATAACTAAATATATATATATATATAAATAAATAGATATATTAATAAATGAATTGAAAAACAATATGGTGGAGTGGTAAATGATTAGGGTGCATAGGAAACAAGTCTCATGTTCGAATCCAGGGGGAGGTAGGTCATGCACGTGGGTGGAATAACAACTAGCTCTATTAAAGTGGGTGGCGGTGCTGTTAAAGGGTTCAGGTGTGGGTGGTGGATAGGGGGTGTGTAGTGTGGTTCTTGGGGAACTATTAAAGGGGGAGGGGGTAGTGTTTAAGTCACTTGGAATTGAAAAAACATTTTATTTATGTTTCTAATGATTTTTAAAACTTTTCAGCGCTCATAAAAAGCGGTGATGAAAGGGGCCTTTTATAAGTGATTTTTTTAGTGCAGATAAATGGGGACTTTATCAGTGATTTTAAGAGTTTTTATAAATGGGACCCCCTATCTTCACCTCGATTAACAGTGCTTGTTTATCGTTGTTAATACCCTTTTCTAGTGCTCATAATGGCCGTATTTGTAGTAGTGGTTGTAATGACCCGATATTTTTCGAATAAAATTCCCTTTCATTTAATATCTTATGGATATAGAAAACCCATGAACTCTTTTTATTATTATTTGGTTTAAATTACCATTAATTATAATTACCATTGATAATATATTCGTTGAATAGTGATAACACAACTGATATAAATATATGGTTTTAAAAAATCATTTCGATACAGACAATGGAGAGGATGACCTCCTCTAGTAGACTCGGGCCTTACAAAGATCGTTTGTCGGAACTCAGAAAGGTGGTAGCAATACTGTTCTTTGCTATTGACCAAGCCCAAGGTGAGCTTCAACATGTTATGCTTGAATGGAATCACCTACGTGAGCAGTTCAAGTTAATAGATATTACCACCCGTGCGATGTTATCTGAGCTTCCCCAAGAGTCTATCACCATCGCACACCTTACCCTTATGTCTTATGCGGTTGTTATAAGGGTTATGTAAAAAGGTATTAGTTACTTATTATGTAATAGCTTTTAATAAATAAAAGTATGTTTCCACCATTTCCTTTATGAGAGTTGACTGTCATAAAACAAATAAAATTTTATAAATTTATTTTTTCGTGTAAAAATATTACTTTTACGAAATATATAAATTATGGGTTTTATTAATAATATTATAAAAAAAATTATGATATATGATTATATCAACTCCATATCTATAAATTTTTAGGAAATCAATTTGATAACAGCTATACCATTATACGATAAAACAGAGAGTCTATTTGTTTGAAATTAAAAAATTTATTTGAAGAAATTAATGAATTTTTGAAATAATATTTATTTTAATATAATAATATTATCATACTAATTTTATTAATAATAAATTAATATTTAATTTTTATGATGTTGCGTTTAATTTTTATTATGGTTTTAAAATTGTTTTTTTCAAAACCCGTCAATTTTTAATAAATATCGATTCTCAATCTAAAAGTTAAAATTCATATATTTAGAAAATTCTTTAGTTAAAATGAATATTATTTTTTGAATCAAGAGGTAAAAATTATCCTATTTTGAATTTTTCAATATTTTTAAGACAATCGAATTTCTGGGTTAATATTAAATAATATAAACATATTGTGTTTTATGACATAATAATGACCCAATAGTGATGTAATAAAAACCGTAAAATAGATCTTTGACTAAATGTCTGTTTATATTTAAAATAATTTGTTTTTATATATATTTTACTTATTTTAATCTTCCTTAGTGAGTCCTCTAAAATGTATAATATATTTTATGATTTTAAATTAATTTCCTTAAGGGTGTGACTCACCTCCACATAATCATGGATAATATTTTAATGTCTTAGTACATTGGACTTATAAAATACTATTTTCAACTTTACTTTTCCAGAAACCATCTTCAAAAACCACGATTTGGTTTGTGGCTTTGAATATATTAGTGTGTAGTTTCCAAAGCCTGAATAATAATGAATTCCCTCTCCTTTCCTATATAATCCCACCAAGAACCCATTCATATTCACTGAAACACATTTAATCACGTCCTCACTCTTCTCTCCACTCCTTACAATCCAAAAATGGGCCCCAATCTCCCTTGAAGCCTCTCACAAGACTTTCGGGTCACACATCAAAGTAATGGATCTCCCTCTCTCCTTTTTCTTCTAGCTCATCTTTTATGTCATGCCTTTTAATTTATATTCTTTTAATTTGGCATATGTTCATACATACCTCCTTACAATCCATTTTAGGAATACATGATTTTACCTTCCATTAACTACCATTAAGACCATGTATTATCCTTTAAACCCACCTATTATAATGCAAAATTACATAAGGGATTTATCATTTATCATTTCCTTTCAGGAATTTATTTTATATTATGAATATAATTTCTATTCCACATATTGGGATATTATGTTCCATTATCCACTTAATATCCATCCCATGTATAAAAAATGAGAGACCCCTTTCACTCTCATCAACCCAATTTATGAATTTCCATAAGATGTCGTTATGCTGCCAAAATAGAACCGCTATTTTCCATGATGAAATAATAATGTAGTGAATACCATACCCATTCCTCTATCAATGGTATTCACCATTATACACATGTACTTATCAAATGGTGACTTAAATCTATTAATTTCACATTGCCTTATCATGTAATAAATTATGATGATGAATGAATATTTGGTATAAGATCTATGTGGCACACTTAAGAATGATATTTAAATGATTACGAAGGGTGCACTTTGATAGTGATCCAGTGCATTGGGTATTGTTTAGTATCATGATACATCATGTCAGGATAGGGGTTTACCTGATTCCATTATAAGAATTTTTTCCATCATGTTGGGACAGTGGTTTACCCGATTCGTTTGTGTTAATGATGCAATGTATTAAGTTTTGCCAACATTTCCATGTTATGATAATCAACATATATCATCCCTTAATGTTCATGATACTTTTGTGCTCAATTTCCATTCCTATTTCCTAACATGTATTTTATTTTTTAGGTTATTCTTTGATTACTCACTTACTATGCTTTATAGAACACCATTTTCTTATATATGTCCTTTGATTATCACATGCAATGCGATGTTAAAAGGAATGTTGTCATCATATAAAAGAAGTTTTAAATAAGGATGTTGTATTTTATGTCTTAATATGTCATGTAGTGTTCCTATTCCCCAAATACACTAGACCTCTGGATCATTTGGGTTGTATTAAGTGAAAGTTTATGTAATATATCATCTTTAAATTTGTAATAAAGACCCGGGTGTTATAAGATCTCACTATAGACATTGTGAAGGCTGGTGGGGTTGATGATTCTATGATACCTTCAATATAATCACATTCATGAAGGTACTATCATACTTACTTGCATACCACCTTGCAAATCCATTCCCCATAGCCATTGTCCATTGTGTCCACATAAAATCCACCATTCCTAGATGATTTGTTCTTTTAATAATTTTTATATTACGGTTTTCAATTTTTAGGTACAAACTCCATGGTTCTCACATGGGAGGCTTCCTATATAAGTATTAATAGATTCTCTTGGAATGGAAGCATAATTTTAAAAGAAATGAACAAGTCAATAAAGGAATGCACCCCCTACAAAAGGAGAATAATATTATCATTACATTCTTGTTCCCTTATATTATTTTTAATTAATACCTAACATATATTCTTACCATCTTGTTTCAATGATCCCAACATCAATAGAAGGGTAGAATCCCTTTTGGGTGGGTGAAGGTAAGGGGAAACCATTATGATGATTGAGTTCCCATTTCAATCAATTCAAATAATGTTATTTTTTATTTAATGGCTTTCAATTTGAATTTTTTTTTTAATTTTAATTAAATATAGTGGGGTTTTTATTTAATTATAATTTCTAAATTTCATCGATTAATTTTTTTTAATTTTTTTTTGGATCATAATAATCTATTTATCTAAAATCATTTTGAGAAGTTTTTTAGTGATTAATAAACACATGACGAGGGAATAATGAACTGATTTCAATACTTGGGGAATGTCAATACTATATTTAGTATTTCCTTAACAATTTAAATTAGTCACACTATGAATTTCACCCATTGATAAATATTAATAAAAGGTGAATAAAAGAGAAGTTATTTTAACTATATTCATTAAATTATTTGGATAAAAATAAAGGATTCATGTTTAAAGACCATGACTGCCTTACAATTTTGGTAAACCTTCCCTAAATCCAATAACTTTTATCCCATATGAATTTCAAAAGTCTGAGTTCATTTTCATTCTAGTATTTGTTATAATTTTATTCAATTTACTTTCATCTTTTTGAAAACTAGATTAAAACACTACTCTCAAGAGAAATATTTTGGTCACTACTAAAACTACCCCTCTAGTGGAAAATAAATATCTTTTTCCACACCCGACAACATGTGTGACTCTGGGATTGTATAAGATGATTCTATAGATAATGGATAGTGTCTTCTGATGCTCTCATATCTAGTTCTATAAGTTTAGTTTGCTTTCATGCATGTTTCTAATTTCTTTTAGTACATATATCCATTGTGGTAATTCTTTATTTTACTGGATTGGTGGTATATCCCTGTTACAGGATACTCTCACTATGGCCTCAAATATATGAGAATGAATTTTTGGTGCTAGATACAATCCCCTAGTCTATTATATATGGGATTTGGGTAGAACAGTTGTCTTATTTCAACCTAGTATTGGCCATGATGGGTATGATTGTTTGAGAGTGGTATATGAGTAGGTTTTTCCTAGTGGTAGAGATTGGAAATAGATGAACAATGAGATGAGTTTTGGGTCATTAGGTGAAAATGATCAGGTTTGTTAGCATTTTTTTTACATACCATGGAAATAATACAGGGTGTTGTGGAAGAAGGATTCACAAGAACGGTATTTGATAATAATATAGGTTAACTTTTTTTCTTAAAAGGATGGTAACATGGTATGGTTGTGTATGTTCATTCATCATATAACAATATTTACATTATTGATTTCATAGAAAGACATCCTACCTATGATGTTGATGCCATGAAATTAAGATTCTAATTTACCTCATGAGAATTATTTCAAAAAATGTGTAAAAGGGAAATTTTACAAATTAAGAGATCCTCTGGAATACCTGAGAACATTAGTTCATTTCAGAAGGGGATCCGTGAATATTTTGATAGCAAACACCATATTATATAAAATTCTGTATCGCCAATTTTTTGGGTGGGTATGTGATTATTTATATATGGAATATATATTCCAAGGTCTAATGATATCAAATGGGGAACATGGTCATCAAATGGGCCTAGTACCCCCTTGTTTGAGGTGTCTCCTATAACAATATGGGTCCCCCAGAAGCGGTGATGGAGGTTAGTTCTCCTTGAAGGAATCATAGGACCTGAATACCATTCGTGGGGTGTTGATAATTCACTCAAGTATGGGGCCATTACTCCATTGGACCAGATGATGTTTGGGTCCCCTGTAATATAGTGGGGCCATTTCACCCCAATTTTATAGTACACAAGTACCATAACTAAAATGTTTAATGTTATTTATGATATTAGTTGGGTTTCTTTTATCCATTAGATTCAATAATCCACCATGTATATAAGTTACATGATGACCATCAATGAGGTTTTGGTCCTCCATATGAGTGGTTGGTTTCCCCTTGTTTTTCTTGAGTAGGGTAGGTACTCTATGGCTCTTGAGGAGGCGTTTTCCACCATACTACAATGGATTTGACATCCAAATGATATAGGATCCACATTTTATAGAGATCTGTGTGGTGTGGATTCACCACTAGTGTGGTCGGTACACCCTTAAATATTATATTCCACTCAGTGTGGTAAAGGTCCCTCTCCATAGTTTAGATATTAGTAGGTTTATGGATCTAGTACAAATTTTTACCTTTAACTATTGGTTGTGAGTTCATCTCTAGGATGATCCATTGGACTGTTTTTTTGAATTATGTTGGGATCCTTCATGTACATATAAAAGGTATTGAGGAGTCAAATTCTAGTATCTTGATCCTTGGAATGACGTCATGTTCCTCCTTGTATTTGTGGGACATCATTTTGTAGAAACCCTATTTCACATGTGATTGATAGGTTATGTATGATTATTACTAAAATTAATTACACCTTTTTGTGGACAATGTATAGGATGATCACAGAGAAATTAGGTTAGATGATCACAATATATGACCATTTGTATAGTGCCTATGATCTTTTGATCAATCACATGTTATCCTCCCGACATATCATCAAACAATGTACAAGAGAACCATGTATAAACTCTAGGCTATCTCTATATGGTGTATATGTTCTCTTGGGGGTGATTTTTTACAATTTTAACTACTAGCTATGACAAAATTATCTGTAGGTGAGTTCCCTAGATAATTTTCCATGGAAATGTGATACCTAGAGATGATGTCATGGGTGGTGGTGACCCTTATCAAATTGATTCCAAATGAGTAGATTATTATGTATGGTGTTCTATGTCAGAGTACAAGAATCGTGGAACACTTTTTCTAGTGTGAGATGTAATTAGTGAGTAGGACCAACCCTTAAAGGGTGTGGAATGTCCCATTACAGGGTAGAGAGCATGACATGATGCACTATAGTTATTTTAGCAGGTCATTTTGTGACCATAGAAAAGATGGATTTTCCATTTTTCCTTTAATAAAGTTCTCATTAGGAGTAAGGAGTTGATCATCTAGTTCTTGGTTAATTTATTTTTGTAGGGGATTCACATAGTTTAATGAGTGGAGGAACTATTATTCTATTTTTCATTTTTTTTATAGATTGGATCCAAGTGAATATTATCAAATTATTACCTCATATTAAGAAACTTCTATGCTTGGGTGGTGATTCATTGGGCTATGTCAGGTTAGTAGTCATGACTATCTGGTTGACTAAAAATATTCCATTATGATTATGTGGTCTCTTACGCTTTAGGGTGCAAGAGTTTTTATATATATTTTTTATATTTTATTAGGGTTTTTTTTGTATCAAAAACCATTCTATATGTATAATTTTAGATATTGGAGGTCATGTAGTTATGGAATTTGTGTCTTGGAGTGGATAAAACAATTCGCCTTCAGTGGATCAGGGATTGGATGAAGTCAATAGTGATATTTTTTCATCTATGTTGTCTCCCAATATGAAATAATGATAGGGTTGAGGCTATCATATTTCCCATAACAAGATAAAATGGATATGTGTTCTCAGATGTTTTTTAGTAGGAAAAATGGTAGGATCACATTATGTGACATGACACTCTTATTGAGACCACAATAATTTTATTTGGAAGTGAATTAATTGCATTCAAATGATAGTCCTATAGAATCCCCTTTTTATGGTGTGGAGTATGACACAACCTTTTTAGCTCCCTTTCTAAATGAACAAAGTGTGATATATAGTGATGTATTTTGGAAATACTTCCTATTTTGATCGATGAATGTATCTTTATAGAAGGATATTTTATATGGGAAAAATTCATTTCAAGGCTCAAGTAAGGTGAGACATGGTTGTTTTCGGATCCCCTAAGGTGGGTTAAGTATGATAGGAATTCATTAAAAATGAAAATATTAGATGTAGTGTCCATGGTATAGGTGATCGATATGGGATTCAGTCCTAAGTACAATTGTGTATTGAGTCATAGAGTATATATTGAAATTTATAGCTAAGGAACCCCTGTGCAGATGTATTACATTTCTATATGAGGTTGGTATATTGGATACATGGTGACCCATTTGGTTGTTTCCATCTTGAAGATTAATATAAATTAAGGTGAGTATGATATAATGACCTTGAATTTCATGTGCAGAAGAAAAATCTCACTCTTTTATTTTATAGCCATAGGCCCTTGGGAAGGATAATTGTTTAATTTTTACCTAAGGGAAAAACCTTGTAATTTTTTTGATTTCATTTTTTCAGGATTGTGTCTCATCATATTGGGTTTGAATTTTATGATATTATGATTCATATGATGTATCATGTTATTTAATATTTATTAATAGATATTATTTATTAATATTGGTTATAATGTTGATATATAAAAAATGAACTATTGGATTAGAATTACAATGTGAATGTTCATTTGGAAAAATGGGGTTTTACCAATATTGTGTATAATGTATTTTGGGGAAGTAAAATGAAATTGTGGAATGAGTTATTTATGTTTTCGACATTTTGATAACACATTGGGATGTAACATGTGATGATTGGATAATTGGTTTTAATATCTCATGAAATGTACTCATGATTCTTGATTATAAGACATGATGTACTAAAATGAATATGAAGGTGTTTGGCTATGAAGACTATAGAATTATCTACCCTTATGAAATATATTTTAAGGATATGTTTTGTAGGTATAAAAAAGATTATGAAGATCATGAAAAATATATAAATTATTTCTTGAATATTTGGTAAGGAAATTTAAAACTGATGGGGGATAATATTTAGGAGGATACATATTTTATTTATGAGAAGCATTCATTTTACACTTTTATATTAATAAGTGTTTAATATTGAGTTTCCCCAAAATGTGGTCTTACTTAAGACTATCTGTTAGAACCACATCACCCCCACATATGTTGGAACAAGGGACATAAACAAAAAACCAAAGGTTGAAATTGAAGAGTTAAGTAATTGTATCAGAAAGCTTGTTCATGGGTAGAAATGTGTCTATACATTACACATGCATGGCATAGCCTGGTGTACATAGGTAGGAACACACCATTGTACATAGTTTTTTAGTGTATTTGGAGCTGACCCCCTGCTCATTTCCAAGAGGCTTAGAGTGTATGTAATCGTTATAAGGAGTGTGAAGTTGAAGAAAATTTTGGTATTGGGATCCAACATATCATAAAACTATTCTTCTTCCAAAAAACAAGGAACAAATATTGAGCGCTACACATGTCCGTCTTCATCCTTCGACAACCCTATTGAATATGAGCCTTCAAACATTTATGGGATTTTTATAAAACATCTTTATAAATATTTCCGATCAAACATGATATTTTGATCTACCATGAGCCTTCAGGATGCCGCAATAAGTTATGTCCTACCATAAACTGATAGAACATAAGATGCATACCTACAACTTGAACATGACCGAACCTAATATGAGTAATGTGGGATACCATGAGTTGTTAATAACCTCATGGGGATCTTTTTATATACCATAGACTAATATTCTAACCATGATTCATTGAACATTATGAAATTTTACCTACATGGTGTATGTATTGATTATACTCAACCTACCATGAGGTGTCAATAGACCGCAAGAATATTCTTGAATCATAGTCCTGTCTTTGATCTACCCTAATACCAACCGAGTGACCATAATATTTTCATGTAGGGTGAATTAATTGATAACATGAACTAATGAGAGACCATGATGGATCTTTATGGTACATTGATTGCACATTCCAAAGAACCGTAATCCTAGAATCGTCTATATGGTATGTCGATTGATTTTATAAACAAGCTATCATGTTGAGATATTATATAAGGAATAAAAAAGTATCAAAAAGAAGAAATATATTGATTTTCAATTAAGAAGAGTAAGTGTAAAGTATTTTCATGATAATTTTATGAATACTATAATGCTTTTATTGATTCCTCAAAACTTATGTGTCATGAATTAGAAAAATATATTCTATTCTTTTATTGTATATAAATATATGGATTAAAGGATTTCATGACATCAAGAGAATGATTCTATAGGAAATACATACATATATATATATATATATATCATTAATGGAATCATTATGATTGTAACATAATTCCATTAATCTGATGGTTTTCTGATATTTTTAAACCATGGATTTTATGGAACATGAGATGTGATAATTGAATTATCTTGTGTTAATAAATAATCTATTTTTTAAAAATATTTTCATGGATGACTCCTAGTTAATAAGATTTCAAATTAATTGGAATGAATTTTGAAAGGAATATATATTTATAGGATTTGTAGAGGAAAACACTATTTGATAATTACGGGTTTGTAGAGAGGTCATTGATTAATATGTACACCGATATTGATGAGAAAGAAGATTGTATCATCTGTGGATATTCTCTATAGTAAGGTTTTTATTCTGATTTATTGATTGTAAGGTCGATCTTATATTGTTTTTGTAATGAATTGATGTTTTATAAATAAAATTCCTTTTTTAAATAAGGAAATTACTTCTTCAATAATGATGTTATTGGAAAATATGAACTACTTTGGTTATTTTGGATTATCATAAGTTATATAATATTGTATTTAAAATAAAATTAAACATAATAACAATTTATATATATGTTGTAAAATTACCATAATGATAAGAATATATTAATGGTTATCATAAATTCCAATTGAAACTTATAGAAGAAGAGATGTCCTTGACCAGTAGTATAGTACCCTTTCAAGCATATTTATTGATGCATATATGGAAGATGGGATAATTGGGAAATTCTATTAACCAATACCAATATTATATTAAACGTCTAAATCATGAGTGAAACTGTTTATAGGAGAATTTTAAGCATATCGATATCATGACCCAAACCATGTTTGCAAAACCACCCCAATAAAGAACCAACAATGAACACATTACCCTTAGGGCACACATCGGTTTAATAAGGTGTTATGTATTTAGACCACACCAATATGAATTTTTATATTTATTATATTCAATATAATAATAATTATATTTATCTTTTTATTATTACTTTAGAAATGATTAAATAAATAGTTTGATAAAAGTTGATTTTTAAATAAGGAAACACAATTTTTTTTCGAAAAATATATTGTATCAATCAAGAAATTAATTTTAATAAATTATATAATTTTTCAAATAAATTTTATTATACTACAATGTTTTTATTAAATAATATTTATTTTTAATATAAATGATAATATAATTTTATGATGTCATATGTAATTTTTTGGAGGGCTGGAAAATTCTTATCATCCTAAAAAGTAGTATTTTTCAATAAATGTGAATTTTAATTTAAAAGTGAAAATTATTATTTTTAATGAAATATTTTTATCAAATAAATATTATTTTTGAAATTAAAATCTTAAAATTATCCAATATGTAATTTTTCATAACTTTCTGTGATAGTCAAATATTTATGTTAAAATTAAATATGGTATAAATAAAAGGTATGCATTAAAACATCATAAAATCAAAAACATGATTTTATAAATACTATAATGTATACCCACAAACAAAATCATTTTTACCCTATTAAATAATTTGATATTTATGTTATTTGATTATTTATTTAAAAACATAATGAATCCTCAAAAACCTATATTATATTTTTTGGTATTCAATTAACTTCGTTATGAACACGTGTCACTTCCACATAACAAATGGTATAATTTTAATTATTTATGTTATTAGTGAAAATCTTTATTGAAAAATGACACTCCGGTATAATCCACTGGAAAAAAGGGATGGTTTGTGGTTTTGATAATTTTATCTAATAGTTTCCAAAACCTAATTTTAGAAATTAATAATTAATTAACCTCTCTTTTCTTATAAAAAATGCACCCAATATCTCATTACTGATTAATAAAAATAATTGATGCAATATGTTACTTTTTCTATCCCTATCTATATTCCTCCCAAGTTTCCCCCAATATTACTATCCTATCATGTTAAGGGATCCTCAACTTCTCCTCTCTATTCATGAACCTTCTTTACATTATTCCTTTTGATTTCCAATTTTTTATGTTGGGATATGTTTTTTTCCATTCCAAATACTTTATTTATAACTAAAAAGTAATGATATATAAATTTTAATCTCTTTAAATCCTACTATATATCATTATGTACCCCATTCTGTTTTCGAAATTATCCTAAAATTTCTATGTCTATCATTTTTGTAGTGAATACCCATCACCATTTCCACTCAATGGTGTTCCCCTATATTTTCCTATAAATAATTAATTATTTAAATCCATAAATTTATCCCAAAATCCTTATTCATGTTATTATATGTGAAACAGTGAATCCTTATGTTGTGTGATTTATGTGGCACACTTAGGCATGTACATGATTTGAATGTGATGGGTGGACCTTGAATTATATAACCCTCAAATTAATTGTGCAATGTTTTTCTCTCAATATATTATATGTATGGTTTATGGGAGGTTATCATATTAATAATAGTTTATGATGTCTTAGTTTTTATCCTTGACTTTTGTTTTTTATGTCATGTTTTTTTTCATATTCCCAAGTTACCTTTATGTTATCATCTTATATCAAGCTTAAATGTTAATGTTTATGATTCTCATTCATCTTATGGTAAATTAATATACCTATATACTCACATGTATTGAATTACCGTATACTGTTATTATATTATTCTATTACTGGGATTTATTACTATATCTGTTCTTATATATGTCCCTTGGTTATCACGCATAGTATTAGAAGTTCAATGGATTTGAGCACATGTTGTGAAATTTTTAAAAAAAGATTTTGTACCCATATTTCATGTTATTATTTTATGTAACTAATATCTAAAATACACTAGGCCTCATGATGTTTTGGAATTATATTATGTGTACCATTATGTAATAAATCATGAATTAAGGATTATTAAATTATGGGTTTCCAAAGTTAGTATTAGAGGAAAGACTGGTTATTTTTGTGGATTTGGATTCAAAAACCATAGTGAAATCATAAAGTATAAGGACAACCATATTAAAACCACTATAAATGTGGGTAAATTATAGAGTAAGTGATTTTCAAGGAAATAAATCTATATATGTATACAATAAGTGGATATGGCTTTGGCATAGATGTACCTAGGGGTAATAACCCTAAAAATGGTGAATTGGGATTGAATTAATTATCACATGGTGCAAGAAAAAAGTCCATGATGTACAACCATTTTCAATCTCTCTTGGGATATTCTGTCGTAAATTCAAAACAACTTATTAAACATTATCAATGGAATCAAAATTACCATAATATTTATAGTTAGGAAATATATCGCGGATAAATAATATGGAAACCTTTAAATTTATATGTTTACGACTAAATTTCATTAATGAGTTATCCATTCAATTTTTATGTTTTACAATGTATGGGTTTAATATTTTAAAAGTTCTCATTGTTAATATTCCATTCATTTTAGACAATAATTGAAAATAGGAGAAACTAAATAAACAACCAATGTGAGGGGAGATGCGATGACTGCCCAAATGAGATTTCAAAACATATTGGAGCAGTGAGTGGAGATGTTATAACTGCCTAAATACGATTACTTAAATTACTAGAGTAAAAGTCAAGAACTTCAGAACTATAAATTATCAGTTAACTCTTATTCTAAATAGAAACATCATTCATCGGGAAAGCCACCCCCCCCAAATTAAATATAATGTTTCAATTGAGACCTCTATGCAACATAAGACTCTTACATTGCGTGGATCTTATGATCCCTTAGTCATTGAATAATGGATTATCTCCATTAAAAAGATACTCTCCACCAATTAATGATTTGAAAAAGGTATGTCCGTGATGGATACTAATTATACGGAGGGAGTAACCGATCAATGATGGACCTTGAAAAAAAGTAAAAATACAACGGTGGAGTTAAATGTGATGGAGTGAAAATAATCATTGGAAATATTTTCCAATAAATATTCTCATCTCAATCTCTATCTTAAAATGGATATGGGTATACTTGGCCTAAATCAAAGGGATAATGAATCCATTGGGGATTATGAGGTGAAATTCAAAAGTATTTCATGATACACATCGAGATTTTTCATTTACCTTGAATGTAATGTTGACCACTTATTTGGTTGGATAATGATGAGTATATGAAAATTTTCATGGATTTAGGAATTTGATGGATACAATGAAGTTCTATGTTTTTCTCTCAAAAATGAAATAATGATCAGAGAATCTCAATGGTCATATGGGTTGGGAGACAAGAAGTAAGAAATGTAGTTTAATTACTGTAGTAGGATGGAGAAATATTGTATGAGAAATAATGACCAACATATTAATTTTCAAATGTGTGGGAAGAAGGATCCTAAACATTTCATGAAGGGGACAAGTAAATTATTTAGGTATGGTTAGTAATAGAACATAGCTAGTGATTTATCGATGGGGAATCCCACCAATGTAAAGGAAAAATGGAATACTTCCATCAACCCTCGTCTTATTATTCAAAGATTCAATGAAATGGAATCAGTACACTCTGTGAATTAATGTGTTAAGACAAGGGTTTTCAATGACACCTGATGACAACAATCTCCATGTTCTATAAAGAATGATAGAGCTTATTCTATCAAAACTACTATGGTGGAACCCAAAAATGTTGTGATGGAAGGTATGATAGTTATTCATTCAAGGAATATGAATGTAATATTTCATTATGGACCTATTCAATCTTTTATATCCATAATATATTGTATAACTATTCAAAATACCCTTAAAACATGAAATTTGAGTTATTAGTGAAGATGGAAAATGGTAAAATTGATTTATCTCAATAATAAAACTAAACCCCATCAATATTTGTGGGAATTATTTCCCAAAAAACCAAGTGATTCTACATTTAGAAACAACTTATGCTCTTCTTGACAGGGATTGGATTTCCTCTTACAGATCCAACATAAATTACCAAGAGAAGGAAATTATTGTATGTACTTCAAATCACCCTCTGATTCTGTATAAGTGAAAGAAACAGGTTGAGTTTCCTTTGGTATTTTTATCTAAAGTATGTATATTATGGCATTGTGATAAAATATATCTATATAAAATGATTGATACTAAGGAAAAGGTCATCCTTGATTACATACCCATTATAAGGGAATTTGTTGATGTGTTTCCTAATGAATTTCAATTTTTATGGTATATATACTGACTTATCAATTGAAATTATACCAAAATATTTTCCAATATTCAAGATTCAATATTGAATTTCCGTTGTTAATATTGTGGGTCTCATGAAAAATATTAGGATAATATTAAAAAGTGATTATACACATATGTACTTCACTATAGGGTGTATAGGGACTTTCCCTCATGATGAGGGATGGGTCAATGAACCTCTAATTTAATTATGACAAGCTTAAAAAGATCATAATGCAGAACAAAAATCTTATAACATAGATTGGAGACTTGTTCAATCAGCCACATTAATCCCAAAAGTCTTATATGTTTTATTTTTTATCATGATATTTTTAGGTTAATGTGTAACATAATGATATAACCTAGCCTAATTTTAAGACATGGTATCAAAAATTTTTATTCACGGTGATTACATTTATACTCACTAATGCTCCAATGATCTTTATGGAATTGATTAATTAATTCTTATGGATTACCTTGACAATTTTGTGTCAGTGTTTATATATGATACTCATATATACTCTAAAATAATAGTGGATCATGAGGAGAATTTGGATTATGTACTAAAAACATTATAAATGAAAAGGTATATGTGATGTAAAATAAATAATAGTTATAGAAGGGGAAGGTAACATTCCTGGGGATTTTTATTACCAGCATGGGGATATCTATGTATCCATAAAACAAAAAGTTACATAATGGATGAACAAACCAACATTTTTAATATAAATCCTTACTTTACATGGTTTATCTAGGTCAAATCATCGACTTTTGATAAAATTATCTTGATTTTGAAGCCCCCAAACTATGATTATTCAAAAGGATTTATGTCTGTCTAGACTATTGAATTCAAGGATATATATAATGAGTCAAATAAGAGACTAATCAATATACCTATAATCGAATTATATAATAGTGGGGATGGGTTTTTATCAACAATAATGATTCCAAAAAGGTATTGGGTTGTGCACTCATGTATGATGTCTAAGTTATAGAATATCCTCCCACCAATTAAAGATTTGTTAACAGAACTACCGATCAGATGATCTATAATTGTATGTGGTGATCCATTCGTTGAAAATTTTGATAAATTAACTATATAGAGATAAGTGTGTCATATATATAGTTAACAAATTCTCCAAGTATATATTGACATAAATGGAGCTCAATATGTACCAATGGAGGTGGTCAAAGATAATCATGGATTATGATCTTTCAATCGATTTCTATCATGGGAAGGTGAAAAGAGTGGAATATTCTCTAATTAAAAAGTATCCTAAAACCCTATTCATATTGAGTATTCAATGGGATCCATTCATCCTATACATTAAAAGGAATTAAATTTTAAAAACACCATGATATTTAACCAACCTTTCTCAAATACTTGTTCAAACATCCATTCTTAAGAGGATCAAGGAGGTCTAAAAAGATGATATGGTGCAATAGAAAAATGTATTGAATGCTATAGATTTCAAAATTTCTAAAATTGATTTATATGATTTGGAATCCGAATATATGACCCATAAAAACCAATATGAAAGAAGGAAAATTTTTATGATGTGCATAGCTCATCTATCTCTATTCATTTAAGAAGCACTAATATGTACAGAGAGCTAAATAAAGAATGACAACCCTTTTCATTATTATGCATTAATTCATTCTTTATTACAATGGAATACAAAATATACAACCTATAAGATTAATACATATATTTTATTTCATAAATTTTTTACATTTTGCGAAAACAATAAAAGAGTGGTACATCTGCAGTATTTAAAACATCCTTAACATTCTCATAATTTTATGTTCTTCTTAAAAGGCCATGGGATAATGTTGTGACGTTCATATGAAATGGGTGGTCTATAAATACTAGTAAGAGAATAAAGTAAGGATAAAATAATGAATTTACTACATGTTATAAAACAGGCATTTAAATGATAAAATAAATGGGTGAGAAACATAAACATGAACAAAGAGTTATGATATAACATGATAACATAATGGAAATAAGGGAAATTGGGAAAAACATTAAACATGAAATCATAAACATAGGTTAAGGATAACCTCCATGAAATCATAACATGGTTGAAAATGTCCCATAATGGATTATGTTCACTCCTTAATCCCATACAATAAGTCTCATGTGACTAAACCATTTCCCAAAGCCTTGGAGTACTATATAATTCTAAGAGCACCCACTGCTTTTATATCATGTATATGAATAATCATGGAACAAATATCATAAAACATATAATGCATTGTTTAAATATTTACTCCAAAATCCAGGATTTTTTGTTATGAAAATGGAAGTACCCAATCAAAGAATGATAGGTACATCTAGTTTAATACCCATAAGTAGAAATGTTGGTGGATATTCACCACACAATCGTTTGTCATGAAAAATTACAGTGAAATTTCAGCGGTGTAACAGAAAAACATGAAGTTTCATAAAATGGTTTAATGGGAGTGAAATAAGTATATAATCCTTTGGATATCAATAGTAAATTAATATATATTGGAAAAAACATATACCTATATTAATAATTTGAAATCACAAGACATAAAATATTGAAGATTCTTGAATAATGATGAGAAGGAGAAGTTCCCTTACTAAATTTGAACATTGTACGGGATTGGGTAAATGATAAAATGAGAAGGGATAAATGATATATAATTATTTAAAAATCAATCTTATAGTATAGGGACATTTTTAAATTCATGAACGAATAATAAATTAAGATTCAAAAGGATAAATACAAAGAAGGTGATTGAATTGAAATGTAGGGAGATATGTCCCTTACCTTTAGAAGGTGATTCCAAAAGAATGATAAGAGATTCTATAGATCTTGGTGGAAACATGGGAGGATTGTATAGAGAATAGGTAAGATTAAGGACATGATCCAAGTGTTTTGAGTGAAGAGGAATGGCAGACTTTTTGGGTTTATATAATAAAAAAGAGGGGAGTTTTTTATTATTTACCAAACATAGGATTTCAAATATATGTAATAATGTAGTCAAAACCACAAACATTACCGTGGTTTTTTCACATAGTTTCTATAAAATAGATATTTTTTCATTATTTTATAATTACAAGGGTGGAAATAAATAAAATATTAAACTTGCTTTTATTAAAGTGAGTTATTCTTATAATAAATTGATTTAAAAAACCTAAAATATAATACATGTTTCAGAGGATTCATCTTGGATTTTAATATTAATAAAATAACTTCACAAAAAATTATTTTAAATGGTAAAAATTTAATTTTTTGTAGATACAATTTATTTAATTTATTATATCACTTTTGGGACATTATGATGTCATATTACACACAGTTTTGGTATAACATATTTCATTTTTACCCCAAAATTTGACTATCTCATAAAATTATTAAAAATTCACTATTGGATAATTTAGAAATGACTATTGTAAATATAATAATTATTTTAACTAAATAATTTTCTTAATATTTTAAATTTTACATTTAAAAAAATCGACATTGCTATGACTAGGTTAGATGGATGAGGTTTTTAGATGCTGAAAAATGTTTTTGATCATTGTTTTGTATATTTTTAGCTATAAAAATTGAATTCACTTTATAGCTATTGGTTTTTGGGTTAAGGAAGTATCATAATCATATAAATGGAAACATTTTTTATATGTAAATATATCAGTTTGGGTTTTATTTTATGTAATGTTTTCTGAGTGAATTTGTTTTATGAACTCACATTATGTATGGAATGATTATTTTGATCAAAGTGATTAGTTGTATTAGAGTATAAATTTATTTTTAATATATTCAATACAAATATGATTAATCTTTTCAATTTTTTATTTTTTTAATAACATACATTTTCTTGAAAACTTATAATCCAATCTCTTTCAAAGATGGGAGGAGAAAACGTTTTTTAATTAAGACGATGCTATGCTGATCCTATTTTTTCAAATATCATGAAAAAGTCGTGATATAAGAATAATTTTGTACAATAATAATGGTTATGAAGTATAATTATTCTAGTCATTGTTTATTAGTGTAAGGATCCCTGGATAAATATTTTCTTTGAAGAATGGGACATTTGAAGTTTCTAAAGTCAATGTCTTTTGTGAAGGCATTGTTAAATTTATCCATTTGAATGGTCGATTCATAAAATTATCTGATTCAACCAATGAAAAAATATATAGGATCAATAATTAGTTATTGAGGATCTTGAATAGATAAGTCACTATTGACACTAGTACATTGAACACATACTTCCATCGATCCAACATAGGAGTTCTAAAACTGATTCATCAACCACTTTGTTTGTATCAACATGGCATAGGATATAGAGGCTAATTAGAAGTGTTTTTCCAAAACGGTTTAAAAATTTGTACTTTTTAGAGATGATGAAATGGATTATATCATATTACAATCAATTGTATGATGATCAATAATTTAGTTAACCATTTTCGTAAGATAATTTTTTTTGTTTTGTTTCAATTTTGTGAAGATTCATTTGAAATGTCTTGACACGGATTCATCAGATGGGGAATAGAAAACAATTCAGGAGACAAATCATGACACCAATAAATCCATCGACTATTATACTTCATCAAAGGAAAGTTCATTAATAAGTATTTTTATTGGAAAATGAAAAAAATTTCAATTATATTAAAGTTATAATCAATGTCTTTTCTAGAGGTTTAAGATTATTTTGGAATCTTTAGTGATGTTTGTGACAAAGATAGATGAAAAAATTTATCATCCTAAGTGGATGAAAATAAATAAAATAAATTATAATGATGTCTCAATAATTATTATGGAAGAATTATTTAAACGTCTCAGATGGTTTGGAGCATCCAAATGGAATGTCTGTAGTTTTTAATACATTCAATCTAATTACATAAATCAGAGTAACAAATTGTATCAGAATGAAAAATGATATCAGACTAAACAATTTTTAAAAGATAGATGTGGGTTGAAGTTGTGAAAGTATTTGAGTATTTTCAATAAGAATCCTGAAGAGTTGAGAAGTTATGAATTGGATAAAGATTAATCTGAATTGAAATCCAAATTCAAGTTTCGAGAAATTTATTTTTGTGGAAAAGTGAAATTGTTTTCCTTCCCTTAAAATTTTTGGCACAACTATAAATAGAAGTATAAGTACAACATAATTTAAGAGAAATAAAAATTATATATATATATAGTGTGATGAAATTTTTTATATAAGAAAAATTTTAATATAATGTTTTTTTGAGTATATTCTCTAGATAGAAGAAGTTTATATATGTGTTTAAAAGAAAAAACCAAGCCAATAGTCTAAAGGTTCTAAGAATGGATGAAGCAGCTTAGAATTGTTTCTTGAATATTTATTCTTACATATTATCCTTACTAAAAAATAAAATTGACATATCCGAATGAGAATCAGATAGAGTTTTTGTACGAAGTCCAAAATACATGTTTCTAGCTGCTCTTGGGTAAGAAAATTAAGATTTTTTTTGAAGATCTAAAAATGTGAAAGTTGTTAAAGGAACATAATTACATGTTTGGAACAAAATAGTGAAGTTTTATTAACTTGTTATAAAACATGTTTCACATCATTAATTCTGGAATAAAAATATACACTATTGTATTGATCATAGTTCTACACAAGTTTAATGGAATTTATTAGTTATTGTATCCACAAAAGAGGATTATTTTTTATGTTGAATATATGGTATTAGATTATTTCTAAACCATGCTAATGAATAGCTAGTTTTTTTGAGTATTGAACCTTGTACGTGGTAGTGTTCCTATGAATGGGTGAATTTTTTATTTTTAGAAAAGTGATAAATATTGAACAGGAGGTGAAAGTTGTTTTAAAGGTAATATAAAATAAAAGGAAATGGTATCATAGATTCGATCCCCCTCTATATTAGTCACACATTGATCCAGGTTGGGAATTTACAAGTGGTATAATAAAAATTTTACACTTCATTTACAGATTTATGATGTTTTTAAAGCGGTTTTGTTATAGAGAAAAAAAATTTGAACATTAAGGGGATTTAGGTCTTAAATAGAATGAACTATCATATCTGAAAGGATATAATATTTCTATATCTTATTTCTATTGGGTATGTTGTTTGGTAGTTTCAATAGATATATGTCATCATCTTGTATATAATTTTCATCTTACACATGCGGATAAGAATAATATGTATAATTATTTAATAGATACTAATTATTTTCTCTCATCAATTTCTAAAATTGAGTTTCTAAGAGTGAAGGGAGTTTCTACTGCTAATGGAATTTGGGAAAAGAATAAAATAATTTTTGAAGGTAATAAGAAATTGATGATAGAAAATTTATAAATATAAAGGTAGTAGTATAAATATCATAAAATGGATTATTTTGAATCTATCAGTGACTTCATTATACAGGTGAATGATATTTATAGAACCATAAGATGTCTTGGTGATAAGTGATAAGATTAAACTATTTTTTAAATAATCTTCTAAATTTTTCTTGATAAGTTTGATACAACAGTTTCATTATTAGAAGATATAGTTCCTGAACTCTATCTTCAGATGACATTTATAGTACTCCATTTAATTATTAAATGAGAAGGTATAATGTTATGAATGTAAGGGAAAAATTATGCCAATAAATTTCATTTATTTTTTCATAGAACGGGAATTCTAATATGATTATTAATGAAGAAGAATATGGTGATTCTAAATCAAAATATGAGCTTTGTAAAAATCATAATGAATTGTTATCCTTATTTATAAGGATTGTAGAAAGAGGTATATTTAAGTACAATGGGAAGAAACCCTTAAGATGTTTTTCATTTGAATCTATTGGGAAAGTTTCTATGAATTTACCTTCAAGAAATAATGATGATGACAGTGATAAAGATGATTAAAGGAAAATAATATCTTAAAAAAACAAGGTGAATAAAAATCTTATTCCAAAGGTGAAGAAAAAAGGTTCTCTACATCTAAAAGGGTAATATTTTTGTATAAATTTGATGAAGTTTGTGATAGTGAATTTAAAGATGAAAAGTTTTCTAATGTTTCTGGAGAGAATACATTCATTGTAATGGTTAATGATGAAGGGTTTGGAATCTATAGTTCTGAATAAGAGGATGTAGAGTTATAATTTCTTTTAAAAATATAGTTGAAATAATTTCTTATAAATATTTTTAGGCTAAAAAAATTAAGATGTTGATGAATAAAACTGAATAGAAAAAAAATCTGTACTGTATTTCTAAAGTGAAATATATAGAACTGGAAGATTTTTATTTTCTGAAGAAGTCTATTGAAAAGTAAAAAATGAAGAATGAACATCTTGAGGTATATTTAAAATAAAAGAAATAAGATTTAGAGGTTTTTTATTGAAAGATTTATATTGGTGAGTATGTAGTTGAGTGTTTCAAGAACTCTATCTCTAAAGTTAGTGAATGTTTTGGAATGGGTGAACTTGAGATAGAAATATGAATGTTACGTAAAAAGGTAGGAATGAAAATATAAATACATATTAATAAGAGGAAGCAAGAAAAAAATCTTTTATTTGTCCAAAATAAATAAAATTGGAAATTCAATGGTTCCTAAATTTACTGATTCTGTAACTAAAGCTTCTACCAATTCTAATATTGAAAAAGTTGGAAATAAATCTGAGATTAATAAGAAAATTCTTAGTGATAAAATAAATTTTGTGTAATAACAATGTTATCATGTAAATGTTACAAAATTTATTGAGAAACATGTTTACAACTCCATTTAATATGTTATCCATGAAGGTAAATATTACTCATATGTTTACAGCTTGTATTATGGTGGATCTAGGTATATTGAAAATATGTGTTGGTTTAACCAACAACATTAAAATTATCCCATGGGATATAGAAATCAAAGTTTGAGGGGAGTCAATCCTCTTAATAGAAGAAATATAGAATTTGTTTTTGGAATTTTGGAAATAGTTTCTAAGCTATGGAAACTATTTCTGAATGATGTGAATAACATGGAAATCATGAAAAAGGTTGTCTTATTTTTTTTACCATCATAAGAACATGTTTATAAAAATTCAAAAAATTTGGATGTAAATAAAGATAAAGATAAAGAAAATGAACTTTTAATATAATCTTCTCTCATAGCTACAAAAAGGAAAAGACCACGGGTTTTGGATAGTTTGTATTTTACTCATATGACAAGATAATTAAAATTATTAAATAATGTGAAATTGTTTAATGAAGGAAATTTTTTTTTTGGAAATAATGAATACCTTAGAATCATAGGTTTTATATACACTATTATTGGGGAACAAATATTGAAATCCAAGAAATCCTTTTTTTGATGGATTGAAACACACATTGTTGAGTGTTTCACAACTTTTTGATGATGGTAATTTTTTTTGAAAAGCCGACTATTTTGTGAAAATAGAGGAAGATGGAAAATTTGTTACAAAATGACATCATATAAATGGATACTTGTTTCATGATTGTTATGATCATAATTCATGTTAAACAAGAATGATGGAATAAAATTAGTTTGTAATAAAAGGTTGGGAAATATGTGTCAAAGAAACTTGAGAAAGTTATCAATGAGAAATATAGTCTGATATATTCCGAATATGTAAAGATGAAGATATTTCTATTGTTTATTTTTTTAGAAATTTATGATTACAAACTTTGTGTATAATAATGTTTATATTCATTCAATTAGACCCTTGGAAATAATATATTATGATACTTTTGGTCTAATGAAAAATAAATAAATTTTTATATATTGTTAAATCATTTCATTCATTGATGATTTTAATCACATTACTTGTATTATGTATTTGAAATAGAAATCTAAAGCTCTAACTATTTTTATTAGTTTTATGGGAAGAAATGAGAAGAAATATGGGTATTCTATAAATAATATTTGTACTGATAATGTTGGTTAACATAAGAATGAAGATTTAAAAATTTATCTCTAAAAAATTCAATTTAACATGATTTTGGTAAACTATACCCACCAAAAAATGGTGTTACTAAAAATAATAATAGTAGTTTAGTTGTTATGGGGTGCACAATATTGATGGATCAGGGTCACTCTCACTACTTCAAGAAGATATATATGATACAAACTATTTATATTAAGAATTAGTGTTTCAAAAAACCATGTTTTTATATGGCTCCTTATGAAATTTTCTCTGATAAAAATCCATGTTTGAATATATTAATAGTATTTTGTATTCTCTATATCATAATGAAAAATGGCGTAAAACATAAAAATATTGGTCAAATAGTTGAATATAGAATCTTTCCTGTATATGATTTGGATAGATTAGGTTATATATGATTTGAAAAAGTTAAAAAATAATAGTTTTTTCAACTAATGTAAATGTTCATAAAAATGATGAGGAATATTTTTCACAAACACATCTACACGAGGAGGATGAAGAGGGTGAAATAATTATTTTCAAGAAATACAAAAATGATGAAAAAATTCTGATGAAACAAACATAGAAGAATTTAACTCTGCTAATTCTAGTGATAAGGAATAATTTTTTACATAACATCCAAGGATGATGAAACATGTGGAAGATAAAAATATTATTAGTGATCAACATAAAAATATTCACACATGATGAATTTCAGTAGGTGTTACAAATAATTATTTTTTTCAAGCGAAAGTTGTGAATGATATTTTCTAGATTCTAGAATGTATTCATGCTATGAATGAAGAGTTGGATATAATTGAGAAAAATAATACTATGGAAATCATACCTAGATAAAATAAAAAAAATGTTATTGGTAAAATGTGGTTATTTTGAAATATTTTAATGACGATGGTGAAGTGATAAGAATCAAATATGTATTGGTTTGCAATGCTTACTCACAAATTTATGGTATTTATTTTTAGAGATATTTTATCCAATGGAAGGGATAGAAACAAATAGAATATTTCTTTTAACTTTCGCAAATTGAAGTTATATGATTTTTCATATGGATGTGAAGTCAGAATTTAGGAATTGAGAAAAAGATAATGATATTTATATTGAATAACCATGTGGGGTTGTTACTGGAAAAGATAAAAGTTATGTTTTGGAGATGGATAAATCATTTTATGGGATAAATAAATATCTAAGGGAACTATATTCCAAATTTGATACCAACTTAATAATGTTGAACTATAAGAATTGAAGAGTTAATAATAACCTATAAATAAATTAATGTCAGTATATTTCCCACATTTTTATTGTATATTTTAATGATATTATATTTTTTTGGGGAATGAGGTGATAATATGTAAAAGTTTTTCTAAATAAATTAATAAGATGAAAGAAATGTCCACACTTGGTGAAATGAAATACTTTCTTGGGTATCAAATATCACAAAATAAGAAAAACTTATCTCTTTCTCATGAAATGTAAGAAAATTAACTTGTTAAGAATTTTTTAAAAGAAAATTAGAAACCATTTTCCACACCAATTTATGTGGGAACTAATTTTAATAAATATGGAGAAGGTAATAAAGATTACTCTAAAGAGATTTATAAGATGATTGAGTGTTATTTGTATATGAACACATCAAGACCAATCATTTTTTATTCTCTTACCTCATGTTCAATATTCTGAAGTTTTCCAAATTAATCACATATCGTTATAGGAAAAATAATTATTATAAATATCAAAAGACACAAAATATTTTAAAATAATGTATGATAGATCATAAAGAATTTATTTGTTAGGATATACTGATACAGATTGGGTAGGAATTATTGATGATAGAAGATCTACATCTAGTAGAGTATTATTTCATGGGAAAAGTTTTTTTAGTTGGCATAATGAGAATCAAAATTCATTAACACATATAATAGATAATTTGAGTATATTTTCTTCACTGAAGTTTCAAAACAACTTAGCAGGTTGAAGGCTCAGTTGGAATACTTTTTGAAGTGAAGTCACCTATACTCTTGGGTTGTGATAAATAGAGTACTAAAAACCTTAAAATAATCCCATTACAACATTATCATTAAAAAATATATCAATATAAAATATAAATTCATTAATATATTATGAATAATAATGAACTCTAGATGGATTATGTTCCTATATCAAAATAAGTTTCTAACATTTTCACAAAACCTTTACACAAGGGACACATTTTTCAAATTGAAGTTGAAAATGGGAATCCAACCTCTTTATATATATGTTTTAGTTATGTTTCTCTATACCTTCTCTCATCTAGTCTTTGTATAGTGATTTTAAATATGAAAATTGATGTTTCATAAATTTATTCTTTGATATGTTCTAAAACATTTAATTAAGCATGTATATATGAAGATTTATGGGTAGTATATGAACTCAACATATAAGTGTGTGAACTATTTTAATAGTTTTTTTGATGTGGTTATAATATTTTTTTTACATTGATAAGATGAAATATTTTTTGATGATGTTTTAAAGTTTGTTTGATTTAAGGATGATGTTGTTTCATATGTAACTACTTTTGGACAACATAGTTTTCATGTTAATGATTCTTATTTCCTAAAATGTTTTTTATCTAGTAGGATTGTAATAATAGAATAGTAGTACATTTATTCATATTATAATGTGTCGGTGATTTATTAACCTATGTATAAATGAAAATCCAAAGGGGGATATTTTTTGGACCATGTTGGATGAAAGTGTTTTTCTGATTCTAAAAACATTTATGCTGATTATTTTGCATTTTGGTGCCATCGTGAAAAATAAATTTGAATTGTTAATTTTTGTGATTGGGTGAAAGGATTAAAGTACTAATATTATCATACACATTTTTGTTGGGAAATATAAAATTTTAGTTTTATATTCTGAATTTCAGTGATGTTTTTGTTTTTTTCATACCCAGATTATGTCTAGAAATATGTAATTGACCAGAGTGATATGTTGTATTAAATTAAGAATTTATTTCAATATATTCGAAAAACAATTATGATTATTTTCTCTTTTATAAGTATTAAATATCATAATTTATCTAGATAACATGTGATCCATGATTTGTAAAATAATGGAGCCTAAAAGGATTTGTAAATCAGTCGATGCTATGATGATCCTAATTTCCCAAACATAGTGAAGAAGTCAGGATAAATGAAAATGTTTATAAAAAAATGGTTATGAAGTCTCAGTATTTTGGTGATTTTTTTCACTTTAAGGATCACCAAATATAGAATTTATATTAAGCATGGGAAGTTCGATGTTTCCAAAGTCAATGTCTTTTTTTGAGGCACCAATCAACTGATCCATTAGACTGACCGATTCATTATAATATTTGATTCACTTAATGAAACAATCCATAGTATCAATCATCAGTTATAGAGGATTTGGAATAAAGAAGTCATTTCAAACATTGGTACATCAGGCACAAAATTCCACTAATCCATAGTAGGAGTTCTAAAGATGATCCATCAGACACATTGTCAGTATCAATAAGGAATTAGATAAAGTGTTATATAATGAGTGTATTGATAATTTTTTTTTTGAAAAGTTGGAATTGTTGGTATCGGTGATCAAAATGATATCAGATACAAATTAATGAGATGTTGTTTAATAATTTAGTTATCCATTTTCAAAAGAAAAAAAATAATTTTTTAATTGGTCCAAGAGTCATCAAACCATTCATGAAGCGGATTCATTTGATGGGAAAAAATACATTTTCATTGGATTCATACTGACACTGATAAGCCTTCAGCTGCTAGACTTAATAGGAATTATGATAATGCATATATGTTTTATTGAGAAAATTAAAATTGAGAATTGTATTAAATTTTTTGTCGAAGTGTTTTCAAGATGATTCAAAGTCTTTATTTGTTACAATGATGCTTTTAACCAAGAAAACTGATCACATTTATCTTCCTAAGATGAATCCCATAATGGAACTAAATTCTAATGATGTTTCAAAAATACATATGAGAGAATTTTTTCAATGTTTCTGCTAGTTTAGAGAATCATAATTGAAATTATACTACTTTGAATACTTTTAATCATATAAAGAAAATCTAAGTAAAAATATTATTAGATCAAAAAATTGTATTTTAATAAAGAGTTGTTTAAAAGTTCAAAGAACGATGAGGATTTGAGAAGATTACAGAAGTTTTTATAAGAATCAAGATGTTTAGAGAAGCACTTATGTGGTAAAATGTGATGTTGAAATTATAGTGAAATTTGACATTCTGGGAATTTATTTGAGTAGTAAAATTAAATCGGTTTCCCACTCATTCCTCTTTTGGATCACCTTTCAATAGAAGTGGAAGTAAAATGTTCTTTATGATTAGCACGCTATTCATATGTGGATAAAGTTAAAGCATTGATGGTTTATATTGGATAATTGTTCCTAAAAAGAATTTTATAGAGGATGTTTTCCATATAGAAGATGTTTAATGAAGTGGTTATTGAAGTAGAATGAGCCATTTTGTTGAAGGTTTGGGGAAATAAGGAAGTAGTTCATAATTTTTTCTAATGTATCTATTCCTACCTATTTTCCATACTATAATATTAGACTAATGAATCCAATCGAGCATCTGGCTATGTTTTTGTATGGAGTACAAAATATTTTTTTGTCCCTATTACTTATTAGAAAATTGAAGAATTTTTTTTATGATCTAAAAAAGTGAATGTTGTTGAATTAGAAAAATTAAATAGTTTGTACCAAATGGTGATGTTTTATTAACTAGTTACAATAATTATTTTACATCATTCATGCTAAAAGAATCACATTCACTATTGTATTGATCATAGTGATACAAAAGGGCAAGCGTGTTTCCTATATTTCATATACAAAAGGATTATTTTTTAGTGGATTTTGTGGTATTTTATTATTTTAAAACAATGATAAGGACAAGATACACTTTTGTGTAGTTAACTATTAAAATACATGTGATCTTATTGATGTTCGAATGTTTTGTTTTCAAAAAAGAGAAAATTCATTAACATTAGTTGAATTTTGTTTTACAAGAAATATAAAATAATATAAATGAATACCACTTATTCACCCCTCCCCATCTAAATGATATATTGATCTTTGTTGTTCCTTTTAAGACATTTATTGTGAAATGCTACATTTTTTACAATTGAAATTTACAAATATTTATAACAATTACATTTGACTTCATAAAAATTATATTTTCTTTTATATTTAATAAATTTTTATTTAATTGTATTATTTTATTAATTTATATGTCATTTTTGAGATTTATGAATTTATTAAAAAGGAATATCTTAATTTATATTTAATATTATACAAAAATAAAATTTGTGTTTTATCATATCAAAAATAATAATAATTTACAATGTAATAAAAACAAGAAGTAATTATATTAATATTTAAATACATTGTATATATTCAAATTAATAGGGTCTTTATACATATTCCATTATTACAATAGTAATTTCCCTAATAATAAGGTGTGGTAGGGTGAGATTTTCATGGGGTTGTTCGATATACATGGTTTCAGTTGTGATCTTGATAATCCTGAACTTCTCCCATAAATAGTTTTTTCTCAAGATTTAGTAGTTGTATTACATGAAGGGCCTAGTTAAGGGAAAATACCTATGATTCTATCTCCCATAGATGATCTAATAAATTGTAATTATAGGGTGTGATCATATTATTTGAGGCCATTACATTTTTTCAACTGGATTTATCATAATCCTATATTTATACTATTCATATGACCACTGTTTAATGATTATTTTAACAATAATTATAATTCGTGACGATATTTAACATTTTATTTGATATAATAAATAAAGATAAGTGCACTTATTTTCTATAACCATAATAAGGAATTTGTTTCCTTTAATAATGGAAAACAATTTAAAAAATTCCAGGTCATTACAATCTTCCCCCTTTAGAAATTTATCTCTTGAAATTTTCATTTCACACACTTAAATAGATGAGGGTAATTCTGTTTCATTTCCTCCTCTTATTCCCACATCACTCCATTAATGTTTTGGATTTTACATAACACTTTTACCAGGTGTATTATGTTGTTTCATATAACATTGTCTCTACAATCTAAGATATTCACAATGATTCTTCACATATGAAAGACAATTATCCAATGGAACCACTTATAGATTCATCACATCGTGGGTTCTGGTATGTAATTCCACAATATGGATACATGGAACATTTATTATACTTGAGATATGTTAGGTGGGAGTGCTATTTGGTTTTCCACCACTCTGATGTGAACAATGATCTCAAAGGGACTGATATATATTGGACTATTCCTTCCGTTATTCCAAAATATCTTCATATTATTCAGTGAAGATATAAGGAGTTATAAGTTATATCTAACCAAAATTCTAGGAATAATAATTGATTTTCCAAAAAACTCTTCTGTTGACTATGAGAATCCTTAACATCATGTTGATTGGTCTTAACCTTTTCCCACATTTCCTTGACCATTTTAGGACCCAGCTGTTTATGTTCACCATCTTTATCATAAATACATGTGTTATACACTGTTTCTTATGAAGGTATTTATATGTATCCATTTAGATGCATAAGTGGAATATATTATTTTATGAGAACATGGCCAATGTAATAAGTTGATCCCAACCTTCTTTGAAGTCTATTGATCCTGCTCTCAACATGTCGTTCAGTTTCTCAATAATCTTTTTAGATTAGAAATCAGTTTGATGGTGATAATCCATGCTGAAGTTCAACATAGTATTTAAAGTATGTAAGAGAATATTCTAGAATTTGGAAGTAATTATTAGGTCTCAATTAGATGCAATTCATAGTGGTCTTGTATATAACCTCACCACTTCTATAATTTATATAATTACAAGTTGATCGATTGATTAGTCCCCATAGATTTTAATGAAGTGAGATGTCTTTAAAAGGGGATCCAACACAACCCATATTGCATTATTTCCTCTTTACATCTTCGAAATACCAAAAACAATGTCTATTATTATGTATTCCCATTTCTATATAGGTATGGGTAATGGTTTCTCCATCCCCTTGTATTTTTTCTTTTAAACCTTTACTTTCTAACAAACATGACACCAAGAGGTATATTCCATGATCTTTTTCTTTGTAATATGTCACCTATAGATCTCTTAAAGATTCATTTACATGTTTGTGATCCCTGGATGGATGGATAAGGTCGATCTATGTGCATCATCTATTAGCTCATTATTTATAACAAGATTTGATGGTACACATAGACATGACCCAAATATTATATCTCTTTCTTCATTAATTTTTAACTATGTTGATTTATTATTTCTTATAGTTTATATCTTCTTCTAAATTTTAAAATCATTTCTTTGAGTACCCATTATCTTCTCCATATAGGATGGTTGAACAATAATTGGTGAAAAGATTGAATATGTTCCTTCCTTTATGATTCCCACACCCATCTCTATCAAGTATAAGAATATCAGATCCTTCTCAATTCTTATTAAGGATAAAATTACAAGATCCTTTACACTTAGAGTATCTACCAATTTATTTTCTTTCCATGGATGATAGTGGATTGAGTAGTCATGATCAGTAATAAGATATGTCTTTTTTAGATGTATATTAAGTTCCTTCTATGAGAATATATGCATCATGTTCTCATGATATGTATATACTTCACACTTTTGCACAAAGAGATAGTGCAACATGATTTTCAAAACAAAAGTTACTACAGCCAACTCTAGATCATGTGATGGGTACTTTCTATTCCTGAATATGGAATTATCATAAGGAATGGTATTTTACATTTTCATTCTACATTAGTACCCAGCCCAAGATCATATTTGAATCATCACTGTATACCACAAGTAGTTCCCCACTTTTGGGTAGCGTATGTATAGGTGCATTGATAATACTCATTTTAAACTCATTTAATCTCTCTTCACATTCATTATTCTGGAAAACAATTAACTCCCTTACAAGTTATATTGGAAAAAGGGTTTGAAAATCATGAGAATGTTCTAAAAAATTGGTGATATTACCCATATAATTCATGGATGTTATGGATTTCTATCACATTAGATGGCCTTGGATATTATTCAATTACATATTACATTTATGGTTCCACATATATGAATTTTTATGGTGATTTATTTCCATATTAATGTTACTTTTTATAGGCATAATAGTGATTGTGAACTCAATTTCTTGTTTAGGAGGGAGACTAGAAAAATATTTAGGAAAAATATCAGTTATTCCTTCATAATGGGCATGGATTCAAGGATGATATTTTCCATAGTAACAATCATTTGAACTTGATACACATTCTCATAAGGAAATAATATCCATTATTGATATGATGATTCCAAATAATATTCATACTCCTCACACTTTTATTCAATCAGAGGGTGATTCTTGGTATGGAGGGTGAATTAATTATCCCGATAATTTATGATGTATTTGTTAAATAAAAAGCACTACAAAACTCAGATAACATAAAATTACAATAAATTTTGACAAATAATATTTTCAATAATAATAATCTTAAAAACATTAATATTTGTTCAAATAATCATAGAGGTTTCCTATGATGATATAAACTCATTTCTAGTGGTGACTCTATGTTTTATAAAACTAATAAGATATTATAATATGGAATGATTTAAAAAACAAAATGACATAAAAAATTCTAATGTATAAGTTACATGTACTTTGGTTATCATGATCCATATCAGTATAATAATTTCGTTATACCATTATTCCTGTAGATTATTTGTTGTCATCATTTTGGTTAGTCCTTTTAATAGAGAATTTGATTAGGTAATGCCCATATTCTCCAAATTTTTGACATAGAACTATATATGATACCTTAGATTGAACTTTATCTTCATCCATCATGATATAAAATTTTCTATGGTAATTAGATAACTTATCCCCAATCTTTTACCCTTATAACATCTCCAAGTTCAATTGTAACATTTTTCTTTTTGCCTCATTCGACATCTTTTCAAAAAAATTGGGTCTGGACTACTATATGGGTTTTATCAGCTAAAGTACATTGAGATGACACCCTCCTATTATTTTACATGTTTGGATGTTCAACTAGGTAATAGTTTTTAATCATAATTTTCTGATAACTGGTTTGGAATAATCATCAAATTTCTTATTTTATATTTTTTCTTGTTAGGAATCTCATTTGGTCTATCAATACAATTTAGTTCAAATTGGTTTTTTACTCAGTTCCTCATATTTTCTTCCTTTAGCAAGAATAAAGGTAAAATTAGGGATGAATTTTATTAAATACACAAATAGGAATATTATTATATCAAAGGGATAATTTATAAATGAAATGTATTACTTTAACTTATGAATTTATAAGCTTATATCATTGTTTTCCGAGATATAATTCCAGACATAGGCTATTATTAGATTCTGTGTTCCCTTAATAATTTTTCATATTCATCATATAAATTTACACATGAATATCCCCCATGAGTGTCAATCTAGGTGGGTAGTAAGGCACATTTTTTGCACTAGGTGATGATCATGTCCATCTAAAATCACCATTATTGAGATTATTAACCCTATGTACCTCTATGATAGAGCCACAACAACTTATATTATCCGAAAATGGATTTATCTTCTAGGAAATGAAATAATATTTTCATTACTGAAACAAAGGGATGTTTTCTAATGCTTATTATTATCTCTAAGTCTTTTTATAGTGTTTTCTAATAATTTTCCAAAAAATAACTAAACCTTATTCAGATACCAACTAAGAAAACCCTTTTCATTATTAAAAATCAATTAATTATTTATTAAATAGGGACACACATTATAAAACCCATAATATTGATAATTCTAGTTTATATTGGTAATTAGATGAATTACATAACAATGTAGAACAATTGGTACATTAAAATTATTGAACATTTCCTTAACAAGCTCATAATTTTCCATTGTTCTTAAAACAACATGAGAAAACCTAGGGACATACATAAGAAAGGGGTGATAAATAAATACATGTAAGGTAATAAAAAGGCATAATAATAAGATTATATTACATGGTAGGAAATGGGCTTTTAAATGAGACATAAACACTGTGAGAGTCTCAAACATGAACAAAGAGGCATGGTATAACATGAATACAAAAAGGAATCATGGGAAGGTGGAAGAATATTTAAATATGTAAACATAATCATTGGTCAAGGATATACACAAAGACCGCATAACATAGTGTAAACGGTCCATTTATATATTCAATTCACTTCGTAATCCCATACATGATGTTTGATGAGACCAAAACAATACCCATTGCATTAAAGCACTATATAATTTTTGGTTCACCCATCGATTTCATATCATGTATATACATAAGTATTCCACAAATATCAGTCAAAATAATGATACGTTAAATTAATTTTAACCCCATGATCAAGGAGTGTGGGTTATATACTTGTAAGTCCCCAATCAATGAATAATAGGTACATCTAGATGAATACCATTGAGTATAAATGGGGGTAGATATTGATGACACAAAAATTTGGGATGAAAAATCACAAATAAATTTTGGTAGCATTAATAATATACTTAAATATTAACAAATTGGTTTAATGAGAGTGAAAGGGGAATATAATCATTTGTATTGGAGAAGGATAGTGGGAGTGATGAGGAAAATGGTATCCTGGCACTAGGAATTGTAAACCACATGACATAAAATTGTTAATATGCTTAAATAAAGAGGAGAATGAGATGATAACTTACTAATTTATACATAGTAGAGTCATAGTTAAAATATTTAATTATAGGGGATAAATGATATCTCATTATTCAGAAATCAAATAAGGTTATTGAATTTGAAAGAAGGGATAGAGGTCCCTTACCTTGAGAGGGTGATTCCTAAAGAGAGGAGGAGAATATTGAGAGATTTGGGGGAACCATTGGAGGACTACATAGAGGGAAGGTAAGAGTAAATATTCACTCCATGGTTTTTTTGGGAAGATTAATGGGATCCTGGTTGTGTTTATATAGGAAAATAGAGGGTAGTTCTTAAAAATTTCACAAATCTAGGTTTTGGACTCTATATAATAATTTAATTAAAACCAAAAACAATTCTATGTTTATTTCTCATGTTTTATGTAAAATAATAGTATTTTTCATTATTTTATATGTCCAAGGGAAAACATCAATAAAACATTTCTCTTGGTTCTGTGGAAGTGAGCCATGTTTATAAATAATATTTTTAAAACCCTAAAATATAACATAGGTTTTGGAATATTAATAAATGATTTATAAAATAAATGAAATAACCTCAAAACAAATTAGTTTAAAGTGGAAACATATATTTATTCTTGTATATCCTTTCTATAATTTATTACATCACTTTTGAGTCATTATGATTTCATAATGCAACCTTATATTTATAATGTATTTAATTTTTACCTAACATTTTACTATCATAAAAAGTAATGAAAAATTAATTATTGGATAATTTCAATATGATAATCCAAAAATAGTATTTTTTATCAAAATAATATTCTAAAATTGGTAATTTATACATTTAAAACTAGAATCAACAATTATTGAGAAATGCTTATTTTTTCAACAATAATATTTTTCAAACCCTTATAACAATTACATTTTATATTATAAAAATTATATGATCCTTTATATTTAATATAAATTAATTAGATTTATTATATTATTAATATATCATTTATTTTTTTAATTCATTAATTCTATAAAAATGAATATCCAAATTGAAATTTTATATTACACAAAAATAAAATTTTTGTTTTATCATTTCAAAATCAGAATAATTTGAAAATTAATGATAATATGAAGTAATTATATTAATTATTCTATAAAATATACATATTCATATAATTATGGTCTTGATTCATATGCCTTTACAACACCGGAAAATTCCTTGTGGGGAAGGTGTGTGTTGCTAATATTTTCATGGGGTGGTTTGATGTACATGGTTTGGTTTGTGATCTTATGACTTCAAACATATGTCCTGAAATTTTTCTTTCATGATTTAGTATACATATCATGGATTGGGTCTGGTTAAGGTAATATAACAATGTCGATATCTCCCTTGAAAGATATGATTAATTGTATTCATATGGTATGATACTATTAGTTGAGTCCATTACTTCAATTGACTGTGTCAGTTAGATTTATCATAACCATATATTCATACTAATCATGTGATTACTGTTCAAAGTAAATTTTATCTATAGTTATGTTTCATGAGTGTATTTTTAATATGAATGGATATAAAAAACTAAATATGAAAATGTGTTTTCAATAATTGTAATACAGAATTTCATTCCATCAAAAAGGGAACTTTATTTACAAATGATTGTGTCATTTCAATCTTCCCACCATCTGGAATTTCACCAATGATTATTTTTTTCACAAAATAAAACAAATAAAGGTAATTTTGTTTCATCACCTCCTCTAGTTATTACATCACTTCTTCAAACATATTGTTTCCCTATATCACTTTGACCAGGGGAATAGTCTTTTTTGATATAATTTTATCTTTATGATTTAATATCTTCCCCGACAGCTCCTCATTTGAAAGATAATTATCCAAAGGTACCACCAGTAGATTGAACACCTCTAAGAGTTATGGTATGTACTTCCTCCTTAGGGATACATGAAACATTTAATTTACTTGAAATAGGTTTGTTAGTAATTTTAGTCGATATTCCACTACATCTATGTGATCAAGGATCACAAAGGGACTAATTTATCTTGGACTAAGATTTCCCTTATTCCCAAATCTCAAGAAATTATTCCATTGAGATTTAAAGAGGAATTCCTTATCTCTAACCTCAAACTCCAAGAATTATTTACTATTATCATCATAGATCTTCTAACAACATTAGTTATCCCTAATATATTTTTGAATGGTCTTGTTAATTTCCAACATTTCCATCATCATTTCATGACCCAATATTTTTTCACCAACTTCATATGAGCATGATGGTGTTCTACACATCTTACATTAATGTCATTCACAAGGATCCATTTATATATATGGGTGGTAACTTTTAATGCATGATAATTATACTATATGAATACATTGATCCCATCATCCTTTTAGGTCCGTTTAGCCAGGTCTAAAATTATCATTGGGTATCTAGATATTCCCATTATATTGGACCTCAGTTTGAGGGTGATAATATATACTGAATTTCAACTCTGTATTTAAAGAATGTTGGAGACTCTTTTAGAACATGGATGTAAATCTTGGTTATTGTTTAGATATAATATATAGTGGTGTTGCATGTAGCCTCACCACTTCACTAGTTTGTATCCTAAAATTTTGATCGAGTGAGAAGTCCCATTGTATGGAAATGAAGTGATCATTATTTGAAATAAAATCCCCTACAATGAATATAAAATTATTTCCTCTTGATTTCTTTATATTACCAGTGAAAAATATATGGTTATGTTTTTCCATTTCCATATAGGCGTGTGTTATGGTTTCATGATCCCCTTTTATTATTACATTTTATCCTTCACTTATTGATATAAAAGACAGATTGATTCTTATTAATGATCACTTTCTTAATATTTTCCCACCAATAGTACTCTTAGATATCTTGATACAACTTTATGCTACCTTTATTGATGGAAAAGGTGAAGATATATGAATAATCAAATAAATCATTTTTTAACCCAGGTTTTGATGTTACACATTATCATGAACCAATTCATACAACTCTTGCTTCATTAATTTTGAACTCTTGGGATTTCCTTTTTAAAATATATTCCAAATTATTATATATTTCCAAATCAACACTTTTTATATCCTTTTTCTTCTCTAAAAGGTATGGTTTATAAATAATTTTTGAATTGATTGATTATGTCTTTTACATTATGACTTTTATGTAAACCCTTTTCAAGTGTAAGAATATTAGATCCTTATAAATTCTCATCAATGATAAATTTTCAAAATTGTATTTTTCATAGATTATTTCCACTTTATTTTTTTCCCAGGTTGGTACTGGATTTAAAATTAATTTGTACTTAATTGACTCTAATTATATTATTTGGAATATATTCAAATATTACTATAAGAATATATACTTGATTCTCTTATGATATGTATATATTTAACACTTTTCACAAACGAGAAAATTCTAATATATTTTCAACATGTATATTACTACATCCTACTATAGATCTGGTGATGGGAAGTTTCTATTGATTAATATTCAATTTCATTGAGCCATAGACTATGATTGTTTAATTCTGCATTAGTATATATCCCAATCCCTTATTCTAATAATCATTATTTACCATGAAATGTTCCCCACATGTGGGTATAGTAAGTACAATTATAATGATAAACTTATTTTTATACACATGTAAGATCCCATCACATTCCTTATTCATTAAAAACATGAATCCTTTCCGGGTTATCTTGGTTAAGGTGTTTTAAAATAATTATAAATTTATCCCAAATGAATATTCATACCAAGATAATCTAAGGAAACTTCATATTTTTCTCAAAGTTGTTGGCCTTGAACATCATAAATGTTTTTTCTATATTTAAAGGGTCCAAATATATCCCTCTTTCTGGTAATGGAATTTCCTAGGAATGTTACTATGCCAAAGTATAAGTTTAATTTTGAACTCAATTAATCGTTTCAGAGGGAGGCCTAGAAATTATTTGGGAAACACATAATGTATTCCATAACAATGTTCATGTATTAAAGTATGATATTTTCTTTTGTATCAATCATTTGATCTAGATATTATTTGTCAAATTGAAATAATATCCATTCTTGAGATTATGATACTAAAGTATAATCCTCCAACTCCTCCTTGTACTTGTATATAATCAAAGGGAGATTCACCATAATGAGGCTCGATTAATTCTGAAAAATATTTATAATGGATTTATAAATTAAAACCCATTACATAACTATGATGAAATCATATTCCACTAAATTTAGGCTGATATGATTTTAATTAATAACAATCCCTCAAACATCATCATGTGGTACAACAATCATAGAATTTTTCCATAATAATTTCAAATCATTTTCAGTGGTGATTCGTTGTTCTTATAAATATTACAAGATATTCTAGTATAGTATTAATTAAAATACAATATTCATTCCCAATTCTAAAGTATTGGTTTCATGTAATTCATTCATCATGATCCATATCAGTATAATAATTTTCTTTTTCCATTATTCTTGCAGAATTGGGATGCTTATCTTGCTTGTCAGTCCTTGGAATAAAACATTGGCTTGGGTAATTTCCCATATCTTGATATTTACGACATAAAATTATATATGGTACCTTGGATTGATCATTATCTCCATTGATTATGTTATTCATTTTCCCATAGAAATTGACTATTTTATGATCAATATTTACACACTTAATTCATCTACCTGTTTCGTTGTAACATTTCCCTTGGTTCCTCATTTCACATTACTTTTTATAAAGAAATTGGTTATTATTTACCTTATAACTTTTATTAGATGAACTACCATGAGATTCCATCCTCATATTATTTTATATGTTTAGAAATTTAACTATGTGCTAGTTGTTAATCATGATTTTTGATAGCTTATTTGGAATAATTATAAGAGGTGTTACTTGAGCTCACATCATGTTAGTAATCTCATTTAGTAAGTCATTGCATTTACATTCACATTGGATGTCTACTCGGTTCCTCTTATTTCTAGCCATAGGATAAAATATAGGGAAAATTATGGATGATTACTATTAAACACACAAATAGGAATCCAAAAAAATTAAAGGGATAATTCATTAGTGGACTTCATTTTGTTAACTTATGAGTTTATAGGATTCAATATATGTTATCCATGATCTATTTTCGATCATATATTATTATGGGAATTTTTTTCCCATAGTGATGCTTCGTAATGATCTAGTGAATTTAGAAAAGCATATCCCGATGGATTTTCAAACATAATGTGTATATTGGACTATTTTTTCCACCAGGTAGAGATCGATTCTATCTCAATGCCACCCTTTTGGGATTGTTACTATTAATTACTTATATACTAGAACTATGTCTACTTATATTATCCAAATTTGGATTACATGTCATGGAAACCACATACTATATAATTTACTAAAACATATGTATTTTTCCTATAAATAGTGTTTTCCCTATATATTTTTCTTCTGTTTCCTAATAAAATTCCAAATATATAACTAAACTTTCCTCGGATACCAATTATAACAACTCTTGCCTTTATTACTCATAAATTGATGATTTATTATAAATGAATACACATAATACAACCCAGAATATCATGAATTCTAGTGTAACAGGGTAATTAGGTACAACCGCTAAAAACAGAAAACATATTGAACATCGAAATTATTGAAAACATATTTATCATTCTAATAAATATCCATCATTTTTAAAACTACATGGGAAAACCTGGGGACATACATAAGAAATGGGTAATAAATAAATAACTATAAGGGAATAAAAAAGAATAATATTAAGAAATTATTACGTGATATAAAATTGGCATCAAAATAGAACATAAAAGTGGTGATAATCATAAATATAAAAAATAGGAATTAATATAATTATAACACAAATGAAACAACGGAATGAGACAACAAATTTGAACATGAAATCATAATCATTGATCAAGGCTATCTATAAAGACATCATAACATTTTGGAAAATTTACCATAATGAATTAAGAAAACTCCATAATCCCATATATTATTTCTTATTAGAATAAATAATTATTCAATCCATTAGAGTGCTATATAATTTTGGGAACACCCATCACTTTCTTATCATGTACATGAATCTATGTGCAACATAGATCAAAGAACAAAAGGATGTATTTCAACAATTTTAAGACCAAAATAATGGAGTTTTGATTACATACATGGATGTAAAAAAATAAATTAAGGATAGTTACATCATTTTGAATAATATTTAGTGTAAATTGTGGTGGATATTCACGAATCATTTCATTGGCATGAAAAATCCAATTGAAATTTCAACAGCATAACAATAGTTCTTCAAGATTAATAAAATTATTTAATGAAAGTGAAATTGGTATCTCATAATTTGGATATCAAAATTATAGTAATAGATATATGTAAAAAAATATTACAACATTAGTAATTTGAAATCTCAATACATAAAATATAAATGATTCTTGAATTGATTTGAGAATGATAAGATCCCTTACAAAATTTCGACAAAGTAAAAGCATAGGTAAATTCTATAATGAGGGGGGGTTATGAATGATATATTATTATTAGGATATGAATTTTATAGTGTAGGGATATTTAAAAAGTCATTAAAACAAAATAAATTGACATTTAAAATGATAAATAAAAAAAGGTTCTTCAATTTAAAATAATAGTGAGAGAGAGGGCATGAAAGAAGCTTCTTGAGAGCATGGCAGAACCATGGGGGGAATATATAGATTGGAGTTAATATCTTGGTGTTTCTACAAGGTTTTTGTGTGATGAGTAATGAAATCATACATGGTTTTATATGGGAAAAGAGAGGGATGTTCTTTATTATTTCCCAAACATAGGTTTTTAACTCTATATAATAATGTAATCAAAACCACAATAATTACCATGGTATTTTTAAATAGTTTCAAAAAAATGGGATTGGATTTAATTATTTGATAAGGGCATGGTCAGAACTCAAACAAACGTTACCCTTGGTGATGCGGTAGTGAGTCATGTTTATAAAAAAATATTTTAAAACCTTAAAATATAATATACGTATTAGAGGAATCATACCTTAGATATAAATTTTATTTGATAACCTAAAAAACATTAATTTAAATTTTAAACATATATTTCATTTTTAATTCCTTTTATAGCATTTATTACATCACTTTTGAGTCATTATGTTGTGATAATACACATGATATATTTATACGGTATTTAAATTTTAACCAAAAATTAGACAATCTCATAAAATTGTAAAAAATAACTATTCAATAATTTTAATGTTATAATTAAAAATATATATATATTATAATTTCTTTACAAATATGTTAATTTTCCCCTTTAAAATAAAAATCGACATTGGTTGAGAAATGCTGTGATTTTTTACAATAATAGTTTTAAAACCTTATTACCATTAAACTTGAATTAATAAAAATTGAATTATCTTTTATATTTAATAAATATTATTTAATTGAATCATTATATTAGTGTATCGTTGTTTTTAAATTTATTAATTTATCAGAAAATAATTACTTAGAAAAATGTTCCCATGATAAAAAAATTGTATTTTATCATGTTAAATCAAAAATTATTTACAAAGAAATGATAATAAGAAGTAATTATATTAATTACTATAAAAAATATACACACTCATACTATTAGAGTCTGGGTTCATAGACCTTTATTACACAAGAAAATGTACCAAGGGTAAGGTGCCCGATTGTGATATATTCATTGGTTGGTTATGCCTACATGTTTTGGGTCGTGATCTCTAATAGCTTGATATTATCCCATAAATGGTTTGACACCTACTTTAGTTGTTGGATACAGTCTTGGTCTTAGTCCAGGGTAAATCATAGTGATGCTATCTCCTTTATAATCTATGATAAATTGGATTTTTAGGGTAAAATCCTACTAGTTGAGGCCATTTCTTATTTTTTTCAAGGTCAACTGGATTTATCATTACCCTATATTTACAAAATTAATATAATCACTATTCAAAGGATAATTAGTCAATTGTTATGATGCTTTACCATATTATAAATATTATATGAAAAAATAAAACTGAATAATTTCATGTGTTTTCTAATACAATAAAATGGATTTTAACTCAATCACAATGGGAGTTTATTTATAATAATTCAGTTCATTACAGTCTTCAACCATTAAAAAATTTACCGTTGAAATTTTAATTTATCACTATAAAATTGATGAGTGTAATTTTGATCCAAAATATCCTTTTTTTCAACAATACTTCTTCAAACTTTTGGTTTACCCTTTACTCTTTGACTAGGTGCATTTCTTATTTTGTTGAACTTTTTATCTATGATATATGATCTTCACCAGATAATCCTCATATGAAAAATCGTTATACAAAATTACCACCCATGGATTCTATAAATTTTAGTGGTATGATATTTTCTTCTTCAACAGTGATACATTTAAATTGTTTTTTACTTGAGATAGGTTATGTGGGAGTGCTAGTCGATAGTCCCCCACTTCAATGCTATCATGGATCTCAAAGATACCAATGTATCTTGGTTGAATATTTCCCTTCATCCCAAATTTCATGTCATTGTTCCATGTGTATTTGTAGAAGAATAACATATCTCCAACCTCATACTCCAGGTATCATTGATGATTATAGACATATATCTTTTGTTAAATATGAATAGCTATGATGTGCTACTTTATTGTCCTAACATTTTCCAAAATTTCATCAATAACTTCAAGTCCCACAATTTTAATTCACCAAATTCAACCTAGCATTCATGTTTTTTATACCTATTCCCATAAGGGGTTCATAGAGATCTATTTATATTCTTGAGTGGATACTGTTTTTGTATGAGAACTTGAACAATGTAATATGTTGATCCCATAATCCAATCTAGTCCATTGAGTATGATCCTAACATGTAAATTGTTGTCAAGATAGTTCTCTTAGATAGGCCATCAGTTTGTGGGTGATAATCCATGATAAAATCCAACTCAATATTTTGGGAATATTAGAGACTCTTATTGAAAATGGATGTAAATATTGGGTCTCAATTAGATACAATCAATTGTGGTGTTCCATGCAGACTCACCACTTTTTTATTGTATATCCCCACAACATAATTGAGTGAGAAGTCCTAATAGATTACAATGATGTGAGAAGTATTTTAAATATGATCCATCAAACCCCATATATAATTATTTCTGCATGATGTATTTAGAAGGCCATCGATATAGTCCATGGTTATATTTTCCCATTTCCATGTTGGTATGGGTTATAGTTTCTTCATCCCCCTGTAATTTTCTATCTCATCATTCTCTTTATAATTCCCCGACCCCAGTTACCCAGAGTTGGTGAATTATTATATAACATTGGAATGATCACAAAGGATCAGGTCTCGAAAGACTAATTAGTTTCGTAGTATTGGAAACACCAGATATATTCATAAGTCTTACATTACATCATAAGGTAAAAAAATTACAATAACATCTTGTCTTCATATCCCATCATACTACCCCTACAGGTCATTCATAAATTACTTCTTCACATCTTGGAAAAAATAAGACATTGAAAGGGGTGAGCTCAGATGATCAGTAAGGATAAAAATATAGCAGTAGCTTTCATAGATAAGCATAAACACTTAAGGAAATGTATAACTAAAACAAAAGTCTTTTAAACTTTAACTTCAGCATAATATGGCAACGATAAAATAAAATAATGCCATTTACTTATTCACATGGATATTATACTAGTCGAATAACCACATGTAATATCAATAACCACTTTCATAATGATGGAATGCATAATTCCAGACTATCATAACCACATAGTAAGGGTATCGTATAGAGACTACAAATAAGATTTTGTCAAGGACTTCTGCCAAGACACTAGTTTGTCTCATGAGACCTACCGATGCATCGGGGAGCTATAGCGGGCTCCACCAGCCACTTACTATGTCTAATTCATTCCTCATATGAAAAGTTTGAAACATAACATAAACATTCGTATTAAAACTAGCATAAGAAATGTCAATTCATTAACCAAAAACCGTGAATGGTATAAAAATAGCACATCCACAATCAAACATAACTCATTCGATACAATATGGAAGATTGTATTGTGTCAGATTAACCCCAATCTATAATAATTAAGGATATTGACATCGATTCAAATAATCATCAAACTATTGAGAGAAATATCCCCCATTTTCTTGAAAACATTTAAAAATCACACAATTTGTCAAGAACCCATTTAAAATAGATTTTTGAATCAATGTGTCCCATACCACTTTGAAACTTTTAAAATGAATTTTTTTGAAAACATTAATTTCCATATAATTAAATCCTTAAAATCATTTTTAAAATATGGATATTAATGAGAAATATTTACAATAATAAATCCTTAAAACATTTTAAAATGATATTTTAGTTAGAGTTCCTAACCAAAATAGAGACACTTGAATACAAATAGTGGACATAATAAAAACCTTGTAATGTCATTATAATAAAGGTATTAATGATATACTATGTCAAAGTACATTATATACACCATATAAAAGTGATTTGGTGTATAATAACAAAGGAGTCTCAATAGAATGTAAATTGAGATGAAATCTCTCATAAAGGTTGTATCCTTAGGTTAAGGATAAATCAACGACATAATTATGTGTGACAAATATAAATACTCTCAATATGATTGGATATTCAGTGTAAAACAATAAAAGTACATTCACACATATTCTTCTAAAAACAACAACAATGAATTAGATGTTTAACTCAATAAATGGATATTGAGTTAAAATTACTCTTATCAAGTTCATATCGATGAATTGAGAATTTATCAATGGAGTGATTATGTGTATCAAAAGTATATCCATAGAAAGGGGAGTGGAAATTATGACATAATCAAACTAATAGTGATTCCACACATAATCTTGGAGTAAAATAATCAATGAAGTATGCATAAAGCCGAATGAGTGGAAATTGAAATTTCAAATTCCCTTATTGATTTGGTAACATACGAAACATACACCCAAGAAAGAAGGATCATAAAATGATGATATAAATATACATGAATTAAATTATATTACACATCGAATACAAACATGGGCATTACACACACCACATGGAATAAATAAGTGGTGAACAATGTAAATCTCACATAATTAAAATTGAGATAAGAAACACCTTACATTTTGACTTTATCCTTGGTCGACGGTAGGTTAACCTCCTGTATAATGGGTAAATATTAGTTATTTAATTATAAAAAAACATTTACATTAATATGATATCATTTATGATCTTTTAACCTTGATTTGTTAATAATATCTTAGTATTATCGTCATTTCGGGTGTTAACTGATTCGGTTTCCTTTATATTATTTGTTATGCGAGCCGTATTTGTTATGGATTGGATGTATCTTATTCATATCCAGAATTATATCACATATCTAAAAATCATTTTTATTCATCAAATGAAATTTAGTCTTGAATGGATATGATGGGGATTGAATCTCATCGCGTTCGTGGAGACGGTAATCCGTACGTACGCACGAGCGACAATATCATTATTTTGATATTAAAATAATATATAATTGGATGGTATATCATATATAAAGAATAATTATCATGTTATATTTATTATTTACATGAATTAAACATCATTATTATACCCATCCAAATAATAATATATTGAATAACAATTACACCAAGACGTGGAGACGGTGGGTCGTATGTACGCAGGTATGGTGACATGTCATTCAAAGGATGGATAGAATACTGAATATGGTTGTACCATATTTATAATAACATCACAGTATATAGAATATAATAATGGAAATAACAAAGAAAGAAGAAGTGGAATAACAAAGGAACATGAAATAGGGTGGTGAAAACATTACCTCTTCTTCGGGTTCTTCCTTTTGATTTGACCAAAAGGGCTCTTTAGGTTGGCTTTATGATAAAACTAAGGCCTCTAGGTTGATGTGAGGGAAGTTTAGAGAGTATTTGGGCTGGGGATGACCGATCCAAAAGGCTTTGAACTTGTGAATTAGTGATATGGGGGAGTTCCCTTTTATAAGAGGGGTGAGGGGCACCTTAGGAAAAACTAAAAATATTATTTTATAATAAATTCATATTCAATATATAATGGATCCAAAGTGGACTATTTAAATTTTATAGTGGGGATAGGTCTAAAAAAAATTCAACCAATAGTTTTTAGATAGGATTGGGTCATTATATTAACCTTATCTTTTAGTTTTAACTCTTAGTTAATTAGTTTGACATTTACCATGTCACTTGTATTTATATATTATATAGTTAATAAACAAACAATATACATCCAAGAGACCCCCAAGTGGTCCATTAATGATACACCTATCATGATATAAGTCTTTGGGCCGAACCTTAGATATTTAGGAATTAAATATCAATTAATAATATAATATTTGTTTTAAAAACTCTTTTTGTGGAATTCATAAAAAATATTCAAATTACATTTATTTTGATATTTATAACATCAATTATTTGATTCATTCATTAATAAGGAAAATACTGCATCATTATTGTGTCCTAAATAAATTAAATTATCAAATGTATAAAAATTAAAAATAAAATACCATTATGTAGGAAATATTTTTATCTTTCTAATTAATATTTATAGTCGAAAATACAACATATATAACCCTATGTAAAATTTGTTTTTCTAAAATATATATGGTTATGTCATTTTTGTATTTATTTTAACTTATTTAATATAAAGTGTCCTTATCACTTACAAGTGGATCCATGGGGTCACAAAATCGACCCAAAGATGCCCATGGTTAGACATGTATCAAAAAATAAGGTTAGGACACGTTTTAGGGTAAATTATTATTATTATAATATTATTTGTTTACCCTTATTTACCGGATTTACCATTTAACCATGGTAAATAAAAACTTTACCGAAGTAATTATTCAAAATTTCTAAAAATAAGAGTTACTAATTTACAAAATTTGGACATACTGATTCCAAATATGGAGTCTATTTTTCCAAATTCAAAACACAAAAGTGGCAGAAATTAATTTAAAATTAATTCTTGCTGTCAAAACAAAAAACGTGTTTTTAAGAGATAATATCTATCAAAAGATTGACACTTGTTTATGTTCGGTTTAAATGTGAAATCATGTCCAATGACCAACATTGTACTATATGGTAAAAATATATTTTAAATATAATTTAAAACCACTCAAATTCATAATTTATCACTATTAATTATTTTGATTTAAAAAAAAAATTAATAAAAATTTAGTAATTTTCCCTATTCATCAAAATATGAAAGTTATCCAAAAAGTACCAAAATTTCACGCTAGGCTAATTTCGATATTCCGAATCCAAAAATGAAGTCCATTTTGAAAAATAAAATGTATAAAATTTCAAAAAAGTGGGTATTACTATTCATAATGGATAGTTTTATTAGTTGTGGTGTGTGTTAGAAAATGAAGTCGCGTATAATGCAAGCTATTGCATTTTTAAAAGGGAAAAGTACCATGGATTCTTGGGGTGTTACATTATCCCCTCCATCAATAAATTGCATCCTCGCAATTTTTAAAATTGGGCTTTGGAATATAATGGAATGTCCCACATCAGAAAAAGAGTCAATAAAACTATCACTTTAAAAGAAAGAAAGATAAGTACAAAGGTCACCCGATATAACCTATACTAAGATTCCATATTGAAAAACATGGATATGGATGATAAACTAAGTGTCATGTTCTGATGGAGAGGGATAGAAAACGTGATCAGGAGAATGTTAACAACCAGAAAACCACAAACTTGTGAGGGGACAAACGGTCATTAGTTTCCCAGTAGGAAAAGTAAACGGAAAAAAATTTAATTTTTTATTCATAAATATGAGGAATTCATTTCTGAGATTGTCTATGTACATAAAGAGATATACTTAATTTATAAGTAAAGTTTCAATCTTTAATAAAATTCTACTACTATCTCATTTTTAAACGACGAGTATTCCAGAATACTTGGTCACACTAGAAGAGCTAGAATAAACATCTTATAGAATCACATAATCCACGAAGAATATATTATATATTTACATTTTCTTTAGAGAATAATCAAAACAGAAACAGTTAGTATAAGATTTGAGGTTCCCCCAAAATGTTATTCCATTATAAAAAAGAAACACTAATCTTAATTTCTAAAATTAACCCATCAATACCCCAAAGTTAAATAAATATCATTCAATAAACAATTGTCCTTAAAATCCTTCAATAAAATCCAAAATAATATTGAAACCCAAAAGTTATAAGGATTTCGTTATGTAGTATTCCATGTTAAATGGTATCTCTAAATGACATCAACTAATCTTAAAGTCACATACTTAAAAGTAATTAACCTAATCACATATTCTCTATTATAGGTTAATCATTTCCATAAATAACCCAAATCACTATAAATCCACAATAAAAACATAGATAAAAAATCCACCATTACACCTCAAATGAATTCCCATAGTATTCTATTTTCCTTGGGCATATAGTGTTCCCAACAAAGTGAACATCTTCCAAAATAACATTTATCACTTAATCACCAAATCATTTTCATATACTAATGGTATTCATTTGATAATACATAAGATCCCAAATCAACTTATTATTGATCAATAAAATCATTTATCTAAAAATAATAGTCACACTAACTAGGGACTTCATGTAGTCCAGTGGTAGGAGATAAATCCTAATCGCACTTTGGTTGTGGGTTCGATTCCCACAGCTTTGTCCGACGTGACGGGTTGTCACACGGTCTGCGTGTTGCCCTTTTTCAAAAACTATATTTTATAACATTACCAAAATGAGATAAATTCCTAAAAATAACCATAACATAATTTAACCACAAATTTTATCTCATACCTTGCATTTTCATCCCAAAATATAATAACTTGTAATTGCCTCAAACCCAAAGATCATATAAAACCAAATGGTTATTTATAACTATATCCACACAAAAAAAAGTTATGTCTTCTTCAAATATCATTCTCACATGGAAAACTGCAGGGTTACAAATACAAGAGAAAATTATTCAAAATTAATCCCATCAACAAGGAGCACTAATAATTTTAATCATTTCTCCAACCATTTATTCTCATATAGCTTCTTCTTTGGCCAAGAAAATATCCTATAGAATAGGGAATTCACTCTGGTAATGGTCAGGTCCCCTATATTTACGGAAAATGACTGTAAATGGATTCTTGGGACCATTTTTATTTTCTTCCACAGTAATCTTCATTTTTCCTCGGCAATTCTTCACCTTATGTCCTTCCTTCCCGTATATAAAGCATTTCTTTTCCCATTGAGACACTTTCCTAGGGGTCTCTTTCCACATTTCCTGCATGATGGAAATTGAGGATTCCATTCTCCATGGTCTCCACTACTGGAGCTCTTATCATTCATCTCCTTTCTCTTCTTTTTTGAGTCTGGGAATTGGATAATATATATATTATTGATCATATTTTTGGAAAATCGATTTGGAATGAAGAATATATCTTTTATGCCTATCAATACTCCATTTTTTGCTCATTGGAACCACTATTCCCACCTTGTACATCATTCTCAAATTCACTATGACTTCCTTGGAATCCAGCCATTGACTAAAACCAGAAAGCATTGTGTGAGTAATAGTAGTCATAAAATCATTTAGAGAATATCATGTCACCATATTCTCAATTTGAAACACATTAGGATTAACTAAGGTTATTTACTCTCATCTTATATATAATACTTCAAGTCAGTTTGTAAAGAAAATGTAAATTATCCTAAATATATCCCCCAGGAGTGTCGTAACCAAGAGTGCAGCAAGGCTCGTTGTCATACATTAGTTCATGTTCGAATCTAGATCAAATAGGTGTTTTCAGTTTTTACCCCTAGGTACATCTGTTCCAGAGCCACCTCTACCTGCTCGTATCCAGACCGGGATGTATTTCTCAGAAAACTCACAAAATATCTACAATAACAAAATTCTAGGAAGTTCTTATATTCTAATTCTCAAAGTCCATCTTAGGTCTATGTGCTCTAATCAGAGTTTATCTAAATCTAGCTTTCCAGGTTTATACTAAACTTCCTCTGATACCAACTGTAACACCCCGACCCCAGTTACCCAGAGTCGGTGTATTATTATATAACATTGGCATGATCACAAAGGATCAAGTCTCTAAATACCGATTAGTTTAGTAGTATTGGAAGCACTAGATATTTTCATAAGTCTTACATTATATCATAAGGTAAAAACACTACAAAAACATCTTGTCTTCATATCCCTTCATACTACCCCTGCAGGTCATTCATAAATTACATCTTCAAATTCTGTAAAAAAAAATACATTTAAAGGGGTGAGCTCAGATGCTCAGTAAGGATAACAATATAGAAGAATCTTTCAAAGATAAGCGTAAACACTTAAGGAAATGTATAACTAAAACAAAAGTCTTTTAAACATGAACTTCAGCATAATATAGCAAAGATAAAATGAAATAATTACATTTAATTATTCACATAGATACTATACTAGTCGAATAACCACATGAAATATCAATAACCACTTTCATAATGATAGAATGCATAATTCCAGACTATCATAACCACATAGTCAAGGCCTCGTGCCAAGACTACAAATAAGATTTTGTCAATACCTTGGGTCAAGACACTAGTTTTTCTGATGAGACCTACTGATGCATCGAGGATCTATAGAGGGCTCCACCCATCACTTAATAAGTCCAATTCATTACTTATATGAAAATTTTGAAACATAACATAAACATTCATATTAAAACTAGCATACAAAATGTTAATACTTTAACCACAAACCATGAATGGTATAAAAATAGCACATCCACATTCAAGCATAACTCATTCGATACAATATGAAAGATTTTATTGTGTTAGATTAACCCCAATCGAGAATAATGACGGATATTGACATCGATTAAAATAATCATCAAACTATTGAGAGAAATATCCCCCATTTTCTTGAAAACATTTAAAAGTCACACTATTTGTCAAGAATCCATTTAAAATAGATTATTGAATCAAAGTGTCCCATACCACTTTGAAACTTCTAAAATGAATTTTTATTTGAAAACATTAATGTCCATATAAATAAATCCTTAAAACCATTTTTAAAATATGGAAATTAATGAGAAAGATTTAAAATAATAAATCTTTAAAACATTTTAAAATGATATTTTAGTTAGCGTTCCTAAGAAAAAGAGAGACACTTTAATACAAATAATTGAGATAATAAAAACCTTGTAATATCATGAGAATAAAGGGATTCATGATATAATATGTCAAAGTACATTATATACACCATATAAAAGTGATTTTTTGTATAACAACAAAAGAGTCTCAATGGAATGTAAATTGAGATTAAATCTCTCATAAAGGTCGTATCCTTAGGTTAAAGATAAATCAATGACATAATTATGTGTGAAAAATATAAATACACTCAATATTATTATATATTCAGTGTAAAACAATCAAAGTAAATTCACACATATTCCTATAAAAACAACAACAATAAATTAGATGTTTAACTCAATAAATGGAGATTGAGTTAAAATTACTCTTATCAAGTTCATATCGATGCCTTGAGAATTTATCAATGAAGTGATTATGTGTATCAAAAGTATATCCACAGAAAGGGGAGTGGAAATTATGACATAATCAAATGAATAGTGATTCCACACATAATCATGGAGTAAAATAATCAATGAAGTATGCATAAAGCCGAATGTGTGGAAATTGAAATTTCAAATTCCCTTATTGATTTGGTATCATACGAAACATAAACCCATGAAATAAGGATCATACAATGATGATGTAAATATACATGAATTAAATTATATTACAAAATCAATACAAACATGGGCATTACACACACCACATGCATTAAATAAGTGGTGAACAATGGAAATCTCCCAGAATTAAAAGTGAGATAAGAAACCCATTACTTTGTAATTTTTCCATGGTCAACGGTAGGTTAACCTCCTGTATAATGGTGAAATAATTGTTATTGAATTATAAAAAAGTCATTTACATTAATATGATATCATATATAATCTTTTAACATTTATTTTTTAATAATATCTTAGTATTATCTTCATTTCGGGTGTTAATAGATTCGTTTTCCTTTATATTATTCGTTATGTGATCCATATTTGTTATGGATGGGATGTATCTTATTCATATACAGAATGATATAATGTCTCTAAAAATCATTTTTATTCATCAAATGAAATTTAGTCTTGAATGGATATGATGGGGAATGAATCTCATAGCGTTCGTGGAGATGGTAATCCGTACGTACGCATGAGCGACAATATCCTTATTTTGATATTAAAATAAAATATAATTGGATGGTATATCATATATAAAGAATAATTATCATGTTATATTTATTATTTAAATGAATTAAACATCATTATTATACCCATCCAAATAATAGTATATTGAATAACAATTACACCACGACGTGGAGACTGTAGGCCATACGTACGCACGTATGGTGACATGTCATTCAAAAGATGGATAGAATATTGAATATGGTTGTACCATATTTATAATAACATCACAGTATATATAAGATACTTGAGTTATTATTTTAGAATGGAAATAACAAAGAAAGTAGAAGTGGAAGAAGAAAGGAACCTGAAAGAGGGTGGTGAAAACACTACATTTTCTTCGGGATCTTCCTTTTGATTTGATCAAAAGGGCTACTTAGGTTGGCTTTATGATCAAACTAAGGCTGCCAGGTTGAAGTGAGGGAAGTTTATAGAGTACTAGGGCAGGGGTTGGCCGAGACAAAAGGCTTTGAATGTGTTAATTAGTGAGAAGGGGGAGTGCCCTTTTATAAGAGGGGTGAGGGGAACCTTAGGAAAAACTATAAATATTATTTTATAATAAATTCATATTCGGTTTCTAATGGCTAAAAAGTCGATTATTTAAATTTTAAGGTTGGGATAGGTCGAAAACCATTCAAACAATAGGTTTTATATAGGCTTGGGTCATTATATTAACATTATATTTTAGTTTTAACTCTTAGTTAATTAGTTTGACATTTACCATGTCACTTGTATTTTTATATTATAGAGTTAATAAACTTACTATATACATCCAAGAGACCCCCAAGTGGTCTATTAATGATACACCTATCATGATATAAGTCTCTTGTCTGATACGTATATTTTTATGAATTTAATATCAATTAATAATATAATATTTCTTTTAAAAACTCTTTTATATCAATTTTGACACTATTGGGTATTTTGTTTTTGATAAATTCACAAAAACATTATTACTTCAAAAAAAATTATATAACCAGTCCTAATAAGTCATTTTAACCTATAAAATTATTTTAATTCATAAAAAGATTAAAATTACATTTATTTTGATATTTATAATATCAATTATTTGATTCTTTCATTAATAAGGAAAATACTGCATCATTATTGTGTCATAAATAAATTTAATTATTAAATTTCTAAAAATTATAAATAAAATACCATTATATAGGAAACATTTTTAGATTTCTAATGAATATTTAAAGTCGAAAATTCAACATATATAACCCTATGTAAATTTTTTTTTCTAAATGATATATGCTTGTGTCATTTTTGTATTTATTTTAACTTATTTAATATAAAGTGTCCTTATCACTTACAAGTGGATACATGGGGTCCCAAAATCGACCCAAAGATTCTCATGGTCGGACATGTATCAACGAATAAAGTTAGGACACGTTTTAGGGTAAATTAATATTATTATAATGTTATTTTTTTACCCTTATTTACCGAATTTACCCTTTAACCATGGTAAATAAAATATTTACTGAAGTAATCATTCAAAATGTCTAAAAATAAGAGTTATCTATTTAAAAAAATTTGACATCCTGATTCCAAATATAGAGTTCATTTTTCCAAATTCAAAACACATAAGTGGCAGAAATTAATTTAAAATTAATTCCTGTTGTCAAAACAAAAAGCGTGTTTTTAAGAGATAATAACTATCAAAAGATTGACACTTGTTTATGTCCGGTTTAAATGTGAAATCATGTAAAATGACCAAAATTATACTAAATGGTAAAAATATATTATAAATTTACTTTAAAACCACTCAAATTTATAATTTATCACTATTAATAATTTCGATTAAAAAAGTTTTTTTTAATAAAAATTTAGTAATTTTCACTATTCATCAAAATATGAAAGTTATCCGAAAAGTACCAAAATTCCACCCTAGGCTAATATAGATATTATGAATCCAAATATTAAGTCCATTTTGAATGATAAAATGTATAAAATTTCAAAAAAGTGGGTATTACTATTCATAACGGCTATTTTTATTAGTTGTGGTGTGTATTAGAACTTGAAGTCACCTACAAAGCAAGCTATTGTATTATTCAAAGGGAAATGTACCATAGAATCTTGGGGTGTCACACCCTTGATAACATACAAGAACACATTATTTATATTCCCAAATCTCCTTCTTCGTATTGTCCAACAAATATTGATCTCACTGATCTCAATACAAAATTATGTTCCCTGCATGGATAGGGAAGGAAAATCTATGGGCATCATCCAAAAAATCATTCACTAACCATATATTTGATGGTTCACATAGTCATGAAACAAATCATAGAACTCCTTCTGCATTAATTTTGAACTCTAAGGATTCCCTTTTTCTTATAGTTTTATCCTACTTCTAAATTTCAAAATAGACTCTCTGAGTATCCTATATCTTCTTTAGAAGAGATGGTCAAGCTGTCATTTGTTAAAATATTAATTATTTTCCTTCCATTATGATTCGTATCTCAATCCTTATCATGTATAATTAGATCATATCCTTCCCAATTCTCATCAATGAATAAAATTTATGGATCACTTCTACTTAGAGAATCCTCCACTTTATTTTATTTCCCAGTATGGTAGTGGAATGAGAATTTATAGTCCTTAATCAGCTGTAACCATATTATCTGGTGTATATTTGTCTCTCCTTATGAGAATATATACATAAGGATCTTATAATTTTTATATATTTTACACTTTTCCCAAAAGGTATAACACCTCCATATTTTCAATGTAAAAATTACTAAATCCAACTCCTAATCATTTGTTCAGTATTTTATGTTTATAAAAATTAAATTATTTGGATTCATAAGAAATAACTTTTCCATTCTATATTATTTAAAATAATAATCCATTATTTGATTCATCGGTATATATGAGTAAAATTGTAGGGATAATCTTAATTTTCAACTCTTTGAAGCCCCCTTCACATTAATTATTCCTGACAAACATTACTCCCTTGAATATTTTGTTGGAAAAGGATTATAAAAATCCTAGAAAATTACTCAAAATTTAATGATATTACCCATATAATTGATGGAATATACATATTTATATCATAGTGGTTGGTCTAGGTGATACTTTTAATGATATTGCCTTTTTAAGGGCCCACATATATCCATTCTTCTAGTAATGTAATTCCCTAGGATTGTTACTTTTCCAATGTTTAAGATTGATTATGATATCAATGACTCATTTAGCAGGGAGTTAAAGAAAATATTTAGGAAACATTTAATATATTTAATCAAAAAGTTCATTTATTTAAGGATCAACTTTTCCTTTTTCTAAATAATTTGATCTAGATACACTTGTTTAATAGGGAAAATATCCATTTAGGATATTATTTTACCAAATAATATTCACACTTCTCTTTTTTATTTTTTATAATCTAAGGGTGATTCATGGTAATGAGGTTAAATTAATTATTCTGACTATATTTGTAGTCTTTAATTAATAATAACCATTACAAAACTAGGATAAAATCAAATTACCCTAAAAGGATACTGATAATTTTTTCTTGAAGAATAATAAAAAACACATCAACATATGATACAATAATACTAGATGTTTTCCCCAATGATGTTAAATCATTTCTGATGGTGAATCAAAGTAATTATAAAACATAAAAGATATAAAAATATAACATGAATTGAAATAAAACAAGACTTACAAAATTATAAATTATTGGTTACATATACTGCATTCATTATGATTCCCCTCAACTGATGAGTTTTCTAGTTCCCTTAGTATTGTAAAATGTTGATGTTAATTATGCTTTTCAATCCTTGGAATAGAGAATTGGCTTTTGTAATTCCCAACCTCTATGCATTTTTGACATATAACCATATATGGTACCTTATATTGAACTATATATCCATCCATCATGTTATTAATTTTTTCTAGTAGTTGGATACTTTACTCCCAATCTTTACACATAAAAAACATCTCCCTGGCCCTTTGTAACATTTACATTGTTTATTCTATCCATTTTTTTTAAATGAAAATGGGTCTTCTTTAACATCCAAATCTTATCAGATGAACTACATTGAGACACATTCTTCCACTTATTAAACATGTTTAGAAATTAAACATTCTGCCAGTTCATAACCATGATTTTTGATAGTAGGTTTGGAATAATAAAAAGATGTCCTACTTGATCTCCTATTTTGTCCGGTATCTCATTTGGGCAGTCATAACATTTCCATTTACAATAAACGATTAATTAGTTCCTCCAATTACCTTCCATTAGCTTGAATAAATGGAAAATTAAGGATGATAATTATTAAACACAAAATGTAAATCCCATAACATTAATGGGATAGTTTATAAATTACATGTATTTACATAACTTATGAATTTATAGGTATCAATTTATGTCATTCATGATATATTTTTAAACATAAACTATTATGGAAATTTCCATTCCCTTAATATTGGTTCACAACGAGATAATGAATTTACTAAATAAAATGCCATAGGAGTTTCAAAATAGGTATATAGTAAGACCTATTTTCATGAACTGGGTACAATTGAGTCCACTTAATGCGCCCTTTTGGTATTATTACCCCTAAAAACCTTCATGCCAAAGCCACATACACCTTTAGTATCCAAGAGGGATTATTTATCTTTTAAATCAATTATTATATTCTTTACCAAAACATAGATATGTTTTCCTATATTTGTTATTATTCCATTGGATTTTTTCTATATATTAATAATCCTAATATGAAAAATAACCAATCTTTCCTCTAATACCAACTATGAAAACCCTTTTATTTATTACACATCTATTCCTGATTTATTACATATGAATTTAAAAAATAGAATCTAGTAGATCGAAAATTGTAGAGTATTTGGGTAAATAGGTACATTACATCAAAAAATAAAATAAGTGGCACATCAAAATATTTGAAAACTTCCTTAGCATGCTCCTAATTTTCCATCATTCTAAAAACTAAAATGGATAACTTAGGGACATACATAAGATAGGGGTGAGATATAAATCTTAGTAAGGGAATAAAAAAATAATATAAATTAATTAATTCATGTTAGATAGTAGGTATTTAAATATTAAAAGGGGTGAGAATCATAAACATAAAAAATAGGAATGATATAGAATGATAACTGAAATGCAACATAGGAATGTGGGAACAACTTTAAACATGACACCATAAACACTGATCAAGGATAACCGCTAAGACATCATAAAATGGTGGACTAAGTCATAAAATAGATTATCTTTAAATCACTCGTCCCATAAATGATGTATAATGAGACTAAAACAATACCCTATTCATTGGAGTATTATATAATTTTTGGCACCCTCGTGTCTTTCATATCATGTACTTGCATAAGTGTTCCACCAGGATCCAACAACATCAGGATGTATTTAATAAATTTTAACTCCACTATCAAGGAGTGTGTGTTATATAAATGTAATTACCCCATCAATGAAGGATAGGTACATATAGGTGGATACACATGAGTGGAAATAAGGTTATATATTTTTGACACAATCATTCGGCATGAAAAATCACAGTGAAATTAAGGCTGCATAACGATAGTACATAGAATTTCATAAAATGTTTTAATGAGAGTGAAATAAGTTTCCTATAATTTGTTTATCATAATTTGAGTAAGGGTTAAGTGGAGAAACATATCTGAACATTAGGAATTCTAAATCACAAGACATAAAATTGACAAGATGCTTGAATAAAGAGGAGATGGAAAGGATACCTTACTAAATTTTGAAAAAGTAATGACTTGGGTAAATTCTATAATGATATGGGATAAATGATACCTCATTATGAAGACATAAATTGGAAATTATTGGGGTATTTATAAATTCATGATAACCTAATCAATTGAGATAAAAATAAATAAATACAAAGAAGGTGCATGAATTGAAAACAAGAGAGAGAGTTCCTTTGAGAGGGTTATTCGAAATTCATGGGAGAAGTTTCTTAATATATTGGTAGAACCTTGGGAGGAATATAGAGTGGTTATGATAGATTAAATATTTTCTTTATATTATTTGAGTTAATATAAATGGGATATTGGGTGGTTTTATATCAGAAAAGATAGAGAAGTTCTTTATTATTTCTCAAACGCTGGTTTTGGACTCTATAAAATAATGTATTGAAAACCAAATACAATAAAATGGTTTATTCTAGTAGTTTATTCTACACTGGAGTAGTTTTAATTATTTTATAAGTACATGGCTGACACTAAATAAAATATTACACCTGGTGATGTGGAGGTGAGTCATATTAATAAAGAATAAATTGTAAAACCATACAATATAATAAAGGTTTTCTCAGAATGGCTATATATAATTAATCAATTAAAATAAAAAAATTGTTTTCAATTATATAAATATATTTGGTTTTGGATAACCTTTATATCATTTATTACATCACATTTCGGTCATTATGATGTCATAATATATACCATATATTTATACTGAATATAATTTTTACCTGAAAACGTGACTATCTCAATAAATTTTGAAAAATTCACTATTGGATAATTTTAACATTTTTATTCAAAAAATAATATTTATTTTATACACATATTTTTCTATTTGGGTGACTTTTAAAATGTAAATTAATAATTGAAATTTATTAATAAGTGCTGGTTTTTTGACAATAACAGTTTTAAAGGCATATAACAACAACATTTGAATTAATTAAAATTATATTATCATTTTATTTAATAAAAATTAATTTTTTTATTTTTTTATTATATATTTTATTTATAAAATTAATGAATTAAAAAAGATATATCTTAAATGAAATTTCATATTACACAAAAAAAATATTCATTTCATCAAATCTAAATCAAAATAATTTATTAATTAATGAAATGAAGAAGTAATTATAATCATTACTATGTAAAATATAAATATTCATATTATTAGGAAAATTTTACATAACCCTTTATTACACTATCAAATAATCTAAGGTAATTTGTGAATTAGTGATATTTTCATGGGGTGGTTCAACATATATGGTTTAGGATGTGGTCTTGATGAGCCTAAACGTATCTAGTAAATGGATTTTCATGTGCTTTAGTTGTGGGACCTAAGCATGGGATTGTTAAGGGGAAAATCCCAGAGATTCTATATCCATTGGATGCTCTGATAAATGGGCTTCATAGGGTACGATCATACTGGTGGAATTTTTTTCATCATTCGTCTATGTAAATTGGATTTATCACAATTCATTATTTATATGAATCATATAACCACAATTCAATGGATATTTTATCAATGGTTATTATTGAGGACAGTTTTTTAAATCTAAGAGAATATGATGAAACCAAATAAGTGATTTTTTTCTATATTTATAATATGGAATTTTATTCAATCACAAAGGGAACTTTATTTATAAATGATCAGGTCATTAAAAAACTTATATAGGGATAAGATGAATAAGGAAATTGTATTATTTTTATATGGATTTTTTATTTTCCAAAAATTAATGTATGAATTATATAAGTATAAGGTTATGATTTAACCACTTCCAATACTAGTAAATAAATTGGAAGACATAACCATTTATATCATCATTATATTGGAAGGATATATACATCAAAAAATGCTATTCAGATAGATCCAATCACCTTGAAAATTCCTCCCTTTTAATATCTACCATGGAATATTTATCAGTTGACTAAATATCCAATATATATATAAGATAATTGATAATACTTCCTAGAGTTCCACTCTCTTTTATATCATATCAGTTACCAAAGATTACATCGAGGTTCTGGAGAAGGGTTCAACAAGAATTGGATATATATATATATATATATATATATGAGTTTTAGTACTTATTATTATAATTAGATTGATGGTAAATGTGAGATAACCATTTTAACTCTACAGTATATCCTAAGATCATGTAAAATAGATTTTCAAGGATATTGGGATCATTACCTTTCCTATGTGGAGTTCTCACATAACCACAGTATGAATCATTATATTCAAATGAAATATAATAAGGATATCTATGGGAAGAAGTTTTAGAATCTGAAATGTTGGGATGATGTTAGGTAGTGATAGCTAAATGGACTTTATCTTATCTAATAGATTTTAGATAAGGTTTTAAAAAATCAACATAAAATTAAATCCACACAAAGATGAAAAATAGTTATACATAAAATCATCGACCTGATCTAGTGTTTGATATCAAAGATAAAGAATTCCTTTATATATATCCATAAAATAATGTTATGAGTTTTTTGTAGAAGGTAAAACATAGTCCTTGATATATTGTACCCTTTGAGATCAATGATTGCATCATAGTTACAGTTTATCAACTAGTACTCCATCCTATCATATCTCTCGTACATGATGTTCTCTATATATCCCCCTTGAGGATGTATATACAATAGATCTCATAATTAATAAGTCTATAATTATTTTTTTTAATTATGATCTTTTATATGAGTACAATCCGGTGAAGATCTTAGATCATATTGAAATATTTCTATAAAAAAAGATAACTCACCCGGTCAAAGTGATGTGGTGGACAAAATGTTTTAGGAAGCAGCATGGGAAAGGGAAGGGGAAATGAAAAAAGTACCCTCATCTATTTTAATGTATTAAATGAACATTTGAATGTAAAATTTATGAATTGGGATTATTTTAATGACCTGATGTTTTACAAATGATGTAACCTTTTCAAATGAATTAATTCCTTATTATGTTATGTTGTTTTCAAAAACAAATGAACTACTTTTGTTATTTGCGTCAATTATAAGTTATATATTATTGGATTTAAAATATAATTAAATATCATAACCAAGGGTAATATATCCATTGTACAGTGATCCTTAAGATTAGTATATATTAATTGTTATGATGAATTCTATTTCACACATACAAAAAAAGATATAACCTCGACCATTATGAGCATACCTAATGAGGTGAATTTATTGGATATTTCAAGGTAGATTTAATCTCTAGGGTTTTACATTGGACAATACAAAGCATGTATTTTAAAAAATAAAGCATGGTTGATACTATTTATTGAAGAAGTTCAAGATTATCATGAGCGAGATGAAAACTATGTTCTCCGAACCACACAAAGAAAAAACCACCCTCCCACACCTTACCTTTTGGGAAAACACTAGTGTAATAAATGGTTATGTATCTAAACCCCTACAATATTATTTTTAATATTTTTATTTTTAATTAAATAATGATTATATTAATTTTTTTAACATTACATTATTAATGATTAAATAAGTATTTGGATAAAAATTATATTCTGATATGTTGAAACACAAATATTTTTTGAAAAATTATATTATTTCAATGAAGAAAATATTTTAAATGAATTCAATAATTTTAAAAATAAATGTGATTTTAATAAAATATTCTTAATAAATCATATTTATTTTAAAATTAAAGGATAATATAATTTTATAAAGTGATGTGTACTTCTTATAAGGGTCAAAAAACTATTATCATCATAAACAAGATTATTTTTCAATAAAAGGGGTTTTAATGTAAATTTGTAAATTTTTATATTTATAGAATTATTTTGATATAAAAACTATTATTTTTTAAATCATAACATAAAAATTATAAATTAGTTAATTTTTCTTAATTTTATGAGATAGTCCAACATTTAGGTAAAAATTAAATACGGTATAAATGTACGATATCAATTTTAACAACATGAATGACATATAGTGATGTAATAATTGATATAATCAGAATCCATGATAAAAATTTATTTTTCCCATTAAATTTTATATTTTTTAATGTTATTTGATTATTTTTATAAACCCTTAAGGAATCCTCCAAAACCAATATTTTATTTTAAGATTTTTAAATCACTTCTTTATAAAAATTGCTCACTTCCACATCAGCATAAGAATTATTTTAATGAGATCAGTTATTAGCCTTATAAAATATTTTAAACAAATCCTAATTAGTAGAAAACATGTAAAATACCGGTGAAAGTATTTTAGTTTTTATATTTTTTATCATATGGTTTACACAACATATGTTTATAAATTAATAAATTATACCATTGTATCTTTCTAAAAACCCACCTTATCTCAATAATATTCATGAAAAAACATGGAGTGTGAATTTTCTCTACCTTTATATATAAAAATCAATCCCAAGGTTTTCCTATGCTCTTAAGATGCTCCTACTAAGATTTTGGAAGCATCCACTTAAGGTATTGGATCCTCTCCTTCTCCACTTTATTCAAGAACTGTATTTATATGATGTTTTTTTATTTCAATGTTTTCATGTTGGAATTTTTTTCACATCCCACATACTGTAATTATGATTTCTAAGTTATTATAGAAACTCTTCACTTTCATTAAACCATTCCATGAATCCTTATGAACTCCCATTATGATGTTGAAATTATCCAGAAATTTTCAATGCCAAACATTTGTATAGTGAATACCAATTCAAATTTTCACTAAAGGTAATTAAAATAGATGTAAATATGCATTAATGACTTTGAAAATACATGTATTTATTCTGAACTACTTGATTTTCTGATTTAAAGTGATCAAATACATGATTAGGATGCATTATCTTTGTGGAACACTTATTCATGTACATGATATAAGTGTTATGGTTGGTACTAGAATTATATTTAACTCCAATGTATTGGGTAATGATTTTATCTCAAGAGTTACCTTGAATTGTGTATGGTATTTTATCATAATAACACTATTTTATGATTTCTCAATGGTTATCCTTGACTTATGTTTATGATATCATGTTTTATATTGTTTCCACATTCCCATGTTACCTAAATATTATCATCTTATATAAGGATTATATGGTCATTATTATTATTCTGACCCCCATTATGTTACATTTATATTTATCTTTATTAAAATTCACTACTTTTCTATATTTGTTTCTTGTATTATTCCCTTATTGGGATTTATATCTCACCCCTTTCACATATACATCCCCAGGTTTTCCAGTTTTCAATTAGAAGATCAATGGAATTTAATTGAACGTTGTCGAACTTTTAAATAATATTTTTGTACCTATGTATCATGTTATTATTTAATTTGGGATATTCTTATGTTAAAAATTATGATATAAATCTAAAATTATGTGTATTAAATATGGTTGGTTTTAGTTTCACTCCATTTTTTCAATAAGTTTCTGACCTTCCAGAAGAACATCTAATTTTATATGATGAATCATCCAGTAGTATATATAGATCTGATATATTCTAGATAAAGGGAAGAATATTTGAAGACCGTGTGGTCTCGCTACAAAAAATGTTGTATCAAATAATTGGATAATTTCTAGTCGAACCTTGTGAACCAAGTTCATGTGCTTGAAATCAATATAATTCTATTATGATAAGAATGTTAGTGTACTCATCTAAATTTAACTACAAAAAGGATTAGGATCTAAAATCATGGATTATCCTTTAATAATCTTCCAATGGGATTCTATAACTTATTGTTTAATGTATATTGGTGAATAAGATAAAAAAGATATTCAGTCATGTCATTAACCTATCACATATGTTGATCTCTGTTGGAAGAATTTTTAAAAGTAATTTTCAACATTGATTCACCTCCCCTATAGTGTAAACCTAGGATAATTTGGTCTATATAAGATATTTATGAAAAATATGGTTCCATTGAGATTCTACTCACCTTGGAATATCCCATAGAATTAAAATTTAGTAAATAGATAAGGTGATCCGTTTTTCAATGTAATGATCTTTCATGAGTAGAAGAATCGAATGCTAGTATTTATTTTATCAAAATGACTTTAATGGAATGTTTTAATCCCTATGGGTCACTCACTAATTTCATGGAACAATCCTATGAAATTTTTATACAAGGGTGATCATTGGATATTGGAGAAATAATGAAATTATATATTATAGTTTTTTTAAAACCATACAGAAGGTTTTTTTCGTATACTATTATCTAAAGAAATGTGGCATAAGATTAAAAACAAGTAAGAAGGGAACATCAAGATAAAAGAACCAAATTTTCAAAACTGGAGAGAAAAATGTGAATATATTAGAATTATTTAAGGTGTGATTTTTGTTGACTATTTTATCATTGAGAATGAGATTTTTTTTCTATATCATAGGCTTCAAGGAAAATATGTATTATTTGAATATTATAAAAAAAAATATTGTGTAATTTTATAAATATATTTGATCTAAATCTCATAGGTTTGGAATAATTTATTTATATATCCAATGATGAATTTCACACAAAATTTTTAATTATTAGATGATAAAATATCAAATTTTCAAGAAGAAATACAAAGAGGAGATCTACTTTAAACCTTTGATTAATTGAAAGATCTTGGAAAAGGAAGTGGAGTTATCATGTGACTTAGATGGTTAGGATGATAGTGTAGGGAATCATAGATCTTATATCTAAAAATACAATATGGGAAAAGGAAAAATTAATGGAAATATTAAACTTAAATGATTTAAATGTGTAATAATAAGAAAATTTTTATTCATATATTCCTTAATATAATAAATATATAGAGTATGATGAAAAATAAAAAGAAGAGAAATCACAATGGGAGTGAAAAATAAAATTTTCCAAAATCTAATTGAAATTTGTAAAAAATTGAGGATATTTAGAAGGAAAAAAGAGAAGTATGTCGAGAAAATTGAAATAAGTTATCCATTACACTATTGAAGAGTCAGATGTAGAATATTATATATAAGACCCTAACTTCATGAAACATGTTGAAAGAAAATATTATGCCTCCATTACTGGATAATATTATAAAGATAAATCTTAAATGATTCAAATGTTCAAGATGGATCATTAAGTCTATCTTAAAAGAAACATTAGAATCAATATATAATTTGAAATTAATAAAAAGGAGGATAAAATACATAATATATTTGAATATTGAAACCACTAAAAAGGACATGAGTACATTGAGGAAATAAAATGTATTATTTTGAATGTGGCTGAATAATAAAGGGTAAAAAAGGAATCAACGAAAATTATTGAAATATAAGAATAAGAACTCAAGAATTTAGAGTCATGTTGTCTTTGGAAATAAATGAAACATGATTTAATATAAAATTAACAAGACAATGCAATGAAAGTAAGGTCTTGTTCATCATAAAATATTACAAAAACAGCTTCATCTTCTGAGGTAAAATTTGTTTATGTATCTTCTAAAAACATTAAATGTATCTAAAAGATCAATTATGGTTCTAAATATCATACAAAGTAAGACTAGGTAGATAAAAACCAATGAAATGAAACTATTATATTAAAGAGAGTTAAGATTAGTCAAAATAAGAAAGATTGCTCAAAATGGAGTCAAAAGATGGGTACTTTTTTCTACCAAAAGAATAAACATACTTTCAGGATAGGAGATAATATTTTTCAATAGTTAAAAATTAAGGGATATTTCTCGTATTGTGGAACCAATATATATAAATCCTATATTTATTTGGATAACATGTCTCTTACTTGGAATAAATGAAGGCCTAAATTGAGGGGGAGATATTTTGAGAGAACAAATGATAAATTTAGTTTGAATCAATATGGGAGACATTTAGTTATACTTATTTATAATTTTTTTTGTTCTATAAGAGATATAAAGAAGGCGTGGCCAACTAGGTCACTATTTACAAGTGTTTATGTATTCACATTAAGCAAAAAATGGTCTTAAAAGGAAGAAAACAACAATATTTGGTAAGATCGAAGAAGATTTTACTATTGAAGTTGATATAATTTCTATTAAGAGGTGCATGACTTAGATCTTAGATAAAAGATTCTCATTACCCATGACATGAGATAACAATATTTTATTTTTCATTTAAGAAAATTATGTTATTATAGTAACTTTTGGAATAGAAACTTAATTTCAAATTAATGGATTTAGATTAGTTAACATTGAACATAATAAACTACATTAAAAAGAGGATTTTTTGATGGGATCAAGCACAACCATTTCTATGTGATTAAATTTTGTTACCCAGGTAATGATGGGAATTTCAAGAAAAAACTATCATATATAAATAGATGAAGATTGGGGAATCATCATAGTAAGTTAAAGAACTATTGAGAATTGGTTCAAGATTAAAGATCTCACTAATTCCTACGATCAAAATTGTAAGGAAGAAAATTGTCTATGGAATAGATGAATTAAAAAAATTGATAAAAAAATAATAGTAAAATACATAAAGAAAATGTTGTGAGAGATTATCCAAAATTAATCATAGATATGGATCAATTTTTTCACAACCAAAAAATGGGGTGTTTGTTTAAGGGAATCATAAATGAGTATAGATGCAATCCATAAATCCTCTTGAATTAGGAAACAAATATTTATATGGAAACGTGAGACACAAATCCTAAAATGGTAACATTTTTTAAAAATTTATCAATTCTTATAGAAGGATGAAAGGAGTGTCATTTGTGAAGAATATGTCTCTATTAGTGGACATGTTTACATTTTTTAAAAGATATGATGGAAGATAACATGGAATTGATATCAATAAATTGAGAATTTTTAATAAAAAATACTATACTATAAATGGATTATTATATTAACAATCCATGTATATAATTAAAAAATAGTATAGTACTCCTTATACACCTCCACAAAATGTGGTTGCAAAAAGAATGAATATAACCATAGTGGAGATGAGGAGAGCAATGATGGGTGGATTTTAGAGGACAAAATTATTTTATAGAGAAGTAGTGAGCATTGTTTTTTACATTAAAAAATGATATTTTTATATCAAACTCAAATCGGACCTCATATAAGATGCGTAACAACAAAAATATAAAAGACTTTTTTTTTGAATTGGTGGTAATCCACCCATCCTTAAAAATTAAGACACATATCTATGAAAATTAAATGAGAGAGTTAATGAGGGAATATATCATATGTACCTATAAAATGAAAAATTCAATATATAATGGAACAAAATTATTTATAATAGGTTTAATTTTAAAATTTTCAAAATTCTAGAAAATCACACAATAAGCATTATCTCAAATTTAGCAGTTTCTGAAGAAAATGAGGAAGTATTAAAGAAATTTTTAGTAGTGTTTGTGAAAATAAGCAAAAAAAATTATACAGAGAATAAGATGTTTATTCTAATAAAACAACTGATTTGGAGAATTCATCTTAGAGTGGAAAATAAAATTATCAAAGGTTGAAATAAAATATAAAAGGATAACACATTATTGGAGGTCCAACAACTCCTATTCAGACTCAAAGAAAGATGAGATATGATGAGCCTACAATTGAATAAACTAAGTCGGTGTTAAGAAATAAGTAAAATGAAAATCACAAGTGATATGGAATAAGTATAGACTTATTTTCAGGGGTTCAAAATGGGAAAAACCGTTTTTCTGCGATGGGTTATTTGGGATGGAAATAAATCTCGTCGCAAATAGACTGTCGAAGAGGTTATTTGTGACATGATGATTTTCTTGTCGCAAATAATTGGTTATTTGTGATGGGAAGAGGCGCCCCATCACAAAAACATACGGGCGGATTAGTACAGCTTGCGCCAAACCGCGTGAAAGGGTACTTGCGATAGTTAGGCACAACCCGTCGCAAATATCAGGAGACAATAAGAAATAGTTGTGACGGTGGATCCCTCGTCGCAACTAGTTCGACCCTCTAAGGGTATTTGCGATGGGACCCGTCGTAAATACCCGGCAGCGGTAAAAGGTTATTTGTGAGGGGATGTTGTCATGTCACAAATAGTGTGTTGGCAGGTTACTTTTTGTGAAGGGACATGTCGCAAATAACCTTTTAACCACATACCGTAATTAATGTGGCTGAAGGGATTTGTGATGGGAATCGTGTCGCAAATAGTCCCATCACAACTAATCTAACCTATATATACCCCCATTACATTTTTTTCTTTTCTCCTCCCGAATTCTTTCTTACTCTGCTTCTCTAAACTCAAATTTTAGAGTAAATTTTTTTTAGAGTTGGTTTTATTAATGAAAAAGTTCTGAAGCCGCCTACAATTATATGAGATCATGTTTCATGGTATTTATGTTTTATTTAAATTGGTATTTATTTCATTTCATTATATTAATTTTAATTATTGTGGATTAGTTGTAATTAAGTTAGATTTAAATTGTTTTTCCATCAGTATTAATTTGTATTAATGAAATTAAATTATTAGTAAAAATTCTTAGTAATATATAATAATTAATAATTATTAACAATAATTTTTTATGTATATAAATAATTAATGGTAATTAGTAATCTATAGCTCTATTTTGCTATAATTAATAGTAATTAACACTAATTAGTAACAATTAGAAATAAATAGTAATAAATAGAAAAAAATTGTAATAAATATTTATAATTTGAAATAAATAGTATTAGTTAGTAATAATTAGTAACAAATACTAATAATTAGTAATAAATACTAATAAATAGTAATAAATACAAATAAATAGTAATAAATACTAATTAATAGTAATAAATTCTAATAACTAGTAATAAATACTAATTAATAGTAATAAATACAAATTAAGAGTAATAAATACTAATAAATAGTAATAAATACTAATAAATAGTAATAAATACTAATAAATAGTTACAAATACTAATAAAAAGAAATAATTAGTAATAATTAGTAATAAATAGTATAAATAGTAAAAAATAAAATAAATAGTAATAATTATTAATAAATAGTAATAAATATTTATAATTAGTAATAAATAGTAACAAATAGTAATAAACATTAATAAATACTATTAAATTGTAAAAAATAGTAATAAATATTAATAAATACTAATAAATAATAATAATTAGTAATAATTAGTAATAATTAGTTATAATTAGTAACAATTGGTAATAATTAATAATAAATAGTAATAAATACAAATAAATAGTATTAAATACTAATAAATAGAAATAAATAGAAATAAATAATAATAATTAGTAATAATTAGTAAAAATTAGAATTAAATATCAATAAATAGTAATAAATAGTAATAAATGGCAATAATTTGTAATAAATTTTAATAAATAGTAATAAATTGTAACAAAAAGTAAAAATAGTTATAAAAAGTAAAAAATATAAATAAATAGAAATAAATATTAATAATTTGTAATAAATTGTAATAAATAGTAATAAATAGTAATAAATAGTAATAAATAGTAATAAATACTAATAAATAGTAATTAATAGTAATAATCAGTAATAATTACTAATAAATACTAATAATTAGTAATAATTAGTAATAATTAATAATAAGTACTAATAATTAGTAATAAATACTCTTAAATAGTAATAAATAATAATAAATTGTAATAATTAAAAATATTTTGTAATAATTTGTAATAATTTGTAATAATTAGTAATAACTAGTAATAATTAGTCATACTTAGTAATAAAAAGTAATTATTAGTAATAATTAGTTATATTTATTAATATTTAGAAATAATTAGGAATAAATAGTAATAATATGTAATAATGATGAATAATTAGAAATCAATTGTAATAATTAGGAATAATTAGTAACAGTTAGTAATAATTATTAATAATTACTAATAATTAGTAATAATTAGTAATACTTAGTAATAGTTAGTAATAAATATTAATAATTAGTAATAATTAGGAATAAATAGGAATAAATATGAATAAATAGGAATTAATAGGAATAGATAGAAATAAATAAGAATAAATTGGATTAAATATGAATATAAAAGAATAAATAGAAATAAATAGAAATAAATAGCAATACTTAGCAATAATTACCAATAATTATCAATTATTAGTAATAATAACAAATAATTAGAAATAATTAGGAATAAATATGAATAATTTGAAATAAATACCAATAATTAGGAATAATACCCATAAATACCAATAAATAGTAATAATTAGTAATAATTTGGAATAAATATGAATAATTAGAAATAATTAGGAATAAATAGAAATAAATAAGATTAATTAGAAATAATTAGGAATAATTAGGAATAATTAAGAATAAAGTCAACTGTAATAACTTGGAAAAATTTCCATTGAATAGATGATACTCCTTTTGCACAATGACTCTTCTCCTTTCAACTCTCTCCCACTCAAAACATTATGTAAATTATGTTTCTATGTATGAATATCCAATATCATTTGCACGAGTTTTTATATGACTTCATAGGATAACATGATTCAAAATGTTTTCTGGTGGTGACAATTGCATGAAGAATATTCATCGTTAAAAAGGGGCTCTTTTGTCCAATGCCGCATTTAGATGAATCATTATGACAATGAAATCACAATGAAGAATATGCTTTGAGGTACGCTTCTACATTCTATTATGTATGAGAATGAATAAATGTACCTCCGAGTAGATTCTTCATTGTGATTTTAGTGTGAGAAATCTTCAAGTAAATGAGTCATCGGGCAAAAGAGTAGTCGTCAATCCACTGGATATTATGTCACCTATAATTAAAGGTAATTAGTAAGAAGTTGTTTTAGTTATTAATATTTTTTTGGATAGTGTTTTTCTTGTTACAAATTATTCAAAAAAGTAATGATTTTATATATTTTTGAAAAATATGGAAGAAGAAAGTTGACAATAGTCATTATTAGATAATAACACTTGGATAAATTAGCACAGAAATCAAAACAGTTCTGGTTTAATTCCTGTATATATTGAGGGTGTTGAAGCTTTCTTATCTTTTAAATCTTCCAAACCAGAATTTGTTTTAGAAGGCACAAATAATTTTCCTTGTAAAAAATTTACTCTAAGAACATTGGACACATTTGAAAATGTTAGGGGCATCTCTTACGGTTAGGTTTTCAACTAGATTATTTTTTTGGGATCAACAAGGTGAACACAGTTTCAGAGAAGATACTAATAACTTGAATACAGATCCATCGCGGTTTGAAAATATAGTACATGATGTTGCAGGCCCATCTGTTCAAAAAGCTAAAACTCATGATGATATTAATTTAACTCTTGAGTGGGAACAATTCGAATTTTATAAGTTCTTGGTGTCTGTTAAGGATACATTATATCCCAGTTGCAAGATAATAAAATTAGAAGTAGTTGAAAAATTTATAGCTATTAAATAAGATAATACAATATCAAAAAACAATTTTGTTAAGATATTTTCTTTGGATAAAACACTGTTAACTAATGAAATTTGTTTCCTATAAATTAGTTTGAGAGCAAGTGGATGGTTCGTAATCTGATCCATAGTTATCAAAAGACTCATGAATGTGAAAATAAATTCATCTTATATTCTATTGAAAATGAGTTGTTGGATAGTTTTCCCACATGTGGACAATCACGGTATAATGAAGCTCAACTAGGAAATTCAGGAACAATCCTGCAAAACAGTTGAGATTTTTCCCATTTCACCCAGGATAAAGCATTTATTATGTCTCAAAAAACAAAGTCTATGATGTCATGGCACAAAACCAATAGTTCAACCGATAAAAGATTGAATCATCCATCTAATGGTGATTCATGGGATCATTTGGACTAACTGAATCTGTATTTTCTTTAGAAGCTCAAAAGGTGAAATTTGGTCTTTCTAGTGATGGTTTATTTCCATTTGTTTCTTGAGGAAGTCAGTATTCATGTTGTCATGTATTTATAAATTTTTACTATTTACCTCAATGGATGTTGATGAATGAGCCAAATATCTTATTGACATTATTAATCCCAAGACATCTAAAAAATATTTATTATTATTTGAAACCATTTATTGATAAGTTAATTTCATTGTGAAGTAAAGATGTTAGTACATATAATATTGATTTGAAACAAAATTTCATATTAAAAGTTGCATTGATTTGGAAGTTTCGGGAATTCATGGAATATAGAATGTTATTTGGACGGAGTACACACGGTCTGAAATCATTTCATTTATATATGAAAAACAAACAAAGCTTTGATGATTATAAATGGAAAAAACCATGCTATTTTAACTGTCATCACAGATTTCTTCCAACTAATCGTCCTTTTCTAAAGAAAAGTCGCATTTCAGAAAAGGTAGAATTGAATGGGATGAACCTCCAAAAATTATCTTAGATACAGAGTTAAAATCAGTTGTATTTTCATTACCTCCTATAACATTTGAGCCAACAGAATAACAAATGAAAATTTATGGCATTGGGAAAGAAAATAATTGGATAAAATTGATCATTTTTAGGATCTTCCATGTTGTCCTGATTTTTTGGTCTACCAATGTTAGATGTCATTCATATTGATAAGAACTTATTTGATAATTTATTTCATGAGGTTTTGGATACATCATGTAAGATCAAAGATAAAGTAAATTCAGAATTAGATCTTGCCCAAATTTATAGCCGACAAGTACTTGAACTATTTAAAAATGTTAGATCACAAAGGTTAATAAATCCAAAAGCATCTTATACACTATCAAAAGATATTCTCATATTATTTTGTCAGTGGATTGAGTATTGGAGTCTTCCAGATGGTTATGCATCCAATTACTCCTGATGTGTTAAAAATGGTCATATTACTGGATTAAAAGGCCATGATTCTCATGTTATAATGGATAGAATTATTCCAATTGGATTCAGAGGTTTATTGAATTCTATTATTTGGTATTCGATAACAGACATATAATATATTTTCATAAAAAATTTTCAGTGACAACTAACTATGATGCACTAAGTAAACTGGGAGAAGATGTCGTTTCCATTATATGCAAACTGGAAAAAATCTTCCATCCAGCTTTCTTTAAATAAATGGATCATCAGATATTACATATTACACATGAAGCTAAATGTGGTGTTCTGGCACAGTTTCAATGGATGCACCCATTCAAGAGATGCATGCAGAAATTGTGGGAAAAAGTATGTAACGAAGCATCGGTTGAAATCTCAATTGGCAGAGCTTATTTTCAAGGGAAAATTTCCTTTTTCTACTCTCATTATTTTGAATCTGAATAATTATCAAAACATAACCGAATGGAAAATAATAAGGGGAATATTGATGATGAAATGGAAAATAAATTATTAGTTTTTAATCATCCAGAGCTTGGATTCGGTGGAATTCATGAATGATGAATTTCAGATGATGAACATCACATAGCTCATACATATGTTATGCTCAACTATGATGAAATGACTTCATTTTTACTACGAGTGCTTCTATCAATTATTCTATAATTAATTTTATAGTATGTAAACTTATTTTATTTGTAGGTTATATGATAATCATACCAAGAAACTATTTCCATATATTATAGCAGCTCCTCTTGAAGAACTCCAACAAATTTTTTTATCAATGGTTTCAAAAACTGGTAACATAAATTATTAATGGTTTAATTTATCAATTGAGTTTATTATTTATGATATTAATAATTGTTCTAGATATTTTTAGGTGTCTCAACATGATGATAAAATTGATAAATGACTGTGTATATTGAGTAACCCACCATCCAAAATGGTTAAATCTAATAAGGCATATGTGGTGAATGGTTTTTGATTTCATACATGTGAAAATGGGGAATAAAAAATAACAATGAACAATGGAGTTTTATTTAAAGGATTTTATCATAGAGACACTGAATTTGACTTTTACAACATGTTGGATAAAAAATATGAAGTATATTATCTAGGGAAAAAAATTACACAACAATGATTAAATTTCGATGGTTGGATACTGAGAGAGGTTTGTGTGTTCATATGTTTCAAGGAAAGATCAATATTAATTATTAAAGTCTTCTTGTAATAAATAAAACATTTTTACATTCTCAATAGGCACATAAAAAATATTACACAAAGTATTGTAATACTTTAAGAGACCTGAGTGATTGGTGGAGCCTAATAAAAATTAAATCTCAGGAAAATCAGTTTACTCAAACTGAATGTGGTTGTGATGAAGTACAAGGAATTGAAATTTTTCAAGACACTACTCCAAATCCCTCTTTTTCACAAGATAAATGAATTTTGATGATGTCATAGCACAATTAAGGGTCGATGGTGACGATGATGTCAATTATCTATCAAATGAATTTAAAAAGGCAAGATATGATGAAACTGAAACTCATATGGATACTGATGAAACTGATGATGAATATGAAGACATTGACATCGTCAGATATGAAGATGATGATGAAGGTGAACATTAACATAATTAAATTCTGGTTATAATCATAACTAATATATATCTACAGGTAATAGTTATTTTCCACTATCTACTAACAACAATCATTTTGTCTTACAGATGGACCCTAATCTGTTTTGTGAGTTGGAGGAGGTTGAGCTACCATTGTATGAGGAGGATTTGGGATCATTTGACCCTCATCCAATTGGCGGATCAGGGGGAACGCAGAGGGGGAATAGTCTTGCATTACTAAGGTTTTATGACCCTATCCCCGAGCAATGTCCACATCTTAGTGTCAATCAATGCACGTGGATAAATGGTAACCTATTTATTTTAGTTATATTTTGTTAAAATATTTATATACTAATAGTTTGATTATTTGTTCTTTTTTCATAGTTTTGCAGATGTAGCTGTTGGAAAGGGGAAAGCTATCTTGTGCAATTATTTTTCTCACCCATAGATCACATGGGAACATATATTCGTTGATGTGGGGCTTGTAATGTTCAATCATTGGATTCTACATAAATAAATAATATTTATTTTGAAATTTATCTTATTAATAACTTGATATTATAAATTATTTGTAGGTTTTATGGTATCTAATTGATGATAGCATGTGTGGTGTTATCCACGAGGAATGCTAGGTGTGTTGGTATGACCATTTCCATCAGGTTTTTCATAATTTGAGATGGATAGCCATTTAGAAAGTAGGAGTGTTTGTATTTGATGAGTCATATAGAGCCAACCGACCAGAGTACATTTCAAATCATGTTTGGGATGGATTATATTCACACTTGTTGATTTGTAGATTTTAGATCAGATATTAATTGGCCCAGCATAACCAGGGGAGACAGGAGGTGACACATCGAGCTAGTAGTCATAAATTCAGTATGCATAGAGAGAATCTTGTATGTATATTTTTTAAATATTATATATAACCTTAAATATAAACCGTTTATTTTATATTCATATAGGTAGTAGAACAACCCAATATTATAGATTATGTCATTTATCATAGGATGTATATATTGATCTAGCCAGTGGAGAGATTAGAGGTGATCTCCAGTGTCATATTTTGGTCTGCATTTTTTTCAGTTTGAAAATTATCTGTATATTATATTTTTCCAATTTTAATTCCAAATTGAAACCAAAGGAGTCATATGAGGCCACGACCTCTTAGAAACGAGCTGAGATTCAGGCGAAGATGGTTGATTAGACTAGTACCCTATATTTCAAAGGTGCTGCATAGATTCATGTTACCTAGTATGCCTTCAAGAAGGGCCAAGTAGTTCATAGCGGCAGTCATTTGACTCTTGGGAGATATTATAGAGAGTTTTCAGAAGAAACTGGAAGAGATTCATCAGCAGGACGAGGAGGAAAAGCGTCGATGGCAGCAGCAGCAGTAGCACGAGAAGATAGAGTACATGGGTCGTCTAACTTGTAGTTTAGGGATGATGTTTTCTCTACTATCTCCTCCATCTCCTCAAAAAGATTATCACCCACAGTGTTTTTTTTATTCTGTTAAAATCATTTTAATTTAATATTTATTTTAATATGAACTACTTACAGTTTTAATCTTTCTATATTGGTATGAATATTGCATATTTTTTTAAAATATTAATATTTTTTATTTATTATTAGTATTATATTTTTTAATTTTTGTTTATTTAACAAATAATAGTAATTGTTATAATAATTTATGAATTTTTATTTTTTTTTGGAAAAGAATGGGAATTTTAATATTTTTTATTATTTTTCTAATATTAATATTAATATTTCATTAGTAATAATTTTATTATTTTATTTATTTTATTACGTATTTACAAATATTTATAATTTTAATTTTTTAATTTTTTTTATTTTAATAAATTAAATATTATTATTTCATTAATCATAATTATATTATTATTTTTTAATTTATTATGTATTTGTGATGGGACCTTTTGTGATAGGGTCCCATAGCATATTGATTACATATATATTTGTTTTAAAACTTATTTGCAATGGGTTACTTTATCGCCATAATTTTTTTGTGACGGGCACATCCCAAGGGGTTCTTGAATATATAATGTATTTAATCGGAGATCTATTTTCAAAGGGACCACATACAGTCACAATTATTTTTATTTGCGATTGTCCCATCACAAAAAATACTATTTGCAATGTTGTTTACAACGACAAACTATTTGTGATGAGCCCCCATCGCCAAAGTGTTTTTACGATGGGATCCCGACGTGAATAACTGAAATTCCAGTAGTAGTTATTTCCATGTTTATATAACTTATTCCTATGATATATTTTCACGTATTTAATGGTTGTAATATATTTTTATTTTCATTACTATTGTAGATTATAGGTTGGTAATAGTTGATCAGAAAGATGTCAAATTTTTATTTTTTTAATTTTGAGTTTCTGGAAGAGGTTTATATTGAATATCCTAATGGTTTTTGGGTTTGATAATGATGATAAAAGATTATGATGAATTATGAAGGAACAATATGGCTTAAAATATGCTGTAATGGATTGATATTCAAGGCTTGAAATCTATTTTTAAGAGTTAAAATTAACCAAAGGGAAACATGAAAATAACATATATACTAAATAAATGATTACATATACATTGACCATAATTTTACATGTTGATTATTTTTTTCAATTTATCATGAAAAATATTGTGAAGAATTTTCAAACCAAATGAAAAGAAAATTTTTTATGACATTGCTCGATGTGTTATGGATATTTTTGGATTTTAAAGTTGTGTAGTAATTTTTTTATTTTTTATAAGAAGAGAAGTAATTTATAATGTTTTATAAGACGTTTGAGATTTATGAGTCATTTCTATTATCAAAACCGATACATTTTCATAAAACGTGATGAAAATATATAAAAGTGAAATTATAAATCAATGAGAGTTAATATGGATAATTATATGCCTAATATATCTCGTAAAATCTTGACTAGATATTTTATGTATTTTTAGTCTTGGGGAAAGTCACTAGAGTGATACAAAGGAGTCACATATTTTGGTAGCTAAAATAATTCTTAAGTATATAAAAAGGAATATGGTTTATGGGACTATTTACTTGATAGGAAATAATTTTTCTCTTTATGGTTAAAAATATTTATTACTCAAGATATTTTGATGATATCAAGTGAAAATAATCATGAATTTGCCTCCTTGGGTAATGGGGCGTCTGTTAACATTTAAATAAATAGAAATAAGAATCATAGTGTATTAATGAGATGGAATTTTTTACTACTAATAGATCATTCAATCAAATGATTTAGATAAAGTATTAATTGGATTATCAAAGGAAAAAGGTGAAAACACACATAGAATTCATTGTGATAATAAAATTTATATCGAATAGTCAAAAAATAAAATTCAACACTCAATGTCCAAGAATATTAACATCTAGTTACACTTCATGAAATATATAGACTAAAATGGTGATAAAAAACTAGAATTTCTATTTTCATTAGGCTAAGATGCTGATATTTCCAAAAAAAAATTCCAAGATATAGAATTGATTCACTAAGTATAAAAATTAATTCCAATCCCTTCAATAATTCTTAAAATAAATTAGGATGTATTGTACTTTTCTGTGGACTTTGTTGTTAAATGCGGAAAAATTTACATTACTCTTATGGAAATAATTCTTTTTATTTATGGTATTAAATGGTTGTTTTTTTAATAAAAAGGGGATGATATTTTAATATTCAACTCATAAATTAATGGGGATATCATGTTGATCACAATGAAAACCAATGTTTTTCATAGAATGAAGCAATTCTCTCTAAAACACTACATTTTACTATGATTTGGATTCAATACATGTCAAATGTGAGATAAGTTTTGATTTCGTGTCTCTGAAATGAGGATTTCATTTTTGATAAAGAGTTTAGAAATATTGAAATGAATATAATTGGGGAGATCTAATTTTTCATTAAAATTTTTAGAGGATTTTGCATAGTTTTAATTTATTTGATAACAGATTGAGAAATAACATGGGACAATTGGAGGGATGATATTAATCACAGAAGACATTTTCTCATAACTATTTTTGAAAAAAACATATATTACATTTTGTATAAAGTTAGTTTTCTTATAATATAGATGAAGGACCTATCATTGTGAAATATATTTTGAGGATATGTTTTTTGTATTAATCATAAATTTTATAATGACCATGATAAAATATATTAATTTTTTAGTTAATATAAAACCAAAGAAGGATAATTTTAAGGAGTCTACCCATTTTACTCAATTGATGTATTCATTTTTTACTTAGCATTTTAAAATGTGTTTAATAGTGAGTTACCCAAAAATTTGGGTCACCAAAAGGTTGTTCTAAGAACCCATGTTCAAACATTTTGTTGTTAAACACTAATTTAAATAGTTACCAAAACAAGGTAGCATTAGAAGTGGTATAAAATGGTGGAGGAAATCTTATGCATGGTTAACAAAGGGTATGTGCCGAGAACACACATGGAGTGAAATTGTGCTTATGGTTGGGTACAAACCAATCTATGAAGTGTTTTAGTGTATGAAAAGCTAACCCACTACTCATGTTCGAGGGATTAGGGGACAAGACTGATTATTATGGAGTGTGAAACTAATTAAATTCCTGACAAGAGACTTTTTATAAACATGAAATTATTTCTATACCAAAAAATAATATGGAAATAATGTTGATCACACCAGATGTTTTTCTTTAACCTTTAAAAAACTTAAAAAACATGTGCCTTCAATATCCTTTTGGGTCTCTATGGATTGACCACATGACTATCATAGAATAATGATAAGATTCAAAGATATGGTAAACCATTGATGTAGTTTAAGAACACATGTCATACAATTAAGTGATCAAATTATGTTTTATACTAATGTAATGAACATTCTGGGATCTACATTGAGTTACAAGAACCACCAAGATTTTTTAGTGACCATATAAGGAGCCTCTGATCAATTATAGTCCAATAAAATTATAGTTAGTGATTATACATGAGAAGGATAAACTAATACAAGTAAGGATTGACTGTGATTGACCTAAATTTAGTTGTTCATTGACTTCTAGAATAATATTGAATCATCATTGATCCATTGATACACTAATAACAACCATGTTTCAAAAATATTTGCCTGGTTGGAGAAGTAACTGACTTAATGAGGCAATGATAGATAGTAAAGGCTCTGCACTTTATGGTGAGTGACCATTCCAGGTGACCATAATGAACATATGATATACTGTTTGATCATATGAACATGTTTTCTAGTTGATCTTTTAAATGTGAAACAAAAAGTGTCCAATAGTGGTGTTTTTGTGATCCTTAAAAAATATGAAATATAACATACTTGTATGAGAATTTTATATAAAATTATATTCTTGATATGATATATAGAAATATATGATTTGTGAATTATCATTCCTTTATGAAATATTTTGAATAGACATAATCTATGGGATGAAATTAATTCATGGATCCAAGTGAATTATTCTACATGAAAGAAATATATATATATATATTTCACCAAGGGAAACATGATTCATAAATCATAAGTCCTTGGACAAGATTTCGTTCAAATATTTTAAAACATTCATTTTTTTGAATGGTAAATGTGATAATTCAAATATCGCATGTAAAAAAATGAGCAAAATTTTAGGTTATTTTAAGTGAAGACCTTGAATCATGTTTTTAATGAGCATTCAAATGAATTTTAATGTATTTTTAATAGAAAAAATATCACTATTTTGTAACAGGTAGTTTCTATATTTTTTAATGGAAATATTATTTAGAACAATTATGTTAATATATATATATTGGATTTTTATTGTAAAAAGTTGTACATGAATTTTGAGTGCATAGTGGTGTTTTTATTTATTCTGAGCACCTAGGATAAGGAGAGAAAAAGGTTGTATCACGTGCACATGATGTAATTCATGAGGTGTTCCTTTGTATTTAGTTAGATAAATATTTAAATACATCTACATAAATCTATTTATGATGGTAACATATAATCTTATAGAAGAAGATATCATATTTTTAATAGAAGTATCTAGTCATATTTTAATGATATGACTATTTATATAGAAAATGATGATGATTTGAGAAACATGTGGTCTCAATATAAACAATGTTGTGTCAGGGAAGTGGATAATTTCATACTGAACCATGGGAACATATTTCATGATTTTATAATTATTATAAATTCTATAGCGGTAATAGAATTTATGTAATAAACAATTTCAAACACATAAAGGAGAATGATCTCACATCAAGGTAAAACCATGTAATTTTTATGTGTGCTACTATAATTATTTATTTCCTAAATAGGTTTATGAATAGAAACAATAGAATTAATCTCAAAAATTATCTTATTATAGGGTTTATACTATAAATGAAGACTCTATTAAATGAATCGGAACTGATGATTCTCCCCCAGTGGTACCATAATAGGATTTGGGCTATATATTCAATATGAATATTAATTTACACTAACACTCTCCTAACCCATTATTCAAAGAAGGAGGTTTACCCGTTTTATGATTAATAATCAAGAGGGGTGATTAAATAATGAAATCTCATCCAAATGAAATCTGAGGTGTGGTTTCAGGTGCAGTAATCACATATCATAGATTAGAGGCATACAATCATATAGCCATGGTGATTAACCACTAGGTTGTTCCCATTATATTATATTACTCCTAATATTCATTTTGAGGTTTTTACTACATCTGTTCATAGGAATTATATTACATATTATTCCTCTTTTTTTGGTTTTTGGATTGTTTTCATGGGGATTGGGTATGATCAGTTTTTATATGGGGAACTACATTTGGAATTCCCAACTACACAGTGTGTAGTCACAAGAAGACATGTAGTGTATTTGGTTGATGTTTTTCAGGTTAGAGAGGAAATCCATATAGTTTGTCTTACATATGGACATGTCGTTCACTACCCATGGTTACATGAAATATGGTTTTTTCTGGAACATATATTGGCACCCTATGTAATGGACATGGCATGTGTTTGTACACCTCATGTCAAGATTCATAAGATGATTTGAGTTAAAGTACAGAACTAGGTCCCCATGATACTCTCACACTATTTATCATAGGTTCATACCATATAATTTGAAATTACACAAAGATTTGGGTTGGGGTATGTACTTAGGGAGATTATTGTGTGTACACACTATGCACTCCTAGAACACACTCTTTAATTTACTTGTTGTTAGGTTTCACAAATTTAATCACCTCTCGTATGTTTTTGAAAAAATAAGTAGTCTATCATGAGTGTCCTTCCATATTTAATGTTGTGATTTTGACTAATTAGATGGGGTAATATATTAATAGTTTTATTGGGGAAGATTTTTATATTTCAATCAGATAAGAACGATGAAGGGGTGTATATGATGGAGCATAAGATATATGAGGGATATAGAAAAGCAATGTTGAATTTAGATACAACGTGTAAGAATGTTTCTTATTATTAAATAAAAATACTCCTTAATAGTTTTTAGTGATGATATAATTCTCATAGGATGGAGATTCATAGACATCGGGTGCTCGACTGGGTTTCAGTAGTAACGTCTTTTCATTAGAATAGTTTGAGGGGATGTAGATAGATACAAGAGTTGTATAGGTTTATAATTTTTTATTTTCACCATGTAGATAGTAATGGTGCATGTGTTTTTTATATGAAGTATGGTGATGTTGGTTGTTCATTCTATTGTCTTGATAGACTATATGACATGTTTTTATCTTGATGTAACATATATTTTTTATTTATTGTTGAGTCTCTAGTTATATTAGAGTAAGATGGAGTAGTGTCTATGAATGATCTTGTGATTTCCTTACATTATATTGTAAGATCACATGATCCAGTGGGATTGGAAATATAGAACCAAGGATTCTGATAGTTCTCCTAAATCCTTTTTGTTGGGAAATGGTTTGGGTTCTTATATCCTGAGGATGGAGTTGATATTACACATGATACATGGGGTGTGGTTCACATTTCTATAAAGTGATTTATTAGAAATACCTCTATAGGGGATCCAGATTTACTCTACTATAAGGTAGTGATATAATTTTTGGGTAGTCTCATCCCATGGGAATAGTGTGGGAACCTCTGTTCAGATATGGTGTTGGTACAATATCAATTTCTATCTTTTGGTTGATATTAATCAGTGTATAGGGTTGACACTTCCTAAGTCATCATGTTGGTTCTGAAGAGGAATTGGTTTTCTATGATGATTAAAGACATTTTGGCTTGGTTATGGAAATGGTTGATATTTTTTGGATGGTTCATGAATTCCGTAAATAAACCTAAGATAAAAATGATATAAATAGTACATTAATCTAATGATTTAAATGTCACATCTGACAAATAGTATCACAATAGAAGGACTTAAAGGTGTCGTTTCATGGATATTGGCTATATAATCATCTTATTTTATAACACTTGGGAACATTTCTTCGTAATATTTCTAATCTAGCCCCTTTCTAGAAATCTCACAGGATATGATCATCTTCATTCCTTGGGTAATATGAAGATAACAAATTTTTAAGCTCAGACGCCCAGTAAGTGGAAAAAATATCATAATGTGTCAAATCATAAACATTAATGAGGACATGAGGAAGACATAAATATCATAATTAAAAAATATAATACCATATATTACTTTTATGAATATGGTATAATAATATAATATCATAAATAGGTCATTAATGAAGTCTAAAGAAATTATTACATGGCTTAAAATACATTTCAATAATCATAAAAAAAGTGATCACAATGTAATAGTTTAGAATACTTAAAAAAAGACATAATCATAAAAACATTCCATTTAATGGAAATGATATGAACATTTAAAATTTGGAAAAACTTGATAAACAACATGTAAACTTCTCAAAACCACGTGAATAGGGAAACCATTGTGAGAATACCCATTATTCCAATTTCTGTATGAAAACAATAATTATATTCATGCCTAAAAATATAAGAAAATCAGTAATGAACACAACTAAATGAACAAATTCATTATGTATATTCTTTATTATCTCATGATATATAAATATAAACCAATGTATAATAGGTATATATATGACTGCAGCCATCATCATCTGTAAAAGTACTTTCAAATTAAAATCTATCACTAACATATCTAAATGAACCTACGCAAAAATGGATTTCTAAAAATTTCCAAAAAAGTCACAAAATATAAACACAATAGATCAAAAAATATTAAGAATATAATTTTAAAAAAGCAATCAGATCATAATAAAATATATATATTAATAGGAACATCACATCAATAGAGATACACCTAAGAGAAAAAATAGATTTGAAAATAAAAAAGTTTTCGAAAAACCATTCAAATATTATTATAAAATGTTATGTGAAAATTAATTTCATACTAGTTTTTTAGGAGGGAAAGAGAATACATTTTAAAACCTTTTTATAAAGTGTTATACATAAAATATCCATTAAAATAAAAAATAGTATAAAAATATTGAGTGGAAGAGAAAACATTTTATTTTCAAAGGATGGATAATCCTTTTCTTTTTTTGAAATACCTTTTTTTTGTAAACCACATTGTAATAATATTATTAAAAATTAATTTTTTAAAATGGTAAAAAGAATTATGAGAATCATATAAAATAATCTATATTATCTTAACTTAAAATAGAGGTGAACATTTATGGGAAAAAATATGAAAATGTAACAAAAGATTAATGGGTAAGAATGGGAGTTATTATTATAGAATAAAATGATATTCAAAAAAATGGGAACATTAGGATCAAAGAAAATAAGAATGGAACATTCATGTAATAAATAATATAAACCAACACATTAGAAATTGATTCGAGGATATTTTTATAAAATTTTTAATGAAATAATCAAAGGATAATGAGAGAAAGATCATGAAATATACATTAAAATAACAATAAAAGAAATATATTTTCTAATGTGAAATCAAATTTTTATTCAATATATCTCATAAAAAAAGTTATGGATTAAAATAGAAAATATTTCCAATGGATTTGAAAATGAGATATAGAAACCATTAACATTACTCTTGATTTCAATAGAAGTTATTTAAACCAATGTATAATAGACATAACTATATTAATAACAAATTTTAGAACTATATTCATCCGTAGAAATATTTTTAATTTTTATTTATGATCAGTATCTATATATATATTAGTTTTTTTCCATTTTTTTCCCCATTGGGTTTCTATGTTTTGATTGTTTTCACTAGTTCCATAGGAGCAATGTTGCTATTCATTTTTCATAAAAATTTCAACATTAAAAGTTCATTAATGGTACTATAGTTGGTGAATTATAATTTTAGGGCCCCATATCACCATGAGAGGTGAAGGGTGAATATGAGTGTCAACATTTTCTTCTAAAGTGATAGTTTTTGTCCCCACATTGGTAGGAACTTGTTAAACTTATCTGTTAGAGTAGTGTAGTAATAAAATAATCACATGAAAAGATAGAACACATCAGTTTTACATAGATCTCAAATACGCGATAGTCCAAGGAGTATACATAGATATTGTATAGGTCATACCTAAATCCACTGATATTCACTAGATGTAGAATATAAATGTTTTTTCATAGTCATTATATGACAGGAACACTACCGTTACATGGATTTAAAGACAACACACTATGTCCCTTAGAACACTTCTGTCAAATCCCCCAAACTCACTACTTTGAGAGATGTCTAACTTAGTTTATTGGCTTGATGGTATATTCAATGAATTGAAATTAAATTCATTGTCCCTATCTTGTACGAGACTCTTCTTGCACAATATATTTGAGTTGATTCTCTTTTAAAGAACAATATACTTAAAACTGATGTTCAATAATTTTTTTCACGACGCACCTTCTCGAAGATCACTAACTTCATGAAGCTCCATTCATTCCTAGAAAAGCTACCTTCATGAAGCACACTTCCATCACTGAACAAAATTCCTTCACAAATTCACTTCCTTTGAAGAGAAAACAACTTTCATGAAGCTCAATATTTCAAAAAGGAATACCCTATCATCACAAAGAACCCTTTAATAAAAATCAGTGGATTCAGTCAAGAAATATATTCTTTCAATAATTTTTATGCTCTCATAGAATGATGAATTCAGGAATCTCCCATATCTTCATGAAATCAGAGAATTTTCATATTTTCCTTGAAAAAAATTATTTCAAGTGATGAGGGGTGGCCTTATATTTATTGGTTCAACAATTCGTGATGCTCCACCACCTCTTAGCAGATTTTTAGGATCGTTAAAAAAACATCATCATGGTTCTCCTCATAATGTGAATCTACATTGAATTTTTTTATTTTTGATACATGGAATTATCATGAATCTATATATCAAACTATAGTACCATGATTTTCAAATTCTCATAATTGTGGAGATCACCACCACTGTTCATGATTCTCCAATTCTTTGATGTTTGTGATGCTCATTACTATCACGTAGATCACTATCAACATTCTTTTAACATTCAAAATACACAATTCAGGAATCCCATATTCAAAGAAATCATGTAGTTTCCATATATTCTTATGGACTTCAAAGAAATACAACTTTCATGAAGTTATTAAACTTCTATATTTTGGTCCGCATTAATTTGGAAAACATTTGGAAATGATGAAACCATAAATATTATTGTCATATTGATCTGTATAACCCAATTCATTAAAAATTTCCCAATCTTTGATGTGAGGATTAAAAAAACAAAACTATTCTATATTTCTAGAAATTAATAGACTTTTTTCCAAAAATAATTATTTATAATTAATCAATTTCCATGCATGACTACTTGATTCTTTATTATTGATGATGAAATTGTCAACAAACACACATCATGGATTCTCTTTACCAAAAAATATTTTTTTATAATTATTTATTAACTTATTTATGTATCTCTTATGGAATAATAAATATTTATTATATAAATATTTATTTAATATTATACAATTAATTATGTTTTCATAGTCAACCATGATATAATTTTCTAGCTCCATTCATATAGGTTGTCAAACCGATCCAAACATGAACATACTATAATTAATGAATGATTATGATGTTATTTGGTGTTAATATAATTATATAATAGGTATAATGTATTTATATAGTTTTTCTTTCAGTGATATTTTAGAATTTTAATGAACTAGATAAGATCTAATAGATATGAAAATATTAATTAATATGAATATATAGTTTTTTCTTCATAGTTTGATTGTCTGAGATAGTTAATTTATTTGGATGATTTATCCTTCAAAATATTAATAGGTTATTAAAATTGTGTTAAATAACATTATTCAAATAAATTACATCATATTTATTCGTTAAAACAATTGTCACAACATTATGTAATGCAGTGATGAAATAGAGAATGAAAATAGATCATTTCTTGGAGGTGGTAGTACACATGTACGAATGGTTGACAATTTCATTTTCCAAAGAATGGGAAAAAGGAATAATATGGGTTTACATTTAAGAAACTAATATATATCATTAATATCATAATTATATACTAAATTCTCTCTTAGTAACATCCTTGTAAGGTTTTCAAGGAAACTAAAACATGTTTCCCTAAGGAGGTTGTAGTCCTCCAATGCAAGATTCACGTGTCCAATTAATTTAACAAAAAGTGAAGGGATTATAATTATTATACCATCATTACAAATAATAGTAGTATATTAATGAAACCTATGTTATCATTATATAATTTCCATTATAGATTTCATGAATAATAAAATCACATAATGGAATATGAAAGAGGGAGGAACATATAGAAATATATACATTAATACTAGAATTATATTATTTGAAAAGGGAATTAAAACATTGAGGGATAGTATTTTGAAAAGAGAATACATCATTATGGTGTAAATGAGTGTTTTTTATGAGGTTTAGGAATAATTTAGGTATAAATTAATGTCTTTTGGGGTGAGGTAAAGTTAAGATAATAGTGTACCCTTTATAGTGATAAAGGGATGAAATTTTTGTAAATACCCAAACATTTTCAATAATAGGAATATAATCACATGAAAATGGATCAAAAATCTAGAAATAATTGATAATAGATAAGACAAGGTCTATAAAATGTAAAATTATCAATTAAAAATATCTTTTTAACATGTTAGTCTGTTAATCACTTAAGAAACTCAATTATACCATTTCAGTTTTTAAAATGGTAACTAGTTTGTACCTTGATTATTACTAATTTAGGAAATATATAAAATTTCCCTTATTATATAATTTTGACCTAAGGATTAAAAATTATAAATACACATTTTTTCTTAAATTATTTAGTGATAACAATTTATTTTAAAATGTTAAATTCATAGCCTATTAATTTTTTTTGGGAGAAATATATCTTATCTTTTTAAAAGAAAAATACATATTTATAAAATAAATAAAACATTTTAATAATTATAAATTTATATTTAAAACAAATTTTCTCTTAGAAAAAAGATTCATAAATTTCTAATTCAAACTTATATACTAATAATGTCATTAAATTCATGTTATTTATAAAAATAGTATTCAGCATTATTCACTAAATAATAAATCATTTTAGAAAAAAAAATATTAAGTTAATATTTCCATTAAAAATAAAAAATGAATTTAATTTTATAAAATTATCATTCTAAAACTTATAAAATATATTTAATTTTAAAACCAAAAATATACTGAAAATGTGTTTTTAAAAAAACAACTACAAGTATATTAACTATTTTTCCAATAAATTACTAATTAAATTAGTGTTAATATATATTTATTTTATTCAATCAAAAGAAACATAGTTACTTGTGTAAAAATATCCAATTTATTCCATATATGGTTTACTATAAATTTAACTTCTCAAGTTCCACTTGGAATTGGTGTTAGTAAAATCCATGTGATGAAACTTCACTTTTGAGTTCAGAAAAATGTGCTTAATATGGTAGACTTTGGCTTCGAGATTACATTTGTTATTATATTATTAATTGGTTTTTTATATGGAAACATTAATATATACAAGATAATTTAACATTCATATTTAATATTAAAAAAATCATGGTTTTTCATTTTAGGTATGTGTATTGTATCAAAAAAATTATTTAATATATTATTTATTCAGGTAGAATATAGAGAAAAATATCAATTTTTTACATTCACCCTTAAATACATTTCATCCTCACAATTTTAATAATTACTTAATAATTAAGTTATGTATTGTATTCAATAATATAAATCATAATTTAATTTTATAATGAGGTATTAATCACATCTTTTAACATATAATATTCCTAATCCTAATATTATGTATCTTCTAAATAATTTTGTTAAATACTTCTCATGGTTTGGTGTTATGACATATTTTATTTTTAATTGAGTTCATAATTTAGACTTGTAGTGGCCAATTTTCATAAATTGACTTATGGTATGATTTTGGACTACAAATTTTTATAATAGATACACTATACACACCTATATCGTATCCTTCAGGGTTCGTTATCTTGGTAGTGTTAGTGAAAAATGAGGTTAAATGTTTAATTAATTGTAGAATTATCCTCATAATCATAAGGATAATTGGGATATGAATTTAGAACCTATATAAAGATTTTTGGATTATTTAACTCTAGTACAATGGAATGTTACCTCTCTATCTCATCCCATTCCTATGTTCCCTACTTTAAAAAATAACAAAATGTCTTCTCACCAACTTGATACACATGTCCTTGTATTAACCACACTATAAAATCTACTCAACTAAGGATTGGTTGGGAATGGATACCCTAACACATCCAATTTTTTTGGATATTCATCTTCCCAAATAGGGCCTTCAAAAAATGAATGATTTCCCACACATGGTGTATAGGATCACAAGTAGTTAGGCATCGAACCATATTAATTAACTGATCCCTACACTAAGGTCACTAAGGGGCCTCCTTTTTCACCTAAACAGCATATCCTATGGTACTAGTGGTAGTATTGGGGGTTTTATTACAAACACAACATTTTCAGGGTGTATCCAAAGTCTCAAAAAACATTGGGGCCTACACAATATGGAAGTGCATTGATAGATGATATAGAAGATTATTCATTATTGTTATATAGTGTTTTAGTGAAATTAATATATCCTATTGGTGGCTTCTAGTTTCTGTTTAAACCCCATTAAATGTTTTAATTTGATAATTTTGTGGGAAATGTTACCACAATCAGCGAATATGATATTTATGTGGAATTACTTAATCAATTAATTTTAATTCATCCAAAGGATTCATAATATGACTTGTATTTTTATCAAAATAATATTCATAATGGAACCATAATACAATTTGATATTTTTTTAATAAATAAAAAATCCTGGTAGTACACCTAGAAATAAATCTTTGTGACTTAGATTATCTATAATAAATATCCCATATTTACCATTCTAAGTTGGATGATTAAGTTTTGAAGATCAATATAATCACTAGTCATTATATACGATCATCCGTAGTCCATTGGTTATTGTTGTTGTTATTTAGACCTATCTTTCTTATCAGCCTTGGTTATATTAAAATGACTTCAATAATGTCAATATTTTTCACAAAAAATTAATTATAACATTTTTTGTTCTTCTAGATACACAATTACTACTCCCATTATTCTAACTAGTATGAATATTTTTCAGTGAATGTTCAATTATTGATGACTCTATCTTCCACAAGTAACACATTTTCTAGTTCCCTTGAAGAAATTTACACAGTTGTTCTTCTATATTTTTTATACTATAAGAAGATTAATATTCTTTATATAATCATATTCATCTTTTCATATTTTATGAGACACCATCATTATATTCATTAATTTTTGGGTACTTTTTCTCTGATGACATTATCAATCATATTTACTTTGAGTTAGTTTGGAATAATCATTTGGTTTCTTAATTTATCCTCTTTTTTTATTTGTTTTTCATTGAGGTAATATTTACATTATCCCTTGACCCATCATTTCTTCTACATCCAACCATTACTAAAACATAAATAGTTTTCATGAGTTAAGAAACATTACCAATATAGGGTTATTATCATAATAATAAAAGGAATTAAACCATAAAATGTCTTATTGTTTTTAATTTTTTTGTTTTCCTATATTTACTTTAGTTAAAATAATACAAATATTAATTTAAAGTATGTTAATTTACGCAAGGTTATCTTATGATTTTCAACAAAATACCGTAATGTTATGTTAAAATAAATTCTTTATAAAAGTTCAAAAAGTACATAAGATCAACCAAATCATATAGATTAATGGTGTCAAAACGGGTGCAATGTTTGGCCTCTATATCTTACAATAGGATATGATTGTTTCCCTACCAAACACTTATTTTTTATGGCTATTACCCCTAGGTATATCTTTGGTGGATCTAGAATCCAATTATATTCCCCAATAGAGTTTCATTTCTAGGGAAGACAATATACTCCTTGATTTACTAATATCATTGAATGCCGTCATATATATAGACTCATCCCTATGGTTTTCACTATGTTTCTTTAAAATAATCCCAAAAAAATTTAATATCCATTTTTTTGAAAATCCCACTCTAATACTAGATAATGTGACCCAAGATAAATATGAATTAAATAGTACATTAATATCATGATTTAAATAATACATCTTGCAAACATTACTACTATATAATAACTTAAATTTTATGTGTCTTAGATATTATCTTCATAAAAATCATACTTTAAAACAAATGTGATTTTTTTTGAATAATCATGATCTTCTATACCCTTTCTATAAATCTAATATGATATATTTGTATTCCTATCCTAGGTAAATGAAACATAAAGAGGGGGTGATCTCAGAAGATAATAGGGAGAAAACATATCCCAATGTGTTAGATCATAAAATGAATAAGAATATGTGGAAGGAATAAATATCCTAACAAAAGATTGTAACACTATTGATGGTAATTATAAAACATGATATAGAAACATAAGTTAATAAATATATAATTATATAAGCTTAAAAATATGAAATAGATAAAAATACATATCAATAATAATAAATTAGCTAAGCATGTCATAAAAGTGTGGAATATATTTAATATAAGTAATAATAATTAAAACATGGGAATTTATATAAGTTAAATGAATCTTGAAAAATTGGAATTACATTATTTTATTGTAAATATGGAACAAATATAAGGATAGGAAAAAAATTATGATAAAACGCATTATTACAATTGTTATGTGAATACAATCATTATGTAAAAACCTGAAAATATGAGAAAAAACATCATTCCCACACCTAAACATGTGAGAAAACCCATCATGACCAAGATTTTGTGAAAAAAAACATTATTTCTACTCATGAATATATCATGAGATATAAACTTAAACTAATTATTTATAGGTTTATATAGGACCCCACCTTTCATCATCCATACATATTTTTACCACATAAAATTAGCTATAATGATATATTAATGAACCCGTTTAAAAAGAATATGGTTATTGACATTACATAAAAAATCAGATTACATATACATAAGTGATTATGAGATATAAAAACCTCATTTTCTAAAAATAATTATATCATAATAAATTATTCATAATGTTAAGAACACCAATTCCAGAGAGTTAAACCTTGGAGAAAAAATATTAGTGAAAATATAAAAGTTATCACAAAACATCTGAAATATTTTGATAAAATATAATGTAAAAATCAATATCAAATAAATTTATTAAGTGGGAAAGAGAATAATTAAAATAAATAATTGTTGAATTTTTTTTAGTTAAATATAAAAAAATTTATATTTAACTAATGGAAACCCTTTCATTAATATTTCAAAATACATTGTTTAAAATCAACATTATAAAAAGAGTATTAAATAATAAAATTTAAATGGTTTTAATTTATTTATGAGAAACATATTAAATAATACATCTTAGATTTACCAAATAGATAGAAGAATATTTGTGGGAATGAAAACATGTAAATGGAAGAAAATACCCATTGGTAAAAATGTGAGTTGTTCTTACCATTGATATACATTCATTTATGAAAACAATTTATTAAAGAACTGGTTATTGATAATGAGAATTAATTAAACTATAGAAAAAATTAAACAAAAAATTAAATATGTTAAGGGTAGGATCTAAGAATACAAAAAACCATATTAATGAATGAAATACTAAGACATGATCAATCAAAAAAATTAGTCGATAATACTCTTAAAGAATTAGTAATAATAAAATAAAATTATTTTGAGATATCATCAGGAAATATACATTAATATTTCATAAAATGGAATATATTTTAATATTATAATGTAAATAGGTATTAAATAATCCATTAAAAAAATTTAAGGAACACAATATCGAACAAGTCACATGGAGTTGTAAATGAGACACCATAACTCTGAAATTTAATCTTGATTTCAATGAACATCATTTAGCCTCTTTTATATATAATATAACTATCTTTATAAAAAATTTAATAACCATATTCTTACCAAAATATATTTATAATTTTAATTTTTTACTATTTTCAAAATGTATGTTAGTTTGGTTTTACTTATTTTTCCATATCAGGTTTTTATAGTTTTTGACCATTTATACTAGTTTAATAGTAGCAGTGTCGATATTTATTTTCAAAAAAAGTTCATAATTTCAAGTTCATTAATTTTATATTATTAGATGAATTAAAATTGTTTATTAATTTCAAATTTCCTTTTATTATTATTTCATTATTTTTTATTTAAGATGGAATCGAAAATAATCATACTTAGATGATTTTCTTAACCAAAGAATGATGTTTTATTAATAATTGAGTTAAATATTGATATATACATCATAGGGAAAAGGAAAATTATTATTTAAATATTTCTATAATATTATTCCATAAATCATGTTTTCATAATCATCTATGAAATATATTGGTGTAATTTTTCATGTAAGTGGTCGAAGAAACCCAAACATTAATATAAAATGATTAATGGATGAAATTGCTTTATCATCTTACTTCACTTGTTTAAGACATTTAATTTTATAAGGATTATTTATCATTCATATAATGAAAATTTTATTAAATTTGTATCACCTAACCTTATTCATATCATAAAAATAATATATATCATTTAAATTTATTCTCATTATTCTTCATGTAAGGTGGGGTTAAAATAAAAAATAGAAATAGCTCATTCTATGGTGGTAGTACTCCCCCAAAATTCATGGTAGACAATTTTGTTTTCCGTGATAAAGGTAAATGGAGTAATATGGATTATTTTTTATGAATCTGAAATATTTACAAAATTTCATAATTATATATTATATTATTTATTATTTCAATCTTAGGATGGTGATTCAAGAAAAATAAACACATTTTGTTATAGAGGTAGTTTTCCACAGAGCACACGATTCACGTTTTCATTTTTCATAATGAAATGGAAGAGGGTATTTATTTCATGTTACATAAATATAGTAACATAATATTATAGTGATTATTCTTAATTTATCATTATAATATATTTAAAATAAATTTTAGGATGAAGAAAATTTTATAAATAAATTGGAAGGAGAGAGGTGTTGTTAGAATATATATCATGATACTATAATTATCTCTTTTATGAAGGGGATTAAAACATTAAAGATTAAAAACATAATTATGGTGTCTATGAGTGTTTAAAAATTTGTTTGGTTGAGTTTTGGTTTAAAATATTTTATTTTTTTATGAGGAGAGGTGATGGCAGGAGTGGACCTTTTACCAGTAATGAGAGATGGGATTTTTATAAATACCTAAAAAAAATTCAATAATAGGAAGTCACTCTAAAGAAAAAAGGATAAAAATTTGAGAAATAACAGGTAAATGAAGCAAGAATATCTACAAACACAACAAACAATAAATTATAATTTTTTATAATATTTTACACCTTTTATATCTTTGGTTACACATTTTTACAATTTCAGTTTTCACCACGATAACTATTTATTACCCTGAAAATTTTTCATATGTCCTAAACAATTAATTGTTTCTTATAAAATAACTTGTACCTAATAATAATAAATTTCAAATTTTTTTATCTTTTAAAAAATTGATTGAAATTAATTTCAAAATACTAAATGCATAATACATTAGAAATAAGGTTTTTTGAAAAACATAACTAAAGTAATAAAATTTGATATATTGGTTTATAATTTAAATAAAATATTTTTAAAATATAAAATTTATTCATAAAATACATATTTTTTCATAGATAATGGTTTCATATATTTCTAATTCAAATATAAATACTAATGATTCCCTAAAAGTCATTTTTTTGTAAAAAATAATTTTTCACCATTTAAAAAAAATCCCAAACATTAATATTTGTAAAATATTTACATAAATGAAAAAAAATAATTATAATTTTATAAAATTCACTTCCTAATTTTTTTTAAAATCTTTATTTAAAAGTTTAAAATATAGCGAAAAACTCTTGTTTATTGAAAAATGGATTTTGTTATATTAACTATTCATTTTCATGTATATTACTATTGGTCATAGGGTTAACATATCTTTTATATTAAATAAAAGAAAAATTAGTTCCGTGGAATAATTTTCAAATTTTTCTAAGATAAATTCTTTTTGAATAAACTGAATTTATAAAAAAACGACTTTTTAAAAAGTATAAAAAATTGTGATATATCAAAAAATATAAATATTTTAATAAATTTGTATATAATCATATTTTTTAATTACATATCCTATTATTATATCTATGATATATATAAGCTTTCCATAATCATTGGTTCTAGTTTTTGAGGTCATTTCATGTAGTATGGAGCTTGTGAAAATTTCCACAAGCTTGTACATCTCTGGTATATGGTTTAAATCAAACTATAATTTCATTATTCTAGTCTGGGCTCGGTCAAAGGAAACCCCTAGAGAAGCTCCCTCACCTCAATGTTTGAAAAAATATTATTCAAATTGATCAATTCTATTTATGGATTCTATTTCTTCATATATTAATCATTGATTTTTTTGATATGGTTAGATCAATTTATACCAGCTAATTTAAAAAAATATTGGAAATATGAACATGTTTTTCATTTTATTTACATATTGTTTTTGAAACAAAATATTTAATATATATTTTATTTAAGGAGAATATACAATGAAATCATGACTCTTTACACTCTAGGTCCCATGGTGTATGATGTTCCCTAGTCCTTCCCCTTAGTCTGCATCCAAGAGGAATGTTGGTTCAAATAGTTGTTTTTATTAATATAGTTGGCACATCCTTCCTTTGATTTTGTCTTGGATACTAGGCTAATAACATTGTTACTAATGTGTTTGAGGAGTTGATTTTCCTCATGTATCGATTCCCGTAAATTTGGGCGTGGTTTCTTTCTATTCGATGGTCAATTTGGAACTAGGAACTAAGAGTTAAAGGTTTGGTTATGCATATTCTTCCTGGGGCCATATTCAAGGGTTGATGGAATGTGGGTATCTCGATGTATTATGCCATAATTATTTGTATAGTGGTAATTTATATTTAGATAGTGTATTTTGTTGTTGGAAATACCATTTTTTTGCTTTATCTACCTTGACAGATCCTTGAGGTGGGGTAGTGATGTTTTTGGTGGATGTTGTCGACTATATACCAATGGAGTTTGGTATTCTATGGCATGGCTATGCTATGAGGTGTCTTCCCAGAAGTTGTGATGTCATGATCATGAAGTCTTATTACATAGAATGAGGATGTGTTGGGAGTTAACTTTGTATTTTGATTTTATTGGATGGAGGTATTATTTGGGTGTTAGAGTAGTAGGTTTCTCCACCCAAGTGTTGTTCTTTCCCTTGTTGAGTTGGGTGTCTATAGGGTATGTATATTATAGTGAGTTGGCCTTAAAATCTATTTCCCATTGGTTTTTGTGTAATCCTACTATGTATTTTATGGTCATCCTGGCATTCTTAAGATTTCCACATATATTGTGATTGTGAATATGTTACATTAGTTGGAGACAATTGAAACATGGGGTTACAGTGCATTGGGATGATGGTGCCAGAATATTGGGGAACCCATCTTGGTTTGTGGGACTTTTTACTTATGTCAATGGTTATTATGGTTTTTTGATATATCGTTCGGTAATATGAGTTTTGTTTTAATTCATATATATTTTACATACAATTAGTGTGTATTTTATGCATGGTTGTGCTTAATTTTTCAATATTGGTGGTTTGTCTCTATTGTAGAATGTTTAGGTTTGGGACTCCCATATATGATTATTCCTTCTTGGTGTAAGGTACCATACACTATCCTATTATAGGAGGTCTTGGGGTTGCACACTAAGCCTATTGTCACATTGGAGGTTTCCCGTGGGGTTGCATCATGTCAAGATTATAATATTTTTAACAAATTGAATATAATTTACTAATTCATTGTATATCATTTAATATTTGATAATTAATTTTATGTTGAATGTTTCATTTGTATCCTATTAATATTAAAATGGGATATAATTATATTATAATCCTAAATAAAATGGGTTCTTTTTTAATGTTAAATATAAGTATTAATTTATTTAGAGTAATATGTGACTTATAATTGATCCTTGAAATTTTAATTAATGGATTATGGGATAAATTTAAGTGTAATATTTATATTGAAAGGGGTATTTTTTTATTAAAATGATTGAATACCGTATTCATGGTCATAATCATTCATTTATTATATATCATTTAGTGTGTTCATAAAATAATTTTTCTAAAAAGCATTTTTTTCATTTTGATTTTAATATATCCATTTTATTTATATTTTAGATATGGTAATTAATATTATTTTTTTTAACAATGGTTAATTTAAAAATTCTACATATTAAGGTTGTTGTAAATATATTTTCACAAAATTTATTTAGTATGACTTATTTAATCTTTATTGAAACAATGACTTTTACAGTAACAACACATGCACTTAAAAATAATAATATTGTTGTATTTTTTACTTCAATGTTAGTAATAATAGCATGACATCATATTGGATATTTTACATGGTACAAATCAAGTTGCCACCAATAAAGGAACCCACACTATATACTTTTTTATTTGTAAGATAAATAACACTACATGGAATATTGTTTGTGTGTCCATGATAGGATAAATTCATCCTTATCCTATCCTTAATCACACTACACAGTTGGTTGAATTCTATTAACATTAGATTATATTTATCAATATGCTAGATTGAATCCATAACAATTTCCACATATAATTTTCTTTCAAAGCCTAATTTTCATGTATGGAATGATGAAAATGCAAGTGGAAATCTTATGACACCATTGGTCCTATAATTTTTTATTTTATTACTTTATTGGAGAAAATTAAAATAAACATTTCAAACTATAAAATGTAATATAGTTATTATCATATTCATTTATAAACACGGTAGATTAATGGAATTATACAACACATGGTGGTACTATATGATGCCATACAGATTTGATAATTATCATAAGATAACATAGATCTACCTTTATACTTGATTGAAGTCTCGTGAGTGGCGATCACATGATGTAATAGTTTCAACATTTAAAATACGTAAACATTCAAAATTATTTTATGTTATACTATTATTGTATGTTATTATTTCACATTATCATATTATAAGAGAACTAATTTTTCATATTTAAATTTAAAAAATAACTTCATTTTATTGATACTAAAATATCTATTTTTTAATAAATGCAATATTAATGTATATTTCCAGTTTATGAAATTCCAAATTCTCACATGTGACTTTATTGTTTCCTTATAATATTGTCAATAATAGTGTGTGACATAAGTTTTTTCACATAATTCATAGTATATCAAAGATTATGATATAGTTGAACAAATTTATAAAATATATGTTGAAACTACAATTTCATATTATATAGTGAATCAAAATATGACTACAGTGAGTGTTATCTAATGAAATTATAATGCTTAAAATATTCTAAATATTTTTAGGGGTTATTTTTAAACTAAATATATAAGAATAATATTTTTTTAAATATAAAGTCAATCAATTGAATTTTAAAAATAATTTAAACCTTATTATATAGTAGGTTTCCAAGAGAGTTATATTCCAGATGTTATGATATATATATATATTGAACTCACATTCACATCTTAGGTCATAAGATATTAGTAACACCATGGTTAATGAGGGAATTTACAATGTTTCATATTGGTTTTTTTCATGTGATAATATTATTGAGTAAAATATGATTACTACATCCAAAAATAATGTTATATACGGGATGAGTGAGAAAATATATTAGAAAACGACTACACATTAAGTAGGTTTCAATGGATATTTTCATGTGATATACATAATATTTTGTATGATATAAATTATAATAAATAGTATTAAATATATGTTTGGAATCCAAATAAATAAATATTTAGTAAGAAAATGTAAATTAGATTAATTTTTATTTAAAATATATTAGTCATTAATTAAGAAGTGGACTATTATGATATTTTATTATATAAATGATTCAATTCAAACAATATCATACTTACAATGAGATGTTTGGTGAACAATTCTTATTATAGTATTTATAAATTATGTGTTTTAACGAGATGTGTAAAGACCCGTTGATAACTGTACCATAATTGAATGTTTAATTGAAAATAATTAATCACTAAAATTTCCAAGACTATTTTAGGTTTAATTATTTATATAATTAGAGAAAATATATTATATTAAGAAACACATACTTACCCAATCCAATGGACATTCTTCCTCCAAACCTAACTTTGAAAATGTTACAAATAAATCATTTAAGTAAAAATCCTAAAAATTAAAAAATGGAATTCATAATATTTTAAAATAATACTTATTCCATGTAAAAATCATTTGAAAATTTTAGTTGAGAATATAAATCATAGTAAGGGGTATAGAAAAATAAAACACATTGAGCGAATGAAATGACACAAAAATCCATGAAAAGGATTCCATTTTTAATAATAAGATTATATCCAATTAAAACACATAATCTATCTATAAACATACCTATTCTCAATGACAACAATTAAAACTAATAAAATGTATAATGATTTGAAAGGTATCTGGGGGAATCATATTTGTTATCACCCTTTTAATAGAATTACTTATAACAAAATATTTCCAAAATCCTATGATAGAATAACTTATATACAGTTAGTTCAAATATCAATATAGAATAAGTTATATTTACTTAATACTGAAATCTTATGAAATAATGTATATTTATTAAATTTAAATATAATTATAGAAAAAATACATATATTTAATTCTAATATTATTAATCTTGAGGATTATTGATTAACCAGTGCATTGGATGGATGTATCAAACCCACACAACATTATATATAATTTCAAATAATATTATCTTTATTAAAAATTTAGGATCTCCTACGTCAATATAAAATATATACAAACCCAAATTTTAACCCCTAAGAAAACTCATTTTTTGTTAGTCCATAAAAAAGAAATTTTGTTTATGTTATAAATTTATTTTATTTCAAAAGAAATATTTTTATAATTACTGATAATAGAAATTCATTCTGAAAACCATGAAAACATGGATATGATAATTTTCAATTAAAATAAAATAAAATAGTGGTAAATTCCATTATATATAAAATGATAAAAATATATCACTTTTATTCTTTTGTATATATAATGAAAGATAATAGTAAATTAACTTAAGAAATAAGAAAATTATATAGAAGAACACACATAATATAAATAATATGGAAAGAACTATATAATAATAGATTTTTTTATAGATAAAAATAACATAAAATCTCTCTAAATATCAATTTAGACATATACAATCTCTATTGAAAGCGATGTTTTGAAAAAAAACCCTTATAAATATCATAATAGTTGAAGAAATAATATTTTAGTTAAGCGATTAAAAAATATAAATACATAAAAAATATGCAAAAGTAAAATATAAAATAACCAAATTTTATATTTCAGATAATATTAGAATAAAATAGTCAATGAAGAAATAATATAAGTGAATAAATGGAAATTGAGTTAAGAATCCCATTATCTCGAGTTTGGGCTTGCATCATACATCTTATAACCTCATGAATGATAAAAATATATTATTTTTTCTTAATCCTGGTCCTTTTTAATTTTAATTTCAATATTTTTTATCATTTGATAGTTATTCTTATTATGTTTAATTCATTTACAATATTGGTATTTTTTAAATCAGTGGTCTTGTGGTCGTTCAGTTATCGATCTCAAAAATAGATTAAGAATTTTTGTAATGACCAATGTTATTTGGTATCTAGTACCATAATATCCCATATTATGTAGGTATGGTATCCATTTCATTTTAAAATTAATTAAGACTAATTGTTCATAAAATTGTAAACATTTGACGAATCTTCCTTGAAATACTCTTTTATGGTTAATTATGACTATTAATGTTTCCTTTCAATTTAATTGTTATTAATTTCACATTACAATTAAAAAAGTTATAGTGAAATTAATTATTTATAAATTTTATATTAAATCCTTCAATTAATTTTTAAGAAAATACTTTAATGATATGTTTATGAAAACATAATCAATCACATAGGTAGCAGAAAACCAAAATGGTGTGCACTGTTTTGCAATGGAGTTTAAAATAATGGAAATCCCAATAAAAATATAATTTTTATAAAAAAATATATTAAAATTAAAAATATATATTTTTATTTTATTTAATTATTAATATTAACTATTACTTATCTTATTGAAAATTCTATGTTGTGAGATGAAATAAAAATAGAAATGTTTTACAAAACCCATATTTTGACGTACTAATGACTATGACAAGGAGTTCAGTGTGAGAGAATGGGTTCTATAGAATAAATTATAGTCTAAAAGGATTAAAATAACATGATATTGAAATCATATAATAAAAATAATTGATATTTAAAAAAATTTATGACAATTAATCATAAATTTGAAAGGAGAAATAGGTTTGGAAACTATTACCTTGCTCTTCGAATCGCCTCCTCCGAATTCAGTCTAATGCCTTTAGAGAAATTACTTTTGTAAATGAATGAGAAATAATAACATTTAAATGTATGTTTATAGAATTATAAATGTATAATATTGAAATAAAATTAAAAAAAGATATATTCTAGAATGTTTTTAACAAGTCCCCTTTTATTGGTAAAATTCAATGGTTTTTTTGAAAATATAAAATTTTTCCAGGTTAAGAAATTTATTTTTAGAATTAATGTGAATAATGTGTGGATAGTAGGTTATAGGATAATCAATTATTCATTCCAACTTTAATTAGGACATTTATTTCTTATTTTTTTAACTGATAAATTAGTTTTAACGTTGAGTACCCTTTAATGAAATTTTTAGGGTTATTTTCATAATGTGACTTCAAAAAATTTCTATATATCTTTGTAATTATAATTTTCAAATTTAAATAATTTAGTAAATATATAAATTTAATTTAATAATCATGTAACTCTATATTTATTCACAAATATATAATTTTAAATACTTTTAATACTGTTTACATTTTTACATTTCACTTACATATACAAGCATTGTATTAATGTTACATTAGTATTTGGGAAAATTATAATATTTTATAATATTATAAATAAATTAGTAACATATATATAATTTATTATTTATAAAAAATAATGTTCTAAAACTATTTATAATTATATTTATTCTAATTTATATCAAGATAACATTTTATTGATAAGGATTCTAACTTTTGTTACATTGTGTAAGAACCATGTAAAGAATTAAATAATAATAATATTATAAAATCCTAAAATTAATAATTGTTAATTTTTTAGATTGATACATTGAGGAATAACTATTTTAGACGTTTTCATTATTAAGTTCCTTTATTTAAAAGTTAAATGGTTATAGAGGCTTACTAGTGACAACATGGAATGTGCGTTGGTCGAGAGGATGTGAGGTTGGCCTCATCATACCCATTGGGGGGGGTATTTTCTACCCTCAGTATCTCATATATAATAAAGATATATTCTTGAATTATTCCCAAATACTAGTGTGAGATAGGTTAAAACAATTATAACATTAGATCATCAATGTGAATATATAAATATATATATTAGAGGTTCTACATTGATGTTAGGATATTTGTGTATCAAAGAATATTTATCGACAAAAGAAATTACAAATATATATAAGGTTATCAATATTTATATTTTTAAATGATAATTTTTTGGTTTAAATTGACATACCTTGCCACTCAATATTTTAGTAAAATCTTGAAAGGTGGTAGTTGTCCTATATTTAATATAAGGCAATAGAATGGTTATTCCATCATATCCCAATAAAGGGAATGAAAACCTATATAGTTTAACACCAATTAATGGGTTATGTTATACCATTCATAGTCATATGATGAGGATAATCATTGTTCCCTTTATGGTTGTGCAACCATAACCATGTAAATTTTGTTTTACAGTTATCTATCAAGGAACTAACTCTCTTTTAAGGTTAGGAATACATAACCAATAAATTATTGAGGTAAAACTTCCTAGAACCAGTTGGTGTGGGAATTAAACATGAGTATACCTTGATTGCTATATTCTTTAGAAATATAAAAATTTGGGCAATGTTATCTCTGATGTAATATATCCCACTGAGAGAGAATTACATGATTTCATACGAAAATATCCAAACAGATAGTGGTATGGATCACATGGAATGTGGATTAGTCAGGGTATGATTTGTGATATTATTGGTTTTGGACCTCAAAGAAAAATGTTATATATCATGATAAATGAGAATAATATCTTTTGTTGTTAGAGTTTCATATTTTATGGTCATAAAACATAAAAATTATGTATAGTTTAATGTTGTGAAGTGAGGATGTTTGTTTTGTGAATGTGGAGATCATAGATGATTTAATTGAGACTATTCATTTGATTTCAAATGATATTGTGCCTTGTAGATGAATTAATTGAATTTATGATTTTGTTTCTTATAAATAGTAAGAGTCGAATATATAGATTTCCCTTGATCATTGAATATTTTATGTGATGTAATCATCAATGGGATCATTTTTAGAGCTTAATCCATGGGAAGAATCGCATTCTCTCATGAATCATTGATTAGACGCATGTCATCCTATACAATAATATGGAATCTAGTTTTGAAAATATGAGCTAGTAAAGACCTAATCGGTGACCTCATCTTGGAGACCTTCAATATCATGTGAATATGGGGTGGGTATTTCTAGAAGGATTAGACATATTTGAGAGGAAAAAAACAGAGCATCAGATTATTTTGGGAAATGAATTATTGATGGGGTACATACTGGTGTGAATTCCATGATCATATTACTATGTCGGTTTTTAAATGATCTTGTTTTTGGATTTTTGGTGTGTTAAACCTAGAGTAAGGAGGTGAAAAAGATCATTTGGAATAAAAAAAACCTATGTTATTGACCTATATGAATGAGAGGATGTTAAGGAGGATCAAATCACCATATTGTATGTTTTAAATTAGATTGAATAAATATAATATTCTTAATTATTGAGATACACTAAGATATGTGTTGTGGATACCCTAGCGAGTATCTATCTCACATAAGAGATCTGTAATATGAGGAAGTATAAAATCACATAGAAACCAATTAATGGGACCCTGTGAAGGACCTTCATGTGTATCCCATTTATTAATGGGTTCAACCATTGAAAAGAGGCCTAAAATTCAAAAATAGTTTATACAATCTTCTTGTTAAAAATAGAAATCAAGAAACTCTTATTAGAGAAGGGGACCCATGGGAATATAATTATCAATGTTATCTCATGGGATTTTCATTCATGAAAGAGACTCATGGGCATTTAATTCATAAAAGAAACTCAAGGGAATTTTGATTATGAAAGTAGTCTTGTGTGCCTCTCATTTTTGATGGTCCTTGTGGAATTATAATTTGTAAAGGGGCCTCACTAGCATCCCATTCACTAAGGGGAAATCATGCTTAGTAATAAACAAGGTTCCATATAGGTTATAACCTTATTTATTTATTTCTTTTTGATCGATTTTCACCTAGGATTCATTCATGAGTGGACAATTTATATCACCTACAAGATTCAAAAAATGGTAATTGTCTCAACCATCACATCTAAAAAACCTCTTGGTGTTCCAATATTTTAATAGAGGTATTAAAAACCCCCTTTCTTAACATAAATGGATATAATATCATTTTAGATTAATATCCCTGACATTACAAAAAATACCAGCTTGAGGACTATAATAGTATAGCATCTTTCAAAACATGGAACAAATTGTTATAGTTTGGTTAAGGATCATAAATATATTCTTTTAAGATCTTCTTCCTTAGTAATCATACTTAAAAACATTCTTCATAAACTATGGAAATGAAAAATAAGAAAGGGGTGAAATTAGATGCTCGGTAAGGGTAAACAATGGAGATACATAAGCATAACATGATCATAAGGGAATGAGAACATGATAACAAATTTAAAGATCATACCCTATACATCAAATATCATATTTAAATGAATATTCGAATAACTATTGGTAGTTCATATGTTTTGAATCATAAAGAGAAAAATAGAATAATACATGAAATAATAACATATGAATAAGACATAGAATTTCTAAAAGACACATAAGCATATAAAATGATTTCTATAGTAGTCAAGGAACCATTACCAAGGCCATTTTAGTAGTATGGGTTCACTCCACATACCTTCTAGGAAGTCATGATTCACTCCCATTACCCTATTAGTTGTTATAGTTCACTCCCAATACCAAATTAAATGAAACATTAATTTACTAAAATTATTTCCCTCCCTATTCCAGAAATTCCTATCACATCTGTAATATATAATACCCAATTCATTTTAGTGGGATATAGGTCCCACCCATATAATAATGAAAACATACATAAATGTTCCTCAAGATCATAAACATTCATCAAATCATAACCCATGTAATGAAATGTGTATCATAAAAATGTTATCATATCGTATCATACAGAAAAAAGATACAAGTTTCATAGTTATTTCATCAAAGAATACCACATAAAAATAAGTGGGATTCATAAGTATTGAACATTTGAAAAATATATTGGTTTCATAGAAATCATTCCATAAAAACCTAAACCATTAATAAAATAATATAAATTGTACCTTTGGATAATTTTCCCAAAAAATAAATGAGTAAAACCAACAGATGTCATCTTTGATGGTAAATAATTTTTAAATATATTTTAAAAATATTTCTTGATGAAAATAAACATTATTAAATGAAAAATAAATTTTAAAAATACTTATTGGAAACCATTTTCTTATAAAATCCTCTTATAAACATAAAAAGTACTCTAGAAAACATTTTGAAATTTTTTTCCCTAAAAATAGATAAAATATTCTTAAAACAAATTTGAAAAACATTAACCAGGGAAATTCATAAAATAATATAGAAATTTTCTTGAAAACCCATTTATTTTTAAATAACTTCAAAAATTTATAAATAAATCATAAAAATGTTTTGAAAACCCATTATTTTAAAATAAATTTTAAAACATATAATGAATACATGAACACATATTGAATGTAATTTGTTTGAAAATAAATTTGAAAAATTATAAAAATTCCTTTAGGAAAATTAAAACACTTTTTGGTAATATATTATTTTTCAAAATATTTTAGAAAACATGGTTTTAAAGACCATATATTTCTAACCAAAGAGAGAGATCACATCATATTTTCTTAAAAACAATTTTTAAAAATATTAAGTACCAATGAGTAGACTAATGATAATGAAACTTGAAGAAATTATGAATAACTATAGTATAAGAAAATTCGTTATTTTTCATGAGATATGGCTCGTAATATTTTAACATTGGCAGCATAATAACAAAAAATCTAGAAAAATTATGAGATTTGTTCCATAAACTCATACCACTTTGTAACCTTAAATCATGCTAATAATATAAGAAAATGAAATTAAATGAAGTTTAAACTATAATTAAAATAAATATATTCATGATATAACATTTTAGATGGTATTATATACACCTCATATAAGAATATTGGTTTATAAAATTACATGTGCCTCAAATAAGTAAAATTGAGACAAAACTACATTACTTATTTGGTCACATTGGACCATAAATCCCATTAAATAAAAATCACAAAATAGACATGTAATTAATAGTAAATTTTATTATAAGTATAATACATTAAATTAATGTTAATTATATAAAACACATATGATAAATTAATGGTGAACATGGAATGTGTCGCAAATATAAAATTTGGATGAGAAAACCCTTACCTTAATTCTTTAATTTCATCATACACATTCAAAAGTCTAGTATAATAAGTATTAAATTATTATAAATTTAAAAAATAACCATGATATTATATATTATACCATATATTATTTTATTATAACTATATATTACATGTTTATTAATAATTCTATGTTAGTGTTATGTTTTGGGTAATACCCCCTTGTTTTTTCAAATATTGAAAGACTAGTTATTCTTGATCCTATTAATTAGATAATGATTAATTTATTTAAATAATTAAAAATAAAATATTAAGTAATATATATTCAATATATTTTATTTTTAATAATCTATAAAACTTATGAATATTAAATCAAATACACTATTTATGGAGATGGTTGGTCATATGTACGCACAAATGTTGTTTCCATTTTCTTGTTGTATTTAAAGAAATAACTGAAATGAAATGCATTTTTATATATAATATCATTAATGTATCATTATTTTGTCACATATATCATATATTTTCTCTAAAACCATACTTAATACATTCAATGTATTGTTTGAATGAATCACATCGCTTTGAGGAGGAGGTAGTCCATAGGTCCATAAATGAAGATAATGTTTATACACAATATATAAATCATGAAGGTATTTTTTATATAAAAATTAATGAAGAATAAAAATATAACAAATTATACATATATATTATTAAAATAAATTTTACATAATATAAAAATATATTTTTTATGATATGTGTTAAATGAAAAATGAACAACATCATTTCATGAGTTAATAGTTTTCCATACATAGGAACCGTATGTTCATTACACATTAAATGGACATATTTTTAATAGTATGCATAAATATTATTATAAGAAAATATAATTTTATTTTGGATACTTATGTTATAATATAATTAAGTAATATGAATAATTTAGGGGGTAGAGAAAGAATATAAATCAAAGGATCTCATGGAAGGATGTTACCTCCTCATTAGGTAACTCCATTTGGTTTAAACCAAAGGGATTAATTGGTGGGATTTATTCCCAAATTTAGGATACTTGGATGAGGGTATGTATGTTGTGAGATTATGTGAGAAGTTTTTTTATGGAAATTGGGTATGAGAGGTGTGAATAATTGTATGGGTGAGTGCCTCTTTATAATGAATGTGGAGTAACATTCTTCAAATGTTTTGAAAATGAAATTCCAACTATGATATTAATATGAGAATAGGGACAAATAATGGTAAAAATAACATCAAATTGAGTATATGTTCTGAATAGTTTCAGCCAATAGATTTTGGATATTTTTCCAGGTCATTATGGGCGTTACGTTCTTGGTTTAGCCCTTTTAAAGCTATTTTTTCTCTTAATCAATGTAATTAATTTTAATTACGTTATCTAATATTTTTGGCCAAAAACCAAGTTGACATATTAAAAATTATAAATAATTATTATTCTAAATATTTAATCCATTTTTTCCATATTTCAATCACATAACTGTAAGAAATTAATTCAACCAATTATTTGACAAAGTGAGTTTTTAATGATAAAATTTCTTAATATTTGGTATGTTTTTATATAAAATTTAAGTGAAATTGATTTCAATGACATAAATTGTTTTAATTTATGTTTATTTGATCTATGTTAACTTTAAAAAATATAAAAAAACATAATTTTACATTATAAATAAATTAGACCAAATACCAATTTCGAATTAAAATTTAGTTTTATTCACTATTCATCCAAAATTGAAACATCATAGAAAAATACAAAAAAAATCACCATAAAATTATTTTTATGTTAAAAATTATATAATTAATTATATTTTATTAAATAGAAATTATAAATTTGTAAAAATAATATTAAAATTGGGTTCAACATTAAATGGAAAGAAAATTACCTCTTAGAAAATACATCCTTTTATTCATAAAATTAGTTTTATTCATATATTACACCTTTCAAATATATTGGATGAGTAAAAATAATAATATTTGACTATATAATATATAATTATTTTAAAAAATTAATAAAAAATGGGTTTATTTAATTTATTAAGATAAAATTGTTTTTATACCTAGAAAAAAAAATTCTTAGAAAGGAAATTATTCATTCAGAAATAGTTATTACATTTAATTATAAAAAATAAAAAACAAATGATTCATTCTATATAAATTTTTAGATAATATTTTTAAAATTTAGTTAATCATATTCATAACATCCATTATAATGAATAGGTGGTAACTATAATAATATTTTAATAATATTATTAATACTATATCATTGTTTGGTAAAACGCAGTCTCATGTTTAATGAAATCTATCAAAATCACTAGGTAATGTGAGTAATATAATCCAAATATTGTGTTGTCTATACCAAAAACTAATATAAGTAACGCATGTAGTGTAATAATGAATTTATGTTGCATATAATGCAATCCACACTTAGTGATTTCATATAAAAAATCTATATTAATTATTGATTGAAATTAAAAATATTAAAAAGATTTAATTATATATATTTTTTTCTCAAAATCTCTTGGTGCTACATTCTAGCCCCTTAAAATGGATTTAAACATCAAAAATCATTTGGTTGATCAAGGATTTAATACTTGAATGTTCTATTCATAGAGGCCCACATTGTAAAAATAAATACTAAATAGAGAATGTTGTAAACATTATAGTTACCTAGAGTAACACATAAATATGTTTCTTCATAAGAGAACATATATTGAAAGTGAAAACATGTAAATGAAATAATATCTCAAATAATCACATAGATTGATATTGAACACTAATTACAAGAATTTGGATTGTACATAGAAAGTTAACAATCACAAATACATAAAGTGAAGAAGCATTAAACATGTCATTTATATAAAAAAATGATGACAATATGACATAATTTTATTTCTAGACCATTTTCCAAAATTTGAATATATTTTTTTCAAGACGATATACTTACATGATTTCATTCCCTTTCAAAATTAAAATCTAACACATTGGTTATGTCTTTTCAAATTTCCACTTCACCACTTTATTAATAAAAAATAGTGAATTTCAACTTCATAAAGCACTAATAGATCATGATATCAATTAGCAGTCATACCATATGTCATTAGTTACCATCAACACATTGTGGTTATTATGGGTTATCTGATATGTATAAATCATTTGGTGGTGAGATTTTAATTTAATATCACAAAATCCATCTAAATATAAACCTAAAATTTACATAAATAACTATCCTTATAACCCATCTGAAAGATGAAAATACAATAACTTTGAAAAAAAATTCACGGATTTAGCTTTACATTGATCCCCATATATAAAAAAGTATATCTGGGTTTCCAATTTCTAGATATGTGAATTCCCTTATTGTAAATTTTCATGAAACATGGTATCAACATAGATTACCATAAACACATTTTGAAAATATGCATGCTTCTTTATTCAAAATATTATTAGATATATTCCTTAGATCCAAGAAGTTCTAATCCTCATCCCAGATTAAATAGACCACTTTTAATAAAATAAAAAATCAGATCCTGAGTAATTAGTACTATCCAATTTACTTTATCAATATCAATAATGCATTTATCCCAGATAAACAAAATTTTCATAACATTAGGGATACATTAAGCATTACCTTAACTTATAAAAAATCCATATTTCTCTTAAATACAATTTATATTTCATCAACACCATTATATATATTTCTTAAAATTCTCAGTGGAAGACATATACTTTATCATTCATATAATATAATTCTTCCATTCCTATACATACAAACATTAATCATCCATGTTTATTCTTAAACCATTAGGCAAGAATAATCATATTATCCCTTGAAACTTATTTCCTATAATATAAAATATGAATCATGTCTTATGTTTACTAAACCTCAATCCAATCATACTTCTTACATTTAATGTAAATAATACTTGAAGAATAAACCATACCTTTCACATGTCGTTTGTGGTCAATATATCTTCAGTAGTACACAAAATTATCATGGTACTTCATAACTCTCTTCATGAGATTTACACTTATAAAATATATTTTCATCATGACCATACTTTCAAAAACATAAATATTCAATGCTAACCTAGTTCATTCGTGTTCCCTCTTTTGAATAAAACCAGATAGAACATTGTGAGAAACAGTTATCATGTTATAAAACCACATAATAGTGAAAAATTAATTTTAGGATGTTTATATAATGATTCATACATATTTAATATATGAAACCATAGGTTTATCCTGGGTTATTCATTGTCAAATTCAATTTTAAATTTTCATCATAGTTCATAAAGAGTTTCTAAATTTACATATCATATCCCCCAGGAGTGAAACCCAGGTGCGTAGCAAGGCCTGTTGTTGTGCACTCGTCCATGATCGAGTATAGATCAATATAATGTTTTTGAGGTTGTTACCCTAATGTACATAAATTCTAGTTACACATCCACTTGTAGCATCCAAACATGGATATATTTATAGGATACCACTTGCTCTATCCTTTACCTAAATTCCATGAAATTTTCCTATACTTTAACTCAACATTTGATTTATCCTTAGAGACACCCCAATACATATACATATAAATATACCATTGGATATTAATAATGATTTCTCCTTCAATTTTATAATGACTAACTAAAACCCTCCTTTGAAACCAACTATTGTGACCCACACTTAACATACATGTATATTACATCATTTTTAATAAATATTCATCACATTAATAAATACATGCCCATGGTATATAATAGTATAGTGTCATTGGAAACTAGGAACACATTATTGTATTTTGTCGAAAGATCTTAAAAATCTTCTTTAATGATCTCCACATTATTACACCTACTAAAAACCATTCTTTATAACATGTGTAAAGGAAACATAAGATATGGATGAGATCAAATTCTCAGTATAGGTAAACAAAGGTTATATAATTTTATAACATGAGAATAAGGGTATGAGAACATTATAATAAAATTTTAAGATCATACCTAACATATCAAAGATCATATACACAAGTCATGACATAAATATTTGTATTTTATAAGTCTATAATCATAAGGGAAACAATAGCATAATATTTTAAACCATAACATTGGAATAAGACATAAAAGTTTGGACAGATATATAAGAATATAAAATGATTTCAATAGAAGTAAAGGAATTTTTTAAAAGTCTATATTAAGTGTACATAATCACTCCCCAAACCATCTTGTTAATCTTGTTTCACTCCTATGATAATTTTAGTAGTCAATGTTCACACCCAAAACCATCTTAGCAGAAAAAGTCCTTTACTAAACAGAGTTCACTCCCTATTCTATCTATATCTATATGATGAGATATAAATATTTATCTAATTAATTGGAGAGATATATAGGTCTCACCCTTATCATAATTAAATCATACATATTTGTTCCATAATATCATTAAAATTAATCATACATGAACCCATTAAATGAATGTGGTATCAAAAACATGTAATAAAATTATAACCTATTAAAAAAGATATAGGTTTTATAATCATATCATCAAAGATTAACCCATTAAAATAAGTATGTTTTAAAGGAATATAATCCATTAAAGAGACATGGGTTTCATAAAAATCATTCCATCAAAATATAATACATTAACAGATAGAATATTAACAAAACCTTTGGAAAATTTACTAGAAAGTCACAGTAACACAAATATATGACATCTTAGATGGAAAATAATTTTCAAATATCATTTAAATTCATTTATTGATTAAAATATATTTTTTTCTAGGAAAACCACTTTTTAAAACACAAAACATTTAAAAAAATATTTTAAAAAAAACTTTAAAACATATAAAGGATTCTAGAAAACATTTTTAAAACATCTTTTATTGAAAACATATAAAAGAATCTTCAAATTTTTTTGAAAAAATTCATACTGGGAAATTAATAAAATAATCAAGAAAACATTTTTAAAACCCATTTATTTGAAAATATATTTAAAAACATATAAATAAAACCTAAAAAGTCTTTTGGAAACTGTTTTTTTAAATAACTTGGAAAAAATTAAATTAAATCATCAGTTTTTAGAAAAGTATATATTTAAAAATAAAATTGAAAACATATAAATAATGCTTTTAAAAATTCCAAAAACTTTTTTTACATAATTTTTTTGGAAAACATATTTAGGAGATTTGGTTTTAATGAACAAATATTTAAAAATGAAGAGATAGATCAAGTAGGATTTTTTTAAAAACATCATTAATAATAGTAAGTACCAAAGTGTGGAATGAGGGTACTAAAACATGAATTTAATATGACTATCCCAAGGAGAATAAATTTTATTAGTTTCAATGAGATATGGAACATAATATTTTATCAATGGAAAGATAATCATAATCAATCCCATTAAGTGGGGATATTTTTTCAATAAACGCTTACCACTTGGTAACCTGGAATCATACTCCATGTTTCGAAAATTAAATTAAATGAATATTTAAATATCAAAAAAATATGGTGTTTCATGATATATAATTCCATTGGGAATTATATACACATATTAGAATAATATAGTGGTATAATATTCTACACATCTAAAAGAATAAAAATTGAGACAAAATTAATTTACAGATTTGGTATCAGTGGAACCATAAATCCCATGAAGGGCTTCATGTATTAGTCCATAAATCCCATGAAGGGTTTCATGTATCTCAAGCTAATATATGTGTTGTGTGTAGAGAAATATTTACTTGGTGTTGAATATAAGGTAATCTAAACTTATTTATTTCATATAAGAAAATACATATTTAGTGTTGTGTGAAAGTTAGAATATCAAAAAGATTAAATAAATTCCATAAAATAAAAAAATCTAGAGGTGATAAAGATATGGTGTTTTTGTATGTTTTCTAGATAAATGCTTCCCTGAATTGGTTGTCTGCATTGGGAATATATAGTATCACAACACATCTACAAATGATTGTGTATCATGAAAATATTACATCTCAAGGAGGAAAGATCCATATTAGAGTCACAAAAAATATTAGTATTTGAGTAGTGAACCTGCTTCATGAATGAGGATGGAACATTTCATCGGGAATGAAATCCTAGCCTCATGGTCATGATCAATGGTGTATTGCTAATGGAGCAACACAATAAGTTTAGAATCACCACTCTAGAGTGGAAAATAATGAAATCCCCATGAAAATTCATGGTGTGTGACAGAAAATATTGGTGTTTCATGAATGATTGAAATTTCCTAGAGTATTCAAACAATTCATAGATAATATATGTTATTCATTGATGATTATTGTTATTTATAGAATATTTATTTGTTAGAAATTTTCTTTATCTAATTTCCACTCAACTTTTTTATTTCCCCTTTGTCTTCCATTATAGTGATTTTCAAGTCTTTGTGACTTTTTGGGCACTTAAAATATTATACTTGGGTTTGGGTTTCATCTCATTTGATATTATTTCTAGTGATTTATGATCAATCTAGAACTCCTGTAGTTTTTATCACTTCATATATGAAATATGCTTCACAAACCTCATAAAATAGCCTTATTAATAATGAAATATATATTTTTATCATAGTATTGAACAACTATCCAATAAATTTTCTTACTCAATATGAAAATATCCCACATATCATATTATCATATTGTGATTACATTATCTATGTTGTACTAAAGCACTTTTTTGTATATTTCTTTTTGTTACTATAGAACATAAGTAGTTCTCATATATTCTATGTGAAAAAATATACTTTCCCAAACCAATTCACATAAAATATTTGAAACATAAATATTTTCATATCCCTATAGAATATGACTCTAGAAAAACATGTGTGTACTACCAATGAGAGGATAAATGAGATTGTCTGATGTAATGGGAATAGCTAGAGACAATGTGTGTACCAATAATACCATCTCATCTAAGAGTATATGGAAGAGAGATTATGATGTTTCCCAAAATTATATATTATGAGGATGTATAGATTCAGGCAATTAATTTATGAATCTATTCTAGTTTTATACCCTTGTAATCATCCTTTTAGCTAGATCAACTAGAATAGGGTGGCGATTTGAGAAAACAATTTGATAGTGGGGAATTTCATCTAATAGGCTAAATTCAATGTTAATTATGTATTGAGATACACTCCTCTAACCCCAAATATATGATGATTCATTCTAGAACTAGGAACCCAAAACTATAAATCCATTTTATAGAAATGAATGAATGATAATAGATTTTTATGGTCATTGAGCTGGGACCATTTCCTTTAAGGTGCCTTCAATATATACTAGGGTTACCCCTTTTTTAAGCACAAGATATGTAAGGAATAATGAAAAGAGATAATTGTAGTTCAGTTATATAATCATTTCAAGGTCTCCCAATTCTCCTTCTTGTAAAAATAACATATAAATCATTATTTAATCAATGGTTGGATTCATGACATGAACACCTTTCATTTTATGTATGGTTAGGTTGGGATAATCCATTGTAGAATTCACACAATCATTACTTCCTCGATCATTGTGTAAATTTATGAATAATTAATCCCAATCATTTTGTAATGGGAAAATTTAGAAATTAATCCTCCATAAACATGGGAGATTATTTTACTATTAATGAATTCCATAAGAGGGGAGATTCTTCCAAAAAATGAACATCTTTTCCCTCCTTAGTCTATATTTTACATAATGATATGTTGTTAAGAGTTTATGGTTAGAATATTGATATTATTCCCTACACATCAGTCCCATGGACTTCCCAATGTGTATTGGCTGATTTTGGATGATGGTTATTATACTATATGGGTTTGGGAGGTCACACATTATCTAAATGGATAATCCTCTTAATATTCTTAATTAACATGTCCATTAGTGGATATCTTACCCTAGTTTAGGAGTTTCACACTAGGGTATAGATTAAGATGTTTTTTATGAAATAATAACTGGTGAATGGTAGGTAAATCAACCTATATGTTCTAGTTTTGGTGACGTTATTTAGCTTTTTATGGTATATCCATATGGGGAAGTCCATTTTTTTTTTAGGAATTTTATGGTCCTATGAGTATAAATGAAAACCCATATAGATGGTATTAATTTATAAATGAGAAAGAGATCCTAGAGGATCATTTAAAGCCATGTAATCAATATATAAGAGGTCGCAAGACAATGTCTTTGAATAAACCAAATGTGAAGAAAATGAAAAACCAAAAAAATTGTGCCCTTCACACCATAGACACTGCAAAAATACAACATAATGATTAATGCAACCTGATGTCATGATTAGAAAAGATATCGAATCTCTATGTGGGAGGGTGTCATGGATAACACAATATATAGAGAGTATATTTCTGAGGGGTACATACCATATATATTTGGATGAATGTTATTTTATAAATATAATAAGTTCCTTGTAAATCATGTAAGTGTTTAAAATGAGATTTATCTTGTGGTTCCAAGTTTGTTTTATCTGATTCTTATGGAGTAGGAGACAAACACTTTATTAGTCATCCTGCCTACTAAAGGTATCATCTTAATCCTAAAAAACGATGATGATACTTGTTTTAATTCATATCATCTTGGGAATTTTGTTGATTTAGTTCCCCATGTTAAGGTTCCACTAGAGAACAATGATGAGTAGTTAGGGTTGAAACTAATTGAGGCAGTGAGACTAGGTTATGATTTTCCACTAAGAAAGGTTGTGATCTCATTGATTATTAGGAAATTAATGAGGAATCTGACTGTTTCTCCCTCAACTATTGGGGTATATCATTAACACTACATCGATTTCTAATAAACATTTACAATGACTTAAATGTAATAAGACTAATGGGAGGGTTACCTTGCATGTTCAAGACATCTGGGCGTTTCTACAATAAAGGGAACTTGTTTTCATAGAATTTGGATATATATATATATACCAAAATTAATTTCATACTTATATTTATCTAAAGAGATGAATAAATATCAACAATTTCTTGAATCCTTGATCCATACTCTCAAAGGGATAACTTTTTTACATGAATTATGTGCTACAAAACCCGAGGACTCCCTCGTGTGCAACTAATGAGGGAGAGGCTTGTGAGAAAACCACATGTGGATAAGTAAGATGAATATTCATTTAAATTTTATGGTGTTTAACACTATATATTATATTAACAGTTCTCCTCTTTTTTGGTCTTATATGAATTTTAAAGTGATTAATCTCCCATCACATATTTAAAATACTTGTGTGGAGGGTAAATGATTTTCCTAAACACTCAATTGGAATAATGGGTGGTAGAAGAAGGATCTCCAAACCTAATTGAGAATATTAGGGAATTGATACCCAATACCACTAATTTACTTCCATTTCAACCATTATGTACTCTTCCGATGGTTCCATCTCTAGAAGATAAAAATAAGTGGGAGGATTTAAAAACATAAATGTCCTTTCATTACATCACACTACATGTGTTGTATCTTCATGTTCATATTTTAAGATATACCTAAAACCTCCTCCAATATAATTATTTTGTTTAGGTATCTATCATTATTATAGAAATTCAAGGGTATCAGCTATCCATAAGTTCATAACCCGTAGGCCCTTAAAAGGGGAATTGAAAGAAGTAGTAATGTGGGAATTTCTGGGACGTTTGGTCTGAAAAAAGACTAGATATATCTACTGACCCCATTTAGACATGAGTTTAATGGATGATATGATATATGGAAAATATTTAAGGTAATTACTTACCTTAGAACAAGTTAACCCAATGTTTTCCAAAGAGACATTCGTAGAAGTGGTAGTGGAAGTCGATGTCAAGGAGGAATCATAAGTAGAATTCAATCCAAATTTTTTTGTCCATATTACTTATATATAAAGGAATGATGGATGACAATTCTTATATCCAAATCCAAAAAAAAATATTTTTTCATTGATTTTTCTGGGATAATATCATATATAAAAGAAGATCAAAGACTTGGATGCCAATAATTTTCCTTTATATTTGTATTAATCCAAATTACCCTCCATGTGTAGCTCTCCATGGTATTGAGTATTTGTATCCTTGTTAGAGCTGAACTTGAGGCATGATACTTTGATTAATGGTGTGGTTTCTCTTGGTAATGGATAGAACATTAGGGATCCATGTATGAGAGTTACCATAAGAGTACTGACATACTACACCCCCTGATGGTGTAATGATAGTTGAGGAGGTCAATACTCTAGTAAATGATAGAGAGTATTTACATTTCTTACCATCCATCTCCCTATCACTCTTGTTGAATAACAAATTATACATGTATATAGAAGAACTAATGTCATAGGATTCTGAAATTCAAAATAACACCATTTTAGAATATCACCCAACTAAATTCAAAGTTTCATTGACAGATATGGGGTCGGTTCATTGAGGAGCTCATGGAAACGAACATTATTAAGAAAGTTGATTCCTGAATATATTTCATCTTTTATAGGATACATTGAATTTGACTTGTAGGATCATAACATATAATGTCACACCTTTTGATCTATTTAGAGAGACATATAGAGAATTTTCTAATTGACTGCCTTTAATGATTTTCCCACAAAGATTTAGAATCTTCATCGCATGTTCATAATTTTGGGATATGATGTGTTTGATTACTGTATAGTCCATTATTTTTTAAAGGAGATCCTTTAATTATGGTACTGAGAGTAGGAATCAGTACAACTATACCTCAGAGTTATGTTATTAGAATAATATGCTAATATTTGTGTTGTCATTCTATAATATGAGTCTCAATATATAGGGAAGCATCCTAATAAGAGTGTCACTAATGAGGCACAAAATCTCTATGTTGTAGAGAAATCCAAGGATATAGATTTAGAGAAACATTAAAAAGATATATATAGGGCACCCATATCAATTTATAATCTCAAAGACATTATAGAGGGTTTATTTTTGTTCACATAGTTTAGAGATACTCTAACAAGTGTATAATCCTCTCAATATTTCATGATCAATGAATAAAATGATATTTATTTTTCATTTTCAATTTTTTGGATCTTATGTTCTTTTGACTACTAATTTGTGATAATATATGTAACTCTGAAAGGGTAAATCCATGATAATATCATCCATTTGAACATTTAATGAAATTAGTTTAATTTTAATAACGACCTTCAACCAGTTGAGTCACAATTGATGTTTCCTCTATAGAGTGTACTCATAGATGGGTACCAAAATATTGAACATAATTATACACTAGTGCATGCCCATTTAGACATGATGAATAGATTCACATTACCAATGAATTAATTTATGGGTATAGTAATATATACCACCATTATGAATTAGAGTTCTTCTATTCATATATTGAAAAGGGTTTCCTTCTGGGTGTGTTCTCACTGATAGTTATAAGCATATATACCAACACCATACACTATAGTTTTTCCATTATAATATAGAAAATGGGTTTATCTTTGGTATATAATAATTTATGGGTAAAAACATTCATACCATCACTATAAACAAGAGATGGTACATTTAGATTTGGAAAATGTTTTCCTCTTGACCATGTGCTTAGAGATGAGAATATGAATATATACCATGATCGTATACTAGTGTTCATCCCATCATATATGAACATTCACTGACATAGAATGTTGAAAATTATGAATATTGGTTTTAAAATTAGGATTCCAATGTTCAAAAGGGATAAATGGCCATGAAATCACACTTATGTACGCATTACACAAACATATGAATAATATTCTAGGAAAAAAGGAATACAATAACTTTTTCTTTTCCCCAGAGACTTACACAAAATGAATTCACTTTTTCATGGGTAATATGGTATAACCCACATGATTTATGTCTTATTTTCTTTTCTCCATAGATTTTTTTATGTATCATATGGAAAAGACTTAGAGGGATGGAACTCCGTTTTTTATTAGGCTGCTTTTTATTGGGTTTTAAAAGGGGGATTATGGAGCCTCTTCCTATTGAAGTGGTAAAGATTATCTAGGTCATGAATGATGGATACCCTATGAAGGGAAACTCTAATTTTTCCCATGATTCCCTTTATGGGTATTTAACTTAGTGAATTTTGTGTTTTTTTCGTGTTTAGTTTTATGTCATGTATATAGGAACAATATAGCCAGGGTTTAGGGTTATACATATCAAGCAAAAAATGACTAGGGATTATGGTTTTATATCCTTCACAAAATGTTACTGAAGATTAACATTAAACAAATTTAACCAATTTTTCCTTAGGTTTATGGCCATAAAACATATATTTTTTATCTTTAAGGAAACAAACATTGACCAAATGTTGTGCGGTTTAATTTCATAAATTGTAACAGCATGATCATTTGTAAATCCAATTCCTCTAATAAATAAGTAAATTATATTTTAAGAAATAATGTTATAGAAAACACATGAACAATATTGGTTATCTTGTACCAATATAAGATATAATATTATGGATTTAAAAGGAAATTAAGCATCATAACAATTGATAATATAGACCATGTATAGTGACCGTTATAATTTTTTTACATTAATGGTTATGAAAAATCCTGAAGACCAAAATGAAAGAAGTTATTATCTCAACAAGAAGGATAATACATCATGAATTCCATTTATCAGATATTCGGAGTAAGATGGTATCACGTTGATTTTTCTTTAACCATGAATAATATGTTATTCAACAAATAAATTATTTGTGATACAATTTATGGTAGATGTTCAGTGTAATTGAGATAACATCTGAAACCATGATCACCAAACCACCTATAGGACAATTTATAATTTCAGACCTTACCATTGTGGAATACACATGTGTACTAAGGGGTTTTATATGAAGACCCTAGCAGTATGAATTTTTTTATTTATATTTTTAATAAAATAATGAAAATATTTATTGTTTTTTATTATTTCTTTATAATTGGTTAAATTGTGAGTTGGATAAAAATTACATTTTGATAAAATGAAGAAAAATATATTTTTTTGGAAATAAATATTTTTCGTCAAGATTCATATTTGAAAAATTCAATATTTTTTGAAATAAAATTTATTTTAATAAAATATTATTATTACAGAATTTTTATTTAAATATAAATGATAATATAATTTTATATAGAAAATTATATTTTTTATAAAGGAAATAAAATGGTTATTATCATAAAAGCATGTACTTTTTTATAAACATATATTTTTGATATAAAAGTGTGAAATTCATATTAATTCTGAAATTAACACATTAAACTAATCCAATGGTGAATTTTTTCATAATTTTATTAGAAGATCAAATTTTTGGGAAAAATTAAATATGGTATAAATATAATGATTTTATTATGACATCATAAAACCCCATAAGTGATTTAATAAATAATATAAATAGTATCAAAAAACAAAACTATGTCCCTCATTTAAAATAATGTTTTTTGAAGTTATTTAAATAATTTTATAAACCCTTAATGAATCTTAGAAAACATATATTAAAGTTTAAGGTTTTAAATAGAATTTATTATGAACATGACTCACTTCCACGTCATATTAACAATTTTAGTTTTTATCCATATAAAATATTAAAAAATGAAACTAGTTGGAAGAAACTAAGAAAAAAACAAAGGGAAGGTTTTTGGATTATTATTTTTTCTTATATAGAGTACAAAACCGAGGTTTAGACATAAATAAATAATTCAACTCTCTAAAAAAACCCATCAAAACTCTCATTCATCATCACTAAAAACCCTTGTAGTAAGAATTTAATCAGTTATTCACTCTCTGTATCCCTAGTGAGGTTCCCCCAAGATCATATGAATATTATATTAAACATTTATAAGTTCTCTTTGAAGGTATTTGATCCTCTCCTTCTCATCATTATTCAAACACATTCTTTATTCCATGCCTATTGGTTTTGAGTTCTTCCTGTTTTGATATGTTATTACACATTACTCTTATTTCCCTTTTGAGGTACTAGTGATGATATACCACTTTAACTCTCATTAAAACCTTCCATGAATCATCATGTATCCTCATTATTCTTCTGAAATTAACCTATGATTTTCCATGCCAAATATTTGTTTAGTGAATATGCATCTCCATTTTTACTCAATGGTATTAACATAGATGTACATATTATTTATTGACTACTGAATTCCATGTATTCTGCACTCTTTAATAATGGAATTGAAATTGAATAATTAAACCCTCATATTAAAGGATTTATGTGACACACTTATTCATATACATGATATGAATGTGACAGGTGGACCTGAAATAATATACCCGTCCATTTAATTGAATATTGATTTTATCTCATGATAGCCCATGTATGGTGTATGAGAGGTTATCCAAAGTACACTATATTATGATTTATAATTTTTTATCCTTGTATTATCTTTATGATTTCATTATATATTTTGTTTCTACATTCCCATGATTCTCTATTGATATTATCTAATATCAGGCTTCGATGTTCACATTTAAGATTCTCACCCCTCGTATGTAACCTTGATATTCCAATGGAATCAGATGTACTACTTTACCTTATGATATGATTTGATTATTACCATACTAGGATTTATACCCCACCCATTTCTTATATATGTTTCCTATTTATCCCATGTAGTTATAGAAGAGTTATGGGATTTTAGGGTCAAGTTGTAATGTTTGTTTTTAATACTATTATTTTATCCATGTTTGATGTTATTATGTTATGTAACAATTATCCCAATGACCATATCCATCATTGTATCCTGGGATTGTATTACTTGTACCGTTAAGTAACAAATCATTAATTAAGGTGTTTTAAAATATGGGTTTTTATAGTTGTTATTAGTGGAAAGTCAAGTTATTTTGTGGATTAGGATTATAAAACCCAAGTAAAATCCATAGGGATAAGACTAAGTATAGTAAAACGTATATAAATTTTTGAAAAGAGTAGATTAAGAAGTTTCCAGGAAAATGAATTCATGTTTTGATAATTCAATTTGATGTGTCTCGTGCATAGTTATACCTATGGGTAATGAACCTGAAATGAGTGCATTGGCCGTGACAAGACTGTCAATTGGTCGATAATAAAAAGGCCTTTATTCACTACTATTTTGACACTCATTGGGTATATTCTTCGGTTAACTCAAAATCACTTTATAAACCATTATGAAGGGAATAAAAGACGAGCATAAAAATTTTTGTTACGAAAAAGACCATAGATGATATAGATTGAAACCAATAAATTCATTTTATAATAAATCTATATTATTTATGGGTTATCCCATCAATTATCATAGTTTCCATTTATATTATTAATAGTTTAAAAATTATAATATTTATGTCTATTTGGAATGAATTAAATGATTATAACCAGAATAAAATAGTTAGAGGAAAGATTACCATCCATTCATGAACATAAAATGACCTATCATACTACAGTTTTGTTCATTCGTTCATATCATCCCTGTTTAGTAAAACTATTCATTCACAACCTAAAATAGTATTTTGAGTTTTTGGTGAAGATGAAAAATGGGAAAAATATTTCATCCCAAGAATATAACTCTTCCTTTATCTAAATGTTTTGGATGAATTTCCTTGAAAACATTATGATACTCCCTTTGTATAATTCAACACTATTCTATCCATATGTTATGTTTCTTTGAATAAAGATAATATAAATATTTAAAATATGTAAATCACCCTCCAAATAAAAAATAACCCCATAATTATATTCAACTGCATGGATAAGGATGAATAATCTTTGGCTTCATCATCTCATCCATAGATATTATTACCTTTTCATAAATACTATTTAGATCAAATGATTGATACTAAGGAAAGGATCATCCTGGATGGTATTCCCATTTCAAGGGTGTATGATGATGTATTTCATGAATACTTTTTTACTCTAAAACTTAGATAAGAGGATGTGTTCTCTATAAAGCTTATACTCAAATATTTTTTAGTTTCCAAAACTCAATATAGAATATCCACTATTGATCCAGAACAGATTATGATGAAAATGTAGAATAATCTTGATAAAGTGTTTATACACCTAGGTGTGTCACCCTGAGGTGATCATTCCCTCTACAAGGAGGATAAGTATGGGTTAATGAAACTATTCATCGATCATCGTAAGCTCAATAATATCATGATAAAGAACAAGTATCCTCTTGTGTAGATTGATAAATTATTCGATCAGCTACATGGAGACCAATACTTTTCTAAAGTGGATATACGAAAATCATATTACAAGTAATGTTGAATAAGAAGGATATCCCCATGAATTATTGAAATATATGGTATGGGAACTATGAGTACATTGTGATTCCATTTGGACTCACTAATGCTCCATCTACCTTTATGGACAAAATTAATATAGTCTTCAGGTATTACCTCAAAAAAATTATTATATAATTTATAGCAGATATTCTTATCTACTCCAAAATAAATGTGAAACATGATGAGAATATTAATTCTATAATAAATACATTTAAAAAGTAAAAGTTATATGAAAAGTACATTTAATTTGATTAATGGTCATAAAAATTAAAATTACTTTGGCACATTATTAACTGAAAATAGATATCAATGGATCATTCAAAAAATAGGTAATTGATAGATGACATACACCAACAAAAATGATATAATTTTATTACTTCCTTAGGTTAAATAGGTAAAATCATCAATTTTTAAGAAATTTAAAATGATTTTCAAGCCAACTAATCAGGCTACCACATAAGGGAGTCATGTTTTTTATGGACCGATGAATGCATGTATAACTTTAATGAGTTAAAGAAGAGGCTAATCACTGCACCTATACTCGCATTACCCACTAGTGGGGATAGATTCGAGATATACAATTAATCATCTAAAAAGTATTAGGTTTTCTTATTATTCATGATAAAAAAATATTTCCTATGTCTCCATCCAATTAAATATTCATTAATATCACTAGTGAAGAAATTATCTAGAATTGGCTGTAATAATCTTCATATTAAATATTTGTTTTCTTTATCACTATGAGGAGATGTGTAAAAAATACCTAGATCATAAAATTTTTATATATATAATCACCCAAAAAGAAGCTCAATATGTGCAAGTAGTGGTACATAGACCTGATAATGGGTTATGATGGTTAAATCCATTACCACCCTAGAAAAGAGAAAATTGTGGTACATTCTATGAATAGAAAAGATCCTAAAACCCTATCAATGATGAGTATGTAAAATGATCCAATATTCTTGGGCATGAAAAATATAGACATGGGAATAATAAAGGGATATTTATCTTAACTTTTTCATATAAGCATTCACTCATCCATCCCTAAGAGGATATTGATCACATAACGATTCACTATTCAATTCAACCATGACACCACTATTATAAATGAGTTTTGTAAGGAATATTAAAAATATAATAATAAATTTAAATTCATTTTTTATTAAATTAATTATTTTTTATCACTATTAAAAATGGATATTATACTGGTTTTGATATTTTCATTGTACTTGGAGGTGATTTAGAGGCCTCGTAGATAATCTAGACAAAATATTTTCCAAACAGCAATGCATCCCATTGACTTCTGTTCATTGTACTGATTATTAATCAAATTAAGTTAACCAAAATGGGATTAAACATTCCTTTCTACTCCAAAGAAACATGTTATACAACTCTTATCAAGGATCCAAAGCCAAATTAGTCCATCTGGTATCCCATCCAAACCATTATGTCCAGGGAACAGAATCTGCCCGAATTCCAAAGTTTGTTTCGGTCATTGACCCATATCTCCCAATCCAGTTGTCTAATTGCCACCAAATTCGACACAGAGACATTCCATAGGCCTATAAACGACTATTATCTTTTTTTCAAGTCATTTTATGTCCTTTTACTATTCCAAAACTAAGACACAATCTGTGCGTCAAAAAACGAGGTGCTCAAAACCATTTCCCATTTTGTCTATAAAAAGGCATTGTGGGAACCTCATTTGGAAGTTATGAAAAGAATAAAATATCTACCATTTTGTAATTCTAGAGGAGTATCCTCCTCATTCTATAAGTTCTATACTCCCCTATCTTCATAGGGGGTTCAATAATGAAGATGGAGTTCCACCCGAGTTTCCTCCTCCTCCCGATGTTGAGTTAAGTGGTGGGTAATCATTGTGAGGGAGAAACACACTTGAAGAGTGTGTTATGGAACATAATTCACTACTGGTATGGTTTATATTGTGTTTTGAATTGTAATTTTATATGTATTTTAACTTTTATTCATGCATTTAATTGAAAAAAATCTTATTTGAAAACCGATCGGTGTGTAATTTAAAATGTGTGCAACTTGTGTTGTTCCGATTGAACCCATAAGACTCATCTACATTCCTAAAAAATATGATATTTCAGTGATCCTTGAAAATCCATAATTCATTCTTAGTTGATGGAACTTGTTTTTAAGATATTTATGTCATGTTTCTGTCATGTTTTCATTGTATTTGGGGTATTGGGTAACGAAGATCTTGGTTAAACCTCACTCAAAGAATTACACCAAAAACCCAATAATCAATTAAGAACAAGGAACTTTTCATGTGGTGTAGTAAATTTGAAATGATAACATAATTATCATATGTTTTCAAAATATAATTCATTCTCAACTATTAAACTCTTAAAACTATTTTTCTTTCATAAAACTATTTTCAAAATCAACCACGTTTTTAGTACTTCTTATTAAAAATGCACACTCTCAACCCACCAAATCTCATAGATACGTGACCTAGGGTTTTACCTAAACTATAAATAAACATTATAAATATAATAAATTTGACGTGTCATGACAATAAATTCATAAATCATATGAATAAAATCATTATGAAATGTTGTAGAAAATGATAGTGAATATTCTGATGTTTAACTTTTCTAAAGATGAATATATAGTTTTTACAACCCAGATATGTGTCCCATCAGATTCATAGATGACTGAATGATAACATTTTATTAAAAATAAGATGAAAATTCCAAATTTTATGTTAAAAAATAATGGTGAAAGCCAATGGAATAATTTTTAATGATGACATTACAATTAATTGGTATGGAATTAAAAGAAAAAATTAGAATAGTTCTCTCATCGGGGTTACCATTGGTGGCCAATACATCTACAATACGATTTACATCCATCCAAGGGGGACTCACCCCGACATTCTAATTGATGAAAATAATATATTTTATTATGGTAAATTTCAGGTCCCATGGTGGAATAACCCTTCCATATATAAGATATACATGAATTTTTGAATCACATTCAACTTCTAAGATGTTAATTTTGTGCAGATTACACAAATTCAGATCGCTAGTCAAAGACCTAGCCTCCACACTAATAGAGTTTCTTGGAACCTAAATGATACTAAATTTAAATATATATAAAAATTCTATTATCTCATACTTTAACCCCCTTTCATCGTTTCGTCCGTGAAGGATCTTTCAACATTTATCTTGTACTTATTGTTTGATGGCTTTTAGAAAACCCATATTCCCTAACTGCTACACTGTCTTCCATCTTCAATGAGACCAAACCATATAATAATACACCCTAGTGAAAGAGAGGCTCTACAATGGATGAGAGACCAGAATTAAGACATCATCAATTTAAATTAGAACTACAGGGAAATATGCGAAGAATATATCACTTTACCTGCCCTGTTTCTCACCTTCCTGAGAACCAAACACCTAGTAATAAAAAAAACAATTCTGCATTTTACCTCCACCTCACTTTACTGTACCCCATTAAACTTGTATGGGAGGAAGTCCAATATTATATCCCAAGTAGGAAACCAAATGATGAATTAGTATAGGTTTATATAGATTACCATTTCCCACTCTCCTCTAAGGAAAATATGCCAAGATGATTCACAATTGGGACTCGTACAACACCTGCAATGAAAAGAGATGGAGATCCCTTTATTGTAAATATTCTCATCAATTAGAAAGGAACTATTTCATAGGTTCTACCCCTCAAAATTCATTTTTTAAGGAAGTTCATTCCACCATTTTTTCCCTATCCATTCATCGAGAGAAATACTTGTGTGGATCATTGGTTGGAAGATGCAATTGGTAAAAGGGACTGATTTGGATTTAGAAAAAAAACACACCTACCTTATTCATTTATCAGGAAATTATAATAAAAAATGGTATGTTGTTGATGATTAAAAATAGAATTATTAAATTCTGGAATAAATATCGCCTCTCTAAAGGATATATTTTTTACCAAAAACCACAGAAAAGCTAACTCCTCACCATACCAATTATCCTTCCGTAAATTAATCTTTTCGGATCACACTACCCATCATAACATCTCTTCTCCACTCTCTATGTGTTCAATCAGTCACTAGGATAGACGAGACAACCATTGGGAACTATCACCCCACACTCTCCAATAACCACCCATTTTTTTCATGAACCACACCCATAGGTTTGTTTATTCAATAATTTCCCATGAATGTATAGCCTACAAACCTTTCTTGGATTTAGAGACATTTCGAATATTGAATCCACCATAAACCACTGATGTGGTCATTCTTTTCCTGGAAAACCAATGAAATCTTCCTCCTTGATTATCATTCCATATAATGGAATTAATTTATTTCTAAATTCTCACCATTGTGCCATTGGGAGACTTGATAACTTATAGGATGCACATTTTAATTGAGGTAATAATTCTATTAATAGGAGTCATGCACCAAACAAAATAATATAACAAACTCTTCCAATTATAGATTCATCCCGTGATCCTGAAATTGATTCTTTCAAATGGCCTTTATTGATTCAACCATCAAAATGTGGAGTAGAAATGTACTATATTTGAAAATTCAACCTTTGAAAACCTATATTGTTTTGTACACTTCTCTTACACCTGTGAGAAATTTTTTGGAGATATAACTGCTACTATTCCCCTAGTGGGCCTACTGTCCACATAGGTCGCCGTAAATATCTTCAAATTTGATAACCTCTTTAATATATATAACCCTTATATTGAAAAAAACAAGGACATAATCAATGATAATTATATGAGAAACCAGGAAAGACCCAAATCTTGTACTGTAAGTAAATATTACCCCCTCATCCAAGAAACCATTCAAATTCCTTGAGAACACATCATAGGATAGAATGAAAAGACTAGGAGGGATTTGATCACCTTCTATCATGCCATGAATAGTCTTGAAGAATCCCAAAACAGTACCCATAAAATAAAAGGAAATTCAAGGAGAAGAAAATCATCCAAAATATAGGTCACACACCAATTATTTATACCCAAATATCCTCATGATGATGATAATATTGTTCCACTAAATCCTATCATACCCATATTCCATATAAATTTTTAAGATAAAATTGGACACATTCACCTTTTGATGATATCATAGACCATATCATTAGCTAATAAAAAACACCTAGGATTAGTTTTCCTCTTATGAAACTGTGTTTCTCCTCTAAAATCAGTCTTAGGATACCCCTGCTTCATATTCTATATTGAAGGTGTGTAGGGATCTTGTAAGTAAAATTACAATGAAATGTAAGATGGTATTGGTTAATGTTTGTAGGGTTATGTATCTTAGAAACAAGAACCATTATAGACAAAAACATGAAACTCATAAGATCCCCACATTTAATGTAATATTAATCTATATCATTGACTTTAAAATTGATAATATCACAGGAGGACTACATATATGATCCAGGTAGTCCATTAGGGCCTGGATCACTATCCTATTTTATTCTAAACACTACCTCCTAAACTTCATCCTCCTCTGGAATTAATTCCACCTCCTCATTGTCATTATCAGACAGAATATTAGGAACATAGTACGTTAAAATTTGAAACCAATCCACCTCAGTATGATAGTTACCATTAAAGGAACCTGGTCCGGCTAAGAGCCCCTCAAAATGATTCAGGTCCACTGATCCTGATAATTTACAATCCATTGAAAAGAAACCATCAACTAGGCTTAAATTTATATTCCTAGAAACCACGTTTTCATTGATAAAATCCTTGAAAAAATTAGTCATTAAATCCCCCTCTCATAACCATATGGACCTTGATCGTTCCCAACAGAATTGAAAAATCTCTATCAATTTTTCAGCTAGAAGGATTTGTTTATCCTATAGTGAGATAAAATAAACAACATCCAAACATTAAATAGGGGTTTTCAATCCTTTAAATTGCCATTTTATTAAGATCCAAGTTAATATAACACTTCAATATGTTTCAATTACCACTCATGTAGAGTATATCTCAAGCACTTAATACATGTAGACAATCCCATCCATGATGCTACTTCCACAGATTGAATCCCCAAGATATTGAAAATATATAAGAAACCTTCTAATTGTGACCAGTTTCATGAGTAAATAAAATATTCCCCTCTGGTATCCTCTATCTATAGTCAAAACACAAGAGTAGACTATTCCAAAAAAAGATCAAGTTAAATTAAAAAGTGGATCTTGAAAAAGATTCCATAACATTATGTTTGGTTGGAAACCGATCCTATATATTCCAAATTCACATATTCCATCTATGGTTATTACACCAAATGAATATTCCTCTAGAAAAATAAAGGTCTATAATACCATTATCTGCCATGTAATTTTGAAAATATTGTATATCTCTTTAATAGAAGACAACCCCACCTATCTGCTTTGAAACACCACCAATAGTGTTGAAATCTCCACATATGAACCAAGATAGACCCCTGGGTCAAATCTAGTTAAGGTTTTCCATTAAAAAAATATATCTTCAATCAAAAAGTCTTTATAGATGAATTATATTATTAAAACAGAACCCCCTATATTCATCTTTATAGAACTATGTTGAGGCAATGAATCTACAAAATACACTATGACATTATGATTATAGAAAATCTAGATATGCAGATTAAAAGGATTAATATAATTTAAAATTGAGATATCCATGATCCATTCAGAATTTTAAATATGATATAACTTTTTGGGTTCCAAAATATCCACAATAGATTCCTATTAATGACATGATTCACTGAATATATATGAACTATTATTTTGAAATCCAAAACCTATGATGTTCAATATCAATATGGTAACCATTAGTAAATGAAGATATGAACTTTTATCTAGTATTAAGGAAATAATTGGATATAGAGATCAAGGAATGAACCAATTTGTTATTTTATTAGGTTATATGAACATTGATATTTTGTGAAAACGAGATATTTTTAACCATAAAATTTCAGTCTGGAGGAATCATGTTACCCAAAATTTTCAATTCTGTTAGAGGCACAAAATGGTTGAGAAACTACACTAAGGGAGAATACTGAGTAAAAAAAGGATTATCGGTGGGATTTAAGCCTTTATAATAAATATAATCATAATGAAAAACAAGGACAACTTACTGAGGTGAGAATTTAATGACAAATAAAAATGTAAAAGCAAGAGGCTCCTCTTCATGCTGCACCGCCTCTCCCAGCATATTGGAATCAAGAAGATTAGACTCCAAGATCTATAGATCCACGATTTTAGGGGGATTCCCATGCATTAAAGCGTCTTGTTAAATGTCATGTTTTACCGTATATTAATGATGAAATAGAGATTCTACTGGACTAAGATATATAGATATCTAAATAAAAACATCTTCTCAGATAACATAAATAATGATATTTGGGAATTTGTGTCTCAAGGAATGGTATTTTCACTTTTTATGATTGAACAACAAATGTTAATGGGTTAGATGCAACCATTTCCCACACTGGTTTGTAAATGGGAAAATATAACCATTTATTTTTTCGTAGGACTCCCCAAGACATCTAAAATAAATAACCCATCCTTGGTGATAATCTATCATCTTAAAAACCATGTCTATATCATTGTTATCAAGAAATATTTCTCTCTTGATCAAATAAACATGATATATAGAAGGGAAGTCATAAGAGAGAATTGTGTTCCACTCACCATTGTGTCTAATTGAGATATGAGGTTTAAATATTGGTTCCTAAGAAGTTTAAAACATGTGTTATAAGTACAAATGAGTTACAATACTTATAATTACCCTCAAATGAATGGTTAGTCATTGAGATACATTAAAACTCTATAGGATATGTTGATATCTTATTAAATTTATTTCTATGTATTTTAGGATCAACCCCTTCCCTAAAGGGAGTTCACCTATAAAAAAGTTCCCATTATTATATTCAAATTTCTCATTATGAGGATCAATATGGGAATAGGTGTTAGAATAATACATGGTGGGATGAATTTAGAGAGCATAAGTTGATGCGATCTGATACTGTCCAAGAGATGGAAGATATGGTTCAACCCATTTGACATCATATGAAGTCTACACAATGATGGAAATATATATATAGATAATCATTGATGTGTTTTGGATCATGATGGGAGATTGAACATTTTCCTTTGAATATCACTGGGGATGAAAGTCATGAGGTTTTAGAAAATATAAATTTTTTTTCATGATACATCAGCTCATTTGAGAACCTCAATCGCATTAAATATGAGTCTTATCAACAATAATTCCCAATTAACCTATCTCAAGTACAGGATGTGTTTTATGTATCATTTTTAGGATGTAAATACTCTATCCCTCACTTGTACTAAATCTAGAGGTGCTACCATTAGAGACTGATATTTCATATGAGGATCTTATAGTAATTATCTTAGATCATACAGATAATGTTCTATGAAACAAGACAACTCAATATATCAATGTTTTACCGAAGAACCACATGTTTGAGGAAGGAACACGGGGATAGAGAGAGCCGATGAAATAGAAATAACCTTATATATTTTAGTATATGAAATTAAATTTAGAGTGTGAAATTTCTCTTGGAGGAAACAATAAAAAACCCAAATATTTATAGATGAATTTATATTTTTAAATTACTGAATGACATATTTATAAATGAAGTTACAAAAAAACACCTTCACTACATTGGTTATTTTGGAGAATTATATGTTATATAATATAATATTTAAAATAAAATTAACAATTATAAATACAGATAATATTTTCATTATATAGTTACCATTATCATTAGTGTATAATAAGGTTTATTTTAAATCCAATTAGAATAGAATAAATAAGCGATACCCTTGAACAGTGGTATCATATAATAGGAAGCACATTTATAGGATCTTGTAAGCGATATGGAATTACTCAGATTTAAAAGCTAATATTCTGTAGAAATGTTTCCATAACCAATTCTCGAGATAAACCTTTTAAATGAGTAGTTTAATCTTATCATGATCATGACCCACACTATGTTTACCAAACTACCCCATGAAGGTTTAACCATTTCATAAATTACCCTTAGGGAATACATTGGTGTAATAATTAGTTACACAGAACCTAGTAGTATTTATTTTTATATTTCATATTTTAATAAAATAATTATTATATTTTTTGTTTTTATTATTTGTTTCAAAACAATATAATAATGAGTTTGATAAAAATTATATGTGGATATAATTAAAAAAAATTAATGTAGGGAAACATATAGACTCAATCAATATAATATTTTTTATGAATTAATTATGTTTTGAAATAGATGTTATTTCAAAAAAATATTTTTATTAAATAATATTTACTTAAATATTAATGGTAATAGAATTTTATAATGTCAAATATAATTTTTATAAGGTTCTAAAAACTATTACCATCTTAAAAAACATTATTTATCAATAAATGGAGAAAATTGATTTAAAAGTGTAAATTTTTAAATTGAAATAATTATTTTGATAAAATAAGTTTTATTTTTCAAATCATCACTTTGAAATTATCCAATGTGGAATTTTTCATAATTTCATTGACAATTGATTTTTTTGATAAAAAATATATATTTTATGAATTTATGATATTTATAATGACGTAATAAAATAGAAATAGTTATTTAATAAATACTATAAAGAGTTTCTGTTACCAAAATTAAGTTTACCCTTAAAAATAATCAATTTTATATGATTTAATTAATTTTATAAACCCTTATTTGATCCTCCAAACAATATAATATATTTTATGTTTTTAAAAATATTTCATTATGAACCTGACTGGCATCCCCACAACCAAGTGTATTATATTCATGATTTGTGTTTTTGTACATATAAACCAAACCTATTTGGTCGAAACTATGAGAAAAATCTTGAAAAGGATTATGATTTTTATTATTTTCTTATATTGATTCCAAAACCTTGTTTTGAGATTAGTATAATAATTTCCTCTATATTACTATAAAAACCTACCAAACATCCCATTATGATCCACTCAAGACCATTAGATCATGAATTTACTCAACCATTACCTATATAGTGACCACCCAAGGTCCACCTGGGTTCTTAAGAATCTCCTCCAAATCATTTAATATCTCCCTCTCTAGGTAAGGGATCCTCTAATTATCTTCTTTTTTGCATGAACATTCTTTATAACATGAATTTTAATTCATAATTTATCATATTGGAATATTATTATATATATATATATTAATATCCTTATGATTTAAATTGATGATATACCCCTTTCACTCAAATTAGTCTCTCTTATTAATCTTAATGTACAATGTTTTTAATCCAAAATTATGTTTTTACATGGGAAACATTTTTATAGTGATTACCCATCACCATTTACACTCACGCTTATACACATTGATATAATTAGCCATCATTGATTGGGGAATTACATGCATGTAACCCAAACACCATAATCATGTGATTAAAATTTAAGAAATATATCTTTATTTTGTATCATCTATGTGTAAACCATATGCATATACATGATATGAATGTGAACGGTGGGCCCAGAATTATATTGCCCTCCAACACATTGGGTCATGTTTTTATCTCAAGAGATATCATGTATGATGAATGGTACAATATCCTATGAACAATATGTTATAATATAATAATATTTAGCAATGAATTATGTTTATTATGTCATATCTAAGTTTTTTCCATATTCCCAATTTTCCTTTATAATATCATATTATATAATGATTCTATTTTCACATTTATGATTCTATCCCTCTTATGTTACTTTAATAAGCCTATTGAATCACATGTTCTAATTTACCTTAATATATTATTTTATTATACCCTTACTAAGATTTATTTCATATCCCATTATTATTTATAATTCTATTTTATCCCATGTAGTTTTAGAAGAGCAAGGAAATATTAAGGGAATGCTATTTAACTTTTTTAAATAATGTTTCTTTATTCATGATTCAAATTATTTTCCCTTTAACTAATTTAAAAAATAAATTGGGTCTCATGATCATATTGGATTATATTATTTGTACCATTGTGTAATAAATCATTTATTTCGTTTTATTAAAATATTTATTGTCATATATATCATTGAACAAATGTAATTGATGTTTAAGGATTTACAACATTGATCCAATTTTTATGAGTTAAAGGTAGTACTTCATTGACCAAATATTGTTGAGGTTTAATTCCATAAAAATTTTACCAAATTCAGTGGGATAGTCTATATAGAAAGGGTGTGGTAATACCCAATGTTAATGAATATCTCAGTACTGCTACATACTATCTCTATGTGAGCACAAAGTTTATGATCATGGTTCCTAGACTAACAAATTGAGGCAACCTATATTGATAGGGAGAGATAAAAACATTATGATTGAATTAAAGTGATAATATAAATTATCTTGGGGTGGTGTGAACATATATTAAGTACTTATTTCTTGAACCATTTACAAGGGTGAGGTATTATATAACAACCCACAAGGGATTTAGAAAGTAGGAGCATCCCTTAACCTTTTAATGGGGGTTGTAAGTAAATTAAATCATGATAAAATTTGTTCATATCAAAATGATGATTATAAGAATGTTTTTCATGTATTATCACTTGAGATATTTCTAATTGTAGGTTCTAGGATAATTTCATCATAGTGGTATAAGGATTATAAAACCTATTACATAATATGATGATGATTCCAATTCACAAGGTTGAATATGGTGTATCAAATAATCATCAACTAATAGAAGTATTATTTGGAGTTGGTAACAATTGATACTGATCATCATGAATTTTTTATGGTGATTTAAAATCATAATTCATTAACTTTGACATATGGAAATAAACATCCAAGAGATAGTTGAAAAATCAAAATAAAAAACTAATCTTGATATGGCAATTTAGTGATGATAAAATAGCGGTAAGACTTGATTAATTGTGGATGGATCTAAAATATGTAGTTTATATAATTCTCTGTGTCTCGTGAAAACCAAAATCAATACACATAATGTTTATATGATAACTAGGAAAAAAATATACCCTTCTTGTAATAGAGGGGTGTTTTATCATTGTATTGGTTAGAATCAAAATTTATTCTACAATTATATCTAGGGTAATTCCCAGTTCATAGAATCATATGAATATATGGATCCCAAATACTATGAGTTTCGTGGATAAAGGGATTTTTTATAATATTCTTGGGACCTTTACATATTGAAGTCAAAAATTGATCAATCTCCCATAGAGGGTAATCATGCCATATAGAACAGATCTCTCTAATCAATATAACGCAATACAGGATGGACCATACATAATTTATTTTATCATCATGTGAAAATAAAAAATTTGTTCTATATATTAAGGCTATATGACTAAGAACACATATGTATGGACCAAAAAATCAAAGGTAAAACCCACAGGTCTTATGATTTGACTCGGAATAGTAATTTGGGATTCACTATGTGTCCCATAGTATGGGAATAAAGTCACAATTAGTTATTATGATATTATATTAGAATTAAATTAGGTAATCATTGACATCAATGAAGGAAAATAAAAATAGAACTATTGTGTCTCCAATAAAAGAGAATTATTATGGATAAAATCATTTTTATAAAAGCATAAGTTCTTGAATAATGAATTCAATGCAAATTTTTAATTAATAGATATGGATATTATATAGGAAATATATACATTTTAATTCACTTTGGAATCTTGAATAGAGTGCCTTGAACTAGAGTATATATTACCTGGATATTGATCTCATGAAATGGCATTTGGCCACACATCATTCATTACCCTATGTAGTTTATGTACCTGTAGTTTAGATCACACAACATGCAGTTTATTTTCATAAAATACATAATTCACCCATTATAGTTCACATGGATGGGGATATGGCTAGGTTTTCAATAAAAATAAGTTATTTGACTAGGAACTAAAAAATATTTAGGACATTTTTATTTGTACAAAGGTTTATAAATGAAAACCATATGCTATTGGTCCTACACTGATCTAGTTCATGTAAAAACAAGATTCATTTCTCTCTATGTTGGACCCATTGAGGGGGAGCCCGATGTAGATAGGGTGAATTCATGTATTAGGTTAGAGTGAGGATTTGATTGAGATGCATGGATGGGCCCATGATAAGTGTTCAAAATAGAACTATGTATTCAAAGATATTGGAATCAAGGAAAACACATTTATTATTAATTTTTTTGTATGCCTATATTGGTCTATCTTGTATACATATGAAGGAGAGAAGTGTGTGGGTCTTTTCATGAGAAATAAAAAGACACTTCCTCATGTGAATTAGTCCGGATTCCACCACCATGGAAAATTCAATGCAAGTAGAATCTATAGTTGGGCCTAGGATAATATAACATGATATTACTTAGAATTATTAGGCCTAAGAAGAAATATACACATAGGTATTACATGAGGGAATATTGGGATGATGCATACTCGCACTACTGAACCATATTCGAAATACACATAAATTAAATACAATCATTGAAACCGAATATAAAATATTTGATATAACCATACTAATTATTGACTAAAAATAATTATCATAACTCATACATTCAAAGGATCATATATGTTTTGGAGATTTAGATATTTTTGATAAAACAGAAACTAACAAAATACATGTTTTTTGTATAAAATATTCATTTTTCCATTTCAAAAACCAACCCAGAGGAAACCTAACAAGATACATCTTAGGGTTCTCATTATAACAGTAACCCAACCAACAACCCTAATCATATGTGTTAGGAATTCCTTCTCCTATGTTGAGATATTATCCACTTTAGGCGGCACTGAATCGCCTGCATAGGTTTAATCGCGTCCTCATTAATGCGTCTCGATTAAGAATTGGGTCTTCCCACTTTCATACATTAGTATTATTCAACTCACACTACCCCCAACACCACACAACCACACACTGCCCGAACACACGGTTTGGGGAATTCTTTCTCCCATGTCGAGATATTGTCCGCTTGAGGCGGCACTGACTCTCCTGCACGGGTTTAATCGCATCCACATTAATGTGTCTCGATTAGGGATTAGGTCTTCCCCTCACCACATGATAGGGCTCTTTACGTACATTTAAAGAAAAGAGGGAAACAACATAGCATTAAAAACTCACAAAAACAAGGTCCAGACCCAAAGAATGAGCAAAAGAATTCCAACAATGGAGTGTAATGCTCCCAACAAAACATAAAGGAGATCATTGAAGAAAACTCAAACACATCTCTACCAATCCCTGGTCCTACTGGAGGTGCCAACTCTGCTGCGTGAATCTGTCCACGCCCAGCTCTTCTGCCTCTCTGATGTCAACTAGGTGTCATAGCGGTACGGTAAACAAAGAACGCCTAAGCCCGAGTAGTATGGAAAAACTCAAGGTTTTATTTTACATTTTATTCCAATTTCTTTCCCAGAACACCCAAATAAAGTAAAACACAATCATGATGATTCATGTACCTTCCCTAGGGTCTCTACCCTACAATAAATGTAGTATCACTTGGTCATTCGGTACGCTCAGAGTCCTTGCATCGGATCACGGGGGGCCCTAAAATCCCGTGTCCTAGCCGGTCTTCCCTGGCCTATGTCATGCACCAAGATTAACTAACATTGTTTCCCAACCATCCCATGCAATCCTCATTGTGCCTAACTCTAGACTCCATCCTATTTCTCAACCATCACCTTTGATACCATTCTTTCACGACCCCCTCCCACCAAAGATGCCCCTCCTGAGCTGGAAATTGTGAAAGGGAGATAATGACCCCCGAGGCCCGCCTCCAGTAGGCCCCGGGGTGGCGAATAGCACCAAGGGTATGAGTTTTCACAAGTATGTGAGGCATTACCCTTTTTATTTATTTAGGATTGGGAAATAGGACAAGTAAACCACCAAAAAAGGAAAAAGAACAAGTGTATAAACCCAACCCAAGCCCACATGCATGTTTAAACAATTTTATAACAAGGTACAAGTACAAGAATGCTCAAAGTACAATACCAAAAGAAAACAAGAGAACAAAAACTGTAACAAATCCAACTGTCTAACTAGTAGGGTCCCGCATTACCCTGGTATTCCTCCTGGAAACCTGAAATTAAACGTAGGGTGAGCATACAAGTATACATAGTAGGGAAAACTAAAGCCCTCGTACACAAGTGGGGAGACATCCTAATGTCCCGTGAGAACAACAGAAGAAACCTATCAAGGAATTCTATCCACCCAACCTCACTAGCCACACTCACAAAAACACAAGCACAACAGGTAGTAGTATATAAGAAACAAGAGTATTGGGTACCCCGCACCAGTTCCCTTTAGTTAGCTGCTCTTCCTAACGACGAAAGTCCTGACGGTGCCACACTCTCCCCGCCAGCACACACCTGGGCCTCACCACCATGTATCCCGCCCACACACACCTGGGCCTCACAACCACATATCCCACCCACACACACCTGGGCCTCACAACCACACATCCCACCCGCACACACCTGGGCCTCAAAACCACACACCTGGGCCTCACAACCACGCATCATGCCCGCACACACCTGGGCCTCACAACCACGGATCCCGCCCGCACACACCTGGGCCTCACAACCACACATCCCGCCCACACACACCTGGGCCTCATAACCACGTATCCCGCCCGCACACACCTGGGCCTCATCTCTATGATTATTGGGAAACAGTAGAACCTTCCCGAAGAGTCTTAGGCTAAAACCACCCCAATCAAAACCTACCCAAAGTTTCTTAGGTGTAAGGTTGCCTCAAGTCATCGCAGCCTAGGGGAGGAGCAGCAGGAAGGAGCTAGTAACTAATGTAAAAACACTCTCTCCCATGAAATGGGAGTGTTTGGCACTATGTGCTCAACATGGGTGGGGTGCGATAAAACACAAAAGGTACAGATATATATATATATACCAACCACACAGCCCAACCTATGGCTTCTAAATAGAGAAACTGAGCACGTGCCTCGGCACTGCTACTACGAAGCATGCATACAACAAACAACCCCAACCCCATTTAGGTTTTTACGTTTCAGCAGAATTAGATTATTTAGTTCTTTAACTACTGGGAAACTATCCACAACCAACCACATCGATAGTTCGTAAAACATAACCCTTCCAGCCACAAATCAAGTTAGGAAAATACAAGCAACACAACCAAGCCCTTCTTATCAACCAACCAGCCCCATTTATTATTAACTCTGTTTCATTACCACGCCCCACCATTTATTAACTCTTCCACCTTAATTTAATATTCAAAACCCATAGATCGTTCACATTTAAACCTAGCCCTACAGCCCCGCTTCCAACCACCATAACCACAACCGCACCATACATCATTACCCCTTTAATACCATCTATTGCAGCCCTGGTGCCCATTACCAACACAACATTCACACCAACCCACAACCAAGTCAATCGCAGCCCTGCTGCTCACCCGATCCACAACCCACAAAACACCCCCAACACATACCACGTATCCAAAACAACACCCACATGTTCATTATTCCATTTTTTTAACCGGGGTGATCACACAAGAGTTCCAGATTTTAATTTAATCAGCCAACTTTACATGATTAACCAAATTCCACATTCCACAAAGTTTCTATCCATAAGAAAATCCAGAAGGAGAAGGCAACATTTAATTTCGTAAGAAAAGGCCCCCAACAACCATGATTTCCAGTAGGTAGAAGCTCATTAAATTCACAAAATAATATCACAGGATGTAAAGTAACAACAATCACAAACTTCCCAACCACGTTGTTTGACCACTTATTATCTTTATTTAAACCAGTTCAAAAGTGTTTCACGTAAACAATAGAACACCCACCCTGGATGATACACAAATTAGAGAGACGAAGGTAAGATCCCTACTTCAATAGGTTCTGATCATAGCACTCCCCCGGATCAACTTTAGAAGAAGTCTGTCGGAGTCTGTCACCTCTGTCGCCTCCTGACAAAACCTCCTCGGGTGGAATTCGGAAAGGAAAGGCCAGAGGGAAGAAAACAGATCCAAGCTCGGAAGTCCCGCCTCGTCGTTACGATACCATGGCCACTGACAGATCATAAATCGGAGCTCAGACGAAGAAGTTATGGAAGAAAGAGTCTTCGAGTCTCTTTGGAGAGCACTGCTCAGAGGATAGGGGAGGAGAGGTGTGTGTTGAAAAAGAGGAGGGGACCCCTCCTTTTATAAGCATGAAAAGAAAACTTACATGTCGTGTACTTTATGGTACACAGCATGTACTCGGTTATTTCACATGGTCTCCACGTGGCTTCCAACAGGGCTCTGCGGTTGTTGACTGGTCAACACACAGTTTGAGGGTAACGCATACGTGGGGAAAGACTACATGGCATGTAGTTTGGACACACGGCGTGTACTCATTTATTGCACACGGCAAGGAAACGGCTCTAACATGGTACACAGCCATTGACTGGTAACGCGTACGCGGGGAAAGACTACACGGCGTGTAGTTTGGACACACGGCGTGTACTCATTCATTACACACGGCAAGGACACGACTCCAACACGGTACACGGTCGTTGACTGGTAACACGTATGCGGGGAAGGACTACACGGCGTGTAGAACTGGAGACATAGCGTGCACCCATTATTTCACACAGCAAGGACACAACTCTAACATGGTACACGGCCATTGACTGGTAACGCGTACGCAGGGAAGGAATACACGGCGTGTAGTATTGGTCACACGACGTGCACCCATTATTCCACACAGCAAGGACACGTCTTGCAACACGGGGTATACCCGGAAAGGGAGTACACGACGTGTACTCAAACTACACGGCGTTTAGTTTCAAAATTCCGGAAAGTGTGGGAAAGGTCCATTCTACCCTCCAGAACACTTCGTGGCCTTCTTTTTGACAAAGGAATGGGCTGGAGAGGTCCGGGCCATTACATAGTTAATTCAATTTATAAAAACTAATTTAATGGTAGGTTATGTATTATTATATTAAATATTAATATTTTAATAAAATATTTTTGTTCGTTAAAACTCAGTCTATAATGTAATGTAATCTTTTGAAGAAAGTCACTATTTTGTGTAAGAAAAGCTAACGCCATGTAGAGTGAATTGAAATATGTATAATATATTGAATCTATTTAAAATATTAAATAAACTATGAATTCATGGGATATTATATTCTCTCATGCGCATGGTGTTGCATGTGATACATGATATCAAATACAATGTTCTTATTTTATACGTTTTTTGTGTTATAGTGGTGATGGAAAATGAAACACATTACATCAATGTGGAGATAGCCCACAAAATACATGAAAATGGTTTTTTTCATGAATGAAGGGGTATATTAATAAAAAATGATAATAAGCTTAATATATAATTTCTATCAATATATATTATACTATTATCATTAAATTATTATGTCTAGAATAAATATTAATGAAGATAATTAAGCAGAAAAGTTATGTAGCTAATATTATTCACATCAGGGACTTGAATTTTCCATGGATGTCTAATTGGAATTAAATTAATTATCCTAATTAATGGTGACCAAAATATTTTTAATAAGTGATAGGGTTATATGGGGAGAAATTAGGAAGATTATTTGTATCAAATTTTATATATATGTGAGTTTTGATGTGTTGGATATGTAACCCTTTTACAAGTGAGAAGAATGGTTTTTTGGAAGTAATACTTAAATTTTATATAATGTATGGATACTATTGAAGTGTAAATTACTTGAAAATGAAAAAATATGTGGGGATAGTGATTACGGGTTGAAACACTTCTCAAATGGTAATTTTAAAACAAATTTTAAGGACTTAGCATTTTTATCTTTTAATTTTGGTATTAATTTACACTACCCATAGTGATTAATTTCTAACCTTAATAATTAATTTTTATTATAATTATTTGAAACTTTTATCTAATTTAATAATTATTAGTCGTAAATTAAAAATTAAATTTTCAAATAAAATCAATAAATGTGTGAAATTTTATTTTAAAAATAAATACACTTAATAACATAAAAAAAATTATTTAAAAAATAATTTTTTTATTTAAACATATAAATATATATTGTAAAATTATATTTGACATTGATTTTATATAAATTAATTTATTTAAAAAATTGTTTGAGTATGTCTAGAATAACCAAAACATAATCTCACTCGAAAAATCATGACTCAATGAAAATACCGAAATAATTTTTTTTACTAAATTAACATTCTAATTGTTACTAAAAATATTGTACATTGGAATTATAAGTTCAATAAATATTTTAAAGTTCATTATATAATTTCATTTATTCACAATTGATCACCTAAATGGCTTTTTATTCTTATATATCATTATTATAAAATTAAAAATTCAAAAAAATTCAGGTTTTTGCAAAAACTTATATTTCGAATAAAAATAATGAATTTAAGAAAAATATAAAAATTTCAAACAAAGAAAATTTTTATAAGATTATTTTTTAATTTTATTTTTTTATTAATTTCAAATTCAATTATTTATTAATTTAGTTTTTTAATAAAATTAAAAAATATAATAAAAAATCATTTTTTAGGAAATGAAATACTCAAATTTTAACTATTATTATAATTATTTCATCCATTTTATTAAAAATTTATAGTTAAAAAGTTATTAATATAGAAAATAATATATCACTAATCATATGCTTCTTGTAATATAAATATGTATCATATGAAGGTATTTTTTTGTGATATAATTTTGAAAATGTTAACAGATATAATTAGTCATTTTAGGTAAACTAATATAATTTACTTCATGGTAAAATTAATATTTATTATATATATATATTATTTATAATATTATTACTTTTATTCAATCCTATTATCTTTATGACTAGGTTATTAGTTTTTTAAACGTATTTTAGTTTCATTTTAGTTCCCTTTTTCATGTGGAGAAGAATATCAAACACACTAAATTATTCAAAGTTAGTAACATATTATTATTTAATGGAGTTATAATATCCCCAAAATTAAATTTCATCCTCAATGTTTTAATCATAATATTAGAAAAACTTCTAATAGAAAATCTTTATTTTCTATTCTATCATCATGAATTATGAGGATGGGATTCGAGTTCACGATTTGGGGGGTCAAATCCTTGATCAATAATTAAAATTAGTTTCCATTATGATAATCTTCCCAAAAATTCCCAATGGTTCTCACACCAATAATTGAGTATGGACCTACATTCCAATGTTAGGGGTCCTTTGGAGTTTCATTCCCAATTATATTTAAGAAATCACATTGGTCGAGAGGATGTGAGGTCATACTCATTACACCCTTTTGGAGGAATTGGTGGCTTCTTCAAAAATCTCTTATATATTTAAGATATGTTCATGAAATACATCCCAAGATTTGATTCTAGTCCAGTAACCCCTTTGTAATGGATTTATTATAAACATGAATTGATAGGATCCATTGCGTGCATATTATAGTTTCTCTATCATTCTCTTATTTATTTCTGTTGCTTTGGGTTATGGTCATATTCAGCAACTATGATGTTTATTATCATCATGGGAGGCAGTTGGTGTCTTGGATATGGGATTGAACCACTACAAAGAATCCTACGTATCTTTTGAAAATAGGAATCAAAAAAATATAGTTTTTTGATATATTTTAAAGTTGTGTGACAAGAATCAATCATGAAGTATAACATCATGAGTTAAAGAAGTATGTATTGGGCTCATACCTCACTGTGGTATCATAAATGTATTGATTGAGACATGAATGTGATTCTACATTGTTAAAATAATGAGTGTCTATGTCATGGTTGATATGAAATAGGAGTCCCTAGGAGGTACTTATGAATATAATCCTTCCACTTGATTTCTTCTTTGGGTGTATGGAACATTGAGTGAGGAAGAAATGTAATCAGACTTATATCCTAATGATGTGAGCACTCAAGGGAATTTTCATCATACTATTAGTACTCTCATCACCAATATCTAAGCCTATGTTAGTCATTATTGGCATGAGAAGTAATATATAGTAGAAGATCATAAAGGTTGCATGAGAGGACATCCATAGAGGAATTTCACCTAGAAGTTTCACTTTGAGGGGAATGAATACTAATGTAATGGTGGATGTGGTTTGGAGGTTGAGCCATAGTATGGCATCCTACAAATCCTCTTATATAAATGGAATCACAGTTATCATAATTCAGTTGGTCCCCAAACCAGAGGATGAGTTTGAGGTACATTAGGGAATGATTGGGCCATATACTTAAAATTGTTCATGTGTATAGGCCCACTACCCATATGTTAATGGATGATAAATAATGATCAGTTCATGGGAATTATTGGTGCGTAATGGTGGAAATGTTGGAGACATGATGGAACTTAAAATGAAGTGGATTTCCATTTTATCTTAGGCCATAGAATGTTATCTTACATATCATGGCTATGGTGGGAATCAGGATTCTCATAATTCATTTTCCCCTTCACACATTGATGGGATAATGATGATGGCCATGCTCAATGACATTATTGTTATCTCCATGATTTTATGAATCATAGGGTCTTTAACCAGGATGTATTACTTATTGATCAGGGCATACACACTAATGTTGCACTTTGGTCATGTCTTACACACAGAATATGAACAAGGTTATCGTTTCTTCAGATTCCCAATAGACTAAGCACACATGATTATCTGACACATGTTTATTGTCTTCTGGATGTGCCTTGATTGTGTACTCGAAAATTCAATGGGTGTATGCCTGAGATGTATAAAGTCAATTTTCTGATTCAGTTGAGTTTTTCAGGGGATATCACAATACCTGGTTGGAATGTCTGATGTTTGTCCCATGATCTAGGTTGATCTGTCCAGAAAAATTCAAATGAACTAACTAGATTGTCCAAAAATATATTTCATGATCCTTCCTAACATTTTTGGATGATTTTGAATGATGCACCTAAATTTCCCTGGAGTAACCGCATAAACATTAAGACACACTTTTTAGAAAATCACGAGAGTCAATAAAAAAGGTTTGGAGGGTAATTCATGACCCAATCTAACATGTCGGGATGTTATTGTGAAATATGGATGACATGTGCTAGGGATGTGACAATACCCAGCAAACATACCCTGGTGCTATTGTGAGACTCATCTGATATGAACGGGTTCAACCATATGATATGTGTGACATTTCTCGAGGACATTGAAAGGCTTAGATGGAAAATATAGCATGCTTCATAATACATGGTCAACATGCTCAAGGGGAGTCAATGGTATTTTTGTTTACATGCCAAGGAACTTCACATCATCCAAGTATTATATGAAAGAAGCCTATGGTTATCTTGTAGACATGTCTATGTGCTATCTCATGAACCTAGTCATTCGTGCGAATCACATGAGGATCAATGTAATTTTTTTTACACAAGTATCCCATAATTATGTGATTATTTTAGCCTTTATATTTTTAATTACTTGATTTGTTCTTTGTATGATTTATTATGTATTGTGTGATTTACCAGATATGCAAGATGTTTTTTACGTGATCATCCAAAAGTACTTCATTTGATCTATGAGTGACCACAAGAATTTCCTATGAATTTGGCACAATAATTCTAGTTATTTATCAGTATATTATCTAATAAATAACATCATGATAGTGAGATAAGATACTTAGATAAATATGATCTGGTTCTTGGCTGTTCTGGTATGAGGTTCCAAGAGTTCATCTATCATGGTAGTCATTTATTTTTCATGATGCGGTGGGGAATTTATAGGCCTCACCATCCTATATATTTTATGCTTTATGTAGTGTATATCAAGAAAATATAAGGTAGAGTCATTGGAGAGATTCAGCATCATGTGTTTCATGATTTATTTCCATAAGTCATTATAAGGGAATCACATGTTTTTATTGAACAAAATATCATCCCTTCAATGCCTTATTTGTTGGATTATTTCCAATTAATGGTTTCTTTAAGAAACATGTGGACTTTTTGTTGGAATTTAGTTTTTGTCAGGTCAACTTGTATAAGAAATTTTTTGATATCTGGATGTCTTTTCAAGGGTATTTATGAAACTGTTGTGGTGTGTCGCATGAGTTTTATGACCATAAGAGGATATGCCTTTCCCCATTATTATTTCCCTTTATTATCATAATATGTTTTTTGGATTTCACAAGTTTTATTGTGTGTCATTGAAGACAATTTATCTCCCCATCGGTGATGCATCGCATGACCAACAAAGGGCCTTGTGGTTATTTATGATCACTTCATGGATAAACCCTTCATATAATTTTTAGAGACGAAGGTGCATCATGAGGGAAAATGGACATTTTTTCAACATTTCGTGTGATGGGGATGTCATGCCAAACGGCTCCTTTGTGACCAAGAAGACATGTCACTGAGGGATCCCTAGTGTCTTGTGGGATGCATGGGAGCATCACATGAGTTTTGCAATCACAAGAGGCTCCATAAATTATTCTTTTCTTTATTTACTTTTCTTATTTTACAAAGGTAGTTGGATCTCATGATATTGTATAAATGTTTTAAAGTACAAGAATCCTCCCAATCAGTGATATATTGCATGACCAAAAAAAGGTCTTATAGAGATGCACGTGCATTTCATAGACAATTCCATATTTGCTACATTTGACGTGTCATGTGTTATCTAATAGATATCTTGATGGACTATTGCAATTATCAATGATGGTAACTTTTCTTTCCTTTGATGTGTTTTGTAATCAATTATGGATCTCACGATGGAATGTAGACATTTTTTAGGACAATCACTTTGTTATCCTTTGATATATACCATGGTCATTGATAAATATTATGTTAGCATGGGAGAATTTTCATGGATAGTCACTTTTCCTACATTTGATGTGTTGTGTATTCAATGATCGATCTCATGATTGCATGAATATATTGTTAGGGATAGTTTATTTTCCCTCCATTGATGTGGCGTGTATTTATTTATAGATATAAAGATGGAATGTAGACTTTTTCAAGGACATTGTATTTTCATTCCTTTTATGTGTCGCATATTAATGGTACTATGATTTCTAGCCAGACTGACTGTGTTATCATGACTAGGCCACATGCTAAAGGGTTCCTAGATATTGTTTGAAGCTATCACATAAATTTCTCATATCCCAATCCCTTGACACACATACATGGAATATTTATCCTCTTCACATGATGATATGTTGAATGACCGGGAGATTCTAATACCCACATAAATATTCAATGTGTGTGGTATGGACTTAAATCATATTTTCGTAGTGCATCGCAAATTGAATGATATTTAGGCTCATCATTCATGGTGCATCAAATAAATTTCTTAGGTCTTGATTATAGCCATACATCGAGTCACTATCAATAATTGTTTACATAATTGAGTACGTGGTAATTTAATTTCCCTATGGTTGGAGGTGGGACTATGATATGTTATTGGATCCATTTGTTCAAAATAGAAATCCTTAATATGAGATCTAGGTTGAAGATGAACCAAAATATCACTTATGAATTATGTGATATGCCTGAAATATGTCATCACACAGAAAAGTGTGTGATGAGAAATTATGAGAATCTAAAGATGACCCATTAAAATTATGTTTATTTAGAATGAAATGAATATATTTCTAAGGTAATTATAGATCACATTGACACATATTTAGAAATTCTATGAGATTTTATATTCAGAGTCTTGAGAGGAGCTGTCTCGATTATATCACTATAGAATTTGTGGTGCAATCCATAAAATATTTCTGATCATGAGTTCTTGGATAAATTGAGATAAAAAGTGGATACCCTAAAATGGGAATGATTATGAATTCCAGTACGGGAAATTAATTGGATGAGAAGTATCCTATAGTTGTATTCGATGTAAGGTACATGGATGACACTATGTATCTAATGAGAATGTGAATTATGCCATACATAGTTCTGAAATATACCACAATGTAGATCAAACTCATGTGTGGGGAATAGAGGTTCAAATATAAATAATTCTACGATTAATGTCCTTATGTAGACTAATATCACATATATAAATGGGAATTTCAATTTCTATTTTTCAAAAAATCACTTGTAGAGATCCACCTTTGTGTGGAGAGTTTTCTACAATCATCCACAATGTCGATCCTTTGTGTGTAAAACAAAACAAATCCAGTCACATAAATTCTTTATTGATTCACCAAATCCAGTTGTATGGAGATCATCTGATTTATAAGGATAATTTTCACAGGGTATCCTCCCCAAATGTAAAATTATATAACTTATGCCTTAGTTAGAGGACATAGAGAGAATATTATTATTTTTTACGATGTCCATATGGTGGTACAAAAATCACTTTATCTATTTATTTATTTTTCAATATCATTGTCCTATGCTTTATAAGTAGGAAGACTTAGTTGGCATGGAATTGGATTTTTCTCATTCCACATTCATATAGTTATTCAACCTTACATGTTTTTTTGCCTATTCTATTTTATAAATTTTCAATATTTCATAGATCACACAATGTTCATGTCTATAAAGAATAGAATTAATCTTTTCCCAGAATTCCATTTTCATGTTTTCAACTTGGTGAGCATTATGCCTCATTAAGTTGGTTATTTTAGGGGTTTCCAAGCTAGACCATCACTATGTGGTAGTATACTTTCTTTTAGCTCGAACCATCATTGTATTGTATTTTGGGTCTTCTATATTCTACCATTGACGTGTTTTAGTTTATGGCCTTCTAAAATGGACCATTAATGTGATGTAGTATAATGTATTATACCTTTTAACATTATATTTTATTCCATATAAATTATGGCAGCTAGGACATGGATGAGGAATATGAAATGAGGGGAAGATATATTAGGGGGGAATCAAAAGACTATTTGGGGATATGTTTCACCAGGGCGTTTCCAGGGTTCATGAGTATTAGAATTCCTTTATTTCAAGGAGAGATACCCATATTTAGTAAATTAAAGTCTTTATGAATTTCTATTATGGACAAACAAAGGGGTATCCACTATTTTTCAAGGGTAATGGAAGATTAATGGGGTTAATATTCATTGAGGGAGAAATACTATGGATGCTAGGTCCCCATGGATAGTTGGAGTCTGGGTGATATAAATAATAACCCAAAACTTTGTTTAGTGAATATATATGGGCATTATATGACCAATAACACCCAAAGGTTCTATGTTCTTCCACAGTTTCATTGGGGCTCACATGGTTAGTGTAACATTCATGGAAGGGGGAGATTCCTCTAATTAGTAGATCTAATCTATTATGAATGAGTTTATATCAATTTCATGTATGGAAAATCTGATTTGATCCCCACTCTTTTCTGAAGGCTAGGGAAAATCTACATGACTCCAGTGTTGGGCCATTGCTATTGAGTATGGATAGGAAGTTTTCCAGGAATGCTCTAGAACCCTAAGAAAATTTAGCTCGTAATGTGAAGCTCGATCCCTGTGCCCTCTTGTTTTGAATCTGGAGTTTTGGGCCATCAAAGGTTTAGAAAAGAAGAGTCACATTACTTCATTGAGAAAGGCTACAAAACACAATGATCCAATATCTTGGATGTCAGATCTTCTTGAATATTCTTGTTTTGCGAATTTTAAATCATTTTCTAAAGTGATCAGGTCATGAGAAAGGTATAGGAATATCATATTGTGAATAACCAAAAATAACCACTGGTACTGGGTTCATCCATGATGATTCCAATGTGACAAGAATTATAAATCCCTTTTTATCAAGCCATGATGTCACTATTTGTTGGGTCTATGCCCTTCTGCATCCATAACATGGACAAACTGACAGTTCTGTTTTCCATTACAAGTTGTAAGAATAGTTTTTTGTGAACAAGGTGATCAAATCATAAAGTGTGATTTATGGAAAAAAAATTAACATTTCAAGAAGTATTTGAGTTCTATAAAAGTTGTGTCACTTCCTGTTCAACACGTATTAAAAAAAATAGACGTGACAAACCATTAATCTAACTCTTTCCTATACTAGGGGTACAGAAACCATAGATAATATTTTAGTTGGGCCATAATGATGACCATATAATCTTTATTAAGTATTTATATGAACCCTAATTTTTTTCAAAAATATATAGTTGTTGGGTTTATTGAGCATAGAGAATAATTTTTCTCAAGCTTACCTTTTTGATTTTTCATCTTGACATGTTTTATTCCTGATTTTCCTATAGTTTAATGCCTTTCAATATAGACCATTATAGGCTGTAGTTCAATTTCATACAACATTGAACAACATGTAGTTATTTTATGTTCATGAAACACTTAGACCTAATATGGGGGGATGTCACTAAAGATCACAATTCAGATACTCAGGTCAAAGAGTACAGTAACATCCTTTTGAGCGGGAGAAGAAGATGATGTAAATCGTGGATCGAGGTTTTCAGGTCATGAATAATGATATAGGACAGCCATACTAGGGATTACCCAAAACACCATCAAGTGTTGTGTTCCACCAAAGTGACATCTGGATCACACATATTAGAAAATCCTTCCTTACATATCAATGCTGTCTCTAGTTGGGGGGGTGGAGGTTGGGTTAATCCCTTATGTATCATTAGCCTGGCCGAACCAAAAGACCTCTTTTCCTTTACAAGGGTTTGAAAGGTTATTGTAAATTCTTGGTGCTCATAAAATTATGTGTGGTATATTCATTAATGTTATTTAAAATATATCAGAAGAACTGCATACTTTGGTTGACTGGGGTAAGGATCTTGATGTCCTTTTATAGGGGATGATGACGTGTTATTGAATGCAAATTTTAATATCATGAAGTAGGGGAATACTTTTTTCTGTGCATTTAAACATCATGTAGTAATGAAATTTGACTTTTAATTTAATTTTCATTGGGTATGTACATATTTTTTTTTGATGTTTTAATGTCATGATATAAGGATGTTTTCCTTATAGTTTAATTTTATGTTGTATGGATGTGGGAACTACTGTGAAAAATTGTTCATGATATATTACATAGAAAAAAATATGTAGGTAGATATGACTGATATTAGGGAAAATAAAATGTGCTCATAGGTCTTCAACATAATGTAGTTGAGGTGATTTTTTATATTGTTTGTTTTAGATGGGATCAGGATTGTAGATCTGAGTATCATTACATATCAAATGATGATAGGAATCATGTCACACGTAATACATGAATGGTAAACTCTGAGCAATGGTTTGAACCGTATATGAAGGGGTGGAATTATTTCATTGATTATTATAGGTGGGAATAGGATTGGGGATCTAGGAATCATTATTTATATTGTTATGACAGGAATTAGTCTACACATAGTTCTTGGGGAAAAGTGAAGTTTAATATCATGCAGCAAGAAATCTCTCCTCCCAAAGTGAAAAGGGGTATTTTGATTAGACCCATGGATGTAAATCCGAGTTCCTATATATTTAATATCGTAATAGGAATAAATAAATACATAGTTTTTGAGGAATTAACATCCTATGAATGTCTGGAATATATTTATAGGGGGGACATTTTATTATTTGTTGTGACTTGACAAAAAATTTGAGATCCATGCGTTACATTATATACTATGATGTAAAGAATCAAACCCCCACAATGTTATTGAATGGAGGTGTGGTATGAGACTAGAACATGTAGAATTGGTCCTAGTGGGTGAGGTCTGCACAATTGTGTAGTTTTATTTTCTCCAAAGGACATCAACTGATCAATTTTACATCTTACAGAAAAAACCCATTATATTCCTTTTAATGTATTTAATTGAGGATTATGATAAACCCACTATAAGTTTTTATGAAATTTTTTTGTGAGGAGGCCATTTCTGATATTTATTATCTCACATGATCTACATTAATATTGAGAAACGAGGAACATAGAGGGACCCTTTCACCATTCTGAGGTGATTACATATAAGATAGTGGAATTTTTCATCATGAGGTTGATGAACCATGATATAGGATTGAGGTGTCCACATAAATCTCATTAAAAATGAGAATCCTCCTTAGGTAGTTCTAGAAACTTATAGATATCAATGTGGTGGGTATGGACAATAGCTGTTCAAGTTAAATTCATATGGTAAGGATGTGGGTCACCCAATGTGAAAGGGAATTAACAAAATGGATCCATACTATTTTACTTAATGTGTTAAAGACATAATCCGTTTAGTTTTATGTCATGTAGTGAGTAAAAGGATTAACTAACTATAGAGGGAATTAAAAATGTGGTTGTTCCCAATACATGAGGTTTTGGAACCACTACATATCCTGTTATAGAAGGAATCAAGATGTAATTAGTTCTTAAATAATGATATTACCTATGTGGAGCATCTCTCACATGGGTGATGGGTAAATATCATCGGTCCATTACATAGATCAGGCTCGTAGGTGGTGATTCATTAATGATATTGTTCTTCCTATTCTATTTAACATCATGTGGTGAGGACATACTCTATACAATTTAATGTCTTGTGGTTATGACATTCTATGTTGTGTATTTTAATGTCATGTTTGTTGGAAAATAGATACAACAGAGTTTATCTTATTACTACTAGGATGATCTCCATTTATTTTAAAAATCTTGTGATTTTCATGTTGTCTAAATAGTTTAATTTCATGTCGTTAACATGTACTCTGGATCATACATTTCAACACATTCATTGTCTTGTAATTTTAATGGAAGTTGGTCTGGGTATGTTTAGGAGGCTGTTTTCTACTAACTCTCTCCATATATCTATGTCAGGAGCATCTTCATCAGATCGATATGTCTTTAAATGGATAGATCAAATATGTTTCCTCTCTTGGTCACATGATGACCATGGTGAAATGGTACTGATGGATTATTGGGGACCTATATACTGTTAACCATGTCATTGTGATCGCATTTCTATAGAAAGGGGCCTAATTGTATTTGAAAACATCTCTATATAAAGGTGTATATAAAATGTATGGATTTCCTTTTTTATGGGAGATATAACAACGGGGAGGTTGACCATGGGAGATTTCAAGAGTAGATTCCCCAAGATCCATCTCCACAATACATAGAGAAGGATATCGTTGTAATGATCTCCTTCTACTTTGGTTGAAGAGTCAACAGACACCTGAGGAGTTGAGAATGTGTATCAAATAGACTAAAAGACTCTTGAAATTAATTAGGTTATGAGTATAATCCATACAATTCATTGTGGCTAGAATATTTCATCCTTCCTTTGGTGTGGAGCAGGGATATAAGGAAGATCTATAACAGATCTCAAAACTATTGATAACCATCTAGTTCTATGGGAAAAAAAGACCAATGTTGAGAAGTTGATGGACTATTCCAATGATATTCTCCAGTAGAGATATAATACTATCCCAAGGAATATTCCACTCACACATGGTGGGCCATATATAGAACATGGATATGATCCAGACCCTAAGCCTTCAGAATATTCCACTATTCTTTTGTTATAGACATATGAGCCTATCTCAACGAATGTTCCACTATCACCTTGTGATCCCCAGTTGAAATGGAAAGATGAGCTTAGTCCAAAAATAAAATCCATATCTGAGTATCTCTATGGACCTACGGAATGGGAGAATAGATATGAGACTCCTACAATAAGCTATTTTTATATTTTCCATAACATTGATGATATGATTATATGAATTTCATGCGGTATGTGTCACTCTCACATGGTGGGCCTCGGTCAAAACATGTATATGATCTTGTTCCTAGGGATTTGGTGTATTTTTTCAGTCTTTTATTAGTAGTGATATGAGATTTTCCTAAGGTATGTGGAGCTCTATCTTGGTGAGCCTCCGATAGAACGAGGATATGAGACCCTTCCCAAGCCTTTGGAATATTCCACGAGTCTTTCGAAACATGAAGAAGATATTTTCCCAAGGCATGTGATTCACTCACCTGGCGAATCTCAGTTGAATCCTAGATATGAGCATAATCCTTATGCAAAATCCTTTACTAGAATATATTGATAATCCTCCTAGAATAGAGAATGGCCAAGAATATCTTTTAAAATATCCACTAGTTCATCTTGATCTGAGTGTTGTTCTACTCTGGCTATCAGGATAGGAATATATGCTTCTCTAAACATCGTTTCCAAAAAATAAAAATAGTGATGCTCTATTATTTTCACAAAGCACTGAAATCTCAATATGGTATGTATAAGATTTTATGAATGTACTCTCTTAGTCGCTAGGATATATTGGTTGATGAATTTGAATGATATGGGGACATACACCCAATTTTGTCTTCTAAGAACCATCAGAATACCCAGAGAGACATTATACATAGGTGAATGGATTTATACATGCCCCATTCATTCTTCCCAGATATGATGACATAACTTTTTTTGAACCGGAAGGGTTATGAGACTTATTTCTTTGGTCCACGGCTTTCCACATTTTACAAGGTGTCCATTACACTCAAAAATTAATGTTTGTGTAGGTGACCTATCAGAGAATTCCCTCTGTAGGAATCTATGGGGTATTGGTGATTTTGTGATATAAATAGGGTTATGATTGTACTGTATCGATGGTGTATCTAGAAATTTCAATTTCCAGCAGATGTGGATGATGTCTCCCAGAGACTAAAATGTCTCGCAATTTTTCCACAAGTTACTTATAGATGTTCTATGTAGTTATATTATTACGCATTAGGGATATAAATATAGGTGATTGGTCAATAATCTAGGATCCATGTGTCCCTACATTTTTTATTATGATGATAATCAAGAAGCACATTGTTCTGGAAAACCCATGTAGTTTAATGTCATATGGAAAGGACATTAATAACACTATTTAACATATTGTAATAAGGACATGAACCAAGTAGTTTAACATCTTATGGTAAGGATTAGGGACATTCAATTTAACATATTAATGTAATGAAGATATCTATACTATTAAATGTATTATGGTAAGGATGATGTCCACGTTGTTTAAAATTGCATAGTAAGGATGACAACCATGAAATTTAATATCTTATGGTAAGGATGACGGTGAATAATCTATAACTAGAATATCTTATCTGATGGGGCTTGGATAACTCTTATTCATATTTCATGAGTTTCAAGATCATTCAACCCTATAAATTTTTCACTTACCTATATCTCCAACCAATACTTTAAGATAAATCATCTATATATTTTGTGACTAAGACATTGATGGATGGGGCAATGGATTCCATGACCTATAAACTATACCTCATTTATCATTTTTATTGGTGGGTGTTCCATCAAACCAGTTTACATGGTATAGTCAAAATACTTTGAGACATGATTTTTGTTATAATGAATATGTTTTGTTCTATGTTTCATAGAAATGTGGTCATTTATCCCTAGAAGGTTGATGGATCGTGCTCCGCTGCACAATTGGTGTGTGTTGTTAAGTGTGATTAGATGAAAAATGTTGCGATATAGGTGTCAGTGGTTCCAATATCCCAATGTACATCTTTACATTGTGAAATAATTTAAATAATAATAACCATTAAATTGTGGTAATAGGACATTGTTGGTAGTGAAAATTATTATCATGACCTACCATCTTTTCTTCACTCAGATTTCTCAACAGTTGGAGCTCTATCAAACCATTTTTCATGGAATAGTTGAAATACACGGGAACAAGCCATTATCTGTAGGAATATAATTTTTACTACAATCATCATGATATGGTTGATCATACAACTTCTCCCACATATTACCTATACGTCCATTAGTGTGGGCACATGGTTTTGTTAAGAGCCATGGGTATAGAGTCTTGAATATTATTAGATTTGGGACAAGAGTTGAAGAATTAAAATAAATGGATGGATTAGATGTTTCCAACTAATTAAAATATATTTACTCTCCTAGAGTTTTTTTGGAAACATCTTAGGAAATATGATCTTTAATATATCCCCGATTTGGAGGTGGAAAATATAAAGCTTCCCCTAGTACTATGTGATGGTGAAAGGAGGAAGTGTGTCTGAATTTCACTTAATGAAGGGATGAAAAATATTAAAACGACTGTAGCCTTGTTGAATGGAGCACTTCACTACAATGTGGGATTCCATAGACAGGTAGTAGTACATCATCCCAGGGTAGAGACATTCAGAGAATTCCTATAATTATTTCCTAGAGATCTATATTCTCTCACTATCATTGGGTGATCCATTATTCCATATAAATTTTCTAACCATCTTCAAAGGACTGGATGGTAAGACCCACAAAAACACCATATCATGAATCAGTGTAAGGGAGAGTGGATAATCACGCGAGTACATACATAGACCCCAAAGACTAAATCCCCCCACTACCCAGAAGCTCTATTTTTATTACCCAATAAAATTCCAAAATGGTCATTAGAACCTTATGTAGATGTTTGAAATATACCACTATGACTTTTATTTCTATTGTCAGTGGTAGAAGGTAGGCCAACCTACTACCATTAAGACGAATTTAGGAGGGTATGTTTTTACTCTTCACGAGTTCTCTAATACAGATCTGATGGGGAGTATTCATATCCAGTTGATATCATATTGAACGAGACATAGGTCAGCTGGTGCTCCTCCATGACAAAGTATCTCATTTGTTGGGTCGGTTCCTAGAGTACTATTTGGGGGGTCAGTGCCAATGATCCTATTTGAGGGGTCAGTTCCCATGAGACCATTTGAGGGGTCAATTACCATGATACCGTTTGAAGGGATGGTTCCCATGATCCAGTTTGAGGGGTCAGTTCCCATGATACCCTTTGAGGATTCAGTTCCCATGATACTATTTGAGGGGATTGTTTCAAGAATACCATTTTCAAGGTCTATTCCCATGGTACCATTTTAGGGTACAGTTATATTTGTTAATGTTTGAGGGGCCGATGCCCCTGATACCATTTGAGTTTTTTGTGCCCGTGGTACCATTTTTGGGGTTAGTGACCATATTTAAGATCATCCAAGTTTAAAATATGATAATAATTCCCCTTGACATATGGGTTGGGGTGATCTATGGGATTCCAGTGTCACTAAGGCTACAAATGATGAAGTCAAAATCTCCTAGCTAGTAATGATCTGGGAATTGTTCTGGGCCACTATTGAGATACACTGGTGAGACTCAGATAGATTGGTGGTAGAAGGGATATATTCCTACTCTGGAGCTACAACATTTGGATAATCCTAGAGGGCTATCATACTGGGTTCCCATATTTGGACAGTAGGTGTAGGCAAAACATCTGGCACAACTCCTTATTGAATCACACTCGTATGCTGATGATGATGACCAGAATGGATGAGACACATCCTAAGAAGATCATGAGTGGTTTAGTTTACCTGATGATTATCCCCATCAATCTCTCTGAGGTAGGGAATGTATGCATTTCATTACACTAGGGATAATCTATTTAATAGGATGAATGTGGTGATAAGGTCCACTTCCTCTCCTATGTCCTATCATGGGATAGATGATTGATGGGGACCCATCCTCCAAATGATTTCCTAAGACAATTTTATACTCTAGATAGAGCTGATGATGTGGTACTCCTAGAACAAGAGTATTACCTACTTTTATTGGAATGTGTTTTGGTGACGTCATACATTGATGCCTCGGGGACAATGAATCTTGTCCAATGATCTCAGAATCTGTTGGAACAATTGATGATGTCATTTCAATTATAGGGAATCTGGACTATCCTAGATAATGAAGAATGAAACCATATCAGTGAATCAATATATATAATATTAAATGTTGATCAATTATTTCAATGTTATAGGATAATTATTAGGTCTCTAATCGAATTGTTGAGCACATCCATGTTGTTTTTTAGTTTTTATTATAATTTTTATAGAATAACAGGAACCCTTTGTCACCTCTTCACAGAGCCTTCGATCATTAATTTACAATGAAATTTGTGATTAATAAAAATGGAATGAGTTTTTGGAAAACCTTTGGATTAAATATTAAATAATTCAAAATATAATTGAATGCGAAAAAACAAATAATAAATTAACAGAATTGATTGTGTGTGATCAACCTGGGGAAATCTCATGATGACCATACATCATCACATAAAAATATAGGAGTATCATAATTTAATCATAGGTTTTTTACAAATAGAACAATAATTTCAATGATTTTATATTAGGATACCTCCCAGGGTTCAGTCTGAAAGAAACAATGATTCATTGGATACTGCTCATTATTCGGTGATTCATGTTCGACATAATAACCAAAACTCACCATGTCGACACATGAAGAATTAGATGATCTATCATTGATTGTATGTTATTTAATTTTTATACTGTGAAATAAAGATAAATGGACTTGAAAGTTTTTATGAGATTTCAATTGACCAATATGATCCACACATACACCACAATTTAAAGGGGGAAGAAGATGTGGTAAACAGTGTGTCAATCCTCACAAGAATGGGTACCCATAAACATGGTCATATGAGATGAGCATGAAATACCAGTACATAACTGAATAAAATAAGAATATAGTATTAAAAAAACAACCTAAATAACTGGAATTAAAAATACCATTAAAATATTACAAATATGATGCTTGGGATTTATAACACATTCCCCTTGGGTCATCACATAGTCTTTAGAAATCTATGGGAGGTGTAAAAGAAAATTATGATGAAGTAGAACCTCTCATGGCCTCTAGAACAAATATGATTTAGTATATGAATCCTTTGGGGATCAAAAATGTTATCACCTTTCCTCCTGGTCAAAATCCCATATGCAGTGCCCAAGGTGTTCTTTTATAGATAAAACTAGAGGTGGTTTTGGTCACCCTGATTTTTAGAACCCACATTACCCATGGTTTTCGCCCATGATACAATTTTATCTCACTTTTTTGAAAATGAAATACATGTTGGATGAAATACTTTATATCTATGTAACAAATTTTATGTTCATATAATGTATATAATAAGATATATTACCAATATATTGATGAAAAAATTTGTCACCGTGTAAATTCATTTTATTAGACAAATTTTTTGGTTTATGCCTCTTAAAAGATGAATTGGGCTTGTGTTACTTCATGAAAGTTTTAGACAAGGGAGATGTGGATTAGATCATAAATGTTCATCCCATTATGATCCACATATTTCTCTGAAGATGATAAAATGTGGACATGTGTTCATGGGAATCCATGATGTTTGGCCCATTTTCCATCTACGTAATCATGGGATCTTCAAATATCCTCCAAATTCAATGAAATCATTTAAACAGGTGAAATTTATTTTTTGTAACAGTGAAAATAACAATATTACTTAATCAATTAGGAAGTAAATTTTATTTTTATAATTCGAATTTTCAATACAAAACCAGTTTAAAATTGTTGTGTAAGGGTGGTAATGAATAATGAATCACGGTGACATAAATCTATTATTATTATGTAAGGTTAAATATAATTAAAATAATCATTTTGGGTTTACCATTTTATATTAATTAACCATAGAATAAACTATCTTAAAGGGAACAAGATAATATATCATTTTCTACATATGAAAGGGAAGACAATCTTATAGGATTTCACATCGGGTTCACTAATTTTTTTCTTTTGAATGATGTGGATGAGATTCAACATAATTTTTTAATATCTTGAAGGTTTAATTACATTCATAATTATTTAAATATGGTTCTCATTTTTTTAATATTCCCACAAAACACCCAATTTTCCCACAACTATACCTATCTGTGGACTGACTTTTCGAACGGAGGTGGTCTTCTGGGGTTTCATTCCCAACAACACTTAAGAACTCACATTGACTGGGAGGATGGGGGTCGGTATCATTACACCCTTTTGAGAAGAATTTTTTTTACTCTAGTACTATATAATATATTTAGGATATGTCTATGAAATGACTCCCAAGCTCTGATATGAGGATGGTTACCCCTATGTTAATGGTTTGATTATAAACATGTATTACTATAAACCATTTCAATCATATCATGGGTTCTCAATCTATTTCTTATTAATTTATGAACCTTAGGGTTATTGAAATATTTTTGAGCTCAGAAGTTTATTCTCATCCATGGTGGATTTTGCTGTCTTGCAGATGGGATTGATCCTTAACAATGTGTCCTATGTATTATATGAAAGCAGTTATCAAAATCTATGTATTATATTTGAAATATTTTAAAGTTGTATGATTGGAATCATCCATACAGTTTTAATGTGTATGGTAAGAAAACAATATCAGGCTCATACCTCAATGTGGCATCCTATATATCCAACTTAGGACAAATTTCTAAGTCTACATAGTTCGTATAATGGGAATCTATTTTAAAAAAGATATGTCAATAGAGTTCTTATTCGGGACTCATGAATATAAGGCTTCCCTTGATTTATTCTTTGGGAGTATGTCCTTTTTAGAGGAGATGTGATGTATTGAGAAATACATCCCAATTATTGGACAATAGTTGTGCATCCTCCTCATTCTATTGATACTTTTATCCCTTGTATCTATGTCCATGTGATTCATTCTCAATGTGGGAAACAAGAGACATAATTAAATCATACATGTTTCATAATATGACATACATATTGGTATGGAGAATTTATGAATAACTATAAGAGAAATGATCACCCATATTATAGAGGATGTTGTATGAATCTCGGACCTCATTAAGGCATCCTACTTATCATGTTTTCTGAATAGAATCAGAGTCATTGTTTTTTAGTTTCTCTCTTAACCCACTGATGAGTTTGAGGAAATTTATGACATGATTATGTATTATACATAAAATGGTTCCCTTTTATAGGACCACTTATCATCCACTGATGGATGATGGAGAATGGTCATCCAATGAGAATTATTAAGTCTTGTTGGATGAAATGTTGGAGAAATGAGTGAACTGACACTGAAGTAGACTACTATTTTATCCCTATAATTAGAATGGTGTCCTATGTATGCTATATATGGAGGGAATAAAAGTCATAATTATTCACCCCCCCCCTTAACCCATTTATTGAATAAGGACAATTGTCACACTCAGTGACATTATTGTTATCCCTACGGTTTCTGTAATGTTATGGTATTATACCAGTATGGATTCCCTATTGATTAGGGATGACACACTAATTATTCCCTTTGGTTGGTGAATACAAAATTAGGATGGACCAAGTTATAAAACCTTTGGATTAATTATTGAACTAGAATTATTGTCTATATAAAATTAATTAATTTCCTACTCAACATGCCCTGATATTCTTCTGGACTTATTGTAGGGTGTATACCTAACATGTCCAAAGACAATTGCATAGTCCAATTTACTTATATAGGGAAAATTGTATAATATGGATGGAACATTCTTATGATTTCACATGATCATGCATTTAATTTCCATAGTATATCACAATTCCCTGCTATCTTGTCCTGAAATCCAGCACATGATCCCAGTTGACATGCATAGAGGCTATCACGTGAACTAGAGGACCTGTCATGGTGTCACTATGAATATTGAAAGGAACTCAACAGAGGGGTTTTCCAATGTCATTGTGACCTGTTAAGAGGGTGATGCAACACCCATGATGACATGTATGAATGTCATCATGAAATCCACCTATCATGTCTGAGGGATGTTTCATGACCCAGCATAAATACCATTGTTTTATCCTTGGACATAGATTATATGAACTCGTGGCACCATATGATATGGGCGACATGTATAGAATATATTGTAAGGGTTATATGACTACCTCATTGGGCTTCACAAGACATGGAGGCTTGCTCGGGGGAGGCCATGGGGATTTTCATGAAAAATCCAAGGGACTTTTCATGATCCAAATAGTATACCCAAGGAGCATCACATGATCTAGGTGACATGTCTTGGTGGAGTCATGCGAATTGGGTGGTTAATGGAAAGCACATGAGGGTCAGTGTATATGTTCTTCATGTATGTCTCACATAATTATGTTTATATTATATCCATTATGTTGTGAATTATTTAGTTTAGTTTATTGTTAGATTTATATGTCCGATGTCACTTCGCAGATATGTGTCATGTTCTTTGCATGCCCCACTATATTTCCTTCTTGTGATTTATAGCTGATCATGTGATATTCTAATGCAAGTTTTATAATCTCTCCAGTTGTTCATTAATATCTTACCTTATGGAAAACTTCCCAGTCATGATATCAGATGCTCATCGAAATCTTGTTTTCTACATGGGTGAGCTGGTGAGAGGTTCTAAGTGTTCTTTTTTCGATGTAGTTGTTAATTTTTCATACAAGGGTGGGGGAATTATATGTCTCATAACCTTGATCTTTCATCACTTTTAACAGTTCATATTGTATGAATCAATGTTGAATCTGGGGGAGGGATTTGGCTTCTGGAATTTCATGATTTCCCCCCATAAGTCATTCTGGGGGAATTGTATGATTTTTACTGACTATGAGATAATCCCATCAATGATCCTTTATTGGATTATTTATAATTAATGGTTTAATTTCGAATCATGTGAACATATAGGATGCCTTCCATTTCTGTCAGGCCAACATTTCAATGAACATTTGTAGAATTAAGATGGATTTTCAGGGGCATTATGAGACCAGGATGGGGAATCACATGAGTTTTATAACTACATGAGGCTCCTACTAATCCCATTATTTATTTTCCATGTTTTATTTAAAAAGATTGGATATCTCACAAGTATTATAGAGTTTTTTTCGAAGACAATTATTCTCCCCATCGGTGAATTGATGTTTAACCACTATAGGGTGTTGGTGTTATACATGATCACTTCATTGATAAAACCTTATTCTTATTTTTGAATCCAAAGGGGTGGTGTGGGACTTCCTGGGCATGTCAGAAAACATTTGCATAATGTACTGACGTGCTAGTAGGATATTATTTGATAGGAATACATTTCAATAAGACTCTCATAGTGTCTCACATGCTTCATGGGTGCATCATGTGAGTATTATGACTATAAGAGGCTCCCACCTTTATCTATTTTTATTTAATTTTGTTATTTTAAAAAGTATGTACATCTCACGAGATTTTATGAATATTGTTGATGAAAATCACTCCCCACATCAGTGATTCTTAGGATGAATTGTAAAGGTCTTATGGAGATGATCAATAATTTCATGGACAATTCCTTATGTTTGTCCTTTGATGTGTTGAGTGTTCATTGATAGATCTCATGATGACCTGCAGACATTGTAATGGATTGTCACTTTTCTCACATTTGATGTGTTTTATATTCAATGTTGTATCTCGCAATGGAATGTAGATATTTCATTGTAAAATTTTATTTCTCACCTTTTATGTTTCATGTGTTAATTGATATATATAATTGATTTATGCACACATTGTTAAGGATAGTATCTATACTCACTTTTTACGTGTCGTATTTTCAATGATGGATCTTGCAATGGCATGTGAACATTTACAGGGACACTATATTTTCTCCCCTTTTATGTGTCTCATGTTCATTGATAGATGTCATAATGAAGTACATACTTTTTCATGGATAGTCTCTTTACTATCATTTGATGTGTCACGTATTCATGGCTATAGGATTTCATAACACGAATGAGTGAATTTTCATGCCAATGATGTATACCAAAGAGTTCTTGGATAGTGTTGTAAGCTGTTTCATAAATGTCCCATATCAAAATACCATGACACACATACATGAAATATCGATCCTCTTAATAATATTATATCAGGCGTGACATGGAGATTCTTATGAACACATGAATATTTCTTGTGTTTAATATAGACATATATCATATTGAAATAGTGCATTGAGTCCTATATATTATATATTCTTGTATTTCATGGTGCCTCAAAAAAATTGTTTAGGATGTGATCATAGCTAGATGTCAATTCTTTATCCAAAATGCTTCACATAATAGAGTATTCCAAAATATAATCTTCATCTAAGTAGTGGGGTGACCGTGAAATGTTCTTTGTTCCATTTCATCATGATGGAATGTGGGTATCCAAGGGGTAAGTTGATGATAACCCCATGTCTCATCCATCTATCCCAATACATACCTGATATGCATCCTCCCACAATGAAGAGTGTGATGATCAATTATGAGTATCAAAAAATATACACCAAAAGTTGGTCAGCGGTTTATTTTGGATGTGGAATGAGATTTATCTCTTTGAAGAATAATTTTATGTGATTTATATTAAAATAAAATCAACTCCTGATTTAAAAAGAATTACACATTGGGGTGCATATCTAGATCAATATAGAATAAAATTCTACAAACCCTAAAAATGATTTATATGATAACCTTATAACTAGGGATTTTTATTTATAACTAAATAACCATTAGTTTATAAAAAAATACATGAAATAGAAAACTATAATATCACATTTGAAAACATACTATCTAATTAATTATTAGTAGTTTCATAGGAATTTTCTACTCTGAGAGGTTGTTGGTGACTATCTATATCATTTCCCCTTAGATTGGGATATTATGTCACATAATTCCCAAATCACTTCTAATTGAAGATTTTTTTCACATTCTATCATTCCCATAAACATGCATGTTTGATAAAATTCATCTACATACTTATATCATTTACTCGTTACATAAATGAAAATTTTCTCATTGTTATTCCCACTATCTTGCCATATAATTAATTGAACCTTTTTTATTTTAGGGCCCTTTTCACCCTATTTTCTAGGATATTACATACTATACTCTTTTGGTGTGTTTGGGATTTCAAATATATCCATGTTATTAATCGACATTATTGATAGCTTTTTTGGAATAATTATAATATTTTTCACACAATCATGTATCCCATTATGTTTTTCGTTGGGAAATAGTCCTCATTACCTATGGAATCCATTTCTAACATGGTTTCTGCATGAATAAGTCATTATTAAAACCAATAGAGTTTAAATGAGTGATGATCAGTATAATATAATTATCATAAATTAAAATTAAAAAAATTTAACCTCAAGATATCTCACTTTATAACACTATCATGTTGTCCAATAGTTTTTACAACTCAACATGTATCAATATCAGTTTAACCTATAGGACTATCAGTTTAAAATATACCATTCTATACACTACCAAGAATAATTTTTGTAGGGTTGTCACACAATTATTAAACTAATCCTTAAAATAGAGATCCCAAATTACAATGAACATTCATAAAGTACACTAAATGGAATATTCATTTAATTATATGCTCACAAGGTCAAATTTATGCATCCTCAAAAAAATAGTAATTCCTAGAATCAAAGATAAATTTTTTTATTCAACAAAATTAAATACTCTCAAAGACATATATTTCCCAAAACATATTTTAACATACAAGACATTTAACAAAATTGATATTAAATATTCCATTAAAAATTAACACTCTTTTAAAATATCAAAGGTTATTAACCATTAGTTTATAATGTCACACACCAGTCACAATATATCATAATCCCAAAATGTGATATAATTATATAATAAAATCATGAATCAATTATCAATCCTAAGGTTACTAAATATATTTACTAACTTTTTCAAAATCTCCCAATGCTTTATTTTCTTAATATCAAATATACACTAAACCTAGCATTTATCCATACGTCAAACTTGTGATCTTCAATAGTTATCTCCGAAAATATATTCATGCCATAAAATAATTTATTAAGGTTATTAATACCATTTAATATAGGATGTCAACTCATTAATGAAAAACTATTGTAGAATGATCCTTTTATGTTTCACATACTCCTCAATAGCATTTATAATATACCCAAATGAAATAAATAAATATCACATGACTAATTAAAATATCTGATAATACCAAAAATTAATTACTTTTTTTATAAACACATCTCTAACATTGGTAAGACATAGAAAATAACCTTTTCCCAAATAATGGGATTATATTTATGTTCATAAAATTTTCATATGCTCTACTATTTGGTTATGAGAAATAGTGGTTTCTAGATATTTACCTTTATCAAAATTATCTTCATGATCCTGTTTAAAATAATAATAAAAACAAAAATTATATTATATCATATAAAATATAAATATGAAAAAATCAATCTAAATATGTATCTCTTATGAATCCTTGGTTTTCGACATGTGAAACTTTTGGCTCATTGCATGAGTCTCTCTCTGTTTAATCCTTAGTTATCTGTGGACATTCAACTATTTGGTTCTAGAACCTAATTAGTTAACATCATTATTTATACCTTCATAATGGTTCTTAAATAAAATGTGATTATCCACTTCATATCCCTGAGGAGTGTCTATCTGAGTGTGTAGTATTAGACTTGTTTATCATGCATTTATGTGGTAATTGAGTCAATACTCCACAAACCCTTTTCAATGTTTTTACCCATAGATGTATATTTTCTACAACTATACCCACTATACAATATCTTGATGAAGATGTATTACTTGAAAATTCACATTCTCAAGAAATTTAAAATATATATAAATATCATCATATTCATAGAATCATATCTATGGTTTTTAGAAAGGTTATATAACCATAATTTGAAAATAAAATGTAAATTTTTACCTTAACATTAAATCATATAATATCCCAAAGGGTTATCTATAACATTCAAAATTTTATAAATATTATTTTAGAAAACCTCAATTGTCTCAAATAAACATCCTAATCTCTAAATTTATCTTCGAATTTCCTTTGATACAAACGGTGACTCACCAGAACTGCACTCCAAGATTTAAGGAAAAAAATACATTATATAATAACTTTGATTCCATATATAAATTCCTAGATATAAAAATTACCAATTTAAAAATAAAAAACTATTATTTTATCGCTTTCATTATGATAATATTTTCAGTTTTAGAGCTATAAAGAATTAAGAAAAAACCAAACCCAACAAAAACCATTTTATTTTTATCAATCAAACATCTTTTTATTATATAAGAATATAATTAATACTTAATTAGTTCTAAATATATTTAATAAATTATCCAAATGATTTATTCTATTAAACATATCATGAATAATACATTACTTCATAATATGGGGAAATTGAAACATAATATTCGGTGAGCTCAACAACTCAGTAAGGGAAATTATTAAACTATATTAATTATGGAATAAATGTATAATAAATATTACTACCGGAATAAGTAAACCACATGAATCTATAATAAACATAAAATGAGATAATTTAATATAAATCATAAAAAATAAAAATATAGATATCAATAATATTGTTCTCTTACTGGTAGAATAAATAGTGGATAACATAAAAAAAGCAACAAAGGACATGTTCCACAAAACTTAACTTCCATTAAGAATAAATTCAAGACATCATGTTAAATTTTGATGTCAAACACCCAACAACCAAACATGTACTGAATCACAGGACATTTTAATTCATTAATGTACTATGTAATTTTGAGCACCACCATTACCTGAACAAGACCAATTCATTCACCGTTAGAGTAAACAAAATCATTCATACAGTTACCCAAAGAAAATTTATTTGAATAAAAAATACTAGTATCCACATAATAATGAATAAACAATATTAATACATAATAAACATTTGTTTCAATCCAATAACCATCAATAATGTCAATAATTTTCCCCATGTCAGTAAAGTGATAACCAAGCCTTACCCATCCCATGAAATGTGGTGGATGTTAAAAAAAATACAATGTCAAATTTCAAATATTACTCCTTTTGTAATAACAATATAAATCATTACAATACTTTTGCTAATCTAAATAACAGGGATGGAATTATCATAATCCATAATAGTATTAATTCACAGTGATTAGAGATATTTTCATTAATACCTAATAAATAAATTATTATTTTTTATGAGTGAAATACAGTGTTGACCAAAGTTCAAATCTCTTAAGGAGGTCTCTAATAAAACACTGATCTTTATTATTATTACTTATAAAATAATTAGTGTTGTTAAAAAAATATAATAATATAGTTGGGGTTTTAAAATTCAGAGTGTTAAAATATGTTAAGTTGTTTAACATAATGAAATTGATAAACCAAGTCAGTGAAGAATAAAGAATCCCAAATTATTAGGAGCACATAGAGATACAATCCTTATTATTTATAATTATTATGTATCAATATTTTATCCAATGTTGAGATCAAATTTATCACTAGAAAAACTAAAATTTGAAATGTTATTTCACCACATCGACCCCTTGTATATGGAATAATATCCCTTATGTGAAAACCACAATTATAAATTGACCAAAAGTATGTAGCATTATGATATTGATGGAATTTGGGGAAATAAATGGGAAAATAACCCAATAGTATAAAATGTGGGATGACCTTACATTATAACCAATATCTCAACTTCTAAAATTCTTATAATTAAATAATGATAAAACATTGATGAATAAAAACTGAAAACATAATTTTTCTCTCCTTTAAACAATTATGATGTTAGTTCTATAATTTCATGATGTTGAGAAAGAAAAAGTGGGTAAAAATAATATTAAAAAATAAGATTAAAGAGGAAGATAAACTAATATGGATTTTTCATATAAAACAATATTATAGTCGAATAAACCCACATTTATCTATATAATATTCAAAATAAATGTCCAATTCTATCAGTGGAAGAATAAATGAACTTTTATAGGCTTGAGGGGTGAAATATTTCTTGATCCAAATATATCTTCCAAATAATGGAATGTGGTCACCCCATTAATTGTTTGTATTTTTCATTTTTTTAGTTCACTGATATTTAAAACATACCTCATCTATATATTATCAATATTTTTTTCCATTTTTATAAGTTTTATAAAACTTTATGATAGTTTTAATCGAGAGAGTAATTCATTCCTATAGATTTTTTGAATTCAAATTTTCTAGTTTTCCATGAATAACCTTGAAATCACCAGAATTTCTAATTTCTATAGGTAATAAAAATATTCCATTTTAATATTCTCTATCTCCCTATGAATATTAAGATCAATTTTTTTCGTATGTTATTATAAATTTTACCATCATCAAATGTCATCAGAATTGAGTGTAGATTTCTTGGTCTGATCTATGAGATCATTTGTATCCATAAATTATTTGGTTTATCATTGGTTCTAGTTAAAAGGACTATATCTCATAATTTATTTAATATGAAATAAATGTAATTTTTTAGTTTTGATAAATTTAAAAAAAATTAGGGTTGAATTACCAAGATTATATAGTTTACTTAAGAATTTCAACATAATTCACTTTCATACATGAGTCCAAAATACTCCAAAATCAATCTATGTTAAAATTACAATTAATTAAAAATATCGTGCGATGGAAAATTTTGAATTATAGAAGATAATTTATCAAGATTTTATTTTTAACATTCTCATACACTTAAGCATTTCACTATGGAAAAATCATTAAATATCTATATCAAAATCCACTCAAGAATAAAAATGGATGAAATTAACAAGATATTTTCCAAATTATAATTATATCATGTCTAATATATAAAAAATAATTCAAATTAATTTTAATCACTAACATATAAAGACGTTCATCCTAAAAAATACATCCATTTCTCAATTTTAAATTTACTTACATTGAATTTTCATTCACTATTCAATCATTAAAAATGAAATCTGGAGTTATTATCATATTTTGAAGGTACATGTACCACTATAGGCTTTTGGAAACTTTTATCTCTCTACATCGTGGGACACAAAAAATGTGTTCAATGATGAATTATTAACAGATGGAATTATATGTCTATATTTTGATGAGTGAAATATTTATAAATTCAAGTCACAAAGGAAGAGGTTAAAATCTTAAATACCAATGTATGAATATTAATTTTAAAACATGTGAACTTTTCCTCACTCAATTCCATTTATGTTTGTAAAATTAATCCCCCATTTTTTGACCTGGGATATCTGTCAAATATTGAATGCAATGAATTATTCAATCATAATTCTTCGATTTTTTCATTTTTTTTCATTTTTTGTTTTTTAAATTTTTGTACAAGGATTATGATATGAAAAAATTAAATTGAATTAGAAATATTTTAGGTAGTTTATATTGGAGATGGACATGACCCAAAAATTAATCTGAATGAAAAAATCATTGTCATATTCATTTTTCCGATTGCAAAATTTTTATTTTATTTTATTTTTTTTTTATTTTTAAATTTTGTGGTTAGAAGGGTGATATGAATGAAGTATAATGAATATTGACTCATTTAAATTTTTTTATATTCCCAAAATAATGACACACAGACACACTTCACACAAATTTATATTAAGATATGTTATATGAAAAACAAATGAAAAGACCACCCACACTCAATCATTAACTACTTAGGTGAGAATGTTAAGAAAATAGGTATGTAAGGAATGATCAGCTAGTATTGTTTCATAATCCTATAAGGAAATTCATAGATTATATATTCATGATAAGGGTATGTTTAATGGTAAGTCTCCAGTTGAAATATTTCTTGGTAAAAAATTGAATCTATCACATAAATTTTTCAAAACTCAAAATTTTTTAATTAAAAGAATCAAAAGTTATTGATTTAAAAAATAACCATTTTCCTCTAATTAATTAGTGTTTATTATGAAGAATATATCAAAGGGCTTAAAAATACATCATTGGATAGAAAAAATTATTTTATTTGGTGTTTTATTGGCATGGATTGAAAAAACAAGTAAAATATTTAAAAATTTATGAAAATAAAAAACAATGAAACATATGCACATAAAAAATTTGAATTCAATTTCTTCAAAAATCATCTAACCTCAAAAAAAAATTAATGTGTGAAAAATATAGCAGATATTCATTATTTCTCAATGTTTCATAAAATATTAAAAATAAAAAAAAAATAGATAAAAATTCTGAGAAGGAAGACGTTGTCCCCACACTTATATTTAACTACCTCAAATATTAGATCAATAGAATAAAAAATGAGGGTACATAATGAAAAGTGAATGAATGATATAATCTAGATTTATTTTCTAGTAGAATCATTGAGTTAAAATCAAATAATTTCTCACATTAAACATAGAAATAAAGAAAAAAACATATTTGTTAATATAAAAAAAGAAAAATAATATGAAGGGGAAATGAGAAAATTTATAAAACATTTTTTAACCCCCCAACTAGGCTTTAGGTTTTTTATCCCCATGTTAGGAAGTTCCATGAATTTATCCCCAATTTGATGTTGGATGATGTTTCTTTATCATGAAACACTAAACTAGTTTGATTCTTATTTACACTCATTTAAACTGTTAATATATTAATCCATGGATAAAGTACATTTATTCCACCTCCAAATAAATTTTCTATCACCAGAAAAGTAAAGGAATTAAAATGAATGGGTCATCATAATTTTCTTCTTCCACAAATTCTTTGGCCTCTTTATAGACTTTATCATCTAGAGACTACACCATTAATGTTGTGTTAAAAAATTCATCCAATGTAATTTAAGTGAAAATATCATTTTTTATATTGTTAAAGAACATTGAATCAACATGAAAACTATACACCTTTATTATATTATCATTGAAATTGATCACATTAGGCATGCTCACTGGTAAATCAGTTTCATCTGTTGTGTTTTCTTAATCGTCACCATCCTCCTTGTACACCCATATTTTATTCAAATATAAAAACATGATATAGTGGGAGGTAGTTCACAGTTAAATATATAAAAATTAGGAATAAATGAGTTCAAAGAAATATTATATCCTTGACTAATCATTACTTTAATTTATTCTTCTTTTTCTATTGCCTCCTGAAATTTGGTTTCTATAGTTGGTGGATGGTATTCAATCCACTCTATATTCTATTTGAACTACACCACCTCAATGGTATCTTCTTCTAAATCTAGAGAGAGGCAGAGTTTTTTTCATTTTAAAATATGGGATTGTCCCATAACATATCATATTTTTTATATCATATTAATATGCCTCTAACTCATATTTGTATTTCATATGTGAATAAACCGGAGATTATTCTTCTTTAACCTCCTATGTAAATGTTATGTATAAGTTTGAGGCAGTCTCTTTTATAATTAAACCATCACATTGTGATTAAAATGCATATTTTAAAAAAAACATGGTTTGATTCATCCGTTTATTGATCCTACTTTTGATTTTCAAATTCCTTCATGGATGTTGAAATAATTTTCATTTGATTCCTCAACACTTAAAAATCTATTCTATTCTATAGAATTTTAATGCTCTAGAATCTCCTATAGTAGACTCACCAAAATTGATAACAGGGCATGTATAACTATAGTCATTATAAAAATTCATCTTAACATAAGTATTTAAATATTTTCAATATTGTTCTAATATTTTTTATCTTTATATATTTTTTATCTAGTAAAATAAGTTTTTGAAAGAATTTATCCTTCCTATAAATGGATCCAAACTGATAAGAGGGGTTTTTTAAAAATCCCCAGTTACAAATTTTTTATTTTTCTATGAATGTTAAATATAAATCACCCAAGGGTCAATCTCTTATGGAGGCCACAAAAACACAATTGACTCTGTATTATGACTATTTATTTTATAATTAGTATACTAATTAATTATATACTAATATAATGGGGGTTTAAAAATTAATATGATAAAAATATATTAAAAACACAAAATAGATGATGTTATTGATGAAGAAATAAGGTGTTATCCTTTTATGTTAATAGTTATGAAATCATTATTTATTGAATTTAATAATTATCAATTTTATATAATGTTTTGACATCGTCCATATCACTTAACCCCATATTATATAAAATACTATTAACATACACTGGCCATCTATATGAATATTAATATATATATAATTAACACCATAACGATACACCAAATGTCAATATGAACCATTATGATGAATATAGAGTGGAAAAAAAGTATAAGAAGAATAAAAATATAGTAATGAAAATGGGGTTACAACACACCAAAATCAATCATCCCTCTACTAAAATTATTTGAATAAAATAAATAGAATACATTTAAACACTATGAACTCAAAATGTCACCACTACCTACCTCAAACAACAACGCGGTTGGCCACAAATTTATTTGGTGTTAGTAAGGGAATTTTTGGAGAATAAAAACCACCAATTATCTATATAAAATTCTAATTAAATGGAAAACACTTTGACAATAAGAGGAGGTGTACATTTATTGGAATGAAGGGTAAATTAGTTTTGGCCCCAAATCTATCTATCAAATGATTTTACATGGTATCCACTTTAAATTTATGAATATTGAAAAGTAGTATTAATTGAAGTTTTTAACTTACCTCATATATTTTTACCCTTTATATTTCATATCATTTGGGTATGTGTATTAATTATTATACTTTTTTTACTTGAGAAAAAAATTATAGTTGAGTGACTATTAAAACTAAAATGTTTTAGTTTACCATGAATTAATGACTCTAATATCAAAAGAATATCAAGATTCAAATATTATTAAAAAAATTCATTAGAATTATCTATATCTCCATGTGATTTTATAGATCATTTAGATTTTTATTTAATGATATATGCAATCATCCCTCTATGTGACCAGAATTGTGTACAGATTTTAAGGTCTGAATTATGATCTCCTTTTATCCAAAAAATTATTAGATTCAACAATGGGTAAAAATTAGTGAAATGTAACAAATAATGTATTTAATATAAAAATGGAATATTTTTTAATGGAACCAGTTTATTAAAATTTATTTAAAAAATGCAATTAAGATATAAAAATTTATTAAATTACAAAAATAAAACATTTTTACAATTTTTGTACAAAATATTCCAAAAAAATGAAAATGGGATAGTTTCCATTATATAAATAATATTGATCGATTAAAAAATTAATTTATATAATAATTTTATTGGAAATTTACAATTCATCATTTAGTATAAATCATTTTCCATATAAGATAGAAAATGCTATTTTCCTTCTCTACATCATTTGTTTCATGAGGAGGGCCTTATGAGATTTATCCAAGGTAACCATATATTAAATGATTATAATTAAATCTATGAGAAATATTATGATAGGTGGGATTATAAGAAAGTAATTTATTTCATTAAAAAAATTTCTGAAATATTCATCCCACTGATAGATGACTCAATTCTTCACCATATTTATGAATGCAAATCACTTTCCTACAAGGTTTTATATGAGTCATATGAAGTTGGTGTGATGTACCTAAAGCCATATCAACTAATTACAATGATATGTGGTAGAATTTCATGGATTTTATTTTTATTATTTGGGATTAATTAAACAAAACAATAATCTACCAAAAAATCCATGAATTTACCTAATGTCACTATGAAGGTACATATAAGGGGATTTTTTTGTGAGTGTTGTTGTAATTTTTTGAAAACCATTTGAAGATCGTCAGAATTGTCATAGTGATTTTGGGACATTTCAACTAGATAGTTATAAACAATTACATAGATTCTAAAATAAGGCCTCTAATATATTTTTCATTAGAACACAATATGTGGAACCAATATCCTTCAAGTCAAAGTGAATTAATTGATAGTAGTATACCGATTTTGGATCAATAAATGTGGTTGAATTATTATATTTAGAATCTAATTGTGTTTGGTTATACCCATAGTACCCATACATGAAGTATAGATCTTGAGTACCAATAGTTTCATAAATCAAAAGCTTTGTGATAGTGAATAGTAAATCATCCATTGAGATGTTTCGGTTTAGATCTCTAAACTCATTGAAAATCATGATATACTCATTCTTCTTCTTAATGAGGATTATTTTGGGGATATATTTTATTTATTTATCCTTAAAAATAAAATTTCATTTAATAAACATAACACCAATTCCTTATACCTATGATTTATGGTTTTGATGAATTCTCTTGGCCACCTACATTTATTCATGATGATTATACTGAAATCCTCAATGATCGGTATCCAAATCAGAATATGGTTCCAAAATTTCAATGTAATTCTTGGAGAAAAATCTATGTGTTTCTTTAGGACAGAAAAATATGTATTTTTATTTTTTTCAATACATGGGGGAACATATTAATGTGGGTTATAGATCTTTCATTATACCCAAATTCACTAGTTTGATATCATCAGTAGTTGTAGAGATTCATCCCTCCAACGATGGAGCAGAATCTATAAAATTTTATACTTCTTTTTTAACATCCTAAATATCATCCGAGATTGGATTTTAATGGAATTTGTTTTCTAGAAAAATTCAAGGGAAATTTTTTCATTCCAATAAATTATGATAATACATCTTTAGATCATGAGGGTGATGATATAAGGACATAATTTCTGGCACCATTTTGAATATTTTTCCTTTCATCCCCATTATCATCAGGTGTAGATGATATGTGCATATATTGGGATTTAAGGGATTTTGTATGTAACCCCCCAAGATTTCATAATGTGTTATTTCTTCAAAATAATTCAATAACTTTCACTACACGCAACACCGAGTTCAAGCGCACCATGACTTACCAAACAAGTCGTTCAAAATAGGCTATGAATAGTATTAACTAAATTTTAAACTTTATATAATCCTTATAATTTTATAATCCATATTATGAGTTTCTTAGACATAATGTAAGAACAAATTCGTTTTTTTAGATAAAAGATGTATTTTTCAAAAATGTACTTTTAACAACTTTAATAGTGAACCCTTTTTAAATCCAATATTTTAAACTTTTATATATTCAATTTGACTAAATAAATTTATTCTTTAGAATGAGGACATAAAAAAAATTTACAATGTAACACCCCAAGCTTCTATGGTACGCTTCTCTTTGAATAATACAGTAGCGTGTGTTGTACGCAACTTCGAGTTCTAACACACACCATAACCAAATCAAACTAGCTATTATGAATAGTAATACCTAATTTTTAAAATTTGATAAATTTTATCTCTCAAAATGGACTTCATTTTGGGATTCAGAGTATTGAATTTAGCCTACGGTGAAATTTTGGTACTTTTCGGATAACTTTAATATTTTGATGAATAGTGAAAATTACTAAATTTTAATTAAAAACAACTTTTTTAATCAAAATAATTAATAGTGATAAATTATAAATTTTAGTGGTTTTAAAGTATATTTAGAATATATTTTTACCATTTAATACAATTTTGTTCATTGGACATAATTTCACAATTAAACCAGACATAAACAAGTATCAATCTTTTGATAGTTATTATATCTTAAAAACATGTTTTTTGTTTTGACAGCGGGAATTAATTTTAAATTAATTTCTGCCACTTCTGTGTTTTGAATTTGGAAAAATGGATTCCTTATTTGGAATCTGGATTTCCAAATTGTGTAAATAGGTTACTTTTATATTTAGACATTTTGAATAATTACTTCGGTAAATATTTTATTTACTATGGTTAAATGGTAAATCTGTTAAATAAGGGTTAAAAAATAATATTATAATAATATTAAATTACCCTAAAACGTGTCCTAACCTTACTGGTGGATACATGACCGACCAAGGGCATATTTGGGTCGATTTTGGAACCCCATAAAGGTGATAGGGACACTTTATTTTAATTAAGTTAAAATAAGTACAAAAATGACAAAAGAATATATCTTTTAGAAAAACAATTTTTACATAGGGTTATATATATTGGATTTTCGACTATAAATATTCATTATAAAGATAAAAATATTTCATACATAATTATATTTTATTTATAATTTTCAGAAATTAAATAATTTAATTTATTTATGACACAATGATGATGCAGGAATTACCATAATAGTGAACAATTAAAATAATTAATATTATAAATACCCAAATAATTATAATTTGAGACTTTTATTGAATTAAGATAATTTTATAAGTTAATATGGAATATTAGGATTGATTTAATTTTCTTTTTTAGAAGTAATAATTCTGTTATGAGTTTCACAAAAATAAATTTTTGAATAGTGTCAAAATTGACATAAAAGATTTTTTAAAAACAATATTATATTATTAATTGATATTAAATTCCTAAAAAACTAATTTTCGGCAAAGAGACTTATATCATGATAGGTGTATCATTAATGGACCACTTGGGGGTCTCTTGGATTTATATGGTATGTTTATTAACCATATAATATAAAAATACAAAGAGACATTGTAAAAGTGAAACTAATTAACTAAAAGTTAATACTTAAAGATAAGGTTAATATAATGATCCAAAACTGTTTAAATTATATTGGTTGAGTGGTTTTCGACCCATAACCACCTTAAAATTTAAATAATCAACTTTGGAGCCATTAGAAAACGAATATGAATTTATTATAAATTAATATTTCTAACTTTTCCAAAGGTGCCCCTCACACCTCTTATAAAAGGGCACTCCCCCTTCTCATTACTTCACACCTTCAAAGCCTTTTGGTTCAAAAAAACCCTGCCCAAATACTCTCTAAACGTACCTCACTACAACCTAGAGGGCTTAGTTTGATTAGAAAGCCAACCTAAGGATCTCTTTTGATCAAATCAAAAGGAAGAACCCGAAGAAGAGGTAATGATATCACCACCCATTTTCAAGTTCTTTTCTTCTTCCACTTATTCTTTCTTTGTTATTACCATTATAAAATAATAACTCCAGTATATTATATATAAATTTATGTTATTATAAAAATGGTACAACCATATTCAATATTCTATCCACCCTTTGAATAACATGTCACCATACGTGCGTACGTATGGCTTACCGTCTCCACGTCGTGGTGTAATTGTTATTCAATAAATTATTATTTGGATGGGTATAATAATGATGTGTAATTCATTTAAATAATAAATATAACATTATAATTATTCTGTATATATGATATACCATCCAATTATATATTATTTTAATATCAGAAAAATGATATTGTCGCTCATGTGTACGTACGGACTATCGTCTCCACGAACGCGATGAGATTCATTCTCTATCATATCCATTCAAGTATAATTATCATTTGATGATTTAAAAATAATGTTTCAGGACATGATATCATTCTGGATATGAATAATATACATCCTATCCATGAAAAACATGGCTTACGTAACAAAACATATAAATGAAAATGAGTAAGTTAACACCCGAAACGACGATAATTCTAAGATATTATTAACAAAGCAATGCTAAAAGATCATATATGATATCATATTAATGTATATGATTATTGAAAAATTTAATAACAATTATTTCACCATTATATAAGAGGTTAGCCTACCCCAAACCAAGGAAAATTACAAGGTAAGGGTTTATTTCGCAATCTCTTCATTATCCGAGGTTGTTTATACGTAATAATCTACTGGGATTTCTTTATCATCCACATCCATGTTTTTTTCGAAATGTATTTCAAAACATTTTTACTATTTACAAAGAATATGGGTTAAAGTCATTTATACCCTTCTGTGTTATTAAAGGAATCATTCCGTCGTTTTCCAAACAAGGCACTTTTAACCATTCGACAAATTTAAGGTAAGAATGTTTTTTTAACTTATACGGCGGGTGCGGCTATTTACCGCCGTTATAAAATCGTCAAAGATTCCCTTACAATCTTATAAGAATATTTTTGAAGTAAATGTTTTATTTTATAACTATGTGACTTTTAAATGATTTCAAAATGAATATTTTAAGAATTTTTGAAAGGTACTCTTTATCAAGATCATAATTTTAAATGTTTTAAAGATTTATCTTTCTAAATATTTTTAATTAATGTCCATGTTTTTAAAAAGATTTTAAGGATTTATTTATAAGGACATGAAGGTTTTGAAATGATATTTATTTTCAAAAGTTTCAAAGTGGTATGGGACACATTGATTTAAAAATCTCTTTTAAATTACTTCCTTTATAAATGTGTGACTTTTCAATGATTTCGAGAAAAGAGATATTTCTCTCAAATAGTTTTGATTTCATCTATGTCAACATCCTCTGATGGATTTTAAGCTTATTTGAAGTTTATTTATCATGATACAAAACTTTTGTATTGTATTGAAGGTTTTTTGATATGTTTTACTATGGATGTGTTATTTTTATATCATTCATGGTTTATAGAGAATGTATTCACATTTCGTATTCTAGTTTTAATATGAATGTTTATGTTATGTTTAAACCTTTTCATATGGGAATGCATTGGAATTAGTAAGTGATGGGTGGTGCCTGCTATAGCTCCTCGATGCATCGGTAGGTCTCATGAGACAAACTAGTGTCTTGGCACAAGGCCTTGGCAAAATCTTATTTGTAGTCTTGGAATGAGGCCTTGTCTAGGTGGTTATGATAGTCTGGCATTATGAATTCCATTATTATGAAAGTGGTTATTGATATTGCATGTGATTATTCGACTATTAGAACATCCATGTGAATAAGTAAATGGAATTATTTCATTTTATCTTTGCCATATTATGCTAAAGTTCAAGTTTAAAAGTATTTTGTTTTAGTTATACATTGCCTTAAATGTTTGTGCTTATTTTTGAAAGTTTCCGCTATATTTCTTACCCTTACGGAGCGTTTGAGATCACCCCTTTGCTATGTTTTATTTTTCCCATGATTCCAAGAAATATATTGTGATTGATAAGAAGGGTTAAGACAAGGAAATAATGGCATTCATAAAGGATTATTTATGTTGTTTTGTATGTTATGAAGTGTAATGTAACATTCATGTATGTAATCTATTTTCCAATACTGCTAAACTAATCGGTCCTTTGGGACTTGATTCCTTGAAATCATGCCAATGTATTAAAATAATGCACCAACTCTGGGTAACTGGGGTCGAGTCATTACAGTTGGTATTAGAGGAAGTTTAGCAATAACTTTGGAAACTATATTTAGATAAACTCTGATTAGAGCACATAGCCCTAAGATAGACTTTGAGGATTAGTATAGAAGAACTTCCTAGAATTTTGGTATTGTAGAAATTTTGTGAGTTTTCTGAGCAATACATCCCTGTCTGGATACGAGTAGGTAGAGGCAGCTCTGACACCGATGTACCTAGGGGTAAAACCCGAAAACACCGCTTTCAGCTAGAATCAAACGGGAACTGGTGCACGACAATGGGCCTTACTGCACTCTTAGTTACGACACTCCTGGGGGATATGCTTAGGATAACTCTCATTTTCTTTAAATATCATTATGAAGGGTTTATGAGTATATAATTCCTCAAAGAAATTTTTTTATGATTATGGATTATATCCATAAACTATTTTACAGGTTTGGGATTAGGATTTGTTATTCATAAACTAATCTAGTGTATGCCATTGTTTAGAAATGGCTCCCAGTAGAAGGAATGAGAACTCCAGCAATGCACATGATCCAAAGAGAAAGAAGGATCGTATCTTTCATGGTCTTAAGCCAGAATTTTAAGAGAAATAGTCTTGCATGTATTATCATCATATGAAGAAATAATATCATGTGTTGATAAGATAAGTAAAGAGTTTACCGAGTCCTATGGCTTTGAAGGGAAGAAAGAGAAGAAAAGGATGGAAGAGAGAAAGATGGATAAAGGGAAGAGGGAAAAGAAGAATTTTCCCATATGTGATAACTGTGGGAAGAAACACCCTAGAACTTGCCTGAAAGGAATGGGAGTTTGTTATAAGTGTGGAGAAAAAGGGAACAAAGTACGTGACTACAAGGGTAAGAAAATGGTTTCAAATGTACAATGCTTCATTTGCAAGGAGTTTGGACACTACGCGAACCTATGTCCCAGTCATCATACTATGCTGCAAATGATGCTATTGGATAATAATCAAGTTATGATACTACCAGAGATGAAGAGGAATGATTAGAGTTCTTGTGTTGTTTAAGTGTTGTATCAACAATTTACTTCTTATAATAATCATGGAGTATATAGGGATTGTACTACAGTACTATTTCATTAAGGACTTGAGATTGTGTGGAACAAAGAAAAGTGAATCAATAGCAGGTTAAAATTTTGGAAAATATATGGTTGAGAGAATGATAAACCATAATATGGTTCTGATACTGAGGTAGTGATTTTAGAATAATACATGACTGATTTGGATAAATTATATTGGATATTCTTGACTACCTTGAAGCTGATTAATGATTTGTAGATTCCATCATTGTTGGGGTTTAAAATATTTTTGGATTGAATGATTATATCTATCATTCTTTAAGGAATAAGGGATCATGAATGTAATCAATAAGGTTTTATGGTAATTCAGGATGTTGCAGTGTTTTAAAAGAATACATGATGAAGGTGTTCACATGTTATTACACAGAAAAAAGGATCTTCATTTTTGGACTAAAGAATTTTGGATAGTTCTAGTTTGGATTATTTTTGGATTTCCATAAAAGGACAACCCGGAGGTTGGGTGGAAACCCGTTGCGTCCGGCAAGGCCGCGAGGCTTGAACCCACAACCGAAGGGAGAAAAGTGTGTATCACCTACCACTGGCCCACGTAATGTCCAAGATTAAATAACGTAGTTTTTTTAAAAGATCCAGTAGATGAATTATAAATTCATTTTTCCGAACCCTATACGAATAGGATAAATAGAATATATTTTTTATGTTCTATTATCTTTTAGAGTGAAAGATGATTTTGTGGTAGAAATTAGTTAAAGGATGGAACTCTACTTTTCAAGAATATATTTTTCTTCTTCTCTTATTCTATGAAGAAATTAATTCTTATACTTTATTTAAGGAATCCTAAAACCAAAAATGTGTTATCCTAATACCCCATGTTTTGTTGAACCGATGGTATTTCAAATCATCATAGATTGATGAATTTAAGGACCTCAATTTTACACTTGTTTGTGATTGATGACCTCAATCACTACCTATAAATATTTATGTTTTTCCTCCAATTATATGTCTCTAATTTCCACCAATGTTCTCCTAATCGAGATCATAATTTGGTGGTGACCCTTTCATTTCTCTTTTCCTCATATTAAGACTAAATTTCAGTAACCCAATTTCCGATGTGGGTTTTCCCACAAAGAAATTTTTTATTTTCAACCTTTTATTTTCGAAGAACAATTTCAAATTGTGAGGACACAATTTATTGAATGAGGGTAGAATGTAACACCCCAAGATTTCATAATGTGTTATTTCTTCATAATAATTCAATAACATGCACTACACGCAACACCGAGTTCAAACGCACCATGACTTACCAAACAAGTCGTTCAAAAGAGGCTATGAATAGTATTAACTAAATTTTAAACATTATATAATCCTTATAATTTTATAATCCATATTATGAGTTTCTTATTCATAATTTAATAACAAATTCTTTTTTTCAGATAAAAGAAGTATTTTTCAAAAATGCACTTTTACCAACTTTAATAGTGAACCCTTTTTAAATCCAATATTTTAAACTTTTATATATTGAATTATACTAAATAAATTTATTCTTTAGAATGGGGACATAAAAAAAATTTACAATGTAACACCCCAAGCTTCCACGGTACGCTTCTCTTTGAATAATATAGTAGCGTGTGTTGTACGCAACTACGAGTTCTAACACACACTATAACCAAATCAAACTAGCTGTTATGAATAGTAATACCTAATTTTTGAAATTTTATAAATTTTATCTCTCAAAATGGACTTCATTTTTGGATTTGGAGTATCGAATTTAGCCTATGGTTAATTTTTGGTACTTTTCGGATAACTTTAATATTTTGATGAATAGTGAAAATTACTAAATTTTAATTAAAAACAACTTTTTAATCAAAATAATTAATAGTGATAACTTATGAATTTCAGTGGTTTTAAAGTATATTTAGAATATATTTTTACCATTTAATACAATTTTGCTCATTGGACTTAATTTCACAATTAAACCGGACATAAACATGTATCAATCTTTTGATAGTTATTATATCTTAAAAACACGTTTTTTGTTTTGACAGCGGGAATTAATTTTAAATTAATTTCTGCCACTTCTGTGTTTTGAATTTAGAAAAATGGATTCCATATTTAGAATCAGGATTTCCAAATTGTGTAAATAGGTAACTTTTATTTTTAGACATTTTGAATAATTACTTCGGTAAATATTTTATTTGCTATGGTTAAAGGGTAAATCTGGTAAATAAGGGTTAAACAAATAATATTATAATAATACTAAATTACCCTAAAACGTGTCCTAACCTTATCGGTGGATAAATTATCGACCATGGGCATCTTTGGGTCGATTTTGGGACCCCATGAAGGTGATAGGGACACTTTATTTTAATTAAGTTAAAATAAGTACAAAAATGACATAAGCATATATCGTTTAGAAAAACAATTTTTACATAGGGTTATATATGTTGTATTTTAGACTATAAATATTAATTAGAAATCTAAAACGATTTCATACATAATTATATTTTATTTATAATTTTTGGACATTAAATAATTTAAAATATTTATGACACAATGATGATGCAGTAATTACTATAATAGTGAACAATTAAAATAATTAATATTATAAATACCCAAATAAATATAATTTGAGACTTTTATTGAATTATGATAATTTTATAGGTTAATATGACATATTATGATTGATTTAATTGTATTTTTTCTAAGTAATCATTCTGTTATGAGTTTCACAAAAATCAATTTTTGAATAGTGTCAAAATTGACATAAAAGAGTTTTTAAAACAAATATTATATTATTAATTGATATTAAATTCCTAAAAATATAAGGTTCAGCAAAGAGACTTATATCATGATAGGTTTATTATTAATGGACCACTTGGGGGTCTCTTGGATGTATATGGTAAGTTTATTAACCATATAATATAAAAATACAAAGAGACATTGTAAAAGTGAAACTAATTAACTAAGAGTTAATACTTAAAGATAAGGTTAATATAATGACCCAAACCTATCTAAATTATATTGGTTGAGTGTTTTTCAACCCATACCCACCTTAAACTTTAAATAATCAACTTTTGAGCCATTATAAACCGAATATGAATTTATTATAAATTAATATTTCTAGCTTTTCCAAAGGTGCCCCTCACCCCTCTTATAAAAGGGCACTCCCCCTTCTCATTACTTCACACCTTCAAATCCTTTTGGTTCGGAAAACCCCTTCCCAAAAACTCTCTCAACTTCCCTCACTACAACCTAGAAGCTTTATTGTGATCAGAAAGCCAACCTAAGGAACTCTTTTGATCAAATCAAAAGGAAGAACCCGAAGAAGAGGTAATGATTTCACCACCCATTTTCAAGTTCTTTTCTTCTTTCACTTATTATTTCTTTGTTATTACCATTATAAAATAATAACTCTAGTATATTATATTAACTTTGATGTTATTATAAATATTGTACAACAATATTCAGTATTCTATCCACCCTTTTAATAACATGTCACCATACGTGCATACGTACGACTTACCGTCTCCACGTCGTGGTGTAATTATTATTTAATAAATTATTATTGGGATGGGTATAATAATGATGTGTAATTCATGTAAATAATAAATATAACATTATAATTATTCTTTATATATTATATACCATCCAATTATATATTATTTTAATATCAAAAGAATGATATTATCGCTCGTGCGTACGTACGGACTACCGTCTCCACGAACGTGATGAGATTCATTCTCTATCGTATCCATTAAAGTATAATTACCATTTTATGATTTAAAAATAATATTTAAGGACCTGATATCATTCTGGATATGAATAATATACAACCTATCCCTAAAAAACATGTATTACGTAACAAAACATATAAAATAAAACGAGTAAGTTAACACCCGAAATGACGATAATTCTAAGATATTATTAACAAAGCAATGTTAAAAGATCATATATGATATCATATTAATGTATATGATTATTGAATAATTTAAGAACAATTATTTAACCATTATACAGGAGTTTAACCTACCCCCAACCAAGGAAAATTACAAGGTACAGATTTATTTCGCAATCTCTTCATTATCCGAGTTTGTTTATACGTAATAATATACTGGGAGTTCTTTATCATCCACATCCATGTTTTTTTAGAAATGTATTTCAAAACATTTTTACTATTTACAAAGAATATGGGTTAAAGTCATTTATACCCTTTTTTTAAGTAATCTTTCCGTTGTTTTCCAAACAAGGCACTTTTAACCTTTCGACAAATTTAAGGTAAGAATGTTTTTTTTTAACTTATACGGTGGGTGCGGCTATTTACCGCGGTTATAAAATCGTCAAAACTTCCCTTACAATCTTATAAGAATATTTTCGAAGTAAATGTTTTATTTTATAATTATGTGACTTTTAAATGATTTCAAAATGAATATTTTAAGAATTTTTGAAAGGTAATCTTTTTCAAGATCCTAATTTTAAATGTTTTAAAGATTTATCTTTCTAAATATTTTTAATTAATGTCCATGTTTTTAAAATGATTTATGGATTTATTTATATGGACATGAAGGTTTTGAAATGATATTTCTTTTCAAAAGTTTCAAAGTGGTATGGGACACTTTGATTCAAAAATATCTTTTAAATTACTTCCTTTATAAATGTGTGACTTTTCAATGATTTAGAGAAAAGGGATATTTCTCTCAAATAGTTTTGATTTCATCTATGTCCACATCCTTTGATGGATTTTAAGCTTATCTGAAGTTGATTTATTATGATACAAAACTTTTGTATTTTATTGAAGGTTTTGTGATATGTTTTATTGTGGATGTGTTATTTTTATACCCTTCATGGTTTATGGAGAAAGTATTGACATTTCGTATGCTAGTTTTAATATGAATGTTTATGTTATGTTTAAACCTTTTCATATGGGAATGAATTGGACTTAGTAAGTGACGGGTGGAGCCCGCTATTGCTCCTCGATGCATCGTTAGGTCTCATGAGACAAACTAGTGTCTTGGCACAAGGCCTTGGAAAAATCTTATTTGTAGTCTTGGCATGAGGCCTTGGCTATGTGGTTATGATAGTCTGACATTATGCATTACATTATTATGAAAGTGGTTATTGATATTGCATGTTATTTTTCGACTATTAGAATATCCATGTGAATAAGTAAATGGAATTATTTCATTTTATCTTTGCCATATTATTCTGAAGTTCAAGTTTAAAAGTCTTTTGTTTTAGATATACATTTCCTTAAATGTTTGTGCTTATTTATGAAAGTTTCCACAATGTTTCTTACCCTTACGAAGCAATTGTGCTCACACCTTTTCTATGTTTTATTTTTCCCAGGATTCCAAGAAGTATATTGTGATTGATAAGAAGGGTTAAGACAAGGAAATAATGGCATTCATAAAGGATTATTTAGGTTGTTTTGTATGTTATGAAGTTCAATGTAACATTCATGTATGTAATCTATTTTCCAAGACTGCTAAACTAATCGGTCCTTTGGGACATGATTTTTTATAATCATGCCAATGTATTAAAATAATGCATCAACTCTGGGTAACTGGGGTCAGGGCGTTACATTGTAGGGGAATTATACACTACTATCTATGATAAAGGAAAATCACTATATCCCAAAAATGAAAATACAATCTAATATTTGTACAGAAAATATGATGACCGGGTGTCTTCAAGAAGGGAATTATTATGTTTATAAAGAACACAACATTATTCTACATTATTGGTTATACATGGTGGAATTAAAATCCTAAAGATATGTGGGAAAAGTTTCATTACATATTCTATTAACTATCTCTTTGCGTCAGGGTCTACTTAATCAAAGAACCGTAGATGTCTGGTCTAAATATTTGTCAGACTTTTCCTTGAGTAGAGATTTTTTGGATTAATATTGAAATATATAGAAGGAAAAGATACATTTTTTATTAGTGGTGATTTCTTACTGAGAAAATGTGCTTGTAATTTATTTGACATGTATGTTATCATATGATTAAATGATTAAAATAATATTTCAAGAATATAATTAATTCTAAAATATTGGTTGATTTTATTCTCCAAATTGATGGTTTGATGATTGTCTTCTTTGTGTTCATTAAATGGATTGATTAGATCCATTTATAAACTATTTTGGGTATCAATCAAGATGGAATATTCTATCACTGACTATTATCCTCCCTTAAGAAGAATCTCATGTCAATGAATTTTAATTTTCAAGACCCTAAAGATGTAAGATAAGCATACATCACTCCTAATTTCCAATTGATATAGTTTATGTGGAATTTATTTTATGATGAAGGAACTCACACATGCATATTGAGAAAAACAATTTCTATAATATCATTAAAATATGTGTCTTGATGGAAGACCAATAATTTAGAATCAGAGAAGAGGCCTTAAAACTGAGCATTAATCATGATTCAGTTGAGTGTTTCTCCCACTTTTTTATACCCAAATACTATTTGTTTGTGTAGAGGTAATTAATATCCACTATATCCAAAGAAGATGAGGGTTTATATTTGTACAATATTTATTAAGGATAAATTATCAATTAGAGATAGAAAGATGTCATCATCATCTTATTTATTTAAAATTTAAAATGGTCTAATTTATACCCATAGAATTAATTTTCCATATTGATCTATGTTTCAGATAACTGTATGTATATAAAAAGTTTTGGGCATTGTATGATGTACCTCAACATATTCATCTTTATCCTAGAAATATTGAGGTCATAAAAGATCAAAAATAAGTGGATCATGAAGCTTCTTTAAAAGTTGTTTGTAATCTAGAATCAAATTCTTGTTTGGGATGATATACTTTTGCTTTGTAATATCATATTTCATTATCAGAGACCTAGTTTTCTCACTATATGTCCACACTTAGGTTTGAGGTTTGGAGGCATAGGATTCTTGTGATGGTATATCCTTCATCCAAAAAGGATTTGATGATGTTTTTGTTTCATACATATTTATCTGATCTCTAAATCATGCATTTTGATTTTGACCATACCAGGGTATAATGGATTTGGTTTGAACAGGAATTGGATGATGTAGAAGTGGATCGATGGACTTATTGATCCCAAAAAAGGGGTTTTATATAGGTTTTTTTATTATATATATATTTAGTAAATTAATTTTTGAAATTTTGAACTCTATTTTAACCACTCCTTCTATTACCTCTTTAGAATCATCAACGTGATCTCTTATTTTGGGTGGGTAACTCAAGCTTGTATGGTTCATCTTCACCGAATATGGGATCTATATAGTCAATGACATTAACAGGTCCATATTTCAATTTTATATCTAAAGAAGATATCATTTTTCAGGGTTGTTCCTATTTATTAGTGTGGTGGGACAATTCACATCCTCTTAATGCTGGTGGTTGTAAGTCATAATGTGTTTTTAATAGCCCGGGAATCAATACAGAATCATTCCCTTACACATTATTCTTATTGAAATAGTTTCACTGACTCGTGTAAATATATCTTTGAGGAGACTATGATGATCTAAAATTTGGGTCAATAATCAAAGAAGGAATTATGGTTACAAGTGGTTAGTTCATTTGTTCCATGATTCTGGTGTACATGATGGTGACTCATATCCTCACCATATAATAATTGACCTTTTATGATCCCTTTATCATAACTTACTGAAATTATAGTACCTCTTCTAATGGTATAGGGGGTGACATATGATTCTTATGTTAAGGGAATTCCCAATTTCACATTCCATGAAGAATCTATCTTCTAGAGGATGACTTTCAAGATAAATCACTCCTTGATATTATAACAGGAGATTTGATGCTAGGGAAAATAGTGAAGATAATCATTAATAACAATTTCCTTGTGTTTCCTTAAGTCAATAAACATTATCATTTTATTTTACAATGTAGTTATGAATTACTATGGGAATTACTATTTTCATAATGAATAATCCTTATTCTATTGATATTTTTATAGTGGAAACAATTTATTCTTTATTCAGTCCAATTATGGATGCTTTTGATGTTATTTTAATTTAGGTTGAGGCTCCAGGTGTATTTCATAATTTTAGGAGTCAATGTTGGTGTTGGTGTGGGGTATGAATTACCATTGTTGTTTCACCTTTTCTAACAATATTTCTTGCTGTTTCTGAAATTGGTCAACACTGGGTCTTCCATAAATACATGGAACCATCCAACCATTACTCAATTACTATGAACTCTTAGAATGAGTATTTGTATTTTGGTGTCAATAAAAGTCTCTGATACCTATCACATATAATTTACATAATTATATAAAGTGTATTCTCTTGTGTGAGTTTAATGATCAAGTAATATGTTATAACCGTATTACATGAATGGAAACACGAGATCCTCTATTTCATTCACTACATTCAATTTTAGAGATTAAGTATCATCACCATTCTTATTATGGAGCATAATTGATATGGGGATTTTCGAGTATGGTCTTACCAACCTATGATAGACTAATACGGTGGGTTGGAAAACTAGTCAAATACACATCCTTATAGAGTTTGTATAATTCATTTTTTCTAAGATATTTCTTATTATTTGAGTGTCCCCATCCCAAGGATATATCAATAAACAAAGTGTTTTAGATGTTGGTATGAGTCTCCATTTCAATTGATTATTACAATGGTTGGGTTTATAAAGTTTGTTAGAGGAAGAGTCACTTAATGCCACTTGGGATATAGTTCTCACTCCATCTGTGATATTAATGATCACTAGCATAAGGGCTTTATTCAAAATTCTAAGAAATCGATAGAATCAAATTGTTCTTTTATGAATATTTGTTTGGTAGACACTAATATAAGTATAGAAGGTGGAGTTTGGTGTTGTGTGATCATCTGTATCTATTATTTGTAACTAATATGTGTGGGCATGAGTTATATCACTTGACATGGAAATGGATTTCACCCTAATATATTGAAAACCTAATATTATTTGGTGACTAGGATTAAAAACACTGACTTTTTATGACTCAATCCTATTGGGATATTGTAATAAACACTCATAGGTTGGGTAACATTCTTTGGTTTAAGAATATTCACTAGAGGATAAATTTCAATATTTCCTCTAGATATTATATGCACATATAATATTTCCACTAAGTAATTCAGTAATTAATCACCATAATTTTTGAAAATTATCTTCTTAATGGATGAACCTTTACTATAAGGTAAGAACCTCAATTTATTATGGTGGTGGTGGTGATATAACAACAGACATCCCTTTTTTGTTGGCCGCTACTCACTGAAGAGGAAGAAACATAAAACTAGTAGAAGCAGTAAAATTTAGAACCAGTATCTAATATATATGGTAAAAACTCCTTTTTAAGTGTTTAAATGTGAAATATATTTCAAAAATATACATCATCATCATTCTCCTATGTACTAGTGTCATTATTTGAGTTATCCATAGGGATGATGTAGATGGAATTATATGATTCATAATAAACTTTTAGAATATATTTTTCAACATTAGAATATGGGCATTGGTCACCTTTTATGTATCTTTCAATGTAAATATTTCTTTCCCTATCATTGTATGTCCAAAGACCGCAACATTAGTAGCCTAGAGTTTATGGTTACTTTATTAAATCATAGAAAGATAAAAGTAATCACATCCCAAAGGACCAAACAATATATTTTTATTAGTAAAGAAGTGACATAATTGAAATTAATATTACATTTTTTTAAAAATAATATACATAATGTTTTTTCTTTTAGAACACAATTATTTTTTATAACATATCAATGTATATCAATCAAAAAACACATAAAAATATTTTATGGAAAATAAAACATAAAAAATGGATGATATTTGTTGATCAGTAATGGTAACGTTACAGTGAAATAGATCATGAATATAAAATAATAATAAATACGTAATGGTAAATAACAAAAACACATGACATTTAATATATAAATTTATCATAATATGGTAAAAATAAATGATGATCAAATAAATCCATATTAATAACCACGTAGGATTAAATCTTATCAATCTATATTATAACTAATTATATAATAACAATAAAATTAATAAACAATATATTAATAAAGGAATGCATAATTTAGCACATCTGAAACATAATTTGAAGACCTTTCACAAGATATTTAAAATCTATAGGTAGAAACCCATCTAATTTGGCCAAATGACTTGCCTTATGAGATCAATCGATCCAAGAGGGGGATATCTGTGACTAGTACCCACCAATCACATACTATGTTCAACTAATTACATATATAAAATGGGAAAACACAATCATCATAAACTTTATTATTAAAAAAAACATATATTATGTTAATGTTACCTCAATAATATAAAAATAGTCATAAACCATCTAGATTAATATAGTGAATGGTAGTAAAATTGTAAAACCTCTTAAAAATTAATCATAATAAATACAAAATAAAGAGTAATTATTTTATAAATAGAACATATCCCCAGAAGATTACATGTAAAAAAAGGTTTGATGTCATTGATAAATACAAACACTATAAAAATTTCATTAAAAACATTTTTGAGAAAAATAAACTTTTCACATTGAAATTTTTTTTAAAACTAAAAGTTCACAAAATATTTTGAAATGTTTTTATTTACAAATAAACTTTTTTAAAAATAATATAATATTTAAATCATTAAATCATAACATTGTTATGAAATTATATACATATTGAGTTCATTAAAAAATTTATTTGATTTACATTTTTTGTAAACAAAAAACCAGAGTGGCCTGGGAAATGACATGAGTATTTACTTCAAAAAATGTAAAATGTAAAACATTCCTAAACATGGATATATATAATATTTTCTAGTTTTTTAAATTAATTTTTGAAAACACCTTTTTAAAACATGTTTTCTGAAGAAATATAATTTGCAACTAAATAAAGAAATAAAGTCATATTTTCATAAAAATATTTTCTAAATAATTTCTATTTTAAAAGAGTATAAAATTGGTAGTGATATATGGAAAAGTTCATGAATAACCATAGGAAAAAATTATAATTTTTTATATCTAAAATAATAATTAATTCCACAATTGGATACTTGAACAAAAATGTTCCCGAATAGTGATAAAATTGGGAAAAACCCTTTTCATGTTTATATCTTTTGAATCATATACCCCTTGAATAAAATTTCATAAAAACAATATTTAAATTAAATGAATATTAATAGTTTAATTATATAACATACTAAAAATTAATGTCTATAAATCACACAATGGAATATGTGGTGAATACGGTGCAAATATCATGGATGAAAAAGTGAGTTGAGAAACCCTTACCCGAGATCTGATTTCCATCACATGTGTTTGAACATACAATATAATAAATATATGTTTATTATAAATATATTATATAAAAATAATAACATATTTCAAGCCATAAATTACATAATTATATTCTATTATCCCCTTTTTAGAAAAAAATTCTTGTTAAAATCTTTGTTTTGGGTGATAATTGCTTCATTTTTCGTGTTTGTTTTGATTTGGAAATTTACATCCATATATAATTATCATAGTTTCAAAATATCCATAATTTTAAACATTATTTAAATATCATATATATTTATTATATATTTAATTAGAGTAATCTTTAAAATTTAATTATAGAAAATGGATTACACAGTTCATTGAGACAGCAAGCCATACATACACATAAATGTTATTTACATTTTTCATGAACAATGTAATGAATGGGAATAATTTTTAATTCATATTTAAAGAATAATAATTATTTTTTATATATAATTTTTACTAACCAAATAAATCCTTATTATCTCTATGTATAAATAAAATGAAAAAAAATTCACATAACTCTATAGAGACGGTAATCCACAGGTACACATGAGTGATATTATTGTTTACAAATTTATTATAATTTAATAATTTAGAGTGTTATTATATTTAAAAACATTTATTAGGTCATAAATATAACATATATTAATTAAATTTAACATTATATATTCCATGTAAAGAGTAAGTGAAAAAATTAATTATGTCACTTTGCAAGGGGATAGTCTGTTGTACACATTAGATATGTTATAATATTACCCATTGTATGGAAATTAAAAAAGAAAGAGTGATAACATAATTAAAAATATATAATAATTACATAAATATCATATTAAAATGTTAAATCCACTAATACATCCATCCAGTAATGGTGGTGTTGGAAAATGAATTGCATCGCTTTGTGAGGCGGTAGTCCATTATACACATAATTGACAGTTTCATTTCCCATTTGAAGGATGTGGATTTCAATATGGGTGATTAAATTAACATAATAACATACAATTATATAGGGGATACTAGTTTTATTATATTACATTATTTTAATATGATTTTAACGAGGTGGAGTGTGAAATAATAAAATAAACATAATTATTTGTTTTATCTCTACTTCTGAGAGGCACTATATGATTATAAATAAATATTTACTAGGAGGGGTTAATAATAAAAATTAATTATCTAGGATGTTTTTATAGAATTTAAGAAGAATTGTTTACAGTTTTGGGGTGATGTAAATGGATTTGGGTGTGTGAATAGGGGAAGAGAGTGTGTAGCCTTTTATAAGAGGGGAACATGAAAAACATGGAGTTTTTGGAAAGATAAATTTATTCCCAAGTTTATCTCTTTAAAAAATACTAAAATAGGGTAATTATAGAAACATAGATGATTAAGAATAAAAATATATCCAAATGGTGTGTTTGTGACTAGTTTTAGGTCAATTTTTACCACTATGTTGTTAGTTTAACCTCTTAGTAAATTCATTTTTACCGTAATAGTGATAAATATATTTTACTATTTTAAATATTCATTATGGTAATTTTGTTTCAATTATTCCAATAATGGAATCAATATTTCCAAATTTATTTCAAATAAGTGTCATAAATCATTTTAAAATTAATCCACAAAATGTGTAAAAATAGATTTTCCAAAGAAAAACCATAAAAATTCAAAAAGGTTTTTATATCAGAATTAAATATTAAATTGATTCAAATGGAATAAATTAGTTTAATTTTAATATTATTGAAATAATTTTACTTAAAAAACATAAAAAATAATTTAATATTGTAAATATTTTAAAATAAAATGATGCTTTCAATAAATATATATATTTTCCATATTCATAAAAAAAATATTTTAAGAAAATTCAAAATAAAACTAAAGATAATTTTGACTTGTTTATTTCAATAATTTTTTTAATTCATAATAAAGATTTTCTAAAAGTGGTAAAAATTTATTTTTAAATTATATATGATAAGTTCATTAAACCACCTTTTATAAAAATTCAATTTTTCAACAAACCATTGTTTTTCATTTAAATGATCCTTATTTTATTTATTACCAATAAGTAACCATATAATTTGTTTTATATGAGTGTAAAACTATAATTTCCCTAATTTAGTTATTCCTACTCATACTCCCCATCTTAATTGATAGTTTATAGTGGTTATGTTTATATAATAAAATTTTAATATCATATCATGATTTCTTTAAACTCTGTGTTGTATTCATCATATGGTATCAAAGAGATTAAATTTATATAAAATCATATATATCTTAAATTATTTTTTGTTACATTCTCTTCTAATATTAGTGTTGTGTGTCATATATTCTATCAAATATTATGTTCCTATTTTAAAATCATTGGGCATTACATTCTACCTCATAATTAAATTACATCATCAAAATTTAATCTTCTTCTTAGAATTAAGGGTTTTACATTTTAAGATAACTTTTTATTAGAATATAACATCAAATAAGGATTAAATAAAACATCCTCTTGATAATATTGTAATGGAAGTAAAAATTTCATCTAGAATAACACATGGCTAGGTTTTTTTATTGGATATTAATGCTAGGAAGTAATGATATGTACATGGAACAAAATCATAAATAATTAAAGAGATTGACAGATATCATTGATCACATTAAAGTGAATAATAAATTTAATGTTAGGTACCTAAAAAAATTAAAGCTATAATGATTTAAAATTACATTTTATTCATTATATATGAAGGTAATGTGATAACATTTCTATTTCGAGATCATTTTCTTAATGTCAGGGAATTATTTTACTGTCTAAGAATGTATAGAAATATACTAACATGAAATATTTCTATTTCATCAGGATAATATCAACCACATTCCATGTTTTGATCAATTTTAATAAATTTATTACTCCAATAAATTAATATCCAATAAATGAAATTTTTATGCCTGATGAACAAAAATTAACTTTTAACTGATCATAATGTTGGTAAAAAGAGTGAAAATAATTTTTGTTTGTCACTAAATATTTTAAAAATAAAAAATGTTTACGATGTGTTATAAAATAACACAAGGAGTTCAACTTAATATATTACTTAAATATTTTACCATAAGATTCATTACAAATATTTCTGATAAAATACAAAGTTCAAAAATCTATTAGGAAGGTCACTAATTCAACATTATATTCCACATAAATATAGTGTCAATATTAATGTCACATTACAAATATTTCAATAACTTTATTATCATAATGCCTTAATGAAAATATGTGTGCTTCAATTTTTTGATCCATAGTCCATAAATAAAATCTCAATCTGTCGATTTTTTTTAAGAATTCCTTAAATTTAGAAATCTCTAACAGAGATAACATAAACCATCAAATTGATAAGAAATTTCATGTTCACTAATAATATCTCAAAAAAACTATTTAACATTATTATCTCAGCATTGGTCATCTATTAATGGTTATAATCCAACAATAATGTGTTTTACAATAAGTCCAACATTCCACTGAATCGCTTTTCCTAGTCATCTATACCATCCAACATATGATCTGAAATCCTTAATGAAAAATAACAGAAGTAAAATCCAAATCCATTTCATAATTGTTATAATTAAAATATCATTGATAAAATACTCCAATTACAGAATTATTGAATCCAAATAAAAAAAACATTAATCATTCCACTTTATCTATAGTAAAAACATAATCTCAACCTTTATTACTTAGCTTATTTTCCATTATATTCCCTTCATTATTGTAACATTAATATTTTTAGTTCCCCAACTCATTATATTAGAATCATTGTATATTTCAATATTCTTTATTACCATTTCAATCATGAGTATAGTTCTTTTTATCCACACTTTTAGAAAATTATCATTCCCTTCAATAATGTATTGAAGTGTTTCTTTCAACTATTATCACATTGGTGAAAATAATTCTTTACCATATTCCACTTTTCTATATTTTTCTCTACCATATGACTTTTAAATTTCATTCCTTAAAACTATAGAAATTATAGAATTATTTCCCTTTCTTATTTCACATGATACTATGTCGCTATATAATTAGATGTTTTGGGACACTAGTTCCATTAAAATAATTAAACTAATCCCATGAATGAAATAGTAAATATTTTTTCATTAGATTATTTATGAAGTTCATATCATGTGTTTCTCACCTTGTAAATTTGGATTCATAATTATCTACATTTCAACATTTATTTATTCTTAAATTCACGATGTGTCTCTCTAAATCCACTAGTATTTCGTGAGAAAAATAATTTTACAGGAAGTATACCTTAAAATAATTTCATTCCATGTTTGATATTTATTCATCACACATTCTATTTTGTACCAATGATCACTATTAGTTGAATATTATATGATATGGTAAAATACCATGAACAATTTATCCATTTCATTGGTTCCTAAAGAAAATAATATCTTCTCTAAAAAACGTATCTATTACTCAAATACAAATAAATTTTTAATCATATTGAATGATGGGGGTTTCTGACACATTAACCTGTCTAACATTTTCACAACACATGGGAAATGTTATTGAACATATCCTGTGTCAATCGATCCAATATATTTATAATCTATTCAATTATAGCAACAACTTCATTATCATTAATTAGAGGGAAATCCCTATATGTGGTACGTGCATTGATACAATTCCCATTCATTATAATAATTTTAATTTCAAAATAATGGATTACAATATATAAGAATAAAAATTTATGAAAAATAATGTATAATACTAGTATTAGTGAAACAGTTAATGTAAATTGAAAAATTTGTGCATATATAATCTAGTAATCATAAATAGGGTTTCTTTAAGAAGGTTTCTAAATCCATATTTTTTTAAGAGTCAACATAATGGTTTGTAAAGATAGTGTAAATTTAATAAAGAATATCCTTTGGGAGTGTCTTACTAGATTCATAGTAATTTCCATTATCATGTAGTAACACTCGAGTCAAAATTGATGTACCTTTTATAGAGTTATGTCCCCTTGGTATATATGTTCCAGAAACACATCCACTTTAAATATCTAGAAAGAGGTGTATTTCTTGGAAAACCTCATAATATCTACCTTACCAAAACATTAGGACGTTTTCTTATATGAATAATTATCCTTCATGTAATTCATAGGGTTAACTTTCCCTTATCTATATTTTTTGTAAACATGTCCCCACGTTTTCTACTAAAATTCTATGATACCCACAAAAAAGACCCTAACTCGAGGAGACTAGAGAATTTTTTTAATTTATTACATTGGAATACAGGTGATAATAACCCAAAGGACAAAATATTTTAGAATTATCAGTAGGATTTATACATTAATGATATTCACATTACTTTTTAACACATCAATAGACAATGGGTTTTAATTGATAATTCCTTTATTCCATAGAGCATATCATTTTATATAAATTGAAAAACCCTTCCTCATTTAATAGGGTAAATATAAATTAAGGGGAGAGATAAAATACTAAATAAGATTAAGATTAAAATGGAATATACTATTAATAAATAATAATAATCAATATGATAAGGTAAATAATAGAAATACTTGTAATTTAATCAAAAAACTGATCTTAATATGGAAGAAATAAATAAAATTAAAATGAATCCATATAAATAATTACAAAATATTGAATCTTATAAATGGATATTTTATCTAATCAAATAGTCTCTGAGAAAGAAATAACTAATCTCATAATTAGTAAATTCCAAATTCTTGACATTTAAAACATACTAGAAATTGATTTCACAAGAGAGTTTAAATCCATAGGTCGAAACACATCTAATTTGGAAAAATAATTTTCCTCATAAGATAAGTTGATGCATTGAGGGCATATCTATAACCAATATTGACCACAAAAATAAAATATCAACTTCATTCCTCATATGGAAGGGGTTAATTACAATCACCAAAAACATTCACATAAAACAATTAAAATATGAGATGTTAATACACACCCCAATCAGATAAACATATTTTTAAACCATCTAGGTTTATATGGTGAATTTTAATTAAATTGAAAATCATATGTTAAAATAATCATAACAAATAAAATGAAATAATTAGTATGATATAGATACAATATATCAACAATGGACAAAAATTAATACAAATGGTTTATGTTGTTGAGGAATAGAAGTACCATAAAATTGCTATTAAAAACATTTTTAAAAGAATAACAATTTGACATTTAAAATATATTTAAAACTAAAACATCACAAAATAATTAGAATATAAATTTCATTGAAAACAAACCTTGAAAATAATAAAACAAGGGTTCAAACATTGATTTTTCATGAAATTAAGAAAACCAAAACTTGTCATGTATTTTAAAACAAAGAATCATGTCACATTTGTCATAAATGGAAAACATGCATTGATTAAATAATGAAATGAAGATTAAATTAATTTTTTATTGATAAATGTAAAACTTTGGTAATAATTACATTAATAAATAATTTTTATAATGTTGGAAACATTTTTATAGAATATGGATTTAGAAGAAAAATGACTTTCAACTAAAGATAGAAAAAATTAGACTTTATTAAAAACATTTTCTCAATAATTTTGAGAAACAATAGTGAAAAAAAGAAGTATTTCTTGAAAATATGATAAATCAATATAAGATAAATAAAATATTGATTTTATGATATAAATATCAAATAATTCCACCAATTTATACTTAAACAAAAATAATCATGAATAACGATAATATTGCGAAATAAACTCTTACAACTTTGGTAAATTTAAAGTAATAAGCCCCATGAAAATTATAACATCAAAATGACAATTAAATTCCCTTAAATTAAATTTTTTCATGATATAAAATATCAAAAGTTTCAGTATATAAAATTCACAAATGAATAAATTTTTAATATGGAATTTGTATTACAGAAGTAAATATAATATGAGGAACACCTTCCTCAAGTCCAATTTCCATCATACATATTTGAACCTAATATATAAGGAATTAATTTTTATATTAAATATACTAATTATAAATACTCATATATTTTATATTATAAATGATTTAACTATATTGTTTATGAACTTTTTATTATCATTTCATTGTTAAAATCACTATTTTGGGTGATAATTGAAATGTTTTACTTGTATGTTTTGTTTTGGTAATTTGTGTCTTTTTAAATTGATTATGGTTTAAAAATACCTATAATAATAACCATAATTTAAATTTAATATTTATTCATTATATAATTAATATAGGGAAGTCTATTAATGTTAAAGGTACAGAATGGATTACACCATTCGTGGAGACAGTAATCCGTATGTACTCATGAATATTGGTTCCATTTTTCTTGATAGATGGAATTAATGGAAAATAAATGATAATTAAAATTTATCAAATCATTATTATTCTATATATCACATTTATATTAAACAAATAAATCCGTATTTACATCTATACAAATATAAAATGAAAAACATTTCAAACATGTATGTGGATACGTTAGACATCACATGACCACAATTGAAATTATTATTTACCAAAAGATTAGAATGTAGGAATTTAGAGGTTATGGCCATATATATCACATATATTCACTAATTCCAATCTTAATACCTTCCTTTTAAAGAGTAAGTGAAAAAATTCACATCACTTTGTAAGGTTGTAATCAACTGTATGAACGAGCGATGTTAACATAACGCCCCACTAAATAGAAAATAAGATCGTATGTATTATAAACTAATTACATAAGTATAAAAATTTCATAAATATAATAAAAATATATTAAATAAATTATTATATCCATCCTATAATTGTGGTAATGGAAAATGGATTACATAGGTTCATGAGGTGGTTATCCGTTGTACACTCGATCAACAGTTTTATTTTCTAGTAGATGGATTTGGAGATAGATATTGGTAATTTCAATAAAATAATAATTTAAAATATAAAGGGTATAATATTTTATTATGTTATCATAGTTAAATATGATTTTAATTATTTTAGATAAGAAATAAAATAAATACACATGTTTAAGAATTTTACCTCTTCTTTGTAGCACCTATTTTGAGTTTTACCTAATGCCCTCTTAGAAGGGAATAACAATAAAAATAAGTCCTACTTTGTTTGGGAATTAATGTAAGGAATATATTTGGCCATGTATTTCCCAATCCAATGGTATGTTTATGTGTGAAAAGGGAGGAGAGGTGGTGGCATGTCATAAGTGGGGGATAGAATATACCAATAATTTTGGAAAATATAAAGTGACACCCACATTTTTCTGATATAAAATCCACCAAAATGGGAAATAATCTAACATTAAAGGTTATATATTCATTATATTTCCATAAATTGGGTTTTAGAAAACTTTTAGGTCAATTTTAACCCTTATATTGTTTGTTTAACCCCAGGTAAAATCCTTTTATGTTAACTATGGTAATTTTTCTTTCTGTTTTCATTAATCATTATGGTAAAAATATTCCTTACAAGATAACTTAAAATATTACTATTCTAAATATTTAATCCAATTTATAATTTCAATCGATATTTTTGGAAGAATTCATTTTAAAATTGAACCGAAAGACACATAAAATACTATTTTCCAAACGAAAATCGTTCAAATGTTTAAAATAATTTAGTTCAAAATTGAATATGATATTTATAAAAATGTAATATATTAGTTAAATTTTAATATAATTTTACTAATTTTTCTTTAAAAAAATTAAAATATAATTTAACCTTTTCAATAATTTTAAGAAAAAGGAAATTATCAATAAAAATCAGAACCTTTCACTCTTAATCAAAACATTAAACTTTTCATAAAAAACCCTAGAAATTAAATAAAATATAATTTTTAAATTTATATTTGAAAGATTAATTTTATTTTTCAAAATGATTTTTATAAAAATCGAATAAAATAATTTTAAATTATGTGCAGAAAGCATGAAAAAACTGCCTTTTAGATCAATATTGTTTTTTAGAAAACATTTCTTCTTCATTAAAATAGTTTTTATTTTATTTAAAAAGATTATATAACTATTGAATTTATATGACAAATGTGGAAACCAAATTATTCACATAATTTAGTTATCTATACTCATACACTCAAAATTAATATTTATGTCACAAATAACATGTCTAAATAATAATATTTTAATACGGTATCATATTTTTCCAAAATTGATGTTCTGTACCTCATAATATACAATGTGGTTGAATTTATTTGAAAATAAATATATCATAAATAGTCTGTGTGTTACATTTTACTCTAATATTTTCATTGTATTTAAGATATTTAATTGAAAATGATGTTCCTATTTGAAAATGGTGTGGTTTTATAGGTTTCCTTCTTGAGGGAAAGTTTCCACTTTCATCCCCAGAATGGTCTTTCCTTTTTTTTACTGATACTACATCTAATGTTATTCATACAAGGTGAACCTAAGTATAATAACTCTTCACATTATTACACATTAACAAATGATTTATAAAAAAATTACACGTAATAGAAAGTAAAATGTAGGAAATATTTGCATCTTTAGGAATTAGGTACACAATATTACATCATAAAACATGTAATGAAACATCAATAATGAAAACTTTTTTAACTTGTTCACACATAAAACTACATGGGATAACATGAAGAAATATAAAATAATGGTGTGAGATATTAATCCCAGTGAGATAATAAACATGTAATTGTGTAAATTAGGTTACACAATATGAATATCAAGGGGGGAATAAAAAGAGTACAAATCATAAACCTGAATGATAAGATAAGATATAGCATGATATCATAAAGGCAACCTAGGAAATGTGGAAATAACTTGAAACATCACATCATATGTCAAGGATAACTAAAAATACATTATAGTGGACAAATTACCATAAATTAATCTGGTTTACTCCCTATCATATCTTGACATGTAATGATACTAAAAATTACCCAATGTATTAGTGATCTATATAATTCAGGTGAACCTGTTAATTTCATTTCAATATCATACTTAAGCTTTCCACAAAGATCATAAAAAAAGAATTCATTCACCATCATTTTTTATTCTGTAATATTATATTGGGGAATAAATACATTTAATTCAAAAATAAAATAATTATAATTTTATAATTTTGAATACCCTTGATATGAAATTGGTTTGGTCTTTACTATAAAATTTCATTGAAATTGGAAAATCGTGGTGAAATTTCGGCAGCCTAATGACGTCACATAAAGATTCCTAAAATTTTTTGATGAGAATGAAATGGTTAAAAAATATTTTGGACCTAAAATAGGATGTAATAGGTACATTTAAATATCTATCCCATGATTATTAATTGTAAATATAAGGCATATGATAATAAAGAAACTTGATTAATGAAGAGGATGGAAGAACTCTTAAGAAATTTCAGCATCGTAACGGGTGTATTTGGGAGGGACTAATAAGAGAGGAAGGGGAATATCAACATTTATACATCACAAGGGAAGTATGGGGGAGGTGATAAAACATTTTCTATAATAAATAATTACAAATAAAAGGGACATAGAGAAAAATAGATTCTTGAATAAAAGTGATAAAGAGTGGATCCCTTACCTTAAGAGTACACCACCAAAATCATGAAAGAAGATTATTCAGAGCTTAATGGAACCTTGGGGGGATTCTATAGAGAATATTTCAGCTTAAGGTTGTTCTATGATGTTTTTTTAGTGAATATAAAAATGAGAATGGGTGGGTTTATATAGGAAACTATAGGGGAATTCATTGTATTTCACAGACATTGATTTTGGAATCTATATAGTAAAATATTCAAATCCACTAACCTTCTCATGATTTTCTCACTTGGTTTCTACAAAATTGTATTATTTTTAAATATTTTATTAGGAAAATTGGCTGAACATTTTAAAATATTAACCCTTTCTTATGTATATGTGAGTCACACTTTTAATGAAATGAAATTGAAATCATATATTATATTATATGTTTTGGAGGATTCAAAATGGTTTTATAAAAATCAATTAATAATCATAAATAAAAATTATTTAAAGGGGAAATTATATATTTGGGAATGTATATCCATTTTTGTATTTATTAAATCATTTTGGTAATTATGAATTCATAAAACACACTGTATATTTATATGGTATTTAATTTTTGGTCAAAAATTCGACTCTCTCAAAAAATTATGAAAAAATTAAACATTGTATAATATATAAATTATGATTCCAAAAATTACAATAATTTTATCTAAATAATTTTATAAATATTTTAACTTTCACCTTTAAAAAATTATAACAGATATTTATCGAAAATTTAGGGTTTTTGACTATTACAGATTTCGTACCCTAATAAAACATTACAATTGTCTTCATAAAAAGTATATGATTATTTATATTTAATGAAAATAATTAAATAATAATATTTAATTGAAATATTATTTATTTCAAATATGTATTAGTTAATTAAAATATATTATTTAATTGAATTTAACATTACAGAAAAATATTATTCATGTTTTATAGTATCAAAAGAAAAATATATTCAATATTTTTTCCAAATAATGTACACAATCAATTTTCTATGGCCATCTATATGCATATTAATATATATATAATTAACACCTTAACGATACACCAAATGTCAATATGAACCATTATGATGAATATAGATTGGAAAAAAAGTATAAGAAGAATAAAAATATAGTAATGAAAATGGGGTTACAACACACCAAAATCAATCATCCCTCTACTGAAATTATTTGAATAAAATAAATAGAATACATTTAAACACTATGTACTCAAAATTTCACCACTACCTACCTCAAACAACAACGCGGTTGGTCACAAATTTATTTGGTGTTAATAAGGTAATTTTTGGAGAATAAAAACCACCAATTATCTATATAAAATTCTAATTAAATGGAAAACACTTTGACAATAAGAGGAGGTGTACATTTATAGGAATGAAGGGTAAATTAGTTTTGGCTCCAAATCTATCTATCAAATGATTTTACATGGTATCCACTTTAAATTTATGAATATTGAAAAGTAGTATTAAATGAAGTTTTTAACTTACCTCATATATTATTACCCTTTATATTTCATATCATTTGGGTATGTGTATTAAATATTATACTTTTTTTACTTGAGAAAAAAAATTATAGTTGAGTGACTATTAAAACTAAAATTTTTTAGTTTACCATGAATTAATGACTCTAATATCAAAAGAATATCAAGATTCAAATATTATTAAAAAAAATTCATTAGAATTATCTATATCTCCATGTGATTTTATAGATCATTTAGATTTTTATTTCATGATCTATGCAATCATCCCTCTATGTGACCAGAATTGTGTACAGATTTTAAGGTCCGAATTATGATCTCCTTTTATCCAAAAAATTATTAGATTCAACATTGGGTAAAAATTAGTGAAATGTAACAAATAATGTATTTAATATAAAAATGGAATATTTTTTAAGGGAACCAGTTTATTAAAATTTATTTAAAAAATTCAATTAATATATAAAAATTTATTAAATTACAAAAATAAAACATTTTTACAATTTTTGTACAAAATATTCCAAAAACATAAAAATGGGATAGTTTCCATTATATAAATAATATTGATCGATTAAAAAATTAATTTATATAATAATTTTATTGGAAATTTAAAATTCATCATTTAGTATCAATCATTTTCCATATAAGATAGAAAATGCTATTTTCCTTCTCTACATCATTTGTTTCATGAGGAGGGCCTTATGAGATTTATCCAAGGTAACCATATATTAAATGATTATAATTAAATCTATGAGAAATATTATGATAGGTGGGATTATAAGAAAGTAATTTATTTCATTAAAAAAATTTCCGAAATATTCATCCCACTGATAGATGACTCAATTCTTCACCATATTTATGAATGCAAATCACTTTCCTACAAGATTTTATATGAGTTATATGAAGTTGGTGTGATGTACCTAAAGCCATATCAACTAATTACAATGATAGGTAGTAGAATTTTATGGATTGTATTTTTATTATTTGGGATTAATTAAACAAAACAATAATCTACCAAAAAATCCATGAATTTACCTAATGTCACTATGAAGGTACATATAAGGGGATTTCTTTTGTGAGTGTTGTTGTAATTTTTTGAAAACCATTTGAAGATCGTCAGAATTGTCATAGTGATTTTGGGACATTTCAACTATATAGTTATAAACAATTACATAGATTCTAAAATAAGGCCTCTAATATATTTTTCATTAGAACACAATATGTGGAACCAATATCCTTCAAGTCAAAGTGAATTAATTGATAGTAGTATACCGATTTTGGATCAATAAATGTGGTTGAATTATTATATTTAGAATCTAATTGTGTTTGGTTATACCCATAGTACCCATACATGAAGTATAGATCTTGAGTACCAATAGTTTCATAAATCAAAAGCTTTGTGATAGTGAATAGTAAATCATCCATTGAGATGTTTCAGTTTAGATCTCTAAACTCATTGAAAATCATGATATACTCATTCTTCTTCTTAATGAGGATTATTTTGGGGATATATTTTATTTATTTATCCTTAAAAATAAAAAATCATTTAATAAACATTACACCAATTCCTTATACCTTTGATTTATGGTTTTGATGAATTCTCTTGGCCACCTACATTTATTCATGATGATTATATTGAAATCCTCAATGATCGGTATCCAAATCAGAATATGGTTCCAAAATTTCGATGTAATTCTTGGAGAAAAATCTATGTGTTTCTTTAGGATAGAAAAATATGTATTTTTATTTTTTTCAATACATGGGGGAACATATTAATGTGGGTTATAGATCTTTCATTATACCCAAATTCACTAGTTTGATATCATCAGTAGTTGTAGAGATTCATCCCTCCAATGATGGAGCAGAATCTATAAAATTTTATACTTCTTTTTTAACATCCTAAATACCATCCGAGTTTGGATTTTAATGGAATTTGTTTTCTAGAAAAATTCATGGGAAATTTTTTCCTTCCAATAAATTATGATAATACATCTTTAGATCATGAGGGTGCTGATATAAGGACATAATTTCTGGCACCATTTTGAATATTTTTCCTTTCATCCCCATTATCATCAGGTGTAGATGATATGTGCATATATTGGGATTTAAGGGATTTTGTATGTAACACCCCAAGATTTCATAATGTGTTATTTCTTCAAAATAATTCAATAACTTTCACTACACGCAACACCGAGTTCAAGCGCACCATGACTTACCAAACAAGTCGTTCAAAATAGGCTATGAATAGTATTAACTAAATTTTAAACTTTATATAATCCTTATAATTTTATAATCCATATTATGAGTTTCTTAGACATAATGTAAGAACAAATTCGTTTTTTTAGATAAAAGAAGTATTTTTCAAAAATGCACTTTTAACAACTTTAATAGTGAACCCTTTTTAAATCCAATATTTTAAACTTTTATATATTCAATTTGACTAAATAAATTTATTCTTTAGAATGAGGACATGAAAAAAATTTACAATGTAACACCCCAAGCTTCTATGGTACGCTTCTCTTTGAATAATACAGTAGTGTGTGTTGTACCCAACTTCGAGTTCTAACACACACCATAACCAAATCAAACTAGCTGTTATGAATAGTAATACCTAATTTTTAAAATTTGATAAATTTTATCTCTCAAAATAGACTTCATTTTTGGATTCAGAGTATTTAATTTAGCCTACGGTGAAATTTTGGTACTTTTCGGATAACTTTAATATTTTGATGAATAGTGAAAATTACTAAATTTTAATTAAAAACAACTTTTTTAATCAAAATAATTAATAGTGATAAATTATAAATTTTAGTGGTTATAAAGTATATTTAGAATAAATTTTTACCATTTAATACAATTTTGTTCATTGGACATAATTTCACAATTAAACCGGACATAAACAAGTATCAATCTTTTGATAGTTATTATATCTTAAAAACATGCTTTTTGTTTTGACAGCGGGAATTAATTTTAAATTAATTTCTGCCACTTCTGTGTTTTGAATTTGGAAAAATGGATTCCTTATTTGGAATCCGGATTTCCAAATTGTGTAAATAGGTTACTTTTATATTTAGACATTTTGAATAATTACTTCGGTAAATATTTTATTTACTATGGTTAAATGGTAAATCTGGTAAATAAGGGTTAAAAAATAATATTATAATAATACTAAATTATCCTAAAACGTGTCCTAACCTTACTAGTGGATACATGACCAACCAGGGGCATCTTTGGGTCGATTTTGGGACCCCATGAAGGTGATAGGGACACCTTATTTTAATTAAGTTAAAATAAGTACAAAAATGACAAAAGCATATATCTTTTAGAAAAACAATTTTTACATAGGGTTATATATATTGGATTTTCAACTATAAATATTCATTATAAAGATAAAAATATTTCATACATAATTATATTTTATTTATAATTTTCATAAATTAAATAATTTAATTTATTTATGACACAATGATGATGCAGGAATTACCATAATAGTGAACAATTAAAATAATTAATATTATAAATACCCAAATAATTATAATTTGAGACTTTTATTGAATTAAACTAATTTTATAGGTTAATATGGCATATTAGGATTGATTTAATTTTCTTTTTTAGAAGTAATAATTCTGTTATGAGTTTCACAAAAAATCAATTTTTGAATAGTGTCAAAATTGACATAAAAGATTTTTTAAAACAAATATTATATTATTAATTGATATTAAATTCCTAAAAAACTAATATTTGGCAAAGAGACTTATATCATGATAGGTGTATCATTAATGGACCACTTGGGGGTCTCTTGGATGTATATGGTATGTTTATTAACCATATAATATAAAAATACAAAGAGACATTGTAAAAGTGAAACTAATTAAATAAAAGTTAATACTTAAAGATAAGGTTAATATAATGATCCAAACCTGTTTAAATTATATTTGTTGAGTGTTTTTTGACCCATAACCACCTTAAAGTTTAAATAATCAACTTTGGAGCCATTATAAACCGTATATGAATTTATTATAAATTAATATTTCTAGCTTTTCCAAAGGTGCCCCTCACACCTCTTATAAAAGGGAACTCCCCCTTCTCATTACTTCACACCGTCAAAGCCTTTTGGTTCATAAAAACCCTGCCCAAATACTCTCTCAACTTCCCTCACTACAACCTAGAGGCCTTAGTTTGATCAGAAAGCCAACCTATGGATCTCTTTTGATCAAATCAAAAGGAAGAACTCGAAGAAGAGGTAATGATATCACCACCCATTTTCAAGTTCTTTTCTTCTTCCACTTATTCGTTCTTTGTTATTACCATTATAAAATAATAACTCCAGTATATTATATATAAATTTATGTTATTATAAAAATGGTACAACCATATTCAGTATTCTATCCACCCTTTGAATAACATGTCACCATACGTGCGTACGTATGGCTTATCGTCTCCACATCGTGGTGTAATTGTTAATCAATAAATTATTATTTGGATGGGTATAATAATGATGTGTAATTCATTTAAATAATAAATATAACATTATAATTATTCTGTATATATGATATACCATCCAATTATATATTATTTTAATATCATAAAAATGATATTGTCGCTCATGTGTACGTACGGACTACCGTCTCCACGAACGCGATGAGATTCATTCTCTATCATATCCATTCAAGTATATAATTATCATTTGATGATTTGAAAATAATGTTTCAGGACATGATATCATTCTGGATATGAATAATATACATCCTATCCATGAAAAACATGGCTTACGTAACAAAACATATAAATGAAAATGAGTAAGTTAACACCCGAAACGACGATAATTCTAAGATATTATTAACAAAGAAATGCTAAAAGATCATATATGATATCATATTAATGTATATGATTATTGAAAAATTTAATAACAATTATTTCACCATTATACAGGAGGTTAGCCTACCCCAAACCAAGGAAATGTACAAGGTAAGGGTTTATTTCTCAATCTCTTCATTATCCGAGGTTGTTTATACGTAATAATCTACTGGGATTTCTTTATCATCCACATCCATGTTTTTTTCGAAATGTATTTCAAAACATTTTTACAATTTACAAAGAATATGGGTTAAATTCATTTATTCCCTTCTGTGTTATTAATGGAATCTTTCCGTCGTTTTCCAAACAAGGCACTTTTAACCTTTCGACAAATTTAAGGTAAGAATGTTTTTTTAACTTATACGGCGGGTGTGGCTATTTACCACCGTTATAAAATCGTCAAAGATTCCCTTACAATCTTATAAGAATATTTTCGAAGTAAATGTTTTATTTTATAACTATGTGACTTTTAAATGATTTCAAAATGAATATTTTAAGAATTTTTGAAAGGTACTCTTTATCAAGATCATAATTTTAAATGTTTTAAAGATTTATCTTTCTAAATATTTTTAATTAATGTCCATGTTTTTAAAAAGATTTTAAGGATTTATTTATATGGACATGAAGGTTTTGAAATGATATTTCTTTTCAAATGTTTCAAAGTGGTATGGGACACATTGATTTAAAAATCTCTTTTAAATTACTTCCTTTATAAATGTGTGACTTTTCAATGATTTCGAGAAAAGAGATATTTCTCTCAAATAGTTTTTATTTCATCTATGTCAACATCCTTTGATAGATTTTAAGCTTATTTGAAGTTGATTTATCATGATACAAAACTTTTGTATTGTATTGAAGGTTTTTTGATATGTTTTACTATGGATGTGTTATTTTTATATCATTCATGGTTTATGGAGAATGTATTGACATTTCGTATTCTAGTTTTAATACGAATGTTTATGTTATGTTTAAAACTTTTCATATGGGAATGCATTGGAATTAGTAAGTGATGGGTGGTGCCCGCTATATCTCCTCGATGCATCGGTAGGTCTCATGAGACAAACTAGTGTCTTGGCACAAGGCCTTGGCAAAATCTTATTTGTAGTCTTGGAACAAGGCCTTGGCTATGTGGTTATGATAGTCTGGCATTATGCATTCCATTATTATAAAAGTGGTTATTGATATTGCATGTGATTGTTCGACTATTAGAATATCCATGTGAATAAGTAAATGGAATTATTTCATTTTATCTTTGCCATATTATGCTAAAGTTCAAGTTTAAAAGTCTTTTTTTTAGTTATACATTGCCTTAAATGTTTGTGCTTATTTTTGAAAGTTTCCGCTATATTGCTTACCCTTACGGAGCGTTTGAGCTCACCCCTTTGCTATGTTTTATTTTTCCCAGGATTCCAAGAAATATATTGTGATTGATAAGAAGGGTTAAGACAAGGAAATAATGGAATTCATAAAGGATTATTTATGTTGTTTTGTATGTTATGAAGTGTAATGTAACATTCATGTATGTAATCTATTTTCCAATACTGCTAAACTAATCGGTCCTTTGGGATTTGATTCCTTGTAATCATGCCAATGTATTAAAATAATGCACCAACTCTGGGTAACTGGGGTCGGGTCATTATAGTTGGTATTAGAGGAAGTTTAGCAATAACTTTGGAAAGTATATTTAGATAAACTCTGATTAGAGCACATAGCCCTAAGATAGACTTTGAGGATTAGTATAGAAGAACTTCCTAGAATTTTGGTATTGTAGAAATTTTGTGAGTTTTCTGAGCAATACATCCATTTCTGGATACGAGCAGGTAGAGGTAGCTCTGGCACCGATGTACCTAGGGGTAAAACCCGAAAACACCGCTTTCAGTTACAATCAAACGGGAACTGGTGCACGAAAATGGGCCTTACTGCACTCTTAGTTACGACACTCCTGGGGGATATTCTTAGGATAACTCTCATTTTCTTTAAAAATCATTATGAAGGGTTTATGAGTATTTACTTCCTCCAAGAAATTTTTTATGATTATGGATTATATCCATAAACTATTTTACAAGTTTGGGATTAGGTTTTGTTATTCATAAACTAATCTAGTGTATGCCATTGTTTAGAAATGGCTCTTAGTAGAAGGAATGAGAACTCCAGCAATGCACATGATCCAAAGAGAAAGAAGGATTGTATCTTTCATGGTCTTAAGCCATAATTTTAAGAGAAATAGTCTTGGATGTATTATCATCATATGAAGAAATAATATCATGTGTTGATAAGATAAGTAAAGAGTTTACTGAGTCCTATGGCTTTAAAGGGAAGCAAGAGAAGAAAAGGATGGAAGAGAGAAAGATGGATAAAGGGAAGAGGGAAAAGAAGAATTTTCCCATATGTGATAACTGTGGGAAGAAACACCCTAGAACTTGCCTGAAAGGAATGGAAGTTTGTTATAAGTGTGGAGAAAAAGGGAACAAAGTACGTGACTACAAGGGTAAGAAAATGGTTTCAAATGTACAATGCTTCATTTGCAAGGAGTTTGGACACTACACGAACCTATGTCCCAGTCATCATACTATGATGAAAATGATGCTATTGGATAATAATCAAGTTATGATACAACCATAGATGAAGAGGAATGATTAGAGTTCTTGTGTTGATTAAGTGTTGTATCAAAAATTTACTTCTTATAATAATCATGGAGTGTATAGGGATTGTACTACAGTACTATTTCATTAAGGACTTGAGATTGTGTGGAACAAAGAAAAGTGAATCAATAGCAGGTTAAAATTTTGGAAAACATATGGTTGAGAGAATGATAAACCATAATATGGTTCTGATACTGAGGTAGTGATTTTAGAATAATACATGACTGATTTGGATAAATTATATTGGATATTCTTGACTACCTTGAAGCTGATTAATGATTTGTAGATTCCATCATTGTTGGGGTTTAAAATATTTTTGGATTGAATGAGTATATCTATCATTCTTTAAGGAATAAGGGATCATGAATGTAATCAATAAGGTTTTATGGTAATTCAGGATGTTGCAGTGTTTTAAAAGAATACATGATGAAGGTGTTCACATGTTATTACGCAGAAAAAAGGATCTTCATTTTTGGACTAAAGAATTTTGGATAGTTCTAGTTTGTATTATTTTTGGATTTCCATAAAAGGACAACCCGGAGGTTGGGTGGAAACCTGTTGCGTCCGGCAAGGCCGCGAGGCTTGAACCCAAACCGAAGGGAGAAAAGGGTGTATCACCTACCACTGGCCCACGTAATGTCCAAGATTAAATAATTTAGTTTTTTTAAAAGATCCGGTAGATGAATTATAAATTCATTTTTCAGAACCCTATACGAATAGGATAAATAGAATATATTTTTTACGTTCTATTATCTTTTAGAGTGAAAGATGATTTTGTGGTAGAAATTAGTTAAAGGATGGAACTCCACTTTTCAAGAATATATTTTTCTTCTTCTCTTATTCTATGAAGAAAATAATTCTTATACTTTATTTAAGGAATCCTAAAACCAAAAATGTGTTATCCTAATACCCCATGTTTTGTTGAACCGATGGTATTTCAAATCATCATAGATTGATGAATTTAAGGACCTCAATTTTACAATTGTTTGTGATTTATGACCTCAATCACTACCTATAAATATTTACATTTTTCCTCCAATTATATGTCTCTAATTTCCACCAATGTTCTCCTAATCGAGATCATAATTTGGTGGTGACCCTTTCATTTCTCTTTTCCTCATATTAAGACTAAATTTCAGTAACCCAATTTCCGATGTGGGTTTTCCCACAAAGAAATTTTCTATTTTCAACCTTTAATTTTTGAAGAACAATTTCAAATTGTGAGGACACAATTTATTGAAGGAGGGTAGAATGTAACACCCAAAGATTTCATAATGTGTTATTTCTTCAAAATAATTCAATAACATGCACTACACGCAACACCGAGTTCAAACGCACCATGACTTACCAAACAAGTCGTTAAAAAGAGGCTATGAATAGTATTAACTAAATTTTAAACATTATATAATCCTTATAATTTTATAATCCATATTATGAGTTTCTTAGACATAATTTAAGAACAAATTCTTTTTTTCAGATAAAAGAAGTATTTTTCAAAAATGCACTTTTACCAACTTTAATAGTGAACCCTTTTTAAATCCAATATTTTAAACTTTTATATATTCAATTATACTAAATAAATTTATTCTTTAGAATGGGGACATAAAAAAATTTTACAATGTAACACCCCAAGCTTCCACGGTACGCTTCTCTTTGAATAATATAGTAGCGTGTGTTGTACGCAACTTCGAGTTCTAACACACACTATAACCAAATCAAACTAGCTGTTATGAATAGTAATACCTAATTTTTGAAATTTTATAAATTTTATCTCTCAAAATGGACTTCATTTTTGGATTTGGAGTATCGAATTTAGCCTAAGGTTAATTTTTGGTACTTTTCGGATAACTTTCATATTTTGATGAATAGTGAAAATTACTAAATTTTAATTAAAAACAACTTTTTAATCAAAATAATTAATAGTGATAACATATGAATTTCAGTGGTTTTAAAGTATATTTAGAATATATTTTTACCATTTAATACAATTTTGTTCATTGGACATAATTTCACAAATAAACCGGACATAAACAAGTATCAATCTTTTGATAGTTATTATATCTTAAAAACACGCTTTTTGTTTTCACAGCGGGAATTAATTTTAAATTAATTTCTGCCACTTCTATGTTTTGAATTTGGAAAAATGGATTCCATATTTAGAATAAGGATGTCCAAATTGTGTAAATAGGTAACTTTTATTTTTAGACATTTTGAATAATTACTTCGGTAAATATTTTATTTACTATGGTTAAAGGGTAAATCTGGTAAATAAGGGTTAAACAAATAATATTATAATAATACTAAATTACCCTAAAACGTGTCCTAACCTTATTGGTAGATACATGATCGACCATGGGCATCTTTGGGTCGATTTTGGGACCCCATGAAGGTGATAGGGACACTTTATTTTAATTAAGTTAAAATATGTACAAAAATGACATAAGCATATATCGTTTAGAAAAACACTTTTTACATAGGGTTATATATGTTGTATATTAGACTATAAATATTCATTAGAAATATAAAACTATTTCATACATAATTATATTTTATTTATAATTTTTCGACATTAAATAATTTAATTTATTTATGACACAATGATGATGCATTAATTACCATAATAGTGAACAATTAAAATAATTAATATTATAAATACCCAAATAAATATAATTTGAGACTTTTATTGAATTATGATAATTTTATAGGTTAATATGACATATTATTATTGATTTAATTGTCTTTTTTTGAAGTAATCATTCTGTTATGAGTTTCACAAAAATCAATTTTTGAATAGTGTCAAAATTGACATAAAAGAGTTTTTAAAACAAATATTATATTATTAATTGATATTAAATTCCTAAAAATATAAGGTTCGGAAAAGAGACTTATATCATGATAGTTTTATTATTAATGGACCACTTTGGGGTCTCTGGGATGTATATGGTAAGTTTATTAACCATATAATATAAAAATACAAAGAGACATTGTAAAAGTGAAACTAATTAAATAAGAGTTAATACTTAAAGATAAGGTTAATATAATGACCCAAACCTATCTAAATTATATTGGTTGAGTGTTTTTCGACCCATCCCCACCTTAAACTTTAAATAATCAACTTTTGAGACATTAGAAACCGAATATGAATTTATTATAAATTAATATTTCTGGGTTTTCCAAAGGTGCCCCTCCCCCCTCTTATAAAAGGGCACTCCCCCTTCTCATTACTTCACACCTTCAAATCCTTTTGGTTCTGAAAACCCCTTCGAAAAAACTCTCTCAACTTCCCTCACTACAACCTAGAAGCTTTATTGTGATCAGAAAGCCAACCTAAGGAACTCTTTTGATCAAATCAAAAGGAAGAACCCGAAGAAGAGGTAATGATTTCACCACCCATTTTCAAGTTCTTTTCTTCTTCAACTTATTCTTTCTTTGTTATTACCATTATAAAATAATAACTCCAGTATATTATATAAACTTTGATGTTATTATAAATATTGTACAACAATATTCCGTATTCTATCCACCCTTTTAATAACATGTCACCATACGTGCATACGTACGGCTTACCGTCTCCATGTCGTGGTGTAATTATTATTTAATAAATTATTATTTGGATGGGTATAATAATGATGTGTAATTCATGTAAATAATAAATATAACATTATAATTATTATGTATATATTATATACCATCCAATTATATATTATTTTAATATCAAAAGAATGATATTATCGCTCGTGCGTACATACGGACTACCGTCTCCACGAACGTGATGAGATTCATTCTCTGTCGTATCCATTCAAGTATAATTATCATTTTATGATTTAAAAATAATATTTAAGGACTTGATATCATTCTGGATATGAATAATATACAACCTATCCCTGAAAAACATGGATTACGTAAAAAAAATATAAAAGAAAACGAGTAAGTTAACACCCGAAATGACGATAATTCTAAGATATTATTAACAAAGAAATGTTAAAAGATCATATATGATATCATATTAATGTATATGATTATTGAATATTTTAAGAACAATTATTTAACCATTATATAGGAGTTTAACCTACCCCCAACCAAGGAAAATTACAAGGTATGGATTTATTTCGCAATCTCTTCATTATCCGAGTTTGTTTATACGTAATAATATACTGGGAGTTCTTTATCATCCACATCCATGTTTTTTTAGAAATGTATTTCAAAAAAAAATTACTATTTAAAAGAATATAGGTTAAAGTCATTTATACCCTTTTTTTAAGTAATCTTTTTGTTTTTTTCCAAACAAGGAACTTTTAACCTTTCGACAAATTTAAGGTAAGAATGTTTTTTTTAACTTATACGGTGGGTGCGGCTATTTACCGCGGTTATAAAATCGTCAAAACATCCCATACAATCTTATAAGAATATTTTCGAAGTAAATGTTTTATTTTATAATTATGTGACTTTTAAATGATTTCAAAATTAATATTTTAAGAATTTTTGAAAGGTACTCTTTTTCAAGATCATGATTTTAAATGTTTTAAAGATTTATCTTTTTAAATATTTTTAATTAATGTCCATGTTTTTAAAATGATTTATGGATTTATTTATATGGACATGAAGGTTTTGAAATGATATTTCTTTTCAAAAGTTTCAAAGTGGTATGGGACACTTTGATTCAAAAATATCTTTTAAATTACTTCCTTTATAATTGTGTGACTTTTCAATGATTTTGAGAAAAGGGATATTTCTCTCAAATAGTTTTGATTTCATCTATGTCCACATCCTTTGATGGATTTTAAGCTTATTTGAAGTTGATTTATTATGATACAAAACTTTTGTATTTTATTGAAGGTTTTGTGATATGTTTTATTGTGGATGTGTTATTTTATACCCTTCATGGTTTATGGAGAAAGTATTGACATTTCGTATGCTAGTTTTAATATGAATGTTTATGTTATGTTTAAACCTTTCCATATGGGAATGAATTGGACTTAGTAAGTGACGGGTGGAGCCCGCTATAGCTCCTCGATGCATCGTTAGGTCTCATGAGACAAACTAGTGTCTTGGCACAAGGCCTTGGCAAAATCTTATTTGTTGTCTTGGCATGAGGCCTTGGCTATGTGGTTATGATAGTCTGACATTATGCATTACATTATTATGAAAGTGGATATTGATATTGCATGTGATTTTTCGACTGTTAGAATATCCATGTGAATAAGTAAATGGAATTATTTCATTTTATCTTTGCCATATTATTCTGAAGTTCAAGTTTAAAAGGAGTTTGTTTTAGATATACATTTCCTTAAATGTTTGTGCTTATTTATAAAAGTTTCCACAATATTTCTTACCCTTACGGAGCAATTGAGCTCACCCCTTTTCTATGTTTTATTTTTCCCAGGATTCCAAGAAGTATATTTTGATTGATAAGAAGGGTTAAGACAAGGAAATAATGGCATTCATAAAGGATTATTTAGGTTGTTTTGTATGTTATGAAGTGCAATGTAACATTCATGTATGTAATCTATTTTCCAAGACTGCTAAACTAATCGGTCCTTTGGGACATGATTTTTTGTAATCATGCCAATGTATTAAAATAATGCATCAACTCGGGGTAACTGGGGTCGGGGCATTACATTGTAGGGGAATTATACACTACTATCTATGATAAAGGAAAATCACTATATCCCAAAAATGAAAATACAATCTAATATTTGTACAGAAAATATGATGACCGGGTGTCTTCAAGAAGGGAATTATTATGCTTATAAAGAACACAACATTATTCTACATTATTGGTTATACATGGTGGAATTAAAATCCTAAAGATAAGTGGGAAAAGTTTCATTACATATTCTCTTAACCATCTCTTTGCGTCAGGGTCTACTTAATCAAATAACCGTAGATGTCTGGTCTAAATATTTGTCAGACTTTTCCTTGAGTAGAGATTTTTTGGATTAATATTGAAATATATAGAAGGAAAATATACATTTTTTATTAGTGGTAATTTATTACTGAGAAAATGTGCTTGTAATTTATTTGACATGTATGTTATCATATGATTAAATGATTATAATAATATTTCAAGAATATAATTAATTCTAAAATATTGGTTGATTTCATTCTCCAAATTGATGGTTTGATGATTGTATTCTTTGTGTTCATTAAATGGATTTATTAGATCCATTTATAAACTATTTTGGGTATCAATCAAGATGGAATATTCTATCACTGACTATTATCCTCCCTTAAGAAGAATCTCATGTCAATGAATTTTAATTTTCAAGACCCTAAAGATGTAAGATAAGCATACATCACTCCTAATTTCCAATTGATATAGTTTATGTGGAATTTATTTTATGATGAAGGAACTCACACATGCATATTGAGAAAAAAAATTCTATAATATCATTAAAATATGTGTCTTGATGGAAGACCAATAATTTAGAATCAGAGAAGAGGCCTTAAAACTGAGCATTAATCATGATTCAGTTGAGTGTTTCTCCCACTTTTTTAAACCCGAATACTATTAGTTTGTGTAGAGGTAATTAATATCCACTATATCCAAAGAAGATGAGGGTTTATATTTGTACAATATTTATTAAGGATAAATTATCAATTAGAGATAGAAATATGTCATCATCATCTTATTTATTTAAAATTTTAAATAGTCTAATTTATCCCCATAGAATTAATTTTCCATATTGATCTATGTTTCAGATAACCGTATGTATATAAAAAGTTTTGGGCATTGTATGATGTACCTCAACATATTCATCTTTATCCTAGAAATATTGAGGTCATAAAAGATAAAAAATAAGTGGATCATGAAGCTTCTTTAAAAGTTGTTTGTAATCTAGAATCAAAATCTTGGTTGGGATGATATACTTCTGCTTTGTAATATCATATTTCATTATCAGAGACCTAGTTTTCTCACTATATGTCCACACTTAGGTTTGAGGTTTGGAGGCATAGGATTCTTGTGATGGTATATCCTTCATCCAAAAAGGATTTGATGATGATTTTGTTTCATACAGATTTATCTGATCTCTAATTCATGCATTTTGATTTTGACCATACCAGGGTATAATGTGATTTGGTTTGAACAGGAATTGGATGATGTAGAAGTGGATCGATGGACTTATTGATCCCAAAAAAGGGGTTTTATATAGGTTTTTTTATTATATATATATTTAGTAAATTAATTTTTGAAATTTTGAACTCTATTTTAACCACTCCTTCTATTACCTCTTTAGAATCATCAACGTGGTCTCTTATTTTGGGTGGGTAACTCAAGCTTGTATGGTTCATCTTCACTGAATATGGGATCTATATAGTCAATGACATTAACAGGTCCATATTTCAATTTTATATCTAAAGAAGATATCATTTTTCGGGGTTGTTCCTATTTATTAGTGTGGTGGGACAGTTCACATCCTCTTAATGCTGGAGGTTGTAAGTCATAATGTGTTTTTAATAGCCCAGGAATCAATACAGAATCATTCCCTTACACATTATTCTTATTGAAATAGTTGCACTGACTTGTGTAAATATATCTTTGAGGAGACTATGATGATCTAAAATTTGGGTCAATAATCAAAGAAGGAATTATGGTTACAAGTGGTTAGTTCATTTGTTCCATGATTCTGGTGTACATGAAGGTGACTCATATCCTCACCATATAATAATTGACCTTTTATGATCCCTTTATCATAACTTACTGAAATTATAGTACCTCTTCTAATGGTATAGGGGGTGACATATGATTCTTATGTTAAGGGAATTCCCAATTTCACATTCCATGAAGAATCTATCTTCTAGAGGATGACTTTCAAGATAAATCACTCCTTGATATTATAACAGGAGATTTGATGGTAGGGAAAATAGTGACGATAATCATTAATAACAATTTCCTTGTGTTTCCTTAAGTCAATAAACATTATCATTTTATTTTACAATGTAGTTATGAATTACTATGGGAATTACTATTTTCATAATGAATAATCCTTATTCTATTGATATTTTTATAGTGGAAACAATTTATTCTTTATTCAGTACAATTATGGATGCTTTTGATGTTATTTTAATTTAGGTTGAGGCTCCAGGTGTATTTCATAATTTTAGGAGTCAATGTTGGTGTTGGTGTGGGGTATGAATTACCATTGTTGTTTCAACTTTTCTAACAATATTTCTTGGTGTTTCTGAAATTGGTCAACACTGGGTCTTCCATAAATACATGGAACCATCCAACCATTACTCAATTACTATGAACTCTTAGAATGAGTATTTGTATTTTGGTGGCAATAAAAGTATCTGATACCTATCACATATAATTTACATAATTATATAATGTGTATTCTCTTGTGTGAGTTTAATGATCATGTAATATGTTATAACCGTATTACATGAATGGAAACACGAGATCCTCTATTTCATTCACTACATTCAATTTTAGAGATTAATTATCATCGCCATTCTTATTATGGAGCATAATTGATATGGGGATTTTCGAGTATGGTCTTACCAACCTATGATAGACTAATACGGTGGGTTGGAAAACTAGTCAAATACACATCCTTATAGAGTTTGTATAATTCATTTTTTCTAAGATATTTCTTATTATTTGAGTGTCCCCATCCCAAGGATATATCAATAAACAAAGTGTTTTAGATGTTGGTATGAGTCTCCATTTCAATTGATTATTACAATGGTTGGGTTTATAAAGTTTGTTAGAGGAAGAGTCACTTAATGCCACTTGGGATATAGTTCTCACTCCATCTGTGATATTAATGATCACTAGCATAAGGGCTTTATTCAAAATTCTAAGAAATCGATAGAATCAAATTGTACTTTTATGAATATTTATTTGGTAGACACTAATATAAGTATAGAAGGTGGAGTTTGGTGTTGTGTGATCATCTGTATCTATTATTTGTAACTAATATGTGTGGGCATGAGTTATGTCACTTGACATGGAAATGGATTTCACCCTAATATATTGAAAACCTACTATTATTTAGTGACTAGGATTAAAAACACTGACTTTTTATGACTCAATCCTATTGGGATATTGTAATAAACACTCATAGGTTGGGTAACATTCTTTGGTTTAAGAATATTCACTAGAGGATAAATTTCAATATTTCCTCTAGATATTATACGCACATATAATATTTCCACTAAGTAATTCAGTAATTAATCACCATAATTTTGGAAAATTAGCTTCTTAATGGATGAACCTTTACTATAAGGTATGAACCTCAATTTATTATGGTGGTGGTGGTGATATAACAACAGACTTCCCTTTTTTGTTGGCCTCTACTCACTGAAGAGGAAGAAACATAAAACTAGTAGAAGCAGTAAAATTTATAACCAATATCTAATATATATGGTAAAAACTCCTTTTTAAGTGTTTAAATGTGAAATATATTTCAAAAATAGACATCATCATCATTCTTCTATGTACTAGTGTCATTATTTGAGTTATCCATAGAGATGATGCAGATGGAATTATATGATTCATAATAAACTTTTAGAATATATTTTTCAACATTAGAATATGGGTATTGGTCACCTTTTATGTATCTTTCAATGTAAATATTTCTTTCCCTATCATTGTATGTCCAAAGACCGCAACATTAGTAGCCCAGAGTTTATGGTTACTTTATTAAATCATAGAAAGATAAAAGGAATCACATCCCAAAGGACCAAACAATATATTTTTATTAGTAAAGAAGTGACATAATTGAAATTAATATTACATTTTTTTAAAAATAATATACATAATGTTTTTTCTTTTAGAACACAATTATTTTTTATAACATATCAATGTATATCAATCAAAAAACATATAAAAATATTCTATGGAAAATAAAACCTAAAAAATGGATGATATTTATTGATCAGTAATGGTAACGTTACAGTGAAATAGATCATGAATATAAAATAATAATCAATACGTAATGGTAAATAACAAAAACACATGACATTTAATATCTAAATTTATCATAATATGGTAAAAATAAATGATGATTAAATAAATCCATATTAATAACCACGTAGGATTAAATCTTATCAATCTATATTATAACTAATTATATAATAACAATAAAATTAATAAACAATATATTAATAAAGGAATGCATAATTTAGCACATCTGAAACATAATTTGAAGACCTTTCACAAGATTTTTAAAATCTATAGGTAGAAACCCATCTAATTTGGCCAAATGACTTGCCTTATGAGATCAATCGATCCAAGAGGGGGATATCTATGACTAGTACCCACCAATCACATACTATGTTCAACTAATTACATATATAAAATGGGAAAACACAATCATCATAAACTTTATTATTGAAGAAAAAACATATATTATGTTAATGTTACCTCAATAATATAAAAATAGTCATAAACCATCAAGATTAATATAGTGAATGGTAGTAAAATTGTAAAACCTCCTAAAAATTAATCATAATAAATACAAAATAAAGAGTAATTATTTTATAAATAGAACATATCCCCAGAATATTACATGTAAAAAAAGGTTTGATGTCATTGATAAATACAAACACTATAAAAATTTCATTAAAAACATTTTTGAGAAAAATAAACTTTTCACATTGAAAATATTTTTAAAACTAAAAGTTCACAAAATATTTTGAAAATGTTTTTATTTACAAATAAACTTTTTTAAAAATAATATAATATTTAAATCATTAAATCATCACATTGTTATAAAATTATATACATATTGAGTTCATTAAAAAATTTATTTGATTTACATTTTTTGTAAACAAAAAACCAGAGTGGCCTGGGAAATGACATGAGTATTTACTTCAAAAAATGTAAAATGTAAAACATTCCTAAACATGGATATATATAATATTTTTTAGTTTTTAAATTAATTTTTGAAAACACCTTTTTAAAACATGTTTTCTGAAGAAATATAATTTGCAACTAAATAAATAAATAAAGTCATATTTTCATAAAAATATTTTCTAAATAATTTCAATTTTAAAAGAGTATAAAATTGGTAGTGATATATGGAAAAGTTCATGAATAACCATAGGAAAAAATTATAATTTTTTATATCTCAAATATTAATTAATTCCACAATGGGATACTTGAACAAAAATGTTCCCGAATAGTGATAAAATTGGGAAAACCCCTTTTCATGTTTATATCTTTTGAATCATATACCCCTTGAATAAAATTTCATAAAAACAATATTTAAATTAAATGAATATTAATAGTTTAATTATATAACATACTAAAAATTAATGTCTATAAATCACACAATGGAATATGTGGTGAATACGGTGCAAATATCATGGATGAAAAAGTGAGTTGAGAAACCCTTACCCGAGGTCTGATTTCCATCACATGTGTTTGAACATACAACATAATAAATATATGTTTATTATAAATATATTATATAAAAATAATAACATATTTCAAGCCATAAATTACATAATTATATTCTATTATCCCCTTTTTAGAAAAAAATTCTTGTTAAAATCTTTGTTTTGGGTGATAATTGCTTCATTTTTCGTGTTTGTTTTGATTTGGAAATTTACATCCATATATAATTATCATAGTTTCAAAATATCCATAATTTTAAACATTATTTAAATATCATATATATTTATTATATATTTAATTAGAGTAATCTTTAAAATTTAATGATAGAAAATGGATTGCACAGTTCATTGAGACAGCAAGCCATACATACACATAAATGTAATTTACATTTTTCATGAACAATGTAATGAATGGGAATAATTTTTAATTCATATTTAGAGAATAATAATTATTTTTTATATATAATTTTTACTAACCAAATAAATCCTTATTACCTCTATGTATAAATAAAATGAAAAAAATTCACATAACTCTATAGAGACGGTAATCCACACGTACACATGAGTGATATTATTGTTTAAAAATTTATTATAATTTAATAATTTAGAGTGTTATTATATTTAAAAACATTTATTAGGTCATAAATATAACATATATTAATTAAATTTAACATTATATATTCCATGTAAAGAGTAAGTGAAAAAATTAATTATGTCACTTTGCAAGGGGATAGTCTGTTGTACACATTAGATACGTTATAATATTACCCATGGTATGGAAAGTAATAAAGAAAGAGTGATAACATAATTAAAAATATATAATAATTCCATAAATATCATATTAATATGTTAAATCCACCAATACATCCATCCAGTAATGGTGGTGTTGGAAAATGAATTGCATCACTTTGTGAGGCGGTAGTCCATTATACACATAATTGACAGTTTCATTTCCCATTTGAAGGATGTGGATTTCGATATGGGTGAATAAATTAACATAATAACATACCATTATATAGGGGATACTAGTTTTATTATATTACCATATTTTAATATGATTTTAACGAGGTGGAGTGTGAAATAATAAAATAAACATAATTATTTGTTTTATCTCTTCTTCTAAGAGGCACAATATGATTATAAATAAATATTTACTAGGAGGGGTTAATAATAAAAATTAATTATCTAGGATATTTTTAGAGAATTTAAGAAGAATTGTTTGCAGTTTTGGGGTGATGTAAATGGATTTGGGTGTGTAAATAGGGGAAGAGAGTGTGTAGCCTTTTATAAGAGGGGAACATGACAAACATGGAGTTTTTGGAAAGATAAATTGATTCCCAAGTTTATCTCTTTAAAAAATTCTAAAATAGGGTAATTATAGAAACATAGATGATTAAGAATAAAAATATATCCAAATGGTGTGTTTGTGACTAGTTTTAGGTTAATTTTTACCACTATGTTGTTAGTTTAACCTCTTAGTAGATTCATTTTTACCGTAATAGTGATAAATATATTTTACTATTTTAAATATTCATTATGGTAATTTTGTTTCAATTATTGCAATAATGGAATCAATATTTCCAAATTTATTTCAAATAAGTGTCATAAATCATTTTAAAATTAATCCAAAAAATGTGTAAAAATAGATTTTCCAAAGAAAACCCATAAAAAGTCAAAAAGGTTTTTATATTAGAATTAAATATTAAATTGATTCAAATGGAATAAATTAGTTTAATTTTAATATTATTGAAATAATTTTACTTAAAAAACATAAAAAATAATTTAATATTGTAAATATTTTAAAATAAAATGATGCTTTAAATAAATATATATATTTTCCATATTCATAAAAAAAATATTTTAAGAAAATTCAAAATAAAACTAAAGATAATTTTGACTTGTTTATTTCAATAATTTTTTTAATTCATAATAAAGATTTTCTAAAAGTGGTAAAAAATTATTTTTAAATTATATATGATAAGTTCATTAAACCACCTTTTATAAAAATTCAATTTTTCAACAAACCATTATTTTTCATTTAAATGATCCTTATTTTATTTATTACCAATAAGTAACCATATAATTTGTTTTATATGAGTGTAAAACTATAATTTCCCTAATTTAGTTATTCCTACTCATACCCCCCATCTTAATTGATAGTTTATAGTTGTTATGTTTATATAATAAAATTTTAATATCATATCATGATTTCTTTAAACTCTGTGTTGTATTCATCATATGGTATCAAAGAGATTAAATTTATATAAAGTCATATATATCTTAAATTATTTTTTGTTACATTCTCTTCTAATATTAGTGTTGTGTGTCATATATTCTATCAAATATTATGTTCCTATTTTAAAATCATTAGGCATTACATTCTACCTCTTAATTAAATTACATCATCAAAATTTAATCTTCTTCTTAGAATTAAGGGTTTTACATTTTAAGATAACTTTTTATTAGAATATAACATCAAATAAGGATTAAATAAAAAATCCTCTTGATAATATAGTAATGGAAGTAAAAATTTCATCTAGAATAACACATGGCTAGGTTTTTTTATTGGATATTAATGCTAGGAAGTAATGATATGTACATGGAACAAAATCATAAATAATTAAAGAGATTGACAGATATCATTGATCACATTAAAGTGAATAATAAATTTAATGTTAGGTACGTAAAAAAATTAAATCTATAATGATTTAAAATTACATTTTATTCATTATATATGAAGGAAATGTGATAACATTTCTATTTCGAGATCATTTTCTTAATGTCAGGGAATTATTTTACTATCTAAGAATGTATAGAAATATACTGACATGAAATATTTCTATTTCATCAGGATAATATCAACCACATTCCATGTTTTGATCAATTTTAATAAATTTATTACTCCAATAAATTAATATCCAATAAATGAAATTTTTATGCCTGATGAACAAAAATTAACTTTTAACCGATCATAATGTTGGTAAAAAGAGTGAAAATCATTTTTGTTTGTCACTAAATATTTTAAAAATAAAAAATGTTTACGATGTGTTATAAAATAACACAAGGAGTTCAACTTAATCTATTACTTAAATATTTTACCATAAGATTCATTACAAATATTTCTGATAAAATACAAAGTTCAAAAATCTAGTAGGAAGGTCACTAATTCAACATTATATTCCACAAAAATATAGTGTCAATATTAATGTCACATTACAAATATGTCAATACCTTTATTATCATAATGCCTTAATGAAAATATGTGTGCTTCAATTTTTTGATCCATAGTCCATAAATAAAATCTCAATCTGTCGATTTTTTTTAAGAATTCCTTAAATTTAGAAATCTCTAACAGAGATAACATAAACCATCAAATTGATAAGAAATTTCATGTTCACTAATAATATCTCAAACAAACTATTTAACATTATTATCTCAACATTGGTCATGTATTAATGGTTATAATCCCACAATAATGTGTTTTACAATAAGTCCAACATTCCACTGAATCGTTTTTCCTAGTCATCTATACCATCCAACATATGATCTGAAATCCTTAATGAAAAATAACAGAAGTAAAATACAAATCCATTTAATAATTGTTATAATTACAATATCATTGATAAAATACTCCAATTACAGAATTATTGAATCCAAATAAAAAAAACATTAATCATTCCACTTCATCTATAGTAAAAACATAAGTTCAACCTTTATTACTTAGCTTATTTTCCATTATATTCCCTTCATTATTGTAACATTAATATTTTTAGTTCCCCAACTCATTATATTAGAAGCATTTTATATTTCTATATTCTTTATTACCATTTCAATCATGAGTATAGTTCTTTTTATCCACACTTTTAGAAAATTATCATTCCCTTTAATAACGTATCGAAGTGTTTCTTTCAACTATTATCACATTGGTGAAAATAATTCTTTACCATATTCCACTTTTCTATATTTTTATCTACCATATGACTTTTAAATTTCATTCCTTAAAACTATAGAAATTATAGAATTATTTCTCTTTCTTATTTCACATGATACTATGTCGCTATATAATTAGATTTTTTGGGACACTAGTTCCATTAAAATAATTAAACTAATCCCATGAATGAAATAGTAAATATTTTTTCATTAGATTATTTATGAAGTTCATAACATGTGTTTCTCACCTTGTAAATTTGGATTCATAATTATCAACATTTGAACATTTATTTATTCTTAAATTCACGATGTGTATCTCTAAATCCACTAGTATTTTGTGAGAAAAATAATTTTACAGGAAGTATACCTTAAAATAATTTCATTCCATGTTTGATATTTATTAATCACACATTCTATTTTGTACCAATGATCACTATTAGTTGAATATTATATGATATGGTAAAATACCATGAAAAATTTATCCATTTCATTGGTTCCTAAAGAAAATAATGTCTTCTCTAAAAAACTTATCTATTACTCAAATACAAATAAATTTTTAATCATATTGAATGATGGGGGTTTCTGACACATTAACCAGTCTAACATTTTCACAACACATGGGAAATGTTATTGAACATATCCTGTGTTAATTTATCCAATATATTTATAATCTATTCAATTCCAGCAACAACATCATTATCATTAATTAGAGGGAAATCCCTATATGTGGTACGTGCATTGATACAATTCCCATTCATTATAATAATTTTAATTTCAAAATAATGGATTACAATATATAAGAATATAAATTTATGAAAAATAATGTATAATACTAGTATTAGTGAAACAGTTAATGTAAATTGAAAAATTTGTGCATAGATAATCTAGTAATCATAAATAGGGTTTCTTTAAGAAGGTTTCTAAATCCAAATTTTTTTAAGAATCAACATAATGGTTTGTAAAGATAGTGTAAATTTAATAAAGAATATCCTTTGGGAGTGTCTTACTAGATTCATAGTAATTTCCATTATCATGTAGTAAGTAACACTCGAGTCAAAATTGATGTACCTTTTATAGAGTTATGTCCCCTTGGTATATATGTTCCAGAAACACATCCACTTTAAATATCTAGAAAGAGGTGTATTTCTTGGAAAACCTCATAATATCTACCTTACCAAAACATTAGGACGTTTTCTTATATGAATAATTATCCTTCATGTAATTCATAGGGTTAACTTTCCCTTATCTATATTTTTTGTAAACATTTCCCCACGTTTTCTACTAAAATTCTATGATACCCACAAAAAAGTCCCTAACTCTAAGAGCCTAGATAATTTTTTTAATTTATTACATTGGTATACAAGTGATAATAACCCAAAGGAAAAAATATTTTAGAATTATTAGTAGGATTTATACATTCATGATATTCACATTACTTTTTAACACATCAATAGACAATGGGTTTTAATTGATAATTCCTTTATTCCATAGAGCATATCATTTTATATAAATTGAAAAACCCTTCCTCATTTAATAGGGTAAATATAAATTTAGGTGAGAGATAAAATACTAAATAAGATTAAGATTAAAATGGAATATACTATTAATAAATAATAATAATCAATATGATAAGGTAAATAATAGAAATACTTGTAATTGAATCAAAAAAACTGATCTTAATATGGAAGAAATAAATAAAATTAAAATGAATCCATATAAATAATTGCAAAATATTGAATCTTATAAATGGATATTTTATCTAATCGAATAGTCTCTGAGAAAGAAATAACTAATCTCATAATTAGTAAATTCCAAATTCTTGACATTTAAAACATACTAGAAATTGATTTCACAAGAGAGTTTAAATCCATAGGTGGAAACACATCTAATTTGGAAAAATAATTTTCCTCATAAGATAAGTTGATGCATTGAGGGGATATCTATAACCAATATTGACCACAAAAATAATATATCAACTTTATTCCTCATATGGAAGGGGTTAATTACAATCACCAAAAACATTCACATAAAACAATTAAAAGATGAGATGTTAATACACACCCCAATCAGATAAACATATTTTTAAACCATCTAGGGTTATATGGTGAATTTTAATTAAATTGAAAATCATATGTTAAAATAATCATAACAAATAAAATGAAATAATTAGTATGATATAGATACAATATATCAACAATGGACAAAAATTAATACAAATGGTTTATGTTGTTGAGGAATAGAAGTACCATAAAATTGCTATTAAAAACATTTTTAAAATAATAAAAATTTGACATTTAAAATATATATAAAACTAAAACGTCACAAAATAATTAGAATATAAATTTCATTGAAAACAAACCTTGAAAATAATAAAACCAGGGTTCAAACATTGAGTTTTCATGAAATTAAGAAAACCAAAACTTGTCATGTATTTTAAAACAAAGAATCATGTCACATTTGTCATAAATGGAAAACATGCATTGATTAAATAATGAAATGAAGATTAAATTAATTTTTTATTGATAAATGTAAAACTTTGGTAAGAATTAAATTAATAAATAATTTTTATAATGTTGGAAACATTTTTATAGAATATGGATTTAGAAGAAAAATGACTTTCAACTAAAGATAGAAAAAATTAGACTTTATTAAAAACATTTTCTCAATAATTTTGAGAAACAATAGTGAAAAAAAAGAAGTATTTCTTGAAAATATGATAAATCAATATAAGATAAATAAAATATTGATTTTATGATATAAATATCAAATAATTCCACTAATTTATACTTAAACAAAAATAATCATGAATAATGATAATATTGCGAAATAAACTCTTACAACTTTGGTAAATTTAAAGTAATAAGCCCCATGAAAATTATAACATCAAAATGACCATTAAATTCCCTTAAATTAAATTTTTTCATGATATAAAATATCAAAAGTTTCAGTATATAAAATTCACAAATGAATAAATTTTTAATATGGAATTTGTATTATAGAAGTAAATATAATATGAGGAACACCTTCCTCAAGTCCAATTTCCATCATACATATTTGAACCTAATATATAAGGAATTAATTTTTATATTAAATATACTAATTATAAATACTCATATATTTTATATTATAAATGATTTAACTATATTGTTTATGAACTTTTTATTATCATTTCATTGTTAAAATCACTATTTTGGGTGATAATTGAAATGTTTTACTTGTATGTTTTGTTTTGGTAATTTGTGTCTTTTTAAATTGATTATGGTTTAAAAATACCTATAATAATAACCATAATTTAAATTTAATATTTATTCATTATATAATTAATATAGGGAAGTCTATTAATGTTAAAGGTATAGAATGGATTACACCATTCGTGGAGACAGTAATCCGTATGTACTCATGAATATTGGTTCCATTTTTCTTGATAGATGGAATTAATGGAAAATAAATGATAATTAAAATTTATCAAATCATTATTATTCTATATATCAGATTTATATTAAACAAATAAATCCTTATTTACATCTATACAAATATAAAATGAAAAAAATTTCAAACAGGTACGTGGATACGTTAGACATCACATGACCACAAGTGAAATTATTATTTACTAAAAGATTAGAATGTAAGAATTTAGAGGTTATGGCCATATATATCACATATATTCACTAATTACAATCTTAATACCTTCCTTTTAAAGAGTAAGTGAAAAAATTCACATCACTTTGTAAGGCTGTAATCAACTGTATGAACGAGCGATGTTAACATAACGCCCCACTAAATAGAAAATAAGATCATATATATTATAAACTAATTACATAAGTATAAAAATTTCATAAATATAATAAAAATATATTAAATAAATTATTATATCCATCCTATAATTGTGGTAATGGAAAATGGATTACATAGGTTCATGAGGTGGTTATCCGTTGTACACTCGATCAACAGTTTTATTTTCTAGTAGATGGATTTGGAGATAGATATTGGTAATTTAAATAAAATAATAATTTAAAATATAAAAGGTATAATATTTTATTATGTTATCATAGTTAAATATGATTTTAATTATTTTAGATAAGAAATAAAATAAATACACATGTTTAAGAATTTTACCTCTTCTTTGTAGTACCTATTTTGAGTTTTACCTAATGCCCTCTTAGAAGGGAATAACAATAAAAATAAGTCCTAATTTATTTGGGAATTAATGTAAGGAATATATTTGGCCATGTATTTCCCAATCCAATGGTATGTTTATGTGTGAATAGGGAGGAGAGGTGGTGGCATGTCATAAGTGGGGGATAGAATATACCAATAATTTTGGAAAATATAAAGTGACACCCACATTTTTCTGATATAAAATCCACCAAAATGGGAAATAATCTAATATTAAAGGTTATATATTCATTATATTTCCATAAATTGGGTTTTAGAAAAAATTTAGGTCAATTTTATCCCTTATATTTTTTGTTTAACCCTAGGTAAAATCCTATTATGTTAACTATGGTAACTTTTCTTTCTGTTTTCATTAATCATTATGGTAAAACAATTCCTTACAAGATAACTTAAAATATTGCTATTCTAAATATTTAATCCATTTTTATAATTTCAATCGATATTTTTGGAATAATTCATTTTAAAATTGAACCGAAAGACACATAAAATACTGTTTTCCAAACGAAAATCGTTCAAATGTTTAAAATAATTTAGTTCAAAATTGAATATGATATTTATAAAAATGTAATGTATTAGTTAAATTTTAATATAATTTTACTAATTTTACTTTAAAAAAAATAAAATATAATTTAACCTTTTAAATAATTTTAAGAAAAAGGAAATTATCAATAAAAATCAGTACCTTTCACTCTTAATCAAAACATTAAACTTTTCATAAAAATCCCTAGAAATTAAATAAAATATAATTTTTTAATTTATATTTGAAAGATTAATTTTATTTTTCAAAATGAGTTTTATAAAAATCGAATAAAATAATTTTAAATTATGTGCAGAAAGCATGAAGACACTGCCTTTTAGATCAATATTGTTTTTTAGAAAACATTTCTTCTTCATTAAAATAGTTTTTATTTTATTTAAAAAGATTATATAACTATTGAATTTATATGATAAATGTGGAAACCAAATTATTCACATAATTTAGTTATCTATATTCATACACTCAAAATTAATATTTATGTCACAAATAACATGTCTAAATAATAATATTTTAATACGGTATCATATTTTTCCAAAATTGATGTTCTGTACCTCATAATATACAATGTGGTTGAATTTATTTGAAAATAAATATATCATAAATAGTCGGTGTGTTACATTTTCCTCTAATATTTTCATTGTATTTAAGATATTTAATTGAAAATGATGTTCCTATTTGAAAATGGTGTGGTGTTATAGGTTTCCTTCTTGAGGGAAAGTTTCCACTTTCATCCCCAGAATGGTCTTTCCTTTTTTTACTGATACTACATCTAATGTTATTCATACAAGGTGAACCTAAGTATAATAACTCTTCACATTATTACACATTAACAAATGATTTATAAAAAAATTACACGTAATAGAAAGTAAAATGTAGGAAATATTTGCATCTTTAGGAATTAGGTACACAATATTACATCATAAAACATGTAATGAAACATCAATAAGGAAAACTTTTTTAACTTGTTCACACATAAAACTACATGGGATAACATGAAGAAATATAAAATAATGGTGTGAGATATTAATCCCAGTAAGATAATAAACATGAAATTGTGTAAATTAGGTTACACAATATGAATATCAAGGGGGGAATAAAAAGAGTACAAATCATAAACCTGAATGATAAGATAAGATATAGCATGATATCATAAAGGAAACCTAGGAAATTTGGAAACAACTTGAAACATCACATCATATGTCAAGGCTAACTAAAAATACATTATAGTGGAAAAATTACCATAAATTAATCTTGTTTAATCCCTATCCCATCTTGACATGTAATGATACTAAACATTACCCAATGTATTAGTGATCTATATAATTCAGGTGAACCCGTTAATTTCATTTCAATATCATACTTAAGCTTTCCACAAAGATCATAAAAAAAGAATTCATTCACCATCATTTTTTATTCGGTAATATTATATTGGGGAATAAATACATTTAATTCAAAAATAAAATAATTATAATTTTATAATTTTGAATACCCTTGATATGAAATTGGTATGGTCTTTACTAGAAAATTTCTTTGAAATTGGAAAATCGTGGTGAAATTTCGGCAGCCTAATGATGTCACATAAAGATTCCAAAATTTTTTTGATGAGAATGAAATGGTTAAAAAATATTTTGGACCTAAAATAGGATGTAATAGGTACATTTAAATATATATCCCATGATTATTAATTGTAAATATAAGTCATATGATAATAAAGAAACTTGATTAATGAAGAGGATGGAAGAACTCTTAAGAAATTTCAGCATCGTAACGGGTGTATTTAGGAGGGACTAATAAGCGAGGAAGGGGAATATCAACATTTATACATCACAAGGGAAGTATGGGGGAGGTGATAAAACATTTTCTATAATAAATAATTACAAATAAAAGGGACATAGAGAAAAATAGATTCTTGAATAAAAGTGATAAAGAGTGGATCCCTTACCTTAAGAGTACACCACCAAAATCATGAAAGAAGATTATTCAGAGCTTAATGGAACCTTGGGGGGATTCTATAGAGAATATTTCAGCTTAAGTTTGTTCTATGATGTTTTTTTATTGAATATAAAAATGAGAATGGGTGGGTTTATATAGGAAAATATAGGGGAATTCATTGTATTTCACAGACATTGATTTTGGAATCTATATAGTAAAATATTCAAATCCACTAACCTTCTCATGATTTTCTCACTTGGTTTCTACAAAATTGTATTATTTTTAAATATTTTATTAGGAAAATTGGCTGAACATATTAAAATATTAACCCTTTCTTATGTATATGTGAGTCACACTTTTAATGAAATGAAATTGAAATCATATATTATATTATATGTTTTGGAGGATTCAAAATGGATTTATAAAAATCAATTAATAATCATAAATAAAAATTATTTTAAGGGGGAATTATATATTTGGGAATGTATATCCATTTTTGTATTTATTAAATCATTTTGGTAATTATGAATTCATAAAACACACTGTATATTTATATGGTATTTAATTTTTGGTCAAAAATTCGACTCTCTCAAAAAATTATGAAAAAATTAAACATTGTATAATATATAAATTATGATTCCAAAAATTACGATAATTTTATCTAAATAATTTTATAAATATTTTAACTTTCACCTTTAAAAAATTATAACAGATATTTATCGAAAATTTAGGGTTTTTGACTATTACAGATTTCGTACCCTAATAAAACATTACAATTGTCTTCATAAAAAGTATATGATTATTTATATTTAATGAAAATAATTAAATAATAATATTTAATTGAAATATTATTTATTTCAAATATGTATTAGTTAATTAAAATATATTATTTAATTGAATTTAATATTATAGAAAAATATTATTCATGTTTTATAGTATCAAAAGAAAAATATATTCAATATTTTTTCCAAATAAAGTACACAATCAATTTTCTATGGCCATCTATATGCATATTAATATATATATAATTAACACCATAACGATACACCAAATGTCAATATGAACCATTGTGATGAATATAGAGTGGAAAAAAAGTATAAGAAGAATACAAATATAGTAATGAAAATGGGGTTACAACACACCAAAATCAATCATCCCTCTACTGAAATTATTTGAATAAAATAAATAGAATACATTTAAACACTATGAACTCAAAATGTCACCACTACCTACCCCAAACAACAATGCGGTTGGTCACAAATTTATTTGGGGTTAATAAGGGAATTTTTGGAGAATAAAAACCACCAATTATCTATATAAAATTCTAATTAAATGGAAAAAACTTTGACAATAAGAGGAGGTGTACATTTATAGGAATGAAGGGTAAATTAGTTTTGGCTCCAAATCTATCTATCAAATGATTTTACATGGTATCCACTTTAAATTTATGAATATTGAAAAGTAGTATTAATTGAAGTTTTTAACTTACCTCATATATTTTTACCCTTTATATTTCATATCATTTGGGTATGTGTATTAAATATTATACTTTTTTTACTTGAGAAAAAAAATTATAGTTGAGTGACTATTAAAACTAAAATGTTTTAGTTTACCATGAATTAATGACTCTAATATCAAAATAATATCAAGATTCAAATATTATTAAAAAAATTCATTAGAATTATCTATATCTTTATGTGATTTTATAGAACATTTAGATTTTTATTTAATGATCTATGCAATCATCCATCTATGTGACCAGAATTGTGTACAGATTTTAAGGTCTGAATTATGATCTCCTTTTATCCAAAAAATTATTAGATTCAACATTGGGTAAAAATTAGTGAAATGTAACAAATAATGTATTTAATATAAAAATGGAATATTTTTTAAGGGAACCAGTTTATTAAAATTTATTTACAAAATGCAATTAAGATATAAAAATTTATTAAATTACAAAAATAAAACATTTTTACAATTTTTGTACAAAATATTCCAAAAACATGAAAATGGGATAGTTTCCATTATATAAATAATATTGATCGATTAAAAAATTAATTTATATAATAATTTTATTGGAAATTTAAAATTCATCATTTAGTATCAATCATTTTCCATATAAGATAGAAAATACTATTTTCCTTCTCTACATCATTTGTTTCATGAGGAGGGCCTTATGAGATTTATCCAAGGTAACCATATATTAAATGATTATAATTAAATCGATGAGAAATATTATGATAGGTGGGATTATAAGAAAGTAATTTATTTCATTAAAAAAATTTCCGAAATATTCATCCCACTGATAGATGACTCAATTCTTCACCATATTTATGAATGCAAATCACTTTCCTACAAGGTTTTATATGAGTCATATGAAGTTGGTGTGATGTACCTAAAGCCATATCAACTAATTACAATGATAGGTGGTAGAATTTCATGGATTGTATTTTTATTATTTGGGATTAATTAAACAAAACAATAATCTACCAAAAAATCCATGAATTTACCTAATGTCACTATGAAGGTACATATAAGGGGATTTTTTTGGGAGTGTTGTTTTAATTTTTTGAAAACCATTTGAAGATCGTCAGAATTGTCATAGTGATTTTGGGACATTTAAACTAGATAGTTATAAACAATTACCTAGATTCTAAAATAAGGCCTCTAATATATTTTTCATTAGAACACAATATGTGGAACCAATATCCTTCAAGTCAAAGTGAATTAATTGATAGTAGTATACCGATTTTGGATCAATAAATGTGGTTGAATTATTATATTTAGAATCTAATTGTGTTTGGTTATACCCATAGTACCCATACATGAAATATAGATCTTGAGTACCAATATTTTCATAAATCAAAAGCTTTGTGATAGTGAATAGTAAATCATCCATTGAGATGTTTCGGTTTAGATCTCTAAACTCATTGAAAATCATGATATACTCATTCTTCTTCTTAATGAGGATTATTTTGGGGATATATTTTATTTATTTATCCTTAAAAATAAATATTCATTTAATAAACATAACATCAATTCCTTATACCTTTGATTTATGGTTTTGATGAATTCTCTTGGCCACCTAAATTTATTCATGATGATTATATTGAAATCCTCAATGATCGGTATCCAAATCAGAATATGGTTCCAAAATTTCGATGTAATTCTTGGAGAAAAATCTATGTGTTTCTTTAGGACAGAAAAATATGTATTTTTATTTTTTTCAATACATGGGGGAACATATTAATGTGGGTTATAGATCATTCATTATACCCAAATTCACTAGTTTGATATCATCAGTAGTTGTAGAGATTCATCCCTCCAACGATGGAGCAGAATCTATAAAATTTTATACTTCTTTTTTAACATCCTAAATATCATCCGAGATTGGATTTTAATGGAATTTGTTTTCTAGAAAAATTCATGGGAAATTTTTTCCTTCCAATAAATTGTGATAATACATCTTTAGATCATGAGGGTGCTGATATAAGGACATAATTTCTGGCACCATTTTGAATATTTTTCCTTTCATCCCCATTATCATCAGGTGTAGATGATATGTGCATATATTGGGATTTAAGGGATTTTGTATGTAACACCCCAAGATTTCATAATGTGTTATTTCTTCAAAATAATTCAATAACTTTCACTACACGCAACACCGTGTTCAAGTGCACCATGACTTACCAAACAAGTCGTTCAAAATAGGCTATGAATAGTATTAACTAAATTTTAAACTTTATATAATCCTTATAATTTTATAATACATATTATGAGTTTCTTAGACATAATGTAAGAACAAATTCATTTTTTAGATAAAAGAAGTATTTTTCAAAAATGCACTTTTAACAACTTTAATAGTGAACCCTTTTTAAATCCAATATTTTAAACTTTTATATATTCAATTTGACTAAATAAATTTATTCTTTAGAATGAGGACATAAAAAAAATTTACAATGTAACACCCCAAGCTTCTATGGTACGCTTCTCTTTGAATAATACAGTAGCGTGTGTTGTACGCAACTTCGAGTTCTAACACACACCATAACCAAATCAAACTAGCTGTTATGAATAGTAATACCTAATTTTTAAAATTTGATAAATTTTATCTCTCAAAATGGACTTCATTTTTGGATTCATAGTATTGAATTTAGCCTACGGTGAAATTTTGGTACTTTTCGGATAACTTTAATATTTTGATGAATAGTGAAAATTACTAAATTTTAATTAAAAAAAACTTTTTTAATCAAAATAATTAATAGTGATAAATTATAAATTTTAGTGGTTTTAAAGTATATTTAGAATATATTTTTACCATTTAATACAATTTTGTTCATTGGATATAATTTCACAATTAAACCGGACATAAACAAGTATCAATCTTTTGATAGTTATTATATCTTAAAAACATGTTTTTTGTTTTGACAGCGGGAATTAATTTTAAATTAATTTCTACCACTTCTGTGTTTTGAATTTGGAAAAATGGATTCCTTATTTGGAATCCGGATTTCCAAATTGTGTAAATAGGTTACTTTTATATTTAGACATTTTGAATAATTACTTCGGTAAATATTTTATTTACTATGGTTAAATGGTAAATCTGGTAAATAAGGGTTAAAAAATAATATTATAATAATACTAAATTACCCTAAAACGTGTCCTAACCTTACTGGTGGATACATGACCGACCAAGGGCATCTTTGGGTCGATTTTGGGACCCCATGAAGGTGATAGGGACATTTTATTTTAATTAAGTTAAAATAAGTACAAAAATGACAAAAGCATATATCTTTTAGAAAAACAATTTTTACATAGGGTTATATATATTTGATTTTCGACTATAAATATTCATTATAAAGATAAAAATATTTCATACATAATTATATTTTATTTATAAGTTTCAGAAATTAAATAATTTAATTTATTTATGACACAATGATGATGCAGGAATTACCATAATAGTGAACAATTAAAATAATTAATATTATAAATACCCAAATAATTATAATTTGAGACTTTTATTGAATTAGGATAATTTTATAGGTTAATATGGCATATTAGGATTGATTTAATTTTCTTTTTTAGAAGTAATAATTCTGTTATGAGTTTCACAAAAATCAATTTTTGAATAGTGTCAAAATTGACATAAAAGATTTTTTAAAAACAATATTATATAATTAATTGATATTAAATTCCTAAAAAACTAATTTTCGGCAACGAGACTTATATCATGATAGGTGTATCATTAATGGACCACTTGGGGGTCTCTTGGATGTATATGGTATGTTTATTAACCATATAATATAAAAATACAAAGAGACATTGTAAAAGTGAAACTAATTAACTAAAAGTTAATACTTAAAGATAAGGTTAATATAATGATCCAAACCTCTTTAAATTATATTGGTTGATTGGTTTTCGACCCATAACCACCTTAAAGTTTAAATAATCAACTTTGGAGCCATTAGAAACCGAATATGAATTTATTATAAATTAATATTTCTAGCTTTTCCAAAGGTGCCCCTCACACCTCTTATAAAAGGGAACTCCCCCTTCTCATTAATTCACACCTTCAAAGCATTTTGGTTCAGAAAAACCCTTCCCAAATACTCTCTCAACTTCCCTCACTACAACCTAGAGGCCTTAGTTTGATCAGAAATCCAACCTAAGGATATCTTTTGATCAAATCAAAAGGAAGAACCCGAAGAAGAGGTAATGATATCACCACCCATTTTCAAGTTCTTTTCTTCTTCCACTTATTCTTTCTTTGTTATTACCATTATAAAATAATAACTCCAGTATATTATATATAAATTTATGTTATTATAAAAATGGTACAACCATATTCAGTATTCCATCCACCCTTTGAATAACATGTCACCATACGTGCGTACGTATGGCTTACCGTCTCCACGTCGTGGTGTAATTGTTATTCAATAAATTATTATTTGGATGGGTATAATAATGATGTGTAATTCATTTAAATAATAAATATAACATTATAATTATTCTGTATATATTATATACCATCCAATTATAAATTATTTTAATATCAGAAAAATGATATTGTCGCTCATGTGTACGTACGGACTACCGTCTCCACGAACGCGATGAGATTCATTATCTATCTTATCCATTCAAGTATAATTATCATTTGATGATTTAAAAATAATGTTTCAGGACATGATATCATTCTGGATATGAATAATATACATCTATCCATGAAAAACATGGCTTATGTAACAAAACATAAAAATGAAAATGAGTAAGTTAACACCCGAAACGACGATAATTCTAAGATATTATTAACAAAGCAATGCTAAAAGATCATATATGATATCATATTAATGTATATGATTATTGAAAAATTTAATAACAATTATTTCACCATTATACAGGAGGTTAGCCTACCCCAAACCAAGGAAAAGTACAAGGTAAGGGTTTATTTCGCAATCTCTTCATTATCCGAGGTTGTTTATACGTAATAATCTCCTGGGATTTCTTTATCATCCACATCCATGTTTTTTTCGAAATGTATTTCAAAACATTTTTACAATTTACAAAGAATATGGTTTAAAGTCATTTATAACCTTCTGTGTTATTAAAGGAATCTTTCCGTCATTTTCCAAACAAGGCTCTTTTAACCTTTCGACAAATTTAAGGTAAGAATGTTTTTTTAACTTATACGGCGGGTGCGGCTATTTACCGCCGTTATAAAATCGTCAAAGATTCCCTTTCAATCATATAAGAATATTTTCGAAGTAAATGTTTTATTTTATAACTATGTGACTTTTAATTGATTTCAAAATGAATATTTTAAGAATTTTTGAAAGGTACTCTTTATCAAGATCATAATTTTAAATGTTTTAAAGATTTATCTTTCTAAATATTTTTAATTAATGTCCATGTTTTTAAAAAGATTTTAAGGATTTATTTATAATGACATGAAGGTTTTGAAATGATATTTCTTTTCAAAAGTTTCAATGTGGTATGGGACACATTGATTTAAAAATCTCTTTTAAATTACTTCCTTTATAAATGTGTGACTTTTCAATGATTTCGAGAAAAGAGATATTTCTCTCAAATAGTTTTGATTTCATCTATGTCAACATCCTTTGATGGATTTTAATCTTATTTGAAGTTTATTTATCATGATAAAAAACTTTTGTATTGTATTTAAGGTTTTTTGATATGTTTTACTATGGATGTGTTATTTTTATATCATTCATGGTTTATGGAGAATGTATTGACATTTCGTATTCTAGTTTTAATACGAATGTTTATGTTATGTTTAAACCTTTTCATATGGGAATGCATTGGACTTAGTAAGTGATGGGTGGTGCCCGCTATAGCTCCTCGATGCATCGGTAGGTCTCATGAGACAAACTAATGTCTTGGCACAAGGCCTTGGAAAAATCTTATTTGTAGTCTTGGAACGAGGCATTGGCTATGTGGTTATGATAGTCTGGCATTATGCATTCCATTATTATGAAAGTGGTTATTGATATTGCATGTGATTGTTCGACTATTAGAACATCCATGTGAATAAGTAAATGGAATTATTTCATTTTATCTTTGCCATATTATGCTAAAGTTCAAGTTTAAAAGTCTTTTGTTTTAGTTATACATTGCCTTAAATGTTTGTGCTTATTTTTGAATGTTTCTGCTATATTGCTTACCCTTACGGAGCGTTTGAGCTCACCCCTTTGCTATGTTTTATTTTTCCCAAGATTCCAAGAAATATATTGTGATTGATAAGAGGGGTTAAGACAAGGAAATAATGGCATTCATAAAGGATTATTTATGTTGTTTTGTATGTTATGAAGTGTAATGTAACATTCATGTATGTAATCTATTTTCCAATACTGCTAAAATAATCGGTCCTTTGGGACTTGATTCCTTGTAATCATGCCAATGTATTAAAATAATGCACCAACTCTGGGTAACTGGGGTCGGGTCATTACAGTTGGTATTAGAGGAAGTTTAGCAATAACTTTGGAAACTATATTTAGATAAACTCTGATTAGAGAACATATCCCTAAGATAGACTTTGAGGATTAGTATAGAAGAACTTCCTAGAATTTTGGTATTGTAGAAATTTTGTGAGTTTTCTGAGCAATACATCCCTGTCTGGATACGAACAGGTAGAGGCAGCTCTAGCACCAATGTACCTAGGGGTAAAACCCGAAAACAACGCTTTCAGATAGAATCAAACGGGAACTGGTGCACGACAATGGGCCTTACTGCACTCTTAGTTACGACACTCCTGGGGGATATGCTTAGGATAACTCTCATTTTCTTTAAAAATCATTATGAAGGGTTTATGAGTATATACTTCCTCAAAGAAATTTTTTTATGATTATAGATTATATCCATAAACTATTTTACAAGTTTGGGATTAGTTGTTGTTATTCATAAACTAATATAGTGTATGCCATTGTTTAGAAATGGCTCCCAGTAGAAGGAATGAGAACTCCAGCAATGCACATGATCCAAAGAGAAAGAAGGATCGTATCTTTCATGGTCTTAAGCCAGAATTTTAAGAGAAATAGTCTTGCATGTATTATCATCATATAAAGAAATAATATCATTTTTTGATAAGATAAGTAAAGAGTTTACTGAGTCCTATGGCTTTGAAGGGAAGCAAGAGAAGAAAAGGATGGAAGAGAGAAAGATGGATAAAGGGAAGAGGGAAAAGAAGAATTTTCCCATATGTGATAACTGTGGGAAGAAACACCCTAGAACTTGCCTGAAAGGAATGGGAGTTTGTTATAAGTGTGGAGAAAAAGGAAACAAAGTACGAGACTACAAGGGTAAGAAAATGGTTTCAAATGTACAATGCTTCATTTGCAAGGAGTTTGGACACTACGCGAACCTATGTCCCAGTCATCATACTATGCTGCAAATGATGCTATTGGATAATAATCAAGTTATGATACTACCATAGATAAAGAGGAATGATTAGAGTTCTTGTGTTGATTAAGTGTTGTATCAACAATTTACTTCTTATAACAATCATGGAGTATATAGGGATTGTACTACAGTACTATTTCATTAAGGACTTGAGATTGTGTGGAACAAAGAAAAGTGAATCAATAGGAGGTTAAAATTTTGGAAAATATATAGTTGAGAGAATGATAAACCATAATATGGCTCTGATACTAAGGTAGTGATTTTAGAATAATACATGACTGATTTGGATAAATTATATTGGATATTCTTGACTACCTTAAAGCCGATTAATGATTTGTAGATTCCATCATTGTTGGGGTTTAAAATATTTTTGGATTGAATGAGTATATCTATCATTCTTTAAGGAATAAGGGATCATGAATGTAATCAATAAGGTTTTATGGTAATTCAGGATGTTGCACTGTTTTAAAGGAATGCATGATGAAGGTGTTCACATGTTATTAAGCAGAAAAAAGGATCTTCATTTTTGGACTAAAGAATTTTGGATAGTTCTAGTTTGGATTATTTTTGGATTTCCATAAAAGGACAACCCGGAGGTTGGGTGGAAACCCGTTGCGTCCGGCAAGGCCGCGAGGCTTGAACCCACAACCGAAGGGAGAAAAGGGTGTATCACCTACCACTGGCCCACGTAATGTCCAAGATTAAATAATGTAGTTTTTTTAAAAGATCCGGTAGATGAATTATAAATTCATTTTTCAGAACCCTATACGAATAGGATAAATAGAATATATTTTTTACGTTCTATTATCTTTTAGAGTGAAAGATGATTTTGTGGTAGAAATTAGTTAAAGGATGGAACTCTACTTGTCAAGAATATATTTTTCTTCTTCTCTTATTTTATGAAGAAATTAATTCTTATACTTTATTTAAGGAATCCTAAAACCAAAAATGTGTTATCCTAATAACCCATGTTTTGTTGAACCGATGGTATTTCAAATCATCATAGATTGATGAATTTAAGGACCTCAATTTTACACTTGTTTGTGATTGATGACCTCAATCACTACCTATAAATATTTACATTTTTCCTCCAATTATATGTCTCTAATTTCCACCAATGTTCTCCTAATCGAGATCATAATTTGGTGGTGACCCTTTCATTTCTCTTTTCCTCATATTAAGACTAAATTTCAGTAACCCAATTTCCGATGTGGGTTTTCCCACAAAGAAATTTTCTATTTTCAACCTTTTATTTTCGAAGAAAAATTTCAAATTGTGAGGACACAATTTATTAAAGGAGTGTAGAATGTAACACCCCAAAATTTCATAATGTGTTATTTCTTTAAAATAATTCAATAACATGCACTACACGCAACACCGAGTTCAAACGCAGCATGACTTACCAAACAAGTCGTTCAAAAGAGGCTATGAATAGTATTAACTAAATTTTAAACATTATATAATCCTTATAATTTTATAATCCATATTATGAGTTTCTTAGACATAATTTAACAACAAATTCTTTTTTTCAGATAAAAGAAGTATTTTTCAAAAATGCACTTTTACCAACATTAATAGTGAACCCTTTTTAAATCCAATATTTTAAACTTTTATATATTCAATTATACTAAATAAATTTATTCTTTAGAATGGGGACATAAAAAAATTTTACAATGTAACACCCCAAGCTTCCACGGTACGCTTCTCTTTGAATAGTATAGTAGCGTGTGTTGTACGCAACTTCGAGTTCTAACACACACTATAACCAAATCAAACTAGCTGTTATGAATAGTAATTCCTAATTTTTGAAATTTTATAAATTTTATCTCTCAAAATGGACTTCATTTTTTGATTTGGAGTATCGAATTTAGCCTAAGGTGAATTTTTGGTACTTTTCGGATAACTTTAATATTTTGATGAATAGTGAAAATTACTAAATTTTAATTAAAAACAACTTTATAATCAAAATAATTAATAGTGATAACTTATGAATTTAAGTGGTTTTAAAGTATATTTAGAATATATTTTTACCATTTAATACAATTTTGGTCATTGTACATAATTTCACAATTAAACCGGACATAAACAAGTATCAATCTTTTGATAGTTATTATATCTTAAAAACACGCTTTTTGTTTTGACAGCGGGAATTAATTTTAAATTAATTTCTGCCACTTCTGTGTTTTGAATTTGGAAAAATGGATTCCATATTTAGAATCAGGATTTCCAAATTGTGTAAATAGGTAACTTTTATTTTTAGACATTTTGAATAATTACTTCGGTAAATATTTTATTTACTATGGTTAAAGGGTAAATCTTGTAAATAAGGGTTAAACAAATAAAATTATAATAATACTAAATTATCCTAAAACGTGTCCTAACCTTCTTGGTGGATACATGATCGACCATGGGCATATTTGGGTCGATTTTGGGACCCCATGAAGGTGATAGGGACACTTTATTTTAATTAAGTTAAAATAAGTACAAAAATGACATAAGCATATATCGTTTAGAAAAACAATTTTTACATAGGGTTATATATGTTGTATTTTAGACTATAAATATTCATTAGAAATATAAAACGATTTCATACATAATTATATTTTATTTATAATTTTTGGACATTAAATAATTTAATTTATTTATGACACAATGATGATGCAGTAATTACCATAATAGTGAACAATTAAAATAATTAATATTATAAATACCCAAATAAATATAATTTGAGACTTTTATTGAATTATGCTAATTTTATAGGTTAATATGACATATTATGATTGATTTAATTGTCTTTTTTCGAAGCAATCATTCTGTTATGAGTTTCACAAAAATCAATTTTTGAATAGTGTCAAAATTGACATAAAAGAGTTTTTAAAACAAATATTATATTATTAATTGATATTAAATTCCTAAAAATATAAGGTTCGGCAAAGAGACTTATATCATGATAGGTTTATTATTAATGGACCACTTGGGGGTCGCTTGGATGTATATGGTAAGTTTATTAACCATATAATATAAAAATACAAAGAGACATTGTAAAAGTGAAACTAATTAACTAAGAGTTAATACTTAAAGATAAGGTAAATATAATGACCCAAACCTGTCTAAATTATATTGGTTGACTGTTTTTCGACCCATCCCCACCTTAAACTTTAAATAATCAACTTTTGAGCCATTAGAAACCGAATATGAATTTATTATAAATTAATATTTCTAGCTTTTCCAAAGGTTCCCCTCACCCCTCTTATAAAAGGGAACTCCCCCTTCTCATTACTTCACACCTTCAAAGCCTTTTGGTTCGGAAAACCCCTTCCCAAAAACTCTCTCAACTTCCCTCACTACAACCTAGAAGCTTTATTGTGATCAGAAAGCCAACCTAAGGAACTCTTTTGATCAAATCAAAAGGAAGAACCTGAAGAAGAGGTAATGATTTCACCACCCATTTTCAAGTTCTTTTCTTCTTCCACTTATTCTTTCATTGTTATTACCATTATAAAATAATAACTCTAGTATATTATATTAAATTTGATGTTATTATAAATATTTTACAACAATATTCAGTATTCTATCCACCCTTTGAATAACATGTCACCATACGTGCATACGTACGGCTTACCGTCTCCACGTCGTGGTGTAATTATTATTTAATAAATTATTATTTGGATGGGTATAATAATGATGTGTAATTCATGTAAATAATAAATATAACATTATAATTATTCTGTATATATTATATACCATCCAATTATATATTATTTTAATATCAAAAGAATGATATTATCGCTCGTGCGTACGTACAGACTACCGTCTCCACGAACGTGATGAGATTCATTCTCTATCGTATCCATTCAAGTATAATTATCATTTTATGATTTAAAAATAATATTTAAGGACTTGATATCTTTCTGGATATGAATAATATACAACCTATCCCTGACAAACATGGATTACGTAACAAAACATATAAAAGAAAACAAGTAAGTTAACACCCGAAATGACGATAATTCTAAGATATTATTAACAAAGCAATATTAAAAGATCATATATGATATCATATTAATGTATATGATTATTGAATAATTTAAGAACAATTATTTAACCATTATATAGGAGTTTAAACTACCCCCAACCAAGTAAAATTACAAGGTACGAATTTATTTCGCAATCTCTTCATTATCCGAGTTTGTTTATACGTAATAATATACTGGGAGTTATTTATCATCCACATCCATGTTTTTTTAGAAATGTATTTCAAAACATTTTTACTATTTACAAAGAATATGGTTTAAAGTCATTTATACCCTTTTTTTAAGTAATCTTTCCGTTTTTTTTCAAACAAGGCACTTTTAACCTTTCGACAAATTTAAGGTAAGAATGTTTTTTTTAACTTATACGGTGGGTGCGGCTATTTACCGCGGTTATAAAATCGTCAAAACTTCCCATACAATCTTATAAGAATATTTTCGAAGTAAATTTTTTATTTTATAATTATGTGACTTTTAAATGATTTCAAAATGAATATTTTAAGAATTTTTTAAAGGTACTCTTTTTCAAGATCATAATTTTAAATGTTTTAAAGATTTATCTTTCTAAATATTTTTAATTAATGTCCATGTTTTTAAAATGATTTATGGATTTATTTATATGGACATGAAGGTTTTGAAATGATATTTCTTTTCAAAAGTTTCAAAGTGGTATGGGACACTTTGATTCAAAAATATCTTTTAAATTACTTCCTTTATAAATGTGTGACTTTTCAATGATTTCGAGAAAAGGGATATTTCTCTCAAATAGTTTTGATTTCATCTATGTCAACATCCTTTGATGGATTTTAAGCTTATTTGAAGTTGATTTATTATGATACAAAACTTTTGTATTTTATTGAAGGTTTTGTGATATGTTTTATTGTGGATGTGTTATTTTTATACCCTTCGTGGTTTATGGAGAAAGTATTGACATTTCGTATGCTAGTTTTAATATGAATGTGTATGTTATGTTTAAACCTTTTCATATGGGAATGAATTGGACTTAGTAAGTGACGGGTGGAGCCCGCTATAGCTCCTCGATGCATCGTTAGGTCTCATGAGACAAACTAGTGTCTTGGCACAAGGCCTTGGCAAAATCTTATTTGTAGTCTTGGCATGAGGCATTGGCTATGTGGTTATGATAGTCTGACATTATGCATTACATTATTATAAAAGTGGTTAATGATATTGCATGTGATTTTTCGACTGTTATAATATCCATGTGAATAAGTAAATGGAATTATTTCATTTTATCTTTTCCATGTTATTCTGAAGTTCAAGTTTAAAAGGCTTTTGTTTTAGATATACATTTCCTTAAATGTTTGTGCTTATTTATGAAAGTTTCCACAATATTTCTTACCCTTACGGAGCATTTGAGCTCACCCCTTTTCTATGTTTTATTTTTCCCAGGATTCTAAGAAGTATATTTTGATTGATAAGAAGGTTTAAGACAAGGAAATAATGGCATTCATAAAGGATTATTTAGGTTGTTTTGTATGTTATGAAGTGCAATGTAACATTCATGTATGTAATCTATTTTCCAAGGCTGCTAAACTAATCGGTCCTTTGGGACATGATTTTTTGTAATCATGCCAATGTATTAAAATAATGCATCAACTCTGGGTAACTGGGGTCGGGGCGTTACATTGTAGTGGAACTATACACTACTATCTATGATAAAGGAAAATCACTATATCCCGAAAATGAAAATACAATCTAATATTTGTACAGAAAATATGATGATCGGGTGTCTTTAAGAAGGGAATTATTATGTTTATAAAGAACACAACATTATTCTACATTATTGGTTATACATGGTCGAATGAAAATCCTAAAGATAAGTGGGAAAAGTTTCATTACATATTCTCTTAACCATCTCTTTGTGTCAGGGTCTACTTAATCAAAGAACCGTAGATGTCTGGTCTAAATATTTGTCAGACTTTTCCTTGAGTAGAGATTTTTTGGATTAATATTGAAATATATAGAAGGAAAAGATACATTTTTTATTAGTGGTGATTTCTTACTGAGAAAATGTGCTTGTAATTTACTTGACATGTATGTTATCATATGATTAAATGATTAAAATAATATTTCAAGAATATAATTAATTCTAAAATATTGGTTGATTTCATTCTCCAAATTGATGGTTTGATGATTGTCTTCTTTGTGTTCATTAAATGGATTGATTAGATCCATTTATAAACTATTTTGGGTATCAATCAAGATGGAATATTCTATCACTGACTATTATCCTCCCTTAAGAAGAATCTCATGTCAATGAATTTTAATTTTCAAGACCCTAAAGATGTAAGATAAGCATACATCACTCCTAATTTCCAATTGATATAGTTTATGTGGAATTTATTTTATGATGAAGGAACTCACACATGCATATTGAGAAAAAAAATTTCTATAATATCATTAAAATATGTGTCTTGATGGAAGACCAATAATTTAGAATCAGAGAAGAGGCCTTAAAACTGAGCATTAATCATGATTCAGTTGAGTATTTCTCCCACTTTTTTATACCCAAATACTGTTAGTTTGTGTAGAGGTAATTAATATCCACTATATCCAAAGAAGATGAGGGTTTATATTTGTACAATATTTATTAAGGATAAATTATCAATTAGAGATAGAAATATGTCATCATCATCTTATTTATTTAAAATTTAAAATGGTCTAATTTATCACCATAGAATTAATTTTCCATATTGATCTATGTTTCAGATAACCGTATGTATATAAAAAGTTTTGGGCATTGTATGATGTACCTAAACATCTTCATCTTTATCCTAGAAATATTGAGGTCATAAAAGATCAAAAATAAGTGGATCATGAAGCTTCTTTAAAAGTTGTTTGTAATCTAGAATCAAATTCTTGGTTGGGATGATATACTTCTGCTTTGTAATATCATATTTCATTATCAGAGACCTAGTTTTCTCACTATATGTCCACACTTAGGTTTGAGGTTTGGAGGCATAGGATTCTTGTGGTGGTATATCCTTCATCCAAAAAGGATTTGATGATGTTTTTGTTTCATACAGATTTATCTGATCTCTAATTCATGCATTTTGATTTTGACCATACCAGGGTATAATGTGATTTGGTTTGAACAGGAATTGGATTATGTAGAAGTGGATTGATGGACTTATTGATCCCAAAAAGGGGTTTTTATATAGGTTTTCTTATTATATATATATTTAGTAAATTAATTTTTGAAATTTTGAACTCTATTTTAACCAGTCCTTCTATTACCTCTTTAGAATCATCAACGTGATCTCTTATTTTGGGTGGGTAACTCAAGCTTGTATGGTTCATCTTCACCGAATATGGGATCTATATAGTCAATGACATTAACAGGTCCATATTTCAATTTTATATCTAAAGAAGATATCATTTTTCAGGGTTGTTCCTATTTATTAGTGTGGTGGGACAGTTCACATCCTCTTAATGCTGAAGGTTGTAAGTCATAATGTGTTTTTAATAGCCCGGGAATCAATACAGAATCATTCCCTTACACATTATTCTTATTGAAATAGTTGCACTGACTCGTGTAAATATATCTTTGAGGAGACTATGATGATCTAAAATTTGGGTCAATAATCAAAGAAGGAATTATGGTTACAAGTGGTTAGTTCATTTGTTCCATGATTCTGGTGTACATGATGGTGACTCATATCCTCACCATATAATAATTGACCTTTTATGATCCCTTTATCATAACTTACTAAAATTATAGTACCTCTTCTAATGGTATAGGGGGTGACATATGATTCTTATGTTAAGGGAATTCCCAATTTCACATTCCATGAAGAATCTATCTTCTAGAGGATGACTTTCAAGATAAATCACTCCTTGATATTATAACAGGAGATTTGATGGTAGGGAAAATAGTGACGATAATCATTAATAACAATTTCCTTGTGTTTCCTTAAGTCAATAAACATTATCATTTTATTTTACAATGTAGTTATGAATTACTATGGGAATTACTATTTTCATAATGAATAATCCTTATTCTATTGATATTTTTATAGTGGAAACAATTTATTCTTTATTCAGTCCAATTATGGATGCTTTTGATGTTATTTTAATTTAGGTTGAGGCTCCAGGTGTATTTCATAATTTTAGGAGTCAATGTTGGTGTTGGTGTGGGGTATGAATTACCATTGTTGTTTCAACTTTTCTAACAATATTTCTTGGTGTTTCTGAAATTGGTCAACACTGGGTCTTCTATAAATACATGGAACCATCCAACCATTACTCAATTACTATGAACTCTTAGAATGGGTATTTGTATTTTAGTGGCAATAAAAGTCTCTGATACCTATCACATATAATTTACATAATTATATAAAGTGTATTCTCTTGTGTGAGTTTAATGATCATGTAATATGTTATAACCGTATTACATGAATGGAAACACGAGATCCTCTATTTCATTCACTACATTCAATTTTAGAGATTAAGTATCATCACCATTCTTATTATGGAGCATAATTGATATGGGGATTTTCGAGTATGGTCTTACCAACCTATGATAGACTAATACGGTGGGTTGGAAAACCAGTCAAATACACATCCTTATAGAGTTTGTATAATTCATTTTTTCTAAGATATTTCTTATTATTTGAGTGTCCCCATCCCAAGGATATATCAATAAACAAAGTGTTTTAGATGTTGGTATGAGTCTCCATTTCAATTGATTATTACAATGGTTGGGTTTATAAAGTTTGTTAGAGGAAGAGTCACTTAATGCCACTTGGGATATAGTTCTCACTCCATCTGTGATATTAATGATCACTAGCATAAGGGCTTTATTCAAAATTCTAAGAAATCGATAGAATCAAATTGTTCTTTTATGAATATTTATTTGGTAGACACTAATATAAGTATAGAAGGTGGAGTTTGGTGTTGTGTGATCATCTGTATCTATTATTTGTAACTAATATGTGTGGGCATGAGTTATATCACTTGACATGGAAATGGATTTCACCCTAATATATTGAAAACCTAATATTATTTGGTGACTAGGATTAAAAACACTGAATTTTTATGACTCAATCCTATTGGGATATTGTAATAAACACTCATAGGTTGGGTAACATTCTTTGGATTAAGAATATTCACTAGAGGATAAATTTCAATATTTCCTCTAGATATTATACGCACATATAATATTTCCACTAAGTAATTCAGTAATTAATCACTATAATTTTTGAAAATTAGCTTCTTAATGGATGAACCTTTACTATAAGGTAAGAACCTCAATTTATTATGGTGGTGGTGGTGATATAACAACAGACTTCCCTTTTTTGTTGGCCTCTACTCACTGAAGAGGAAGAAACATAAAACTAGTAGAAGCAGTAAAATTTAGAACCAATATCTAATATATATGGTAAAAACTCCTTTTTAAGTGTTTAAATGTGAAATATATTTCAAAAATAGACATCATCATCATTATCCTATGTACTAGTGTCATTATTTGAGTTATCCATAGGGATGATGCAGATGGAATTATATGATTCATAATAAACTTTTAGAATATATTTTTCAACATTAGAATATGGGTATTGGTCACCTTTTATGTATCTTTCAATGTAAATATTTCTTTCCCTATCATTGTATATCCAAAGACCGCAACATTAGTAGCCTAGAGTTTATGGTTACTTTATTAAATCATAGAAAGATAAAAGGAATCACATCCCAAAGGACCAAACAATATATTTTTATTAGTAAAGAAGTGACATAATTGAAATTAATATTACATTTTTTAAAAAATAATATATATAATGTTTTTTCTTTTAGAACACAATTATTTTTTATAACATATCAATGTATATCAATCAAAAAACACATAAAAATATTCTATGGAAAATAAAACCTAAAAAATGGATGATATTTTTTGATCAGTAATTGTAACGTTACAGTGAAATAGATCATGAATATAAAATAATAATCAATACGTAATGGAAAATAACAAAAACACATGACATTTAATATATAAATTTATCATAATATGGTAAAAATAAATGATGATCAAATAAATCCATATTAATAACCACGTAGGATTAAATCTTATCAATCTATATTATAACTAATTATATAATAAAAATAAAATTAATAAACAATATATTAATAAAGGAATGCATAATTTAGCACATCTGAAATATAATTTGAAGACCTTTCACAAGATATTTAAAATCTATAGGTAGAAACCCATCTAATTTGGCCAAATGACTTGCCTTGTGAGATCAATCGATCCAAGAGGGGGATATCTATGACTAGTACCCACCAATCACATAATATGTTCAACTAATTACATATATAAAATGGGAAAACACAATCATCATAAACTTTATTATTGAAAAAAAAACATATATTATGTTAATGTTACCTCAATAATATAAAAATAGTCATAAACCATCTAGATTAATATAGTGAATGGTAGTAAAATTGTAAAACCTCCTAAAAATTAATCATAATAAATACAAAATATAGAGTAATTATTTTATAAATAGAATATATCCCCAGAAGATTACATGTAAAAAAAGGTTTGATGTCATTGATAAATAAAAACACTATAAAAATTTCATTAAATACATTTTTGAGAAAAATAAACTTTTCACATTGAAAATATTTTTAAAACTAAAAGTTCACAAAATATTTTGAAAATGTTTTTATTTACAAATATACTTTTTTAAAAATAATATAATATTTAAATCATTAAATCATCACATTGTTATGAAATTATATACATATTGAGTTCATTAAAAAATTTATTTGATTTACATTTTTTGTAAACAAAAAACCAGAGTGGCCTGGGAAATGACATGAGTATTTACTTCAAAAAATGTAAAATGTAAAACATTCCTAAACATGGATATATATAATATTTTTTAGTTTTTTAAATTAATTTTTGAAAACACCTTTTTAAAACATGTTTTCTGAAGAAATATAATTTTCAACTAGATAAAGAAATAAAGTCATATTTTCATAAAAATATTTTCTAAATAATTTCAATTTTAAAAGAGTATAAAATTGGTAGTGATATATGGAAAAGTTCATGAATAACCATAGGAAAAAATTATAATTTTTTATATCTCAAATATTAATTAATTCCACAATGGGATACTTGAACAAAAATGTTCCCGAATAGTGATAAAATTGGGAAAAACCCTTTTCATGTTTATATCTTTTGAATCATATACCCCTTGAATAAAATTTCATAAAAACAATATTTAAATTAAATGAATATTAATAGTTTAATTATATAACATACTAAAAATTAATGTCTATAAATCACACAATGGAATATGTGGTGAATATGGTGCAAATATCATGGATGAAAAAGTGAGTTGAGAAACCCTTACCTGAGGTCTGATTTCCATCACATGTGTTTGAACATACAATATAATAAATATATTTTTATTATAAATATATTATATAAAAATAATAACATATTTCAAGCCATAAATTACATAATTATATTCTATTATCCCCTTTTTAGAAAAAAAATCTTGTTAAAATCTTTGTTTTTGGTGATAATTGCTTCATTTTTCGTGTTTGTTTTGATTTGGAAATTTACATCCATATATAATTATCATAATTTCAAAATATCCATAATTTTAAACATTATTTAAATATCATATATATTTATTATATATTTAATTAGAGTAATATTTAAAATTTAATGATAGAAAATGGATTACACAGTTCATTGAGACAGCAAGCCATATATACACATAAATATTATTTACATTTTTCATGAACAATGTAATGAATGGGAATAATTTTTAATTAATATTTAAAGAATAATAATTATTTTTTATATATAATTTTTACTAACCAAATAAATCCTTATTACCTCTATGTATAAATAAAATGAAAAAAATTCACATAACTCTATAGAGACGGTAATCCACACGTACACATGAGTGATATTGTTGTTTACAAATTTATTATAATTTAATAATTTAGAGTGTTATTATATTTAAAAACATTTATTAGGTCATAAATATAACATATATTAATTAAATTTAACATTATATATTCCATGTAAAGAGTAAGTGAAAAAATTAATAATGTCACTTTGCAAGGGGATAGTCTGTTGTACACATTAGATACGTTATAATATTACCCATGGTATGGAAAGTAATAAAGAAAGAGTGATAACATAATTAAAAATATATAATAATTCCATAAATATCATATTAATATGTTAAATCCACCAATACATCCATCCAGAAATGGTGGTGTTGGAAAATAAATTGCATCGCTTTGTGAGGCGGTAGTCCATTATACACATAATTGACAGTTTCATTTCCCATTTGAAGGATGTGGATTTCGATATGGGTGATTAAATTAACATAATAACATACCATTATATAGGGGATACTTGTTTTATTATATTACCTTATTTTAATATGATTTTAACGAGGTGGAGTGTGAAATAATAAAATAAACATAATTATTTGTTTTATCTCTTCTTTTGAGAGGCACTATATGATTATAAATAAATATTTACAAGGAGGGGTTAATAATAAAAATTAATTATCTAGGATGTTTTCAGAGAATTTAAGAAGAATTGTTTGCAGTTTTGGAGTGATGTAAATGGATTTGGGTGTGTGAATAGGGGAAGAGAGTGTGTAGCCTTTTATAAGAGGGGAACATGACAAACATGGAGTTTTTGGAAAGATAAATTGATTCCCAAGTTTATCTCTTTAAAAAATACTAAAATTGGGTAATTATAGAAACATAGATGATTAAGAATAAAAATATATCCAAATGGTGTGTTTGTGACTAGTTTTAGGTCAATTTTTACCACTATGTTGTTAGTTTAACCTCTTAGTAAATTCATTTTTACCGTAATAGTGATAAATATATTTTACTATTTTAAATATTCATTATGGTAATTTTGTTTCAATTATTCCAATAATGGAATCAATATTTCTAAATTTATTTCAAATAAGTGTCATAAATCATTTTAAAATTAATCCAAAAAATGTGTAAAAATAGATTTTCCAAAGGAAAACCATAAAAAGTCAAAAAGGTTTTTATATCAGAATTAAATATTAAATTGATTCAAATGGAATAAATTAGTTTAATTTTAATATTATAGAAATAATTTTACTTAAAAAACATAAAAAATAATTTAATATTGTAATTATTTTAAAATAAAATGATGCTTTCAATAAATATATATATTTTCCATATTCATAAAAAAAATATTTTAAGAAAATTCAAAATAAAACTAAAAATAATTTTGACTTGTTTATTTCAATAATTTTTTTAATTCATAATAAAGATTTTCTAAAAGTGGTAAAAAATTATTTTTAAATTATATATGATAAGTTCATTAAACCACCTTTTATAAAAATTCAATTTTTCAACAAACCATTATTTTTCATTTAAATGATCCTTATTTTATTTATTACAAATAAGTAACCATATAATTTGTTTTATATGAGTGTAAAACTATAATTTCCCTAATTTAGTTATTCCTACTCATACTCTCCATCTTAATTGATAGTTTATAGTGGTTATGTTTATATAATAAAATTTTAATATCATATCATGATTTCTTTAAACTCTGTGTTGTATTCATCATATGGTATCAAAGAGATTAAATTTATATAAAATCATATATATCTTAAATTATTTTTTGTTACATTATATTCTAATATTAGTGTTGTGTGTTATATATTCTATCAAATATTATGTTCCTATTTTAAAATCATTGGGCATTACATTCTACCTCTTAATTAAATTACATCATCAAAATTTAATCTTCTTCTTAGAATTAAGGGTTTTACATTTTAAGATAACTTTTTATTAGAATATAACATCAAATAAGGATTAAATAAAACATCCTCTTGATAATATAGTAATGGAAGTAAAAATTTCATCTAGAATAACACATGGCTAGGTTTTTTTATTGGATATTAATGCTAGGAAGTAATGATATGTACATGGAACAAAATCATAAATAATTAAAGAGATTGACAGATATCATTGATCACATTATAGTGAATAATAAATTTAATGTTAGGTACCTAAAAAAATTAAATCTATAATGATTTAAAATTACATTTTATTCATTATATATGAAGGTAATGTGATAACATTTCTATTTCGAGATCATTTTCTTAATGTCAGGGAATTATTTTACTATCTAAGAATGTATAGAAATATACTGACATGAAATATTTCTATTTCATCAGGATAATATCAACCACATTCCATGTTTTGATCAATTTTAATAAATTTATTACTCCAATAAATTAATATTCAATAAATGAAATTTTTATGCCTGATGAACAAAAATTATCTTTTAACTGATCATAATGTTGGTAAAAAGAGTGAAAATCATTTTTGTTTGTCACTAAATATTTTAAAAATAAAAAATGCTTACGATGTGTTATAAAATAACACAAGGAGTTCAACTTAATCTATTACTTAAATATTTTACCATAAGATTCATTACAAATATTTCTGATAAAATACAAAGTTCAAAAATCTAGTAGGAAGGTCACTAATTCAACATTATATTCCACATAAATATAGTGTCAATATTAATGTCACATTAAAAATATTTCAATACCTTTATTATCATAATGCCTTAATGAAAATATGTGTGCTTCAATTTTTTGATCCATAGTCCATAAATAAAATCTCAATCTGTCGATTTTTTTTAAGAATTCCTTAAATTTAGAAATCTCTAACAGAGATAACATAAACCATCAAATTGATAAGAAATTTCATGTTCACTAATAATATCTCAAAAAAACTATTTAACATTATTATCTCAACATTGGTCATGTATTAATGGTTATAATCCCACAATAATGTGTTTTACAATAAGTCCAATATTCCACTGAATCGCTTTTCCTAGTCATCTATACCATCCAACATATGATCTGAAATCCTTAATGAAAAATAACAGAAGTAAAATCCAAATCCATTTCATAATTGTTATAATTACAATATCATTGATAAAATACTCCAATTACAGAATTATTGAATCCAAATAAAAAAAACATTAATCATTCCACTTCATCTATAGTAAAAACATAAGCTCAACCTTTATTACTTAGCTTATTTTCCATTATATTCCGTTCATTATCGTAACATTAATATTTTTAGTTCCCCAACTCATTATATTAGAATCATTGTATATTTCTATATTCTTTATTACCATTTCAATCATGAGTATAGTTCTTTTTATCCACACTTTTAGAAAATTATCATTCCCTTCAATAACATATCGAAGTGTTTCTTTCAACTATTATCACATTGGTGAAAATAATTCTTTACCATATTCCACTTTTCTATATTTTTCTCTACCATATGACTTTTAAATTTCATTCCTTAAAACTATAGAAATTATAGAATTATTTCTCTTTCTTATTTCACATGATACTATGTCGCTATATAATTAGATGTTTTGGGACACTAGTTCCATTAAAATAATTAAACTAATCCCATGAATGAAATAGTTAATATTTTTTCATTAGATTATTTATGAAGTTCATAACATGTGTTTCTCACCTTGTAAATTTGGATTCCTAATTATCAACATTTGAACATTTATTTATTCTTAAATTCATGATGTGTCTCTCTAAATCCACTAGTATTTCGTGAGAAAAATAATTTTACAGGAAGTATAACTTAAAATAATTTCATTCCATGTTTGATATTTATTCATCACACATTCTATTTTGTACCAATGATCACTATTAGTTGAATATTATATGATATGGTAAAATTCCATGAAAAATTTATCCATTTCATTGGTTCCTAAAGAAAATAATATCTTCTCTAAAAAACTTATCTATTACTCAAATACAAATAAATTTTTAATCATATTGAATGATGGGGGTTTCTGACACATTAACCAGTCTAACATTTTCACAACACATGGGAAATGTTATTGAACATATCCTGTGTCAATTGATCCAATATATTTATAATCTATTCAATTCCAGCAACAACTTCATTATCATTAATTAGAGGGAAATCCCTATATGTGGTACGTGCATTGATACAATTCCCATTCATTATAATAATTTTAATTTCAAAATAATGGATTACAATATATAAGAATAAAAATTTATGAAAATTAATGTATAATACTAGTATTAGTGAAACAGTTAATGTAAATTGAAAAATTTGTGCATAGATAATCTAGTAATCATAAATAGGGTTTCTTTAAGAAGGCTTCTAAATCCAAGTTTTTTTAAGAATCAACATAATGGTTTATAAAGATAGTGTAAATTTAATAAAGAATATCATTTGGGAGTGTCTTACTATATTCATAGTAATTTACATTATCATGTAGTAACTAACACTCGAGTCAAAATTGATGTACCTTTTATAGAGTTATGTCCCCTTGGTATATATGTTCCAGAAACACATCCACTTTAAATATCTAGAAAGAGGTGTATTTCTTGGAAAACCTCATAATATCTACCATACCAAAACATTAGGACGTTTTCTTATATGAATAATTATCCTTCATGTAATTCATAGGGTTAACTTTCCCTTATCTATATTTTTTGTAAACATGTCCCCACGTTTTCTACTAAAATTCTATGATACCCACAAAAAGACCCTAACTCTAGGAGCCTAGAGAATTTTTTTAATTTATTACATTGGAATACAAGTGATAATAACCCAACGGACAAAATATTTTAGAATTATTAGTAGGATTTATACATTCATGATATTCACATTACTTTTTAACACGTCAATAGATAATGGGTTTTAATTGATAATTCCTTTATTCTATAGAGCATATCATTTTATATAAATTGAAAAACCCTTCCTCATTTAATAGGGTAAATATAAATTAAGGGGAGAGATAAAATACTAAATAAGATTAAGATTAAAATGGAATATACTATTAATAAATAATAATAATCAATATGATAAGGTAAATAATAGAAATACTTGGAATTTAATCAAAAAACTGATCTTAATATGGAAGAAATAAATAAAATTAAAATGAATCCATATAAATAATTACAAAATATTGAATCTTATAAATGGATATTTTATCTAATAGAATAGTCTCTGAGAAAGAAATAACTAATCTCATAATTAGTAAATTCCAAATTCTTGACATTTAAAACATACTAGAAATTGATTTCACAAGAGAGTTTAAATCCATAGGTGGAAACACATCTAATTTGGAAAAATAATTTTCCACATAAGATAAGTTGATGCATTGAGGGCATATCTATAACCAATATTGAGCACAAAAATAATATATCAACTTCATTCCTCATATGGAAGGGGTTAATTACAATCAACAAAAACATTCACATAAAACAATTAAAATATGAGATGTTAATACACACCCCAATCAGATAAACATATTTTTAAACCATCTAGGGTTATATGGTGAATTTTAATTAAATTGAAAATCATATGTTAAAATAATCATAACAAATAAAATGAAATAATTAGTATGATATAGATACAATATATCAACAATGGACAAAAATTAATACAAATGGTTTATGTTGTTGAGGAATAGAAGTACCATAAAATTGCTATTAAAAACATTTTTAAAATAATAAAAATTTGACATTTAAAATATATCTAAAACTAAAACGTCACAAAATAATTAGAATATAAATTTCATTGAAAACAAACCTTGAAAATAATAAAACAAGGGTTCAAACATTGAGTTTTCATGAAATTAAGAAAACCAAAACTTGTCATGTATTTTAAAACAAAGAATCATGTCACATTTGTCATAAATGGAAAACATGCATTGATTAAATAATGAAATGATGATTAAATTAATTTTTTATTGATAAATGTAAATCTTTGGTAAGAATTACATTAATAAATAATTTTTATAATGTTGGAAACATTTTTATAGAATATGGATTTAGAAGAAAAATGACTTTCAACTAAAGATAGAAAAAATTAGACTTTATTAAAAACATTTTCTCAATAATTTTGAGAAACAATAGTGAAAAAAAAGAATTATTTCTTGAAAATATTATAAATCAATATAAGATAAATAAAATATTGATTTTATGATATAAATATCAAATAATTCCACCAATTTATACTTAAACAAAAATAATCATGAATAACGATAATATTGCGAAATAAACTCTTACAACTTTGGTAAATTTAAAGTAATAAGCCCCATGAAAATTATAACATCAAAATGACCATTAAATTCCCTTAAATTAAATTTTTTCATGATATAAAATATCAAAAGTTTCAGTACATAAAATTCACAAATGAATAAATTTTTAATATGGAATTTGTATTATAGAAGTAAATATAATATGAGGAACACCTTCCTCAAGTCCAATTTCCATCATACATATTTGAACCTAATATATAAGGAATTAATTTTTATATTAAATATACTAATTATAAATACTCATATATTTTATATTATAAATGATTTAACTATATTGTTTATGAACTTTTTAGTGTCATTTCATTGTTAAAATCACTATTTTGGGTGATAATAGAAATGTTTTACTTGTATGTTTTGTTTTGGTAATTTGTGTCTTTTTAAATTGATTATGGTTTAAAAATACCTATAATAATAACCATAATTTAAATTTAATATTTATTCATTATATAATTAATATAGGGAAGTCTATTAATGTTAAAGGTACAGAATGGATTACACCATTCGTGGAGACAGTAATCTGTATGTACTCATGAATATTGGTTCCATTTTTCTTGATAGATGGAATTAATGGAAAATAAATGATAATTAAAATTTATCAAATCATTATTATTCTATATATCACATTTATATTAAACAAATAAATCCTTATTTACATCTATACAAATATAAAATGAAAAACATTTCAAACAGGTACGTGGATACGTTAGACATCACATGACCACAAGTGAAATTGTTATTTACCAAAAGATTAGAATGTAAGAATTTAGAGGTTATGGCCATATATATCACATATATTCACTAATTCCAATCTTAATACCTTCCTTTTAATGAGTAAGTGAAAAAATTCACAATACTTTGTAAGGATGTAATCAACTGTATGAACGAGCGATGTTAACATAACGCCCCACTAAATAGAAAATAAGATCATATATATTATAAACTAATTACATAAGTATAAAAATTTCATAAATATAATAAAAATATATTAAATAAATTATTATATCCATCCTATAATTGTGGTAATGGAAAATGGATTACATAGGTTCATGAGGTGGTTATCCGTTTTACACTCAATCAACAGTTTTATTTTCTAGTAGATGGATTTGGAGATAGATATTGGTAATTTCAATAAAATAATAATTTAAAATATAAAGGGTATAATATTTTATTATGTTATCATAGTTAAATATGATTTTAATTATTTTAGATAAGAAATAAAATAAATACACATGTTTAAGAATTTTACCTCTTCTTTGTAGTACCTATTTTGAGTTTTACTTAATGACCTCTTAGAAGGGAATAATAATAAAAATAAGTCCTACTTTATTTGGGAATTAATGTAAGGAATATATTTGGCCATGTATTTCCCAATCCAATGGTATGTTTATGTGTGAAAAGGGAGGAGAGGTGGTGGCATGTCATAAGTGGGGGATAGAATATACCAATAATTTTGGAAAATATAAAGTGACACCCACATTTTTCTGATATAAAATCCACCAAAATGGGAAATAATCTAATATTAAAGGTTATATATTCATTATATTTCCATAAATTGGGTTTTAGAAAAATTTTAGGTCAATTTTAACCCTTATATTGTTTGTTTAACCCCAGGTAAAATCCTTTTATGTTAACTATGGTAATTTTTCTTTCTGTTTTCATTAATCGTTATGGTAAAAAAATTCCTTACAAGATAACTTAAAATATTACTATTCTAAATATTTAATCCATTTTTATAATTTCAATCGATATTTTTGGAAGAATTCATTTTAAAATTTAACCGAAAGACACATAAAATATTGTTTTCCAAACGAAAATCGTTCAAATGTTTAAAATAATTTAGTTCAAAATTGAATATGATATTTATAAAAATGTAATATATTAGTTACATTTTAATATAATTTTACTAATTTTACTTTAAAAAAAATTAAAATATAATTTTACCTTTTAAATAATTTTAAGAAAAAGGAAATTATCAATAAAAATCAGTACCTTTCACTCTTAATCAAAACATTAAACTTTTCATAAAAACCCTAGAAATTAAATAAAATATAATTTTTAAATTTATATTTGAGAGATTAATTTGATTTTTGAAAATGATTTTTATAAAAATCGAATAAAATAATTTTAAATTATGTGCAGAAAGCATGAAAAAACTGCCTTTTAGATCAATATTGTTTTTTAGAAAACATTTCTTCTTCATTAAAATAGTTTTTATTTTATTTAAAAAGATTATATAACTATTGAATTTATATGATAAATGTGGAAACCAAATTATTCACATAATTTAGTTATCTATATTCATACACTCAAAATTAATATTTATGTCACAAATAACATGTCTAAATAATAATATTTTAATACGGTATCATATTTTTCCAAAATTGATGTTCTGTACCTCATAATATACATTGTGGTTGAATTTATTTGAAATTAAATATATCATAAATAGTCGGTGTGTTACATTTTCCTCTAATATTTTCATTGTATTTAAGATATTTAATTGAAAATGATGTTCCTATTTGAAAATGGTGTGGTGTTATTGGTTTCCTTCTTGAGGTAAAGTTTCCACTTTCATCCCCAGAATGGTCTTTCCTTTTTTTACTGATACTACATCTAATGTTATTCATACAAGGTGAACCTAAGTATAATAACTCTTCACATTATTACACATTAACAAATGATTTATAAAAAAATTACATGTAATAGAAAGTAAAATGTAGGAAATATTTTCATCTTTAGGAATTGGGTACACAATATTACATCATAAAACCTGTAATGAAACATCAATAATGAAAACTTCTTTAACTTGTTCACACATAAAACTACATGGGATAACATGAAGAAATATAAAATAATGGTGTGAGATATTAACCCCAGTAAGATAATAAACATGTAATTGTGTAAATTAGGTTACACAATATGAATATCAAGGGGGGGAATAAAAAGAGTAAAAATCATAAACCTGAATGATAAGATAAGATATAGCATGATATCATAAAGGCAACCTAGGAAATGTGGAAACAACTTGAAACATCACATCATATGTCAAGGCTAACTAAAAATACATTATAGTGGAAAAATTACCATAAATTAATCTGGTTTAATCCCTATCCCATCTTGACATGTAATGATACTAAACATTACCCAATGTATTAGTGATCCATATATTTCAGGTGAACCTGTTAATTTCATTTCAATATCATACTTAATCTTTCTACAAAGATCATAAAAAAAGAATTCATTCACCATCATTTTTTATTCTGTAATATTATATTGGGGAATAAATACATTTAATTCAAAAATAAAATAATTATAATTTTATAATTTTGAATACCCTTGATATGAAATGGGTATGGTCTTTACTCGAAAATTTCTTTGAAATTGGAAAATCGTGGTGAAATTTCGGCAGCCTAATGACGTCACATAAAGATTCCTAAATTTTTTTTGTGAGAATGAAATGGTTAAAAAATATTTTGGACCTAAAATAGGATGTAATAGGTACATTTAAATATATATCCCATGATTATTAATTGTAAATATAAGGCATATGATAATAAAGAAACTTGATTAATGAAGAGGATGGAAGAACTCTTAAGAAATTTCAGCATCGTAACGGGTGTATTTGGGAGGGACTAATAAGAAAGGAAGGGGAATATCAACATTTATACATCACAAGGGAAGTATGGGGGAGGTTATAAAACATTTTCTGTAATAAATAATTACAAATAAAAGGGACATAGAGAAAAATAGATTCTTGAATAAAAGTGATAAAGAGTGGATCCCTTACCTTAAGAGTACACCACCAAAATCATGAAAGAAGATTATTCAGAGCTTAATGGAACCTTGGGGGGATTCTATAGAGAATATTTCATCTTAAGGTTGTTCTATGATGTTTTTTTAGTGAATATAAAAATGAGAATGGGTGGGTTTATATAGGAAACTATAGGGGAATTCATTGTATTTCACGGACATTGATTTTGGAATCTATATAGTAAAATATTCAAATCCACTAACCTTCTCATGATTTTCTCACTTGGTTTCTAAAAAATTGTATTATTTTTAAATATTTTATTAGGAAAATTGGCTGAACATATTAAAATATTAACCCTTTCTTATGTATATGTGAGTCACAATTTTAATGAAATGAAATTGAAATCATATATTATATTATATGTTTTGGAGGATTCAAAATGGATTTATAAAAATAAATTAATAATCATAAATAAAAATTATTTTAAGGGGAAATTATATATTTGGGAATGTATATCCATTTTTGTATTTATTAAATCATATTGGTAATTATGAATTCATAAAACACACTGTATATTTATATGGTATTTAATTTTTGTTCAAAAATTCGACTCTCTCAAAAAATTATGAAAAAATTAAACATTGTATAATATATAAATTATGATTCCAAAAATTACAATAATTTTATCTAAATAATTTTATAAATATTTTATCTTTCACCTTTAAAAAATTATAACAGATATTTATCGAAAATTTAGGGTTTTTGACTATTACAGATTCTGTACCCTAATAAAACATTACAATTGTCTTCATAAAAAGTATATGATTATTTATATTTAATGAAAATTATTAAATAATAATATTTAATTGAAATATTATTTATTTCAAATATGTATTAGTAAATTAAAATATATTATTTAATTGAATTTAATATTACAGATAAATATTATTCATGTTTTATAGTATCAAAAGAAAATATATTCAATATTTTTTCCAAATAATGTACACAATCAATTTTCTATGGTCTTTATACATATCACTTTAATAAACCAATTTACACCCCAAGAGTAAGGTGAAAAACTATGATACTTTAATGGGATTATTCTGAAATCATCATTTGTGTCATGATCTAGATGATATTGAACATCTCCCGTAAATAGTTTCTCTCAATCTTAAGTTGATAGATATAATGTTTGTATTGGTTGGGGGAAAATAAAAAATATTATATATCCATCAAGGGATATGATAAATTAGCTTTATATGGTAAAATACTACTATATGAGGCTTTCAGTTCCTTTATTTAAGACAATTTTATTTGTTAAAGACCTATATTTATACTAATAATGTGATCACTATTCAGTGGTAACGATCCATAATTTTATTTTGAATCAAAGTGGATATAAAAAAGTAGTGAATGTGCTTTCTATAAGAATATTACAAAATAAAACAATAAATCATAAGGTAATTTTATTTATAATAGTTCAGGTCACTATAATATCCACCATGGTGAAATTTATCCCACAAAATTTTCATTTCACCACTTAAAATAGATGTGGTTGATTTTGTTTCATCACTTCCTATGGTTCCCACATTGCTTCTTCAAACATGTGGTTTGTCTACATTTCAATGGCAAGGTGAATTTTATTATTTCATAGAACATTTCCTCTATGATCTATGATCTTCATTGTATGATCATCATAGGAAATATAATTCTCCAATGGTACCACCTCATGATTGATTTCATGTGAGGGGTCATGTATGTACTTTCCCAATAGTGATATATGTAATACATCATGATTCTGAGATAGGTTAGGTGGGTGTGAAAGTCGATAGGCCACCTCTCTGATGCGATCATTGATCTGAATAAGGATGTTGTATTTGGGACTAATATATCCCTTATTAAAAATTCTCATAAATTTATTAAACTGATATATGATGAGGAATACCATGTCACCAACATCAAAATATAGTTCTCATCCATTATTTTCAACATAGATATTATCTAAAATAATTTTAGCTATGATGCATTTTTTAATGACCCTAACCATTACCACCATTTCATTGACCATTTTAGGACCTACAAGTTTTTGTTTCCAAACTTCATCACATCATGTAGGTGTCCTACACTACTTCCCATAAAATTATTAATAGGGATCCATTTAGATTCTTTAGTGGAAACTATTACGGTTACAGAACTCGACTATAGGAAGATGTTGATTCCACCCTTCTTGGAATTTAAGTTACCATGCTCTCAATATGTCTTTAGTTGTCTAGATAGTCCACTAGGATTGGACATAAGTTTGAGGGTGATAAGCGGTGGTGATGTAAAACTCAGTGTTTAGAGGATGATGAATACATTTCCAGAATTGGAGGTGAATCATAGATCATTATAAGATACAAAAGATAGTGTTAATCCTTGCAACCTAATGACTCTTATGATATACATACATGCATTGATTTCCAGTGATAATTCCTCTTATATCCCAAAGAAGTGTGCAGTATTTGTAAGGGGATCTAACACAACCCATATAACATTATTCCCTTTTCTTGTATTTGGAAGACAAGTTAAAATTTATATGGTGATGTTTTCCCATTTCCATGTAGGTATGGGTAATGATTATATCATACCCATATATTTTTTCCTTTCTACATTAATTTTCTGATATAAAAGGAATTTTGATATATATCTTGTGATATCCATCTTCATATATTCCCAATAATAGTGTTCTCAGAGTTCTCAATACATCTTGGTGCTTCATAGGTGGATAGTGAAGGTTGAGCTACGTGCATCATCCAATAACACCTTCTTTAACTTAGGATTTTTTTGTACACATACTCAAGATATAAATCATCTAAAACTGTCATGATTAACATTTATCTCTAAGGATTTCCCATTTCTTATAGCTTCAACATTATTCTAAATTCCCTTATCAACTCTTTTATCTTCTTTTAACCTCTGCAGAAGAGAGGGATGATAAATAATTTTTGAAATGGTTGAGGATGTTCTTTCCCTTAGAATTCCCATTTATATCCTTTCCAAATAAAAGAAGATCGTATCCTTATCAATTATCTTCAATGTTATAATTTATGGATCCTTTCTACATAGTGTTTCTTCTAGTTTAATCACATTCCAAGGATGGTAGAGGGTTGACTAGTCATAGTATTTGATCAGCATTAACCATCTTCATTAGTACATATTGAATACTTTTTGTGTGAATATATATTTAAGGATTTTCTGAACTATATATATTTCACACTTCTAACCAAATAGATAATGTTTCTAAATTTTCAATGCAAAGATCACTGCAACCAACTATAGATCATGAATTTTGTAGTTCTACTTTTGAATCATTAACTATCTTGTATAATAGGCTATCAAATTTTCATTCTGCATTAAAATGTAGACAATGACATTTTTCAAAGAATTGTTGAATTCTATGAAAATTTCTCAACTTTAGAGTTGTTTTAGAAAATGGGTTGTGATAAGCCTCATATCCAACTCCTTTAATATATAATTAAATTATTCGTTCATATAAAACTTTAGCCCCTTTAGAGTTTTCTAAGTAAGAGGGATTGAAAATCATGAGACATTTATGAAAAATCAATTATAATATACAGCATACCAAAGTAAACTCTATATATCTGTCATAAATGTTGGCCTCAACCATCCTTCTTCTTTATTCTTCATTTAAGGGTCCACCAATATATCATTTCTTGTGATGATATTCCACAATAATGATAGTTCCTTCAAATAGAACTCACATTTGTTGTACATTTCATAAAGCTTCTTGTTTCACTAGGTATTTATAATTATACACAAATTATCCTCATGTCCCTCCTTAATATTCGAGTATATTAGAATATCATATATAAAGATGACCAAAAATCTTTTTAGGTAATCTCTAAAAACACTATTCATAAATCCATAATGATTTTTTAAATAATTAGTGAATCTTAAAGGAATCACTTAGAATTCATAGTGCTCATACCTTGTAAATAAAATATTCTTAGGGATTCTTCCTTCTTATACCTAACATAGTAATATCACGACCATAGATCCACCTTGAAGATTTATTGTTCTCTATATAGCTGATCAAAAAAGTCATCAATCAATGTAATAGGATAATTGTTCTTTATCGCGATCTTGTCATTCTCGTGATAATTTATACAATGGAATATTGACATATCCTTCTTCTTGATGAAGTGTATTGTGGCACCCCATGGTGAATTACTTGGGTATATGAACCCTTTTTTCAGATTCTTAAATAATTGTTTCTTCAACTACAACATTTCTTAAAAATCCATTCAATTAAATTCTTGGATAATGGTAACACACCAAGCATAATCTTAATTGAAAATTTGACCTCTTTTCTTTGAGGAAGACTAGGAAATTTTTCGAGAAACAATTTAGTGCATTCCCTTATAATGGGCATGCCTTTAATGATGATCCTTTACATAGACTCGTTTATTTGAGTTATATATGGTTTCTCATATGGAAATAATATCAATTCTTGAGATGATGGTGCTAAATAAGATTCATCCTTATCCTTGTATTTTTAAAGAATCAATGGATGAATAACAATATAGAGAGTCATTTCATTATCAATAAAATTTATATTGGTTATATACATGGATATCCAATCCATGGCCATAATTGCATCAATGTACACCAAAGGGAGTATGACAAAGCTCAGTGGGAAATTCATCACAAAAAATTTTATAGGAGTGTAGTAATATACTTTGGATACAATAATTACCCCATTTTCCATTTTCACTGACAAATCTATATCAATTATTTGTGGTGGTGTTTGGAAAGTTATAAAAAACATTCGTGATATGAATGAATGCATAAAATCAGAATGAAAAGGTTTGTTTTCTATTTTTTAATGATTAACTAGAATACCAGTGTAACACCCCAGGTAAATAAAGAATATGAAATTTTCATATTTATCTATATTTTTTGAATAAAATATTAATACGACTTTAAAGGGGACGCTATGCTCGATGGTGTACCCAACACGCAACAACGAGTTTCTTGGGAATCTTACGTTGCACTCTAATAATAAAATAATATTATTTTAAATGGTAGTTAACATGTAGCCTTTTCATTGGTGGGAATGGATATAAATAACTAAAATATGATTATATATGTTTTTAAATGTTTTTATATTTATCCAATAAAAGATAGAGGCTTAAAATACGGAAAGAATTCAATTTTAGGAGTATATGCCCTAGTTTTCACTAAAGGTTCACTTATCGCCTTTTGATAGCGAACCGTCATTAAATATAGTTTGGTTCACTCTTATACAATCTATTGGACCAAATAAAACTCTTCTTAAGAATCGGGACATCAAAATTTACTTTGTGTAAATTTTTGGTATCTTTCCGATAAAGTTCATTTTTTTAAATGAATAGTGTAAAATGTTGTATTTTAATTCAAAACCTATTTTTAATCTAATTTATTTATATGATTAGATTATCTTTTGAATTTGTTTTAAAGTGAAACTAGAATATATTTTTACCATTAAATCCAATATTGGTCGTTGGAATTAATTTCACTTTGAAATCAGACTTAAACTAGTGTCAATCTTTTGATACTTATTGTTTCATAAAAACACGCTATTTGCTTTGACAGCAGGAATTAATTATTAAATTAATTAATGTGACTTATATGTTTTTAATTTTGTAAAATAGACTTCATTTTTGAATTCGGAATATCAAATATAGCTTAGGGTGAATTTTTGAGATTTTTCTGTAAAACTTCAATTTTTGATGAATAGTGAAACCACTAAGTGGTACTTATAAAAACTGATTTTTCCGTTTAAATGAAATTTTTCCATCTTTGTGTTTTGAATTTCAGAAATCCGACATAAATGGTTGTTATTAAGAAGTAAAATGTGGTTCAATGGGATAAAAATAATTTTTTGGTGAATAGTAACTTATTAAGTTTTTAATCGCGATTAGAGGTAATTATTGTAGTTTATGGTAAGAATAATGTTTTAATAAAATTAAATGACCTAGACACATGTCCTAAACTCATTTTATATTTCATGGCCGACCAAGACAATCCATGGGTCAACTTGGGGACCCCATGGAGCCACTTTGGTTGGAAAATGACATAAATATCTTTTTATTTAATGTTAAAGTAAAAATGACACAAACATGAGACGTTTTACTAAAACAATTTTTACATAGGGTTATACAAGTCATATGTTTGACTATAAATATTCATTGTAAAGCTAACAATATTTCCTACATCATAGTATTTTTTTTATAATTTTTAAACAATAAATAAATTAAATTATTTATGACATCATGATGATGCAGTGATGACCTCATTATTTAACGATTTAAATAAAATGGAAAGATAATGTAATATCTAAGACCTACACATGTCTAAAACCTATTGGATGAGTGGATTTAGAACCTGTATCACCTTATCCTAGAAATACATCAATTTGGGACCTTAAAAATCCGAAACGCTTTTTAAAATAAAGTAACATTTTGTAACATTACAAGAGTGCCCCTCCTCTCCTCTTATAAAAGGCCCCCACCTCTACCTCCTTAATCACAATCCCAAAGCCTTTGGATCGGCCAAACTCTGCCCATTTTGTCTCTCCACTTCCCACTCTTACTTCTTGAAGCCTCACTTTGGGCATAAGTATTCCCAAGGAAGCCTTTGAGCTCAAACCAAAGGGAGTTACCCAATTTTAAGGTAATGTCTTCACTTGTGTCCTTTTGTTTTATTTTGCTTCTCCAACCCCCTAAACTCTTTTTATTCATTTGTTTTGTAAAAAATCCAGTATATTAAATATACTAGGATGTTTTTATAAGAAGTATTCGAGCTACAATTACACACACCTACATGTAATGGTTAAAGAACATATTGTTTCTCTGGATGGCGAATTTCTGCCTCCCGAAACGATGATTGTTCAACATTCTTCTAACACCTTCAAAGGTGGCCATTAAGATGACACTATATTTATATGTGATATATAATATGTTTATATTTTCCTTAAACTTCTGTATTTTTTCATTTTTGGCATACCTTTATGCTTTCCATTATGGGTAAATGTGATATCTTCATTTAAGGAAGTGCGGACTACCGCCCCCTCAAAGTGATTTGATTCGTTAATACCATATGTGGTACATATAAAGGATATATTTAATAATATTATATATGATACCATATTGGAATTAAATTAATATTATGTATCATTATGCTTTAATTCAATTAAATATGAAATAGAAATGGAAGTAGCGTTCATGTGTACGTACGGCTTATCGTCTCCATGAACGGTACATTTCATTTCTTATCTCAAAATGTTATGTAATATTATAAGTACATATATATAATGGATATATATGTAATATATTACATAAAAATTATGGATATCATTATGGAATTCTAACATATATATATCTCTCCCATTTTGTTTTAATTCCATTAATATGACAAAAAAATGAAAGTAGCGTTCATGCGTACGTACGGCCTACCGTCTCCATGAACGGTGCTTTTCATTTTTTATCTCCAAATGATATGGAATAGTATTAAATTAATATTTAATGGATATATATGATATTTTAATCATTAATACTATTCTATAAATTATTTACTTATAACTACATGGGAAATCTATTTTTCAAACAAGTTCATTTTTGACTCATGTACCAAACATTGGCAAAAACGTCTGATATGAACTAACATTATTAAACAAATATTATAACATTATAATATGTTATATGAACTGAATAATAATCTCTAAAGGAGGTACTTATGCAATTATTAATTGACCAAAGTTTATTATTCAGGAATATAAAGAAACGAACAAGACAAGTTGGACTTAAGGTAAGGGATCTTACCCCTCTCTTTCTTTTTAAGTACACTCTTTTATGTCATTCCTTATAAGCTCATCTTTCTTTTTATTGGGATGTTATTTTATATTACTCTTACTTTAATTTTTATGTTCATATGATGAGAGACCCTATTCTCTCTCATCAATCCATTTTGGAAGTTTTGAGTGGTGCCGTTAGGCTGCCGAATTTCCGTAAGAGATCTAACATCTCTCTTTCTCTTTAAGTACTCTCCATTATGTCACTTCTTTCAAGCTCCTATTTGTTATGTTGGGGGATGTTCTTTTATATTCCTCTTTCTAAAAACTTTATTTTAATATGATTAGATACCCTATTTTATCTCATTAATCCATTTTTGTAAGTTTTATGTGGCGCCGTTAGGCTGCCAAGTTTTCATAAGGGATTTTTCATCTCACTTTTATTCCTGTGATATTTATGATACATTTGACACAATTTCCTTTGAGTGGTGTATGTACTGCCCATTATTTTACTCATTGTGTAATATAATTTCCTTTATTAGTATTTACATCAATGTTGTATTGTCCTTCTTTCATGGGGTGTATGTTTTGAAAGATACCCAAGTCGGTAAGGGAACCTTTCACCCTCCTCTTTTTAAATGACTTATTTTGTTGGGTCTTTTAATTTACATATTGTTATATTGGGATATGTTCTCATATATCCTTATTGATGTAAATTTTATGTCCAAGTGATGAGATACTTTTTTTAATCTCTCATCAACTCATTTTGATGTGACGCAGTTAGGCTGTCAAGGGAACTTCTTAACCCAATTTCGATTTCTTTGGGTTCAATAAGTAGTTATTGAATATGTCATCCTTTGAATATGTGTGAATGACCTTTGATTATTTTACACTTAATATCCACTTATATTTGGTGTATTCATTTGTCACACATAATTATGTAATTGATTTATCCTTAAACCAAGGATATCGTCTTTGTATGGGACTTCGTCTCAATCTCCTTTCATTGAGGCATATTTTGTTTTATACACAACCTTCTTTTATATGGTGTATAAACCCCTTTGACTTTTACGTCTATCCAAAAGGAATATTTTTTGTACGAAGCGTTTACTAAACGACAAAAGGGAATTTTTTTGTCATACGTATGCAGCGACAATGACTTCTCCGCCGCCGTGACCATTATTTTAGTTTCGGCTTCCTCTACAAGACGTACCTTCTTTTTAAAAGAAAAATAAATACCATGTTTTACTTTTTTTTTATTTTGGTATTGAAAATAGTTTTCATGATGTTTTTATATCAATGTGTTGTATTTATATCTTGTGATTGAAAGGTGGAAATGTTATGTTTCCTTTATGCATGTTTTATGTGATAGGATTATGTTGAGGTTCTTGGGCAATATTATAAAGACGGGTGGTTTCGTGATAGACTAAGGGCGGGTGAGCCCGATATAGCTCTCCAATGCATTGGGTAACGCGAAGGAGTGAAACGATAAGGTTTCTCTGAAGAGATTTAGGGAATATACTGTGATGGGTATTCCAAACGTAACCAAGAGGGTAACTCCCTACGTAAGAATGTTATGAATGCCTCAAGTTACCTTTATGTCTTATGATTTCTATGATTTATTCATGATTTGATGAGGTATGTTAAAGTGCTTTTGTTTTATGGGTAAAGTATGATCTCATTCTTATGTATATATGTACCCATGTTTCCTTTCCATATTTTTATATCCCTTACTGAGCTTTTTATGCTCATCCCATGTTTTTGAAATGTTTTTCACAGGTCAAGGGAAAGGTACATGATGTGATGATAGTGTCAAGGATGTGTCAAGAAAGAATCCATGTTTTATTTTCAATATGTTTCCATTGATGGGAAGAATGAATATTGTCTTTTCTGTAACCACTTTGTTTAAATGTGGAATGTAATGCAAGTTTCGTGATCTAATTCTCTAAAACTCTAAACCTAAAAAGATCCTCAATGTGTAGTCTTGTAATAACTCAAGATGAAGTAAGGTTTAAGGCTGGGGCCTTATAACGAGTCACCACTTCATTGTCAGGATTCACATCAATGGTAGTGATGGGGAATGATCACCCTAGATACCTTGAAGGTTTTTGGTTGCCTCTGGAATCCCTTAGATTAGTGCAATAGTTTGAAAAGATCCATACTTTCATGCATTGGTAGCAATGAAAAATGTGATGAAGGTTCACCAGAGTATTCATTTCCTCCATTGGATTAGTTCCCTTCCTTCCCACTCCTAAAGCATTTTTTATCCCCCTTAAGAAATTTTATGGGTCTCTATTTCCACACCATTGACAAGTGGGGTGTTTAAACTTTGTTTCAACATTAGATTTCTCCATTAGACCACTAGAATTAGACTCCACTTTTAACTTATTATCCTTGTGATACCCCTAAAATTCAGTAATATCTATTTTGACATTGTGGGGAAATCAACCAATATCCCCATTTCTATCAAACTCTCATATCCCTATGGATTTCTATAGAATTGGTTTTAGTCCTCTAATTAAGTGTTAAAACATGCACTGACGAGTAAAAAAAAAGTTAGTGATGTACCATGTAAGTCTTGTGAAATTCCCATTATATGCCCTAATATATTTCTCATATTGTTTCATGAGAGAAAGGAAATTTATTTTCATTTTAATATTGAGATTTTGAGGAAAATAATTATCAGAAAACGTTTTACCAAAATCCATATACACCATTACTCTAATTTCTTCCTCAGGATTCATATTTTGGATCAATTTCCACCATTGACCACCTCCACCATCCATTAGATAACCGACTATTAGAACCTTCTATTCCTTATAACATTTTAGAATGCAGTATATCTTTTCAGTAGAGTTGATCAAGTATTCTATGATTAAGGGATTAGTTGACCCATTAGAAACCGGATGACTATGTCACATAAATCATTGAATTTAAAATTTTTCTCTCTTAATGGGATTTGTATTCTTGACATGATATGTGTTTCTATTTAGAACCCGAGCTAGCTGAGAGGGTATCGTCATGAAGTGCATGATTTCTTCTCCCATCGGGTTGGGAGTCTCATTGGTGTCTTCATCACATTTATCTTCAAATTTATTTTTTACTTGATTCCTTCTATTTCTGACCATTGACATTAATAATATAAAAATTATAGATGAGTATACTTAAACATGAAAACACATATATATTATTTTAATTACATTCATTGAATAACTTATTACATACATTCTTTTTGTAAACTTATGGATTTCTAGGATTCAGTCTATGTTATCAATGATTTATTTATTAAATATACTCTTATGTGTATTTTTTTACTCCCCTAATAATGGTTCATAAAGAGCTTATCAATTTACCAAAGCATATCCCTAGAGAGTGTCAAATCAGGTGCATAGTAAGGCATATTGTCGTGTACTAGGTTACCCCTGAGTCAGGCTTGAGAAACCTTTCCCTAGTTATTACCATAAGGTACATCTTTACCCAAACCATGTCAAATTGAAGTATCTTGATAGGGTTTTATTTTATTGATAAAATACAAGCTCTATACTTACCAAAATTTATGGATTTTTCATAAACATATTCTTATCCAAAAGGAATTTTCTAGATTTTTATAATCATAATCCCAAAAATTACATAACTTTTCCACTTATACTAACTCTACCAATAATTCACACGATTACTTAGCAATACAAGATTTCATCCATAATGTTAAAGTTAATTCAACCAGAAAGATCAGGAATTCAAATGTCTTTGGGAATAAGGAAGATTAAAATAAAACATAAAACATGGAAAACAACATCATTATTTAAAACATCTTTAACATGCTAACAGTTAAAACTATAAGGGAAAACATTAAGAAATATATAACAAAGTGGTGAGAAATAAATTCAAGTAAGGTAATAAACATGGAAGATGGTAAAAAATGTTAGAAAATAGGAATACCAAGTTCCATAAAAATATTTTAAATCTAAATCATGAATGGTAAGACATGATATAACTTGGTAATATAAAGGCAACGTGGGAATTGTGGCAATAACTTAAAACACCGCATCATTGGTCATGGATAACTGTAAAGAAATCATAAATAAAAAAGTCCCATAAATGAACTAAGTTTACTCTATATCTTAAAATGATGTATCATGATACTAAACGTTACCCAATGTATTAGAGTGCTATATAATTTTGGTCACCCTTTCCAATTTTATTTTAATTTCATTATTAAGTGTGCCACATAGATCATACAACATTGATTTAGTCATCATCATATTTAATTTCAAAACAATGTACTATATAATAAATACAATTATTTAAAATATAAAATAGCTATATGTTTATAAATTTGAATTCCCTTGATAGGAAATGTTTATTTTATTCACAACACAATGGTTTTTAAATGTGAAAATCATGGTGAAATTTCGGTAGCCTTACGATGTTTCGTAAAAATTAAAAAAAATGGGTTGTTGAGAATGAAAAGGGAATATCATAATTTGGAAATAAAATGGGTATTAATAGAGTAATGTAAATATATAAACCATCTATATTAATAGTAAATATAAGGCATATGATAATAAATAAACTTGATTAACGAAGAAGAAGCAAGAACTCTTACAAACTTTTGGCATGGTAACTGGTGTATTTGGGAGGGATTAATGAGAGATAAAGGGGTATATCATCATTTATTTATCATAAGGGATGTATGGGGGAGGTTTTAAAACATACTCAATCATTATTAATTAAAAATAAAAAGGTCATAAAATATAAAATATTCTTGAATAAAAGTGTGAAAGAGAGGAACCCCTACCTTAAGAGTATGACACCAAAAGCATGAAATGGGATTCTTGAGAGATGGGGGAACCAAGGGATGATTATAGAGATACGAGGGAGGATAAAAGATATTCTTAATTTATTTTTATTGAAGATAAATGGGATCATGGGTGGATTTATATTGGTAATGATATGGGAATTCTTTAATATTTTACAAACATAGGTTTTGGAAACCTTATAATAAAATATTCAAAACCACAAACCTTTTCATGGTTTTTTACCATGGTTTTCTAAAATGGGTGTTTTTGTAAATATTTTACTAGTAAAAGGGACAAAATTTTTAAAATATTAACCTTGATTATGTGGTGGAGAGTAATACTTTTAAAGAAAAGAATATAGAGACATAAAATATATTATATGTTTACAAGGATTCAAAAAAGATTTATAAAATTAGTCAAATGATAATTAAATCAAATTATTTTTAAGGATAATACTTATATTTTTTCTAGTATACCCATTATAGTATTTATTACAACATTATTAGGTTATTATGAAGTCATAAAACACAACATATATTTATACGATATTTAATTTTTAACTAAAAATTTTATTATCTCATATAATTATAAAAAATTAATTTTTGGATAATTTCAATGATCTGATTAAAAAAATGATATTCATTTTACCTAAATAATTTTTTTATTATGTGCATTTTCTCTTAAAAAATAATAACTGATACTTAGTGAAAATGATGGGTTTTGGACAATAACTTTTTAAAAACCCTAATAAAACATTAAATTTGACTTCATAAAAAAATTATGAGTATTTATATTTAATAAAAAATATTCATTAATAATATTTAATTGAAATATTATTTATTTCAAAAATACATTAATTCATAAAAATAAAATCCTCAATAGAATAGAATATTATCCAAAAAATACTATTTGTATTTTATAGTATCAAAATAAAAAAAATTATTGTTCTTTACAAAATAATATATATAATTAATTTTTTAGGGTCTTGGTACATTTCCCTTTTATATATATAGTGTACACCCTAAGGGTAATGTGTGGGATAGTGAGACATTCATGGAATCATTCAATGAACATGGTATGGGTCGTGATCATGATGAGCTTTAACATCTCCAATAAACAGTTTATCTCATGCTATTTTTTTTTGGATATTAGATTGGGATTTTATGAGGGAAAGGAACATAAATATTATCTCTATAAGAAGATCGAATAAATGTACTTCATAGGGTAAAATCCTATTGTATTAGTCCATCAATTTCTTTTTCCGAGTCAATTGAATTTGTTACAGCCCTATATTAATAATAATCATGTGATCACTATTCAAGGGTAATAATTCTTAACTTTCTTTTGAATTCAATTTGATATATTAAAATAAGTGCATGGGTTTTATATAACTATATAATGTAATAAAACATTACATCATAAGGTAATTTTTTTACAACAGTTAGGCTAGTTACAGTAAGTGAGTCCAAAAAAACTCTTCATCGAGTGCATACACAAATAATCGGATGTTCACACAGTGGGAGGAATTTTGGAGGCTTCTTCTATGAAATTTCTCCTAGTATATAGAATATTAATTTTTAGTGGGATGTAGAAGTTTTGATCTAAAGGCCCCCAAACCAATGGTTTATGGTTGAATTTATTTTTACCAAAACATATATTATAAATTCAAGGTATTTTAGGATCCTAGGGTTGGTGGATGTGGTAAAAAATACATAACCTTGTGGGTTATAGTCTCTCTCATATTCTTTTGAGGTGACTATCATGACATCCTTCTTAATTTTCTATTATTTTCTCATATCGTAGTCCAAATCTACTTTGTGTTGTGGGAGTTACCTAAATTTCACTAAGGGATTATTTAATTTTATGGGATTTTATTTTCTTTTATTGGATTCTTTCCCAAATTTCATAAACAAATGGTGTAAGAGCATATTGTTATCTTGTTCTCACTGAGTAAGAAATTTGTTAGTATTAGATATAATAATATTATAATGGAAAAACCAAATAACATATGAAAAACCTAGGGTTGATACATGGACTTAGGTAGAGAAATTTATTGACATTATTCTTAGTGTACTCTATATCATTCTATGAATTGTGAAAAAATTCATTTATCCATACCCAAACCATCCTAAAATGTATAAATCCAATGGTGAATCAAAAATAAAATAGAATGGTTTTTTCAAGCTGTTGAAGAATTTAATCAATAAATACTATCTCTAAAATCATCAATTTTTATTATTTTTAGCTAAAAGAAAATCAAAATTGATCTGGTATTTATTTCACATATCACATTGATTTGTCTGTATACTCTACATATGATAAGTATGTCATTATGTGGTTGCAATGTCTTTTCCATATATTCATGTGAATATAATGAATTCATATATTTTTAATGTCTCATGAATTTAATACTAAAAGGTTGATATGATCAAGGATATAACTGGTATATAAAAATTTGATATCTCTTTCCACACATCCATAATATACTCTTTATCATCAAAGAGGGATTCCTCCACTCAATCTAACCAGAGAATCCATTTCCTAGATTCCATGTAAAGGGTACTAGAATTTTTTGGAATATCCTCCATTGAATCCAAAGGTGTAATAGATGGTAATGGTCACATTGGAATATCATATTTCTGAGAATAGATATCATTAGTCATGTTTGAGTTACATTGTGCAGCTGGACATAGACCCTTGAGTGCCCCCTAATATGATAGTGTTATAAGAGTATCTTATCAATTGAGAGAAACTTCTTTGTGGGGTGGGATTATATTTCAGAGTGGACCTTCATATTAAATTTTAAGTGGAGTAACTCAATGTTAATATTTATATTTTCTATTATATGGTGGAGTTCTATTTTGGATTGATAAATTTCTATAGGGAGTACCTCTACAACATATTCATAGTGATGGACATCTATAGTGGATAGTTGGTATCCAGGAGGGGGACATAATGGATAAAAATTATAGATGTATTAGAAATCATATAAATATATTATTTATTGGTATTTTATCATTGATGAGGATTTACATATCTCACACCATCTAAAAGGTTTGCATGATTGATTTTTATGTTTCCACTGGGAGGACATTCATGGAAGACGCTCTGGGTTGAACCTCAAGAGTATATGATCATAGTGATACTAGGGGGACATCCATGGATGTAGTTTCATTCTCGTTATAATGATGAGAAATTCAATTATTGGGATACTATCGAGAAATTTTGAAGGGTTTCAAGAACATCAGAATTTATTGGGGGTAGGAATATGATCATGATCTAGGGAAAAGTACTTCCCTAGATGATATATTTTCTTATAAACTCTATACTAAGTAAATGAGATTTTATATATTTTAAAAAGAATATAAAAAGTGGGAAACATCCTAATTGACTCAAATGATATCATGCAAATATATTTTTTAACTTCTTGAGACTGCGCAGGAATATGGGTCTACCCTTCACAGACCATCAGAATCTATCAATGTGTTATTTAGAAAGGGAATAAAGATGACTATGAATACCAGTTCATGGTGGGATATATTGAAAACCATCCATTGAATAAAGAGGATCAATGATATATAAATTATTCTAAATTAAAACAATAATATATGGATTATTTATTTATTTTTTATATAGATATTTTCTTTCCCTAAAGTGGATGTCATTATATGTTGGGGACCTTTAGTCAGAAAATATATATGATCCTGATCCTATTCAACAATCATGATTGGGATATACTGATGATCCTATTTAATGGTATCTTGAATATGGGTTCAGCCTTGAGTAGTTGATAAGTCATATTAACAAGCTCTTTTGGTGATAGGGGAATGAATATGATCCATCCCGTGTAGGATGATGGTATATGTTAATAGTGGCCTTCAACATCTACTTTTGGGACATACTGACAGTACTAAATGACAATTTTTTTATATAATTTGGCCCCTTGATCATGGCCATAATAGTAATCTAGGACATATCCTTGTGAATTATAAATTAGTCCTCTTCCATGAGAGTGGGAATAAAATACCACTCAAATCCTCCAGTTTCTACCGGGATATACTCATAGGATTTATAGGTGTCAGTAATATTATGATCTTTTTATCTCTTTGATATTATAATATTTCCTTATCATCCTCTCATTATTTCTTCATTATACTATAAAACTTGAAGTATGTCAATAGTAATATAGGTCTACTCGTTTACAGTTATTATAATACACATACTAAAAACTTTAGTGGGAAATATTATATAGGCATGATCCCAACCTTTAATAGTCTATTTCCCCCCAAAAAAACATCCATCTTGTTTTCAATGACATAGTGACCATGAATGGGATTTCTAGGATAGCTTCGTTAGAAGCCTCAATATAAACATGGGCCTTACAAAATTGGTATTGTTTTCAAGTAGTGGAATCCCTCTTGGGTTGTTACTATCCCTTAACGAGAACGTAGTTTATATCATTATTCTTTTTTCTAAGATATGGGAGGTAGGTTTTGAATTTCACTTGAGGTAATAATCTGAAGAGGATGGAACTGGTTATTAGTGACACTAAATTCACAGTGGTTCTATATTGATGAGAATGTCTATGGGACATGATTACTTGGATGCCCTCTCATGTACCCTCTATGGTGGGGATAATATCATTAATGAAATAATACCTAACCAAATAATTTAAAACATTTGTATAAAGACTTTGAGTTGGTGAAAACATTCTCTTAATAAAAAAATCCATGGCCTTTATGGCTACTGAGGAATATATATGAATCTATGAAGAAATAGTTTTTCTAGAAGGATGATAGTTTTATTAGGTTTTAATGATATTACTATGGTAATTAATATATAAAAAATATATAATTTATCAACATAGTATAATAATAATGGGCATATTCATCTTATCACATTCTTGGGAAAAATATTCATGTTGGGTCCACTATTTTTTAATAGACATTTTGATGCACATCCCAACCAAGATCCTTTTGAGTCTTCTTAGACATATTTTCCAATGGAATGTGATCACTAGGACATTACCAACCATATTATTTAATGTTAATTAAATGAGATTATGGGAGGTCTTTCTCATCACACACTTTTGGGAGGGATTATTTCATACTCTTACACTATCTTATGATTTATGATATGTTTGTCATTTTTCCCCAAATACTTATGATGGATTATTTATTTCAATGATAAAAATTAGTCATTGAAATTAATCATTGTTAAAACCTATATATATCAAATATTCATCATCAATTATATCATCTTTATGTATCATATAAGCTCCATCAACATCACCATTTTTTATAAATCATTGGTTCTCTGCATTTTTGTTTCTAATATATTGTTATGCGATTTAAAGAAATGCATCTAGGTACTTTGTATTTATACAATATATACAATGGATTTTTGTGTTTGAGAGTTGGGATTGGGACCATGATAATGGATTACCATGTATACCATTTTCATGATCCAATGTTAGTGTAGATAAATATGACCCCAATGGTCCATCTTCAATAAGACAAGTATTGGTAATTAGGACTAAGGGTATTTATCACTCATATGGTGGGGGGTATTTTCATCATAAAAACATAGAAATTTAAAAAATTCCACAAATAACTGAGTAACCTATAATCATCATTTAAATAAAAAAATTACATCTATAATAACGGAGGATGATAAAAATAGTTATGGAATCTTATAGGAATAAAGGGTCATGAAATAGTTTAACTCTCATCAACCATCATAATTAGATCATCATGTTAGTAATACTATAAGAAATTTCATAAATATTTCATACCATTCAATGTAGGAAAAATATAAAATCCAAACTCTCAAATTTTGGTAATGATCTCATCATTATCACATTATCATAATATGAATGTTGTGATCTCAACATGGGTCCATAATCCCATAATTATCACATCATTAAAATTATGAAACCCCACTAAAATCTTGTAAAAATAATTCCATCATCATCACTTCATAATACGAACACTTCATCTACAAACTCATGCTCTAATCTTCAGCCATCATAGCCTAAAACATGACACCACATTTAAGCCATCTTAGGTCATGGAAATGTGTACATGCTAACCTTAATCCAATACAGCCCATAATTGTTTCATAAATCATACCATGATCCATTACTACAAATACATTAATATATATATATATTTATATTTATTTATTTATTTATTACACATCAATAAATTACAACCCATAAATATATATATATATATATATATAAACATCATAAACATGAGTTATTATAATCCCATTGGACTATACATGTGATTAACATAACCTATAACATCCAATATATAGATTCATTATGACTTAATACATTTACCTAGTACAGGTATACACATAACCAAAATCCATTATGGCTAGTCCATAGAGTGTAAAAAAACACAAACAAGAATGATAAAAAAAATAATTATACAAGTAAACAATAAATAACAAAACATGTATATATGTACACCATTTATAACAATCATGTAACATCATAAGGCATAATTAAGGGATATTATAAAAACATAGTTAATGAATTAACCAAAAAAATAAAGGTTTCATCCAAAAAATCATACAAGATACCACAAAAAATTATCAATTCAAACTTCATAATAGACTCTCATGTTATCCATATTTAAAAAGTAACTGAATACCATATATAATTTAATATACCTTACATAATTTTCTTACATGGTTACATTATTAATTTCTCACCATTAATTATTTATGTATTAGTTTACTTATTATCTATTTTATAAATCAAGAAATCTACGACAAAACCCTAATCTCAAAAAATAAGATGCAATATTCTAGAAAACAATTCTATTAAGACCTTAAATATTTTACTTTAAACATTAAATTTATTAATGAAGGATAATACTAGATTATTACATATTCAATATAAATATATGGATATTCTAGTGGCTAAATTATAATTCTAGATCACATTCATATTTTTCTCCACTCTTATACTTTTAGTTGCAGCGACTTAAATTATTTATCTTTTCATAATTAATCCCATTTACACTTAAGGATCAACATTTTTATTTCTTAAAAGGTGGATAAACATGATATTATATAACCACATATTGTTATAAATTCAGGGAAATATCCTTTAATGTAAATTTCAGCAATTCATTTTCATTCCATCCAATATTTATTTACCATTCAAATTTCAAAAAGTCATTTTTACTATTGATCTATTAAAATTTATTATTCATTCCCATTAGAATGATCATTTAAATCAGTTATATCGAAATGAGTATCTATAACGAAAAATATGGTTTATCATAAAAACAAGAATCATTATTGTATGGAAACCGCCATCGGGACCAGGCACCACACAACTTTGTATGGGGAAATTCTAGCCGATCAGCAATGCAAGGTGGGGATCTTAGCGATTAATGATGCAGATGCTGGGGAGGGGAAATTCTAGTGGGATGGGCCTATGGGTCATATATTGGACATGGTATGCCTCTGGCCTTCAGGTCATGTATTTCAAGTCATGTCGGGCATTGTGCCTTGGGCCTACAGGCCATGTATGGGTTCCCCTTCAACCCTTAAAAGAGGGATTATCCATAATAAAATAAAAAATAAGGCCTTCAGGCCATTCGAGTGAAGGACACATTACACATTATTCCATATCATCAATATTAAAGCCATATTGTTTTATTCTTTATTTAATGAATTAATATATAAAGATACTCATAATACTATCCAAAAATATTGAGATTTTTATTTTCATTGGGTAATTTGACACATATCATATGAACATATAATAATGACCCAACACCATTATTTAAAATTCCATGACACACCCTTAAATTACATTGATCATATAATACTACATGAGATAACCTTGGGATGTACATTGGAATGGGGTGACCAATATAGACATTTTAGGGAAGAATCCAGTCATAACACAAAATAAATTAGTACACGAGTGTCATGTGGAATAACATGATGACATAGAAAGGTGATAATCCTAATCAAGAACATCAAAACAGGGTAAAAGATGATAACATCATGGTATGACAGGAATTTGGAAACAACATAAAACATGGAATCAAAAGAATAATTCAAGGATAAAGGTTGAGTCATAATAACATAGTGTACTTAGTATAACCACACATTCACCATATAGGGTATCTCTTGATATAAAAAATTACTAAATGTATTAAATGAAAATATAATTCTTATCCAACCCATGACATTAATATTTTATACGTAAAACTTTGTTCCATATTGATCATACAACATAAAAAATATTTTGTCACTTTTAATCCCATGATTAAGTATGGTGCGTTAAATAAATGGAATTTAGTAATCAATTAATTTTAAGTACACCTATGTGAATACTGTTGAGTGGAAATATAGATTGGTAATCACCACATAGTGTCTAACATTGAATATTACGAGATAATTTCAGTAGCATAATAGGTGTACAAAGAGGTTCATAGAAGGGTTTAATAGTAATTATAGGCAATATCTATTTAGATTATAATTACAAGTATATAAAAGGGGTTTTAAAAAAACCTTAAAATATGAGAAACTGGACACAAAAAGTATCAGTGAAAATAAAGTTCTTGATTAAAAAGTAAGAGGAGAGAATCCCTTACCATGAGAGGGTGCTTCTAGATTCCTAGGAGGATTTCCTAAAAGATTGGGAACACCATGAGAGAAATTTAGAGAGGTAAAGGGAGAGTAAAATCCGGATAAATTGGATTTTAGTGGGGACGGCTGCTAGGGTGGGTGGGAATTTACAACAAAATTGTGGGGGTTTCATTATTAATTTCTAAACCTATATATTTGAATCTATGTTAAAAAATAATAAAAACGAAAAACCATTCAAAATTCCCCCATGGTTTCTCCCAAAGAGGATTAGTTTTCAATAATATATTAGTATATAAACTTAAATGCTTAAAATAATACCATTCATGATGAGTAATTGAGTCATGTTAAAAAATAATATTTTTAGAAATCTTAAAATTTAATATAGGTTTTTGTAGATTCATTATAGGTTCTTAAAACTAATAAAATAACCTAAAATTTTAATTTAATGGGGAAATAAATTTTTTATCCTGATATGATTTTATATTATTTTGCCGATCACTTTTTTACTATTATGATTTCATAACACACACTGTATATTTATAATAAATTTAATATTTATTCAAAAACCATTCTTTGTAAGAAAACATAATGAACTATTTACCATTTGATAATATTTATGTCATGATTAGTGAAATAATACTTATTTTAACCAAATAAATTTCTATATATCTGAGATTTTACATTAATTTGAAGAAATACTTACATACTAAAAAATACTAGTTTTTATGACATTGCAGACTTTCTAGCCCTTAAAAATTGAAATTAGACATAATTAAAATATATTATCATTTATTTTCAAATATTATTTTAATAATCATATTTCATGGAAATAAAATTTATATGAAATTATTTTAATTTATCAAAAATAGTATTTTAGTTGAAATTTTATATTTTGAGAGTAAAATATATTTTTTTTATACGAAAATTTAATTTTTACTAAAATCATTATATAATCATTTATAAAAATTAATAAAAAGGTAAACATATAATACCAATTTTATTTGAATGAAAAATAAAAATTCACACTACTATGATAAAGATACATAAGCCGTTATTATACCAGCATATTCCCTATTCATAAGGATTGTGCCGGTGGTACATTATTGTTATTATTCAGTGAATTTGTTTTGGGATGGGATCTTAATAAGATTTAAATTCTACCATAAAAAGTATTTCTGAAGATTAATTAATTGAAACTTGGCAGGTAAGTTTTTATAGGAAAATCCCAATGACTCCATCTCCCTTAGAAACTCCAAACAATTGAATTCATAGGGTATGGTCTTACAGGACTAGGCCATCATTTATTTATTCTGTGTCAATAAGATATTATTATTACCCTTAATATATAATGATCATAATTGACACTATATATTCTCTATATTAATAGTGTTTGTGATACTTGATGGTATTTAAATAATGATAGTATAATTATTGATTTATTTTATAATGTTCTAAACTAACAAATGTAGTGAATGTGTTTTCTATAACTACATTTCGTAATACAACATTTTTATTCAAAAGGAAATTTAATTTATAAATATTTGGGAAATTGCTTTATTTTTCCATTATTAAATTTCATCATCAAAATTTCATTCCTTACACTAAAATAGATTAGGGTACTTCAATTTCATCTCCTCCTCCTCTTCCCATGTTTCCTCTTAAAAATTGTGGTTTAACCACTCTACTTTGACCCATTGATTTTTATTGTTTGATATAAAATTTTCTCTATGATGCATGATAACCATCATATGATCCTCATACTTGTGATTATTCTCCAAGGTTACCATCTCTATATTCAATACAAGTGAGCGGTTTATTAATTTATTCCCCAATGTAAATAAATGGAACAGATCATATATATGAGATAGGTTTGGTGGGGGTTCTATTTGATAAGCCACATCTTTGATGTGCTCAATGATATAAAAGGGTTTAATGAAGCAAGGACTATGAATTCCCCTCATACTAAACCTCATGAATTTATTCAATGGTCATATATATAATAGAATCTAATAAATTTCCTCATACTCTAGGTTTAATAAATAATTTTACATGTTTTTTTGTAGTGATTTCAGTGGATTTAATATATTTTTAAATTGTTGGTACCTTCTTAATATTCTTTTTGATAAAGTAAGGTCCCATCAGATTCCACTCCCCAATATCATCTCAACTTGTTAGAGTCCAACACCTCTTCCCATATATATCCTCATAAGGTTCTACTACACTTCAAGATTGTATATTTTTATTATATGATCACTCAAATTGGAGAAGGTGATGATCCAAAATTCATTATAAATTCATAGAAAGAGATATCATCATATACTCAATAAATTTAATGTATCTATTAGATTGAACATATATATGAAGATTATAAGAAGTATTAAAAACAACTCTATATCCAATTTCTACTGAAGGGTTTTCGAAATCCTGAAGGTCTTAAAATATCCATGAAATACATGGGAGAGTAATAGTCCACATTATATTACAATTTATATTATTTATATCATTGTTAGTTTCTTTTAAATGGTTGATATTGATGACCATAGACCCTATTTCTATTTGGAAAACCCTATGTGGGTATAGAAATGGATCCACATTCCCCTCCACCAGTGGAGTTTGGGGAAGATATCTGTCAATGTCATTTTTCTGATTGGCTACATCCACTTATTCCATTATCTATCCTAGTCTTCCTTTCATTATTACAAACTATAAAAATCAGTTAGAAGTTTCCAAATTTCTATAAAATATCTCCTCAACTAGAGATATCAACTTCAGAGTTTATAAATGCTTTAGGTCTCTATAATATCACAATGGTGGCTAAATTCAAGAAGCACTGGACCTCAGTTGATTCCTTTGATAGGATACTTTTTGGATCGTGGTGTCTTTAGGACTGTGGAGTGGTGGGACTTCTCAAAAAATGTAATATGATGTTTCAATTTTCTTTAGAGGATGATTTGATTCTTCCCTTGTCAAGAGCACAGATAGTTTTCAATGGGTTCCCATTATATTTATTTTTAATTTCATATTATATGAATATTAATTGAGATACTTTTATCATAGCATTGTGGGTAAGGTTTTGAGAACTACCACTTCCCTTCCAAAACACCTGTATTTTACAATTGATTGGGAACCTGGTTTGATGATTTTATGCTATGGGAATAGGAATAAATATATTTTCACCCATTTTCTCCACATATATTCCTTGAAGTAGATGTATTAAAACCACCGGTGGAGTGGAATTAGATTTATAATGGGTAATAATTTAAATATAAATAGGAGGTGGTCTTTGAATTTTGGACTGATTATTTCCCGATAAATAAACACATGGGTCACACTTTCTACCCATTTCATTGGGGTCTTAGGGACCTCAATAGAGTTCTTGATCCACTCTCTAGATAGTCACCTAGGATGGATCCTTGGGTGTTGTCACTGTTGACCATTTGAGTAGCAAAGATTCTTTATGTGTCGATCCCAATTATAAGGACGCAAGAATGACTAATTTAAACCAGCAAGTGGTGGAATTCTTCAACATGTTGAGAAATTATTTTCCTGACCACAATCCAACTGTACATGGACTACTAGGGTCGAGGGATATTGGTGTATCTATTACTCTACAACCAGATACACTTTGATCAAAGGCTCCTTCTTATGTTGATGTTACCTAACTTGGACATAGTTCCTGACTCAAAGTAGTGTCCACCACGGGCCATAAGATTCAAATGAAATAATTGTTAGATGTGCTGGGGAGTTGGGTGAATGATGTGGGAAGAACATATATAAGAAGGATCATGTCACCAATTAACATTAGTAATCACTTTGAAGGTTTGGAAACTGACACCCCATGGCTAGGATCCTAACGATTTAGGGTTCTTCTCAAGTGTAAAGTCACGGGGGAGAGTTTTGGCCAATTCAAGGAAGATAGTATAAATGGTGGAATCAGTATAGGTTTTCACTACACGATGAGGATGAAGGGAAAGAAAGAAAATTTTGAATCAAATAGTTTTATATTGATAGAGAGGAGGGGATACAAATGGTGTAAGGATTAATCATACCTACCAAAACTAATCGAAAAAAAAATTGGAAAAAAATTGGGACGAAGGTAATAGAGGGTGAGCCCTCTATGAATGAAATGTTGAAGGAGGTCAACATGAATATGTTGAGTGGAAGTGAAATGGGAGATGGAGATGACACTAATGAACAAGATCTTGAGTATATGGGTGACATGATAGATAAACGGTCTAAGATTCCTAAATGATCTATTATTATTGACAACAACATATTTATTAAAGAGGGGTTTTTAGAAAAGGTTGTTGATATTTTTTATACATCAGTAGAGATCATTGTTAGATCACATTGGGAAGAATATTCATAGGGTAAGGAAAAGCCTTAGGAATATTTTCTACACTAAAAGGAAAATATGTTAGAGGAGGCATTGATTTTTCATATTTCTACTGAAGATATGGATATTAATAAATTGATACCAATTTAGGTTGACACAATCAAGTAACACAGTGATTGGATCAAAAAGAAGCATATAATTCTGTTCAGAGTCATCAATTATAAGAAGATATTTCTGTAGGATTTCATTCATGATTCGGAAAAATTGGCCTATCAATAGAAATAAATTATCAAAGTTGATCAGGGAAAAAACTTATATTTCCTAGAAATTATGTATGGAGATTTCTTCTAATAGGATCAGGTTTTCATTTAATAATTTTTTCAGCTTCTATATTGTCTAATGTTTTTTGGTTGACCTTTTAGGATTCCTAATTTTTCTACCAAAGTGTTCTTAAAATGAAAAACTAATTTTCAGTCAGAACAACTTTGGGATTTGGTCAAGAGATAAATAGTACATGATATTAATGAAACGTTCTACCTTTTTATGGTGATCAACAATTGAAAAAATGATATTATTTCCAAAATAAGTCTTAAAGATTCTTAAAATGAAGTATATGGATACGTTTTCCAATTTAAATATTTTTATAATAAATGATTTCGTCATAACCATATATTTCTTTCATTTATCATTGAATTATTAGAAAACCATGCCTCAAGATCTAATTCTTCAATCTCCCTCTTCATGTTATCTGACTAGATGATTAACATCAAATATTTATATATATTTGTGGTTCCTAGATGAATAGGGAAAGATGAGTTGTTTACATCATCCAGAAGTTACCACTGAAATTAAAGTATTAAAGGTCCGTATATACAATATCTAAATTTTATTATTCCACTATAATCAATTTTAAAATCTAGGATATTTTCTACCTATTTATGTATCTTCTTATCATTTTTGTGCCTCCATGATTCTCTTAAGATCATATGATTGACCAGTTATTTGTACAATGTTGGACGATGTTCCTTTTATGATTCCCATATCCATCCTTTGAATGCTCAAGAATAATGGATCCCTTTAATTCATTATTATGTAATGGGTCGCATAATTGTTTCTACTTTGATGATCTACAACATTGATTACCATACCAAAATTTTAATGGATTAAAAAAATAATCCTTGATCATATCTCACACCCTTTATTGGAATATATATAAATCATTGTTTGTGAATATATACTTGTGGTTTTTATGATCCTTATATATTTCACAGTTTCCTAAATATAGACCATATTGCAAAATATTCAATGAGATGATCACTATATCCAATTATAGATCACGAATTTGGTATTTTTCTCATGAATTACTAATTTGTTGTGGGGTTATACTATCACATTTTCATTTTTTCTTGGGTACACAACCCATTCCATTTTGAGACACATAAATGTAGATCATAAATCATTCCCAATATGTAAGTATTGTGATCACAAGTGCAATGGGTAAAATTTTCATTAACATCTTAAATCATTATGATCATTCATCAGTCTAGAAATTATTCAACCCCGTTCAAGTTATCTTGGTTATTTAGTTTAGAAATCATTAAAAAAATTCACAAATTAATGACAGTAATAATATTATCCAAGAAAATATGGATTTCCATCACAAATATTAGTCTAGGAAATCCTAATATTTCCCCTTTCTTCGAAGGATTCACATATATCTCTCTTATGTGGATAACATGCCCCACGATTAAAAATTTCTCTATCCAAAATTCACATTTACAGTACAATATATATAAATTTTACCATCACAAGGTCATCCATATAATTTTCAAATTTTATACATGTTCCTCCTTACTTATCAAGAAGATCAAAATATCTTCTATGAAGGAAACCAAAAATTTATCATGATAATTGTTAAGAAATGTATTTATTATGTCCATAAAGATATCTGGAGATTTTTAGAGTCCAAATGGGATCACTATGAACTATTAGTGCCTATACCTTTTATGAAAATAATTCCAGGGAATATCCTCCATCCTCACCTTAACTTGATAGTATCTGGACTCGTGATCCACCATAGAGAAACACCATTTCATAAATCCATGTAAGATGATACTTATTAATTATAGTCTTATTTTTAATCTCACAATAATCATTTCATACTTGTATTTTTCAATATTTCATCATAATGAAAAGAAACAGAGAACCATATGCTGAAGCACATGGGTTTATAAACCCTTTATCCAAAATCTCCTATTGTTTCTTCATTATCTATTTAAGTTCAACAATGTCCATTTAAATGGAGTTTTGGATATTTTCAAATCTCTATGTATATTTTACATTGATCAATCAACCTTTTAGATAGGATGATGATAAGAAAAATCCTTATGGAACAGATAAACATATTCCCTTATTGTGCCGATGTCATCCAAGGTGATATTTTCCATAGTCTCAATCATTTAATCTAGTTTCACTTTCTTATAATAAAATAATATATATCCTTTATATGCATATTTAATAGGAGATATATCATCTTACATACTCTTGTATTGAATTATGGTCCAAGGTGGGGTTGGTTAATTAACTTCACCAGATAATTTATGTTGGCTTTATACAAGAAAAGCAAATCCATACCAAGAATAGCATCAAATTATGCTAAAATATGTGTAATAGGGCCTTCTGGGAAATTCAACTCAAACATATTGACATGGGATAAGTTATATGATTTGGATGTAATAATTGAACAAATTTTTATATTCATAAATCTCTTGACTACCATGATTCAAATATGTTTTTAATAGTTCTAATTAACTTGTGTGATATGAAATAATGTATGGAACCATATATGAGAGGACATAATATCATTACATTATTCTAGTTATAATCATTTTCTTCACTCAAAAAAGATATAGGACTATGAAATTTAAAAAATTCTTGAAGAAAATGGGAAACTATTAACATTTATGTAAATCACTTAAATGAAAAAGAATTACCTAACATTGGAATTTGTAAGATTAAATATTATTTATGCATAGACTATTTACTATCATTAAATTTTATAGGAGTTTCCCCATCTTAAGTATTTATAAAGATATTTAGAATTTACCGAAGAAAATCTACTGGGAATGTCAAACTATGTGTTCATCAAGGCCACTTTTTTGTGAACATGTTGATGAGAAATTTAATAGTAAATTTATGCTTTTCATGGTTATTTCCCATGTGTATAACTATAATGTATCCATATAAATTAATAATATGTAATTAGGGATTTTATTTCTTGGAAACTAGCCACTCTATTATTCCCCAAAATTTAGGGGTGTGTTCTTATGTTTAGTTTTATACCTATGGTTTTCACTGTTATTTTATAATCCTAATACCCAAGATATTTAGACCCTACTCTAAAACAAAATATGAAAATAATTATTTTAATAAAACATAATTAATTATTTAATAAATAGATATACACATAATAAAATCCCAAAAAATCAAGAGACCTAGTGTATTTTGGAAATTAGATACATATAATAGTAACTTGAAATATGTATGTAATGAGATTATTTAAAACACCATAACATGGAATTAAATTATCTCCATCTTCTAATATTATATGGGATAACCTCAGGGAATACATAAATAACGATCGATCTATAAATCCCGGTAAAATAATAATCAAAGTATAGCATATTTTAAAGAAGTACATGTGAGTTTAAAGGAATAAGATCATGACATATAATAGTGACACTAAGAATCATTTACACAAAATCATGGAATATGACTATAACACCAAGGCATTATAGGAATGTGGTAATAACATGAAGCATGACATAATAAGAATATGTCATGGATAAATATTGATATATAATAAGAAAATGTATTTAGGATAACCACATTAGAACCGTATATGTATCTCATAAGATTAAAACATTACCTAATGTGTTGGAGGGTTATATAATTCCCTGACCACCTATCACATTCATATTATGTACTTGCATTTGTGTGGCAGAAAGATCATAAAATATAATAACATATTTCATCTCTTTTAATCCCCTAGATATATGAATTTCAAAATAAATAATATATAGGTACATTAAGTTGAATATCCTTTAGTGTAAAAGTTAATGGGTATTCACAATAAACAGTTGGAGATGGAAAATCATGAGATAATTTTGGAAACATATCATTTGTATAAAATGGTTATCAAAGAGGATTAATAAGATAGAAATATGGTATCCCATTACTTGGGAATCAAAAGGATAATAAAATTTTGTGTTAAAAACATTAAAAAATGAACTTTTAGAAATAAAAAGTCTTAGTACATATAATGTACATGAATAAAATGGAATGGGAGAGAATACCTTATCTTGAGAGTGAGATTTTAAAAGCATGGGAAAAGAAAAATATGATATTGAGAATAACTTGGGGTAAAATTGGATATAATGTTATAGAGATATAGAGAGTAAATTAATGATTAATGGTGTTTGAGTGTACTGGAATTGGATATTGGGTGGTTATTTATATCAAAAGAGAGGGGAATTATTTATTAATTTTTAAACATAGTTGTTGGATTCTATGTGATAATATAAAAAACCATTAATCTTATCTGGGGTTTTTACTATGGTTTCTACAACATTGTAGTATTTTACAGTATTCTATTACTCTAAAACCCCATATACTTAAAATAATACAACTCCGGATGTGGACGTGATTAATGTTATTAAATAATTTTTTTAAGACATAAAATATTATTTACTTTTTGGAGGATTCAATACAGGTTTGAAAGATAATTAATGAACATAAAAAAAATATTTTAAATGTAAAATATATTTTGGTCTTGGTTTAATTTTATGTTATTTTTTATATCTGTTTTTGGTAATCATGATTACATAATACATAGTATATCATAATACCATATTTATTTTTTACCCAAAAAAATGATGGAATAGGAATTTTATTAAAGAAATTACCATTTTATAATTTTAACCAATTGATTTCAAAAATAATAGTAATTTTACCAAAATAAATTTTTAAATATGAGAATTTACACTTTTAAATACAAAATCATATTCACTAGAAAATAATAATTTTTACGGCATTAAAATCATTCTGATGATTATAAAAAATTAAATTATAATTCATTGAATTATATTACCATATATATTTTAAAAATTATTTTAATAGGATTATTTATAGAAAAAAAAATTATTTCAGAATTCTAGAATTGGTCAAATAGAGTGTTTCAATTGAAACTATATATTTTTCAAAAATACAATTTTGGTTTCATTGAATCAAAATATAGATTTTATTCATCTCATAATACATTCATATTTATGATGTAATAATGAATATTCATATATATACTCATAACTTTGTTACAAAGAGAATATAAAAATTCATGCTGCTAAGGTCTAAATACATATTCTCTTATTTCATTATTGCTTGACTTAAGGGTATAGTGTGAGATGGTAGAACTTTATTTGAGTGGTTTGGAAAACATAGTTTGGGAGACGATCTCGATAAGCTTGAAATTATCCCATAAATGGTTTCAATCATCTTTTAAATATTGACTCACATATTGGGCTTGGTCATGGGATAATTCCAGTGATTCAAACTCCCTTAGAATCTCTGATACATAGCCTTTATAGGGTAGGATCCTACTTGTTGACTCTGTCAATTATTCCTTCGCTGCTTATTAGATATTATTATAAGCCTTAAAATATACTAATATTAATGGTCACTATAGAATGATTGTGTTATCAATATTTTTAATTCTTAAGAATATATTATGTCTAATTAGTTAATTATTAATATATTTCATTATGGTCCAAAAAAAATAAATGTTTTGAATGTGTTTTCTTTAACTACAATATTTAATAAGGCATTTTTCCATTCAAATAGGAATTTAATTATTAATAGTTTTTTTTATTATAGTCATTCCCATTCGTGAATTTTTTATATTTTCAATCTCTAGAAAATATAAAATTTAATATGGAATGGCACATAATATTGATAGGATATTTTTCACAAATCCCACAATATTAAAATTATAAAATCATCCAAATCTTCTATTTTTTATTTCCACTTTCCATTCATTTCAAGTACACTTCCCAAGTTTAATTTCTTAATATTAAAATGTCTCATGGATAATAACATAATATAGTTTTAAAAAACCAATACTACTCGATTCATATTAAAAAAATACTAATTTATAAAAGATCCATGTAAAATTTAAGGTAGAAGGGATAATAATAAAAAGGAGATCTAATTAAAACATATATTAAAGAAGTTAAATTGAATACATTAAATGAACCATTTTCCAAGACCAAACAAATATAAGTAAATCATGTTCCCTCCCCTCGACTAAATCATAACCACATATCTCAAGGATAGAGTATAATCATATCATTCCATCTAAGGATTCCCTAGTGGAGATAAATGAATTTTTGAAGACTCCAAAGATCTCATGGATTAAGCATATACTACAGGAGCTTCAATCAATAGAATTTGGAGGTCTCCCATTAATGAGTTTTAAAGGCCTACTATGGAATGTAAATGATTATAATTCCATTAATTATGTACCAGGGGATAAAAATTAAAGTATCAAGGCTCGAAAATGGCTTAAAAGTAATCGTAACTTAAAGAGATATTAAACATCTATTAGATAAAAGAAAAGAATGAAATAAAATTACTTAAGGAACTAATAAGATCCTCCATAATGGATGTTAAAGCTATATACCAATTATTATTATAGGATTATTCTTCATAGTTCATTGGTCATATTACTTGATTTATTTTGAGTCAAAGGTATGGAACATGATAGAATACCAAATCAACTATAGGGTTAATCCTTTGCTCCTAAGGAATCTATAAGAATATCGAAGAAGACTACAAATAGAGTAAAATGAAACATTCTAAATATTAACATATTAATACACGAGGTATTACCCTCCACTCCAACCTATTATTGTAATAAAAAAATATAACTAATATTATGGTTCATTTCCTCATGTACAAACATCAAATACTTTGTAGGTATGACGAAAAAGGAGAAAATGTGCTAGAAAAAAATGTATAAAACTAAAACCATTGATTCATGAATTTCAAACATTGTCAAAACCTTCACCATGACATAATGAAATAGAAAAAGGAATTATTTTCCTTTGACTAGGGCTCCCATAGATTTTTCACTGACATGGAGGATATCTCCTTTTCATATTGTACCAACCATGGATCCCACCATGGTTTGGTGGATCTATTAATATCATTTCCAAATCACTTGTAGTACTTGACTCTAACTCATCATGGGATCTCCTCTCCTATAAATAAGACTCGAGGGGCCCCACATAGTGTAGTGACTCATGGGATTGCATTTTTTAGGTGCACCCTGGAATCCAACAAGAAAGAGAGGTGTCAGGATACCCATTTCTAATGTTTCTATGATATGTGGCATCACTTTTACGTACAACACCATGACACCCAATAAGTCATGGTAATTTGAGTGTTTCCTAAAAAGAAACTATCAAGGAATTAAATCCTAAAAATAATAATTTCTCTCTATACATGGTTACTAGTAATCCTTCTCATTTAGATCAAGCACCCCTACCATCGAAATGCACTACTTCACTCCACCGACTCCTAGACCAAACCCACAATGACCTTGAATAATAAAAATTAGAACCTCCCCCCTGACATACACGTCTATATGTTCTAAATAGGAATATCACTCAGACTTCACACTAATCACCATTGTCATTTTATACATTGGGTTGCACCAAAAACCACAAAATGGTGAGCTCCGACATCTCATCCAAGAAATCTAACCACACCACACCCATAATAAAATAATTCATGGGACCTTGCACTCTATTATTTAATGGTAGACATATATATTTAAAAAAATCTATAATAATCTGCTTGAACACCCTAATCACTCTCACAACACATATATATCCCAAAACCCCAAAAATGAAAGTGCCTTGAAAGAAAAATCCCTTATATCTGATACCGATAAAAAAAATTCATCCTTGTGAATAAAAATTAAATATTTCCATAAATAATAATGTATGGTAAAATAATCCTCTAAAATTGAGTTAAGGCTTTATCAAATCATTCTATAAGTGGATTTAGTGTACTAATCTAACTTACTTCTAAATAACTCAAGAATCACACAACCAATTCCACAACTAACAAATTCTTCATTTTTATTCATGTTTCAATCATTGGTGAGATTTTAAATTTGAAATAAATCATTTTAATCGGCTTTAATTTCTTGAAAACATAGTGCACCACTATTTTAAAGTAAATCTATCAAATATCAGTTATACATCCATTTCTAAATATAACTTCATTCACATCCCACTATTTTGAATAACAATTTAATATTATTTATAAATTACATATCTATATTCTATATAATTTAAATGTTTTAATAAATTTCATGTTTAAAATTAAAAACCCCTTAATATAATTTTGGTGCAAGAATTATTCTCAGTATAGAGAAAATTCAGAATAAATGTACAAAAATTTCTTTTAAAACAAAAAAAATATTTAGATTGATTATTAATTTATTTAAAGCAATACATAAATTTATATATATACAAATCTTTACACACCCTACTTTTTTAAAGTTAAATTTTATTTACAACCAAAATCATTTGTAATTTTAATAATAAATCAATATAGGAATTAGCTGATAATACAAAAATCCTAAAAATATCCACAATGAATAACAGAATAATTGATCCTCAAATATCCCTACCAAAGATGACTTAAAAACAATTATAATATCATACCTAATTCCAGACTTGTTACATCATCCTAATAATAGTAACCATTGAACATAATTAATCTCTCCCAATCTATTATATAAGGTAATTGACAAGGATAGAACATATCCAATAAATAACATCAATAAACCCAACGATATTTTAAAATTTAAAATCTACATAAGTGCTTCATAAAATAGAATATAGTGATTAAAAATTATATAAAATTCAATAATGGATACCAATAAAAAAATAAGCCTTCTATAAAATCATGAATACATTAAATAATCATGGTTAGGTCACCTATAGATACCATCATCAATTTTAGTGACATCAATATTTCATTTTCAATTTTAATTCATTATAATATATTGTAAGTGGGAATTAGAATAAAGGAAACTAATATTCATGGAAAAAATTATTATTATAAAATCACATGGAAATGTAAAAAACAATAGTTTATTAGCTCATGTAATTTAGATAATAATAGCTAGAAAATAATGAAATATCATCTAAAAATTAAAAGTCATAACGTAATAAAATTAGAGGAATATAGGCTTTCAAACAATCCTTAAATTGTTCATTTTTTTTAAAAGAATTTCATCTATAGAAAACCATTTTTTCAGAATCAACAAATATTCATCCCGTACACAACATTCCACCACCAACCATATTAAATATTTCCATGTATATAAATAACAAATCTATTATTTATGACTAAAAATATAATTATCTTGGGATGATAAGTCAATAGTCATAAAATAAATATAGAGGCTTAAAAACCTTTCATCAATATTTAATGTCAATATTTGACTTTTCAATGAAATATCATCATTTCATTTGTAGTTCACATATAATATTCATTCATAATTATTTCATAAATTTCAAAAAAAAAATTAATCCATAATTTAAGGAATATATTTATTAATTCATTGAAATTTTATCATTCGTTAAATTTTTGAAATAATTGCCTCAATTTCTCTATCAATGCTTCATACATAATAAAACGGAGTATAATAAAGTATGTAGTGAATTAAAATTAGGTTTAATATAATTATTAATAAAATTCAATGTATGATATAAATTTTGAAATTTATTATACTCAATATGTTAGAATAAAAATCATGATGTCACATAATCTATAATGCTTTCATGATAAATTCACTTCATGTTTTCTGAAAACACATCCATGCAAACTACAATAAATATTTTATGCATATCACATTCTATTTTAATCTATAATGTGCATCATTATCCCCTTTTAATAATAATATATTTACTAGTAATAGTTTAAAACATTTTATTAACGTACACTTAATATGTAACACGAATTTATAATTATAGAGTAATGAACTCATGCCTGTATCATTCATTCAATCCAAACACATTCAAAATTACTAGTTTATTAAAGTTAATTAAATAATATTTGCTTTAAATAAATTGTATAATTTTATTCAATATGCTAAAACATATCTTCCCAAAATCATTTAACATAATTAATATCCTTTAATTTCATTCTTTCAGTAGAATTATTTTTAAAATAGTTGTTCAAGAAAAAACCTTATAGACATGCTTCAATATTCAGGAAAACATTTAAGAATCAAATATGTCAAATAATACATTTAAATTTTAATATTCTTTCATGTTTTCTATTCACATTCATTGATCTTATCTTCATAAATTACAACATTGTATATTAAAACTTTTAGATATGCATTGTCAAATATAAAAGTTTATTAAAACACTATAGTATAAATTTAATTCAAATCAATTAATTTATAACATGATCTTAAATTTTTTTAAGTTGATTTGATGAATTCCTTAAAGCATAAACAATTGTGGAATGTTATGAAAGAAAACTAAACAACACAAATATTCATGTTTTTTAAAATGACATGTATTAATAAAGGGAATGATTTTTTTAGAATTTAATGGAACACTGATATTAATATATTATAATATTAATATATAATATAAAAACTAAACACTCAGGAATAAACATTTATAATGATATAAGCACAAATTCAACCTACAGAAATGAGGCATCTATCCTTCAAAACAATTATACCTTGTAATCAAAAAATTATCACTTGAACATGCTTAGTTATCTATCCGGCATCCTTAATCAATTCCTAAGGGGTCATGATACCTATTTCGAAGATGGTATCAATGAAATTAGGGTTTTTGATTCATTTATAGGGGTATAAATATATGTTCATCTAACATTTCCCTGTCATCCTCATTGGTTAATTGTAAATGAAACTATTTCCCTATACAAACATAAATTATTCGTAGCTTCAATAATTATATTATCTCTCAAAAAAAGCATTAATAAAATGTTTTCATGACTATGAACATGTATAGATGAGTGAAACCCTTTAGGAACTCCTCCAATATACCATGGGTTAGTGACTAGAGCCATAGGTTTTTACCACTCATGTTCGAGTAATTTTCCTCATAAAATCCATGAAATTTAAAAAATTCCTATAAATTAGAATAATACAACAAATAATGTTTTCATTTTTATACTCCAAGTGTAAAAATATCAAAAACCATATTAAAATAAATAGGTACAATGAAATAATGGAGAGAGAATGAATTATACACCGTATAAATCCCGTGTTCTGGAAAACAAATATTGATAAAATATATTATTTTATCCTCTAAAACATATCCTCAAAACATGGGATGGGTGACCACTTTGGTGTGCTTAGTATTATCATCATTCTATATAGATTAATATCTATTTAAAATAGATGTGTTTGTGTTTACAAGAATGTAACATCCAATACATACACATGTTTGGATAAATCTAACTATGAAATTCATACACATCATTCTAATCATTATAACTAATTCACATACAATCATCATTAGCAAAAAAAATCCTTCCATAATAGATGAGGTCATAATAGTGTTTTTTAATACGATAATATTAAAGAATATGAAATAATTAACCTCTAATCATCCATCACAAAAAAAATCATCACATAAAAAATAATAAATTCAATTACATAAAAATATAATATCATAGAATGCAGGAAAAACGAGAAATAAAATCTGCCAAACAATGTCATTCACCCCATTATAAACACATAATCACAACATGCAAGGCATATGATCAACATGTTAAAATCATCTCATCATCATCACATAATCATAATTAAAATTCCCCACTCTAAACCTTTACCAATAATCATATAATAATCACAAGATCATACCAACACAATGCATCCATGAATCAGACTCTAACATCTATCCATTATTGTCTAAAATGAGACATAACCATCAGTCCATCAAATCTCATAGAAATGTAAACTATTAACATTAGGCTATCAAATCCCATAATAGTTTCATGTGTCGTAAGATTGAACTGCTATATGCCACACATTTATATATACAAATATATATAATAAACCATAATCAATTATAACATATGTATATATGTAAGTGAACATTAAAAATTTTATCCATTATAAATAAATACATTAGAAACAGTCATTCTATATCACAATTCATAATTATGTGATATTATCTAATAATAGGTAATGATTTAACCACATCAACATAGTTTCAAACCATATATTCATACTAGATGTATCCCCAAATTATTAATTCAAACCTCATTCAAGGCCCTATGCATATTCATATTTAAAATTTCACTCAATATTGTTAACTCTTTAATCTCCATAATGTAATATTCCTAATGGGTTAAATTATTAATCATAACAATTAATTTTTTAATTATTAATTTAAATTATTATCCAGTTAATTAATCAAAACCTTTGGGAAAGACCCTATTCTCACAAAATATCCTAAAATATTCATAACAAAACTATAATAATATATATATAAGTTTACATTAAATATTACATTCATTAATAAAAGACAATTCCATATTTTTCTATATTAAAAAGCACTCTATGGAACTTCTTAAGGCTTAATTATAATTCAATATTGCAATCGTATATATTTGTACCTTTAAGGATTCAATTTTAAAGATATAAACTAGTAATCGTTTCATTATTAATTCCATTTAAACTTTTGGTTCTATATTTCTATACTATAAATATTGAAAACACATTCATTTACATCCCTTCACACTATAATCAATTTATATAGGAAACATTTAATGGAAGGTTCATATAGTCATATTCAATCATTACAAATGAACATTACAAATTTATATACTACAATTCATTTATAATATTGCCTATTATAATTCATTAGATTTTTACTTTATATTGATCATTTAATTCATTTATATAATAAAACAAAGTAGTAAAGAAATACATGGTTTAGAATAATTACAATAATCATAGAAATAGTGTATGCATAATCAGTATAAATAACTCCTAATATAAGAATGAATCATTTACCTATATTATCATTCCCATTATTGATTACCTTCTTTATTACATCTCCAAAATATATCATAGTTTATAATTTATATCACAACAAATTGTAACCACATACACAGTATAGTCAACAATGTTAAAATAAGGATTTCATCCTTATATTATATTTTCCATTTCCCATATACAATCACCTCTAGACAACATATAAAATTAAATTTCCAAATAATCCAGTTTCTCTAGTATAATCACATATTTTATAATTATTAATAAAATTCTACTCGATATATATAACCAAAAGGCACAATAATAAAATTTTAATGAATCATTTAAGGGAGAAATAATTACTTGAATAATAATTGATTATTAAAATATGGGTTTTAGAAGATAAATTGTGGGAATTCATGGTCTCCATCCCAAAGACCAAACATGGACTAAATTTAAGAGAAATATAAAAAATGTAATAAGAAAATTAAAAAACATCCCACAAGAATAAAATTTCAACGCCAATCCAGAGGAGAGAATATAAATATACCTTTAACTATGTATTTTGTCTAGGGAAGATATTATTTTTATAAAATTTAATGATATTTTAGATTAAGTATGTAGTAGGGGAGATTCAATTATAAGAATGTGGAGTACATACTTTAATTATTTATATGGGACAATAAAATAATATGAAAGATGATAATTACATCTACTTAGTTTTAATGTCAAATAATAAAACAATTAATGCTCAAAAATTTATTATAAGGTTCCACCACATATAATGAACATAATACTTTTTAAGAAAAGATAAAATGTTGATATGTAATAGTCATTGAACATGGAAAAACCTATGTTGCTAAAGATGAAGATGTGTATTAGTGATTATTCTTATAAAATTCAGCATCCGCCCTGCATCACAGTAGATTTTTTCCTTTAAGGTGGAGTAATGGAACATAATGTTAGTAAAACAAAACCCAAATGGTGAATAATTGGTGATTTAGAGTCAGGATAAAGAATTAAAAAATCTAAAAACATATGGTGATTAACTTTATTAACATTACAATACCAATAAATGAGGGAAGGCTATCCAATTCCAATTAATATTAGGATAAAAATGGAAATATATTGATGGTTAAATGAACCATGAGAAAACATTTAATGCCTCATTATTGGGAAAAAATCTTGGTATTTTGAAAAAAAAATAATATAACCAAAAACCCAAATTCTAGAAAAATAAACTTGGACACAACCATTATAAATGCTTAATCGAGGGAAAAGGCTATATTTTTCATTGCAAATCCCATGAAATGTATCTTCATGGTGTGGATAATATATCTTAACTATTTTTAATAGACCATGGCTCCCAACCTGGAACGGATAATACATGCTTCCCATTTCCTACTTGATAATTCCACTCTACTCAACCTAAACATGGGACCTCATCTAATATAAATCACATTATGATGTATCATCCTGGTCGGGTGAAGAATAACTCCCCATTTTTAGGTGTACCATGGGTCGACCATGATGTGGAGGTTCTAAAATACCAGTCCCTAAATAATTGTCAGGATGTGGCCTCACATCGATTAATGACAACATTCCCACCAACATCACATGTTGGACTCCTCATTTCCAATAGGTAAATGTTCAATAACAACAAACCTAAAAAGGGTTTCTTAATAAATACAAGATTTTTGAGATTTCTTTTTTTTCATACTAGGAAACACAATTTTCCAAATGCTTAACTCCAACCCATATACCCTTAGACCAGACCCAAAACATCCTATTCAACTCAAAACTACCACCCTATAACTACTTAGTCCCCTCCCCTTTCTGAATGAGTGATCTCAAATATTAAATACCTATCTCTATAAACTTGTAAAACAACGTCAAAACCATATATAGTAAAATAGTTTTCTTCCTACCCATTTTTAAGAAATGACCACTAGTCACACACAAAATGTGTACACACTAGGGAATATGGGCACCATTGTGATGTAGTGGACCCCTAGGTGGTCAAATTATCCCACCAAACCATTATAAGACCAAAAGAACTCTCTAAAAACATATAATTAATTGAAATAAAAAAATGAATGTTTTTAAGGATCAATACCTTACACCTTTAAAGGGAATTATATCTCAGGCATCTCAGTTCCACTTAATGGGACACATCGTACCTTTTATGGTCATGTGATAAGGACCATCATGTTTATTTTTAATGAAATTAATTAATGACATAGTGGAGTTGTTTTTAAGGATGTGTGAAATTTAACTACAAATTACTATGTGAAAAATGAATATAAATGTTTTTTTGGGACATAAAAATGACTGAACCGTTAAAATTATCCTCATAGGATATATATCCCTTTACGTGTGGTTATCTTGTTGGGAATATGGCCCTTTGTGATTCGTAGAAACTATGGAATGATGTGGAGTGTATGGATCATATGGAATATGGTCAGGTTAAAGTATTATTGAACATACTATTAGGTTTGGACCTCAAAAGGGTTTCATATTCATCCTGATTAACAAGAATCAAAGCCCATGTAGTTCATGTTTAATAGTTTAAGGTCATGTGATATTACTGATCAACATAGTTTAATGATGTGTTCTAGGGAAATCTGTGTCATGAAAGTGAAGAAATTGTATGATTGAATCGATCATACTCATGATATTCCATTTGACACCGGACTAAATAGTTGAGTTTGGTGATTGAAGGATTTGTAGTGTTATACCTAGTAAGAGCCCAAATTTGGGATTTCTAAAACTCATTAATGATTCTAGTTGATGAATTTGTCTATGAGAACATGACTGGGTTATGCAATTTTGAAGGAATAAATCACTTTATTGGATCTTTTATTGGAATTATATAGGCATATAGAACACTTTTGTAGCTAGGATGGCCCCTAAAATATAGGAGAGATTGCTCTGGTGTCCTCATGATAGAGAATGTTGTTAATAAGGGGATATGTGATTGAGATTTCCTAGAGGATTATATCTATAAAAGAGGATAATCTAAGAGAATCCATTTATTAATTGAATATATAATCAATGGGTGAACATTGTTTATAATTCATGGATCTTTGGAATCTGTTAAGTATGGATAAGTCTTTAATTTTTAAGTTTTGATGTTTTTATCTTAGAAGAATGAGGCTATAAAGGACATTTTGGTTAATCCATTCATGGTGGGTGACCTAAATGGGAGAGAAGAATTTATGGAGTTTAATAATATATCTATAAATTATTATAAAGTGATCAAATAAATTTTAGATGCTTCGCAGTTTAATGCCACAGAGAGGAGGGAGGTGAACAGACTAGGGGGCCTCTGTCTCATATGGAAAATATATTACAAGAGGATGAATGAAATTTTAGATATCTTTATTAAAGGGCCTTCAAAAAAGACTATATTGTGTATCCTATTTATGAATGGTGGTACACCCTTTCATGTATTCGTAATGTTCACAAAGTGGTTATGCAAACCTCTATTTTGTGAAGGAGCCTCATGGGCCTCTCATTGGTAAAGGGGCCTTGTTGGCATGTCATTAGAGATGGGAAATAATGGATATTTCATTAATGGGATAGCCTCATGGAGTTTTCATAAATTTTTTTTCCCTTTTAGGTTAATTTTTCAAAAGGTGGCCTTGAGAACTTTTTGAAAATGAAGTACCCTCATGGGATTCTCATTTTTTGAAGGAAGATTATGGGATTCTTAATCGTAATGGGATTTTTTTTCTGTACCTTTTTTTGTTTCCATTTTTTGGATCCTTATTCAATATATATTATTTCATGATAACAATTTCTTGATATAATCATAGTTTTGGATATCATCTTACTAAAATTAGGTTGCTGCAAAGGGAATACTAATTTGCATAGTGTATCTGCAAATGTTGGTGGATCATGAATGGAGTATGTCATGTGGTGAAAACTAGCATCATAGAGTCGCATATAACATCAGTATGTGAATAGTGGACATGATTAATGAATGATTATAGAGACTTAATATGAGGATGGAATCACTATATCAAGGTTAAAAAATGATGGAAGATTGTAGATGAGCTATACTGTAGGCTCAAAGATCAAGGATCATGATCAGAAAAAGATATAAGCATCCTTGAAAATACAAGAATTTCACTAATGATCTAGGAATTTAATGATTGATAATTATTTTATAGAGAATCCACATGGTTCATGGATGATCTACAAGGTTCACATATGTCCAAAACAGTTCAAAAATGATTACTTTAGATGAAAATTTCATTTTCAAACTCCCACTAAACATTTATTCTACCTTGGATCTCCTTTCTAGTATTTGTCATTCCTTTTTATCTTTTTTATCCCCATATTTAGATGAAAATAATTTATTATTCCTTATAATATCTATTATTTTTGATATAAGACTTATTTATTTTAAGATACTATCTTAAAGTCCTCAATTTTAAATTTTTTTTTCATGCAAGGGATGTGCCAACACCAATACATATTTTCATATTTATAATGACATAATAATTAATTAATTTTAATTTAATATTTCACATATATTATTTTGAGTTTTATGTCACGTAAGAGACATAAAATTATTTTCATGAATTTTTATTTCATACCTATATATATATCATGATTAGGTCATTAAATATATAGTTTTCATAAAAATTGAATTTTTTTAATATTCACCAAAAAGACAAATTTCATTGAGAATGACCAAAAATTAATCATAAGATAATTTATACATGGTAAAACAGAAAAATATTTCCCAATATCAAATTAGATTTCAATAATTTCTAATAATTATATTTAAATAAAACTATATATACCTGGAAAAATTTTCTTTGAATAAAAAGTTTTTATTTTAAAATGAAAAAACATATTATTTTTCCATAACATAATAAAATTATTTATAATATTATTATAATATTAAATATAAATATTCATCTATGGCCTCATACCTTCCAAGATGATATTTAGTGTTTGGCCAGATCAGGTCAGAAAAGATTTCCACCCATCCCTCATATCTTAGTTACTTCTAAATGTGTGGCTAGGGTGTAAGGCTACAGGGAAACTAATTTCTCAAAGGAAGAACATAGAAATGAATAAGAATTATCCAAAATCTCTATCATGGATAAATTTTTTAATGATAAACATCCACTTCCCTTATCAGAGAACTATATGTCTTTGTAGGGTCTTCAACAGTATATGGAGGTGTTGATACTCACTAGATATATCTTCTATATTTAACTCTTTTCCTGAGATTATTTTGTTTGAGTGCGGTTCAGAGAATCTCATCTGTGTGATTCAAGGAGGATCAGTTTATCATTGAGGTAATGGAAAAAACACTTGTTTTCAGTGTAAATATATTCCATAATTTGGTATGGGTTTCCCAATCTTCCTATTACCCTTCCAAATCTGTTGATTGTACATATTCTAAGAAATCCACTTATTATGTTTGTTTTTTTAGACTTGTATACTAAATGAATTCAACATGCATTGTCTCCTCACATTTGTGAGGAAATGGACCTTGATGTTTTTTAACTTAATGTGTATTTATTAAAAAATTTGGGGACTTCACATGGTGAAAAATAATATTTTTCAAATCCCTTTCTATCTTTTGTGGCTATTGTTGTGGGAAAGGATACTCATTATCCTACTGTTTATGCAATAGGATACCAATATTGGAGGGTTTTGTGGTTCCGCCTTTGAGTACTGATGATGCTACGATTGGATCTAACAATCCATTGGGGTACCAATAATATCTTCATTCATCCTGAATCTCATCATAGACATTATTTGCTTCACAAAAGATCAAAACTAGGAATTTTTTCAATTTAATTGTAAAAATTCATATTCATGCACCACCGACTTGCTCTTATCTCCTATCAAAGATGTTATATGTGATTCTCCAGTCCAATATTACCTTCAATTTAGAAATTTCACTTATGAATATATCTACTATTGAATATACACTTTTAAATATACCCATCACCGAGTCCCTTATATACAATTTTTCCTCTTATAGATTTATATCCTATCAGAATCATTACTTCATTTTACCATGTATGATTTTAAAGAAAAATAAAGCCTCATCATAAAATATTCTAGCTAAACATTTGATAGAGATATAGGGTTTAAGTAATACCAATAAGACTATGAAGGTTATTGATATCCCTAACGATTCCCTTTTTAATTTTATTGTGGTGGTATCCATCACATATGTTCCTTTAGGTGATCCTTCAGTCAGTACTATAGGATACCCAAATCAGTGATTGTAATATGTAATTCTGTCAGGGTGTATGCCTGCACTAAAGAGGAAATATTCTAAGGAGAATGTGGGTTCTAGGATTTCTTCAATTAATGCGGCTTGTGGGTGTCTTACCCATGATAATGAAAAAATTTATCTCCTATTCAATGTGTGAGTGAAACATGATTTTAATGTAGTTCATAAGTCTAATAGGCACATCATTTTTTATTATTTTTATATGTAATTTGAGTTGTTTGGGTGTTGATGGTTAGAGTTCCTATGTCTTCAATTAATCTTATTATATATTAGTTTCTATGTTGACTATTATAGAACCTATTCAATGTTTTGAATAGAGGATTATTTTGTCAAAATTTAGGGATTTTTGGAATTCATGCGTGCAAATTCTTGAAGCTCTTATAATTGGGTATTTTGAAAGAATAATGTTTTAGTTGAATATTAGGATTTTTCAGAGTAGTTCATCACTACAATATTTCTCAAAGGGAACTTGGTTTCTATATTTATATGTTCTATGATAAATAAGATATAGGTGATCAATATGTGTTATATAATTATCTATCCAAATTCCAACTAGGGAATAATGTGTGGTTTGTAGGTGGTGAAAACAACACCATTACTAACATATCAGAAAAGATATGTGGGGGTGTTAACCATGAAAATATATACATCTATTCAGGAACTTCATTCCACCTAATGGGATGATTGAAATAGGATTCTTAGGTAGAAAATTACCATAGTGTAACAACCGTAAAGGGAATAGTTGCATCTAAAGTAGGCTAGACCAATGTTTATCCAACCATCAAAGTATATACTCTTTTTCTTAGATGTCTATCATATTTTATCCTAGATCTCATTCAGACCATGATCTTATGGTGGTAATCATATAGAAGAACCATATAAACATAGAATGATTTGTTTTACCAATGTATTACATGGTTTTGGTGGGTTATCTCATATGTTTAGTAGTTCTTGGAATTAACCTTCCACATGTTATGCTTAGTTTGGGCTATTGATGTGGATAAGGAACTTGAAAAACGAGTTATACTAGTGGGTCTAAAATAGTCCAAACAATGAAAACATCTTGGAATACAATATAATGGGTTTCGATAATCTTATATTTAGACTGCAAGTGAACTGGTTTAATGACATTTTTATCATGATAGTTGAGAAGCAATGTGAGTTGGTAGAGAAGTTTTTATAGATTGAATGTACCTGAAGGGAAAGATCCTACATCTAGTTAATGATGGATAGGGATCATAACACTTATTTTTTCTAGTCCTTAATCAAGTAAAATATGAAATATAGTAATATTAATGTGATGTTACTAAATAATTCATATATAGGGAACATTGATGTCACAAATAAAATGGAATTAGATCATTTTGAGAAATTTCTATATGGTCTGGGTTGTATAAATGATTGAATAAAGTATATTTCTAAAGTGTGTAGGTTCCTCTGATGCATTCCAAATCTGATTGAATATAAAAAAATATGGATTTGGAGTTAATCATGGGGAATAATGTAATAAAACAAGTTGTTTTTATTATGAAACCAGATAGTTCAGCTAGTTTAGATGGATTCCCTAAATCCATCGATATAGATTCTTGGGATATTATCAAGGAATATTTCTAAGAATATTTGTGAAAATATTTTTATAGGAGGAGATCTTCCAAGATAGTTTTATTCTTCAAAGGTGGTACAGGTTATTAAAGATCATCATCCCACAACATCAAGATAGTGCTTAATAATTTTCCTATGTAACATTATTTATACATTTCTTTCAGGGATTTTCAAAAGAAGACTAGGATGTGTCATCCTTAGGATTATATCCATGAAACAACAAACCCTCCATCAAGGGAGATTTATTAAAGGGTCGGTATGTATTTCTAAATAAATGATGGATGATTTTGATTAGAAACCGTTAGATTTGTCCGAATTATAATATATGTTGATATCGAAAAATCTTATAACAATATGAAATTTTACTTTATCATTAGGGTTATGAGGAGTTTTAAATTCCAAAAATTGTTTGGTGACATATTTTTTGGGTGACAATCCTCAAAATAGATTTCCATTTATTTTATGCTGAATGTATTTATTTTTTCAAGACCTTTGGCGTCTGTGTCAAAGTGACTCGATCTACTCAAACCTATTCCTCATATCCCAAGATGCACTGACTGAGAATATCAAATACTGGATATATGAGAGGTCCATTATTGCATTAAAGAATATATCTAGTAATTGCATCATTTATCATTTGTTGTTTTCTTATGATAGCATATTTTTCATGAATGGTTGGATTAAATCCCTTGAATTATTCATTAATATTATGGAAACATATGTATAGAAAAGTGGTCTAAAGATCATTCAAGAAAAGAAAATGTCTATATATCCAAAATATTCCCATGTCTGCAAATTGGTATTATTCAGACCAATCCATGAATTAAAATACATCATCTTCCTATGGAATAAATGGGGAATCCAATATAAAACGGATGTATCGAAATTGATTTATTTTAATTAATTCATAGTCAGATATGAAGGTGTATTTTAATGTGTAAAAAATGGTCCCATTACATTTGTGTTAAAATTAATTTTTTAAATTGTTTGCAAACAAAAATACCTTTTTGATATATTTTCCATCATTGAGGCACCAAATGGTAAAATTTATAAAATAGAAAAAATCATGACCAGATTCTTCTAGGATGTGAATCATAATGGTAGGTGTCACTTGGAGATCTGTAATAGAATGGCTAAATTAATCCTAGAAGGTGGAATTAATATTTTCAATGTCTCATTATCTATGAAATCGATGATGGTTAGATAAACTTGTAATATTATTGAATAAAAGACCATATGTTAAAATTACATGAGAAATAGATTTGGAGAAAACTAGAGAGTGTGGGCTATCAAGGATGGAAGATATTTTAGAATCATATGGAATATTATTGAGCATCTAGAGGCCCTAAAAATTATGGATCAGTCAGTAATGGGGAAATTTTGATATCTAAATTGAATTGATCTAGTCCCCCTTTATTCTTTCTAGGATTCCCCATACTAGAAATCTTCATCAATGTGGGTAGCTCATTTCTGACCATCATCAAATCTACCCTTAACACTCACCATAAAACAATCAGTGATAATATAATTATAGCTAATAAGCCAGAACTGAGCAGCTTAATAGAATCCCCCTTTGGGTGTTTTTCCAGTAGGGACTACCATGATTTCATTAATATGTGTAGTGAAACTATTAGTTGAGAATAAAAACTATAGTGAAAATCTATTTGTTAAAAAAAATAATGTCTCAGTTTGGTATCTAAGAAACTAATCCATAATTATTGATGATTACCTGTAAAGGAAGGTGATTTCTCTTGCACCTCATTACTAGTGTTACTCGTCATCGAGCCATGAAACAACTAAGAAAATTTTTCTCAAAGGGGCATGGGAATATTTTATTTTTATTATTATTTTCTAAATCATTTAAATATCTAGTACTGGGGAGGATTTCGATAAGTTTTTATAATAATTATTTAATTATGCTGGTCAAAATGACTCTAAAGTAATGGCTGGTAGTATGGTCTGTCTGGAAGTATTGTGGATTATATAGGAGGTGTGAAACAAATAAAGATATGTAAATCCTTAATCATTACTTATAATGCAATTACATACCAAATTCCTAGTGGCCATGATTGAGGCCCTTATTCCTCAAAAATGTAAATCGTACTCTCTACAGAATATTATTCCTAGAGTAGTTATGCTTACAGATAGAGGTGAATTAAATATAATGGGTACGTGGTAATGATGAAACCCTCCACCATATATCTGGAATCTCAACGAAGATTCATAATTTCTTTTATTGAAATATAATAATATTTGGATATTTGTGGGATGGAATAGGCTCAGTACTATTCGTATTATACACATATTGTTTTACGAGAAACACTCTCAGAGATAAAGCAAGGTAAATGGCTAGTGGAATATACATGTTTTTTAACATTAATATCAATATTATGGTGGATAAATATATTTATAATGTTTTATTCAAGATCCTTAATTTTAAAATGAATCTGAAGTGGAAACTGGCATACCATATTAGGAAATGAAGATTTCTTATCGATAAGAATACTATGGTCAATCACATGTGGAGGGAAGGTAATTATGCTTCGAACTCATTTCATAATAAGGGGGTCTTAAATAGTTTAGAATCATCTATTTTTTACTTATTCCATCCCTAAAGACTATAATCTCATTGTTAATGAATATTCCCATTACATTCACCACATCATATCCCCTTAGTTTTACTTGTATGTATTTTCAATATTTTTCAGTTAAAGTGTAATTTTTATTTCAGTTTTATGTCAAGATGTAATTGTAATTATTTTATATGTATAATTAGCATTTTTTAATTATAAAATATCTTTACTTAAATGATATTAGAATCTACAAATGTTTATAATAAAATTATAAATTCATATTATGGAATATTAATAAACCTTCAAAGTGATGTATTATTAAAAACACATTGGTGGTCATATTATACCCAACTGAATGAATTTATTCCCTAAAATTTTATCATCTAATAGTAATAAAATAAAAAAATACCACTAATACCTATTATTCAGAAACATAATTTCATAAAAATTTAACAAGTATTTTATGTCTTATTCCATAATAATTTCTTCTATAATAAAGTATTAAATTATTCAAATATCTATATAATAATGGATTAAAAATCCAAATATGTGGTAATGTTTTTAAAAAAACATTCATTCCCTTACCAGAATCCCTAATTTTAATGTTTGTGTTAGTAAATATGTGAAATGGTTTATAAAGAGGAGATCTACAATAAAACATTTCAATATCAATTTCAAGAGAGGGAACATGTCTTCAAAAACTAGAACATCAAATAAAGACATATTAAAGGAACCCTAAAAGGGAAAAAATTTAAAGACAATAACTTTCACCAAAGAGGTAAAATTAATATACCTATGTAGTAAGAAATACCATTTTTGATCTTTCAATTGTTTTATGAGAACCCACATCAATAAAAGTAAAACATAATTTCCTTATGAGTATAGAAAATTTGAAGCTTGAATGGTTCAAAATATAATATATATTTTTATTTTAAAATAATGAATTTATTTTTTTAATAATAATAAATATGGACAAAGAGGAGAATAATTGTCCATAATGTGGTGGAGATTAATTCATTAAAATCTAATTTTTTTATGTATCATGAGATAAATAAAAGAATATGAATATGAAATGACAACTTATTTTCCCCAAATAAATTGTATATTTTAATATATCAATCAAATAATAAAAAGGTTAAATAAAAAATATTACGACTCAAAAATGGACATTGATTGATGAAAACCCCTTATGACATTGGTAAAGTATAAATAAAAATTCATTGAAAGCTAATACATTAAACATAATTTTAAACGCCATGTTTAATATATAATTTATGATAAGTTATTAAGTGGATAGTAAGAATTCAATGTAATGTATATTTTTTTAATATGGAAAATGACTTTAGGAGTGATAATCCTGAGAATGAAAATCTTATAAATATCAAAATTTCTAAAGTAAAAATCTTTTGAAAAGAATAGTTTGTCATTGAAACATAAATATTCATAAACCAAAAAATAAATACAATATAATACAATCATAGGATGTATTAAACATAAATACTAGAACATATTCAATTTATAGTGCACAAGGAACAATAAAATAAAATTGAAACAATAAAATACCCTTTCCAAAAATGTTGTGTGTGAACATTAAATCCATAGATGTTTCCAAGAGATCATGAATTCATAATAAATGAATATAAAGGGGTAATTTATTCAACTCAAGTTATTTTAATTCATATGTATATATAATAATATAGAATAAAAATACTTTCAAAAAATATTGTCTTTGAAAGGATACCCTAAAAAATAGAAAAACCATAACAGTAAGTTATGCCAAAAAAATAAACATATCCTTCATATCAAAATTAATTGAATTAAAATAATCAGTAAAATATTTATTATTAAATTTATAAACCTGAATGTCCTGACACTGATCACGTATATTCGAAAAAATATATAAAAATTTGTTATCCATCAAACAATATAAACATATTGAACATAAAATAACACTCTAGATGTAACTACCCAAACATTTTCAAGAATATTTGTTTCTTGAAAATTTTTGTATTAAATTATTTTGTAATAAACATAAATATATTTATTTAATATTTATGTGAGTATAATTTAAAAAATACCCATCATGTTGTGACTGTTATATGACCATTGGTAAATTATGGGCACTGGTTAATATGACCATCAGAAATGATACTCTTAATAATTATTTTAACGTTATAATTATTGTTTATAAGTAGAAATGTCAAAGGAAAATTAATGAAGAAAGTTGATTTTATGGCCTCATCCAGTGGAGTCATTCCATAAAAATCCAGTTTTTTAGATCTTGAGAAGGATCTAGATTCAGTTGATGTTTTTCTTGACCATGACCAAGCTGATCTTCAACGTGTTAAGCTTCAACAAAATAACCTACATGAGATGTTCAAGTTACTATATTTTACAAATTAGGAGATGTAATCTGAGGATTCCAAAGAATATATCATCATCACATATATAAACCTTATGTCATATGTGGATGTTATAAGGGGTTATTTTTCATGTCCTTAGTTAATTAATTTTCAATCGCTTTGTATAAATAAAATTATTATTCTATGAATTTCATTTGAGTTTATTTTTTTCTTAAAAATATAAAGAATTAATAAATTTTATTTTTTTTTTGATTTTTTAACTTTTTAGAAAATATATATATTTATAATAATCTAATTTAATATGAATAAAACTTATTTCAAAAAAATATTATGATTAAAACACTCTTATTTATTTTTAAATGATAAATTCTTTTTCAAGTGTCAGTAATTTTACTATGCATTTTATTATGCATTTTCAATCCTCTATTATTTTTATTAAATAAGGATTTTTATTTTTCAAATTTAAATTTATCATACATATATAATTATTCTGATAAAATAAAAATCATTTTGGAAACATTCACCTCAAAATTATTTTAGGGTGGATTTCTGATAATTTTCAAAAATATTTTTCTTTTCGTTGAAAAGTAAAAAATAATGTTTGAGTATTTTAGTATTTTTAAATAATAACGACGTAATATGTAATTTAAATTATGGTAAACTATTTTTTAATATAATAACATATTAGGGGTATGATGTTGACAAAAACATGGGAAAATACCATGGGAAATCCCATTGTTTTTCAAAATCCACTACCAACATGTCCAGGGAAATCAATTAAAAAACCTTCACTTTTTCTATATATACCCACCAATTTCCCTATTAAATTTAATTAAAAATTCATCCCACATGAATCACATATATTTTTACCTTCACTGGTTTCCTAAATCTCCCAATATCCCAATCATCTTGTTTTAGGAGTTAGTTTCTATGTTAATATAAATATATACTTCTATGTTATTTTCTAGTTCCCTTTTTATGTGGCATGTCTTTCAAATTTCCATAATATATTATTTTTTACATTTTATTCTATCATTTTACTGTATTGAGATTCATTTATTCATTTAATATTCTTTCCCCTATCATTTTTATATTTTATAGAACCATGTTCCTCACCAATTATGCTTTATATTTTTCTTCTCAAAATTTTGCTTTTTTTCTCAAGAAATTATATTATATTATTTTGTGAATACCCAAACCTCTTTCCATAATTTTAATATTTAGATATATTAAAATATTTTCTATTTTACTCTTGTATTAACATACATGAAACCCAAAATCCCTTTTCATGGGTAAATAATGTCATAAAGATGTTGTTTTTAAGAACACATAAAAATGACAAGATTTCGATATGAAACCGGTATCATTTATTATCCATATGTTATTTATGAAATGTTTTATTATGATATATGTGGATAAAATTAATTAATATATATGAAGGGTTCACCCCGATAGTATTCTAATTCATTTTTTAAGTAATTTAATCTCATTAGATGACATGTTTTTAGGATAACTATGTAAATAACATTTGTAATTTTTATGAATCCTCAGTGATAAACTTTAGTGATATACTTATAAATAACTCAATAAATTGTTTTAGCATAATTTATATGTTATTATTCATGTTATTTTTATTATCATATATCTTTTTTTGTTTCTCATGCCTTTATTGTATACTTAAACTTATCAACAATTCTCTTGATCACTTAAAAACTATTTCACTTGATTTCCATTACTGGGGCTTATGGCCACCCTTTATATTGATGTATTTACCTAAGTTATGGGATGCTATATATATATATATAGTATGAACCTATTATTAGTATTTTATAGTGTATTAGAATAATTTTTTATGATTTCATGTATTATGTACCTTGTTTCCAAAAAACTAAAAATTAAAAGATACTGTGTTTTTTAAAATGTATTGAATGGTTTATTGTATAAATAGGGGATTCCATATTTGATATCGAAGCATGTTTTAATAATTTTGTAAAATTATTTATTGATAACACTAGGAATAACCGTATAAAAATGTTTAAATATAGGAAAATCATCCTCATATTTTGGTGAAATATTAAGTACGTGGTAACTGATAAAATAAATACCAATCTAGATACGAACATGTGGATGTGTCTATGTTAAATATATAACTATGGGTAACAAAATTGACAAGCTACGTCGATCCTAACATGGAATAAACTGGTACTTGACAATTATCCTTGCAACACTCTTTTTTGACACTAATGGAGAATATGATTGGTCACTCAAAAAAATTTATTAACACTTATGAGGGTTTTATAGAAAATGTAATTGTGGTTAAAAAATAAAATATTTAAGAATGATATTTTTGGACTTGAAATTACATTAAAATTATAATATTATTAAATGATAAAAATTTATCAATAAGGTTTTCTTCATTATGAAAATGATGTTAAATAGGGGAAACCATGTTAATGGTGAGTGTAGTAGACTAGACACTGATGATCTTATGATGGCTGTTGGAAAGAAAAAATTCATGAAATGATTAATAAAATGACTCAATTTATGACCAATAAATTTAATCAAGTCAAGATATTAGATTCACCTCAAAGGGAAAAAATATTTGTTGAGTACTTTATGCATCAACAACCACCTTATTTCTATGGATCTACCAACCCATTGATTTCTAAAGGGTGGATAATCTCTATAGAAATGATATTTTTGTACATTGTTGTTTGGTACAAGTGAATGTTACCCAGGATGTGTTCCACATAGAGGGAGAATCTTATCAGTTGTTGATACTGGTTAAAAACATGAATCCAAGAGGGTATATTAAATTAATGGATTGGGAATAGTTCATGGGATATTTTTTCAAAAAATAGTTTCCCTATTTAAAGAAATCAAAAATAGAGAATGAATTATTGTAGTTGAATTAGAAGGATAATTATTCTCTGGGAATCTATGAGATGAACTCCACAATACATTTCCATTACACCTCAATCATTATCATAGATCCTAATGGTAAGATTGATAGATTATTCAGTGGACTATGACACCATATACAAAATAATTTAGCCAATCGAGACTATGAAAACTATGATAAGATTGGGTGGAGTGATATGATAGTTGAACTAGAGTTTAGATTGATGAAATGGTCTCATAAATCAAATAAAATGAATATATCTTTGGAGATAAACAAGGGGAAGAGATTTGGTCAAGGAAAAGGAGTAAATAATGTGAATCTTTCAACATGTAATAAATGTGGGAAGAATCATTTAGGGAACTACTTAGTTGGGATAAGAAAATGTTTAAACTGTGTTAGTGATGTTCATATTTCTCAAAACTATCATAGTAAGGGAGAAAAACAACTTCTCAACACTAATGACAAATTGATAATCTTAAAGGCCCTAACAGAAGTCCAATGATTCAAGTGTTTATATGTCATTCACTTTTCCAATAACTATATAAATTAAATTTTAATGAAGGGGAATCACCATTAACCTTAGCATAGGCCGAGGGATCATTATTTTTTTTTGTTCTATAAAAAAATGAATTTGAAGCTCCAAATTATGTGGTTATAGGTACTCTCATTTTTCTCTCCATGAAATAAAGTATATTGTTTGTACTGATTCTATACATTATTTTTTTCCCTATAAGTTTTCATTGAATATAGAATCAATAGATGAAATTCATGAAGTATATTTTTTATTAAAGACTCCTAGAGGTCATATCCAAGCATCAACAATGTACATAAACTATAGTATTCACTTTGTTGAGTGCAATCACAATGAAAATCTAGTAGTAATTTCCATGTTATAATTTAAAATTATACGAGGGATGTAATTTCTATAAATTTATAATGCAATGATCAATTGAATAACAAATGATATATTAGTAGTCCGGAATAAACAGCCTATACTTTTTTACAAAGGAGAGATATCTCAATCTAATATTTTTATAGAAGACACACATGTATCCTCCTTTAAGATGATGATCAATAAATATGAAGAAAGATGTTAAGGTATATGAGTAGATAATTTACCAATCATTTAGGAATACATTAATGTACATCCTGAAGAGTTACCTAGACATCACCTAGAAAGAGAGATAATGTTATCAATTGAAATCATGCATGGGTCCATACCAATATAAAAGAACCCATAAAGAATGGAAAATGTGGAGTTAGAGGAATAAAAGAAATAATTCAAAGATATTTTGGAGAAGGGATTTATCTGACCAAGTGTGTCTCCTTACTAAGGAAATATTCCCATTGTGAGTAATAAGGATGGATCAATTTGGTTATGAATTGATTATAGAGAACATAATATGATCATAATGAAGAATAAGTACCCACTACCTAGAATTGATGATTTATTTGACCACCATCATGGGGATTAATTCATCTCCAAGATTGAGCTTTCACCAGGATATCATCAATTGAGGGTAAATAAAAAAGATATTCTAAATTCCACCATCTTATAAAGATATGAAAATTATGAGTTTATTGTTATGAGCTAAATCTTGAGTAATGATCTTGATATATTTATTTATTTGATGAATATTTTATTTAATGACTACCTTGATGACATTTTGGTAGTTTTAACTGCTGATATTCTTATGTATTCCAAAATTCATGAGGAGAATAAAAAACATCTAAGTGTAATATTGAAAACTCTAAGTAAGGAGATTCTATTTGTAAATTTAATCAAATGTGAATTTTGGTTACAAAAAAGTTGCTTTCTGCAGGTAAATTGTATCTAATAGAGGAATCTTAGTTGATCCTACCTAGAAAAAGGTCATGGATAAGTGGTATTATCCTATAACAGTTATTGAGATTTATAGATTCCATGTATTAGTAGAATATAATAATATGGTTCTAAAAACTTTTCAAGAATTTCTAATTCACTAACCCTGTTTACTCGAAGAGGGGTCAAGATCACATAAACAAAGAAGTGGAAACAATGTTTCCAAGACCTTAAGAAGAGATTGGTTACTTCACCCTTGTTAACAATACCCTCTATCATATAAGTATTCACTATTTTTTGTGATTCAAGTCTGAAATTCCATGGGTGCATCCTCTTGAAAAATGAAAATGTGATGGATTTAGTATCACAACAGTAGAATCCCCATGAGCCAAACTATCCCACACATGACCTAGAGTTGTTTATGGTTGTTTTTTCCCTAAATATATGGAGGAACTATCTTTATTGGTATAAATTCTATATAAACATATACCATCAAATTTTTAAATATATTTTCATGCAAAAAGTAATTGAACATGAGATAGAGGATATGATTGGATCTTTATAAATACTATGATTTCCCAATTAATTTTCATCCTAGATGTGAAAAAAATCACTAATAAATTAATAAAGACCATATTGTGATGGAAATAATGATGATTCAATGAGATACATTGATCAAAGACCTAATAAAACTGAACTTAAAGTATTAATGGAAGGGACATCTGACTGTACATTAGAATTTTTATTAAAGAAAAAAATTAATATTACAAGTCAAGGTAGAGATAAATAGATGAGACCCATGGAATCTCCCATAAAAATAAGATTACATAAATCTGATAATTATCATGTAACAAAAAAATCTAGAAGTGTAATTAGGACTAGATTTACAGGCTAAAGCATCATCCACAAAGTTACATTCTCACCATGTGTTCTCAACCTTTTCTCAATGATCAAAAAAACTCCTCCACTTCCTAATCAGATACTTCACCCCCCATGGGGTCTTCTCTCTTTCTTGAAACATCTTAAAAAGAAATTTGAATTTCAGATTCCACTTCTTTGATCCAAATGATATATAATATTCACAACTAAAGACCACTGATCAGAATCATTATGTCTGCCTCCTAGGAGTTACCTATTCCATAGTAATCACTGAAGAAAAAGATAACAGAGCCACTTCCATCTTGGACCTACCCTCAACCTCTCATGTAAGGGGATGGGACATAATAAGCCCTATCCTGAATGACCTTTTAACTATCATTACTAGTTAAGATCAAAAAATCTCAAAGGGAATATCCTTTATTGTTGAAGAAGTTAGAGGCTTTAAATAATGGGATGTTTCGTTAGTTCAATATTGATCAATATGGTGTACATAAATTTAATATAGGAATATGTTTTCCCTCTATTATATAAATAAATATAGAACTGGTGTAAAATATCATAGATATACATTCTCTATACATCATGTAATCCTTAAAATGTATAGGTACCATTGTGATCATTATAAGTGGGATAACATGAAAATGGAGTTTCGTGAATACACTAAAAGGTGCTTTGTTTTTCAGCTATAAAAGGCAATGATACAAATTACTAAAAGAGTATTACAAAAACTATCCATACTAGCATTGAAGTGGGACAATATCACTATGGAATTACTCATTGGTCTCTCAAAAACATCAAAAGGAAATAATGTGATATGGGTTATAGTGGACCATCTCACTAATAATTCAATCTTTATCACTTTTCAAGTCAATTTCTCTCTCAACTAACATGCCAATATTAACATAAAGGATATTTTTTGGATACATGGTGTAACTATCTCCATCTTATCAAATCATGATCCAAGGTTCACATCAAAATTCTATAGAATAATTCAACATGATCTGAGTACTGAATTGAATTTTTGTACGGCCTATAACCCCCAAACTGATGGACAATTTTAAAGGACTATTTATACACTCAAGGACATGCTGTGAACATGCTCAATTGAATTTAATGGTGGATGGGATCAAAAAATCATATTAGTTGAGTTATCAAAAAAAAATCTTCCATTTGAGTATTCAAATGACAACCTATGAAGCTATATATGGGATGTGATGTAGAACATCCCCTTTTTGGGACAAAGCTGGTGAGCGAATTATTCTTGGGCCTGATATTTTGAAAGTGATGACCGAAATAGTTCATGCCATCAAACACATATAATGGATGCTCAGATTCGATAGAAGATCTATGCTAAAAATCAAGAAAGGGGCTTGGAGTTTTATGTTGGTGATAACGTATTCTTTGAAATTTCACTTTGGAAGAGATTCAGCCAGTTTTTAAAGAAAGGGAAGATCAACCCTAGGTATATTGACCCATAAAAAATCCATGAGTATATAGGAGCAGTTTCATGTCTACCTTATCTTCTTCCAAATAATTTATATGATCAGGATGTTTTCAATTTATATCTCTTGAGGAAGAAAATTCTGGACCCTTGAAATGTACTAAATTCAGATGGGGTGCAAATAGAACATGACCTCTCTTATGAGGATCTTCTGGTGGAGATCTTCGACCATAGAGAGACATATCTCTGCAACAAGACTATACACCTCGTTAATGTGTTATAGAGGAACCACAAATATGATGAAGCCATGTAGGAACTAGGTGAGATTACGAGGAAAATATTCTTATTCCTTCTTTCAAACAATATAAAGAGTTAAAATTTCACATTTGAAATTTCTTATAGAGGGAAGAAAGTAATGACCTTGACTTTTTGAATAATTTGTTTCCCTGAAAATTTGTGTCATATTATTTAGTACTCAACATAAATATATCTATTTAATAATGATGTGGGTATAATTTGAAATGAGACCATTGGGTTTCGATTGTTATATAAATGATTGTCAATTATTTCTTTCAATAATATGACCATTGGAAAATATACAATAAATAATGATTTTTATGTTATAATTATTATTTATAGGTATAAATGAAAAAGGAAAATTATTGTAGAAAGGATATTTGATGGCCTCATTCAGTAGAGTCAGGTCATATGATGCCCATTTTTCAGAGACTGGGAAGGATGTAGTGTCACTGGGATTTTCCCTCGACCACTTTCAAGACAATATTCAACATTTTAAGCTCGAACAAAATCTCAAACGAGATAAGTTCATGTTAATGGAAATTACTATCCAAGTGATTTATCTGATCCACCACAAGAATCTATCACTATCTCACTCCAAACTATTAGGTAATATGTGGGTTTTATAAATATTTATGTGTTGCGGCCTTTGTTTCTTAATTTTTAATACATTTGAATAAATAAAATTTTAATTCCATCATTTCATTTCCTGTTTATTTTTTCTTAAAAATATGATGAATTTGATAAATTGAATTTTCAGACAAAAATTATAATTTTCGGCCAAGATAAAAAAAATTATAAATAAAATGATATATTATTTACAAAAATAATTTCAATGAAATATTATGATTAAAAAACTATTACTTAATTTTATATTATAAAATAATTTTATTTTTTTAATGGGTCAGAATTTTTTTATGCATTTTACTATGAATTTTCAATCTCCAATTATTTTTAATAAATAATGATTTTTATATTTATAAGATAAATTTATCTTACTAACAGAATTATTTCGATAAAATAAACAAATTTTTTAAATAATTACATCGAAATTAGGTTACGGTGAATTTATGAGAATTTTCTAAAACATTTTGTTTTTAGATGAGTAGTAAAAATAAATTTTTACTTTTACGATATGATAAATCATACTTATTTAATATGTAATACAAAATTATAGTTGACTATTGTTTATTTAGATTACATATTTGATGTCCCATATGGATAATATCGTGGTTAAATATCTGGGGAAAGCCCATGGATTTTCAAATACCACTACAAAGGTGTCTAATGAAATTAATAAAAAATCTGTCACATTAGATATAAATACCCATCTATTTATCAATTAAAATTATTTACCAATTTATCATCCCGAAATATCTAAAATTATTACCTCTCAAGGAGTCCTACCAAGGTTCCATTAGGACCCCAATGTCTAATTCATCATGTTTTAGGTGTTACTCTTCAAGGTAAGGGAAATATCTACTTCCCTTTTCCTTTCAAGTTACCTTTCTTAAGTGGTATATATTTAAAATTTTCATAATATGTTATACTATCAATTTTATTCAATACATTTATTTTATTTTTAGTATTTTATGAATTTAAGTCCTTTTCCACACTCTTTTTATTCTTTTCTAAAACTAGGTTTTTCACCTTTTTTATTGCTGAATTTTATACTCATTATTTCTCTATTATTTTTCTAGAAATTCTCTTATTTTATTTTGGGAATACAAAAAACACTTTAATATCTAGGTTTGTTCACCTAGATTTCAAAATTATCTAATTTATTCCATAATTAGCAATCAGGAAATCCAAATTCGTTTTTCATGGGTTAATAATTTCAAAAAGATATTGTTTATAAGCACTTTTTTTTTAAAAAACACCAAAATTTTGATATGATTCTCGTTTCTTTTACTATCCATGGGTTATTTTTATTATGATATATATGGCACACATTGATTAATAAATATTAAGGGTGCACTTTTATAATTATCTAGATCTATGGGTAATGAATTTAATCTCTAGAGATGACATGTTTTATTATACATTGGTGAAAAACAGTTGTAATTTTTATGACACCTCGATGATAAAACATAGTGAAATGCTTACTAATGACTAAATTAAATTTTTTTCCCACATTTACCTGTTAGGATTCATGTTAATTATAATATCGTATATATATTTTTCCTTTTCTTGTAACTTATTATATTATTCATGTGATCAATATTTCTCAGGAAAGCTTGTAAAATATTTCCCTTGTTTTCACTTAGTGAGCCTTATGCTCACCATCTTCTTGTATATATGTACCCCAGTTATGTGATGAAATAAATATATTAAGTGTTACCCCATGATTAATCATTTAAGGTGCATTAGAATAATGTTTTATGATCTCATGTATTATGTACCTTCTTCCTAAGGAACTAAACATTTAATGATCCTCTATATTATATAGTGAAATGAAAATTTTATACAATAGAAGGTGGGATTCCATACTAGGCAATATATACCCTAATATGAAAGATTTTTAAAAATTCTTCTTGTATAACTATAATAACATTGTTACATAATTATCTTTTAATGACATGAGTATATATACTTCTTAAATTATTTTCCCAAAATTAAATAACCCTTTGTCCCAATAACCATAATTACCTTAACATTAGACTATACACCAACCCTATGAATTATCTATATCATTATTATTTTTCTTATTTCAACCCAATAAATTTATTCATTGTTTTTATTTATAACATTAAATTATGGTAATATGAAACATCAAAGGGTATCTATGAAATTGAATTTGTGATCCCATTTTTTATTTTTAAACTATATTACTATATAACATTATTAAATTATCCTCAATCGGAAACACTCTCACCTATAATGAAATATAAATCAAAATTTCAAACTATTAGTAAATACCCAATCTTAATCATCCAATAATTGCATGATTTATAAAATATAACACAACAATAACATTTAAGTTACCCTTTTAGATTATGAGTTTTATAAAATTTGGAAAAACTATCACATATTAAAACAAACACTTATTCAACCTGAATGAACTTCATTCAACTATAAAAAACTCTTCAAATGATGCAATCCTTTGTTTGAGTATAAAAATTAATAACTGAATAGTTAAATTCATAATAATTCTGACACAAACATAATCTATATAAATCATTTGAAAATTTGGGATTTGGATATAATTAGGATAAAAGGTATGACATATATAGAAAAACTATTAGCCCAATGTAAAAACAAGAATTCACATGAGAGAGTTTCTCTCGTAAATAATAAATATAAAACATGTAAAAACACATAATAACTAATAAAAACAAGCAATTATTTAATATATCCATTATAACTCATAAAATTGATAGAAAAATATGGGGTCATCTTGGTGAATGATATTAAATATAACCAATTTAATGGAATAAATTATATAGAGATATTTAAAAAATACTTGTATTGAATAAATTATATGGAGTAAACCCCAACATCCTTATGAAATATATTATATATTTCTAACTCTAGAATTATTATAGAATACATTATATGTATTAATTATATCATAATTATGGAATATCATACATGAAGTATATTCAAATATTATGTCCCCATGGAATAAACAATTTCTCATTGAATTGGAGTGAAATATCAAACCTACATAAAATTATGTATATTGTAAAAGAAACATAACTTGAATTAAAATCATGTAATATTTATTTCACAATAAAAAACATAAAAAACATTAGAATCCATAATAAAAATAATTTTACATTAAAAGATAAAAATAAAAAAAAAACTAATTATATAAATAAAATTTATTTCAATAGATATATTTTTATAAAATAAATAGTAAATAAATTAATATGTTAAACAATGATAAAAACAATGAAATCACTTAAAATATAACCAGATATAATGATGAGAAACTGTGATATAGCAAAAAAAATTCTTAAAAGAGACTCTATTAACACTTTTTCATTGAATGAAAAGGTGAAAATATTTCCTTAAATAATAATAGAATTATAGAAAATAATTACACAAAAAATAATATTCAAATTAAAGGGATGAATATTTACGGGTTAATATATAAGAATAACATATAATATCACTGAAAAGAAATTTTGAAATTGAAAATCATGATTCAATGATAGATTATAAAAGAAACCCCTAAAATATCATAACATGTAAAGTAAGAATACAAAATAGAATAAATTATTTTAAAGTATTTAAATTTTTGTTTTAAAAAATTAAATTCAAATGTAAACAATTAAATGTTATATTTTAAAAAATATATGACTAAAATTATCAATGATGAAATGATATAACACTATGAATGGAAATTGAGATAAGAATCCCCTTAACTCACATCCAGACTCACCCTGTTCACCCTTTGACCTCCTGAATGATAAAATCATATTAATTATTATCTTACTTAAAAAAATTTAATGTTACTTTAAATATTTTATTTATTTCATTTTTTTATGTTCCGTTCAGTTGCTATATTAGAATTACTTACATCAGTTATTTTTTATCATTCCTTTCTTAATGTCTAAAAATGTTCTGTAGATTTTTAATGGTTAGTGGTCATTTTCATGTGGTTCCCTAGTATATGATGTGTCAAGGTATTTTATCCATTTAATTCTAGATGAAATTAATTTCAATTTCTCATGAAATTGTTACCATGTAATAAATCTTCCTTGGTAACATATTTTTTATTATAAAATAGAAATATGTTTTTTTCTTTTAATTTCATCATTGTGATGGAAAAATTTCCACTATATAATCGTATTTAATAAATTAAATAAATAATAAAATTATATTAAATTTTATAATATGTTTTTAATAATATCAATTAAATTCCTATGTTTATGAAAAAAAAATCATTCTCCAAGATAGCATAAAACTCATATTATGACAGACGATTTTAAGAACAGTTTAAACGAAAGGTGAAACCATTAATATTTTTGTTTCATAGAAAAGAATAAATTATAAATAAACCAATTTTTTTGTTTTCCTATAAATATATATTATATTATTGAAAATGGTAAAATTGGCGTTCATAAAAGAATACTCAGTTTTGGAAAAACATGTCTTTTAACATAGTAATGAATTATGAAAAAGAGACTTGTTAGAAGTAATTAATTTTATCTCATCATTTATATATCAAAAAGATAAAAATTACACTATTATTTCATTAGGGTTGAAAAATATGATAAGTATTAATAAATTTCCATGTAAATGAATCAAAAATAAGAATGTAAAAAGTGGTTTGAAAATACTTACCACACGCATCGAATTACCTACTTTCGATTGAATATAATGCATTCAATGAAAGGAAATTTGGGAAGGAATTACCTAATAATATGGAATATGAATTTAAGAGAATAATCTCGGTATAATTTGGAGAGGAAACCAAACTTTATATGTGTTTTTCAAATTTTTGAATGTGTCCCCTTTTAAATGAAGAATTCAATTACATTTTCACATGTATTCTACTTTGATGGTCAATAATATAATCTCAAAATAGAAAATAGATTATAAAAGGAAATTAGATGATATTATTGATAAATTATCATCCACTAATGACCTAATATACTATTTTTTTAATTTTCAAAAATTTATAAATAATTTTTAACACTAAATACCATTTAAATTATTTTTTGGGTTATATTTATATGTTGCTTTTTAAATATATTTCTATATATGAAATTTGAATTTAATCATTTGAATAATTTTTATAACTATTATATGTGCCCCTAGAGATCATGAAATAGAATTTTCATCCATGTATTATCCTTTTAGATACATTTAGAACCATTTAATTTGAATTTTCTCTTCATTGTATGAATACTACATCGATATTTCAAAAACATTTTTTCATAATTATCCTATCACATAATTTCAAAAATAAATTTCTAAATATATACATTATTTATTTATAAAACTAATCATATAAAATAATTTCTAATGTAATTAATTCCCATTTTAATCATTACAACATTTTCATGATAAGGATTTCAACTTTTTTACCTTGCTCATTCGCTGGGTAATCACTTGGATAATATTCTTGTTATATGACTTTTAAATTCATTAATATAAATCAAAAGTATTTATTGGTCATCACATTTATCTGTTTTTTCTAGGAAAAACATTTATCCCTTATGGTCGAGTAATGTCCTATCCCCTCCCAAGTATAATCTTAAAAACATCATGTTGACTCTCTAATGCCACATAAGAATACTCTAATAGAAATAAATGATTTCATATTTATGACGACAGAATAATTAATTTTCGTAAATTGAATAATCAATATATGTTATTTTGGATATAAATTTATTTAATAGATATACCATTATTTTCCAAAATATTTATGTAATATTTATATCATGAAAAGGGAATTAAATATATGTTATTCATAAAAATTATATTTTTTATAGTTCACACAAAATTTATATTTCTTATAAAAAAACCTAAAATTCACCATAAGATTATTTTAACTTGTTGTCCAGAAAACATCTTCCATTTTATCAAATTAAATTTATAAAATTTAGAACATTATCTTTAAAAATCCATATAATAAAATAAATAGAAAATATTAATATGAATTTTTATAATTAAAATGAATATATATTAATAAAATATATAAATGAAATTAAATATTTATTTAGATATATAATAAATATAACATTTTAAAAAAATGTATTGAACATTTCAATCAATGAAATTTTATGTCATGATATAAATATAAAAATTTAAAAAATTTAACTTTTACCTAGAGGTTATATAATATATTTTGAGAGATGATATAAATATATATATTTATATTTAAAATAAATTTATAAATTCATATTCTTCATGATTAATAAACCTAAATAAGAAGAATATTAAAAATATACTTTTTCTCACCCCTATAAAAATATCACGTCCTATAATTTTTATTGATGAAACAAAATTGAACAAAATATTATATTCTATTCTTCATAAATATAACAACTAAAACGTTTAACATGTAATTTACATCTGGTTTGGAAGTAGATGTTTCCTAAAATAAAGGATAATATTATATTAAAATTTATATAATAAAAGTTTCAAAATCAATATATATGGTAATTTTTGTTAAAACAATTCATTCCATTAATAGAATCCACTATTTCTATTGTTTTATTAGTCCTGATGATAATGAATTTATGACATGAATGAATACATGAAAAAAAATTAAAATCCAATTAATGTGTTGAAAGAGGTATATTAAAATTAAAAAAATAAAAAATAGCCTCAGTAATGGAATGGTGAAATGAAGTAAATTAATTAAGAATAAATGTGAAGTGGAATATAAAATAAACAAACAAAATTTACATGAAAGCACATTTAGGACCTTTAAATATCATTAAGGAAACCCAAAACGATAAAAGTAATATAAAATTTCCTTTCAAATAGAAACAATGTTAAATTTTAGTAGTTAAAACATAATATATATTTCACTTCAAAAATAAAAAAATAAATAATTTTTGTTAAAAAATAATATAGACATTGTGGAAAAAATTGTCCCTATACTGGAAATGAATAACTCATAACAATCTCATTTTTATAACGAAACATGAAATTCATCAAATAAGAATAACATGAAAAGAGAATTTATTTTCCTTATAGAAAAAATATGAAATAAAATTTGATAATATGAATGTAAAAATATATCAATCATTTATGAATATATTCAAAGAAAAATATTATGATTTGTGTAAAAGATATTGAGTTCAGAATATCCTATATGAATTTATTAATATATTAATAAAAATAAAATGAAATAGAAAAACTGAAATGGAATTTTACATAAAATTAAAAATATTTAAATTAAGATAATATAATTAAATGTAGTATTAAATTCACCAAATAGAATAGAATTGTATTATAATATGAAACATAAATAAACGGATGATAATTGAGACAATGAAAAACTTACAAAAATTATAATTTCTAAATTATGAATCATCTGAAAAGGAAATTATAATAATGAAATTTAAATCATCATAAAAGGAGGAAATACAATATATTCCAACCATACTATGGAATGGACCAATGTAGTAGAACATACTCAATGAGGAATGTATATGTCATAATGAAATAGAATTGAATAAAAAACCCTTTCCAATAATTTGGTTTGTAAAATCTAAAACCATAAGAGATTATAAGAGACCATAACTTCATCAAAAATTATTATAAATGAATAAATTATTCTATTTAGGAAATTTTGTTTAATGTATAGTGGAGAAAATGAAATATAAATACTTTTATAGAATATAGACATAGAATATAAACACTATTAAATTATGAAAACCATAAAAACATGTTATCTATAAAAAATAATATTATCATTTATCCCAAAATTCATTGCATCCAAATATCGATAAATAAATTATAACTGAATTTATAAACACAAAATTCACAATCACCTTTATAATATATTCTCAAAATAATTAACTTATACTTTAATCACTCAAACAATAATAACTAAATCGATATAAAATCATGCACTTGCTAATAATTATTGAAAATAATTTTTAATTTTTATAGAATGGTAACATACTAAAATATAATATGGTAAAATGAAATAACACAATCAGAAATAAATAATTTTGAAACGGATAATGAATTAAATGGATTGGGTGTATGGTGTGTATTTTTTTGGAGTTTAATTGGATATTTTCTGTTTATATTGTTTTTTATGTGTGTTAATTTTTTTAGGTTCATGATTTATGGTTTTAGAGGTGTTTAGATAAGAATTTAAAACCTAGGGTAGTATATTATGTTGTTATAAATATCATTTTAATTTTTTAATAGTTCTCACATACTACTACTTGATTCTTAAAAAATTATCGACTATTATATATTTTTTTGGGTAGTATGTTAACCTCCAACAAATTATATGGGGGTGATACAAATGGTTAAATATTCCTACACTTTTAGTCTTCCTTCTTATTATAGTGTGGTTATGTGTTAGTGGTACAATTTCTGGAATTTTTAAGGTAGTGGTTATGATATGTTATTATACAATGAGGTTATGTATTATATATTGGGTATATGAATATGGTATATTAATGTGTTATATTGTTATGGTATGTGGACTTGGAAAAGGATGAGACTGATCACAAATTATATATTTGGGATGTGTTGGTAACTAGATTAGTGGGGAATAATGTACAAAATATATCCATTATTATATTTCCAATATTGTCTATATTACATTGTATGCAGATTTGGAGAGTTTTCTAGTTATCATATTTATTTATTGTTTTGTTGGAATGATATATGATTCAGTTTCATAGTTTATTCATCGAGGCCATTGCATGTTTCTACCACATTAGAAAATAGTTTCAAGAGAGAAACATAATGAGTATACTTGTATTATTATTCCTACATTTATGTTAAATTTTTATATATTTGTAGAAAATTTGTAGATAATGGGTTGGAACAAACTAGTCTATGGGGTAGCAATTTGTAGGATTCTGGTTTTCTTATTTTGGGGTTTTCAATGGTGTTCTATTTCGAGATGTTTTTTATGTCGTATGAAATTAAATGAAATATTATACATTATTATTATATCATGGTTTATTTTATTAATTATTCGTTCATTTATTGGCTGTTATATTATTTTATATCAAGGATAAAGGAATATAATTCATCTCATATTTTTTAATTGATACCATCAGTGATATTCGAAAACCCATAACCTATTAGCATTAGGATTTGGAGGTTACACGCATCATTTTGATTAATATTGTAAGAGTAATAATGGGGATGTGTTTTGACATATCGTGTGTATATATAATACACTAAATGGTTTTTTTTCATTTTGTATTTTTCTTAATTTTTTAATATAATTTTATTAACCTACATTTTATTTTTTATTTTTTCACACATTAGAAAATTTATAAGTCAATTATTTCTAAATTATTCTTTTAATTAATTCTCTAATATCATTATTTTATCCTTTATTTTGTATATGGTATCCATATATAATAATTTTAATTTAATTTTATTTATCTTTTCCTTGAAAATATATTAATAATTTTTTATTCATTAATATCCTTCTTATTGATTGATGTTATGTTGTTATTAAGGAAAATATTTTGGAAATCATTACTCTTTGTTCATGAGTTATCCATATCCTGATTAATAATTAATATATGATTTTGTACATAATTATCTATTTACATGTAAAATATATGTTTATACATATTTTTAATGATGGATGATAATGAAATTACAACCCCCAACCTAATAAATTAAATAATTCATATATCATATGTGATGTTATTTATGGGGAATGGGAAATGATTTGATCCTAAATTCGTTTTGATTACTTGGTTGTGAGAATTCACTTATGTAGGTATTACCACATTATTTTGATTTTTACAAATATTTATGATATTAAACATGTTTATAATATTTTTATTTCTTTATAATTATCTCTATAATGTAAATATACTTCATGATCAATTTACTCTCCATGAATATTGATGTTTATAACATTTCTGGGATATAAACCATCCATTTATTTTGGGAAATGTGTATTGAATGTAATAAATATTTATATTGGAAATATTATGCTATATTTATTATATAGTAAATAAATTAATAATTTCTTTTAGTCATGTATGTTATATTAGAATAATATCCACCTTATTTTCTAATCCAGTAAATATTTTTCTTTTGGTATTTTTAATGATAAATTACGTAATATGCATTTTTATGTACAGAAATATAATATTATGTATCTGATTTTTGATCAGTTTAGTATGAATTATAGAAATTATTAGTTATTTAGGGTTATTTGGATAGATATTGTTATATTAAATTCATTAATGAAAAATCTGGATGAACAAAAAAGTGTCACAATTTTGGGTGTATTAGAAACATAAAAATCAATACTTTTAAATATAATCAATTTTTATCAATTATTGTTTCAATTAAATATGTTATTCTTAATTTTTATTATATTTTTCATAAATGTAATTAAATTTTTGGAAGTTGGTTAATAAAAAATGTGATTTACAATTCAATGATTTCCAAAATGACCTACCCAATGGGATTGAAGATGAGGTAAAAAACCTCATAGAGGTGGTAAAACATTTGTCTCTAATTATAGACAACATCTTGAACCACATGTCATGTCATGATTTGGTAAAAAAGTATAAATTTTCATTTTTATCCTTTCTAAAGAAATAAAAAATATCATTTAGATGATCATGAGAAAAAACAAAATGTAAATAAATTTATATAATCAATATAAAATTATTATTTTTGTTTAAATTCATCATTAAAGATAATATTGTTCTTATCATCTATTTTTTATATTAAAGTGTGGGTCTATATAAAAAACCAATATTATTTTTTTATTCTATAAAACAATCATTATATACCTTAATCAATATAATAATTCAGTACAAAAAAAAAGAAGTATTTTGAAACATTTCTTGAAACATTGTAAAAAATATGAGTTTTTCTACCCAATTTGTAATCATATTTTGAATATTTAGTTAAAATAAAATAAAATGATTATTATATGTGAATATACCTATGTTATGCCAAAAAAAAATTGGTTTTATATAATTGAAGATGTAGTTCTATTTATTCAACTTATATATTATTTAGTGCCAATATAAAAATACATCTATTGAGTGGACTTAATAGAACCAAAGGAAATAAACCCGAAATTCTTACTTTAATAAATTGAGTATTCATTTTCTTTTTAATTTATTTACAATAAAAAATCAATGATTGTTAAATCATGAACCTAAATTGGTTTTTGGATTATAAAAATCATGCTCTAGGAGATTTTAGAGATAATCATATGTGTTTATAATATTTAATTTAGGATTATAATTTAGTTAGGAACATGAAATCATAAAGGGAAACACTATATGTGTAAAACATGAAGTATAACATTCATAGGTTACAACAATATTAGGTTCATAGTTCATTAAACATGCATTAAAACTATGCATTTAATTCTAGCGGGTGTTAACTAGCAGAGTTCCTGAACCAATTCAACAAAATATTTTATACGGAAACCAATATCTAACTAATTTTTGACTAATTATGTATACATAGGGATTCATATTTTATGGGTTATTATGAATTTTGGTTGACCTAATTATGATTACAAAACATTTTGGATGAATAAAAAACAAATGTGAGTAACTAGGAGGATAATTTTTATGTTTCATAAATCAGTTAAATATGTTGATAATTTTTTCATCTATAATTATTATTTCATATCATCATCTTCATCTTGGATAACTAAATTCAACCTTATATTGTGGATATAAATAATAATGAGGTTAATCATTGTAATTAAATTAAATAATTAACGATTTCACTGATTTATTAATGTTTTCTATAATATCGATAATTTTCATTGGTAATTAGATAAAAAAATAATGGTTAAATAGGATTTTTAGAGATAGGATTAATATATATATGAAAATTAATGCATTTTTGAGAAGTTAATGAGTTTATTATCATAAAAGGAGTTATATATTATGAAAAATATATATTTTTTATTACCAAACCATGTATTTTATTTTAATAAATAAAATTAAATAATAACTATATAAATCGACTAAAAAATATTTGAATCCCAATAATGAGTAATTTTATATATTAAACAATATTTTATTATATTTTACCTCAACTATATTTATTTAATTCTCACAACCTCTGAACACTTCTTCAAATTATCAAAATAAATTTTATTTATCATGTATTTTAGTACATATTGAAGCGTATTAATTTGGTCTTATTGAACCCCTATAATCTATAAAAATAAATAATTTTTTATGTTCAAATAATTTGTTACTGCTTCATTTCTTAGATGTAATAACATTATCTTGGATTTTCACCCTAGTACCACCAATAAGATCAGTGGAAAAAATTATGACATTGAATTTAAATTTTTTGAATGAAAATAACATTCCATTTGGGATAAAACCAAGTTAATACATCATTGTTAAAGATTAAACATAGTTTAATTTTTTTTTAACAAATTAGTTTTTTAAAAAAAATTCTTCACCACATGATTGTTTAATTTATATTTATCATGTGTGATTCCCTAATATGATTAGTGGTTATTTTTGTATGTTTCTGAATACTTGATGAAATAATTTATAATTTAATCATCAATATTGAGACAAATCACCATGATAGATACTCATTTATCTAAATAAAAAAAATTAATCTTCATGAAATAATTTATTTTATAATAGGAAACCACATATGGAAAAATCCTTTCTAAAACATAGAAATGACACCATAGGTATCTCATGGTGTCAATAATGGGTAATAATATTTTCATTAAATTTTGAAATATAAAAAATTGGCTCTCTTATATAAAATTTATTAAATAATTATAGCCTTTATGACATACTATTATGGATTTTGGGTTCTCTAGTCTTTATGGATCTTAGTTGAGCATTATTTTCCCGCAGGCACAAGAAAAATATTTTGGGATAAAACTAGTTTTGATGCAATTTATAACTAATATAGATCATTTTAGAGGTATATTATATGAATATATGAATGGGAAATTGTAAAAAATTTAATTTTTTTATAAATTTCTTTATATTGGAATTTAGGTTTGTTTAATTCACTTATATTTATTCACGTTCAGTATGAGTGATAATTTAATGGAATGGTTCCGTTGTAGTCTATAGTGTTCAATTATCACACTATATGCATTGGAAAAAGTTGTTATTTATAAATATTTTCTTAATATGAATGAGGGTTAAGTAGGTTATGGATATCTACAAAATATATTTTTTTGAATGAAAATAAAAATAAATGTCATGGTAGTATTATAATTGTTTTTTTCAATGAACTGGGACTACCAATGTTGTTTTTAGTAAAATAAAATTTACAATTCTAATGTGATGAGAATAAAATCCATTATAAACACTATAAGAGGTGTATCAAAAATTATAAAAACAAAATAAGATATTATTTATCTATATGCTGAAATTTCAAATAATAGTTTTGTCAGTAATTTTATGTGTGGGGAATCTAATTAAAAATTCCACTACGTTGATTCCCTAATTATACTTATAGAAAAATAGGATTTCTTATTTAAAAATATTGACTCAATTAATGGAAGTCGGAAAGTATAGCTCAATTCCATGAAACTCCAAAATTACAATAATTATAGATGAAATAGATAATGGGATAGTTTCCATGGAATATAGTAGTTAAATGAACAAGTTAGGATAACTATATCACACCAAATAAGACCAAAAACAAATTTATAAATTATTAAAAATTTAAATGGAAATAAATTATCAATTAATTTTGTCGGGGAAATAAAGAATAATAATTTCATTTGATGCCACCAAATACTAAGTGGTATTGTAAATATAGTGACACATAATTTTAATATATAGAAATCACATATTTATATATTAATATTCTGTACAAAAAATTAAGATCCATGTTATAATCAAATAGGTTTTTTATCTTTTGAAACATAGACACGTAAATAATTAGATCTTAGGAGATACAATTAATCTTATACTAAGCTCATTACAAATTTCACCTTTCCTATAAATATCATACTAAAAATTTATCATTATATACTAGGGAAAAGAAACATAAGAAATGGTGGGCATATATTCTCATTAATTGGTTAATTTTTTTCACCAGGTTTCTCAAAGGGTCGCACTCTCTATCGTCATCGATGGCCTAGGGCATGTTCGCGCAATCGCCTTCCCTCTTTACCCCTTCTCGGTCGGGGGGGAGAAGATCTTCCCCTGCCCTCATTATCTACATGTGCTCCCTTATTCTACCCTTTCACTAGCCCATCTACCCTTCCTAACATTCCATCAATTGATTTTTTCCCCAAAGGCCCAATATTTTTAAAACGGAGTTCCATCGGTCCATATTGTTTCCCTAGAGTTCACTAGATAATTAGTAACACTGGATCTATCCTTGGTTGCTTGCTTTGTGTTGCGTCGCCCCTCTATGGATTCTTCAACGGATTCATATCCTTATCTTGGAAGCTACCTGATCGAGCAATTGTTGGGCTTCAAGATTCAAGGCACTTTCTGATCATGTCTATGAACGGGGAATATCTTTTCTCTACTTTGGCTCTTGCTCTACAGGTCCTTCCAAGTTTCTAGTTTTCTCTCTTTAAATGGTCATTTGAATTTCTTTTGAAGCCTGACACCCCTGTATCTGCAATTTTGAATAACCTCCATGGTCTCCCATTACCTTTTCAAAATATGACAGTTCTCCAATTGATTTGAAATATGGTAAGGTGTTTTCACTTCTCAAACCTTCACACACGTGTTGTTTGTCATCCTGTCTCTCTGAGGATTTTCATTGAGGTTGATGTATCCAAAAACCCTCTATGTTTCATCAGTAATGGGGTGGAAGGAGAATTGTGCTGGTATTAGAAGGTATTCTTTGATTCATGGGTTCATTTCTATTTGTCTTTCATGAGTCTTAACAGTGAAGCTAGTAATTACCATCATGTATTGTTTTGTAATTCTAGGGAGGTCCTACCTTTTTTTGAAGAGGATCGGCCCATGTAGGAAGTAATGGAGGTCTCTGGTAATATTTCTCTTATAGTGGATCATTGGGGTGGTGGGATACTGATACTTCCTTCCGCAAACCAGAAGGAGGCGGGACTGAGGAACACTCTCATATATATAGAAGCTCTGAAATATTTTATTCAATTTACCCCAAGAGGTATTGGACCTTGAAATATATACAGATTGATCTAATGGTCTTAGCAGATCTCTAAAGATGCATGTTACTATTGAATAGGGGGATGCCTTGAGTTCAATGAACATCCTTACTTAGTTAAGGTCTCAGAGTGGACAGAACATGTCCTAGGCTTGGGAAAAATTCCTCCCTCTCTTGTTAATACAGGTAAAGCTGGAGTGTCTTGTGGTTTTGAGAACCATTTAGTGTTATATTGTGAAGCTTATCCTACCCTATTTGAATATTGATCCCTTGATGAGGGGAGACATGGAATTCTCCAACCTTTAGAATAGGAGAGGTCATATGATAAATAAGAGGTCAATGAGTCAACCTCAGAACCTTGGTCCTCGGAGGACAAGGATACAGAAATTGAAGAAGAGTACCTTCAGTTAACTTCAATGAATGGAAAGAACACCCTAGTTGATTATAATGGTTCTATTCATCATAGTCGGAGGTCGCAGAGATAAAATGACTAATCAACCATACCTATTCCACCTATTATAAGGGCTTCTATCAAAGGAAAAATACCATAAGAGATTTTTTAACTTTCTATTAATATCTCAAATAATAAAGAAGACATAGAATCAGATATCATCCTAGAGATTCTCATGCATTCAAATGAATAAATTATAGAAGAGTCTTTTATATTCAAGGTATCAGAGGAGGATGCTCATAGAATTTTCAAAAGACTACTACATGTTTATTTAAATGAAGAGCAATCATCTTGGATAGAAAAACATAATAGCATTTTGATACATGGTTTCAATATTGGGAAAACAAGCCTAGAGGATAATGTGGTTACAAGGGAAAGAATGGAAATCCACTTCGAGGATCTTATCATGTACAACCTGGATATGGGGGTTACCTCCATAGAATGGTGTCTATTTAAGATAAGTAACTCTAATCACATTAATTTTTTTTGGAATTCCTGACAATTTCTTATGAGGTTTAACTTATTCTTTATTTTGAACTAGTGGGTTTCCCACATTATCCTAAAAAGTGATTTCAGGAATAAAAATATTTTATTTGGAGGTATGATCAATAATTGTAAACAAGGGATATAACAATGATGATATAAGAATGACATGAACATAAGTGTATATGAACATGAAATTAACATTTAAAATCTATTTTATCATATCATATATCATAATATTGATTCAATTTTTAACACTTGGTAGTCCATAAGACATGAATAATAAAGTAATCAATGAATAAGAGAAATGAGAGCATAATATTATAATCATACATAATTTTTTCCATAAACATAATTAAAAAATCATTTCCTTAACAATCATTGTTCATTATGAAGAATATAATAGTGGATTGGTTCTACTACCTTTTCAATCATATTTTCTAGGATCACTCTGAAGAATATCATAGTGGAAAAATTCCATTAATGAACATGGTTCACTTCCCATTACATCATTCATTATATCATGTGATATCCATTTTTACCCAATTCATTAGGGGGATATATAATTCCAGGCTCACCAATTGTATAGTCATAAATCATTCATATGTCCTCTAAAAGATCTTAAATCATTCATCATATATCAAAACCCTTGGAAGGGAAATGAGTTCCAAAAACATTTAATCATTTACTAAAACATAACCCATGAAATATAAATGGGTTTCATAAAAATTAATCATTATAGACATAAACCATATACATGATGAATAAGTTATTTATCATTGGATAATATCTCAAGTAATGTATATCTAAAATTAAGGGATTTTATCATACATGAAAAATAATTTAAAAGAACACATGGAACATTTCTTGAGGAAAACACCCATTTCATTTTAAAATTACTTTTTTAAATAAAATAATTTATAAACTACTATAGATATTTTTATTTTTTAAATTAACCATGTAATTTTGGATAGGAATATTTCAATAGATATTCTCCCTTAAAAGAGAGAAATTATTTTCATACATTTTATTTTAAAACAAATATTCCTTCAAAAGTTTTAGTAAAACCCAATGGTACCTCATTCAAAAAATGAAAGGAATATTACATTTAAATAAATTTTTAATAATTAAAATAACTATGAGAATGTCATTAAAATAATTAGAAAGTAGAAAAAACAAAATTGGAAATATTTTCAAAGGACATAGATATTGAAGAAAAATGATTTATGAATCAAGAGAAAAATATAGTTTCCCTTCTCTCAGATAAATAAATACCGGAAAATGAAAAACAAATAATATCTAGAAATAACCATTGGAAAAGAAAATTCTTGAGAATTATTAAGATCTAGATCACATAATTTCATCATCAAAAATTTAATCATAAAAAATCCTTTTAAATAACGAGATTGTAACATAAGACCTATACCTTAAGTTTGAATTTATTCCAAAGTACTATAAATTCATATATAACAAATTTAAATTTATTATAATCTTAGACTTTAATAATTTATATATTGGTAAAATCACATATGATGAATTTATAAAATTTTATCACCTGTTTTTTTTTAAATTCCTTATTGAAATCATTGTTTTTGGGTGTAATATTTTTTTCATGAGAATTTAGGTTTTCTAGTTCTGGTTATTGGACTTTTATAATGGATCCATAATATTTGAAATATTAATTATAGTATAAATATAATATTAATTCAATATATATATATATATATATATTCATCCATAATTTATAGAGGTATAAAAATATATGACACCATTCATGGAGGCGGTATATTGTACATAAACATGAAAATTGTTTTCAGTTTTCAAAGGATAGAATAAAAGATAGGTAAATTGTAACACCTTGAAATTATATAGTAATACTATAGTATTTTCTAGCATATATGACATGCAACACCAAGAGTATATGGGAATATAATATCCTAATAATTTATAATATATTTACTATATAAATAAATTCAATATTTTATATATTTTACTATATATGAAATAATGATTTAGCGTATGTTACACATAATATGTTTCCTCAATGACTTCTCTTACACATATGACTGAGTTTTACAAAAAAATAATATATTATTAAAATATTATTATTTAATATAATATGACATAAACTATCTGTTATGAATATTATCAAGTAACATATCAAAATTTATGATTTATGTAAATATAAAATGAATTCATGGGATGCTAATTAATGAGAAATAAAAATAAGATTGAATTTGATATAAAAATAAATATATTTATTTAAATGATTCAAAAGGAGTTTTACATTAATTAAAATAATTAATTAAAATTAAGAAATGATTTAAATAAAACATTAATGTTATACATTAAATCGGATATTTTTTATATTAATCCATTAGGATTGATAAGTGTGATATAATAAAACCCCTATTTTATACATAATAACATATATTTTTATAAAAGAAATTTTAACACCTTTTAATGAAGAAATAATTTTAAATAAAATTTTTTATATTATAATTAATATAATATGTCAAAATAAACTTCATATTTTAAATAGAAACCAAATTATTTGGTTAGTGTGAATTATTGACATTTTTCTTATATAAATTATTTTTAATGAATAGTTAAAAATATTGAATTTTAAATCAAAACATCGTTTTCATATATTTTATTCATATGGTTAAATTATATTTTGAATTTAATTAAAGGTAAATTAGATAATATTGTTTTAATTTTATAGAGTTAATGTTATTTTAATCAATTTCTCTTTGAAATTTATTTTAAAAACATATCATACTTTTGGACATTTTTTCCTTAGAAACATGCATTGTCATCCTAACACCGGAATTAAATTTAAATTATTTTCTTAAATTTATGATATTTTAATTTATAAAATTAGATTCCATATATTGAATTAGAATGTTTTATATTATATAATAAGGTAAAATTAGTTTTTTACCACAAATATTAGGGAAAATGATTAAAATTAATTAAAATAATTAAGAGAAAATTAAGTTTAATTGATGACTAAAACATAAACAAAAGGCCTAAAAAAGCCAATAATCGTTTTCAGGTTCCATTAGATGAATATATTTAGACCCTATATTCCCATTTCTCCAATTGGTTTCATTATTTGAGCCACATGAAATGTGAAAAATGTGAATGTAATTGCTTTATGATAATGTTATAAGAGTTCCACTCCTCCTCCATTATAAAATGGCATCCTCTCCTCCCACTCACACACACCACTCAAGACACTTTGGAACAACTAAGATCGTCCCAAATAGTGCCTCATAATCCCTACCCTAATACTATAAGTATCCCCTTGTCAATAATTCAATCCAAACAATCGTTTGGTTGAAACAAAAAGGAGTTACCTTATTAATAGGTAACAAACATCCATAAGATATTTAGTTTTTCCCATTCTCCAACCCCAAAAATATTATTATTCTATTATTTTTTATAAACAAATTTATCATAAATATAATTAGATGTTTAATGATAAATTTTTAACCTAAACATACACAAATTTCCATCTAATGGGTAAAAATATATTGTTTCTATATATGGGTAACTACTGCCTCTCGAAATGATGACTGTTCATTTTTTCCTCTACCACCACTTATGGTGAAAATTATAATGGAAAATATTTTTATATATGATATATATTATATTTATAATGTATTTATTTATCTACAAATTTTATTTCTAACATTCCTTTTTGCTTTCAATCTTGTGTAAATATGATTACTTCATTTGAGGAAGTGTGGACTATGACCCCCTCAAAGCGATTTCACTCGTTCATTCTATACATGGAATATATAATGTAGGTTATTAATAAAACAATGTAACATATATAACATAGATATTATACTTGAATTATAATATAATTATATCATTTACTTTAAATTCATTCAATACGACAATGAAACAAAAGTTGTGTTCATGCATATGTATGACCTACCATCACCATGAATAGTACATTTCATTTCATATATCCACTAATTTAAGATTATTTTTAATACAAATGTACTGAATATATATGATAATTAAAACATGTTTTAAATTATTTATATGATTAAACCATTAAATAATTAATAATAAAAATAAATAACAAGTCAAAACATATTTGAAAAAAATAGGAAATTGTCACACAAATTAATCAAAATAATGAAAGATTGTTAATGAACAGGTCATAAGATATTATAATAAGTAAATATATTATATTATAAATATGATTATGGTTATGTTTTTATTTATTAATATATTTTTAAAAACTATACTTGTGGATAAATACTACAAAAAATGGAATGTAAAGGTATGGTATTTCATCTCAATTTACATTCTATTGAGACTTATTTATAGTTATGAATGTAGTTTCTTTTACATGTTGGACATACATCCCATGAAATGTTATATCATGAATATATTTATTCTCATGATATTATATGATTCTTTTAATGTAACTTCTTTAGGGGGATTATGATTTAAATGTTTCAAAGTGGTATGGGACATATTGGAATGTTTAAACATTATTCTCCTCAAAAATGTTATTAATGGTTATATTTTCAATCTAACTTCCATTTTGAATGTCAACTCTCTCTTGAAAAAAAACATCTCACATTAAATCATTTTTCCTTATATAATTCCTTTAATATCCATATTTTCTTTTGATGCATATTATTATTTTCATAAATAATATATCAATTTTCATATGATTATTAAATTAATAGTTATTTAGTTTACATGGGAATAATAAATAAATATATATCCTTAATTCAATATAGATATTTGAGAAGGATCATGTTTTAATATTTAAATTAATTTTTAGGCATGAGGATGATGTTGGACAGTTAATCCATGGGAGGGGCCTTATTATTGATATCCCATCGATGCAGCAATAGTCTTATGAGATAAAATGGTTGGCCAGATAGATGGGTTTTTACCCAGTAGCTAAACCATCGTGTAAAAGGTCATGATGGTACTTGTTCCATGTATATGGGAAACATGACATCCAGTAATAATGAATTCCCCACATTTTATTTTTTTTATTATTCATAGATGTTATTTTCCTTAAACGTATCTATGGTCACATTTCCATGTCAGTTTATTGATTTAGATGGCATGAGTTTTAGTTCCTTACCATTCAATATTGATATTTCCTTATCAAATTATTTTAATGATTGTGTTATTAGTTATTTACCATTACATGTTAATTTTTTCCGATTGATTCCTTATATCTTTCACTTTACTTATCCTTACAAAGAATTTGAGCTCACCCTTATTATATTTTATTTCTCAATGTCATGAAGAATAAATCTTAGAATAATCATTCAAGGATATTGTTTATTTCATTTTATTATGTATCATGATTCAATTTTAAATTTCCCAATATATTATTGGTATCATGAATGCAATATGGATTTCAAATCCGGATAAGCTGATCGGTCCTTTAAGAATTTATTCTATCAAAATCATGAAAATGTTCTAAAATAATTCACCTCTCCATGTTTTTATTATAGAGGCGTTATAGTTGGTATCAAACGGCGCTTAACAGAAATATTTGAAAGTAGATTTATAAGAAATATATTAATGAACATTACCCTAAAATAGATATTGATGGTACGTATAGAAGGACACCCCAGAATTTTTATAAAAAAGATTTTTTTTTATTCCTATAAGTGAGTCCCTGTATGCATACTACAAGTGGACTTGGTTTTGACACAAATGTACCAATGAGTAACAACTCTGAAAAGATGTTCGAGTCCTAACATGGGGTAATCTGGTATATGACAATAGGAATTAATATTCACCGGGTTCGATACTCTTAGAGGATATGCTTAAGACAATTCAGATTTTCATTAAAAACTAATATAAAGGATTTATAAGTAAAGATATCCCCAAGAAACCCTTGTTTATGATTATGTTATTAGTTATACATAAATTTCTTAATTTATGTTACAATATATTTAGAGTCATACCATATTAATAATTTTATGAGTTAATCCAGTATCTTCCAATCCTTGGAAATGGAATCTAGAAGGAAGAATAATATCATTACTGAAGGAAAATGTAGATATTTCCCTATATAGGACACCAACATAGTTTGTATTGGGTCTGTGGATATCATAAAAAGATTTGGGAAGCTTAATCTGATTATGAAACATTACCTTTTCTAGACGGAGCAACCTGTTCAACAATGAGATACTCTGATATTGGATTTATTTTTGCAATATAGGCCCCATAATTTAGAGGGAGTACTGATCCAATAATTTAAGATAAATGGATTATGTCTATAGAGCAGATATCCATTGAATTATGATGAAGTGAAATGGAAAATTTACATTTGTTGTGTATTGTCTCTAAGGTGATTCTCATTAATGGTGTCCCTTGATCCAAAATACTACGGAGCAAAAATAAATATAACTCATGGAATGTAGAGAATTTAAGGATTTATTCTTTGATAAATACATCCCTCTTGATCATAAAATTGAGTTGAAGTGAATGTTTCGTAGATTATTGAAAAAGGAAGAATTGGGTGTTGCGGATTTTGAAGGTACCTTTACAAGTTAACAAGGTGTGATACAAATTATATATGGAACACTGAGTAATAGATTAGACACTTGTTTTAAGGTATTAATACAAATCTCTAAAGGGCCCTCGTTTAACATATATTTTCATCATACGGGGAAATAGTTTTATGTGCCACCAAGACAACAAAGGAATTCTCCAAATTATATGAATTCAATGGAAACTAGGATAAAAAGAGGTATTATGAGAAATAATGAAAATGGAATTCATAAAATAGGAAGGAGAAGTTTTAGAAATTATTATTATGTGGCAATGGTGGATATAATCACCCTGGGAAATGCTTGAAATGAATGAGTGTTTGTTATAAGTGCATAGAAAAGGGTCACCTAGAAAATGAATCAAACGGGAAGAATAAATATGCTATTATTTAGTGTTTTAAAAGAAATGAGATGGGTCACTATACAAATAAATTCCCCAAAAATCAATAGAACAAACCTCTAATGAAACTAAAGGATCAAGGTCAAGCATATATTATTGACACATCCAATGTTGAATGATTAATGTACTTTTTCATTTGGATCTATGAAATATGTCGTAAAATTATTTTTTTTGATATTATCATTATATTATTTATGAAATATGTATGTATTATAACAAAATACATTTTTGTTAAGGATTTGAGATCATATGTTGAATGATACCCATAAAATTTATTTAGTACAGATTGAAAATTTTCCGAAAACCCAAGATTAAGGAAAAGAATACCCTTAATATGATCCTGATGCTGAGATAATGATGATTAAATTATTATTTTAAATATGTTCATAATTCATTAATGAATTGTATAAAATTGGTATATGACATCATTTATGGATATTACAAAACTTTTGGATTTAATAAATATATCTAATAACATGCGTCTTACATAATGAGTGAGGGATAATTCATGTTTCTAATAAGTTTATATGATGATTCATGTTATTATCATATTATAAGAAGATACATGATTAAGTTATTAACATGTTTAGAATTTGAAAATTTATAGCTAATTCGTTATGATTAAAGTCCAATGAAAAGTTCATTTTTGAAATTCACACATAGTCTTGGTATAGTTTTAAATCATAATCATTTGGAAAGGTTAACTAATAATTGAAATGTTTTATGCTTTAATTTGGATGTGGTTTTAGAGATTGATATATTACACCCCCATGCGATGAATTTTGATCTATGAGATGATGTAGAAATATTAAATGGAAGGACAAAAAGATAAGATTTTTCTTATAGAAACATACCTAGTAAGTATATTTACTTATATTCAAAGAGAGTGTAAGAATAACTCAACTATAGGAAAAATTATCTTGAAACCAAAAATGTTTCCAAAGAACCTTCATTTATAATGAATAAAATGGCATATAGACCATCACTGATTTAGGATTTTTGATTGTTAACTTTCTCATAACCATGTTCTAAATCACTCTCTATTAGAACTTGATTGTTAATTTTTTCCTCGGTATCCTTATTTTAATTTTCGAAATATGTTCTCCTACTAGGGAACTATGTTACGTGAACACTATACTTTCCATTATATATTATAAAGACGATGTGTTATTAACCCAATTATTGATGTGTGTTTCTCAATAATAGTTTATTTTCATATATGAATCCCTTTATTATTGAGAACATGTTTATATTGAGAAGTTGTAATTTAATTAATATTGGGAGAATGTAGCATTCGGAAATTATAGAGAAAGAATGTTGCATTTAATATAATACATGATACACAAAACCAAGCGCTTAAGTGAATATAATATCCTGATAATTAATACTATATTTAATAATTTAATAAATTTAATATATTTTATTATTTTAAATATATTCAATAATCAATAAGCGTATGTTACACGCAACAACATGTTTCATCAATGGCTTCTGTTTAACGCAAGTCAGAGTTTACTAAAAAATAATATATTATTAAAATATTATTATTTAATATAATAAGATATCAACTAGGTATTATGAATATTATTAACTGACTTATGTTAATTTATGATTTATTTAAATACAAAATTAATTCACGGGTTACTAATTAATGAGAAACGGAAACAAGAACCATTTGGATATAAAATAAATATATGTTTATGTTTATTCATCCAAAGGAGTTTTATATTAGTAAACATAATTAATTATAATTATTTACTGATTATAAGGAATTATATATCATATATAATCAATCAGATATTTTTTATATTCATCCATTAGGATTTATAGGAAAAAGATAAGAATGAACTCCTTTTTACAAATAAAAACATATATTCCTATAATGGGAATTTTACCTCCTTTTAAAGGAGATCCCATTTAAAATCATAATCTTGACACATTAATTAATTTAATATGTCTAAATAAACTTCCTATAATAAAGAGAAACATAAAAATTATGTTTGTGTGAATTTTTTATATCTGTCTGAATCATTTCATTATTTAATAAATATTTTCAAATAATAAAATATAGTTCCATACAGTTTTTTAATTAAATTTTTTTATAAGTTCAAATTATATTTTTAGTTGGTTTTAATTTTAATTAGATAAAAATTTTATGAATTAATACAAATTATTTCATTGGAATTAGTTTCACATTGAAATTGATTATTAAAACTTATCAAACATTTGGATGATTTTATATTAAAAACCTACATTGTCATCCTAACCATGGGATTAAATTTAAAATTAATTTCTACCACTTTTGGGAACAAAATTTTTAATAAATGGATTTATTATTATTAATATTCATAATTTATATTTACAAAAAATGTTAACTTATTTTTTGACAAAACTTATTGTTGATTGTGATTAAAATTAATTACAATGACTATGAGAAAATTAAGCTTAATGAAGTAATAAAAAATAAACCCAAGTCCTAAAAAGACATATACACTTTTCCAAAAAAAATTATGGTCATATTTCAACCTTATATTCCCTTTTATAGAATTGGATCCATTATTGGTTTCAAGACCCATCGCCCAAATATCGTGTTGGGATAACCCCAAGACCACCTATAATTAGCCAGGGGCTAGCGACTAGCGCCGTGTAGGATTATCCAACAAATAGGTGGTATTTTCCTAAGATCTTGTATACACTATCCCATCACTAAGCCACTTGGGGTAGATAAAAAAGTAAATAAAATGCATGGAAACCACTAGATCCCAACAAGAGAGTATGATAGAATGTAAATAAGTAAAGTGTGACCAGGCCAAAAACACAACCCCACTAAAAAGAAAATTGTAATGTCTAACCTGCAAACATGGTAACTAAGGCTGATGTAGGAAGCTTTCAGAAATACCTCGGCTCTTCTATTCTCACAACGCACCGTCTGGTCCCGGTCTTGGAAATGATGAACCTTATACTCCACCTAAGCGTTGGGAAACTACATAAGATACATCACATGTTGGAAAATTCTATGTAGAGGTGAGTAAAACAATACTCAGTAAAGGACCCTAAAACACAACGTGAAATACTAGAAAGAAAACACCATCAAGAAGGTAAAATCAGATCAACATAGGTATATTTCAAAGACACATATAACAAGAATATCTAGGTATACTTGTAATAGATTAAATGAAGAAAAATTTCATCCATTTATAGAAATATGGTTCAACTCGTAGCATGCTTGATTTAGAGAGATCAAACTCCTAGATCTATCAAATAGTAACCATGTAGAACATGTTTACCAAAAGTATTCTAGATAATATCTATTCTCAATACATAATGATGTTTCCCAGAGACAATTGGTCTCATTGAATCAAGGAGTCTCGATATCACAACCAAAACCTTCGACATAGGATTCTTCTCATGAAACCCTCGTTATGGGAGAACTCTCTCTTTGAGCTATGATGTCGTCAGAGACACTCAGATAGAGGTACCATTTATTTAGGTCCCACCCAAATAGAAAACACTAAGAACATATTGATGCAAATAGATCAGGTCAAGTAATGGAAGAAGGAAATATCTTGATACACATCTAGGGGGTCCAACCCCTAGAGGTAATTGGGGGACATCCTGGTCCTATTGGAATCGTCATCCTAGATAAATGATGGATTCCCATGTTAAGATTTATAACACCCATGGTAAAAAAAACTATCTGAGGTAGCAATAAGAGAAGTGAGGACCGAATGTGCCTCTCGGTATAGTACATTCCCCACATATACATTCTAGGGAACTGAGACCTGCATAGTCATTTGTGCATGCTAGGTTACCTAGATCCTCTCATCACTTACACATGATGGGTCACCATGATATGCTCTAAGACAACTCAATTCAAAACACAGGTCATTCTCTTTGACAATAACATGATCCTACAACGTAACTTCATATTTAATCCCAAGGGTATCATCTCAATCTCTATAGTCAACCTCTATGATGGGATAGTGACCCTATATCGATCCATCATAGGAAAGACAAGGATAATTCCACTAGCCCCCTCTTGTCTAACTGAAAGTCCAGTAAGCCATCTCATTAAGGCCAACACATCACTAGGGTCCTATATCAATAGACAGATCATCAATTGGACTTATGTATTGAAATATATATCATATTAATGAAAATGTGTCTGGTGGGGTCCATTTTCAGCCCAACGTGGGTGGACCAACCTGAACCTGCCCCATTTTCTAGGATCAACTCGACCTATTCTGTAGGTCCAGACCGAACCCGCTGGGTTAACCCGGACCGATGGGTCCATCCGAGCCCTCACCGAGTTGGCCTATTATTCTAGCCCGGATGTGGCAACCCGTTGTGTTCCCCATGTCACACAACTGGTTCGGCTGACCAATGTTTCCACATGAATCCCCTAGTCTGATCTGTGGGTCTAGCCCATCCCATTATGGCATGAAACTGTGGATCCTATGATGCAGTGGATACCACCACCATCATGGAGCATCGCCTCCCCCACACCAACATGTTGCAGCTAGCGGCAACTTCTGTAGGCCATCAGATGTGTACTAGTGGTCAGTTCATTGATCCTAAAGAGGTTCTGGGATACCTGGGCCAAATTCTTTATCGCTTGGGGTTTTATTCACCATTATGATCTACCGTGGTGAAAAGTTATTCCAGAGACAATATCTCCTACACTGCCACAATCCATTCACCACCATTTTCATCGAACCTCTATTGTGTCATGTCCATTCCAGATCCAAGATGTCAGATCATTGAACCATGAAATGTTTGGGCAATGGATGATAGTTCTTCAAAAGATGAATAATGCGAAGAATGTGTGGGGGAAAAGATCAATAATAAACTCAAGGATCGAACCTTGGCCAGTTGATTTCTCCAGCCTCAATCTGATCTATTAGTAGGATCATGAAAATGACGAACAAACAAAAAATAAATCAAATGATGATCAGTCCCCCATAAATCCTACAAGGTGAAACCCATCCCACCACATTACGCAAAATTCATGAATTGATCTATTACTATATAGATTCACATTCATCATAGGAATCCAAAGATGTGGACAGGATGGAATTTAAATAACAACCCCTACCATGAGTTTGAACAGTTGAAGATGTACATTGAATTCGCATCACCCCATAGATCGTTTATCTACCTTTTTTTTATTTTTCATAGCTTGATCATATCCCTATTACTGATATGTCTTCCGAGGCAAGAGAGCCTCCTCCTCCTTACCTTATGGGAACACTAGGGTTCCAGAGAAAATTCTCCATCATTATAAATTCTAATTCCAGACCCTTCCTAGGATTAACAGAGGAAACACATAAACGCATATATGAGTTTTAGAATTAATGTTTCTCTTTGAAATAGAACCACCAAGCTGCTTAATTTATGAAAGGAGAATATTTTTCTTTGTCACTAAGTCATAGTGCCATCAGGCTACAAAACAAAAAAAGGGAATAAAATATACATATTTAAGTTTAATTTATTCTCTTTTATGAAGTCCAAAAATTAACTTTTACCTTGGTCCCCAGCCAGTCGAGGTTAGGATGTACATAATAAATGAACATACTAAAGTGAACTATAGTACTCTAAGATTTACAATCTGAGTTAGTGTTCATGTATAGGGATTTCGAAAATAAAATAATTTTATTGAATAATTTTATTTACTGTTGAGCCATTTTCAGGTTTTCCTCACTGGATAATGGTGATGAATAATGTTAAGTTGTATCTAGGGTATGACCACCATTCTAAACCCAACATTTCCATCAGATATTTGATTTTTTCACCCTTTAAAGAGTTATTGATGTTTTTCAAGAAAAATTATAACATGTTCTCTTTAAAAACATAACATTTTTGAGAGATCATTCCTGACAATATGGGACATTGAATCTCATTCCATCTCAAAAATTGGTCTCATAATTATCCCATGAATTTTATAAAAATAGAATCATTAAATTGGAGTCGTTACATTCTCCCCTCCTCAAAGATATATGTCCATGAAAATAGAAATAATATTTACTTGAAAAAAATGTGAGAGTACTGAGCAATAATAGGAGCCTGTCAAACCCATGTGCTCCTCTTAAGATCCTCATACTGCCTTCAGAAATTCACTAAGGGGAAATATCAACCAAAAAGGATACATGATTTTTATTTGGTACTCAAAATAATACACTCCAACATTTATGTCCATCTCGCCTTGGATTATGACGTGCAATGTGGTTACACACAAATCACCACAGCTATAACTCATAGAGGACATTGTGTACCATGTCCCATTTGGGTGTCGATCCAAATACTACATTACCTCATCAAATCTACATATTAAGTATAAGGGGGACTTTTTTCCTTGGAGATATCTTGCCTCCCCGATAAAATCACTATAAACCTCATCGAGGTGATACCCAAAGGAAGAAATTTCCCCCTTCCTTAATCTCAAAAGGTTTCTATCGTCTTCCAACACAAAAATTTAGATGCCTCGGTGAAAAATTCATCTGGTCCTAGATGACTTGAAAATTTTCTACAAATCCTCCTATAATACCTTCCACAACTGGGATGAAAAGTGAGTATCACAATTTGAAACAATCATTAATTAAACTCCATGGAGTCAAATTATCTCATGCATGTAGAGGTTTGGAAATCCCTCTAATAAACTCTTCTCATAGGTAGTTAGGATCTGGGAAGACTCACTAGATCATTCAATGATCACCCCCATGGTATCAAATTGCATAGACATAAGTGGTTAAATGATCACAAAGTCCACTAACATCCATTCCCACATTCTTCTGGGTACCCCAATAAAGATAAGGAAAAACCCATAAAGCTGATTCAAACATGTGTTCAAATTTTTTATCTAAAAAATTAATCCCAACTTCAACACTTTTCATCATCCCTAGTGTCTTCCATAACACCCACAATCATACCTCGAGGCATCTTGCAGCTTTTGGAATCCACTACTATAACTGTGAATGATTTTAAAAGAACAATGTTCTCCCCACCTTTAGAATGTCCATCATGGGTTTTCCCTGTGGGGAACTGATAATGTAAAGAATCACACTAGTTTCACCGAGTTGTGCCTCCCCGAATCATTTATGAGTGGATGGATAACGACCCATGAATGGAGATAAAATTCTCAATCTCTATCCAAGAATAATATACATAATGAGGCCAACTTCTCCAATGCCTCATTTAGTAACTGGTAATTGGATTCCTATTGAGGTCATCTAAATTAACATTATTCTTCCTCAGAGTATAGTTAAACTCCAAGTCATTGACTTTTAAGAACTCTAGGCATCGCTTCTATCTCAATACTCATTCCATATAAGAGAATACATAACAAAGAATCTCAATGTTGAATTTGATGATGTATCACTCTCCCATCAGGTTGTATAACCACATATTTAATGCGAGTACCACCACTAAAAATTAAAGATTATGTGTTGTACCATTCTTCTCATCAAGTCCCATATCAACCCTCACTGGATTCACTACAACTCCATCATATGATGTGACGTTTACATGAAACAGAAGGCCCCTAGAATCCAAGACAGACACTTCAAGAGCGTTCCATGTAAATGTTGATCTCAAATTGGGTCTCAGAAAATCCATAAGTGTCTCACGTGATCCTCCTCAGACTCCAAGTACACTATGATTTCATGAATGAACATCACCTGGGGATGTATAGGGTGAAACACTAGGACTTACTAAGCCCTTCGTGTACAAGTCCCCCATCTACACCCCTATCTTGTGGATATCTTTGGGTGTCATATGATATATTGATGTAAATGTTGGTGCCACCCCGAGGTGTAGACCAAAGTAGAAGTATAACTCTCAATGTAGATGTAAACCTTGAAAATCATTAAGTAATACATAATTATACAGTGTTTCCACTAATAACCATGAGGATTCATAACATCCACTACACCAAGGGTCAAACTAGACAACATGCTCAAAATTGGATTCACCCACCTAAGCCTGTGTCCATCAAGAGTTTCAAGGATTTCCTCTTTTCGGATAAAGGTAAATCTAGTTCTATCACCATGGACAAACAACATATTTTTTTCTAAAACAATAAATATGAGTATCAAATGAGGATTTAGTACATACTATAAATTATATCATATGGCCTCGATGCCACTATAAATAAATCCCTGCTAAAAATATCACCTCTAAGAGTCAGGTCGCACTGTCATCACTAGTGTTTGGTCATTGGGTACCCTCTAGTAGGTGTCTTTGAATTTGAGGACGAAGATATTATTTTTAACTAGAACCTCTATGTGTCAAACAAGAGAAGTGGCAAGAATGGAAATCACTAGTAAATGTGTCAATCAATACTGTATCTAAATTAAAAAACATAGACCATACCTTGAATCATCCCATGAGTCCTAGGGTCATAATCCTCAAAAGACTGCAACGGTCATCCCCCTATCCTCCAGCTCCCTGCCACATTCACCTCCCAATAGATATGTCTGAACTTTCCCTCGCCTCTTCCTTAGTGGTTCACCGACCACCTCTCTAACTACATCATGAACAGTGCAGCCATATCATATGAGATTCCCCACTTTTTGACAAGAGTATCAATGCATATTCTTATAGGAACTCGCGCATCCACCGAACTTCTTATGAATCCTCTGGTTTTATGGCTTAGGATGCACACCTTTTATTAGCATGTCTTACTGACCCTATATCATATGAGATAACTACCTCATAAGCCTATGATACACGTTTTAACCCCACGCTTCATCATCTATGTCGAAAGATCCATCCAAAAATCATTTTGGAAAGCTGCATCCATGTGAACCACTAGAAGTGGGTGTTCTAACTAATCATATGGAGAAACGGTCACCTACTGACCATCCTAAGGAAAAACTGATCTATGAAAGCCTCCCATCAGGGATGCCTTGGCAAGCATCAGAAGAAACTCCCAAACCTATTGAAAAAACCTCACTGGATAGTGTCATGGACACATCTGGAGGAGAAGAAGATGTTTCACAATTAATAGAGTATACATAGTGAGCCGAAAAAAGAAGGACATAGAAAACACAAACAATTAATTTATGATTCACATACCATTACTTCCCCACAACCAATGTTTTTATGTGTCATGTTATAAAATAGGTTCACAAATTCATGTTGTATGGATACATCAGCCTCCATGCCAACATTGGAGTCCCTGGCCTAAAATCTGGACTCGAAACAATTAACACTATTGCCCCAAACCAATTTCACAAACTCTCAGTCCAATTGTAGAACCGACAGACACTGATACCACTCTATCATGACTCATCTAGTAGGGCCCATTCATTGAAAACCATGTGCCTACCTATGATAGACTAGGGTATTGCTACATGTACTGAGTAGGAATATCCCACAAATGGGAGTCATTTTCCTAAGATCCTATACATAGGAACCCAAATCCAAGCCAAAGGGGACAGATAATAAAAACATTATGTAAAGAAACTTCATGCATACCACTACGACCCAAAAAAACAAGAACTATAGAATGTAAAGTAGTAATGTGAAACCTGGCCAAAAACAAAAGCCCACTAAAAAGACAATTGTAATGTCTGACCTGCAAACAAGGTCCCTGAAGCTACTGTAGGAAGATTCCAAAAATACCTTGCCTAATATGAACTCACAAGGCACTGCCTGGTCCTGGTGTAGGTACTGTTATTCCTACGACTCCACTAAAGCATCAGTAAACTTCACCAAACATGACACATGCGGGAAAAGCCTGTACATGGGTGAGTAGAACTATACTCAGTAGGGGACCCCGAAACACAAATTGAAAGACCATAAAGGAAACCCGATCAAGAAGGTACGGTCAAATCAAAACAAGTATATGTCTATGACACATATAATAAAAAAAATCATGTATTATTGTAAAGGATTACAGGATGCAACATCTCATCCACTGCCAACCATATGGTTCTTCTCTTAGTATGATCGATTCCGAGATATCACACTTATCAAGATATTTTAAAGTAACAATATAGAAAATGTCTACGAGAAGTATCTGAGAGAAAATCTGTTCATGATACATTACTAAGTTTCCCTATGATGTTCAGTATCACTAAGACAAAGATTCTTGATATCATGGCCAAAACATGGTCACAATATCCTACTTTAGGCATGCTCTTTCTAGGATAATTCACTCGTTAAGCAATGAAGTCATTAGAGACCCTCACAGAGAGGTCCCACTAATTTGGTCCCCACCCAAAAAAACACTAAGAACTACCCAAAGTAAACTGATCAGGTAATTTCATGGAAGAAGGAAAGATCTTGATACACATATTGGGGGTCATGCACCTAGGGCTCACTAGGGACATCCGAGGCTTACTAGATTTGTCATCATATATAGGTAATGGGTGCCCATGAAAATATTGGTCACACCCATGCCAAAATCCCTATCTAGGGGATGAAAAAGTGAAGTGAGGACTGACTAGGCCTCTCAGTATGATACATTCCCCAAATAGACCCATTGGGACACTGAGAAACTTGGAGTAATTTTGGCCAGTAGGGTCACCTAAATCTGCTCTCCAGTTAGTCTTATTGGGTCCCCAAGAACTACTATAAGTAAACTCACTTTAGAAAAAAAGTAATTATCTCTGACAGGAATGGTATCATTAATTGTACCTTCATATAGAATCTCAAGGATAACATCTTAATCTCTACTATTACCCTCTATTATGGGATTAAGACCCTATATTTATCTATCATATGAATGAAAAATATAATTCCACCATACCCTTTTGTCCAACTAATACCCCACTAAAATATCTTAAAAGGAAGTCCTCACCACAAGGGTTCCAATGCGGCATACAACACATCAATAATACTTAAGGTTTGAAGGATATGGTTGTTTTAGTGAAAAGGGGTCTATTTGGGTCCAAGTCTGGTCCGAACTGGTCCGTCGGGTCCGAACTTACCCTCCGGGTTAACCTGGACTACTAGACCCATCCCATATCTGTTGGGCCTAGTTTGGTACGCTGCATTGGCCTAACCCATTGATGTAGCCTAGCCCGATGGCCCCAATCAGGCCTGCTCCGAGAGGGTCGGTTCATCTACCCCGAATGTGACAACCCATAGCGTCCCACTATGTCACAAGGTCGAATCATCCATCACTGAATTTTTCATGGACCACATGGCCTAAGTTGTAGGTCTAACCCCTCCCGCCAAAGCATGAAGCCATGGATCCTTTGACGCAGCAACTCACGACACCACTGCGGCTTGCCGCTAGAGCGCACTGCCTCGGTTTCTCCCAAGTGTGGCCACCAGCAGGACCTTCTGTGGGCCACCAGATGCCCTCCTCTTGTTTTTTCTTCAATTTGGAAGAGGTTATAGGATCTTCAGGCTACGTTCTCCATCACCTTGGGTTTGATTCATCATTACTATCCACTATGTTGCAATTTTGTTAGAGCAATCATATCTCATACACTGCCACAATCTATTCTTCATCATCGTTATTACACCTCTGTCATGTCGTGTCTGTTATAGATCTAATGTGTCGGATTGTTCCACCATGAAATGGTTGATCAATGGTAAATCATTCATCAACCCATGACTAACATTAAGGGAGTGTGGGAAAAAATACAATAAGAAACTTAATGATCAAGCCTCAGCTGTTTGTTCGTTCCTACATTGATACTATCTATTAGAAGGGTCATGAAAATGATGAACAAACCAGAAATAAATAAAATAATAATCAATAACTAATAAACCCCCATAAGGTAAAACCAATCCCATAATAATACACATGATTCATTAATCGATAAATTCGTCAATCGAACGTTCGTAATAGGAATTCAATGCCATGGAAATGATGGAATTTAAATATCAACCCCTACCTTGAGTCAGATCGGTTGCAAATATAGATTAAAGTTGCATCCCCGGGTCGATCCATTATCTGCCAGTGAATTCCAATACATCACCTCTTTATTGAATCCTGATCCTTGATCCATTATCACCGAGGAAAGAGCCACCTCCTCCAATCCATAGATAAACTTCAGTGTTTCAAAGAAAATTGTATTATTTTATGAATTATAATGTTGGGCCTTGCACCTGATTAATGGACGAAAAACGTTAATGCATTTACATGTTTTATCATTTATATTCTCTTTTAAATATTGTCCCCACACTACTTATTTTATGAATATAGAAAAGGATTATCCTTCGTTGGGTCGCAGTGATGCCAGGCTATGAAACCTTAAAAGGAAATAAAATAATCATCATTAAATTTATTTTATTCTCCATTAAAAATTCAAAAAATTAACTTTTACCCACCACCCATAATGTTCATGGTTAGGGTCATCCTATGAAAGGCACATCATGGATAGCTCAATAGTACACTTGGATTCCCAATCTATGTTACCATTTAGGAGTTATAAGGATTTTAATATTATAATGATTTTATTTAATTACATTATTTACGGTGTTACCATTTTAGTGTTTTATCACTAGAGACCCATGCCAACTAATGTTAAGTTGTGCCTAGGGTAGACACGCCAGACTGAATACAAATATGGCCTTGTATTTCTGATATGGTCACCTATTTAACAGTCATTCCACATTTTCTTGAATCCTCTCACATACATAATATAAAAACATAACATTTTTGACAGATTGTTCCAGGTAATCTAGGCCTTAGAATATTAAACAGTCTAAGTTCCCAGTCTTAAAATTTTAATAAGGATCCTATAAAAATAGAACCATGAATATATGAGTCATTAAAATTGAGGACACTGTCAATGTGAATAATGTGTATGGAATTCATTTGTGAAAATATTTTGAGAGTGCCACTCCTCCTCCACTATAAATGTGCCTCCTCTCCTCCCACTTCCTCATACCTCTAAAGCCACTTTGGATCAAACGATATCTACCAAAATAGCTCCACAACATTTTTTCCCTCATCCTAGAAGTATACCCTATGGTATAAGGAAATCCAAGGATGCTTTTGGTTCAAACCAAAAGGAATTACCTAATTAAGAGGTAACAAATATCCTTATGATTTTTTTGTTTTTCTTCCATACTCCAACCCCCAACTCTTATAATTCTATGAATGTATAAAAAACATTATTCTCAATATACCTGGATTTTTTAATTCTAATATTTAGACCAAAAAATACACATACTTCCATATAATGGGTAATTAAAATAATTTTTCTCTGTATAGTGAACTACTACCTCATGAAATAATGATTGTTCATTTTCTCCTTTACCACCTCTTATTGTTTCCATTATGATGGAAAATATGTTTATAATTGATATAGATAATATTTATAATATATTTGTTCTTCTATAAATTTTATTTAGAATATTCCATTATGTTTTCCATCTAGTGTGAAAATTATAATTTTGTTTAAGAATGTGTGGACTACCTCCCCCTCAAAGCGATGTGACTCATTCAATCCATATAGGGAATATATAAGGTATGGTATTAATAAAAATATTTAACAAATAAAAAATATATATGTCACTGTAATTATAATATTCATAGATAATTTACTTCTAATTATTTTAATATGACACTGAAATGAATGTAGCGTTCATGCGTACATATGGCCTAGCATCTCCACAAATGACGTATTTCATTTGTTATCTCAAAATGTTATATATAATTTATAATACATACTTTTTGAATATATATGATAATTACATAATTGGTTACATTATGGATATGATTAAATTATTATATAATTAATAATAAAAATAATAATGATTAAACACATTTTTTAGAAAATTAGTTAATAAACATATGAAATAATTGAAATAATGAAAGATTTTTAATGAATGAGTCAAAAGATATTATAAAAAGTAAATATATGATATTATAAATATGGTTATTATTTTATTATAAGATAGTAACATATTTCAAACTATCATATAGTAGGACTAAAACCACACAATCAAAATTGATGGTTAATTTATTGGATTTCATCTCAATTTACATTCCATTGAGACTTTTTTCTAGTTATACACCAAGTTTATTTTATATAGTGTTTATACTACCCTTGACATGTTATACAATGAGTCTATTTATTATCCAGATATTTTAAGTTTCATTTAATTTTATTTCTTCCCGGGGGTTATTATTGATATGATTCAAAGTGGTATGGGAATCATTGGAGTGTTTAAAGAATATTCTCCTTAAGAATGTTCTTAATGATTATCTTTTTAATCTCACTTCCTTATTGAATAACAACAGTCTATTGAAAAAAAATTATGTTGAATCATTTTTCCTTACATATTTCCAATAATATCGATATATTTAGTTGATGGAAATTATTTTTTTCCTAAACTATATATCATTTTTTATACGATATTTACACTAACATTTATTTGATAAATAGAGAAATAATTGATAAATCCAAATCAATCATCCTATACAGATATCTGGTAAGGCGTATTTTTTTATTTAAATAAATTATTAGATATAAGTAATTCTTTGGACATGTATGAAATGGGTGGGGGCCAATTATAGATATCCCCTCTATGTATCAATAGTCTGATGAGATGAAATAGTTGGAAAAATAGATATGTTTTTACCCAGTTTCTAAACTGTATTATGAAAGGTCATGACAGTTATGGTTTCATGTACCTAGGAAAGAAAAAATCTAATAGTTGTGAAATTAAATTATATATTTTTATTTAATATTCATCCATGATATTTGGTGTTGACATATATATGGATACATTTCTATCATATTTTATTGATTTATATTCCATGAGTCTATTTTCCTTAACTTTCTATATTGACATTTTCTTATCTAGTTATTCAATGAGAATGTGTTATCAGTTATATCCCTCCATATGTTATTTTATTCTTATTGATTCATTATTAGTTCCGTTTTACATACCCTTACCGAGCATTTCATCCCACCATTATTATATTTCCTTTCCTCATGGAATGAAGAAGAATTCATTGAATATGTTTTCAAGGATGCATTTGATTTCATTTTATTTTGTATCATGTTTTTATTTTCTATTTCCCACTATATTGCGAGTATCATACAGGTAATCTGGATTTCCAATACTGCAAAACTGATTAATCTATCAGTATTTGATTCCTTGTAATCATGCCAATGTGATAAAATTATGCATTGGCTCCAAGAATATGGGGTCGATACATTACATAAATAATAATTCATGTATCAATGATCATTATTATATCATATATATAATATGTATTCCTTAAATATATTATTATTACCATACATGTAAATAATAAATGAAAAATGATTCAATCTCTTCCTGGAGGTGGGGATCCACATGTACTCACGAGTGACGTTAAAATTTTCTAAAAGATAGAATGAAGGTGGATTATGGTTGTTACAGAATCATAATGATAATTAATAAAATTTATGACACTAAATTAATTATTTTAGACTGTATATCCTGATGGAATATGGTAAGTTGTTTTGGATGATCATTTCTGATATTTATGCCTCAAAAGGTGTGAGTAAAATATGAGAAGATGTACTATCTTACATGAGAAGTGAGGGGAACTCTTAGAATTATATAAGTATAAAATTAATGTAAATTAATTTTTATTGAAAATTTGTTAAAAATTGATATAATTAAAATATAAAATATGTTTGATTCAAAATCATCTCATATATTAAAATTTGGATAGTTTCTTTTATTTTTCACCCTTATATCTTTGTTTTAACTGCTATTATTCCTTTTGACAATTACCTGATGTAAATGTTTTTCACTATTTAAGTGTAAAACAAGATACCCAAAAATTAAAATTGTTAAATAAATGGAAAATTAGTTATATATTCCACAATATAAGATTCATTTGGTTGAATGGTGTATTATTATAAATTTCAAATCAATTAATATAATATTATTTATTATAAAATATCATTGATGTCATTTTTGGAACTATTAATTTATCTTGACTTTGAAAACATATTGATAACAATATAATTATAATAAAAACAATTCACACATATTCAATAGGTAATATTTATCTTTAAAATTCTAGGATCACCATAGTTTATCTAAATTATATTTTCTTTAATTTATTTAAATTCATTGATTATATTTTTCTATTAACTAGATAAATATTTTTCTACTGTTGTATAAGTATTTAAGATTATTATTTAATGTCGAAAAATTATAAATAAAATAACTTGAAATAAATGTATTAATATTTAAAATAATCATTTATAACTGAAAATATCATTTTTTATCATTATGTAATTTTTTTGTGATTTTAATTTCAAGGGAGATAAATTTTGTATTTATTGTTTCCTTTAAATAATATAATGATCATAATCTAAGAAATATTTCACCATGTGGATATATATTTGATACATGGATGGAAGTGGATGAAATCCACTAATCAAATTGTACTATGAAATGTTCTAGAGCGATTTAAATGCCTTATCCAAATGTTTTAACCCTATTTTACTAATTTCTCTACTATTGAGGTGACAAAAATTTTCCAAGGACACTATTCATAATTAAAAAATTAAATTGACCTATTTAACAAATTTAAATCTCCTAATTCCAAATATGAGATCCCTATTTTATGATTCAATTTTTATAAGTGTAATAAATTTATGTTAATGTAATTGTGTAGAATGTGAAGAAAATAATTTTTTAGAAAAATTCATTTTTTTTAAAAAAACATGATTTATTCTTATCTCATGACCAGAAAAAAATTTGATGAATTGTAGAAAATTTGACTGAAAATATAATATTTAAATTTCATTAAATCCATTCATAAATAGTTACTAATTTAATTTATTATTATAAAAACACATTTCATACATACAAATAGTTTTTTCATAAAAACATATATTATATATTAAAATGATATTTATATTAATTTCTAACCAATTGATAAAAAATTAATTCAGTTTTACATGTGTTAACAATAAATATTTTAAAATTTAGTTATTACAATTCATACCTTCTAGTCTAAGGGTTTGGGGGAAATTTCCACAATAAATAATAATATTCAAATAGTATATCGTAGTTTGTTTAAAATCGTGGTTGTGCATAATGAATGCTATTAAAGAAATAAAATTTATTTATAAATAAATATAACATAAAATTATTGTCTATGCCATTCAATGACACTTGAATTTAATTTTAACCTTGTAATTCCTTCAATATAATGTAAAATAATGGGTATATATCATTTCATCACTTCCTCAAGTTTCCAGGAATCTTCTTCAAAATTTAAATTCATATAGATATCATTAACATAGAATGTTATATTTTTTTATAGTATAATATCGATATGATCCATGATTTTAAATGGTCATTCTTAAAAGGAAAAATAACTCTCCAATAGAATAACCTTTGATTTCAGTATCTGAGAAGGATCAAGTATGTACATCAATTGTAGAGATACAAAGAACACATCCTGAACTTGAGAGAGGATCGAAAGAGGCCCTAAGGGATAAAATACCATCCATACTCAATTAATAATCTCAAATATGGTAATATACATTAGTATCAGATTTTAATTATTTCCAAATATCAGAACATAGTTATATGGAGAAATGTTAATGAATATCTTCTCACCAACATTGAATTATATATTTTTATGATGACTTCCAGTATAAAATTTCATTTAAATCTGAGCTACTCTTATTTGTTTTATAATGTATCTGAATTTATTTTCCAATTATTCAGCTATCAATGATTCCAATAGATTTCTTTTTCTAACATTATCCCACTACATTGTATTTTTAAACTTCTTTCCATATAGTGTGTAGAGAACCAAATATTTACATACATAGACATTAAATTACTTTTTCGGAATATATAATACATAACAAAAATAGACACCAAAGGATCGTAATAGTTTAGTGTCTTTGGAAACTCGGAGTATAATATTCTAATCTTGGTGAATGATCTTTAACATCTCCCATAAAGATCTTCCCCTTTTTTCATACCTAAAACCTTTCTTTATATCCTGGGGAAAAGAAAACATATAAATGGTGAGATCAAATGCTTAGTAAGGATAATCATGGAGAAAATAAAACAAACCATATACATTTGAACATAAAAACATGAACATAGTGTTTAAACATCAAAATCTTGATCAATGACATAAAACATGGCAGTACGTAAGGCCTAGATCATAATGGAACATCAATCATGATAAAATATCTTGTAAATAAAACTTGTAATTGTGGAAAAACATTAAGCACATGATATGATTTCCATAGTATCCAATGCATTGCTGCAAAGACCATCTTAGTGGACAAAGTCCCTTACTGAACCGAGTTCACTCCTCGTTCCTGTCCTGTATCACTAAACTGGATTAACTTGTCGTTCCAGCCATGTCTATATCATTAGATATAAATAATTACCCAATTCATTGGTGGGAAATATAGGTCTCACCCATCTCATAATGAAATCATTCTTACGTGCGCCACAACATAAACATAAATCATTCATCATAACCCCAAGAATAAAATGGGTTTCATAAACATCATCCCATCATAACATAATCCATATAAAACAAATGGATATAATTTCATCATAAAAAAGTGAAACCATGTAAATCTTTGAGAAATTATACTTGAAACATACACATATGAAATAATATCATCTTAGATGCAAAATGGTTTTGATAAAACACTTGAAATGAATTCATGAGTAAAATATCCTTTCTTTTTCAAAATCATTTTATTTTCACAAAATTCCATGAAATTTTTAGAAAAAGTATTTTTTGAAAATAGTCGTGAAATCTTTTAGATCAATCTTCATGAAAATAAGGAATTATGAAACCGTAAAAAACCATTCATGCCATAAAAGTTAAAAAACATTCTTCTCGTACTTTTGCCGGAAAAGTCAAAAAGTACCTCGTATGGAAAAAAAATAAAAATTCCTTACATACCATGTAGTAAAAGTAAAAAATGGGTAAAAATGACTTTAAACAAACATGAAACCATTTTTATAAAATAGGGACATGAATGATAAATATAACCCCAGTAAATACTTACGAATAAACAATCTCGGACAAAAACACTATTAGAAAGGTTATCCCTTACAAAGATCTTTTTGTAAATAAAATAGATCACTTTTGTGTATTTAATATAAGGTCACATAAAGAAATTATAAATACTTGATAATATATAAAAATTTATTTCTCACATAATCAAATAACAACATAAAAAAGAGAAGATCAACCCAATGAATGGAAATTGGGTTAAGAAGTTCCCTTACTTCGTGTCCGACTTGACTCGATCGTTCTTTAATCTCTGGAATAATAAACTAAATTTAATTTCTACTTGCATAAGAACCTTTTTCAAGTTTATTATTCCATTTATATCACTTATTACCATGTTGTAAACATTATGTAACCATTTAAGATAATAACGTTTGTTTTGTCGATATTTGCTACTTGAGTCAAAAATGGACTTCTTATAATTACATGTGGTTCATGTGGTCAAAGGTTCATTATATCCAGAATTATATTCATGATTTATATATCATATATATCATATATATCCAGAATATATATGTATTTATAATAGTACATAACATATAGAGGTAATAAATGAAATGCACCGTTCATGGAGACGGTAAGCCGTACATACGCATGAACGTTTTTTTTCGTTTCCTTATTGAATTGAATGGAATTAAGTAGGGGACATACATATATATATATATACATAAATACAGTAGCATTATTATGTCGTATATTTCATGAATACCTATTATATATACTTTATAATCATTCTTGAATTGTTAACATGGAAAATGAATCTCATCGCGTCATGGAGACGGTAATCTGTACGTACGCACGAGTGATGATATCATTCCCATATTTATTGAATGAAATTGGAGTGGATGATATAATATCATAGAATCAGTATGATTTTATAATAATCATATATAGTTATTCTATACACTATTATACCCATCCAAGTAAGGTGGTGGTGGAAAAACCGATTACACCACGGTGTGGAGATGGTATTTCATACGTACGCACGCGCGGTGATTTCATTTTCCGTTGGATGGAAAGAAGGTGAAATATATTTGTTTCATATTTATAATAACATATAATTATATAAGTAATACTGAGGTTATTACTTTATAATGAAAAAATTAAATAAGATGAAGTATAAGAAGAAAGAAAGTTGAAATAGTTGGTAGAAGAGATTACCTCTTCCTCGACGCACCTCCTTTAAACTTCTTCTTAGGGCACTGGAGTTGTTCTTTTTAGAAGACTAGAACCTCTATGATATAACTAGAAAGGTTTAGAAGAGTAATATTCATGGTTCTACCAAGCTTCAAGGCTCTAAAGGGTGTGAAGAGAAGGGGGAAGGGGTGCCCTTTTTATAAGGGAGGAGAGGGAAACCTCTAGAAAAACAAAAATTATTATTTTATAATAAAGTCATATTTGGTTTATAATAGCTCCAAATTGATTTATTTCGATGATAAAGTGGGGATGTGTAGAAAACCTCTCAACTAATAGGTTTTGTAAATGTTTAGGTTACTATTTTAACCTTATCATTTAGATTTAACTATCAATTAAATAATTTAACTTTTACCATGTATTCTTGTTTTCATACACTATATGGTTAATAAACATACAATAACAAGACAAACTAACCCCATGTGGTTAATTATTAATATATATAGCCTTATCTAATTCATTCGGCTGAACCTTAGATTTTTAAGAATATAATAACAATTAATAATATAATATTTGTTTTAAAAACAATTTTATTTCAATTTTGACACTATTTGGTAATTGATTTTTGTGAAACTCATAAAAAATGATTAGTTCAAACACAATTAATCGAATCAATAATAACATGTCATATTAACCTATAAAATAAGTGTAATTCATAAAAAGTCTAAAATTACATATATTTGGGTATTTATAACATCAATTATGTCATTAATAAGGTAATTACTGCATCATCATTGTGTCATAAATAAATTAAATTATTTAATGTTTAAAAATTATAAATAAAATACCATTATGTATGAAATATTTTTAGATTTCTAATGAATTTATAGTCGAATTTATCTTATGTATAACCTTATATTAAAAATGTTTTAGTTATTAAACTTTGATTTTAAATATTTTAACTCTTCTTTAAGTAAAATAATAATAAGTTTCCTAATCTAATAGAAGTGGACCTAAAGTGTAATATTTTATTCATAAGGTTTTTTTTGGTCTAATTACACTTATCCAATAGAATTAGGACATTTTTAGGGTAATAATAATATCATTTTTACCCTTAATTAACCTATTTATTTCTAACTGTGGTAAATAAAAGTAAAAAGTTAGTATTCACCAAAAATTATTTTAATTTTATTGAACCACATTTTATTCCTTGATATTAGACATGTCTCTTGGATTTTTTAAATTCCACTCATATAAGTGGTAAAATTATGTTTTATGTAAATTTTCAAATTCTCATAGGAGTTGGGTAAAAGACGGTGAAAAGTTCAATAAAATATTTATATATCTAAAATTATTATAAAATAACTCCAATGAATAACATTGAACTTATATAGGTATTATGTATCAATTTTTACCTAAAATAAATTTATATAAAATAAATAATTATTTAAATAAAAAGTTGGTTTTTAAATAGAAACCTAGTGTTTTCACTATTCATCAAAAATTGGTAGTTTTCTGAAAAATACCAAAAAATCACCCTAGGATAATTTAGATATTCCGAATCCAAAAATGATTTCTATTTTTTCAAATTCAAAAAAGATAACCGGAATTAATTAATTTTCAAATTAATTCCTATTATCAAAAAAATACCGTGTTTTTAAGAAACAATAACTATCAAAAGACCGACACTTGTTTATGTCCAAATTCAAAGTGAAATTAATTCCAATGACCAAAATTGGATTAAATGGTAAAAATAAATTATAATTACACTTTAAAACCAATTAAAAAAATAATATAACCATATAAATTATTGCGATGAAAAAAATTGTTTTTAATTAAGATATAGCGTGTTTTTACTATTAAAATATGAAAGTTATCAGAATAATATGAAAAATTCATCCAAATTAAATTTTTTTATCCCGATTCCAAGGAATAATTTTATTTTGTCAAATTTAACTTATAATCATGTAAAAATTTGGATTTAATGTGGGTGCGCCATCAAAAGGAGGCAAAACTGCATTTTTTTTAAAAAAATATTTTACCCGAAAAAATTATTTAGTTCTCATACCATGTTCTATAAAATGTGTAAGATGAATAAAAATGTTATAAAATTAAAATTTTAGTTAATACTATTCATAATGGCTAGTCCATAAAAATATTATAACAATATATTGTTATTTTGTGAAACCCGGTATTGGGTACTACACATGCTATTGAGGAAGGTCGTGATTGCATGTAATGCAAGCCAAGTCAGGGTTACATGTAGTGCAAGACTACTTTGTCATTGAATATAATAGAATCCAACCATATTTCATTTATACATTTAATATATATATATATATACTCAATGTTGTGTAGAATAACTACTATCAAATGAACATGAAATTTTGTGTAACATGATCCAAGAATAGTGTTGCATATACTGCAAGCTAATACGGTGTTGCATATAGCACAAGGTAATATTGGTGTAGCGTACGACATAAGATATGAAAAAATAATATATCTCATAAAATCTCGGGGTGTTACATTCTACCCCCCTTGAAATGAATTTCTCCCTCGAAATTCGCCGGGGTTATAAATGTTTTATTACTTGACAGTTTCTTTCATAGAAACCCACATTGTAAAATGGAATACTAAAACATACTTTTAAAAATGAATGTTAGAAACAAAATGGATACCCAAAGTAACTCATCACTTGGGTTCCCACATAGGATATCATAAGTGAAAATATGGATACGGAAGAGAAATCTGACCGTCAAGTTCTGATGGGGAGTGTTAGAGAACATGGCTACGAAAAATCCAACAGTCACAAAGACATAAAATTGTGATGATCTAAGGTACCATCTGATTCATCAGATATGAGAGCACTAGGAAAACAATTTTTTTCAAGATCATTTCCCAAAAGTTGAAGAATTTTTTAATTAAAATAAATATATACTTGATTTTGGTACAATCTCAATGTTTCTCATTCCTCGAACAATTTCCACTTCATCTCTTAAATAAATGAAGTTGAATTTTTCTTCTGTGAAGTGTAAGCAGTTCATGTGATAGAATGGTAGGTCATTCCACCTATCTCAAACATAAGGTTAGAAAAATTTATATACATAAGTCCATCTATGGTGAGATTAATCGTATATGGTTCCAAATATTGACTTATACATCATCTATCATACCGCTTAATAAAATAAAACACGTTTATACTAACCAGGGACTTCCTGTAGGCATGTGGTATGCGATAAAGTCCCGTCGCACTTCGGTTGTGGGTTCAATTCCTACAACCTTTTCTGAAGCGACGGGTTGTCACCCGTCCTATGGGTTGTACTTTCTCTAAAACAATACTACTATAACATTCCAAAAATAATATCAAAAAGTTCTAGCCTTAAACAATACTATCTAATGTCTGACATAATCCATTCCATCCTTTAGACTTATCCAAAATACATATGTCCAATCTCATAGTATAAAGAAAATGATTACTAGAAATGTCATTAACCAAGCATGTGAATACCATCATTTATCCCCCATATATCATAAGATATATCTTTTTTATCGCATTCCAAAGTGTGAATACCTTAATCATGTATTCTCTTGAAACATGAATTACCATAGAACCGTAGTGAAAACATGAATTTGGTCAAAAGGTTACTCTTTCCACATACCAAAATCCCAAAATTTCGATATACTCAAACCATGATATCACATTTTCCTTATATCAGTCATAAGCTAATTAATATTATTTTCTCCTTATCCCTTCATTATGCACATATCATCTGATTTCAAAAATATTTGAATTACTTTTCATGGTTAACAGAACCAAAAAATTATTGAAAACCACAATAAACTAATGAATAAATATTCCAATATTCCACGATACTATATACAACATTATTTTGGAATCCATTGCATAAACACTTAATCATTACACCACATCGATGTTGTATTCAACATCTCCAATAGTGATCGCATGTGACTTCCCTTTGTCCTTTTCCTTAAGAGATTTCTCATGTCGATCATCATTAACCCTTGTATTAGGGCATGGATTAGAATAATGCCCCATTTCCTTGTACTTGAAGCATTGAAGTGTTGGTGGAGCATTCTCTGTAGTCTTTTCTCTATTCATATAATTAGCTAACTTTTTCCCATTACTTCGACACTCACCTGCTCGATGACCTTCTTTTCCACACTTGAAGCATTTTCTAGTTCCTTTTATACAATCTCCAGCATGCTTCTTTCCACAATTTTAGCATAAAGAAACATTCATCTTCTTTTCACCATTGTTCTGAGATTTTTCCTTGAACTCCATCTTTTGTTTCTTGTCAAAACCATGAGATGGAATGTTACACCAACTTCCAGTTCTACCCTGATAGCACAACACACAATTTCTTCATAGCTACTGAAGTCTCTTATAGCTAATTACCTTCAAAGACTTGGTTTTAAGACACTGAAGAATTGATAAACTTTACTTTCAAGTTGGATGATAAAGCCATATGAATACCTTGCAAGCCTTGTAAAATTCACTTCATATATACCAACAGATTCTTCATCCTTTTTCTTAAGGTCAAGGAACAAATTTTCCATCTTGGTTCGAAGAATACAAGGGACGTACTTATTGAAAAACATGTTCTTGAACTCATCCCATTCCAGGGATTCAATTTCATCTTGGGGCCTTGTATTCTTAATTAGAGTCTACCTCTGATCTACTTCACCATCGAAACGGTAAAAAGTTAAATTTTATTTTTCATTCTCTGAACATCGATGTATTAAAAATTGCTTTTCAGTGGTACTAATCCATTATTCAGAAACAAGTGGATCAGAAGACCCACTTAAAGAAGGTGGATGTTGCCTCATGAAGGACTCAATAGAATATTGTTCCTTTCTCTGATCATTTGGAAGTCCAGAATGATTCATATCTTTTGTAAGTATAGAAATAAGATTTTTCAATCCAGCTCCTATAACATTGGTTTGTTCAGAAGGACAATCGTTGCATCTTCCATTACATTGGTCAACATAGTTCCTTCAGTTTCCAGCCATCGTCTAAAACCCAAAAAGAATAGTGTGAGAAGAAAAAATCATGCTAGGGAAAACAACATAATAAAGGGGATGTACCTTAAATATCCATGATCTTAGGTTTAATTCTATGATCATTACCCTAATTCTAGGAATATAACCTATACTTATACTTAACCTTTGCGACATCCCTAGACATACCTTAGAAATATCTCTAGGGATCTCACTAATGTTTTCGCCTCCTAGTTTCCAAACGTTGACTAAACCTTTCCTCTGATACCAACTGTAGCGGTCTGGAATTACTTCCAGTGGATTATAATTGATACCTATCAGGGAACTCCATTGGCGACTACACCCCCTGGGTGGGACACACCACCATCCCTAGTGGCAGCCATTTCCTCATGAATCCCTTAGGTGGAGAGCCATTCTTCATCCAACGCTCACATGTGAGAGTTCCCATGGATCAGATTCATTCCTACCTCCTTTGTATCTAATACCAATATTATAGACCCAAATCTTGACATGCATCTACATTACATTACTTTTGTGGAATATCTAATACATAACAAAAACAGACACCAAAGGACCGAAATAGTTTATTGTCTTTGGAAACACAAAAAATAATCTTCTAATCTTGGTGAAAGATCATCAACATCTCCCATAAATATCTTCCCCTTTTTTCTTACCTAAAACCTTTCTTTATATCCTGTGGAAAAGAAAACATATAAAGGGTGACATCAAATGCTCAGTAAGGGTAATAATGGATAAAATAAAACAAACCATATACATTTGAACAGAAAAACATGAACATAGTGTTTAAACATCGAAATCTTGAGCAACGACATAAAACATGGAAGTACGGAAGGCATAGATCATAATGGAACATAAATCATGATAAAATAGATTGGAAATAAAACTTGTAATTATTGAAAAATATTAATCACATGATATGATTTCCATAGTATCCAAGGCATTGCTGCCATGACCATCTTAGTGGACAAAGTCCCTTACTAAACCGAGTTCACTGCTCGTTCCAGTCCTGTATCACTAAACTGTATTAACTTGTCATTCCAACCATGTCTATATCATGAGATATAAATATTTACCCAATTAATTAGAGGGAGATATAGGTCCCACCCATCTCATAATTAAATCATTCTTACGTGTGCCACAATATAAACATAAATCATTCATCATAACCCAAATAATAAAATGGGTTTCATAAAAAACATCCCATCATAACATAATCCATATAAAACAAATGGATATAATTTCATAATAAGAAAAGTGAAACCATATAAATCATTAAGACATTATACTTTAAACCTAAACATATGAAATAATGTCATCTTATATGGAAAATGGTTTTGATAAAACACTTGAAATGAATTTTTGAGGAAAATATCCTTTCTTTTTCAAAATCATTTTCTTTTCAAAAAATTACATGAAATTTTAAAAGAAATGGATTTTTTTTAAAATAGTCATGAAATCTTGTAGAGTAAGCGTCATGAAAATAAGGTGTTATGAAACCGTAAAAATCCATTCACGCCTCATAAGTTAAAAAAACATTCTTCTCATACATTTGCAGGAAAATTCAAAAAGTACATCGAATGTCAAAAAATATTCCTTACATACCATGTAGTAAAAGTCAAAAATGGTTAAAAAGGACTTTAAACAAACATGAAACCATTTTTAGAAAATAGGTACCTGAATGATAAATGTAACCCCAGTAAATACTTACGAATAAAGAATCTCAGATAAAAACAAGATTGGAAACGTTATCCCTTACAAAGATCTTTTTGTAAATAAAATAGATCACTTTTTTGTACTCACTATAAGGTCACATAAATAATGTATAAATACATGATAAGATAAAAAATTCATTTCTCACATAATAATAGAATGACATAAAAAAGAAAGATAAGATCAACCCAAAGAACGGAAATTGGGTTGAGAAGTTCCTTTACCTCGTGTCTGACTTGACTCGACCGTTATTTAATCTCCTGAATAATAAACCAGAGTTAATTTCTAATTGCTTAAGAAACTTTTTCAATTTTATTATTCCTTTTATATAACTTATTACCATTTTATAAAAATTATGTAACCATTAATGTTAATAACGTTCGTTTTGTCGATATTTGGTACTTGAGTCAAAAATGGTCTTCTTATAATTACATGGTGTTCATGTGGTCAAAGGTTCATTATATCCAGAATGATATTCATGATTTATATATCATATATATCATATATATCCAGCATATACATGTATTTATAATAGTACATAACAAAATAGAGGTAATAAATGAAATGCACCGTTCATGGAGACGGTAAGTCGTACGTACGCATGAACGCTGTTTTTCGTTTCATTATTGAATTGAATCGAATTAAGTATATGACATACATATATATATATACATAAATATAGTATCATTATTATGTCATATATTTCATGGTTACCTATTATATATACTTTATATTAATTCTGGAATTGTTAACATTGAAAATGAATCTCATCGCATCGTGGAGATGGTAATCCGTACGTACGCACAAGCGATGATATCATTCCCATATTTATTGAATGGAATTGGATTATATGATATAATATATTAGAATCTGTATGAAGTTATAATATTCATATATAGTTATTCTTTACACCATTATACCCATCCAAGTAATGTGGTGGTGGAAAAACTGATTACACCACGGCGTGGAGATGGTATTTCGTACGTACGCACACACGGGGATTTCGTTTTCTTTAGGATGGAAAGAAGGTGAAATAGGGTCGTTTCATATTTATAATAACATATAAGTATATATGTAATACTGATGTAGTTACTTTATAATGAAATAACGAAATAAGAGTAAGTAGAAGAAGAAAGAAACTTGAAAGAGTCGGTAGAAGAGATTACCTCTTCCTCGACGCACCTCATTTAAACTTCTTCTTAGGGAACTAGAGTTGGTCTTTTTAGAATACCAAAACCTCTATGATATAAGTGGAGAGGTTAGTAAGGTTAATTTTCATGGGTTTTCAGAGCTTCAAGGCTCAAAATGGTGTGAAGAGAATAGGGAAGGGGTGCCCTTTTTATAAGGGAGGATACGGGTACCTTTGGAAAAACATAAAATATTATTTTACAATAAAGTCATATTAGGTTTATAATAGATCCAAATTGATTTATTTATAAGCTAAAGTTGGTATTGGTATAATTACTCTCAAACAATAGGTTTTAGACATGATTAGGTTACTATTGTAACCTTATCATTAATATTTATCTCTAAGATAAATAATTTAACTTTTACCATGTATTCTTGTTTTTTTACACTATATGGTTAATAAAATTACTATAACAAGACAAACGAACCCCAAGTGGTTAATTATTAATATATATAGCCTTATCTAAGTCATTTGGATGAACCATAAAATTTTAGGAATATAATAACAATTAATAATATAATATTTGTTTTAAAAATTATTTTCTGTCAATTTTGACACTATTTGGTAATTGATTTTTGTGAAAATCATAAAAAAACGATTAGTTAGAAAAAAGTTAATTAAATCAATAATAACATGTCATATTAACCTATAAAATTATTTTAATTCATAAAAAGTCTAAAATGACATTTATTTTGGTATTTATAATGTCAATTATATTAATATTTCATTAATAGGGTAATTACTGCATCATCATTGTGTCATAAATAAATTAGATTTTTTAATGTCTAAAAATTATAAATAAAATACCATTATGTAGGATATATTTTTATATTTCAAATTAATATTTATAGTAGAATTTATATTATGTATAACCCTATATTAAAAATGTTTTAGTTATTAAACTTAGATTTTAACTATTTTAACTCCTCTTTAAATAAAATAATAATAAGTGTCCTAATCTAATCCAAGTGGACCTAAAGGGTAATATTTTATTCCTAAAGTTTTTTTTGTCGAATTAAACTTATCAAATATAATTAGGACATGTGTTAGGGTAATAATAATATCACTGTTACCCTTAATTACCATATTTACTTTTAACCCTAGTAAATAAAAGTAAAAAGTTACTATTCACAAAAAATTATTTTTATCTTATTGAACCGAATTTTACTCCATGATATTAACTTTACCTCTAGGATTTTTTAAATTCCACTCACAGAAGTGGTAAAATTATGTTTTAGGTAAATTTTCTAATTCTCCTAGGAGGTGGGTAAAAGACGGTGAAAAGTTCAATAAAATTTTTATATATCTAAAATTATTATAAAATGACTCCAATGAATTACATTAAACATATATAGGTATTATGTATCAATTTTTACCTAAAATATATTTAAATAAAATAAATAATTATTTAAATAAAAAGTTGGTATTTAAATAGTAACCTAGTGTTTTCACTATTCATCAAAAATAGAAAGTTTTCCGAAAAATACCAAAAATTCACTAATTTTGATATTCCAAATCCAAAAATGATTTCTATTTTTTCAAATTCAAAACATATAAGTCCCATTAATTAATTTTAAAAGTAATTCCCCCTATCAAAACAAATAGCGTGTTTTTAAGATACAATTACTATCAAAAGATCGACACTTGTTTATATCCAAATTCAAAGTGAAATTAATTCCAATGACAAACATTGGATTAAATGGTAAAAATATATTATAATTACACTTTATAACCAATTAAAAAGATAATCTATCCATATAAATTATTGCGATGAAAAAATTTGTTTTTAATTAAGATATAGCGTGTTTTTACTATTAAAATATAAAAGTTATCATAATAATATGAAAAATTTATCCAAATTAAATTTTTATATCCCAATTCAAAGGAAGAATTTTATTTTGTCAAATTGAACTTATAATCATGTCAAAACTGGATTTAATGTGGTTGTGCCATCAAAAGGTGGCAAAACTGCATTTTTTAAAAAATACTTATTTTACCCGAAAATTTTATTTAGTTCTCATTCCATGTTCTAGAAAATATGTAATATTAATAATAATGTTATAAAATTAAAAATTTTGTTAATACTATTCATAACGGCTAGTCCATAATAATATTATAACAATATATTGTTGTTTAGCGAAACCCGGTATTGCGTACTACACACGCTATCGGGGAAGGTCGTGATTGCATGTAATGAAAGCCAAGTAAGGGTTGTGTGTAGTGAAAGACTCCTTTGTCATTAAGTATTACAGAATCCAACCATATTTCATTTATACATTGAGTATATATATATACTCAATATTGTGTAGAATAACTACTATCATAGGAACTTGAAATTTTGTGTAACACGGTCCAAGAATAGAGTTGCGTATACTACAAGCTAATACGGTGTTGCGTATAGCACAAGGTAATCTTGGTGTAGCGTACAACAGAAGATATGAAAAAATAATATATCTCATAAAATCTCGGGGTGTTATAGAGTGCTTCATAAGGATCCAAATGAATGATCAATTGAAAGATATTGTTGAAAAAACTCATCTATAGGGAGGTGTTATTCCCAACCACCCTTAAAATCCATATAATAAGATCTCATCATATTTTGATGGGTTTGACTGGATCACATAGGCTATAAATATATCTAAGGATGATAAAATTTATAGAAACATGAATCTGTATCCATAGACCACTAAAGACTTTGCTAGAACATATAAGAAAACCCTTGATTCCAATCAGATACAATATATTTTGGTTCTCTATACAACTATACCAATAATTAAATTAATATTTTATGAATATGATCGTGATTGAAATATTATCCCAGGGAAATGTTGTATGATTAATTTTTATGGAAATAATCTATAACTCAAATAGAATTATGTCATTTATATGATTTGGGGAGTCCAATCCAAAAATCCATGGTGTTGGTTTCCCATTTCAATTCTAGTATGGGTAATGGTTGTAACACCCACTTATAATTCTATATATCAGCCTTATCTTATTGAATTACTAAGAATAGAGATACATAATCTAAAATATTTCTATTTACATTTTACAACCAGTAAAACTTTTTCATATCTTTATGCATCTTCTTACTTCTTGGATGAATAGATAATGATGTACTATGAGCCTTATACAATATATTTTTTATCATATCTAGTATGGATGGAGTAAAATACATGTGTTTTGGACCATGTTATACCATTACAATCAAGGTTGAACTCTGGAATATTTCATACCTTCTTTTGTAGTTCCATGCCTTCCTTCAATTTCCCTTTAATCCATACATTGATAGATATTTGAAAAGTCAATTGGTCAAGATAATATTTCTCCTTACCTTAAAGATTTATTGATCCATCATTTGAAAATATATAAATGTTATATCTTTATTTATTCTCATCATAGAAAATCTTGGATGATCCTTTTGAATCATAGAATCTACCACCATGTTTTCCTTCCAAGGGCATTAATGTATTGATAATTCATAATATTTTATCTACTCTAACCATTTTCTACAGAACATGTTCATCCCATTCTATGTGAATATATAATTTATAATTAAATGATTAGTATATATATCACACATTTCAATTTAAATATAAAGCATCCATATCTTTAATTAAAAAATTATTGTAGCTAACTCTAAATAATTAGTTGGGTAATTTTTATCATGAACCACTAGTGTTTTTGAGGAATAATATATCACTACATAATTATTCATGAGGATGCATCATAGTATGTTATTAAAATAATAATTATATATTATATGACCATCTTTACTATAACAACCCTTTTTTAATTTCATAGTTTTCCTAATTTGTTACATAAAACCTACATTTGATACAACATAGAAGATAGAGAGGTCTAGTGTCTTTGGGGATTTGGAACATTACATAACAACATAAAACATAAATCACAAAATCTTATTGAAAAAATCCTTTACATGACCACTATATTCCCTCATACATAGCATTGCATTGGTAACCTGAGGACATGCATAAAAAATGGTGTGATATAAAGCCCAGTAAGGGATCAAAAAAAGCATAACAGGAATATTACAACACAGGTTTTTCAATATTAATATCAATGGAGATCAATAGAAATATAAACATAATGGAATGATATAGCATGATTATTATAACATGGAAATTTGGAAACAACACTACACATTGAATTAGCATGAGCCAAGGCACATTGCACATGCATCATGAGTAAACCTTCATTGAAATTGAATTATCATGAGTAAATACTAATTTCACTTGAATTATCTTGAGTAAATCTTCATTCCACGTGATGTATCATGATTCTAATCTTTACCCAATTCATTGGAGTGCTATCTGGTTTCACCCTTCTTAAACATTTCATTTCATGCATAAGTGTGCCACATAAATCATTTAACAAGGAATCAATCATAATAATTTATTCCACGATAAATTTATGTTGAATAAACACATGAATAATTTTAATCAATAATTAAATGTTCATAATGTAGAATACCCTTTATAGATAAATGGGCTGGTATTCACTACACAATGTCATTGGCTTGGAAAATCGTTGCAATTTCGGCAGTTTAATGGCCTGACGTATGAATTCATAAAAATGGTTGATGAGAGAGAAAGGGGTGTATCATCATTTTTACATGAAATAGATAGTAAGGGGGTCATATATATTTGTGTTCCAACATTTTTAATGGAATTTATATTCATAACAGAAAAGAATTTATTGAATATAAATGAGGAGAGAAAATTTCTTACGGATTTTCGGCATAGTAACAGGTTTATAAGGATGGTATTAATGAGAGAGAAATGGGTATACCATATTTAAAACATAAATAGGGAAGTATTGTGGTGGTGTTAAATTGTACCCCAAAATTTTTTAATTGAATGTAAAAGTGTATAAGAACAAAATAAAATTGAGACAAAAAAAGAAAAGGAAGACATCCCTTACTTGGATGTGTGATCCCAAAGGCATGGGAGAGGCTTGAGAGAGGGTTCATGGTAAATTGTTTTGCCTTGTCCGGATTATAGATAGGAGATGGAAGAGGTTGGAGGAACTCCCAATGATTTGATTGAAGAGGAAGTGGGAGCTTGGGTGGGTTTATATAGGAAAGGAGAGGGATTTCTTTATTATTTAGGTTTGGGACACCACAAATTAAACATATCAAAACCAGAAACCAATCCATGGGTTTTACCATGGTTTTTCCAAAGGGGAGTCGAAAAAAATATTTTTTATGTCCAATGGGAGAAAATATTTTTATAAAAAGGCACCTTATGTGAAGGTGAGTCACACACTCAAAGAAATCAATTTTTAAAGATAAAATGTTTTATATGTCTTGAAGGGTCCACTAAAGCATTGTAAAATAAATCCAACAAACCTAAAATCAAATTATATTAATCATAATGCATATATTTTCTGAACATAATGTTTATAGAATTTTATTACATCACTATTGCGTCATTATGATGTCAAAAAACACATTATATATTTAAAGGGTGTTTAATTTTTACACAAAAATTCGACTATCTCATTAAATTAGGAAAAATTCACCATTGGATAATTTTGATATCATGATTGCAATAATAATATTCATTTTATCAAAATAATTTTCTAAATTTTTAAATTTTATCTTTTAAAATAAAAATAAACATTTATTGAAAAATAATGGGTTTTGACCAAAATAGACTTCAAACATTAATTATAATTACAACTGTTTTCAAAAAAAATTATATGATCTATTTATAAATAATAAAAATTAATTTTATAATAATAATATTCTATTAAAATATTATTTAAATTAAAAATCCATTAATTTATTAATATATATTCATTAGTTGAACATTAACTAATGAAAATAATATTTGTGCTTTAAAAACTATTTAAAAAGTTACAATAATAAAATAAAAGTATATTATTTATTAAACACAAAAATAATGTACTTAACCATAATGCTAGGGTCTTATTACTATTTTGTATTTCCTTAAAATGTGTGTTCTAGATTTAAGAATGAATGTTTCCTGGCGGTTTCCATTGGATTTATTCATGGAAACAGAAACATCAAACAATTTTTTATCCAAAGAGGACCAGCTTTCCAAAGTTAGTGGATCATTTTGTTTAGAATTTTACAATACATAAGAATAAAAATTATTTGAGAGGATGGGAGGTCGTACTCATCACATCATTTTGGGGGGATTTATTGTCGACTCCGGGAATCTCTTTGTAAAATTAAAATTTCTTCATGAATCCTTATTAATTCACCAAGTATTTCATATGTATACCTTGGAATTTATAATCACTTATTAACATGTGTAAAACATTATAATCATTGGTATGTATTCAAGTTTCCTCTTTAATGGAAATATACGTATTTATTTGAGGTTTTCCTTCAATTTTATCCATTAATATACTGATTAGAGATTATTTTAATCATTGTTTTGATGATACTAGTTTTTAATCCACTCAGTGGGGCACTCTGTAATTTATTTCCATCTAGGGAGACGAAGGTTTATTTTGATCTTTGGATCATACCTGTAAATTTGGCTACCTATGTATCTTTATTAAAGGAATTAGAACCCTCATAGTTCGGTGTCACTTAATAGGACACATCATACCTTTTATGGTCATGTGATAAGGACCTTTATACAGAAGGTTCTTATATGAAACTTAGTGTGGGAATTATGCTAAATCATCCCAAGGAATTTGGATGGGATATGGATTTTTATGTAAAATCATACTGGTTGGAAATATGGTCCAATGAAAATATGGTTGATTTGATGTGTTAGGTTTGAACCTCATGGAGGCTTCCTATGTATCCCATAAGTATGGGAATAAAATCCCATGTAGTTATATGTGTCTCATATGAGAGTATGGTCCTTTGAGAGAGATGAGTTTGGGCATAATTCTTGAAAAAGGATGCCTTAATGATTTGAGGATTGAATTTGGGGATTATTTCTTAAGGAGGATGCCCAAATTGGGGGGATTTTGGGTCGGATTCCGGAGGAGGATATCCAGTGAGCTCGGGTTCTTCAAAGAGCTTCCTATATATCCTGATTCGAACAGGAATAAGAGTTCTCGAATTTTTTTCCAATGAGTGTTTGTACACATGTTGCAACCATAACATATCTCTAAACCAATGTGATTCATGCATTGTGTGAGAAACAAGAGGATGTGAAAAATCAACAATAACTCTTCTCACTTTCAAAAGTTTCTTCCATGCTGATGGAAGAGAGCGCGTTGACCATGAAAGAGGGTGAGGAGAATAACCTTCCCTATATTCTATTTACATTGGAAAAGGGTCCAATCTAAGGAAGATGGGGTAAAGGTGAGGGGATTATACCAGGATGGCTACCCTAAAATTGTTCCTGGTAGTTAAGGGAGACTTCTCTTATGCTTGTGAGGAAAAGAAATAGGTTAACCGCACCTTCCCAACCTAAAACATAAGATCCTGAGTCATCTCTTTTAGAAAGGAGAGGCCAGAACCAAACCCTCCTCCAAATTGGGATCTTCTTAACACTATTTCTGGGAGAAAATTCCAAGTGACTGTTGATATACAAACCCACAAACATCCCATGAATCCTAACCCCTTTTTGAAACAAATGTGGGAAACTTCAGACTACGGAAATACAAACCCAAATAAGAGACACGCTGATGTGCCTTTCCTAATGGTTTGAGAAGTCTAGAGGTTTTGGTTCATGCTTAAACTTAGTCACTTTCAGATAAGGGAACCAAGAAAGGAGATGACATACCATGAATGGCTTTTAAAAGTGGGTACTTGATCTAGTCGTGTAGGTACTAGGTGAATGTATTCCTCCTAGGTACCCTGTGTTTCTTGTATTGTGAAGGTACACCGCATAGTTATGGCACACAGTTATACCGTGCATCTAAGTCTTGCAAATATTCCGCACAGTGATGGTGCACAGTTGTACCATGCAACTATGATGCGCTGGTGTACTGTGCAGGTAAGGATGATGACTGAAGAAAGTGAAGACCCTCAAAACATGATAATCCCATTTAATTATCTCTTCTACCATGGTTTAGAGAGCTATATGAGACCATTTGAGTGATCTAGGCGAAATATCTACACAATGGTAGCTTCAGATAGTCCTTCACTTTTTTCAGTCTTAGAAATAGAGAGCCCAAGGGTCCGATTTATAGGCATGGAGGGGACCTGGTCGAAGGGATGTTTTCTGCACTGGTCCTTCATGTAGGTCCTCCGTGAATATATTCTATGTCGGAGTGTAAAAATTATACTTCTGCGTAGTTCATCCGCATAGGTCTACCACGTATGTCCACAACGTAGGTCATCCGCATAGGTCCACCTCTTAGGTCCTCTACGTAAGTATTCCATGTAGGTCCTTTTATGAAATTTATCAATCTTCTAAGTGCCATAACTTTTGATTCATAAGTCTATTTTGGATCCACGACAAGTCAAATTGAATTTATTGAAGAGAACTAATATTATTGAGATGGTAAATACTCTATGTATTCTCAAGAAAAACATGGAAATTGAATTTAATGATTTTTCACCATTCCATCATCGATCTTGGAAATCCACTGCCTACTCCTAAATAAGGAAATATGTCAACTTATCCATTGAAATGTAGTAGTATTTTGGCACATTGAAATCCAGCCTATATCTTATTCTTTCCCAGTGGAAACAATTTTTCTCGTATATTACATTTGTTTTCTATATGAGAACAATATCATCACTCTACGGAAATATGCATGGAAAACATTTTATGGTGTCTACCAAATCCCCCCCCCCTAGAATTTTATTCATTCGAAATGAAATGAATCTTGTTTAATTCTCAAAGAAGTGAACTTTGATGCATTCCAACATCATTCAGTATGATTTGGAGTTACATCATGTTTGGAATGATGCTCAAATTGTTTCCTAAGCCTTAGGTCATAGCAAGTATAGTATGATTATTTCTAGGGTTAAATGTAAAACCCTACATACACTGTGTATTTTGACTTTTATTTCTCAATATTACCTAAACTGTAAAAAATGTATGTTTACTAAGCTGAGACTTGACTTTTTTATAGAATTCCCTTCAGGGGTTATTAATCTAATGAGTACCAAGTCTTTTGTTATTGGCAGTTTAAATTCACTCATGTTAGACTGTAAAGATCTAATATTTAGGGTCAAATAGCATTGACCATAAATTTTAAAATTAGTTCCTAAAAAATACTCTATGACTAAGAATTTCTTTAATATTCATTAAAAATTTCCAAGGGGAATCTTGATCCATGATTTTTGTTGCCAACAAATTTAAAACTTGTATCAACATAAGGGGATTCACTTCCAAGAAAAACTTTACCATTATTTTAAAAACCTGTTATGTGGGTTGTGTTATGTAGGGAGAATAGGGGCATATGTCGCATAGACATGGAGTTGAATCTTTTTCCTAACAGGCATATTATTTAGGAAACATAAACAAGGCCTCCTAAGGGCACATACAACATAGTCAGACAAAGGAGAACTTTGAAGTTTTACACTTTACTATTGATTGATAGGGGAAAATAATATTTGGGTGACAAAGGACCGTAGTGAGTGGTTTTTCCAAGGAAAGGAATTTTAATAATGAAAGAGGGATATTTAGACATTTATATGTCTAGAATATGAAAACCATTTCTATACATTTTTGGTGTATGAGTAATGGTGAAAATTTATTATAATAGGGTATTTCTGATATCATACCATACAGTTTTAAGTCATGTAGTGAGGAAGTTGTACTGTGCAGTTTTAAGTCATACAGTGAGGACATTGTGTGGCTTTAATTTAAAGCCTTCTTCTATGAACAAAGGTATGAGAAAACTCTCCCAATTTCTTGATAATTTGTATGGAAACATACTATCATATTCATGTATGTAATGGAAAACAATAATCTATGATTTAGGAATTTTTGGAACTGAGGAATGATATGGTAAAATGGATAAAAGCATTAGAGGAAGTATTTTCTATGAACTATGTTACCATTACTTGACAAACTCGTTATGGGGGCTGTATTTTGCAGGGCCAACGGGGGAACAAACTACATAGCCAAATAGTGGCATCTTTTGACTGACAGGGCTGTTATGTAGGCTACATAAGCAAGTCCACCTAAGGGCACATGCTACATAGTTAAGAAAAAAGAGTTCTTAGAAGATTGACGATCTATTAAAAAAAGTTGATAAAAGTTTATCAAGATTCAGATTTACCAAATCATTGGGTTTGATTTATGGAGAAAGGTACCTGAATATGAGAATGGTATTTACATTCAATATATCCAATGAATTGGTGGAATATGAATTTTATGAAGGTATGACCCAAACGTAAAAGATATGGTGTCCATAGTTTTTGGTCATATAATTAAGACTGAAAATTGAAACAATATATGATATGGGTCCAAGTGATTTCAAGGTTATTCCCTAGTGGATCAAACACATATTGAAGGAAATGTGTAAACCATGACCTTGTTGATTTTCAGATTATGAGAAAGATAATGGGACTAGTATACGCAAATGTCTGTTTTTAAAATAAATATTCGTATATATTGTCATTAATGTTTGAAGGGGTCAAAGATACAATAACTAAGACCGAAATTACCATTATTTGACAAACCTGTTATGGGGTGTATATTATGCAGGGCCAACTAGGGGATATGTAGCATAGCCAAATAATGGAATCTTTTGGTTGACAGGCCTGTTATGTCGGAAACTTATTCAAGGCCTCTTAAGGGAACGTGATTCATAGTGAAGAAAAGGATCTCCTATATGTTAGAAACTCTGTCACCAGAATCCGTAAGGAAGATTATGAGAATTTGAAGATATTCATGATTATGAGTGTGAAATGTGGAAGGAGGTATTGCTTATCCCACACGACAAATGTTTAAATCAATATTGTTTATGAGTTTTATATCCATTACATAGATCCTACGTATATGTAAAATAGAGACTTTCTTTGTTTCCTTTGAATGAATATAATGATTTCCAGTTTTAAGTCATGCAGTGAGGACATTATACTATGCAGTTTTTAGTCATGTAGTGAGGGCGTTATAGAATGATGTTTTGAGTCATGCAGTGAATACATTATTAACCACATAAGAAATTAAAACACCTTATATAAAGAATCCATTTACCTAATTCCTAAGTCCACATGAGCAATGATTTGTGTGAGAAAAAATGAGCAGTAAAGGATTATTTTATAATGCAAAGGTGATGCAAATAAAGAATACAGATATTTGATTTCCATGTAGTTTAACATCACGTGGTTAGGACATTAATGAACTGATATGAAAGGAAAGATATATTGTAACTAGATTAAGGGATTAAAACCAAGTGCCACTATATGTCTGGCTTGGGAATGAATCTAGTCATACATAGTTCATAAAAAATTCCCTATGCAGATTTGATTTTTATATAAGAAATAAAGTGGGGGGTTTTTTCCGCGTGGCTGGTCCCAAGATTAGAGATATAGGAATCTCTAGGTATCTCACTGAAAATGAGAATCAAGCCATATATATTTCATGAAACAATCATTCCTCATGAAAATGGAGTTTGACATGAAGAAGGGTGGCTTTTTTGCACGTTTCGAGAGAACAAAAAATCAGAAAATATAAAATGCTCTAATAACCAAATCATGTGTATTAAGGAAATACTATGTATAGATCTGATTCATATACTGGAAGAGGAAAATAAAATAAGATGATTTTGTGATTGTGGCTGGGCCAAGAATTGGGGATTCAGAAATCTCTACGTATCTCCTTGAAAATGAGAATCAAGCCATACGTAGTTCTTGAATCTTGGTCTCTATAAAGATATGACTCCGACATAGGAACGAGAGGCACTCATGTAATACTATGAAGCACTGATGATGTCAATGATGTTTCCTTATGGAATATTCTAACATCAAATAGAGAAAACATTAGTTGTACAGATGATTTCATGATGTTTAACGTCATGTGACATGGACGAAGATTCTATTAACTTTAACGTGATATAGTATGGAGGATTATGGTTGTTATGCAGTTTAATGACTTGTGTCAAGGACATGGTATTGTGCATTTTAATGTCTTATAGTGAGGTCTAATGTTGTTGTTATATAGTTTAATGTCTTGCAACTATGACATGGGTGTTGTCATGTATTATGTCTTGTAGTGAGCACTATGTAATGTACATTTTAATGTCTTGCAGTGAGGACTAGTGTGGTTGTTATGCAGTTTAATGTCTTGCAACTAGGACATGGGTGCTATGCAAGTTTAAGTCTTGTAGTGAGGACTATGTACACAGCAGTTCAATGTCTTGTTGTGAGGACTAATGTGGTTATTATGTGGTTTAATGTCTTGTAACTAGAACATGGGTGTTGTTCAGATTTAAGTCTTGCAGTGAGGACTATGTATTGTGTAGTTTAAAGTCTTGTAGTGAGGACTATGTACAATTAAGTTTAAAGTCTTATAGTGCAGACTAATTTGGTTGTTAGGAAATTTAATGCCTTTCAACTAGGACATGGGTGTTGTGTAGTTTTATGTCTTGTAGTGAAGACTATGTACTATGCGGTTTAAAGTCTTACAGTGAGGACTATATACATTAGAGTTTAAAGTCGTGCAGTGAGGACTATGTACTATGCAGTTTAATGTTTTGTAGTGAGGTCTATGTTGTATAATTACACAAAGTATTTCTTCAAAAATATCGCATTGGTTAGAGATTTAATAAGATCTCCATCCATTGAGATTAAATCATATGCTCCATTTGAATAGACCTTATGTATGGAATATGGTCCTTCCCATTGTGGTTTATGTTTGGGAGGTTTATTTCCTGGTATCTTTGGAGTCCTAAGGACCAATACCAATTCTCCTTGAAGGAATGAATGAAGGTGAACTTTTTTTATAAAAATCTCACACTATTATATTCTGAAAGACTTATTGATGTTGCAATGTATGTAATCTTTTCCCAACTCATTGATCCAACTCATTGAACTATTTATGAGATCTTTCATCTATAGAAAAGTGATCATAGATTTCAACTCTATATGAAGGAAATTGTATTTCAATTGTGAAAACTGCTTTAGTTCCATATTCAAATGAATATGGAGTTTCTTGGGTACCAGAACAGGTAGTTGTCTGATAAGCCAATACAGCATTGAAAAGTTTATCAGGCCATGATTTCTTATCTTTATCCACCATCTTCTATGGAATATTTTATAGTTTCTTATTGAAGTCCTCAATTTGTCCATTAGCCACTGAATGATAGATATATGAGTGGTTGCACATGATATTATGCTCCTGATATAACTTTTTTACTTTTGTAGAACAAAAATTGGTGTCATTGTCCTTCAAAATTGTAAGAAGGAAGCCATATTTGTTGATGATATTAGTTTTGAGAAAAATAACAATGATTTTGGCTCTGAAATCCTTGAGTGGTATTGCCTCAGCCCATTTAGAGAAAATATCAGTAATACTGATAATATACATGAACTGCTTAGTTGTGGCAGGAGGATAAGGCCCTACTATATCCATTCCCCATGTGCCAAATGGCCAGGAGTATTTAGCTTTATGTAGAAACAATGATGGTTGATGAATGATGTTGGAATGAACATGAAATGTATGACATTTTTTTGTGAAATCTATACAATCTGATTTCAATGATGGCCAAAAGTATCCAATCCTTTAGATGAGATCAGTGAGTCTATGCCCAGATTGATGGGATCTACAAGCTCCAGAATGTACTACATTCATGACAGTGGTAGTCACTTCTCCATCAATACATCTGAAGAGAATTCTATCAAATACTCCCTTGTAAATGATCTTTTGGTGGTCTGGACTATCATAATGAGTAAAATTAGATATTATTCACCAGTTCAACTCCTTCTTAGCCCTATATGGGGGAAGTACCCCATTTTGAAGATATTCTAGGATGGATGTTCTCCATCCCATGGTATGTCCATATGGATCCGAAATAAGAAAAAATTCTTTTATTTCCTCCATTTTTGTTTGAACAAAAGGTAAGACAACACAACGATGGTTTATGCTGATAACTATTTCATCCGAATTTGGATCGACCAAGGCTGTAGCTGCATTTTCCAGTTCATCTTCTTGGTCATTTTGTGATCGTGGGACATAGGAAAACATCAGTTATGAGGGAAATTCAGCCATTAAATCTCTAACATAATCACACAAATGGATTAAATATTTTTTTTGATATAATATTCCCCATTTATTTGCTTGAATGCCAATTCAAAATTACATTTTACCTTTAAATGATCCATTTGCACCTGAAGGGCCAATTTAAAACCTGGTATGAGATCTTGATACTCTGCTTCATTGTTGGCACCACCTTCCAATAATAGGAAAGAATAAGGGGATAATGCCTTTTCTAGGGAAATAAGGGAAATTCATAATCCAAACATGTTGAGTTTCTGATTTTCTAGTCTCATCCCTAACGAACTTCTATAAGCACCTATAAAATAAATTTCCCATGTTTGGGAATTATCTTGAATAGAGAAGACCTCTTCATACGGATGTTCAGTATTAAAAGATTTGTCTTCTATAGATGGGTTCTCAATAAGGAAATCTACCAGAGCTTAGCATTTTATTTCCATTTTGAGGCAAAAAATGGATACAAACCTATTGTAAAATATCCTCCCATTATGCTAGATGTTTTGAATGCATAGGTAAACTA